>CM068371.1:152617491-153979529 GCA_034769895.1 Magicicada septendecula
GGAAGACACAGGATTTCGGGTCTCCCTGCCTTACATGTTTTTGGATTAGGTTGTTTCCGATCGTACTGCTTCCGATTACAGTTTCTACTTACATGTCCCATACTTTCCGCAGTTATAACATATATTTTTTTTACGAGGGGTATAGCTTGCTTCCGTTTTAGGTTGCGTGTCATTTGATTTACCAGGGCTGTGCAAGTTGTTCGGTCTATTAAATGGTCGCCTATCACGCTGGGTTTGCACATCGGGCACCAGGGCTTGCATTTCATTTCTACTAGGCTCAGTTGATTTCAAAAGCATGTCTGTTCTGATCTGAGTACCATACGTTCGACGAGTGAATACTGCATTGTTCGAGATCCGCAATGGTGTTGGGTCTATTTATTAATGCTAAACGAGATCTTTCTTCTGGAGACAATCCTACTAAAATGGTATCGACCATCTGTCTCTCACTCCAATCTACTTGCAGTAGTCGAGAAGACTCCCTGATGTTTTAAATACGGCATGGTGAGGCAGGTAGTAAATATTTGACGCTCCTAAATTGATAGCGTCATCATCGATGAGTGTCATGTGCCCAAGATCCATATATCCTTTGATAAAGTCCGCGTAGTCGCGAGCGAGCTTAGCATCTCGCCTAAATCGACGCTCTAAGCTTAAGAATCTTGATTCAGCACTCGTGTAAGATTCCCCCAAGTGGGGATTATCAGACTTAAATGGAAGTGAAACCACAAATCTACCCTCGTGGTTGCGCTGGGTAGAGCGCACAAAATGCTCTTCACAGGCTGACTCGTTATCAAGGGTATTGTCAGGGATAGTTTCTGCTTCCCAAAATCTTTCGAGAGATTGCAGAATTTGACTGTCGTTGTTCCTTGCTAGGAACGAAACAGCAGGACCCTCGTTGCGGCAGTGCTTGGGCAGGTTGCCAGCCAAAATGTAGCCCAGTTTTGTTTCCTGAATGATGGGAAAATTGTGGGGCCGCGTGTGTATTTATTGGTTAAGATCAGGTCCAGATAAAATTGTGCCCCTAATAGTATGTCGATTTGCGACGATATATTAAAATCGGGGTCAGCCAGGAAGATTTTGTTTGGAATGCGGAACTGGTTGATATCAAACGAGTTTGAAGGCAGATTGTGAGTTAACGTAGATAAGACGGCACATTTCGCCTCGAAACTATATCTCTGATAGCGAGAAATAATACGTATAGAAGCAATATCAGTTGCGTAACACGCTGTATTGTTTATTCCTGTGATTGGTATATCAGATTTAGTTAATTTGAGCTGTAACTTCTTTGCAAATGATTTTGTACAGAAATTTATCTGTGAACCGGCGTCTAGGAGCACTCTAGACCTATGTCTGTTGCCAGCCTGGTCAACGACAGATACAACTGCTGTGGATAAAAGAACATTATTCTTACACTGTAATTGTTGGACGGGCCAACTGAATTGCGTAGTTGCACTACATCTGTGTGTATAAACGGGCGACAACAACTACCGAATGGCCGTGCGTGACGTCACCGCCGCTCGTTTTAAAATACTTATAATACGCTGCCGAAGCCAGTACGGCACAGATGTTTAAGATGTTGGTCCATTGATTCGCTGTAGATTACAATGTCATCCAGGTAGTGATACACATATTTAAATTTTATATCATGAAATAATTTCTCTAATAGTCTACTACATACGGAACTTCCTTGTGATATTCCAAAGGGTACTCTCGTAACTTGGTACAGGTTGAAAGGAAGAACAAAAGCGGTTAGACGTTTGGATTCTTCTGAAAGGGGTATTTGGTGAAATGCCTGATTTAGATCCATTATAGTAAAGACTTTCGCTTTGGTGAAATAATGAAAAGCACTGTGGATGTCGGGAAGCGGAATAGATTCAAATTCTATTCGTTTATTTAATTGCCGGTAGTCCACAAGTAGTCTGTGTTTGTCGTGACCTTTTGGTACTAAAAATGAGGGTGATGAATACGGTGAAGTAGAGGGTTCTATGACTCCTTGTTCTAATAACTTGTTGATATGGTTCCTCATTACTTCCATTTTGGGCGGCGATAACTTGTATGGGGGAAGGCGTATTACTTTGTGGTCGCTCAGATTGATCTTGTATACTATTAGGTTCTTTAGTCCTAGCTTAGGGGTAAGAATGTTGGAAAACTCTTTTATTAGTTTCTGCATTCTCAGCCTATCTCTACTTCCTAGATGAGATAATTCAGACTCATGGTGTACTATATGTGTAGTAGATGATCCAGTACTTTCTTGTTCTTCTGTTTCACAATCAAAATTATACTTCCGTGTACGGTCGAATCGAAAATAATATTTCTTCTCGTGGATGTCAAGAATTATTCCCGTTTTACTGATAAAGTCAGCTCCCAATATTAAGTCGGGTCCTAAATCATCACATACTAACATTGAAAAAAACCACGTTTGATTCTTAATTTTTACCTTAATGGTGATGCTGAGTTTTATCACTAAATCTTGTTTATTGGCAGTAGCACATCTTATATTCACAGCTTGACTGCGTTTCACTAGGTTGTGTTCGAATAATTTATCTGCTAACCTCTGACTGATTAAGGTTCTAGTCGATCCAGAATCGATTAATCCGAGGGTGGATGTAACACCTAGGTCAACTTGTATTAAGGGCAATAGACATTTAGTCCAATCACATTTAGTTATCGCGTTACATTTCTCAATAAACCTTCTAACATAGGGATCTACTTTTCTAGTGTTCTTTTCTTTTTTTTTCTTTTTCTTGTTGATTTCTTTGGGTTTACCGGTTCTCAAGATGCTGCGGAAGACACAGGATTTCGGGTCTCCCTGCCTTACATGTTTTTGGATTAGGTTGTTTCCGATCGTACTGCTTCCGATTACAGTTTCTACTTACATGTCCATACTTTCCGCAGTTATAACATATATTTTTTTTACGAGGGGTATAGCTTGCTTCCGTTTTAGGTTGCGTGTCATTTGATTTACCAGGGCTGTGCAAGTTGTTCGGTCTATTAAATGGTCGCCTATCACGCTGGGTTTGCACATCGGGCACCAGGGCTTGCATTTCATTTCTACTAGGCTCAGTTGATTTCAAAGCATGTCTGTTCTGATCTGAGTACCATACGTTCGACGAGTGAATACTGCATTGTTCGAGATCCGCAATGGTGTTGGGTCTATTTATTAATGCTAAACGAGATCTTTCTTCTGGAGACAATCCTACTAAAATGGTATCGACCATCTGTCTCTCACTCCAATCTACTTGCAGTAGTCGAGAAGACTCCCTGATGTTTAAATACGGCATGGTGAGGCAGGTAGTAAATATTTGACGCTCCTAAATTGATAGCGTCATCATCGATGAGTGTCATGTGCCCAAGATCCATATATCCTTTGATAAAGTCCGCGTAGTCGCGAGCGAGCTTAGCATCTCGCCTAAATCGACGCTCTAAGCTTAAGAATCTTGATTCAGCACTCGTGTAAGATTCCCCCAAGTGGGGATTATCAGACTTAAAATGGAAGTGAAACCACAAATCTACCCTCGTGGTTGCGCTGGGTAGAGCGCACAAAATGCTCTTCACAGGCTGACTCGTTATCAAGGGTATTGTCAGGGATAGTTTCTGCTTCCCAAAATCTTTCGAGAGATTGCAGAATTTGACTGTCGTTGTTCCTTGCTAGGAACGAAACAGCAGGACCCTCGTTGCGGCAGTGCTTGGGCAGGTTGCCAGCCAAAATGTAGCCCAGTTTTGTTTCCTGAATGATGGGAAAATTGGGGCCGCGTGTGTATTTATTGGTTAAGATCAGGTCCAGATAAAATTGTGCCCCTAATAGTATGTCGATTTGCGACGATATATTAAAATCGGGGTCAGCCAGGAAGATTTTGTTTGGAATGCGGAACTGGTTGATATCAAACGAGTTTGAAGGCAGATTGTGAGTTAACGTAGATAAGACGGCACATTTCGCCTCGAAACTATATCTCTGATAGCGAGAAATAATACGTATAGAAGCAATATCAGTTGCGTAACACGCTGTATTGTTTATTCCTGTGATTGGTATATCAGATTTAGTTAATTTGAGCTGTAACTTCTTTGCAAATGATTTTGTACAGAAATTTATCTGTGAACCGGCGTCTAGGAGCACTCTAGACCTATGTCTGTTGCCAGCCTGGTCAACGACAGATACAACTGCTGTGGATAAAAGAACATTATTCTTACACTGTAATTGTTGGACGGGCCAACTGAATTGCGTAGTTGCACTACATCTGTGTGTATAAACGGGCGACAACAACTACCGAATGGCCGTGCGTGACGTCACCGCCGCTCGTTTTAAAATACTTATAATACGCTGCCGAAGCCAGTACGGCACAGATGTTTAAGATGTTGGTCCATTGATTCGCTGTAGATTACAATGTCATCCAGGTAGTGATACACATATTTAAATTTTATATCATGAAATAATTTCTCTAATAGTCTACTACATACGGAACTTCCTTGTGATATTCCAAAGGGTACTCTCGTAACTTGGTACAGGTTGAAAGGAAGAACAAAAGCGGTTAGACGTTTGGATTCTTCTGAAAGGGGTATTTGGTGAAATGCCTGATTTAGATCCATTATAGTAAAGACTTTCGCTTTGGTGAAATAATGAAAAGCACTGTGGATGTCGGGAAGCGGAATAGATTCAAATTCTATTCGTTTATTTAATTGCCGGTAGTCCACAAGTAGTCTGTGTTTGTCGTGACCTTTTGGTACTAAAAATGAGGGTGATGAATACGGTGAAGTAGAGGGTTCTATGACTCCTTGTTCTAATAACTTGTTGATATGGTTCCTCATTACTTCCATTTTGGGCGGCGATAACTTGTATGGGGGAAGGCGTATTACTTTGTGGTCGCTCAGATTGATCTTGTATACTATTAGGTTCTTTAGTCCTAGCTTAGGGGTAAGAATGTTGGAAAACTCTTTTATTAGTTTCTGCATTCTCAGCCTATCTCTACTTCCTAGATGAGATAATTCAGACTCATGGTGTACTATATGTGTAGTAGATGATCCAGTACTTTCTTGTTCTTCTGTTTCACAATCAAAATTATACTTCCGTGTACGGTCGAATCGAAAATAATATTTCTTCTCGTGGATGTCAAGAATTATTCCCGTTTTACTGATAAAGTCAGCTCCCAATATTAAGTCGGGTCCTAAATCATCACATACTAACATTGAAAAAAACCACGTTTGATTCTTAATTTTTACCTTAATGGTGATGCTGAGTTTTATCACTAAATCTTGTTTATTGGCAGTAGCACATCTTATATTCACAGCTTGACTGCGTTTCACTAGGTTGTGTTCGAATAATTTATCTGCTAACCTCTGACTGATTAAGGTTCTAGTCGATCCAGAATCGATTAATCCGAGGGTGGATGTAACACCTAGGTCAACTTGTATTAAGGGCAATAGACATTTAGTCCAATCACATTTAGTTATCGCGTTACATTTCTCAATAAACCTTCTAACATAGGGATCTACTTTTCTAGTGTTCTTTTCTTTTTTTTTCTTTTTCTTGTTGATTTCTTTGGGTTTACCGGTTCTCAAGATGCTGCGGAAGACACAGGATTTCGGGTCTCCCTGCCTTACATGTTTTTGGATTAGGTTGTTTCCGATCGTACTGCTTCCGATTACAGTTTCTACTTACATGTCCATACTTTCCGCAGTTATAACATATATTTTTTTTACGAGGGGTATAGCTTGCTTCCGTTTTAGGTTGCGTGTCATTTGATTTACCAGGGCTGTGCAAGTTGTTCGGTCTATTAAATGGTCGCCTATCACGCTGGGTTTGCACATCGGGCACCAGGGCTTGCATTTCATTTCTACTAGGCTCAGTTGATTTCAAAGCATGTCTGTTCTGATCTGAGTACCATACGTTCGACGAGTGAATACTGCATTGTTCGAGATCCGCAATGGTGTTGGGTCTATTTATTAATGCTAAACGAGATCTTTCTTCTGGAGACAATCCTACTAAAATGGTATCGACCATCTGTCTCTCACTCCAATCTACTTGCAGTAGTCGAGAAGACTCCCTGATGTTTAAATACGGCATGGTGAGGCAGGTAGTAAATATTTGACGCTCCTAAATTGATAGCGTCATCATCGATGAGTGTCATGTGCCCAAGATCCATATATCCTTTGATAAAGTCCGCGTAGTCGCGAGCGAGCTTAGCATCTCGCCTAAATCGACGCTCTAAGCTTAAGAATCTTGATTCAGCACTCGTGTAAGATTCCCCCAAGTGGGGATTATCAGACTTAAATGGAAGTGAAACCACAAATCTACCCTCGTGGTTGCGCTGGGTAGAGCGCACAAAATGCTCTTCACAGGCTGACTCGTTATCAAGGGTATTGTCAGGGATAGTTTCTGCTTCCCAAAATCTTTCGAGAGATTGCAGAATTTGACTGTCGTTGTTCCTTGCTAGGAACGAAACAGCAGGACCCTCGTTGCGGCAGTGCTTGGGCAGGTTGCCAGCCAAAATGTAGCCCAGTTTTGTTTCCTGAATGATGGGAAAATTGGGGCCGCGTGTGTATTTATTGGTTAAGATCAGGTCCAGATAAAATTGTGCCCCTAATAGTATGTCGATTTGCGACGATATATTAAAATCGGGGTCAGCCAGGAAGATTTTGTTTGGAATGCGGAACTGGTTGATATCAAACGAGTTTGAAGGCAGATTGTGAGTTAACGTAGATAAGACGGCACATTTCGCCTCGAAACTATATCTCTGATAGCGAGAAATAATACGTATAGAAGCAATATCAGTTGCGTAACACGCTGTATTGTTTATTCCTGTGATTGGTATATCAGATTTAGTTAATTTGAGCTGTAACTTCTTTGCAAATGATTTTGTACAGAAATTTATCTGTGAACCGGCGTCTAGGAGCACTCTAGACCTATGTCTGTTGCCAGCCTGGTCAACGACAGATACAACTGCTGTGGATAAAAGAACATTATTCTTACACTGTAATTGTTGGACGGGCCAACTGAATTGCGTAGTTGCACTACATCTGTGTGTATAAACGGGCGACAACAACTACCGAATGGCCGTGCGTGACGTCACCGCCGCTCGTTTTAAAATACTTATAATACGCTGCCGAAGCCAGTACGGCACAGATGTTTAAGATGTTGGTCCATTGATTCGCTGTAGATTACAATGTCATCCAGGTAGTGATACACACATTTAAATTTTATATCATGAAATAATTTCTCTAATAGTCTACTACATACGGAACTTCCTTGTGATATTCCAAAGGGTACTCTCGTAACTTGGTACAGGTTGAAAGGAAGAACAAAAGCGGTTAGACGTTTGGATTCTTCTGAAAGGGGTATTTGGTGAAATGCCTGATTTAGATCCATTATAGTAAAGACTTTCGCTTTGGTGAAATAATGAAAAGCACTGTGGATGTCGGGAAGCGGAATAGATTCAAATTCTATTCGTTTATTTAATTGCCGGTAGTCCACAACTAGTCTGTGTTTGTCGTGACCTTTTGGTACTAAAAATGAGGGTGATGAATACGGTGAAGTAGAGGGTTCTATGACTCCTTGTTCTAATAACTTGTTGATATGGTTCCTCATTACTTCCATTTTGGGCGGCGATAACTTGTATGGGGGAAGGCGTATTACTTTGTGGTCGCTCAGATTGATCTTGTATACTATTAGGTTCTTTAGTCCTAGCTTAGGGGTAAGAATGTTGGAAAACTCTTTTATTAGTTTCTGCATTCTCAGCCTATCTCTACTTCCTAGATGAGATAATTCAGACTCATGGTGTACTATATGTGTAGTAGATGATCCAGTACTTTCTTGTTCTTCTGTTTCACAATCAAAATTATACTTCCGTGTACGGTCGAATCGAAAATAATATTTCTTCTCGTGGATGTCAAGAATTATTCCCGTTTTACTGATAAAGTCAGCTCCCAATATTAAGTCGGGTCCTAAATCATCACATACTAACATTGAAGAAAACCACGTTTGATTCTTAATTTTTACCTTAATGGTGATGCTGAGTTTTATCACTAAATCTTGTTTATTGGCAGTAGCACATCTTATATTCACAGCTTGACTGCGTTTCACTAGGTTGTGTTCGAATAATTTATCTGCTAACCTCTGACTGATTAAGGTTCTAGTCGATCCAGAATCGATTAATCCGAGGGTGGATGTAACACCTAGGTCAACTTGTATTAAGGGCAATAGACATTTAGTCCAATCACATTTAGTTATCGCGTTACATTTCTCAATAAACCTTCTAACATAGGGATCTACTTTTCTAGTGTTCTTTTCTTTTTTTTTCTTTTTCTTGTTGATTTCTTTGGGTTTACCGGTTCTCAAGATGCTGCGGAAGACACAGGATTTCGGGTCTCCCTGCCTTACATGTTTTTGGATTAGGTTGTTTCCGATCGTACTGCTTCCGATTACAGTTTCTACTTACATGTCCATACTTTCCGCAGTTATAACATATATTTTTTTTACGAGGGGTATAGCTTGCTTCCGTTTTAGGTTGCGTGTCATTTGATTTACCAGGGCTGTGCAAGTTGTTCGGTCTATTAAATGGTCGCCTATCACGCTGGGTTTGCACATCGGGCACCAGGGCTTGCATTTCATTTCTACTAGGCTCAGTTGATTTCAAAGCATGTCTGTTCTGATCTGAGTACCATACGTTCGACGAGTGAATACTGCATTGTTCGAGATCCGCAATGGTGTTGGGTCTATTTATTAATGCTAAACGAGATCTTTCTTCTGGAGACAATCCTACTAAAATGGTATCGACCATCTGTCTCTCACTCCAATCTACTTGCAGTAGTCGAGAAGACTCCCTGATGTTTAAATACGGCATGGTGAGGCAGGTAGTAAATATTTGACGCTCCTAAATTGATAGCGTCATCATCGATGAGTGTCATGTGCCCAAGATCCATATATCCTTTGATAAAGTCCGCGTAGTCGCGAGCGAGCTTAGCATCTCGCCTAAATCGACGCTCTAAGCTTAAGAATCTTGATTCAGCACTCGTGTAAGATTCCCCCAAGTGGGGATTATCAGACTTAAAATGGAAGTGAAACCACAAATCTACCCTCGTGGTTGCGCTGGGTAGAGCGCACAAAATGCTCTTCACAGGCTGACTCGTTATCAAGGGTATTGTCAGGGATAGTTTCTGCTTCCCAAAATCTTTCGAGAGATTGCAGAATTTGACTGTCGTTGTTCCTTGCTAGGAACGAAACAGCAGGACCCTCGTTGCGGCAGTGCTTGGGCAGGTTGCCAGCCAAAATGTAGCCCAGTTTTGTTTCCTGAATGATGGGAAAATTGGGGCCGCGTGTGTATTTATTGGTTAAGATCAGGTCCAGATAAAATTGTGCCCCTAATAGTATGTCGATTTGCGACGATATATTAAAATCGGGGTCAGCCAGGAAGATTTTGTTTGGAATGCGGAACTGGTTGATATCAAACGAGTTTGAAGGCAGATTGTGAGTTAACGTAGATAAGACGGCACATTTCGCCTCGAAACTATATCTCTGATAGCGAGAAATAATACGTATAGAAGCAATATCAGTTGCGTAACACGCTGTATTGTTTATTCCTGTGATTGGTATATCAGATTTAGTTAATTTGAGCTGTAACTTCTTTGCAAATGATTTTGTACAGAAATTTATCTGTGAACCGGCGTCTAGGAGCACTCTAGACCTATGTCTGTTGCCAGCCTGGTCAACGACAGATACAACTGCTGTGGATAAAAGAACATTATTCTTACACTGTAATTGTTGGACGGGCCAACTGAATTGCGTAGTTGCACTACATCTGTGTGTATAAACGGGCGACAACAACTACCGAATGGCCGTGCGTGACGTCACCGCCGCTCGTTTTAAAATACTTATAATACGCTGCCGAAGCCAGTACGGCACAGATGTTTAAGATGTTGGTCCATTGATTCGCTGTAGATTACAATGTCATCCAGGTAGTGATACACATATTTAAATTTTATATCATGAAATAATTTCTCTAATAGTCTACTACATACGGAACTTCCTTGTGATATTCCAAAGGGTACTCTCGTAACTTGGTACAGGTTGAAAGGAAGAACAAAAGCGGTTAGACGTTTGGATTCTTCTGAAAGGGGTATTTGGTGAAATGCCTGATTTAGATCCATTATAGTAAAGACTTTCGCTTTGGTGAAATAATGAAAAGCACTGTGGATGTCGGGAAGCGGAATAGATTCAAATTCTATTCGTTTATTTAATTGCCGGTAGTCCACAAGTAGTCTGTGTTTGTCGTGACCTTTTGGTACTAAAAATGAGGGTGATGAATACGGTGAAGTAGAGGGTTCTATGACTCCTTGTTCTAATAACTTGTTGATATGGTTCCTCATTACTTCCATTTTGGGCGGCGATAACTTGTATGGGGGAAGGCGTATTACTTTGTGGTCGCTCAGATTGATCTTGTATACTATTAGGTTCTTTAGTCCTAGCTTAGGGGTAAGAATGTTGGAAAACTCTTTTATTAGTTTCTGCATTCTCAGCCTATCTCTACTTCCTAGATGAGATAATTCAGACTCATGGTGTACTATATGTGTAGTAGATGATCCAGTACTTTCTTGTTCTTCTGTTTCACAATCAAAATTATACTTCCGTGTACGGTCGAATCGAAAATAATATTTCTTCTCGTGGATGTCAAGAATTATTCCCGTTTTACTGATAAAGTCAGCTCCCAATATTAAGTCGGGTCCTAAATCATCACATACTAACATTGAAAAAAACCACGTTTGATTCTTAATTTTTACCTTAATGGTGATGCTGAGTTTTATCACTAAATCTTGTTTATTGGCAGTAGCACATCTTATATTCACAGCTTGACTGCGTTTCACTAGGTTGTGTTCGAATAATTTATCTGCTAACCTCTGACTGATTAAGGTTCTAGTCGATCCAGAATCGATTAATCCGAGGGTGGATGTAACACCTAGGTCAACTTGTATTAAGGGCAATAGACATTTAGTCCAATCACATTTAGTTATCGCGTTACATTTCTCAATAAACCTTCTAACATAGGGATCTACTTTTCTAGTGTTCTTTTCTTTTTTTTTCTTTTTCTTGTTGATTTCTTTGGGTTTACCGGTTCTCAAGATGCTGCGGAAGACACAGGATTTCGGGTCTCCCTGCCTTACATGTTTTTGGATTAGGTTGTTTCCGATCGTACTGCTTCCGATTACAGTTTCTACTTACATGTCCATACTTTCCGCAGTTATAACATATATTTTTTTTACGAGGGGTATAGCTTGCTTCCGTTTTAGGTTGCGTGTCATTTGATTTACCAGGGCTGTGCAAGTTGTTCGGTCTATTAAATGGTCGCCTATCACGCTGGGTTTGCACATCGGGCACCAGGGCTTGCATTTCATTTCTACTAGGCTCAGTTGATTTCAAAGCATGTCTGTTCTGATCTGAGTACCATACGTTCGACGAGTGAATACTGCATTGTTCGAGATCCGCAATGGTGTTGGGTCTATTTATTAATGCTAAACGAGATCTTTCTTCTGGAGACAATCCTACTAAAATGGTATCGACCATCTGTCTCTCACTCCAATCTACTTGCAGTAGTCGAGAAGACTCCCTGATGTTTAAATACGGCATGGTGAGGCAGGTAGTAAATATTTGACGCTCCTAAATTGATAGCGTCATCATCGATGAGTGTCATGTGCCCAATATCCATATATCCTTTGATAAAGTCCGCGTAGTCGCGAGCGAGCTTAGCATCTCGCCTAAATCGACGCTCTAAGCTTAAGAATCTTGATTCAGCACTCGTGTAAGATTCCCCCAAGTGGGGATTATCAGACTTAAATGGAAGTGAAACCACAAATCTACCCTCGTGGTTGCGCTGGGTAGAGCGCACAAAATGCTCTTCACAGGCTGACTCGTTATCAAGGGTATTGTCAGGGATAGTTTCTGCTTCCCAAAATCTTTCGAGAGATTGCAGAATTTGACTGTCGTTGTTCCTTGCTAGGAACGAAACAGCAGGACCCTCGTTGCGGCAGTGCTTGGGCAGGTTGCCAGCCAAAATGTAGCCCAGTTTTGTTTCCTGAATGATGGGAAAATTGGGGCCGCGTGTGTATTTATTGGTTAAGATCAGGTCCAGATAAAATTGTGCCCCTAATAGTATGTCGATTTGCGACGATATATTAAAATCGGGGTCAGCCAGGAAGATTTTGTTTGGAATGCGGAACTGGTTGATATCAAACGAGTTTGAAGGCAGATTGTGAGTTAACGTAGATAAGACGGCACATTTCGCCTCGAAACTATATCTCTGATAGCGAGAAATAATACGTATAGAAGCAATATCAGTTGCGTAACACGCTGTATTGTTTATTCCTGTGATTGGTATATCAGATTTAGTTAATTTGAGCTGTAACTTCTTTGCAAATGATTTTGTACAGAAATTTATCTGTGAACCGGCGTCTAGGAGCACTCTAGACCTATGTCTGTTGCCAGCCTGGTCAACGACAGATACAACTGCTGTGGATAAAAGAACATTATTCTTACACTGTAATTGTTGGACGGGCCAACTGAATTGCGTAGTTGCACTACATCTGTGTGTATAAACGGGCGACAACAACTACCGAATGGCCGTGCGTGACGTCACCGCCGCTCGTTTTAAAATACTTATAATACGCTGCCGAAGCCAGTACGGCACAGATGTTTAAGATGTTGGTCCATTGATTCGCTGTAGATTACAATGTCATCCAGGTAGTGATACACACATTTAAATTTTATATCATGAAATAATTTCTCTAATAGTCTACTACATACGGAACTTCCTTGTGATATTCCAAAGGGTACTCTCGTAACTTGGTACAGGTTGAAAGGAAGAACAAAAGCGGTTAGACGTTTGGATTCTTCTGAAAGGGGTATTTGGTGAAATGCCTGATTTAGATCCATTATAGTAAAGACTTTCGCTTTGGTGAAATAATGAAAAGCACTGTGGATGTCGGGAAGCGGAATAGATTCAAATTCTATTCGTTTATTTAATTGCCGGTAGTCCACAACTAGTCTGTGTTTGTCGTGACCTTTTGGTACTAAAAATGAGGGTGATGAATACGGTGAAGTAGAGGGTTCTATGACTCCTTGTTCTAATAACTTGTTGATATGGTTCCTCATTACTTCCATTTTGGGCGGCGATAACTTGTATGGGGGAAGGCGTATTACTTTGTGGTCGCTCAGATTGATCTTGTATACTATTAGGTTCTTTAGTCCTAGCTTAGGGGTAAGAATGTTGGAAAACTCTTTTATTAGTTTCTGCATTCTCAGCCTATCTCTACTTCCTAGATGAGATAATTCAGACTCATGGTGTACTATATGTGTAGTAGATGATCCAGTACTTTCTTGTTCTTCTGTTTCACAATCAAAATTATACTTCCGTGTACGGTCGAATCGAAAATAATATTTCTTCTCGTGGATGTCAAGAATTATTCCCGTTTTACTGATAAAGTCAGCTCCCAATATTAAGTCGGGTCCTAAATCATCACATACTAACATTGAAGAAAACCACGTTTGATTCTTAATTTTTACCTTAATGGTGATGCTGAGTTTTATCACTAAATCTTGTTTATTGGCAGTAGCACATCTTATATTCACAGCTTGACTGCGTTTCACTAGGTTGTGTTCGAATAATTTATCTGCTAACCTCTGACTGATTAAGGTTCTAGTCGATCCAGAATCGATTAATCCGAGGGTGGATGTAACACCTAGGTCAACTTGTATTAAGGGCAATAGACATTTAGTCCAATCACATTTAGTTATCGCGTTACATTTCTCAATAAACCTTCTAACATAGGGATCTACTTTTCTAGTGTTCTTTTCTTTTTTTTTCTTTTTCTTGTTGATTTCTTTGGGTTTACCGGTTCTCAAGATGCTGCGGAAGACACAGGATTTCGGGTCTCCCTGCCTTACATGTTTTTGGATTAGGTTGTTTCCGATCGTACTGCTTCCGATTACAGTTTCTACTTACATGTCCATACTTTCCGCAGTTATAACATATATTTTTTTTACGAGGGGTATAGCTTGCTTCCGTTTTAGGTTGCGTGTCATTTGATTTACCAGGGCTGTGCAAGTTGTTCGGTCTATTAAATGGTCGCCTATCACGCTGGGTTTGCACATCGGGCACCAGGGCTTGCATTTCATTTCTACTAGGCTCAGTTGATTTCAAAGCATGTCTGTTCTGATCTGAGTACCATACGTTCGACGAGTGAATACTGCATTGTTCGAGATCCGCAATGGTGTTGGGTCTATTTATTAATGCTAAACGAGATCTTTCTTCTGGAGACAATCCTACTAAAATGGTATCGACCATCTGTCTCTCACTCCAATCTACTTGCAGTAGTCGAGAAGACTCCCTGATGTTTAAATACGGCATGGTGAGGCAGGTAGTAAATATTTGACGCTCCTAAATTGATAGCGTCATCATCGATGAGTGTCATGTGCCCAAGATCCATATATCCTTTGATAAAGTCCGCGTAGTCGCGAGCGAGCTTAGCATCTCGCCTAAATCGACGCTGTAAGCTTAAGAATCTTGATTCAGCACTCGTGTAAGATTCCCCCAAGTGGGGATTATCAGACTTAAAATGGAAGTGAAACCACAAATCTACCCTCGTGGTTGCGCTGGGTAGAGCGCACAAAATGCTCTTCACAGGCTGACTCGTTATCAAGGGTATTGTCAGGGATAGTTTCTGCTTCCCAAAATCTTTCGAGAGATTGCAGAATTTGACTGTCGTTGTTCCTTGCTAGGAACGAAACAGCAGGACCCTCGTTGCGGCAGTGCTTGGGCAGGTTGCCAGCCAAAATGTAGCCCAGTTTTGTTTCCTGAATGATGGGAAAATTGGGGCCGCGTGTGTATTTATTGGTTAAGATCAGGTCCAGATAAAATTGTGCCCCTAATAGTATGTCGATTTGCGACGATATATTAAAATCGGGGTCAGCCAGGAAGATTTTGTTTGGAATGCGGAACTGGTTGATATCAAACGAGTTTGAAGGCAGATTGTGAGTTAACGTAGATAAGACGGCACATTTCGCCTCGAAACTATATCTCTGATAGCGAGAAATAATACGTATAGAAGCAATATCAGTTGCGTAACACGCTGTATTGTTTATTCCTGTGATTGGTATATCAGATTTAGTTAATTTGAGCTGTAACTTCTTTGCAAATGATTTTGTACAGAAATTTATCTGTGAACCGGCGTCTAGGAGCACTCTAGACCTATGTCTGTTGCCAGCCTGGTCAACGACAGATACAACTGCTGTGGATAAAAGAACATTATTCTTACACTGTAATTGTTGGACGGGCCAACTGAATTGCGTAGTTGCACTACATCTGTGTGTATAAACGGGCGACAACAACTACCGAATGGCCGTGCGTGACGTCACCGCCGCTCGTTTTAAAATACTTATAATACGCTGCCGAAGCCAGTACGGCACAGATGTTTAAGATGTTGGTCCATTGATTCGCTGTAGATTACAATGTCATCCAGGTAGTGATACACATATTTAAATTTTATATCATGAAATAATTTCTCTAATAGTCTACTACATACGGAACTTCCTTGTGATATTCCAAAGGGTACTCTCGTAACTTGGTACAGGTTGAAAGGAAGAACAAAAGCGGTTAGACGTTTGGATTCTTCTGAAAGGGGTATTTGGTGAAATGCCTGATTTAGATCCATTATAGTAAAGACTTTCGCTTTGGTGAAATAATGAAAAGCACTGTGGATGTCGGGAAGCGGAATAGATTCAAATTCTATTCGTTTATTTAATTGCCGGTAGTCCACAAGTAGTCTGTGTTTGTCGTGACCTTTTGGTACTAAAAATGAGGGTGATGAATACGGTGAAGTAGAGGGTTCTATGACTCCTTGTTCTAATAACTTGTTGATATGGTTCCTCATTACTTCCATTTTGGGCGGCGATAACTTGTATGGGGGAAGGCGTATTACTTTGTGGTCGCTCAGATTGATCTTGTATACTATTAGGTTCTTTAGTCCTAGCTTAGGGGTAAGAATGTTGGAAAACTCTTTTATTAGTTTCTGCATTCTCAGCCTATCTCTACTTCCTAGATGAGATAATTCAGACTCATGGTGTACTATATGTGTAGTAGATGATCCAGTACTTTCTTGTTCTTCTGTTTCACAATCAAAATTATACTTCCGTGTACGGTCGAATCGAAAATAATATTTCTTCTCGTGGATGTCAAGAATTATTCCCGTTTTACTGATAAAGTCAGCTCCCAATATTAAGTCGGGTCCTAAATCATCACATACTAACATTGAAAAAAACCACGTTTGATTCTTAATTTTTACCTTAATGGTGATGCTGAGTTTTATCACTAAATCTTGTTTATTGGCAGTAGCACATCTTATATTCACAGCTTGACTGCGTTTCACTAGGTTGTGTTCGAATAATTTATCTGCTAACCTCTGACTGATTAAGGTTCTAGTCGATCCAGAATCGATTAATCCGAGGGTGGATGTAACACCTAGGTCAACTTGTATTAAGGGCAATAGACATTTAGTCCAATCACATTTAGTTATCGCGTTACATTTCTCAATAAACCTTCTAACATAGGGATCTACTTTTCTAGTGTTCTTTTCTTTTTTTTTCTTTTTCTTGTTGATTTCTTTGGGTTTACCGGTTCTCAAGATGCTGCGGAAGACACAGGATTTCGGGTCTCCCTGCCTTACATGTTTTTGGATTAGGTTGTTTCCGATCGTACTGCTTCCGATTACAGTTTCTACTTACATGTCCATACTTTCCGCAGTTATAACATATATTTTTTTTACGAGGGGTATAGCTTGCTTCCGTTTTAGGTTGCGTGTCATTTGATTTACCAGGGCTGTGCAAGTTGTTCGGTCTATTAAATGGTCGCCTATCACGCTGGGTTTGCACATCGGGCACCAGGGCTTGCATTTCATTTCTACTAGGCTCAGTTGATTTCAAAGCATGTCTGTTCTGATCTGAGTACCATACGTTCGACGAGTGAATACTGCATTGTTCGAGATCCGCAATGGTGTTGGGTCTATTTATTAATGCTAAACGAGATCTTTCTTCTGGAGACAATCCTACTAAAATGGTATCGACCATCTGTCTCTCACTCCAATCTACTTGCAGTAGTCGAGAAGACTCCCTGATGTTTAAATACGGCATGGTGAGGCAGGTAGTAAATATTTGACGCTCCTAAATTGATAGCGTCATCATCGATGAGTGTCATGTGCCCAAGATCCATATATCCTTTGATAAAGTCCGCGTAGTCGCGAGCGAGCTTAGCATCTCGCCTAAATCGACGCTCTAAGCTTAAGAATCTTGATTCAGCACAGTAGAGGGAAAGTGAGCGTATGAGAACACTTCCGGGTTCCAGTTGAAAACACTACCGGGTTCCAGTTCATGACGTCATAGAGGCACTGGCAGCTGGTGTCCGAGCTGTCCATGTGACGTCACTGTTTTGTGTGTGTGTGTGTGTGTATGTGTGTGTATGTGTGACTGAAACACTTCCGTGTTCCAGTTCATGACATCACACAGAGGCTCAAGTCGCTGGCGTCCGTATGGCTAAAACCTGTTTCAAGACGTCACGGAGGCCGCGGTTTCTGCATGTCCAAAATTTGGTAGCCGAAAACAATGTGTAGCGGATGGGGGTACCCGGAATTCGGCGGTTGCCCGGAGAGGCGATGTCATCGGGTACCGTTACTCGAAATTTTGGGGGTATCGGTTACCGTTACCCGAAATGTTTAAATCAACGGATGGGGGTACTCGAAATTTGCATGACAGAGGCCCTGGCAGCTGGTGTCCGAATGTTAAAACACTTCCGCGTTCTGGTTTATTTTGATGTAACAAAATAATCGTTCTCTCTCGAAATTTTTTTAATGTCAGAATTTTGGTACCCTAAATGATTAAAACAACGGATGGGGGTACCCGAAATTTGTGGGTACGCCCACATGACGACGACGTAGAGGGCGTGATGTCTGAAATGTTTAAATCAACGGATGGGGGTACCCGAAATTTTCGGTGTCTGAAATTTAGTACCCGAAATGTTTAAATCAACGGATGGGGTTACCCGAAATTTTTGGTGTCCGAATTTTGACACCCGAAATGTTTAAATCAACGGATGGGGGGGGGGGTACCTGAAATCTCTTGGTGTCCGAAATTTAACATCCGAAATGTTTAAATCAACGGATGGGGGTACCCGACATGACGCATGTGTTCGACTGCGAGACGAAACAGTTGGTTTCCGCAAAAAATAAATTATGGCCCCTCCGGGATTTGAACCCGGGACCTCCGGTACTCCAAACCGGCATGCATCCACTACACCAAGGGGCCGTTGTCGTTTAACTGTAATTATTTTTGTACTTATACTTCTCGTCTCTTACTTGCAACTATGAGGTGGACGAGTGATATCTACTGTTGTCCTATGTGTAAAACCATAAAAGCACAATATAAGTTTATTTATTATTAAAAATAAATAAACATTTTTTATACTTTTATTTTTTACCTCTCATCCTCTTCCTAGCGGCCAGAGGCGAATGAGAGACCGCTACGCTTTTTTTAACGTGGTTTCCCCAACTTTACAGATTCGTAAAGCAGGCCTACTCCACGTTATCTATCGCTGTACTATTAACTAATACAGTGGTAGATAATGATAAGATACACTATGCAATGCTAAGTCAATGTATAAAAGCAGTACATATATTTTTTATTTATTTACTTTATTTTTATTTTTTTATTTTTTTATCGGGTGTATATGTTGTTCATACATGATGCGTATTCACATTTGCTGTACCGTAATGAGTAATTTTCACACCCATGCTGGTCCTTGACGAGTTTACAGGTATATCTACCGTGCCAGTGACCCGTCTCGAACTACCAGGACTACGTTTATGAGTATGTCTACCGCGACAGTGACGTAGTCAAGGTTAACACTCACGCACACACTACGGTACCTAATTCTACGTTTATGGACATTTCTGTCACGTAGCATTCACACTAACACCATGATGAAAACATGTTCACAACCGACTATATTTTATTTCGTTGCCGCAACCATTCTGCATAAAACAAAGCTTTGCGCAATGCACAGTGTAAGGGGGGAGTGGTAACGGGTTGACGATGAGGAACAGGACATTGTATGATGGGTACAAAGGATCTAGGAACTACAGGTGCTTGAATATCGTTTAAGTCAATCACCTCACCATGGTGATACAACTGTCGTAAGAAATTTGCCTTCTCAAACCCTTTTGTATAGACAACAGAACTGTCTGAAAAAAAGTCTGCAACGATGCGTACCATATTGTTGTACGGCACATTACCATCGTTCCACCGAATTCTGTGATAATGTGTTTCCAACCAGTCATTGATTTTTTGAAATTTCAGGTGCAGTCGTGCACGTTCGTACGGTGGAGCGAACAACACGATAACAAAACGTCCGGTTGTTATATCAACTGCAACGAACTCTTTGATTACATATTCATTTTTGTCACCACGAAACGCTTCAAACTCGGCAATAACCGTCCTATTCAAGTTCATTTTTCCGAGTGACACTTGTTCGCATCGAATACGTTAATTTTTTCAAATTCCCCCTCTACTTTTCCTTCCAATACCAGTTCATCGTAAAGACGATCAAATGTTAGCTGTTGGTCATGACGACTGCTTTCCAATCGAAAAAACGAGGGGAAAAAGAAGGATGGTGGTACATAACACCCCTTGGCTACTACCTGATTAATGTACGACTTGAAGTGATCTTGATCATAAAACAAGCGAACAAGATATTTCTTTAGTACTGTTAATAAACAACCAAAACGGATCCACTCGGGTTCTGTGAAAACAAATTTTTCGGTCTTACTACCTTTAATCCGAACAAACGTTTTCCCAAAGTTACGACTGATCATCACACTCTTCTTCCTTTCACGGTTTTCACCTTCTTCGTGCAATAACATACTGGATAGTAGCTGTTCACGAAAGATCAACAAGTAATTCCACTCAGAAAAGTCAAGTAATATACGTTTCTTTTTTCCGTTTGTAAACAAAACACCCGGTTCATAGTTGAGTTCGTTAAACAGTCCGACGGTAACGAACTTAGTGTAAGAGTTAATAGGATATGCAAGAGATAAGTAAACGTTACACTCACAATGCCTGCTGCTGCTGCTGCCGCCGCTACCACAGTCACCTTCCATCGTTGAGACGGACTGATCTTGTTACAAGCTAGAGATCGCTAATACCTATCTTTATAAACTGGTAGAGGGGAGAACAAGTTTTTTATGACAAACGATGAACAGTATTCGACAACGCTGTGTACTGTACTATCCTATCGTGAATAATCAAAGCGTAAGCGGTGGTTTTATCTGGAAAATTGTTACTGGATTCAAATTCTAAACGCACATCAACGGCAGACGACTTGATTGGTTCTTCTTGTCTGGAACAATCGATGACAAACAACGGTGCTTTCGTTATAAATTCATTAGGTGTCAAAAGAGGCGTTCTGTTGCGACGGTCGTAGTATGATGTTTGAAAACGTGTATACATGTCGTAGAACAGTGCGTAACGTTTTTTTTCGATATCCTGGTTCAGGTTATCGTACGGATAGTATTTATCGTTCAGAAATAGCTTGACATTCGTTAAATTGCAGTGATCAAATTCCGACGCGTTTTTCGCTATATTGTTCTTTCTGTCCGTCTGAAATATCAGTATCACATACCGTGGTTTTTCCAACTGTGACGATGTCTTCAAGGTCCACGAATGTCGATTTGTCGTCGGTAGAACGGGATACTCGTGCAATTCCCAACTGCGGAACGGCATCACCAGTTCATGATCCTCCTCGATATGCTCCAATAGCGGTATTCGGTACTTGTTTGACACGCGCACATAGGGCATCTTCCAGTGTACTTTGTTTATTACGAGATTACCGTTTGCAGTTGCACCTGATTCTTTTAGCACCATTGCGTTCTGATCGGTAGAGGTACGCAACAGAATCAATTCTTGCTTAACGTTCAGCATGATGCGTGTATAGTCTTCGTTGAAACCGAGTAGCATTTTTAACGGAAGACAAAACGTAAAATCACCGGTACTCTCGTGTACTGTCAACGACTCATCGGTTGTCGTCACCCATCCTGCATTGATTAGATGCTTTCTTTCATGCTCATTGCTCGATAGTAACAATTTCACAGTGCTCGTAATTCCAACGTTTTTCGTACGATCTACTTCCACACCGCACACTTCGTAACGGATCTCCTCAAACAAGAAAGCCATTGCATTGTTGATTAATTTCACGTTCAACGCTGTGTCGGTAGCGTTAACCTTGGTCAATGTTCCTTCGATGTACAGAAAACTCTCCGCCGGTAAAGTGAAAACATCCTGTTGTTGGATGGGTATACGTATTTCATCGTTGTTACCGTATCGGGTGGAAGCATACGGTGTGTGCGTACGATATTCGAACTCAACGATTCTGTTATCGAAAGCCGCTCCTCGTTCGATAGCTAGAATTTCACCCGACATTATTTTAATCGTATAATTTGAATCCAAGTGAAAGTAAGAAACGCTTGTTCCTTGATGTCAATCGCTTCAACGTTGAACACCGACTACCATGTTTCTTTCGTACACACTCCCTTTTTACAGGTGACGTTTGTCCGAAATACAATCCCATATTTTCAGATGCAGTCGTATCGTGATAACTTCACCGCGAAAATCGACTAAATCCCCGTCCTGATCAACGAGAGACAAAATTATGTTGTCAACGCGTTGTACGTTTACCGGTAAGTATATTACGTTTGTCGGTGTTTCAACTATTTTGAAACCTGGTGCCACGGTCGGATAAAACGAATGCAACGTGTGCTGGTCCTGGCCGTCCTTGTACGCACCCTGTACGATATTACTCCGTACGTGAACGGTGTTAACTTTGATTATGTCGACGGGTACGTTCGACTCGTGTGTTATATACGCTTCCAGCTGCTGATTCTCCTTGAATCCTAACATACTTGCAATGGTATTCGGTGTATGCGAAAAGTCGATGACATGCTTACAGTAAATTTCACACTTTAATGTGTTGTTGCTTGGACGTAAACTGATTGTTCTCTCGCCTAACTGTTTCTGCAGATACGTTTCGATATCACTGATTTCGTAGGTGCCGGTAGGAAACTTGATGACGGACCACTGATCCTTGGAAATTTTTACTGGAAATGCATTATTTTTTCCTTCAGTAACGTTTGGTATTGAATTATACGATGTAAAATCCAATAGTCCAACGTACCATTCACCGTATAACTCGAGAGGTGGGAAAAAGTTACACACGAGATTCGCAGCGTCGGTACCCGTCACGGTAACCGTTAACGACGACATGCTGAAGTTTACTGATCAGAAGACGATAAAAAGTCTAAACATAAATGACCGCAGATGACCGTGTTAGGAGGTTGCTTCCGTTCATAGTTGTAACGAACGTCGGTTGTATCACCAAAATATTGCATCAGCTCGAGAGGTGGACGTAAATTACCGAACCCGTCAAAATAGTGTACTCGATTTCCACGCTTCTTGTAACATACCCAGTGGGTTCCCGGTCCGCTCTCGTCGTCCAAATTTACGATGACGCTTTCGTTCTTCCACGGCGCTGTATCCGGTAATGCGTTACGCATGTAAACACCTCTAAAATACGGTATGTTTAGCTTTTTTGCGTATACACGTAATTCATCTTCGGACAACGGGCGGAGCGGTATGTGAATTAGTTTTTTCGGTACGGACGTAGATACAATCCGGACGCAGTTCTCTTCTTTTTCCTAGCGGTTCGGACAGTTCTCTTCCTCCTCTTCTTCATCCCACCACCAGCACCACGACCACGACTACTCACATTCTTTTTATTTTTACGACGTCGACCGCTTCCTATTGCTGATTTTGCTTTCATAGTCGCTGCAACTGCTGTCGCATAAGCTCGTTCGCTAATACCCGAATCCAACGCCTTTACCCGTTCCCACGCTTTTTCCGCGAGTTTACGATCTGCAATACGTCTACTTTCGTTGTCTTTGTATTGAGCGTAAGCGATGTCGTGTTCGCGACAGGCTTCGTCTAATTGGTTGATTCCGCGATCACCACGCGCTAATCTTTCTTCAAGTTTCGTGCCCGGTCCACAGAATCTGTAACCCGGCAGATGTAATTCGACAGGTAGTGCGTCCACCGCTCGATTGATAACTGACGAAACAACGGACGGTACAACGTTTTTAAGCACGTTTCCGACGCCCCACCCCTTTTTCCTCTTAACGTTGTTGTTCATCGTAAACCGATCTCCAGCCTTTCTCTTCTGTGTTTTTATCGTATTCATCTATTAACCTTTTTATTTCCTTCGTGTCGAGTGTCCACTCGTCTTCTGAACTACGTGGCTTAGACAATTTCAATAAGTAGTAATCCAGTTGATACTGAAATGTTTTAACGACCTTATACATCTCGCTCTTTACGTATCGTCTCACGTCATTTAATTGTTGTAAGTTAACAGCATCGCTCTCTGCAAAACCATCCGCTACGTCTGATATTCTCTTTTCCGCTGCTTTGAAAACACCATCTTCGCCCAAGCTAACGGTGTTCTGCAACATGTATTTTACGTTAACCGCGTCATCTGCAAAAATCGGTGAACTCACTCCTGACAACCAGCTCTGCCCAAACAAATAGCTGTTCGATACTTTTTTAATGACGTTCGAGTCTACGTAGTTTTTGTTGACCGCATCGGTCGCTAGTTCCGGACTTCGAACGTTGATTACCCATCGATCTCGTGCATCGATGACCTCACCTCTCTCTTGACTCGAGTGTTGTATACAGTTGTCATCAACGTAATATTTGTTGACTACGTCTTTAACGTCTACAGGAGTATCAACATTTTTCAATCTACACCCTTTAACGTCCACGCTTTTACGTTCATCATCGAGTAGCAGACAATGTGTTTGCATATAAGTCAGGGATACAGCATCCTTTCCTGCATCCGGTTCGTTCAGATTGCGGATCTTTTTGTTTTCAACATCTATATGCCCATCATTCGTAATCTTAAATCCTACAGTATCGCGTAATTGTCTTTTTGTTTCACGTCGCACGCTCACGGCGCTTTGATGTCTACCGAACTTGTCCACAACCATTGTACGACTGCACGCTACAAATGATGTGCTAACCGTTTTAAGTAACGACACTGTGGTGACCATCGCGTGTGTAACACAATCGGATCGTCACCCTCTTTCCAACGAAAGATTTCTATACCGCAAAATGAACATCGAACCCTGTCAATTTCATTTGTGTAATGAAAGCCTGCGGCAACCATAGCGGTCGGACTGATGAAATACACAGGCCATGATGTAAAGGTTTTCAGTCTCTCGTTTTCGACTTCAAAGTCAGGTGTCAAATCTAATCCGCACATGTCGACAGTGTTGACAACAATGAGTTGTTACACCGACGTTCATAAAATTTATACGATAATGTTGGCTTCACGTAATTCCTCTACTACTGAGATGATTTCGTTGTCGTGTCCGGTGTGACCGGTGCGTTTTGAACTTACCAGCAGTCTCAACCGTTCAACCAGTTCGTTGGGATCGTTCCAATGTACGTAATCGATACCACGTCCGCTGCGTGGTGGGAACAATCGAGCGATTATCTCTCTGTACTTTAAACCTTTGTTTGTATTTACTTTAGCACCGGGTAAATAATAACGTTTATAAGCGTTAGTGTCCGACAATATAGACCTGTACGCTGCTAAATCGTTTTCATCGTAGACGCTCTTGTCGGGTTCTTTCATAAACATAAGTTCGTAGAGGCCCGGTGTGCCTCTGTATCGTTTTCCAGCTATGTAGAAGCTATCGTCTTGATTGATCTCTAACACCGAATTGCCTACCATCCATTTATCTTCAACGTTACGAACACCGTATGTATGATCCATCTTCTTATCTCGATCATCAGACAACGCGAGCAGTAAGTATTTCCTCGCGAGCGGACCTTCGACAGACTGTTCAACGTATTCTTGTGCTTCGTGTCGACCTTCGGGTGTTGATAAAAACTCTTCAAGAGTTACGTTCGGTGTTTCGACATCAGGCGTTTGTGCCAACACTTCCGTTCTGAGGAAACGAGGTTGTGATGGTGTTTTCGTCTCAACAGCTGCCTTCGTATCTTCATCTTCAACTTTTATTTTTTTTTTAATTTTATCACTGGAGTCACTCAACTTTTCCGAAATCTGGGTTAACGGTTCCAAAAGAGGTTTGTACTTTCTCGTTAACGCTTCATCGCTCTCTCTGATGTCATGTTTCAACGCGCGATACTTTTGTCTTATGTTATCGCTAATTGCATCGATTTCATGTGTCAGTTGCTTGTCATCCATCTTGACACTGATGACTTTCTTGCACAAACTATTCTATTTATGTATAAAACGATCGAAACCCACTCTGTATCTACCTGCGTTTATCGGTGAGTCCTTGTTGATGACTATGAATCCGTAACGATCCTTCCACGCTTCGGCGCACATCGCTTTGAACTCTTCGTATTTCATATCTGTGTTAACGTGATCGTTATAAACGTGACGTAAATTGAGATCATCTTGTCTGAACAAAACCAAGAAATTGGCATTATCACGCACCAGTTGCTTTGGCACCAGACTATACGTTTGGCAAAGGTACAAAGTGTCCACACCGCTATGCCGTCCCATAGCGAAATATTTTCGTATGTTATTCTGCCGTTCACATACCACATCATCGAACAACATGATTGAATTAGGTACAATTTCGTGCGGAGGTGGTACTTTATCGTTTTCACTGTATGTGAAGTACGTCATTCCTTCGTCAGCGAGAGTATTAAAAATGTCTTCCAACATACGATATTTTGGTTGAAATAACGATTTGGAGAACACGTACAGGTTCTGAAATCGCAGTCCGTTTGAATCGAATAACATGTTAAAGGCAACGTTTGACTTCCCGCTACATGATCCGCCGCACACGATACATCGAACTGTGTTTGGAAACAGTGGACTGTGTTTATTATATGCAACTTCACCGTTGTACTTAGCAGAGTCTACGTTCTTAACATTTAACTTTAACGATTGTTGTTCAATCTTCATCTTAACTCATTTACGTTCGGTTAAATACTGTGGTAATGTTATTATATCAGATCATTTTTATGTATCCACGAATCGTGTTTACCATCAAAGCCGAGCCAGCGCACTCGCACGCGATCACCTTTACGTTGTAATATTTTCTCAACGAGATACACATCACCAACGCTGGTTTTACTCAATTCTTGTTCATAAAACCCACCTTTTACAACGTCACCCGTGTGATCTTTCAACAAGTACGTAACCGGTACGGTTGGCTGAACTCTGTGCACTGTATATATCTCGTTCGTCCAGTTTGGTGTATAACCTTTAGCGAATGTGATTTTGTATTTACTGATACGCACTCGATCGCCTATTTTAAACTTATGTTTCTTGCTCACTTTCCGCGGTACGGTATTTTTTCTTATTCGTTCCAACACAATTTGCTCGTTGCTCTTGTCGACTTGTCGCGGCTTCATCTCTATAGTTCTATGCACTCTGTCGTTGTAGTCCATCACCAATTTAGGCAAAAGCGACAACCACCGATAATGGCCTTGCTCGCTGAACGCGCGGTACATGTTCGTTTTCAACGTACGATTAAATCGCTCTACGATGGACGCTTTCTTCTCGCTATACGTTGAATAGTGTTTGACGTTGTATCTCTTTAGTAAAGCTTGTACGGTAGTGTTAAAGTACTCTTTCCCCTTATCCGTTTGCAGGTATTTCATTTTATTTTTTACAATTATTGGTTCGAGAGCATGTGCTACTTCAACACCCGATTTAGTTTTTAAGGGAATCGCATATGCATACTTGCTAAATGCGTTTATTACCGTCATTAGATATTTGTACCCCTTGTTCAACTTGGCATGCGGTATCATTTCCACCAAATCCGCTTGGTAGAGATCGTGTAACCCCTTCACCTCCACCGCACGTCTGGGAAAGTTCCTTCTCACCGGTCTGTGCAATTCTTTTGCAATAGTTTTGCGTACGTTTTCCATATCGCCACCCGAAACGCGAATCGCAAAATTTTGGTACGAGATATACCGTTACGTTTTCACTGAACCTCACCGACTTCATCGTCGTTACTGACAGTGTGTTGCTCCTGCAAGCGAGTCTTATATCAACGTATATCGAACGCATAATTTATAACGGATTTTCTCGCTTGCTGAATTATCTCGCGTCTGGGTTGACAGAGTTTATAATGACCGTACGCCAGTGTTGTTTCACCGTCATCCAAGACATATCGTTTGTCATCGTATGGTGACAGCGATAATTTTGTAAGCTTTCTTGTGTATATGTTATGTTTTTCGCTTTGGATAGTCTGCGCCGTAGTATAAGTTTGAGAAGTGGTCTTTACACATTGCTTATAAAGTTGATGTTTCAACTGTGTAGCTATCGCGGAACGTGGCACACCTTTCGCTACCTTTTTCTCTTTATCGTTTGCCGTAACGAATGAATAACATTTTGCGCGCAACCCGACAAATTCAAGTATCGGTATTCCATTTGTTTCGTCTTTAAAAGTACCCAACTTTTTCTTGTTTGTTTCACTATAGCACGGATGTGCCTTAGGGTACTCCGACGTGTCAAAGAGTTCGAGATGCTCCTCCATGTCTTTGTACACATCGTCGGTGCGAATGTCGTACAACAGAGAGTCAGTGTCCGTCATACATAGACGTGCACGTGACCCGTACGTATTCATCGTGAATCCGTAATGGAACCGATACATAATCAGCTTACTAATATCCAATACACTGAACCCAACGTACAAAGGTCGGTTCAGTGTAATGGATATTTTTTTCATCGTGAGACCTACCAGGTCCTCGTTATAGATGAAAAAATGTTGTAGCCTGGGGTTAGCGGTTAGTTTGTGAAGTTTCTTCTCGTTTGGAACTAACTTGAAATCGATTCGCTTCCGTACGTTTTCCAACGATTTTCCGTACGGTGCGTTATTCATTAACTTAAAAAAGTCTTTTTCAAAGGTGTTTCTGGCTTCCTTTCGTCGCTCCGTATTAAAATCGATGAAAGGTTTCAACCATAGGCACTGTGTGAATGCTAACACACGATGAATCGCTTTCAACTCCATTCCTAGTTCGAGGTAGAGTTTCAATGTTCTGTAATGAACAATGTATTTTGTCTTGTCCTCGAGGGACGTTATCAGTTTCTCTACCTTACCGTTACTACACACAAAGTCTTTTAACAGCTTCATGCGATAGCAGTACGGTGAAAGCATACTGTCCGTAATAGTACACTTTTCGGGTGCTAAAGGGTAGTCACTGTGTAAGTCGTGTAGGTAATGTGGATACCCCAGATCGACTTCCAGGATATAACCGGTGTCATCATCGTCACGTAACGTGTGCACGTTCAACGTATCGATCTCTGTACGTTCCAACCATCGAAAACCTGACAGTGGTAAAGGCTGTGTCATAGCCGTTCCGTACAGGTTGGTACAATCGAGGTAGAGTAAATAGTTATGCGGCTTGCTTGCGTCATAATCGGGAATGTACGGGTTGTTGGCCTTGGAGTACCGATTAGAAATTGCTGCTAAGCCGCCACGGATACCTCTTTCGATGTACAGGTGTACGTCTATATCGCGGAGTAACTCTAACCTAACTCCTGTCATTTTCAGCATCGCGTTCCACGCTAAACCGGCGGTGGTAAAAACGTTACACGGATCGAGTTCGTAGTACTGCAGGCTCATGTTTCGAAAGTTTTCAAATACATCTGCAAGCAGTAGTACATCCGTTTTTAAATAAAGGTCATGATAATCACCGAACGATTGCATGTCGAAAGCCGACCAAACCGCTCGAGCGTGCGCGTAATCTTCTTCGTTTATATCCGACTCTGTCAACCCGTTGTAAAAATGTTCGCGGTCCGGTAACTGCCTCTCGTCAAATTTTGAATCGTCCGTAACGTATTCGTAAGGGTACACGCCTTTACGCAACAGTAAATTAACATTACGCGTGTAAAATTGATTAAGGATTTTAAATTTATCCGCGGATAAGTTGGAGACGAGTTTTTCAAGTGACGCGTTCATGAACCGCAGAGAATCGAGAAACCGGAGCTGACCGAGTGTAACGGAGATGTAACGTTCGCTTGTAGTAGCGATACACGTTATTTCATCTTCCTTGTACTTTCCGAAACCTTGCATCAAATGATGCGAGTCATAGCCACTTAAATTATGGAAAAAAACCGGAACGTGTGTTGGTATTTTGTAATTTATATTACACGCATTGTGAGCAGCGCCTAAATAGTTTCCCGTTATGTGACAATGGTTTCGAACCGTGTCATCCGTTAACGCCTTCTTGCACAGATGACAGTGCGTAGCGTTTCGGAATGACCGTTCATCGGCCGCTGTCATTTGGATCGGTTTATTAAACTTTCTATCGAGTCGTTGAACGTCGACTAAAAGCACACGAAGGAACGTGTCCACCACGTCTTTACCGCGGTATATTACAGGTTCCTTGACGGCGTTTCCCATCCAGTCAACTATCACATAGCAGAAACTGGCTGGTATATGATGTGCCACGTTTTTACCGGTGGTCGGAACAATAAACGATTCGAAGTCAGCGTATACCGTATAAGGTACGCGGTGACAAAGTGAAAAGTTTTTAAAATACATCCACTTTTCGTTCTCGTCAGGAAGTTTTACTTTCTGTACTGCATGCTGAGAACAGTTGCGTTCGTGTTCTTCAACTCGTTTTCGCGCCGCGTTAGTATCTTTATTGTCCGAAAATCGGTGTAGACAGTAGTTGCAGTAAAACGAAGCGCCGTTTCGTTTTGACAACGACGAAAGCATACGCGAAAGGTTCCGTATGAGGCAGTAGTGAGTAGTGTTCGCGTCGGACAGTAGCAGTAGGTTTACGTGGTACTTTCGACCGCGGTGTTCAGTAATACGTAAAGGATATACCTCGCCTTCGTAGCCAAAAACGTTAACGGATATGTTTTCGTTTAATTTTTCAAAACGTTTTATCTTATTGACTGCGACGGGATAAGGTATGTCCTTCATGTTTATTTCTTCTTCGTACGGAAGGTAATGGCTAACGCGATGTGGGTTACACGCGATCGGGTGTATACAGGCGAGCACAGACCACAAGAAACACTTTTCATCTTCTAAATTTTTCACATTAATAATTCCTTTCCTACTGTGCGACAATTTCGATGGTGTAGGTAGAAAGCTCGACCCCACAAGAGGATTGTATTTTGTAATATTTATTTCCACCGACTCGACACCATTTTCGACCCACCCGCTTCCGTCACGCGTGAATTTGTCAACGGATTCCATTATTTTCTCGCTAGCTATCGAATACTGTTCATCGATATCGTCATACTGTGACTTACGTTCTGTACGCGATCTGAATACCGCATTACAATAAATATTTTCGGTGTTTATTAATTTTTTAAAAGATACACGAACTGCTAAATACCATTTTATATAATTATTTAATGCTACGGCTTCGCTACAAATCTTATCAACAATCGTGTGTTTGTAATCTAATAATACTGTTTGTGTGTTTAGTGTATTGTCAAGTATCATAAATTTTATAGTAATTACATTACCATTGATAGCACGGTGTTCGCTGTTGCTGCCGCTGCTGCTGCTGCTGCTGTTGTCGGTCATTGCGAAAGGAGTGAGGCCGGCTTCGCGTCGTCGGTTCCCTATATAGACAGTCCGGTAACCGGTGACTCTGTCGCCGCGCGCCCTTGACCGATCGGGCTCGCGAGGAGCAGCGGTGCGGGGTAGGTAGTCGTCCGGTCGTGACCGACGACGCGCGTTGCGGTGGGTGGGGTGGGGTGGGGAGTGCGGTGTAGGAAGCCGACGTCCGTGACCGATGCGGTGCGGGGTAAAGGTGTGGGATGGCGGTGCGGGGTAGGGAGCTAGGTTGCAGCCGGTGTCCGTGACCGAGAGGTAGGCGAGGTGCGGAGTACAGGATGCCGGCGACCTTGGCCGAAGCGCGCTCGTTGAGTCGCCTCGCGCGGGATGTAGGGTGCGGGGTACGGGGGGCTGGGTTGTACGACCGGTCGTGACCGAAAGCAGATGGTGGCCCGAGACGACGCTGGGTGGGGTGCGGGGTGACCGTGACCGACGGACTCGAGTGGGTGGGGGTGGGGGTGGGGTAAACCCGGTCGTTGCGGAGCGACAGACAAAGTAATTGAACAAAATATGTAGGCGAGGTGCGGGGTGGTGGCGAGGCTCTGGGTGCGGTGTGGGGGTGCGGGGTATAATGTCATCGTCCGGTCGTGACCGAAAGCAGATGGTGGCCCGTGACGACGCGGGGTGGGGTAGGAAGCAAAATTATAGCCGTTACCGTTGCGGTGGAGGTGCGGGGTAGGGTGTCGTGACCGAAGGAGATGACGCTTTAGAAGGAAGGAACGTGGTCGGGGGAAACAGAATAAATACGCCAGTGTTTCCCTGTGCAGTCATCAGTACTCGCCATGGAAGGAATCGTTGCGAACGCGAAGACAGTTGAAAATTTTTTACCAAAAAGAGACTTGTCAAGTCTTTCTTTAGGAGTAAAGTATCATATAATTCACATGAAATTTGTGAAAACGAAATTCGGGGAGTCAGTTGTGGTAGATTTGGAAGATACCGGAGCCTGTCCTCAGCCGGAGGATAAACTTTTCTATGTATACCTACCTAAAAGATGGTGTGACGTATTTACAGAGGAGCATTGAAAGCTGTGAAGCCTTGTGTCCTATCACTATGCGTAACCTCACACACTCCGCTGGCGAACGAGAAAGTGAGCGTGCAGTTGGATATTGATTATGTGAGTATGATATTTCAGTACCACTAATAATTACTTATACAGAAGTGGTTATGTATTAATTTTTTCTCTTTTTTTCCAGACCAAATAAACGAGAACAGGATTGATTTATTATAATAATAATAGTAATAATAACATTAATAGTAAAATGTTTTTAAATGATGAAGTAGACTTCTCTATTTTTTTTGTCGTTTTTTAATGTTAACTATTCATTTTCAGAGAAAGAACAAGGTGTTGCTTGGATCTAATATTGTAGAAAAACTTTTAAACAGAGAAATAAATGGTAATAATAGATTATATTGTCAATGCAACATGATTAAATTCGATTATAATTTTAGAAATAATCGTAAGACACTGAGTAGATGGATATCAATACGAAACGAAAAGAATATTTACAAAATGAAAGTATTTATTCGTAATGAGTTTTTCAAACTCTTCAAAACATCAATTAGTTATTGTAACAACCATAATATTGAATATCTTCAAATAAAAGATTTGCTAATTGCTAAAACAAAGCTGGTTAATCAGATATACTATATGATGTATAATTTTACTGGTACAGCGTATACCTCGCTAGTAAAAAAATATGAGTGGTCAAGGCATGACTCTAGCGGATGTCCGCTTCGTAACCGTTGTCGCGTCTGTTGTTATCTAAGATATCAAAATGACTTTAATTCAGAATACATGTTTTTTTAATACCACACTAACTATCATTTGATGTGTCTACATTCTTTTGTATTTGATCAAGTATTATTAATTGTAGGAAATTATATTCTGTTTTTAATTATTAAAAAACGTATGTGGTTTATAACATAAAAAGTTGAGATAAACAATCATTAAAGTGTTAATTAAATTTTTATGTGTAATTAAATTTTTTAAAAGATTTCTCTCATAGTTACAGAAACCTTGTTTCGATGTTATGTGTTTGTGCGAATGCGAGGGAGATGTATGTCGTTCACCACCATATGGTGACCACTGTAACATTCTGAGTGCTTGTGAGTGGAGAGAATTTACACTCTGAAGAACAATTGTTTTAAAAAATTATTTTGACGAAAAAATGTAATTGGTTAAGGCATAATTCCACTGGATGTGCGCTTTATAAGCGTTGTTACCACTGTTATTATCTAAAATACTAAAAAGAGTTGAATTCAAGGTTTTGGTGTACCATTTTACACATGTAGTTAACACCATATTAATTATCATTTGATGTGTGTCTACATTCAGTATGTTATTATTAATATATTACACATCAACATTGTAATATTGTATGTTATTAATTATTATTATTATTGTTAGACATATAAGGCTTGTTTTGGTTGTAGTAAATGTAATTATTATTTTGTTAATTATATGTGTGTGTGTGTATGTGTGTGTGTGTATATATATATATATAGAGAGAGAGAGAGAGAGAGAGAGAGAACCTTCAAGGCTGCAAAAGAGAGAGAAAGCGAGAGAGAAAAAAGATTATTTTGTATAATTATGTAAATATATATATATATATAGATAAAGTGTCTATTTTGTTTAGTTATGTATATAGAGAGAGCGCGTATAATTTGCTCAATTATAATTGTCTTGTGAATAGAGAACGTGTGTGTGTAGAGACAGAAAAAAATTATAGCTTATGATTTGATTGTAAAAGCTTTCGATATTATTAAAACTTATATATATAAACCATAACCTACGTTATTTTTATTATTATACCACTTATACAAAACAATTATTCCTATCATTCTTGAATAAGCGCAAAAGCAGTTGAGATGTAGCAGCATGGAATGTAGCAGAAACCGGTTTTTATAGCGCTACATCTTACAACAACTTGCCTGAGACAGCTCAACGTCTGACAATAAACCACACACACACACACACACACACACACACACACACACACACACACACACACACACACAGCTTTATAAAACACGGACGCCAGCTATCAGTTCCTCTTTGAATACATTAACGGAACGTGGTAGTGTTTCACACACACACCGCTTGTACCAGCTTAGATGCTGTTTGACTGGTTTACAGGAGAATCGTCACAGGAGTAAATATATTTATTCAGTTAACAATTTTAGTAACGCATGATAAGAATATATGTTTTCTAAACAGTATTCAAATCGATGCATCTGTTTTATATTAACACAATATAAACATTATAATAATACAATATCCGGTTTTGAGTACCGGAGGAACCGCGTCGGGATGTCATTAATCACCAAATTTCGGAACCCGTCAGGTACCTATTGTCCCAAATTTTAACCGATCAATTTCGCGTAACGGTTTCTCCTCCCCGTCCAGAGTTTAGACATACAGGACTTGTTTTAGGGTGTACCCCCCCCCATCCGTTGATTTAAACATTTCGGGTGTCAAAATTCGGACACCAAAAATTTCGGGTAACCCCATCCGTTGATTTAAACATTTCGGGTACTAAATTTCAGACACCGAAAATTTCGGGTACCCCCATCCGTTGATTTAAACATTTCAGACATCACGCCTTCTACGTCGTCGTCATGTGGGCGTACCCACAAATTTCGGGTACCCCCATCCGTTGTTTTAATCATTTATGGTACCAAAATTCTGACATTAAAAAAATTTCGAGAGAGAACGATTATTTTGTTACATCAAAATAAACCAGAACGCGGAAGTGTTTTAACATTCGGACACCAGCTGCCAGGGCCTCTGTCATGCAAATTTCGAGTACCCCCATCCGTCGATTTAAACATTTCGGGTAACGGTAACCGATACCCCCAAAATTTCGAGTAACGGTACCCGATGACATCGCCTCTCCGGGCAACCGCCGAATTCCGGGTACCCCCATCCGCTACACATTGTTTTCGGCTACCAAATTTTGGACATGCAGAAACCGCGGCCTCCGTGACGTCTTGAAACAGGTTTTAGCCATACGGACGCCAGCGACTTGAGCCTCTGTGTGATGTCATGAACTGGAACACGGAAGTGTTTCAGTCACACATACACACACATACACACACACACACACACAAAACAGTGACGTCACATGGACAGCTCGGACACCAGCTGCCAGTGCCTCTATGACGTCATGAACTGGAACCCGGTAGTGTTTTCAACTGGAACCCGGAAGTGTTCTCATACGCTCACTTTCCCTCTACTCAGCACTCGTGTAAGATTCCCCCAAGTGGGGATTATCAGACTTAAATGGAAGTGAAACCACAAATCTACCCTCGTGGTTGCGCTGGGTAGAGAGCACAAAATGCTCTTCACAGCCTGACTCGTTATCAAGGGTATTGTCAGGGATAGTTTCTGCTTCCCAAAATCTTTCGAGAGATTGCAGAATTTGACTGTCGTTGTTCCTTGCTAGGAACGAAACAGTAGGACCCTCGTTGCGGCAGTGCTTGGGCAGGTTGCCAGCCAAAATGTAGCCCAGTTTTGTTTCCTGAATGATGGGAAAATTGGGGCCGCGTGTGTATTTATTGGTTAAGATCAGGTCCAGATAAAATTGTGCCCCTAATAGTATGTCGATTTGCGACGATATATTAAAATCGGGGTCAGCCAGGAAGATTTTGTTTGGAATGCGGAACTGGTTGATATCAAACGAGTTTGAAGGCAGATTGTGAGTTAACGTAGATAAGACGGCACATTTCGCCTCGAAACTATATCTCTGATAGCGAGAAATAATACGTATAGAAGCAATATCAGTTGCGTAACACGCTGTATTGTTTATTCCTGTGATTGGTATATCAGATTTAGTTAATTTGAGCTGTAACTTCTTTGCAAATGATTTTGTACAGAAATTTATCTGTGAACCGGCGTCTAGGAGCACTCTAGACCTATGTCTGTTGCCAGCCTGGTCAACGACAGATACAACTGCTGTGGATAAAAGAACATTATTCTTACACTGTAATTGTTGGACGGGCCAACTGAATTGCGTAGTTGCACTACATCTGTGTGTATAAACGGGCGACAACAACTACCGAATGGCCGTGCGTGACGTCACCGCCGCTCGTTTTAAAATACTTATAATACGCTGCCGAAGCCAGTACGGCACAGATGTTTAAGATGTTGGTCCATTGATTCGCTGTAGATTACAATGTCATCCAGGTAGTGATACACATATTTAAATTTTATATCATGAAATAATTTCTCTAATAGTCTACTACATACGGAACTTCCTTGTGATATTCCAAAGGGTACTCTCGTAACTTGGTACAGGTTGAAAGGAAGAACAAAAGCGGTTAGACGTTTGGATTCTTCTGAAAGGGGTATTTGGTGAAATGCCTGATTTAGATCCATTATAGTAAAGACTTTCGCTTTGGTGAAATAATGAAAAGCACTGTGGATGTCGGGAAGCGGAATAGATTCAAATTCTATTCGTTTATTTAATTGCCGGTAGTCCACAACTAGTCTGTGTTTGTCGTGACCTTTTGGTACTAAAAATGAGGGTGATGAATACGGTGAAGTAGAGGGTTCTATGACTCCTTGTTCTAATAACTTTTTGATATGGTTCCTCATTACTTCCATTTTGGGCGGCGATAACTTGTATGGGGGAAGGCGTATTACTTTGTGGTCGCTCAGATTGATCTTGTATACTATTAGGTTCTTTAGTCCTAGCTTAGGGGTAAGAATGTTGGAAAACTCTTTTATTAGTTTCTGCATTCTCAGCCTATCTCTACTTCCTAGATGAGATAATTCAGACTCATGGTGTACTATATGTGTAGTAGATGATCCAGTACTTTCTTGTTCTTCTGTTTCACAATCAAAATTATACTTCCGTGTACGGTCGAATCGAAAATAATATTTCTTCTCGTGGATGTCAAGAATTATTCCCGTTTTACTGATAAAGTCAGCTCCCAATATTAAGTCGGGTCCTAAATCATCACATACTAACATTGAAAAAAACCACGTTTGATTCTTAATTTTTACCTTAATGGTGATGCTGAGTTTTATCACTAAATCTTGTTTATTGGCAGTAGCACATCTTATATTCACAGCTTGACTGCGTTTCACTAGGTTGTGTTCGAATAATTTATCTGCTAACCTCTGACTGATTAAGGTTCTAGTCGATCCAGAATCGATTAATCCGAGGGTGGATGTAACACCTAGGTCAACTTGTATTAAGGGCAATAGACATTTAGTCCAATCACATTTAGTTATCGCGTTACATTTCTCAATAAACCTTCTAACATAGGGATCTACTTTTCTAGTGTTCTTTTCTTTTTTTTTCTTTTTCTTGTTGATTTCTTTGGGTTTACCGGTTCTCAAGATGCTGCGGAAGACACAGGATTTCGGGTCTCCCTGCCTTACATGTTTTTGGATTAGGTTGTTTCCGATCGTACTGCTTCCGATTACAGTTTCTACTTACATGTCCATACTTTCCGCAGTTATAACATATATTTTTTTTACGAGGGGTATAGCTTGCTTCCGTTTTAGGTTGCGTGTCATTTGATTTACCAGGGCTGTGCAAGTTGTTCGGTCTATTAAATGGTCGCCTATCACGCTGGGTTTGCACATCGGGCACCAGGGCTTGCATTTCATTTCTACTAGGCTCAGTTGATTTCAAAGCATGTCTGTTCTGATCTGAGTACCATACGTTCGACGAGTGAATACTGCATTGTTCGAGATCCGCAATGGTGTTGGGTCTATTTATTAATGCTAAACGAGATCTTTCTTCTGGAGACAATCCTACTAAAATGGTATCGACCATCTGTCTCTCACTCCAATCTACTTGCAGTAGTCGAGAAGACTCCCTGATGTTTAAATACGGCATGGTGAGGCAGGTAGTAAATATTTGACGCTCCTAAATTGATAGCGTCATCATCGATGAGTGTCATGTGCCCAAGATCCATATATCCTTTGATAAAGTCCGCGTAGTCGCGAGCGAGCTTAGCATCTCGCCTAAATCGACGCTCTAAGCTTAAGAATCTTGATTCAGCACTCGTGTAAGATTCCCCCAAGTGGGGATTATCAGACTTAAATGGAAGTGAAACCACAGATCTACCCTCGTGGTTGCGCTGGGTAGAGCGCACAAAATGCTCTTCACAGGCTGACTCGTTATCAAGGGTATTGTCAGGGATAGTTTCTGCTTCCCAAAATCTTTCGAGAGATTGCAGAATTTGACTGTCGTTGTTCCTTGCTAGGAACGAAACAGCAGGACCCTCGTTGCGGCAGTGCTTGGGCAGGTTGCCAGCCAAAATGTAGCCCAGTTTTGTTTCCTGAATGATGGGAAAATTGGGGCCGCGTGTGTATTTATTGGTTAAGATCAGGTCCAGATAAAATTGTGCCCCTAATAGTATGTCGATTTGCGACAATATATTAAAATCGGGGTCAGCCAGGAAGATTTTGTTTGGAATGCGGAACTGGTTGATATCAAACGAGTTTGAAGGCAGATTGTGAGTTAACGTAGATAAGACGGCACATTTCGCCTCGAAACTATATCTCTGATAGCGAGAAATAATACGTATAGAAGCAATATCAGTTGCGTAACACGCTGTATTGTTTATTCCTGTGATTGGTATATCAGATTTAGTTAATTTGAGCTGTAACTTCTTTGCAAATGATTTTGTACAGAAATTTATCTGTGAACCGGCGTCTAGGAGCACTCTAGACCTATGTCTGTTGCCAGCCTGGTCAACGACAGATACAACTGCTGTGGATAAAAGAACATTATTCTTACACTGTAATTGTTGGACGGGCCAACTGAATTGCGTAGTTGCACTACATCTGTGTGTATAAACGGGCGACAACAACTACCGAATGGCCGTGCGTGACGTCACCGCCGCTCGTTTTAAAATACTTATAATACGCTGCCGAAGCCAGTACGGCACAGATGTTTAAGATGTTGGTCCATTGATTCGCTGTAGATTACAATGTCATCCAGGTAGTGATACACATATTTAAATTTTATATCATGAAATAATTTCTCTAATAGTCTACTACATACGGAACTTCCTTGTGATATTCCAAAGGGTACTCTCGTAACTTGGTACAGGTTGAAAGGAAGAACAAAAGCGGTTAGACGTTTGGATTCTTCTGAAAGGGGTATTTGGTGAAATGCCTGATTTAGATCCATTATAGTAAAGACTTTCGCTTTGGTGAAATAATGAAAAGCACTGTGGATGTCGGGAAGCGGAATAGATTCAAATTCTATTCGTTTATTTAATTGCCGGTAGTCCACAAGTAGTCTGTGTTTGTCGTGACCTTTTGGTACTAAAAATGAGGGTGATGAATACGGTGAAGTAGAGGGTTCTATGACTCCTTGTTCTAATAACTTGTTGATATGGTTCCTCATTACTTCCATTTTGGGCGGCGATAACTTGTATGGGGGAAGGCGTATTACTTTGTGGTCGCTCAGATTGATCTTGTATACTATTAGGTTCTTTAGTCCTAGCTTAGGGGTAAGAATGTTGGAAAACTCTTTTATTAGTTTCTGCATTCTCAGCCTATCTCTACTTCCTAGATGAGATAATTCAGACTCATGGTGTACTATATGTGTAGTAGATGATCCAGTACTTTCTTGTTCTTCTGTTTCACAATCAAAATTATACTTCCGTGTACGGTCGAATCGAAAATAATATTTCTTCTCGTGGATGTCAAGAATTATTCCCGTTTTACTGATAAAGTCAGCTCCCAATATTAAGTCGGGTCCTAAATCATCACATACTAACATTGAAAAAAACCACGTTTGATTCTTAATTTTTACCTTAATGGTGATGCTGAGTTTTATCACTAAATCTTGTTTATTGGCAGTAGCACATCTTATATTCACAGCTTGACTGCGTTTCACTAGGTTGTGTTCGAATAATTTATCTGCTAACCTCTGACTGATTAAGGTTCTAGTCGATCCAGAATCGATTAATCCGAGGGTGGATGTAACACCTAGGTCAACTTGTATTAAGGGCAATAGACATTTAGTCCAATCACATTTAGTTATCGCGTTACATTTCTCAATAAACCTTCTAACATAGGGATCTACTTTTCTAGTGTTCTTTTCTTTTTTTTTTCTTTTTCTTGTTGATTTCTTTGGGTTTACCGGTTCTCAAGATGCTGCGGAAGACACAGGATTTCGGGTCTCCCTGCCTTACATGTTTTTGGATTAGGTTGTTTCCGATCGTACTGCTTCCGATTACAGTTTCTACTTACATGTCCATACTTTCCGCAGTTATAACATATATTTTTTTTACGAGGGGTATAGCTTGCTTCCGTTTTAGGTTGCGTGTCATTTGATTTACCAGGGCTGTGCAAGTTGTACGGTCTATTAAATGGTCGCCTATCACGCTGGGTTTGCACATCGGGCACCAGGGCTTGCATTTCATTTCTACTAGGCTCAGTTGATTTCAAAGCATGTCTGTTCTGATCTGAGTACCATACGTTCGACGAGTGAATACTGCATTGTTCGAGATCCGCAATGGTGTTGGGTCTATTTATTAATGCTAAACGAGATCTTTCTTCTGGAGACAATCCTACTAAAATGGTATCGACCATCTGTCTCTCACTCCAATCTACTTGCAGTAGTCGAGAAGACTCCCTGATGTTTAAATACGGCATGGTGAGGCAGGTAGTAAATATTTGACGCTCCTAAATTGATAGCGTCATCATCGATGAGTGTCATGTGCCCAAGATCCATATATCCTTTGATAAAGTCCGCGTAGTCGCGAGCGAGCTTAGCATCTCGCCTAAATCGACGCTCTAAGCTTAAGAATCTTGATTCAGCACTCGTGTAAGATTCCCCCAAGTGGGGATTATCAGACTTAAATGGAAGTGAAACCACAAATCTACCCTCGTGGTTGCGCTGGGTAGAGCGCACAAAATGCTCTTCACAGGCTGACTCGTTATCAAGGGTATTGTCAGGGATAGTTTCTGCTTCCCAAAATCTTTCGAGAGATTGCAGAATTTGACTGTCGTTGTTCCTTGCTAGGAACGAAACAGCAGGACCCTCGTTGCGGCAGTGCTTGGGCAGGTTGCCAGCCAAAATGTAGCCCAGTTTTGTTTCCTGAATGATGGGAAAATTGGGGCCGCGTGTGTATTTATTGGTTAAGATCAGGTCCAGATAAAATTGTGCCCCTAATAGTATGTCGATTTGCGACGATATATTAAAATCGGGGTCAGCCAGGAAGATTTTGTTTGGAATGCGGAACTGGTTGATATCAAACGAGTTTGAAGGCAGATTGTGAGTTAACGTAGATAAGACGGCACATTTCGCCTCGAAACTATATCTCTGATAGCGAGAAATAATACGTATAGAAGCAATATCAGTTGCGTAACACGCTGTATTGTTTATTCCTGTGATTGGTATATCAGATTTAGTTAATTTGAGCTGTAACTTCTTTGCAAATGATTTTGTACAGAAATTTATCTGTGAACCGGCGTCTAGGAGCACTCTAGACCTATGTCTGTTGCCAGCCTGGTCAACGACAGATACAACTGCTGTGGATAAAAGAACATTATTCTTACACTGTAATTGTTGGACGGGCCAACTGAATTGCGTAGTTGCACTACATCTGTGTGTATAAACGGGCGACAACAACTACCGAATGGCCGTGCGTGACGTCACCGCCGCTCGTTTTAAAATACTTATAATACGCTGCCGAAGCCAGTACGGCACAGATGTTTAAGATGTTGGTCCATTGATTCGCTGTAGATTACAATGTCATCCAGGTAGTGATACACATATTTAAATTTTATATCATGAAATAATTTCTCTAATAGTCTACTACATACGGAACTTCCTTGTGATATTCCAAAGGGTACTCTCGTAACTTGGTACAGGTTGAAAGGAAGAACAAAAGCGGTTAGACGTTTGGATTCTTCTGAAAGGGGTATTTGGTGAAATGCCTGATTTAGATCCATTATAGTAAAGACTTTCGCTTTGGTGAAATAATGAAAAGCACTGTGGATGTCGGGAAGCGGAATAGATTCAAATTCTATTCGTTTATTTAATTGCCGGTAGTCCACAACTAGTCTGTGTTTGTCGTGACCTTTTGGTACTAAAAATGAGGGTGATGAATACGGTGAAGTAGAGGGTTCTATGACTCCTTGTTCTAATAACTTGTTGATATGGTTCCTCATTACTTCCATTTTGGGCGGCGATAACTTGTATGGGGGAAGGCGTATTACTTTGTGGTCGCTCAGATTGATCTTGTATACTATTAGGTTCTTTAGTCCTAGCTTAGGGGTAAGAATGTTGGAAAACTCTTTTATTAGTTTCTGCATTCTCAGCCTATCTCTACTTCCTAGATGAGATAATTCAGACTCATGGTGTACTATATGTGTAGTAGATGATCCAGTACTTTCTTGTTCTTCTGTTTCACAATCAAAATTATACTTCCGTGTACGGTCGAATCGAAAATAATATTTCTTCTCGTGGATGTCAAGAATTATTCCCGTTTTACTGATAAAGTCAGCTCCCAATATTAAGTCGGGTCCTAAATCATCACATACTAACATTGAAAAAAACCACGTTTGATTCTTAATTTTTACCTTAATGGTGATGCTGAGTTTTATCATTAATCTTGTTTATTGGCAGTAGCACATCTTATATTCACAGCTTGACTGCGTTTCACTAGGTTGTGTTCGAATAATTTATCTGCTAACCTCTGACTGATTAAGGTTCTAGTCGATCCAGAATCGATTAATCCGAGGGTGGATGTAACACCTAGGTCAACTTGTATTAAGGGCAATAGACATTTAGTCCAATCACATTTAGTTATCGCGTTACATTTCTCAATAAACCTTCTAACATAGGGATCTACTTTTCTAGTGTTCTTTTCTTTTTTTTCTTTTTCTTGTTGATTTCTTTGGGTTTACCGGTTCTCAAGATGCTGCGGAAGACACAGGATTTCGGGTCTCCCTGCCTTACATGTTTTTGGATTAGGTTGTTTCCGATCGTACTGCTTCCGATTACAGTTTCTACTTACATGTCCATACTTTCCGCAGTTATAACATATATTTTTTTTACGAGGGGTATAGCTTGCTTCCGTTTTAGGTTGCGTGTCATTTGATTTACCAGGGCTGTGCAAGTTGTTCGGTCTATTAAATGGTCGCCTATCACGCTGGGTTTGCACATCGGGCACCAGGGCTTGCATTTCATTTCTACTAGGCTCAGTTGATTTCAAAGCATGTCTGTTCTGATCTGAGTACCATACGTTCGACGAGTGAATACTGCATTGTTCGAGATCCGCAATGGTGTTGGGTCTATTTATTAATGCTAAACGAGATCTTTCTTCTGGAGACAATCCTACTAAAATGGTATCGACCATCTGTCTCTCACTCCAATCTACTTGCAGTAGTCGAGAAGACTCCCTAATGTTTAAATACGGCATGGTGAGGCAGGTAGTAAATATTTGACGCTCCTAAATTGATAGCGTCATCATCGATGAGTGTCATGTGCCCAAGATCCATATATCCTTTGATAAAGTCCGCGTAGTCGCGAGCGAGCTTAGCATCTCGCCTAAATCGACGCTCTAAGCTTAAGAATCTTGATTCAGCACTCGTGTAAGATTCCCCCAAGTGGGGATTATCAGACTTAAATGGAAGTGAAACCACAGATCTACCCTCGTGGTTGCGCTGGGTAGAGCGCACAAAATGCTTTTCACAGGCTGACTCGTTATCAAGGGTATTGTCAGGGATAGTTTCTGCTTCCCAAAATCTTTCGAGAGATTGCAGAATTTGACTGTCGTTGTTCCTTGCTAGGAACGAAACAGCAGGACCCTCGTTGCGGCAGTGCTTGGGCAGGTTGCCAGCCAAAATGTAGCCCAGTTTTGTTTCCTGAATGATGGGAAAATTGGGGCCGCGTGTGTATTTATTGGTTAAGATCAGGTCCAGATAAAATTGTGCCCCTAATAGTATGTCGATTTGCGACGATATATTAAAATCGGGGTCACCCAGGAAGATTTTGTTTGGAATGCGGAACTGGTTGATATCAAACGAGTTTGAAGGCAGATTGTGAGTTAACGTAGATAAGACGGCACATTTCGCCTCGAAACTATATCTCTGATAGCGAGAAATAATACGTATAGAAGCAATATCAGTTGCGTAACACGCTGTATTGTTTATTCCTGTGATTGGTATATCAGATTTAGTTAATTTGAGCTGTAACTTCTTTGCAAATGATTTTGTACAGAAATTTATCTGTGAACCGGCGTCTAGGAGCACTCTAGACCTATGTCTGTTGCCAGCCTGGTCAACGACAGATACAACTGCTGTGGATAAAAGAACATTATTCTTACACTGTAATTGTTGGACGGGCCAACTGAATTGCGTAGTTGCACTACATCTGTGTGTATAAACGGGCGACAACAACTACCGAATGGCCGTGCGTGACGTCACCGCCGCTCGTTTTAAAATACTTATAATACGCTGCCGAAGCCAGTACGGCACAGATGTTTAAGATGTTGGTCCATTGATTCGCTGTAGATTACAATGTCATCCAGGTAGTGATACACATATTTAAATTTTATATCATGAAATAATTTCTCTAATAGTCTACTACATACGGAACTTGCTTGTGATATTCCAAAGGGTACTCTCGTAACTTGGTACAGGTTGAAAGGAAGAACAAAAGCGGTTAGACGTTTGGATTCTTCTGAAAGGGGTATTTGGTGAAATGCCTGATTTAGATCCATTATAGTAAAGACTTTCGCTTTGGTGAAATAATGAAAAGCACTGTGGATGTCGGGAAGCGGAATAGATTCAAATTCTATTCGTTTATTTAATTGCCGGTAGTCCACAACTAGTCTGTGTTTGTCGTGACCTTTTGGTACTAAAAATGAGGGTGATGAATACGGTGAAGTAGAGGGTTCTATGACTCCTTGTTCTAATAACTTTTTGATATGGTTCCTCATTACTTCCATTTTGGGCGGCGATAATTTGTATGGGGGAAGGCGTATTACTTTGTGGTCGCTCAGATTGATCTTGTATACTATTAGGTTCTTTAGTCCTAGCTTAGGGGTAAGAATGTTGGAAAACTCTTTTATTAGTTTCTGCATTCTCAGCCTATCTCTACTTCCTAGATGAGATAATTCAGACTCATGGTGTACTATATGTGTAGTAGATGATCCAGTACTTTCTTGTTCTTCTGTTTCACAATCAAAATTATACTTCCGTGTACGGTCGAATCGAAAATAATATTTCTTCTCGTGGATGTCAAGAATTATTCCCGTTTTACTGATAAAGTCAGCTCCCAATATTAAGTCGGGTCCTAAATCATCACATACTAACATTGAAAAAAACCACGTTTGATTCTTAATTTTTACCTTAATGGTGATGCTGAGTTTTATCACTAAATCTTGTTTATTGGCAGTAGCACATCTTATATTCACAGCTTGACTGCGTTTCACTAGGTTGTGTTCGAATAATTTATCTGCTAACCTCTGACTGATTAAGGTTCTAGTCGATCCAGAATCGATTAATCCGAGGGTGGATGTAACACCTAGGTCAACTTGTATTAAGGGCAATAGACATTTAGTCCAATCACATTTAGTTATCGCGTTACATTTCTCAATAAACCTTCTAACATAGGGATCTACTTTTCTAGTGTTCTTTTCTTTTTTTTTCTTTTTCTTGTTGATTTCTTTGGGTTTACCGGTTCTCAAGATGCGGCGGAAGACACAGGATTTCGGGTCTCCCTGCCTTACATGTTTTTGGATTAGGTTGTTTCAGATCGTACTGCTTCCGATTACAGTTTCTACTTACATGTCCATACTTTCCGCAGTTATAACATATATTTTTTTTACGAGGGGTATAGCTTGCTTCCGTTTTAGGTTGCGTGTCATTTGATTTACCAGGGCTGTGCAAGTTGTACGGTCTATTAAATGGTCGCCTATCACGCTGGGTTTGCACATCGGGCACCAGGGCTTGCATTTCATTTCTACTAGGCTCAGTTGATTTCAAAGCATGTCTGTTCTGATCTGAGTACCATACGTTCGACGAGTGAATACTGCATTGTTCGAGATCCGCAATGGTGTTGGGTCTATTTATTAATGCTAAACGAGATCTTTCTTCTGGAGACAATCCTACTAAAATGGTATCGACCATCTGTCTCTCACTCCAATCTACTTGCAGTAGTCGAGAAGACTCCCTGATGTTTAAATACGGCATGGTGAGGCAGGTAGTAAATATTTGACGCTCCTAAATTGATAGCGTCATCATCGATGAGTGTCATGTGCCCAAGATCCATATATCCTTTGATAAAGTCCGCGTAGTCGCGAGCGAGCTTAGCATCTCGCCTAAATCGACGCTCTAAGCTTAAGAATCTTGATTCAGCACTCGTGTAAGATTCCCCCAAGTGGGGATTATCAGACTTAAATGGAAGTGAAACCACAAATCTACCCTCGTGGTTGCGCTGGGTAGAGCGCACAAAATGCTCTTCACAGGCTGACTCGTTATCAAGGGTATTGTCAGGGATAGTTTCTGCTTCCCAAAATCTTTCGAGAGATTGCAGAATTTGACTGTCGTTGTTCCTTGCTAGGAACGAAACAGCAGGACCCTCGTTGCGGCAGTGCTTGGGCAGGTTGCCAGCCAAAATGTAGCCCAGTTTTGTTTCCTGAATGATGGGAAAATTGGGGCCGCGTGTGTATTTATTGGTTAAGATCAGGTCCAGATAAAATTGTGCCCCTAATAGTATGTCGATTTGCGACGATATATTAAAATCGGGGTCAGCCAGGAAGATTTTGTTTGGAATGCGGAACTGGTTGATATCAAACGAGTTTGAAGGCAGATTGTGAGTTAACGTAGATAAGACGGCACATTTCGCCTCGAAACTATATCTCTGATAGCGAGAAATAATACGTATAGAAGCAATATCAGTTGCGTAACACGCTGTATTGTTTATTCCTGTGATTGGTATATCAGATTTAGTTAATTTGAGCTGTAACTTCTTTGCAAATGATTTTGTACAGAAATTTATCTGTGAACCGGCGTTTAGGAGCACTCTAGACCTATGTCTGTTGCCAGCCTGGTCAACGACAGATACAACTGCTGTGGATAAAAGAACATTATTCTTACACTGTAATTGTTGGACGGGCCAACTGAATTGCGTAGTTGCACTACATCTGTGTGTATAAACGGGCGACAACAACTACCGAATGGCCGTGCGTGACGTCACCGCCGCTCGTTTTAAAATACTTATAATACGCTGCCGAAGCCAGTACGGCACAGATGTTTAAGATGTTGGTCCATTGATTCGCTGTAGATTACAATGTCATCCAGGTAGTGATACACATATTTAAATTTTATATCATGAAATAATTTCTCTAATAGTCTACTACATACGGAACTTCCTTGTGATATTCCAAAGGGTACTCTCGTAACTTGGTACAGGTTGAAAGGAAGAACAAAAGCGGTTAGACGTTTGGATTCTTCTGAAAGGGGTATTTGGTGAAATGCCTGATTTAGATCCATTATAGTAAAGACTTTCGCTTTGGTGAAATAATGAAAAGCACTGTGGATGTCGGGAAGCGGAATAGATTCAAATTCTATTCGTTTATTTAATTGCCGGTAGTCCACAACTAGTCTGTGTTTGTCGTGACCTTTTGGTACTAAAAATGAGGGTGATGAATACGGTGAAGTAGAGGGTTCTATGACTCCTTGTTCTAATAACTTTTTGATATGGTTCCTCATTACTTCCATTTTGGGCGGCGATAACTTGTATGGGGGAAGGCGTATTACTTTGTGGTCGCTCAGATTGATCTTGTATACTATTAGGTTCTTTAGTCCTAGCTTAGGGGTAAGAATGTTGGAAAACTCTTTTATTAGTTTCTGCATTCTCAGCCTATCTCTACTTCCTAGATGAGATAATTCAGACTCATGGTGTACTATATGTGTAGTAGATGATCCAGTACTTTCTTGTTCTTCTGTTTCACAATCAAAATTATACTTCCGTGTACGGTCGAATCGAAAATAATATTTCTTCTCGTGGATGTCAAGAATTATTCCCGTTTTACTGATAAAGTCAGCTCCCAATATTAAGTCGGGTCCTAAATCATCACATACTAACATTGAAAAAAACCACGTTTGATTCTTAATTTTTACCTTAATGGTGATGCTGAGTTTTATCACTAAATCTTGTTTATTGGCAGTAGCACATCTTATATTCACAGCTTGACTGCGTTTCACTAGGTTGTGTTCGAATAATTTATCTGCTAACCTCTGACTGATTAAGGTTCTAGTCGATCCAGAATCGATTAATCCGAGGGTGGATGTAACACCTAGGTCAACTTGTATTAAGGGCAATAGACATTTAGTCCAATCACATTTAGTTATCGCGTTACATTTCTCAATAAACCTTCTAACATAGGGATCTACTTTTCTAGTGTTCTTTTCTTTTTTTTTTCTTTTTCTTGTTGATTTCTTTGGGTTTACCGGTTCTCAAGATGCTGCGGAAGACACAGGATTTCGGGTCTCCCTGCCTTACATGTTTTTGGATTAGGTTGTTTCCGATCGTACTGCTTCCGATTACAGTTTCTACTTACATGTCCATACTTTCCGCAGTTATAACATATATTTTTTTTACGAGGGGTATAGCTTGCTTCCGTTTTAGGTTGCGTGTCATTTGATTTACCAGGGCTGTGCAAGTTGTTCGGTCTATTAAATGGTCGCCTATCACGCTGGGTTTGCACATCGGGCACCAGGGCTTGCATTTCATTTCTACTAGGCTCAGTTGATTTCAAAGCATGTCTGTTCTGATCTGAGTACCATACGTTCGACGAGTGAATACTGCATTGTTCGAGATCCGCAATGGTGTTGGGTCTATTTATTAATGCTAAACGAGATCTTTCTTCTGGAGACAATCCTACTAAAATGGTATCGACCATCTGTCTCTCACTCCAATCTACTTGCAGTAGTCGAGAAGACTCCCTGATGTTTAAATACGGCATGGTGAGGCAGGTAGTAAATATTTGACGCTCCTAAATTGATAGCGTCATCATCGATGAGTGTCATGTGCCCAAGATCCATATATCCTTTGATAAAGTCCGCGTAGTCGCGAGCGAGCTTAGCATCTCGCCTAAATCGACGCTCTAAGCTTAAGAATCTTGATTCAGCACTCGTGTAAGATTCCCCCAAGTGGGGATTATCAGACTTAAATGGAAGTGAAACCACAGATCTACCCTCGTGGTTGCGCTGGGTAGAGCGCACAAAATGCTCTTCACAGGCTGACTCGTTATCAAGGGTATTGTCAGGGATAGTTTCTGCTTCCCAAAATCTTTCGAGAGATTGCAGAATTTGACTGTCGTTGTTCCTTGCTAGGAACGAAACAGCAGGACCCTCGTTGCGGCAGTGCTTGGGCAGGTTGCCAGCCAAAATGTAGCCCAGTTTTGTTTCTTGAATGATGGGAAAATTGGGGCCGCGTGTGTATTTATTGGTTAAGATCAGGTCCAGATAAAATTGTGCCCCTAATAGTATGTCGATTTGCGACGATATATTAAAATCGGGGTCAGCCAGGAAGATTTTGTTTGGAATGCGGAACTGGTTGATATCAAACGAGTTTGAAGGCAGATTGTGAGTTAACGTAGATAAGACGGCACATTTCGCCTCGAAACTATATCTCTGATAGCGAGAAATAATACGTATAGAAGCAATATCAGTTGCGTAACACGCTGTATTGTTTATTCCTGTGATTGGTATATCAGATTTAGTTAATTTGAGCTGTAACTTCTTTGCAAATGATTTTGTACAGAAATTTATCTGTGAACCGGCGTCTAGGAGCACTCTAGACCTATGTCTGTTGCCAGCCTGGTCAACGACAGATACAACTGCTGTGGATAAAAGAACATTATTCTTACACTGTAATTGTTGGACGGGCCAACTGAATTGCGTAGATGCACTACATCTGTGTGTATAAACGGGCGACAACAACTACCGAATGAACGTGCGTGACGTCACCGCCGCTCGTTTTAAAATACTTATAATACGCTGCCGAAGCCAGTACGGCACAGATGTTTAAGATGTTGGTCCATTGATTCGCTGTAGATTACAATGTCATCCAGGTAGTGATACACATATTTAAATTTTATATCATGAAATAATTTCTCTAATAGTCTACTACATACGGAACTTCCTTGTGATATTCCAAAGGGTACTCTCGTAACTTGGTACAGGTTGAAAGGAAGAACAAAAGCGGTTAGACGTTTGGATTCTTCTGAAAGGGGTATTTGGTGAAATGCCTGATTTAGATCCATTATAGTAAAGACTTTCGCTTTGGTGAAATAATGAAAAGCACTGTGGATGTCGGGAAGCGGAATAGATTCAAATTCTATTCGTTTATTTAATTGCCGGTAGTCCACAACTAGTCTGTGTTTGTCGTGACCTTTTGGTACTAAAAATGAGGGTGATGAATACGGTGAAGTAGAGGGTTCTATGACTCCTTGTTCTAATAACTTTTTGATATGGTTCCTCATTACTTCCATTTTGGGCGGCGATAACTTGTATGGGGGAAGGCGTATTACTTTGTGGTCGCTCAGATTGATCTTGTATACTATTAGGTTCTTTAGTCCTAGCTTAGGGGTAAGAATGTTGGAAAACTCTTTAATTAGTTTCTGCATTCTCAGCCTATCTCTACTTCCTAGATGAGATAATTCAGACTCATGGTGTACTATATGTGTAGTAGATGATCCAGTAATTTCTTGTTCTTCTGTTTCACAATCAAAATTATACTTCCGTGTACGGTCGAATCGAAAATAATATTTCTTCTCGTGGATGTCAAGAATTATTCCCGTTTTACTGATAAAGTCAGCTCCCAATATTAAGTCGGGTCCTAAATCATCACATACTAACATTGAAAAAAACCACGTTTGATTCTTAATTTTTACCTTAATGGTGATGCTGAGTTTTATCACTAAATCTTGTTTATTGGCAGTAGCACATCTTATATTCACAGCTTGACTGCGTTTCACTAGGTTGTGTTCGAATAATTTATCTGCTAACCTCTGACTGATTAAGGTTCTAGTCGATCCAGAATCGATTAATCCGAGGGTGGATGTAACACCTAGGTCAACTTGTATTAAGGGCAATAGACATTTAGTCCAATCACATTTAGTTATCGCGTTACATTTCTCAATAAACCTTCTAACATAGGGATCTACTTTTCTAGTGTTCTTTTCTTTTTTTTTCTTTTTCTTGTTGATTTCTTTGGGTTTACCGGTTCTCAAGATGCTGCGGAAGACACAGGATTTCGGGTCTCCCTGCCTTACATGTTTTTGGATTAGGTTGTTTCCGATCGTACTGCTTCCGATTACAGTTTCTACTTACATGTCCATACTTTCCGCAGTTATAACATATATTTTTTTTACGAGGGGTATAGCTTGCTTCCGTTTTAGGTTGCGTGTCATTTGATTTACCAGGGCTGTGCAAGTTGTTCGGTCTATTAAATGGTCGCCTATCACGCTGGGTTTGCACATCGGGCACCAGGGCTTGCATTTCATTTCTACTAGGCTCAGTTGATTTCAAAGCATGTCTGTTCTGATCTGAGTACCATACGTTCGACGAGTGAATACTGCATTGTTCGAGATCCGCAATGGTGTTGGGTCTATTTATTAATGCTAAACGAGATCTTTCTTCTGGAGACAATCCTACTAAAATGGTATCGACCATCTGTCTCTCACTCCAATCTACTTGCAGTAGTCGAGAAGACTCCCTGATGTTTAAATACGGCATGGTGAGGCAGGTAGTAAATATTTGACGCTCCTAAATTGATAGCGTCATCATCGATGAGCGTCATGTGCCCAAGATCCATATATCCTTTGATAAAGTCCGCGTAGTCGCGAGCGAGCTTAGCATCTCGCCTAAATCGACGCTCTAAGCTTAAGAATCTTGATTCAGCACTCGTGTAAGATTCCCCCAAGTGGGGATTATCAGACTTAAATGGAAGTGAAACCACAGATCTACCCTCGTGGTTGCGCTGGGTAGAGCGCACAAAATGCTTTTCACAGGCTGACTCGTTATCAAGGGTATTGTCAGGGATAGTTTCTGCTTCCCAAAATCTTTCGAGAGATTGCAGAATTTGACTGTCGTTGTTCCTTGCTAGGAACGAAACAGCAGGACCCTCGTTGCGGCAGTGCTTGGGCAGGTAGCCAGCCAAAATGTAGCCCAGTTTTGTTTCCTGAATGATGGGAAAATTGGGGCCGCGTGTGTATTTATTGGTTAAGATCAGGTCCAGATAAAATTGTGCCCCTAATAGTATGTCGATTTGCGACGATATATTAAAATCGGGGTCAGCCAGGAAGATTTTGTTTGGAATGCGGAACTGGTTGATATCAAACGAGTTTGAAGGCAGATTGTGAGTTAACGTAGATAAGACGGCACATTTCGCCTCGAAACTATATCTCTGATAGCGAGAAATAATACGTATAGAAGCAATATCAGTTGCGTAACACGCTGTATTGTTTATTCCTGTGATTGGTATATCAGATTTAGTTAATTTGAGCTGTAACTTCTTTGCAAATGATTTTGTACAGAAATTTATCTGTGAACCGGCGTCTAGGAGCACTCTAGACCTATGTCTGTTGCCAGCCTGGTCAACGACAGATACAACTGCTGTGGATAAAAGAACATTATTCTTACACTGTAATTGTTGGACGGGCCAACTGAATTGCGTAGTTGCACTACATCTGTGTGTATAAACGGGCGACAACAACTACCGAATGGCCGTGCGTGACGTCACCGCCGCTCGTTTTAAAATACTTATAATACGCTGCCGAAGCCAGTACGGCACAGATGTTTAAGATGTTGGTCCATTGATTCGCTGTAGATTACAATGTCATCCAGGTAGTGATACACATATTTAAATTTTATATCATGAAATAATTTCTCTAATAGTCTACTACATACGGAATTTCCTTGTGATATTCCAAAGGGTACTCTCGTAACTTGGTACAGGTTGAAAGGAAGAACAAAAGCGGTTAGACGTTTGGATTCTTCTGAAAGGGGTATTTGGTGAAATGCCTGATTTAGATCCATTATAGTAAAGACTTTCGCTTTGGTGAAATAATGAAAAGCACTGTGGATGTCGGGAAGCGGAATAGATTCAAATTCTATTCGTTTATTTAATTGCCGGTAGTCCACAACTAGTCTGTGTTTGTCGTGACCTTTTGGTACTAAAAATGAGGGTGATGAATACGGTGAAGTAGAGGGTTCTATGACTCCTTGTTCTAATAACTTTTTGATATGGTTCCTCATTACTTCCATTTTGGGCGGCGATAACTTGTATGGGGGAAGGCGTATTACTTTGTGGTCGCTCAGATTGATCTTGTATACTATTAGGTTCTTTAGTCCTAGCTTAGGGGTAAGAATGTTGGAAAACTCTTTTATTAGTTTCTGCATTCTCAGCCTATCTCTACTTCCTAGATGAGATAATTCAGACTCATGGTGTACTATATGTGTAGTAGATGATCCAGTAATTTCTTGTTCTTCTGTTTCACAATCAAAATTATACTTCCGTGTACGGTCGAATCGAAAATAATATTTCTTCTCGTGGATGTCAAGAATTATTCCCGTTTTACTGATAAAGTCAGCTCCCAATATTAAGTCGGGTCCTAAATCATCACATACTAACATTGAAAAAAACCACGTTTGATTCTTAATTTTTACCTTAATGGTGATGCTGAGTTTTATCACTAAATCTTGTTTATTGGCAGTAGCACATCTTATATTCACAGCTTGACTGCGTTTCACTAGGTTGTGTTCGAATAATTTATCTGCTAACCTCTGACTGATTAAGGTTCTAGTCGATCCAGAATCGATTAATCCGAGGGTGGATGTAACACCTAGGTCAACTTGTATTAAGGGCAATAGACATTTAGTCCAATCACATTTAGTTATCGCGTTACATTTCTCAATTAACCTTCTAACATAGGGATCTACTTTTCTAGTGTTCTTTTCTTTTTTTTTCTTTTTCTTGTTGATTTCTTTGGGTTTACCGGTTCTCAAGATGCTGCGGAAGACACAGGATTTCGGGTCTCCCTGCCTTACATGTTTTTGGATTAGGTTGTTTCCGATCGTACTGCTTCCGATTACAGTTTCTACTTACATGTCCATACTTTCCGCAGTTATAACATATATTTTTTTTACGAGGGGTATAGCTTGCTTCCGTTTTAGGTTGCGTGTCATTTGATTTACCAGGGCTGTGCAAGTTGTTCGGTCTATTAAATGGTCGCCTATCACGCTGGGTTTGCACATCGGGCACCAGGGCTTGCATTTCATTTCTACTAGGCTCAGTTGATTTCAAAGCATGTCTGTTCTGATCTGAGTACCATACGTTCGACGAGTGAATACTGCATTGTTCGAGATCCGCAATGGTGTTGGGTCTATTTATTAATGCTAAACGAGATCTTTCTTCTGGAGACAATCCTACTAAAATGGTATCGACCATCTGTCTCTCACTCCAATCTACTTGCAGTAGTCGAGAAGACTCCCTGATGTTTAAATACGGCATGGTGAGGCAGGTAGTAAATATTTGCCGCTCCTAAATTGATAGCGTCATCATCGATGAGTGTCATGTGCCCAAGATCCATATATCCTTTGATAAAGTCCGCGTAGTCGCGAGCGAGCTTAGCATCTCGCCTAAATCGACGCTCTAAGCTTAAAGAATCTTGATTCAGCACTCGTGTAAGATTCCCCCAAGTGGGGATTATCAGACTTAAATGGAAGTGAAACCACAAATCTACCCTCGTGGTTGCGCTGGGTAGAGCGCACAAAATGCTCTTCACAGGCTGACTCGTTATCAAGGGTATTGTCAGGGATAGTTTCTGCTTCCCAAAATCTTTCGAGAGATTGCAGAATTTGACTGTCGTTGTTCCTTGCTAGGAACGAAACAGCAGGACCCTCGTTGCGGCAGTGCTTGGGCAGGTTGCCAGCCAAAATGTAGCCCAGTTTTGTTTCCTGAATGATGGGAAAATTGGGGCCGCGTGTGTATTTATTGGTTAAGATCAGGTCCAGATAAAATTGTGCCCCTAATAGTATGTCGATTTGCGACGATATATTAAAATCGGGGTCAGCCAGGAAGATTTTGTTTGGAATGCGGAACTGGTTGATATCAAACGAGTTTGAAGGCAGATTGTGAGTTAACGTAGATAAGACGGCACATTTCGCCTCGAAACTATATCTCTGATAGCGAGAAATAATACGTATAGAAGCAATATCAGTTGCGTAACACGCTGTATTGTTTATTCCTGTGATTGGTATATCAGATTTAGTTAATTTGAGCTGTAACTTCTTTGCAAATGATTTTGTACAGAAATTTATCTGTGAACCGGCGTCTAGGAGCACTCTAGACCTATGTCTGTTGCCAGCCTGGTCAACGACAGATACAACTGCTGTGGATAAAAGAACATTATTCTTACACTGTAATTGTTGGACGGGCCAACTGAATTGCGTAGTTGCACTACATCTGTGTGTATAAACGGGCGACAACAACTACCGAATGGCCGTGCGTGACGTCACCGCCGCTCGTTTTAAAATACTTATAATACGCTGCCGAAGCCAGTACGGCACAGATGTTTAAGATGTTGGTCCATTGATTCGCTGTAGATTACAATGTCATCCAGGTAGTGATACACATATTTAAATTTTATATCATGAAATAATTTCTCTAATAGTCTACTACATACGGAACTTCCTTGTGATATTCCAAAGGGTACTCTCGTAACTTGGTACAGGTTGAAAGGAAGAACAAAAGCGGTTAGACGTTTGGATTCTTCTGAAAGGGGTATTTGGTGAAATGCCTGATTTAGATCCATTATAGTAAAGACTTTCGCTTTGGTGAAATAATGAAAAGCACTGTGGATGTCGGGAAGCGGAATAGATTCAAATTCTATTCGTTTATTTAATTGCCGGTAGTCCACAACTAGTCTGTGTTTGTCGTGACCTTTTGGTACTAAAAATGAGGGTGATGAATACGATGAAGTAGAGGGTTCTATGACTCCTTGTTCTAATAACTTGTTGATATGGTTCCTCATTACTTCCATTTTGGGCGGCGATAACTTGTATGGGGGAAGGCGTATTACTTTGTGGTCGCTCAGATTGATCTTGTATACTATTAGGTTCTTTAGTCCTAGCTTAGGGGTAAGAATGTTGGAAAACTCTTTTATTAGTTTCTGCATTCTCAGCCTATCTCTACTTCCTAGATGAGATAATTCAGACTCATGGTGTACTATATGTGTAGTAGATGATCCAGTACTTTCTTGTTCTTCTGTTTCACAATCAAAATTATACTTCCGTGTACGGTCGAATCGAAAATAATATTTCTTCTCGTGGATGTCAAGAATTATTCCCGTTTTACTGATAAAGTCAGCTCCCAATATTAAGTCGGGTCCTAAATCATCACATACTAACATTGAAAAAAACCACGTTTGATTCTTAATTTTTACCTTAATGGTGATGCTGAGTTTTATCACTAAATCTTGTTTATTGGCAGTAGCACATCTTATATTCACAGCTTGACTGCGTTTCACTAGGTTGTGTTCGAATAATTTATCTGCTAACCTCTGACTGATTAAGGTTCTAGTCGATCCAGAATCGATTAATCCGAGGGTGGATGTAACACCTAGGTCAACTTGTATTAAGGGCAATAGACATTTAGTCCAATCACATTTAGTTATCGCGTTACATTTCTCAATAAACCTTCTAACATAGGGATCTACTTTTCTAGTGTTCTTTTCTTTTTTTTTTCTTTTTCTTGTTGATTTCTTTGGGTTTACCGGTTCTCAAGATGCTGCGGAAGACACAGGATTTCGGGTCTCCCTGCCTTACATGTTTTTGGATTAGGTTGTTTCCGATCGTACTGCTTCCGATTACAGTTTCTACTTACATGTCCATACTTTCCGCAGTTATAACATATATTTTTTTTACGAGGGGTATAGCTTGCTTCCGTTTTAGGTTGCGTGTCATTTGATTTACCAGGGCTGTGCAAGTTGTTCGGTCTATTAAATGGTCGCCTATCACGCTGGGTTTGCACATCGGGCACCAGGGCTTGCATTTCATTTCTACTAGGCTCAGTTGATTTCAAAGCATGTCTGTTCTGATCTGAGTACCATACGTTCGACGAGTGAATACTGCATTGTTCGAGATCCGCAATGGTGTTGGGTCTATTTATTAATGCTAAACGAGATCTTTCTTCTGGAGACAATCCTACTAAAATGGTATCGACCATCTGTCTCTCACTCCAATCTACTTGCAGTAGTCGAGAAGACTCCCTGATGTTTAAATACGGCATGGTGAGGCAGGTAGTAAATATTTGACGCTCCTAAATTGATAGCGTCATCATCGATGAGTGTCATGTGCCCAAGATCCATATATCCTTTGATAAAGTCCGCGTAGTCGCGAGCGAGCTTAGCATCTCGCCTAAATCGACGCTCTAAGCTTAAGAATCTTGATTCAGCACTCGTGTAAGATTCCCCCAAGTGGGGATTATCAGACTTAAATGGAAGTGAAACCACAGATCTACCCTCGTGGTTGCGCTGGGTAGAGCGCACAAAATGCTCTTCACAGGCTGACTCGTTATCAAGGGTATTGTCAGGGATAGTTTCTGCTTCCCAAAATCTTTCGAGAGATTGCAGAATTTGACTGTCGTTGTTCCTTGCTAGGAACGAAACAGCAGGACCCTCGTTGCGGCAGTGCTTGGGCAGGTTGCCAGCCAAAATGTAGCCCAGTTTTGTTTCCTGAATGATGGGAAAATTGGGGCCGCGTGTGTATTTATTGGTTAAGATCAGGTCCAGATAAAATTGTGCCCCTAATAGTATGTCGATTTGCGACGATATATTAAAATCGGGGTCAGCCAGGAAGATTTTGTTTGGAATGCGGAACTGGTTGATATCAAACGAGTTTGAAGGCAGATTGTGAGTTAACGTAGATAAGACGGCACATTTCGCCTCGAAACTATATCTCTGATAGCGAGAAATAATACGTATAGAAGCAATATCAGTTGCGTAACACGCTGTATTGTTTATTCCTGTGATTGGTATATCAGATTTAGTTAATTTGAGCTGTAACTTCTTTGCAAATGATTTTGTACAGAAATTTATCTGTGAACCGGCGTCTAGGAGCACTCTAGACCTATGTCTGTTGCCAGCCTGGTCAACGACAGATACAACTGCTGTGGATAAAAGAACATTATTCTTACACTGTAATTGTTGGACGGGCCAACTGAATTGCGTAGTTGCACTACATCTGTGTGTATAAACGGGCGACAACAACTACCGAATGGCCGTGCGTGACGTCACCGCCGCTCGTTTTAAAATACTTATAATACGCTGCCGACGCCAGTACGGCACAGATGTTTAAGATGTTGGTCCATTGATTCGCTGTAGATTACAATGTCATCCAGGTAGTGATACACATATTTAAATTTTATATCATGAAATAATTTCTCTAATAGTCTACTACATACGGAACTTCCTTGTGATATTCCAAAGGGTACTCTCGTAACTTGGTACAGGTTGAAAGGAAGAACAAAAGCGGTTAGACGTTTGGATTCTTCTGAAAGGGGTATTTGGTGAAATGCCTGATTTAGATCCATTATAGTAAAGACTTTCGCTTTGGTGAAATAATGAAAAGCACTGTGGATGTCGGGAAGCGGAATAGATTCAAATTCTATTCGTTTATTTAATTGCCGGTAGTCCACAACTAGTCTGTGTTTGTCGTGACCTTTTGGTACTAAAAATGAGGGTGATGAATACGATGAAGTAGAGGGTTCTATGACTCCTTGTTCTAATAACTTGTTGATATGGTTCCTCATTACTTCCATTTTGGGCGGCGATAACTTGTATGGGGGAAGGCGTATTACTTTGTGGTCGCTCAGATTGATCTTGTATACTATTAGGTTCTTTAGTCCTAGCTTAGGGGTAAGAATGTTGGAAAACTCTTTTATTAGTTTCTGCATTCTCAGCCTATCTCTACTTCCTAGATGAGATAATTCAGACTCATGGTGTACTATATGTGTAGTAGGTGATCCAGTACTTTCTTGTACTTCTGTTTCACAATCAAAATTATACTTCCGTGTACGGTCGAATCGAAAATAATATTTCTTCTCGTGGATGTCAAGAATTATTCCCGTTTTACTGATAAAGTCAGCTCCCAATATTAAGTCGGGTCCTAAATCATCACATACTAACATTGAAAAAAACCACGTTTGATTCTTAATTTTTACCTTAATGGTGATGCTGAGTTTTATCACTAAATCTTGTTTATTGGCAGTAGCACATCTTATATTCACAGCTTGACTGCGTTTCACTAGGTTGTGTTCGAATAATTTATCTGCTAACCTCTGACTGATTAAGGTTCTAGTCGATCCAGAATCGATTAATCCGAGGGTGGATGTAACACCTAGGTCAACTTGTATTAAGGGCAATAGACATTTAGTCCAATCACATTTAGTTATCGCGTTACATTTCTCAATAAACCTTCTAACATAGGGATCTACTTTTCTAGTGTTCTTTTCTTTTTTTTTCTTTTTCTTGTTGATTTCTTTGGGTTTACCGGTTCTCAAGATGCTGCGGAAGACACAGGATTTCGGGTCTCCCTGCCTTACATGTTTTTGGATTAGGTTGTTTCCGATCGTACTGCTTCCGATTACAGTTTCTACTTACATGTCCATACTTTCCGCAGTTATAACATATATTTTTTTTACGAGGGGTATAGCTTGCTTCCGTTTTAGGTTGCGTGTCATTTGATTTACCAGGGCTGTGCAAGTTGTTCGGTCTATTAAATGGTCGCCTATCACGCTGGGTTTGCACATCGGGCACCAGGGCTTGCATTTCATTTCTACTAGGCTCAGTTGATTTCAAAGCATGTCTGTTCTGATCTGAGTACCATACGTTCGACGAGTGAATACTGCATTGTTCGAGATCCGCAATGGTGTTGGGTCTATTTATTAATGCTAAACGAGATCTTTCTTCTGGAGACAATCCTACTAAAATGGTATCGACCATCTGTCTCTCACTCCAATCTACTTGCAGTAGTCGAGAAGACTCCCTGATGTTTAAATACGGCATGGTGAGGCAGGTAGTAAATATTTGACGCTCCTAAATTGATAGCGTCATCATCGATGAGTGTCATGTGCCCAAGATCCATATATCCTTTGATAAAGTCCGCGTAGTCGCGAGCGAGCTTAGCATCTCGCCTAAATCGACGCTCTAAGCTTAAGAATCTTGATTCAGCACTCGTGTAAGATTCCCCCAAGTGGGGATTATCAGACTTAAATGGAAGTGAAACCACAGATCTACCCTCGTGGTTGCGCTGGGTAGAGCGCACAAAATGCTCTTCACAGGCTGACTCGTTATCAAGGGTATTGTCAGGGATAGTTTCTGCTTCCCAAAATCTTTCGAGAGATTGCAGAATTTGACTGTCGTTGTTCCTTGCTAGGAACGAAACAGCAGGACCCTCGTTGCGGCAGTGCTTGGGCAGGTTGCCAGCCAAAATGTAGCCCAGTTTTGTTTCCTGAATGATGGGAAAATTGGGGCCGCGTGTGTATTTATTGGTTAAGATCAGGTCCAGATAAAATTGTGCCCCTAATAGTATGTCGATTTGCGACGATATATTAAAATCGGGGTCAGCCAGGAAGATTTTGTTTGGAATGCGGAACTGGTTGATATCAAACGAGTTTGAAGGCAGATTGTGAGTTAACGTAGATAAGACGGCACATTTCGCCTCGAAACTATATCTCTGATAGCGAGAAATAATACGTATAGAAGCAATATCAGTTGCGTAACACGCTGTATTGTTTATTCCTGTGATTGGTATATCAGATTTAGTTAATTTGAGCTGTAACTTCTTTGCAAATGATTTTGTACAGAAATTTATCTGTGAACCGGCGTCTAGGAGCACTCTAGACCTATGTCTGTTGCCAGCCTGGTCAACGACAGATACAACTGCTGTGGATAAAAGAACATTATTCTTACACTGTAATTGTTGGACGGGCCAACTGAATTGCGTAGTTGCACTACATCTGTGTGTATAAACGGGCGACAACAACTACCGAATGGCCGTGCGTGACGTCACCGCCGCTCGTTTTAAAATACTTATAATACGCTGCCGAAGCCAGTACGGCACAGATGTTTAAGATGTTGGTCCATTGATTCGCTGTAGATTACAATGTCATCCAGGTAGTGATACACATATTTAAATTTTATATCATGAAATAATTTCTCTAATAGTCTACTACATACGGAACTTCCTTGTGATATTCCAAAGGGTACTCTCGTAACTTGGTACAGGTTGAAAGGAAGAACAAAAGCGGTTAGACGTTTGGATTCTTCTGAAAGGGGTATTTGGTGAAATGCCTGATTTAGATCCATTATAGTAAAGACTTTCGCTTTGGTGAAATAATGAAAAGCACTGTGGATGTCGGGAAGCGGAATAGATTCAAATTCTATTCGTTTATTTAATTGCCGGTAGTCCACAACTAGTCTGTGTTTGTCGTGACCTTTTGGTACTAAAAATGAGGGTGATGAATACGATGAAGTAGAGGGTTCTATGACTCCTTGTTCTAATAACTTGTTGATATGGTTCCTCATTACTTCCATTTTGGGCGGCGATAACTTGTATGGGGGAAGGCGTATTACTTTGTGGTCGCTCAGATTGATCTTGTATACTATTAGGTTCTTTAGTCCTAGCTTAGGGGTAAGAATGTTGGAAAACTCTTTTATTAGTTTCTGCATTCTCAGCCTATCTCTACTTCCTAGATGAGATAATTCAGACTCATGGTGTACTATATGTGTAGTAGATGATCCAGTACTTTCTTGTTCTTCTGTTTCACAATCAAAATTATACTTCCGTGTACGGTCGAATCGAAAATAATATTTCTTCTCGTGGATGTCAAGAATTATTCCCGTTTTACTGATAAAGTCAGCTCCCAATATTAAGTCGGGTCCTAAATCATCACATACTAACATTGAAAAAAACCACGTTTGATTCTTAATTTTTACCTTAATGGTGATGCTGAGTTTTATCACTAAATCTTGTTTATTGGCAGTAGCACATCTTATATTCACAGCTTGACTGCGTTTCACTAGGTTGTGTTCGAATAATTTATCTGCTAACCTCTGACGGATTAAGGTTCTAGTCGATCCAGAATCGATTAATCCGAGGGTGGATGTAACACCTAGGTCAACTTGTATTAAGGGCAATAGACATTTAGTCCAATCACATTTAGTTATCGCGTTACATTTCTCAATAAACCTTCTAACATAGGGATCTACTTTTCTAGTGTTCTTTTCTTTTTTTTTCTTTTTCTTGTTGATTTCTTTGGGTTTACCGGTTCTCAAGATGCTGCGGAAGACACAGGATTTCGGGTCTCCCTGCCTTACATGTTTTTGGATTAGGTTGTTTCCGATCGTACTGCTTCCGATTACAGTTTCTACTTACATGTCCATACTTTCCGCAGTTATAACATATATTTTTTTTACGAGGGGTATAGCTTGCTTCCGTTTTAGGTTGCGTGTCATTTGATTTACCAGGGCTGTGCAAGTTGTTCGGTCTATTAAATGGTCGCCTATCACGCTGGGTTTGCACATCGGGCACCAGGGCTTGCATTTCATTTCTACTAGGCTCAGTTGATTTCAAAGCATGTCTGTTCTGATCTGAGTGAGTACCATACGTTCGACGAGTGAATACTGCATTGTTCGAGATCCGCAATGGTGTTGGGTCTATTTATTAATGCTAAACGAGATCTTTCTTCTGGAGACAATCCTACTAAAATGGTATCGACCATCTGTCTCTCACTCCAATCTACTTGCAGTAGTCGAGAAGACTCCCTGATGTTTAAATACGGCATGGTGAGGCAGGTAGTAAATATTTGACGCTCCTAAATTGATAGCGTCATCATCGATGAGTGTCATGTGCCCAAGATCCATATATCCTTTGATAAAGTCCGCGTAGTCGCGAGCGAGCTTAGCATCTCGCCTAAATCGACGCTCTAAGCTTAAGAATCTTGATTCAGCACTCGTGTAAGATTCCCCCAAGTGGGGATTATCAGACTTAAATGGAAGTGAAACCACAAATCTACCCTCGTGGTTGCGCTGGGTAGAGCGCACAAAATGCTCTTCACAGGCTGACTCGTTATCAAGGGTATTGTCAGGGATAGTTTCTGCTTCCCAAAGTCTTTCGAGAGATTGCAGAATTTGACTGTCGTTGTTCCTTGCTAGGAACGAAACAGCAGGACCCTCGTTGCGGCAGTGCTTGGGCAGGTTGCCAGCCAAAATGTAGCCCAGTTTTGTTTCCTAAATGATGGGAAAATTGGGGCCGCGTGTGTATTTATTGGTTAAGATCAGGTCCAGATAAAATTGTGCCCCTAATAGTATGTCGATTTGCGACGATATATTAAAATCGGGGTCAGCCAGGAAGATTTTGTTTGGAATGCGGAACTGGTTGATATCAAACGAGTTTGAAGGCAGATTGTGAGTTAACGTAGATAAGACGGCACATTTCGCCTCGAAACTATATCTCTGATAGCGAGAAATAATACGTATAGAAGCAATATCAGTTGCGTAACACGCTGTATTGTTTATTCCTGTGATTGGTATATCAGATTTAGTTAATTTGAGCTGTAACTTCTTTGCAAATGATTTTGTACAGAAATTTATCTGTGAACCGGCGTCTAGGAGCACTCTAGACCTATGTCTGTTGCCAGCCTGGTCAACGACAGATACAACTGCTGTGGATAAAAGAACATTATTCTTACACTGTAATTTAAGCGAGCAATAATTGCTGCTGGCAGCTGTTGAGTTCGGCACGTAATTTGCGTGCAACAATGTGTGGTGTCGTTTTGAACAGATTTTACACACCTGTTTACTCTTACAGCTAGCTATAAGATGACCTGATCTAAGGCAATTGCTACAACATTTATGATTTGAAACAAATTATCCCCGCTCAGCGGTGCTTAATATACGAAATTTATTACATATGTAAAGCGGGTGGTTGGATTTACAACAGACGCATGAATAATCATTTGCCGCTGCGTGATAGCTCTTAAATGTAGTGCTGCCAGCAGTATTTATTGAGTTACATTTCTCATATTTATTTTTAGGTCTTACATTAAGTTTGTTGAGTTGCTGTCCGGGTTCAATGGGCATTGTATTTTCTAACAGCTGTCTACGTAAGTTTAAAAAATGCGTGAAGTCTTGAAAGCTAGGTAGTTTGTCAGGGTCTATTGACTCCTTCCAAAGTTTGAAAGTAATAGGGTCGTGTTTAGTGGATAGTAACAGTATAGTGATAAATTCAAATGAATTCACTGACAGCTTCATTGCTGCCAGTGAATTAACGGAAGACGTTATTGTGTTAGTGAACTCTGCCACACTTTAGACCGAGTCCTTTATTGTCGACTTGACCTGAAGTAGGTTTTGCACATAGTATTTAGCTAGTATGAATGGGTTGTTATACCTTTCGGACAGCAAGCTCAACGCTATTGTATACGGTAATTTTCTTTACAGATAGGTAATGACTTGATTAAATCTAACGGTTCACACTTCAAAGAAGAATGTAAATAATGTAGTTTTTGCACTGGTGTTAAATCAGATCTTGAATGCACTAAATCGGTAAAAATTGAGTAAAAATGTTGCCATTCCAATATGTTGCCTGAGAAGCAGGGCAAAATTATTGGTTTTATTTGCATGTGCGTCGATAATACGGGAGGTACAGTCTGATCATTAAATGTGTCAAGTAGTTGCAAAATGTTTACTTCAGTTGAATATAACATTTCTTCGACCTCAACTCGGTCTGCTTGAGCAACGCTCGTGTCCTTACTAATGAGTTCTATTTCAGACTGCACCTCGTCGTATTTCGAGGCCAAGCTTTTGAGACTGTCCAGCCTTACAGTTAGAAAATGTTTTGTATTTAAAGTTACATCAAACGAATTTACAGCAGATTGTATCCGCACTATTGCGGACTTTAAGCCGCCTCTCTTTTTGGTCAGCACTTTGAGGCCTTCTTCAGACATTCTACGCACCTGAATACACTGTTGTTGATGATACCTTGTTGGCGATGTCCTGCAGCGTCGGCTCCTTGGTGAAGATGGCAAACAGCTAGTAGAGATGACCGCCTTGTGTAAAACACTGTAGCTAGCAGGCACTTGCTAAGATGTTGTCAGAAGGCTGCAAGATGACGAGCGAAATGCCGATGAAAATCACGCCACGGTCGTATCAGCTGACGTGCTAATTCGCCCGTGATGGCCAGAAATAGTGGTAGAAAATATTAGATGGAAAATCCAGGTCCGGAGTGACCAAAAAATGTTAATGATCCGTACCGTGAGGACCAAAAAATGGTATGAGAAGAATCCAGGCACGGTGGACCAAAAAATGTTGAATATCAGGCCCAAGTGGGCTAAAAAATGTTTTGTGAAGTGAGTAATCCTGTCGGCGTGTACCAACAACGTTTGTAAAAAATAGGCAGTAATGCATGCATTGGTTCAGTGGGAATGAAAAATGATAAAATGTGGACTGTATTGAATTGATTTTAATGCATTTTCCCAAGTTACATTACATGTTTTAATTTATTGAAATCAGGTTGGCTAATAATGCATGTTGCCAAAAAGTATTAAAGAATTTGAATTAAATTGATAGCGGGTCTAGTTGGCCATAAGTAAGAATATGCCGGCCTAAAGCCTACATTAAATGTCGACAAGAAAATATGACAGTAAAAAGGTCGGCGAACCGACCGCCGCAAGCGACTGACACACACTGTACAAAGTTCCAACACGCAAATTGGACAAAAGCAGTAAGCAGATTAGCCAACCTACAAAGCGAAATTATCGCGCTACCGTACATAAGCTGCCCGTCAAAATCAAATGATTTTTTTAACATTTTTTAATAAATTATGATACATCTTACAACTTAATTTGAAAGGATACAGTTTTCTTAATAATAAGAGTTAGTTTCAAGACTAAGTTGAGCCTTGAGTTATGAGATTACATAACGGCAGTCCGTTACTAGCTTAGAGATAAGCATGCATAAGATAAGCCTAGAGATAGGCGTTTGTAAGCCAAGGTTGGCGAACAGCTGTTTTCAGACATGAATATAAAAGTCTGGTTTGACAAATATTACCATCACATAGTGTATGTGCACAGTATATAACATTACAAAACATGAAAAAATACACAGTTGTACAATGTTTAATGCATGATCGGAAGCTCATCACATGATGGACCGATAGTTTGTAACCCTATGCATGTCATAGATGGTTACTGTAAAATTAGTTGAGGCCCGTGGACCTGTACAGAGAATTAATTACATGAACATGTTGCAATTACATGTTCAAGCGTATATTCAGCAGGGCGGCATGTATTGACCTAGTCATGCTGTTCCTGAAGTTTCAGGAACTTACAATATGTATGAACAAGCTAGATGCTGACTGAATGCAAGCCCAAATATGACATGTATGTCATAATTTAAGTAAAAATAATTGTGCATGCTTACTCGCAAAATGAATACAATATAAAATAAATCTAGACGTGGCAGTTACATGCGGCAGACGCAAAACAATAGTTCTTACATAAACGCAAGTTATGTGAATACAATAACAATAATTTAGATAATTACAATATGAATAATTGCAATGTCAAATAACAAATACAATACTGTGATTACAGAAACAATTTAACAATTTAAAGACATTCACAGAATAATACACACATTTATTAGCAACAGTATAAAGAAATGAATGCATGATTGCTCAGCTGCAAGACATGCAAATATTATGTAACAACATTTTATAAAATGAGACCACCAAAAACATGAAATATACCCCAAAACATCAAATGTAAATGTGTAAGACATAGTATGCCACACAAAATTAACATACAAATACAAAATATTAATATACCACCAAAAACTGTGATAATTATAGAAGCGTGCAATGGCGCAAAATTGATAAGAAAATATTGTGATAATTCATCACAATTAGGTTGACCAAATGGTCGTAATAAGTAAGAAGCCAGTGGCTAAATAAAATAGCATTGTGCTAAGTAATCATAATTTTGTCAAATCTCGTCTCGCGCTGGCAACAGACATAACTTATGTATTGGTCTCCGCAAAACACCCGTAGGCGTGCGAATGTCCACGACACGAACCAAGTTATCTGGGCCGGGAAATGTGGCGATAATTACGCCAAATTTCCAGGCTAATGGAGGTAAATTATCCACAATAAGCAAAACTATGTCACCAATGGAAACATTATCCTTGGCAAACTTCCACTTGTGACGCTGCTGCAACTGGTGCAAATAATCGCGAGACCATGCCTTCCAAATGCCTTGGACAAACCTCTGAAGAAGTTGCCAACGCCCAAGACGAGAAACAGGAATGTGAGAAAGGTCTGGGTCCGGTATCGCCGTTAAGGGTGCGCAAATCAAAAAATGGCCAGGTGTAAGTGGCACCGGGTCGTTAACATCTGAAGAAATAGCAAATAAAGGTCGAGAGTTCAGACATGCCTCTATCTGAGACAAAACGGTCGTGAACTCTTCGAAGTTGAGTATAGATTTGCCTACCACGCGGCGCAGACGAAATTTCAAACTCTTTATGCCGCTCTCCCAAAGGCCACCGAAATGAGGTGAGGAGGGCGGAATAAATGACCATGATATCCCCTGAGAGGACGTGAATGACTTGATCGATGAGATGGCATCCTTATTGTGCCAAAAGTTGTAAATATCATGTAAGATAGTGCGGGCCTTCCTGAAGTTTGTGCCATTGTCGGAGTACAGTTGACTGGGTATGCCCCTACGGGCCATGAAACGACGTAATGCGGCTATAAACGCGCTGGCCGTAAGGTCGGAAACCAATTCCATGTGAATAGCCCTAGTCGCTAAGCAAATAAACAAAGATACGTATGCCTTAGAAAGAGCTCTAGACTTCTGCCCGCCATGACGAATCATGAAGGGACCACCATAATCAACCGCGCAAAATAGAAACGGCCTAGAAGGAGTGACTCTAGGGGATGGTAAAATACCAAGCCTCTGTACCTGCTGTTTGGCACTAAACCTGGTACACCTCACACATTTTCGAATAATGGAACGAATGACTAACCTGGCATTCACAATCCACCAACGTTGACGCAGTGAATGATGCACGAGTTGAGCACCAGCGTGAAGTAAACGAATGTGTTCACGTTCAATGATAAGGCGTGTAGTATGCGCCGATGGGGGTAATACAATAGGATGTTTAGAGTCGTAGGGTAATTGGGAATGCTGTAATCGTCCGCCCACGCGTATCACTCCAGAGTCGTCAAGAAACGGGTCGAGAGAAGCCAACTTACTCCTAACGGAAACAGAAGATCCTTACGAAGACAATTAATTTCGGCTGCGAAGTGGATCGACTGAGATTGTTTTATGAAGAAGTTGAGAGACTGATGAATTTCTACTGGGGTAAGATCGCCCGCAAGTTTGTCAGCACTTGGGTGTCTAATATTTCTGATGAACCGAAAACAGTAAGCGTATACGCGCGTTAGACGATGCAACGAGAAAAAGTCCAAAGAGAGGTCAACAGCCAGGGTAGACATTAGAGAAAGGTTATGTGTATGTTTCTCTTCCGCGGTGACTTCAGAAGACGACGGAGTGGCCGGTACGAAGGATGGGAAGGGATCAGACTCTGACGATTGAGACAAATCTTGAGACACCGTGCCACCAAAGCGAGCAATCGCGCAAAACGTCAGGGGGACACCCCCTTGATATAATATCAGTAGGATTGTGTCGTGAATTAATGTGATGCCAAGTATAAGTTTGCGTACGACGCTGAATTTCAGCAACCCGATTAGCGACGTATGTTTTCCACCGCGTAGACTGGGTATGAATCCAGTAAAGAGCCACCATAGAGTCAGAATACAAATGTATATTATCAATAAACGAATAAAGAGCAGGAATAACCTTAGATACGAGTCGCGATAATAACAAGCAAGCGCAGAGTTCGATGCGAGGTAATGACACCTGTCGTAGGGGAGCCACGCGAGATTTGGAACACAAGAGGTGACAGGAGGCAGTAGAATCTTGATAAATGACTCTGACATACATACAACAGCCAAACCCCCTTTCAGAAGCATCCGAAAAACCATGCAATTGAACTGTAGCTGCCTCACGCTTGCAACGAATAGATCGCGGGACCACAATTTTGCCAATCAGACCCAATTTGTCACACAAAGAATGCCAATCCGAACGTGACTGACCGGAAATCGGTTCATCCCAACCAAGCTTACAAAGACAAAGTCGCTGCATGAAATGTTTATACAAAAAGACAACTAAACCGATTAAAACAAGAGGATCATATATTCCAGCAATAATCGAAAGAATTTTTCTCTTGGATATGCTTGAATCAACGGGAAATAATTTGATGTCGAACAAAAATGAATCGGCAGTATTGTTCCAAAGAATGCCTAGGGTACGCACATCGTCCTGTTTATTTAGGGGTCGTGAAAAATTGTCATGATTTGCGAAAGGCTGTGGGTTCATTTGATGCCCATTTGTGCAACGTGAAACCATATTGACTCAGTAAAGCACCTAGATCGGATTTCAGCTTGGTTAGATCAGGGATAGTGTCCGAACCGGTGAGTAGATCGTCGACATAAAAATCGTTTGTTATAGCTAACGCCGCTTGGGGAAAGGAAGCCTGATTGTCCCTACCAATTTTGTAGAAGACAGCGAGTGGCCAAAAACGAAGCGCTAGCCGTGCCGTAGGTTACCGTTCGCAATGCGAAATGTTTAAATGGTTCGAGCGGAGAATCACGCCACAGAATGCGTTGATAGTGACAATCCCCTTCAGCCACGCGAATCTGACGATACATCTTCTCGATGTCGGCAATGAGAACATACTTATGTATGCGCAAATGCAAAAGAATGGAAAAAAGGTCTTGTTGAACATTGGGGCCTACTAACAATATGTCATTTAAAGAAAGGCCATTAGTAGTCTTGGACGAACCATCAAAAACAACGCGCAGTTTTGTGGTCAAGCTAGACTGTTTAAATACGGCATGGTGAGGCAGGTAGTAAATATTTGACGCTCCTAAATTGATAGCGTCATCATCGATGAGTGTCATGTGCCCAAGATCCATATATCCTTTGATAAAGTCCGCGTAGTCGCGAGCGAGCTTAGCATCTCGCCTAAATCGACGCTCTAAGCTTAAGAATCTTGATTCAGCACTCGTGTAAGATTCCCCCAAGTGGGGATTATCAGACTTAAATGGAAGTGAAACCACAAATCTACCCTCGTGGTTGCGCTGGGTAGAGCGCACAAAATGCTCTTCACAGGCTGACTCGTTATCAGGGGTATTGTCAGGGATAGTTTCTGCTTCCCAAAATCTTTCGAGAGATTGCAGAATTTGACCGTCGTTGTTCCTTGCTAGGAACGAAACAGCAGGACCCTCGTTGCGGCAGTGCTTGGGCAGGTTGCCAGCCAAAATGTAGCCCAGTTTTGTTTCCTGAATGATGGGAAAATTGGGGCCGCGTGTGTATTTATTGGTTAAGATCAGGTCCAGATAAAATTGTGCCCCTAATAGTATGTCGATTTGCGACGATATATTAAAATCGGGGTCAGCCAGGAAGATTTTGTTTGGAATGCGGAACTGGTTGATATCAAACGAGTTTGAAGGCAGATTGTGAGTTAACGTAGATAAGACGGCACATTTCGCCTCGAAACTATATCTCTGATAGCGAGAAATAATACGTATAGAAGCAATATCAGTTGCGTAACACGCTGTATTGTTTATTCCTGTGATTGGTATATCAGATTTAGTTAATTTGAGCTGTAACTTCTTTGCAAATGATTTTGTACAGAAATTTATCTGTGAACCGGCGTCTAGGAGCACTCTAGACCTATGTCTGTTGCCAGCCTGGTCAACGACAGATACAACTGCTGTGGATAAAAGAACATTATTCTTGCACTGTAATTTAAGCGAGCAATAATTGCTGCTGGCAGCTGTTGAGTTCGGCACGTAATTTGCGTGCAACAATGTGTGGTGTCGTTTTGAACAGATTTTACACACCTGTTTACTCTTACAGCTAGCTATAAGATGACCTGATCTAAGGCAATTGCTACAACATTTATGATTTGAAACAAATTGTCCCCGCTCAGCGGTGCTTAATATACGAAATTTATTACATATGTAAAGCGGGTGGTTGGATTTACAACACACGCATGAATAATGATTTGCCGCTGCGTGATAGCTCTTAAATGTAGTGCTGCCAGCAGTATTTATTGAGTTACATTTCTCATATTTATTTTTAGGTCTTACATTAAGTTTGTTGAGTTGCTGTCCGGGTTCAATGGGCATTGTATTTTCTAACAGCTGTCTACGTAAGTTTAAAAAATGCGTGAAGTCTTGAAAGCTAGGTAGTTTGTCAGGGTCTATTGACTCCTTCCAAAGTTTGAAAGTAATAGGGTCGTGTTTAGTGGATAGTAACAGTATAGTGATAAATTCAAATGAATTCACTGACAGCTTCATTGCTGCCAGTGAATTAACGGAAGACGTTATTGTGTTAGTGAACTCTGCCAAACTTTAGACCAAGTCCTTTATTGTCGACTTGACCTGAAGTAGGTTTTGCACATAGTATTTAGCTAGTATGAATGGGTTGTTATACCTTTCGGACAGCAAGCTCAACGCTATTGTATACGGTAATTTTCTTTACAGATAGGTAATGACTTGATTAAATCTAACGGTTCACACTTCAAAGAAAAATGTAAATAATGTAGTTTTTGCACTGGTGTTAAATCAGATCTTGAATGCACTAAATCGGTAAAAATTGAGTAAAAATGTTGCCATTCCAATATGTTGCCTGAGAAGCAGGGCAAACTTATTGGTTTTATTTGCATGTGCGTCGATAATACGGGAGGTACAGTCTGATCATTAAATGTGTCAAGTAGTTGCAAAATGTTTACTTCAGTTGAATATAACATTTCTTCGACCTCAACTCGGTCTGCTTGAGCAACGCTCGTGTCCTTACTAATGAGTTCTGTTTCAGACTGCACCTCGTCGTATTTCGAGGCCAAGCTTTTGAGACTGTCCAGCCTTACAGTTAGAAAATGTTTTGTATTTAAAGTTACATCAAACGAATTTACAGCAGATTGTATCCGCACTATTGCGGACTTTAAGCCGCCTCTCTTTTTGGTCAGCACTTTGAGGCCTTCTTCAGACATTCTACGCACCTGAATACACTGTTGTTGATGATACCTTGTTGGCGATGTCCTGCAGCGTCGGCTCCTTGGTGAAGATGGCAAACAGCTAGTAGAGATGACCGCCTTGTGTAAAGCACTGTAGCTAGCAGGCACTTGCTAAGATGTTGTCAGAAGGCTGCAAGATGACGAGCGAAATGCCGATGAAAATCACGCCACGGTCGTATCAGCTGACGTGCTAATTCGCCCGTGATGGCCAGAAATAGTGGTAGAAAATATTAGATGGAAAATCCAGGTCCGGAGTGACCAAAAAATGTTAATGATCCGTACCGTGAGGACCAAAAAATGGTATGAGAAGAATCCAGGCACGGTGGACCAAAAAATGTTGAATATCAGGCCCAAGTGGGCTAAAAAATGTTTTGTGAAGTGAGTAATCCTGTCGGCGTGTACCAACAACGTTTGTAAAAAATAGGCAGTAATGCATGCATTGGTTCAGTGGGAATGAAAAATGATAAAATGTGGACTGTATTGAATTGATTTTAATGCATTTTCCCAAGTTACATTACATGTTTTAATTTATTGAAATCAGGTTGGCTAATAATGCATGTTGCCAAAAAGTATTAAAGAATTTGAATTAAATTGATAGCGGGCCTAGTTGGCCATAAGTAAGAATATGCCGGACTAAAGCCTACATTAAATGTCGACAAGAAAATATGACAGTAAAAAGGTCGGCGAACCGACCGCCGCAAGCGACTGACACACACTGTACAAAGTTCCAACACGCAAATTGGACAAAAGCAGTAAGCAGATTAGCCAACCTACAAAGCGAAATTATCGCGCTACCGTACATTACTTAAAATACCATTTGAAGAATGGTTTCATTTTGTTGTGCGATGTTCCAAAGCTACATCACAAGAGTTATGTTACTAAGTATCATTTCTGAAACTTTTTGTTACAACATTATTATTCTTAACGCTTAGAGATTGTCATTTAAAGTCTTTTTATTTAAAATTACTTATATTTAAAAGATACATTATTCACGGAAGACGAGCTTCCACGTCACCTCTAGTTAATCGTTTCAGTCCATGTCCTGCCGCGTGATTCTTCTGTACTCTCTTAGTAGTGGGTTGTCATCGTGGTAGTCTATCCGGTGGAGGTCCTCGGAGTCAACTAATGATGAAGTGGATGTAACGGTGTCATCTAGAATGAAGTCGTCCTGTTTCTCAGTGGTAGTGTAAATGCAGTTGAGGTCTTAGTCTTCACTTTTCACAGTTATTCACATCACATTTGTAATAGTACAGTAGTATTTGAGTTTACATATTCGTTACACATTATGACGGAACCCTAAAATAACTTGAACTATATTTTTAATACGAGATGTCACCTTACACACTTATTTTATTCTTTCACATCTTTGTGTTAAAACACACTACATTTTAGTTACATAGATCTCCACACTGTTAGTTGAAGCTAATAACAAAATAAAAGAAACATTTTGTGCAGCGCTCCGCTTGGAGCTGTTTACAGATTGAACGTCGCATCTCAAGTCCTACATTGTTACAACAGGAAAATTGTAACGACGCGGAGTGAATACTCCGCCAAAACATAGTTCCAACTTTTAATTAGTAATACAGTCTTACAGTTCGACAAAATAAACAATCAAGACTTTGCTTGTCTACAGAATTTATTACAACTACTACTAGTGACTTTGAATTATTTATTATTTACATTATAGTTTACAGGTATGTTTTATTTAATGCCGGGTCGGTATGCAAGTTGGATCCGGTATACACAGGTCATAGCATGATAATTTAATAAAGGGTTATCAGTTTTTTAAACTCTTGCTTTCTCAGTTTTAGTTAATTATTTTAGTAAAATTCCTTTTTAATTCTAATTACTATTGTGAGTTAGTTCAGGGGTATTCTTCGGTTTAATAGTGCGATTTAATGGTTTTCACTAACTTCCCATTTTATATTTTTATAATTATTATTATTATTTTTTGTTTTAATTTAAATCGTCACATACTCCGCCGCTTAAAGGAGACGGGGGGGGGGGAGAACTTTTGACAAGGTGAATTCGAAAGTAAGGTACTGGGGCACACTTGTCGTTACTGTGTAAAGTTTCTCTCCTTATTCTCCCTTTTTCTTTTATTTATTTAGTTGCATGAGTTATACACAACTTACTTCTTCTGATTATCAAACAATATATATATATATATATCCTTACAAACTAATTCTTAAATTACGTAAAATTCACACTTTATGACTACATATTAAGACACATAAACTTCTTATTTCTACTGCTTAAAACTACTACCGGTTTTTTTTTTTTGGGGTTTTAGTTACTCTATTCACAGAGTTACTCTCTAAATAATTTATTACTTAGTGGTCATGGTAGTGGTCAGCTGACTACTCACTTCGCTCATCTTTCGCTGAACAGGATCTAAGGTTGATCAGGCCTCATTCCTAATTCTAGGATTAACACCTAGCATGGTTACTCAGGTACAAGATAACTTGTCTACCTAGTATTACCTTTTTCTAGTTTTCGCTCTGCCATTTCCTTTTTTTTTATAAAATTTTATCTGCGAAATATGTGTTCTTCGTACATATTCTTGAGTCGCAGATTCGTACAGGGCTACTGTTACTGGGGTTAAGTACTTCTGGATTTGGTAAGGACCACACCATCGGTATGATAGTTTAGAGGTGGTCTTATCAATTGCACTACTAGTCGGGTGTGTTTTGTACATTACTAAGTCACCGACTTGGTACCTAACTAAATTGTTATTATTACTTCTCTCGTGATATTTTCGCGATTTATCTAAGTTCGCTCTTAAATTTGCGCGAGCTTCTTTCCAGATTTTTTTTTATATGCTTATCCTTAATTTGCTGAGGTAGCAAGTCATGTATTTTCCATTTTGTGGACAAGGGGTGGTTTGGTTTGTATTTATACAGTAACTCAAACGGGATAGACTTATGTCCTTCGTGATAAGCTGAATTAAAGGCGTATTGTATCCAGGATAGGTTCTGGTCCCAAGACGTATGGTCGTTCGCATGGTGGGCTATTAAAGCAGATTTGAGGTTTCGCAAATACCTTTCAGCAATATTGCCTTGAGGACAATACTCCGTAGTGGTAATATGGTCTATCCCTAACTTGAAACACATATTCTTAAATATCTTTGCCTTAAACTGGGGTCCATTATCTGACACTAGATGTACAGGTGTACCATAATCTTTAAATAATCTCTCCTGTAATATCTTTACAGTGGTCGACGCTAACGCTCGCCGCATGGGATACATCCAAACAAATTTGGTGAACGAATCTACACATATGAGTAGCATAGTATTACCTGATTTAGATCGAGGGTAGGGACCTGAAAAGTCTAAATAAAGTTTAGAGAACGGGGTAGCAGGGATTTATGAAATTAATTGGTTTATTTGACTGTTTCTTGCCGGTTTGCTGAGCGCGCATAACTTACACCTTTTTACGAAGCTAGCTATTTCACTGTTCATATTGTTCCTATTCATATTTCCCTGCCTTACATGTTTTTTGGATTAGGTTGTTTCCGATCGTACTGCTTCCGATTACAGTTTCTACTTACATGTCCATACTTTCCACAGTTATAACACATATTTTTTTACGAGGTGTATAGCTTGCTTCCGTTTTAGGTTGCGTGTCATTTGATTTACCAGGGCTGTGCAAGTTGTTCGGTCTATTCAATGGTCGCCTATCACGCTGGGTTTGCACATCGGGCACCAGGCCTTGCATTTCATTTCTACTAGGCTCAGTTGATTTCAAAGCATATCTGTTCTGATCTGAGTACCATACGTTCGACGAGTGAATACTGCATTGTTCGAGATCCGCAAAGGTGTTGGGTCTATTTATTATCGCTAAACGAGATCTTTCTTCTGGAGACAATCCTACTAAAATGGTATCGACTATCTGTCTCTCACTCCAATCTACTTGCAGTAGTCGAGAAGACTCCCTGATGTCAGAGATGTAATGGGCCAGTCTCTCATGATTTCCTTGTACACGAAGTAAGGTCTTTCTTTTAAGTTCCTCATAAATTCAGGTGGGAATAAAATATTTTATGATAGTAGTATGCAGGTCTTTACTGGGAGTGTAGAGCTTAATGATTCCAGCACACGGTTCTTTAATGGTGGTTTACATTTCGGTAGGAGGACTTGCAAAATTTGCCAGTCATAAATTATTTGCTGTGAATCCTTTATCTGCAGGAGGTATTTGATGAAGTTTAGTAGTTTAGTAACATTCAAACCATCCGTGTATGGAATTTCAGCTAAGAGTTTTTCTACGGGATGAGTGATTTTTCCGTAGAGGTCAACATTATAATTTACGAGTGGTATACCTTTAGGAGGACCAGATGCTGCATTAGGGGTAGTCAATTCGTACATCCCGGAGCGATTGTGGGAACCACTGGGAGATGGGGCTTCTGATATTGTCTTGGTTTTCACGTCTCTATTTGGGTTTTGCTCTCGAGTCGGTTGTATTTTCGATACGGTGGGTGATTCCTGATCCGTGTTTGGGGGGGGGGGTTGTTCTAAGGTAGGAGATTGAACTGGGGAGATGTATAGTTTCTTCAGGGATTTTTCAATTTCATCCATTCTGAATGAGTCGGACCTTCTTCGCAATTCATTGATAATAGTGGGTAATTGGCGTAAAGCCTCATCCGCAAAAGTTTGGACGTCGGGAGGGATTACCGTGATGTTGGGCCAGTTTAACAAATTTTTAATTCGCCGGGTTAAATGTTCTATCCTTTGAGTTGTCCTCAATATTACCGCAGGAGATTTCTCGTCTTGAAGGGTTTGGGACAATAAAGTCAACTCACTATACTTGGCATAGCACGTTTCTCTCTCGCTCTCATAATCGAGTCCGCTTAAGTTACTTAACTGCGGGGGTGTATCAGATCCGCACGGGATTCCGAAGTATTGTATGTTTTGTGTATTATTGTGTCAAAGAGTGTGTGTGATTTAAAGTGTAATTAGTCGTTAAGTATGTTGTTTGGTTGCATTGTGTAGTGTTTGTATATTTCGTATTGTTCTGCGGTGTTAAGTTTTTGATTTTATGTATGTAGTGTAGGATCTCAAGATTGTTTTTTATGTTGGTGTAGCTGTGGTTTTTTTGTCTGTATGTGTGTGGCGAATGTGGAGTGTATGTTGCTATTGGATAAAGCTTTTAGGTGTTCAGAAAATCTTGAAGAAAAAGATCTTCCCGTTTGGCCTATATAGAAATTATTCAATCTTTGCATTTTAATTTGTATTCCCCTGTTTTCTTGTATATGTCTATGTCCGTGTTTGTATCATTGATGTGTTTTTTGATGGTATTGTTGGTTCTGTAAGCTATTTTGTAAATGTGTTTCCTGAATGTGTTGGCGATTTTGTGTGTGTTGGAGTTGTAGTATATGAGTGTGATGTATTTATTTGGTTGTGTGTTGTTGGTATTTTTTGTTTTGTTGTTTTTGTTTAGGATGTGTCTGTGTAGTTTGTTTATTAAATCAGGGTTATAACCGTTTTTTATTGCTATGTATTTGATTGTGTTGAGTTCTTCTTTATAATCTTGTTTACTTAGTGGTATTTTTGTGAGTCTATGGAGCATATGGTTCAATGCAGCATGTTTGTGTTGCGTTGGATGGTTTGATGTGTTGTGTATGACCATGTCAGTTGTGGTTGGTTTCCTGTATATTTTATATGTGTGTGTATTGCTTGTTTTGTTAATTGTTAGGTCAGGAAAATTTATACTATTGTTTTGTTCTATTTCAAGTATAAATTTTAGTTTGTGGTGTATTGTGTTTATGTACTTGTGGAAATTTTTGACCTGTCTTGTATTGCCGTTATATAAAAGTAATATATCATCTACGTATCTGTGCCAATAAATGATTTTGTTGGAGTATTTGTTGTTCTTTATTATATGTTTTTGTTCCATGTTGAGTATGAATATTTCAACTTTGTCAAAAGGAAGGAATATTTCTTCAGGAAGGAAAAAATGAAGAATTCGGAGAACTAACGAATGAAATTAATCAAATTGAAAATAAAATTAAGTTCAAAGAGGAAATAGGTGGAGTAGGACAAATAAATTACCTAGATCTAAATATAAAGATAGAGTGTGGTGTTTTTAAATTTGATGTATTTAGGTAAGAAATGTATACAGACTTAATTATACCTCAGGAATCATACCATCCCGTAAGTCACAAGATGGCTGAACTAAACTCATTTTGTTATAGAGCAATAAAATACTTAGAAGATGATTCATGTAAAACAGAAGAGTTAAAAAGAATAGAAGAAATAGCAAAAAATAATAATTATAAACCGGGGATAGTAGAGAAAATTGTAAAAAGAATAGAAGGAAATAGTAGACAAGAAGAGAAGAAAGAAAAGAAATACATAGGATCAATAACGTATCTGGGATTTCAAATGAGGAACATCATCAAGTGCTTTGAAAAACACAATATAACTTAGATGTAGCGGTAAAAAAGACAAAGACAGTTTTTGATTATATAAAGAATAGTAGTACTGAAATAACGCCTGAATTACAGAAAAGCGGTGTTTATAAGTTGAACTGTAAACAGTGTGATAAGGTTTACCTGAGTGAAACAGGACGTAAGTTCGAAATTAGATTGAGAGAATGCGAGAGGAGAAGGAGACAGAACTACGAATTCGCTCTATGCGAGACATTTTAATGAAACAGGGCATAGGTTTTTAGACCCAACAGAGAACGTCAAAATAGTAAGGATAGAGAATAACATAAGTAACCGCAAATTTTATGAAGAATTAGAAATATTAAAAGTAAGGAAAAAGAATAGTAATGAGCTGATGAACATAAAGACTGAATTTAGTAATAAGGATATATTTTACTATATTTTGAAAGAGTAGTGTATAAAAGGTGTAATACGGTTACAGGAAAGGTTCAGAAGGTAGGAAGCTGTAGGAGATTTATAGAGGAAATGTATATGACGAGGTCAGGTTGACTGAGTAAGGGGCGGGGCTAGCAAGGACTGGGTGGTAAGTACTGCCTCCTATTGGCTGAATGTAATCGGTGATGTGTGGGAGGGTTAGTATATATATATATATATATATATCATTTTCTATATAATTAACTCGATGTTTCTTGCAGTAATTATATAATTTGTGATGTTTTCAATTTGTTAATTAACAGCAGAGAGATGCTAAGTAGGACATTGTCTCAGGTAAGATTGCATGGTAAATCAAGACTCGCGCGTATTTCTTCCACCAGTCGGACGTCACGCGGCAAAAACAGCTGATCGCTAGGTTAGCGCGGGAAGCCGGAATGGCCCCCCCTGTGTTGTGTCTATTCAGCGCTAACACCACAAGATTTCTCATTCCCGTCAACATGAGTACCTACTCAAGGTCAAATAACTTTCTTAATGTTGTAATGACAGACGTGTACGTTTACAAAACACTGTTTTGGCTGACACATATATACACATCTACGTCTGAACTCGCAACCTCTTATTTATCAGCTGGCCGGTTTTACGTTTCCACCAAACGTGTTCCAGAAAATCATATTAAAATAATATGAATATTTTATAGTAAAAACATAATAAAAATAATAATAATATACAATTTAAAAAGTTAATACACTACCTCTTGCTTATCCTAAGTTTTGTGCCGTATCACTTTTCCAAGGATTCATAAAATTGTTATCTCGAATGATACATGGATCTTGTAGAGCTCGTAATCCTAATGTTCCTTGCATGATTGATGGAATATGTACACATAATAACCGAGCAACATTTTACGTTAAACTATTGAAAATAACAATGGTTTTCCAAAGTACCGGAGACGAGATGACGGAATTGTTGAACTAAAAGGAATACCGTATATCATTTGATAATCGTGATTCGTTCAATACAATCGCTTCCTAATTCTACAGTACAATGCTCACATCAATATTGAAAACCGATAAATACATGTATAAATAGGCTTACCATACGTCCCGGTTTGACCGGGATTGTCCCGGTTTGACGACCTGATCCCGGGGTCCCGGCCAGTTTGTCAATTGTCCCGGTTTGAAAATTGACGAGAGTAGTTTCCGTCCGGGCGAAGACGTTGTGCAAGCTAAGCTCCCGATTTTTGGTTAAATCAATAGAAAAGAGAGTTTGAAAGATTAAAAGTAATTTTTCATGAATGGAAAATTCAAAAGCTGCAGTAGTCACTTTGCACGAGTATACACATTCAAATGACTTAGAGAGCACAAAAATCCTAATGTGTGCTACACTTGCTTTCCTTCGAAAAGATGTAGAATGTGGCTGGTAGTATATCCATGGTCAAGTTCCAGAGGAAGAGAAACTCGATTAATTCTTTAATTGTTTCGTAGAACAATAGCTAGACAATGATTAGTGCCACAGGAGTTACGGAACTGCTACTTCCGACGTCATACAATGAATAATACCGTACAAAAGCACGCATCAGAAACTAAACAGCCACGTTGGAAGACCACATCCAAGAATAAAAAACATTATCAAATGTTTATAATCTGAGGCAGAGAAATGTATTCAGAACACGATGTAACGATGGAGTGAAATTTTTAAGCTATGAAAAGGACGAAAAAGTATACTGAATTGGATAAACTAAAAGATATGAAAAAGATTCTGAAGTTGGGATGTTTCTCAAGATCACGTCGTCCGTTCTACAAGTTGACTAATAAAAATAAATAAAAAATAACCTTCCTTTTTAATTTAGAGAGAGAGAGAGAGAGAGAGAGAGAGAGAGAGAGAGAGAGAGAGAGAGAGAGAGAGAGAGAGAGAGAGAGAGAGAGAGAGAGAGAGAGAGAGAGAGAGAGAGAGAGAGAGAGAGAGAGAGAGAGAGAGCGGCTATGCAAGTGTGTGTGTGTGTGTGTTTTATAAAAATTGTAACTTGGTAAACGTAGTTGGTAACAAAAAATACATTTAACGAATTATAAAAACATAAACACAATACAGGGTGGATGTACATACATCGTTGTTTGTGTGTTCGCAAGTGGGAGGTACTCTCACGTATCAAAAATTAATTACGTGTCTTATCTACTTGAGTGTTCGCAAGTGAAACGAGTTGCAAGTGCCACTGTTCGTAAGTGGGAGCACACCATCGTCGGCCGGATACGAAAAGCAGATTAATTTACCTGGTTTCTTCGAGACAAAAGCATCAACATGAATCAAAAAATTTAACTTGCAACCATTATTTTAGTAAAACGTAGATGATTGTGGGTATCATAGCTTAGGCTTTTAGAGCATAGGCTTGTACATTTATCTAGGATTTACATTATGTAGCTGATGATAGAAGTTCAAATGCGAGTTCCTGGTCCCTAAAAACATGGGTATCTCAGCTGGGAGAGTGAACTCCAAGACAAAATACTGATCCTTCAAATGTGTGCGTGTCGGGTAGGTATAGGCCTACTCTGGGCTCCTTAAAAAAGCTACTGCTAAAATAACAGTGATTTGTTCTAATTTTGTTTGCTACATAATAAGGTGACGCCGTATAACATTAAAATTTGGGTTTGGCAAAGATTATCAGAATTGGCACATTCAACAATTAAAAGTTTTGTACGAATGAGCAGAAAATAATGGTATTTAAAAGGAACTATAAAGACATATCTTATGGTCATAAACAAACCGTAGAAGAAATTACTATTGTAATCAGTATAGTCATATTTGGACAGGTGTAGAAAAATATGGAGAAGCCTGTACAGGTGTGTCGGTGCTGATGGGAACACACATAAAAACGTTTGTATGAGATTAAACGTATGTATCCAAGATAAATACCGTTTTATCTACAACAGGTGGCTTCGAAATATGAATTTGGAGATTTCCCTTTTATTTAGGGGGAATTGTTATAAGGTAAATACAGTACAACCTGTCACATCCGGACCTGTGATATCCGGAACCTCCCATATCCGGACGTATCTCCAAACTAATTTTTGCAATTCTGTAATTGTTAATTATATTAATTGAGATTTTGGCTACTTATAGAGATTTAATTACTGAACACAATGCAGTTTTCAGAATTGCTGTATATTTATTGGTTTTGAAGTTATCGCAGGTTGAACTGCAAAAATGAATCGACTAAAATTTACTCATCCGCCGCGTGTTTCACTGACGAAAGTAGAGCGAGATAGTTGCTATTATACCCTCTCTGTCTAGCGTACGGCGCAGCGCACAGTCTCCCTTTATGTACATAAATATGTAGGAAAAATAAGGAAAATATGTAGCTAAATATGTAATATTTAAGAAATATGTAGTATTAAAATACTTTCACATCAACAATATAATTTACATTTTACGAGAACATAACAGTGCCCTCTTTGAAAGGTTTTGAAAATAATAGGTGCTTCATTTTAAACTTTTTAAAATCACTTTCAAAACATGCAAATATATTTTGAGCAAAGTCAATGTAATCCATAAAATACTAATCAAGTTCGGGGCTGACACTAATCACCAGTTAGATTACCACTTCTGTTACAGAAAATAAGTTAACCCTCAGAATACACAGTATCTGAAAGTTCAACTCTTTGTTGAAGAGTTTACAATAAGACAGCATGCATAAGAAATGAATTACTTTTCAATTGTTTATTGTACTTTAGAAAATTTATGAAAACATATTTTAGAAAACAGTATTAAAAAAGAAACCTTGATATTATAAAATTAACAACAACAAAGTATTTTACCTATGGATTTCTGTAGTATAGGACATGAGTATAAAGTAAAAAATTGAGAATTATTAACTATTTAACAAAGTATTTTACTAGGAGAGTTGAAATTACTATAAAATTAAAGGTAGATTTTTGACTTGAAAATCTATATTGTATATATATATATATATATATATATATATATAAAACTCTACTATAACTCTGCATAAGAATAAAGTGTCCATGTAAGTTTTTTTTCCACTGTTTAGTTGCACAATTAATTATTAAATACTTTTCTATATTGTCTGTTGACATGGACTGTCTTCGGTCTGAGAGTATGTTTTTATATATAGAAAAGGATCTCTCGACATCACATGTCGTCACCGGCGCATGTTTATATAGAGGAATCGTACTTGGAAGAATATTCTCAATCGATTCTACAGTTTCGCCGTTACATATGCGATAAATGGTATGTAAAGTTGAGTAACCAGGGTTTCTATTCAGCACAGCATTTAATTTAGTAGAAACTTTGTCACCGACTTCACCCTGCACAGCATTTAACTTGTTAACTGCTTCTTCAACTATTCCTATGGCCTCTTGGAGAGTCAGACCTGCAGTCTCCAGTTTCTTGATACAACTGAAATGCGTTTTGATGTACGAAACTGAACATATCACCTTAGAGTTGTTGAATGCAGACAAGGATTCGCTCGCTGACACTGCAGAATCGGGAGATAATGTTTCCACCACATACTTCACAGCTTCAAAGTTGTCACTGTAGAAATTTACGGCTTCGATCCAGGTTCCCCATCTTGTAATTACGGGTTCTGGAGGCAGAGGTGTGTCAGGTAGCCTTTGTTTGTAGCACTGGATACGGTAAGGAGCTTTCAAGAACACCTTTTTTGTTGCTGATATTAATGTATTTACTTCGGGGAAAAGGTCTCTGACAGTTTCAGCTACTCGATGCAATCCATGAGCCAGGCATGTAACATGTAGTAGGTTGGGGTAAAACACATTTAGAGAATTACCTGCTTTTAACATGTATGCTGCTGCATCTGTATACAACAGCAGTACCTTCTCTTCTTTAACACCATTTGGCCATAACAAACTTGGCAAAATACAGCTTTATCGTCAGTTGTAAAAGCACTGTCAATCTGTACCCATGATTTTAACTTAGATGACAAAGATGATGCGGTCGGTGCCATGATAAAACAAGGATATTTGTATTTAAAACTCTTAAGAACTTGCGTTGAACAATACCGCACACTATATTATTTAAGACGTCTTTTGTCCAACAACGAGAATCCGCCAAGGCAAGAAAAAGCAAGCGCAGAAGTGTAGGCGAAAGACAAAACACTGACTTGACAATAACATCAACACACCACACTGCACACCAGATTGTTATTTACGTGTAGGCTTACACTCCGAGAGCGTCGATAATACTGGCGTCAAAAATCACATTGTGCCCTACAATAGCATAGAGTTATATGGATATTTGTTTGTTTAGGTAGATGGAATCCGTTGCGAGAATTGCAAGATCTGCGAAGAGTATTTATTTACCGCGGACAGCACGTTCTTTCTCCATCGAGCCTGCTGAACGTGCGAACGAAACGTAAATAAGGAGTGCGGCCGCGCATACCATTCTCATTAACATCCCGTGCAAAATGCCTTACTTGTCGCTTGAGCTCGTAAAAAATTTTACTTCTTGAAAGTAGAATCTATGTGTGCAATTGCAACAGATGCAATATTTTGCCTTTTCTTGTAATAAATTTAATTGGACCTGATTCTGATTAATTGCACATTTGCGCATCTGAGTAATGTTGTTATAGGCCTAACTATTTTTTGCCATTTCAATTTTCAAATTGAAGTAAAGTATAGTAAAATAGCTAAAATATGTAGAAATATGTAAGATGGAGTGAAATATGTAATATGAACAAAATATGTAAAAATATGTAAAATTAAACTCGCGGATAAGACACCTATTGGTATGATTCGCCGATATCTGGCTTTTCCGTGTAAATGTGCACTCAGCATTCAAATATGTAATTACATAAAAATCCGGACCTTAATCATCACCTACACCTGCATAAATATGAATGTAGGGGTTACTCATTACAGTATTCACTTCCCCTTCCTTTGTATTTTGATTTGACAGCATTACAGGATGTTTACACTACCTTGTAAGCACGTATGTTTCCCCTTCTGTTTTGTCCAATATACAGTAGATTTGATAGAAATTTTAAATGAAGAAGGAAACTGCTACTTGGTAAATTAATATGTATTGTGCTTTTAAAAGGAAAAGAGAGATAGCTACCGTTTTTCTAATTCTATCAGTAGGATAGAAAACAGATATAATATAAAATGTATGAGACCCCATTAATATTAAGTATTTATCTCTAAATCACCAGTCGATTGTCTCAAAATAATGCGAAAAATTGCGAAAGAAACTACCGTGTAGTTATTTTTATCTCGCAAGGGTGTGTACGATGAACTATAGAAAAGAAACTTGTAGATAAATGTTTTTAAACAATGCCGTTTGGTTGCTAATCCCCGACCTTATAACTTTTTTATATAATTGCTTTTGTATAGAAAAGTCTTATGAAGTGAAAAGAAATTAGTAAAAGAGAATGGAAAATTCCAGGGTGAGGAAGAATATTTAACGTTACGAATTATAAAACGAAGGAGATATTACAGCTGCAATAAAGAGCAGGCAACGAATTATATCAAGGGCTCAAGAGAGAAGTAACGCAACGGAAGGCTGATTGGAATTCCTCAACTTAAATGTGAAGGAGGTATTGTATAATATTAATACTACCTGTAACTACCGCAGACCTTCCTTTGTCATAAACCGTCTCCTCACCATTCCCGATGGACCTCCTCCCAGAAACCCCCGCCAACGGAGAAATAGAAATAATTAAGTCTCTTCGTCATACTTACTACACCTGGCTTCCTTATTGATAACTTAACATCTTAAATTTTCCTATCTACCTATCCGGTCTTTATCCCTCTCCTTTGTGCCTCCCCGCCTTACCTTGACGCCTCTCTGACACCTCCCTCCAGCTTTGGCGTCCTGCGTTACTCGACCTCGTCTTGGCTGTTGTTTGACTTATACTTTTATTATGGCTCTACCATCACCCATTTGGCTCTGCACACTACGTAAACACACAAATACACATCCATACACTACACTCTATCCTGAATGCCTCCACCTACTTCGCCACCGGTCCGCGCTGCGCTGGCGTGCGACTCCTCTAAATCTCCAATCGGCGGAAGGGTGCTTGCCCCAGATCAGCCTGAGTCTTATCCTCTGAGACAAGTCTCAGACAACGCAAAAAAAGGTATAATATTATAGCCTACTGTCTACTATGACTGTGAGACGCGAATATGACAGCAGATACGCAAGAATGTAGGAGGCTACAGAAGAATAAAGGAACGGTCCAACTTCGGATATTATGGCTTAAGTAATCATATTAGAAAGGATTATTACAATTTATTTTATACACCACACAATATATGTGACAATTTTAATTTTTTATTTATCTATAAATTTTGAAACGAATTAAGACCTGTATTAACATCAACCGTTGTGTATATAATTCTTTTCACTCAGACTTTTCACAAAGTTTAGTGATATATTAAAACCATGTGTAAGATAATCAATTTTTGTGAAACCTATAATATACCCATTAAATAGTGTAGACTAGACAAGTATGATAGTAGCTTAATACAGTCTTTTTTCCGGGATGAAAGGGAAATTATAATATTGTGCGCTTAAGAATGAAACTTTTTTTGTTACTAGACCAACGTTTATGAAAATCTATTTGGCTTCATTTCTCAGATTGTAATAAAATTGGAATCAATTATAGCCTATATCAAATTAAAAATGTTTGCCAAAATTATTTGTTACTAACCAAGTTTACTTTATTTTCTTAACCGATGGATTTTTGCATATCAAATTCCGTTTATTAGACATCGATTTTTCAATATAAAATTGGTCTCTAGATTACTGATTTGCGTTAATGCGTCCAAGAAAAATAGTAGTTTGATAAACCTTATTACTAAGTTTTAATGTTTGTTTACATACGGCGTTTTCAAGAAACTGTAACAGTGTTAGAATAAATAGGCCTACTTAAAAATTTGATTACATACCTGCACCTAGTTTCGTATACAGAAGCAGTGTAAAAAGTATTTTGTAAAGCTTTCTTACAAAATTATAACACAACTGAAGCCCAAATGATGTTTAAGATTTTGCACGTTAAGTCGTATGAAGTTTACTTAAGAACCTGTTACGTTCAGACTTCCTGAGATACAGTTATTGAGAAGAACAAGAGTAACAGAAAGAAAGAGAGAGAGAGTGAGAGAGAGGTCAAAGTACATGATGTTTACTACAGTTGGCTACTTATAAGGAACTCGAAAATAATTAAACTTATTGTAATGTAGAAAGTTAACGAAACATGAACCAAAAGCGAGGATTATGTGCAGCAGACTCAAGAGTTTTATTAACAGGATCCAAACAGCCTTTGGTGAAACGATTATTACGTTAAATAATTTATTCGCAATTAAGAAGTGGTACATTTTGAAGAAAGGAAAAAACCGAGGATGAGGAACTTATAAGTTGCTATTAAAATATGTAACTTACCTTCTGGATACCTAATTATTTTACAAGCAAGTTACGGAAACTATAAAAAAAAATTAATTCTTAATATATAAGCCTTCACGTATTATTTCAAAAAAATTAGATTACTGCTCACTGTGATATACGAAAAGCAAAAATATAATTAATGTAACATTACAACTCTTCAACTCTGTAAGATATAAACTCTTCTGCTTCTGCAGGTTGTTATTTATATTATTGGTACTTGTAGAAATTTTTATTAATCAGAATGGTGAATAAATTTCCAACGGATGGGAGTCAACTTGAAACATGTTGCTTCGGTACTACTGTATACCAATAACTGCATAACTATATTCTTACAAATGATATTCGGTATGAATGAGAATAATTAAAAATTCGTAATTCTCTCTCCCCCGTCTCTCTTCTCCCCCTCACTCTTTCTCTGTCAATTTTCCCCATCTACCTCACTAATAGGGGCAAACCTCACTACTACCTTTAATTAAACATGACTACCTCACTATTAATTTCCTTTTATTTTCATTAAGTTAGCACGGCAGGTCCTTCTGCGACTGCACCCAAACCGCGCCTCTTTAAGTGTTTGTTGAAATGTTACACTGCTACAAACAGATTACTCAAGTTTGAATGTGTAGTCTGTACGAACACAATGAATGATTAAACAAACAGGCACAAACAAACAGTGAAGGATTGTGTGTAACACTGAAATTGTTGACAAGAAAAAGAAGAAACTGTACGAGTTGGCGCGCGTGCGTGTGCGCGCGCGAGAGAGAGAGAGTGAGTGAGTGAGTGAGTGAGAGGACTGAAAGAGAGAACATGGGCAGAGGTAAAAAAAATCTGTCGCATTAAATTCACGCCAACAACATTCTTAATGTCGTAATGACACAACAGTCTTTGTTTACGAAAATTACTACCGTCGTCACGACACAAATATACAGATCTAATGTGTGTTGGCAGGCTGACGCGTTCGTACTACTAATTCATTCGAAGGCTGTATTCACTCCTGTCTGTATTAAAATAATACAAATGTTGTTTTATAGTAATAATATAATAATAATAATAACAACTATCACGATTTGTAGGCTTAAGCATTCATAACATAAACAGTTTTCTAACGTTCCCTCCACTCAAAAGACTTCTACGAACTTTTTTTAACCTATTGATTTTACTCCATTTTTAATAATTCACCAATCCCTTCAGTTTATAACTTACTGCTTACATGTCGGAGTCATGTGATAGTATGAAACTTTTATTGAGCAGAATTCAGTATGACGGATATTCGTGGCATACCTACGGAGATGTGAAAGTAACGTAGTTATACTTCGATTGCAGCTTGGATTCACTAAATTCTGTTGCCTTCTGTACGAGCGGGTAAATTCTATGCAGGAATGGGAAAATTATTATGTAAAAAAAAGCAGTGATCATTAAAGACAGAGGCACTGAGTGTAGGAGATCAGACCGTTGTAGGTCAAGTACTAGTAAAACCTGGAAAAGCTTATCGTTCACTACTACATATTAAGTAGGTTTAATGAAAATTATGTAAATGGAACGGATGTAATTTCAAAACTGTTAATTTCCTTCAAGTGTGTACTAAAGTAAAGAATGTTACAATTTATAAGTTGGTAATTACACCAGGTAATGCTAACAACCAGTAGCCTACTGATTCGAATGTGTGTGTGAAGAGGGCTTTTGAGTCGATAATAACGCTATTACCTACTTGACACAGAAATTCCCGTGTCACCTGCATTTTGTATTATGCAAACGTTCGGAGGATGTAAATTTTTCAACAACATTGTTGGAGTGCCAACCTTTAGAATGAACCGTTGTGGCGGAATGCAAGATTGATTTAAAGAATTCAAAAATTCTTGGAGATAGTACACTATATTTTCAATATTAAATACGGTGTTAATAGATTCTTCGGACTTTTTATTATCCCCAGAAAATTTTTCCAAACTTGTATCATTATTTTCCTTCACAGATTCGATTCTTTGGGAATAACCACTTGTAATTTTTATCAAGTAAACACTTGACGTTTTGCACAGAATTTAGCAATTAATACAGTGTTGTACTATTTACTATGTCCCAGTTTTTCGTCAATTTCTGTGAAGCTATCGTCATTAGGAACACTACCGTCACCGAGGTGCAGTAAGTTTGTAGAAAAATCACCATCTCCTCCTCCTCCTAAATGGGCTCTCATATTGCTTTGCAAATTTAGTCTGAATAGCATTCCACATCGCCGAGGACTTTAAACACACTGAGACAATATCAGCGCGGGTTCCTCTTGCAGTTACCGGTAATCTCTAGCGAGAATCCTCTGAAATAACAAATGTTACGCTACCCACTAATTTGTTACAATTTCTTAAGTCTTGGAGAGTTTGATTGACCGTTTCTATACAGTCCACAAATCGCCTTCGTTTTACCGTTCATGATTAGTTTCCGTTTTGATCGCTCTTTCTTTTGTCATGCCTCCTCTTCAATACGAATTGCTTTTTTAATAGGAGTCAGTGAGAATACTTGACTTTTTCTTCTTGGCGCATTTCTATTTTATTTTTGCAGTCGCTTTCGGATAAGGGCGAATTTATTCTGGTGTCAATTGTGATAAGGTATTAGCAGATGTCTCGTTTATTTCCGACGTGGGAGGTCCGGCTACTGTGGTCTCTTGACAATCTTTTGTTGGTGTTAATCTTCCTTCATAATTACTTTTGTCTCCTATCTCTCTGTCAATTACAGGTGAACACAGAAACTCTTCGATACTGAATATATTTTCATTTAATGGCCAAATTCCAGTTGAACTAAAACCTGCTGTCAGTTAGATGGTGTAGGTGCCTTTGAAAGAGCATCTTTTGCTAGCCCAGGTATGTCATGGTTTTACCTGGGTTTATTGTCATCCAGCTCTCAGCGGCTGCACCGAAACAGGCCATATAAACACTTGTCTAATGGCTGAAGTCAGATTGTAACGGGTATGAGGTATAAACTGTTTCATAAATAGTAAAAAAAGAGAGGCTGTAATTTATCTTGATGGATGTGCTACTCCAATACAACCTGCTGGTCCATAAATAATCAAAGTGATATCTACATAACACTCTGTGGATATAACGATAAGTGGTGGTTTCCAGCTGCCATCTATGAAAATACCACTGGTTTCACCCTTTTCCAAAGGGGTAACCCTGCTGACTTGTTTATTTGCCTTCAAACTGACAACTTTGTTAGGACAGTGCACTGTCGTTATGCTGCCTGGTTTCCTTCACATTCCAAATATTGTGACAGTAAAAATGAAGGCGACTTATCACAGAATTCCAATATTGAAAAAAGTTTTATGTTATGTTTATTAAAACTAAATGCTATTGCAAAACTTGTTGCTTCAGCCTCTCTAAAAGACAACCTTGAATGTCGCTGCATGAAGCCAGTAAAACAATCTTTTACCGGCCCAGTTCACCAGAAAATCGACATTATTTGCAAACACGTATTCGGAGGCTAACATACGAATATTCTTAGGGTACAAACCATAATAACTAACAGAATAGTGCAGATCATAACACAGAAATCTGATTTTTCTTTTTGTTCTTTCCTAAATACAAGTTGTGGAAAACGCCGAGTCTTTGTAGGGTTTGTGAGCTACATCGCCCCAGAAAGTTTTTCACTTGTACGTTTGAACCAAATATGAAAAAAAGAAAACAGAACAAAATGTTTTACTTACATTGTACCAACATACCACTTTCCTTCTGGTGAAATTGAAGGTACACCTTTAATTTTAAAATTAGTGGCTGAAGTGTAGTGCTGCTGGCCACTCTACCTTTAGTGCGTGTGTCGAACACTCACTTTAGGCAACCTATTCTACCTCCTAAATTTCCTAGGCGGCATAAAAAGGAGCCATTATTACTATTATCATTTTAAAAATTTTAGTTTTTTAGGATTTAATAAACACGTAATCTTCATTATAGGATCACAAGTAACTGACACATAATTAATTCTGAGATCTGTTAAGTTATGAATTAATTTTCTTTTAAAAGTTATAGAGAAACATAACTTGCCCTCATGTTGCCACATTGCTTTTGTATTAGTATGAATCAATTGTACACTTACCATGGATCCAACAAAGTACGTAGCTGTAAACACCCATAGCAAATTAGTGACAAAAAGGTTGCTTTACACGTTCTAAAATACAAAAGGGAACAAAGACTCATTTTACTGTACACTGCTATAATCAGACTGGAGGAGCATGTACTACAAGCTATAACAAAAACGTTATTCAGTTGCAGAGGTGCTGCGACTAAGGGACACTTGAAGAAGTACAAAGTATCAACTTATGTCTCTCTGCTCTCCCCTATATGGTAATACTGTCTTATAACGACTGTTAAACAAATCAAATGTATTGTATACCTTTATATGTGTATTTATACACAATATATCATAAACGTTTTTTGTGGCAAAAATACCTTTATATGTGTATTTATACACAATATATCATAAACGTTTTTTGTGACAAAAATATCTGTCAAATTTTTGTATGTTGTAATGGTACATATAACACTACCAACACCAGCATACCACAAATAAGTTGAAAGCCACTACAATTAAGAATACCTACAAGGTCAAGCATACGATCATGGATAAAAAAGGAAGTATCATAAGCCAAAACCAAGTGAATTAAAATGAAGAAGGAATTACCAGTAAATGTGCAACTAAAGAAGATAAAGCAAGACTAACGACGAGACGACATACATAATTACCCAATAGATCAAACAGTGAGAAGGAAACCCATTAAAGACAAAATCAAGAAGAAACCTATTAACCGTGAGAAGGAAACCAGTGAAAACAACGCCATGAAGAAACTTGTTAAGAGGGAGGAAGGAATCGGTGAAGAGAAGAAGAAAATATCCAGATCAAACACAAAAAAGGGAGATAACATGAATTATAATGAACTAACATATGGCAATAAAAGAATTATTATAAAAGAAGAAAGAATAAATGGAATAAACAACATGATTTAAACCCCTAAGCTGCAAAACAAATTGACACTGACCAAAACTTATTAAGTGAATACCTTCCTTGACAATGTAATACAAACAATAATCAATAAGAATGAATTATTGAACATAAAAAGTAAGAAAGAGAATGAATAATAATAAGTTCTTAGCTAAATTATGTGTAGACATGAAAAGCGGGCTATGTCCAAAACACCAATGACCAATTGTAAAGTGGAATTGATATTAGAAATAACCACTAATTACCAATAGTAAAGACTGTAAAAGATAAACAAAATGTAATCTAATAATAACCAATAGATATACCAGTACTACATAAAGTCAAATAAATCAAATGTAATACAGAAACACAAAACCGACAATAATCCATTGTTGTATATTATAACTATATGCTTGCCATAGAATGGATGCATGATGAACAAAATTATCTTGTAAACTTATCATAAAAGAGTAGGAACTAAACCAACAACATTGAATGAGGCAGAATACTATTCGAATAAGTAAATTCAAGGATTATAGCCACCCAAATACTAATAATAACAATAATAATAAATAAACCATGTTGACAGCTAGATGCAAGTAATCTTGGTTACTTTAAACCAAAGCAATTTTCAGTATAAATGCAGAATGAACTACTGCACAATAATAACAGTGCTATCAAAACAATGATAAGAGATATTCAAGCAATAACGAGAATAATTTGATAGGATTACAACCCATATAAAAAGGTAACTTCCTAAAGTATAGTAAACTCACTTAACAAACTATAGTTGAGGTAATAAAACCACAAGATGAAGAAAAAGGACACTATCAGAAGTGACAATGACCAATGCAGTATGCATAGGCCATAATAAAATGTTATTAACTATTAATGTTATAATAATATTAAGTATCATGTACATGTTGTGTTTATGTTAGTGTCTATACAGGAAAGTACAGAGCAACTCACCGCAGCTAATAATAGAAGAGTCAACGCAACTTCTTCAGAATCGAACTCATGAAATGGAACAAAAAACATTCTAAACTATTTAAACAAAATTAATAAACGATGTCAAAGAGTAAGTAAACCGATTTATTCATATCGGATTCAATAATAGATTGAATTGGGTAGAATAAATCAATAAACCCAAAATTAATAATAAAAACCAAAACGTTAAGAATAATAATAAAACAGACAATCTCGTCGTGCTAAAATGTTCATACACACTTTTTAAGAGAAAATTACTTAAAACTTCGAATCTAACAAGAAAAATATTGTGTCGAGTATTCATAATGCAAACCCTTAGATATCAAATATGAAATGAAAATATAAGTACCAAGTAAAATGTATATTCTATAGCCGGCAGAATAAGGGAAGGACAAATAAAATAGAGGCAGGATATCAAGAGAATGGAAAACATGGGACTACCTAAACAAGTAATAAGATACAGACCTCAGGGAAGACGAGATATAGGTAGGGCAAGGAAAAGAGATGCCTTCAGTGAAGGCAAAACAGGCTGTAATCCTATACCTTGACATGGAGAAGATTCCTAATACTTAATAGCACACTTAAGAACAAAATATTGGTATGGAGAATCATACACGACTTCCATGTTCTAAGATTTATATTTAAAATCATTTTCGAAATGAAATATTTCCATTGAAACTACTTCTTTCTACTTACTGCTTCAGCCACTTACTGTGGGCACTAACGTATACCACCTCACGTTATCGCACTTGATTTTCACTGATGATGGAAGTCGATGGCACTGGCGAAACGTCTGGTTTTGCAGAAAACATTGGTCTACGGCCAAACAGGCCGGGAAGGAATTTTAAAAACAAACTGCTTCTTTGTTGTCAATAACGTAGTACATATATACAAAAAATTATCAGGTAAACTATTACGTTACAACAAAAAAATGTTTCAGGTAAACTACCCTTTCCCCGTAACCGATCTTCACCAAAATCAATAGGCCTTGAGTCCTCTATAACTCGGGCACATATGTAAAAAAATATCTGATTCTGTTTGAATTTACGGCAGTTATCGTTCGTCATGAAAAAATTTCTCTTGTTACAACATAAAATATTGCAGGTAAACTACCCCTTTATCTTAACCGATCTTCACAAAAAACAATAGGTCTTGAATACTCTACAATTCAGGGCTGTATGCAAAAAATTATTTGATTCTGTTTGAATTTGCGGCTCTTATCGTTTGCCATAAAAAATCTAGACAGACACACAGACACTTTTCGATAAATTACTTTTTTTCATGTTTTGAGGGTAGTATAATCAGAATCTGCAAAAATCTCTAACACGATTTTTTTTGCCATCACCATACTTCCATTTCCTTATGGAACATGAAAGTAAAATCAAAGTAAAATTCTGATGGCAACAAAAATCAAATATTCTATCAAAAATTGGGGATATACATTTTTGGTAGGTATTTGGTAGGCCTACTTGCATTGCACAAGGAATGTGTTATTTTCAATAGGTTATTGATAAAAAAAGACTTACAAGTACATTGATTTTTATTACAAAATTTATACAAAACAGTTTCAATTCTAAGGTATCAATAATTAATAATTATTAAGGATAATGAACAAATTATTTCTTCATAGACGATACATAAAAACATTGCAAAAATAATACATATCAGACAAATATTATTACAACAAAAATACCACACAGACATTTGGGCTTTGTTACTTTATCAGTAACTATAAGATTACATTCATAAAGTACATAGAATATTTATTTACAAGAACATAATTACAAAAAGTGAAAACACCTTTGATGAAATAAACATTTTATTTATTACATCAAACATAACTAAACTCAGATGACAATATAAATGAACTAAATATAGGTTTTTCTGCGAGGGAGTGTAGGATTGATTAGGGGTTCAATTAGTTGAAATTATTAAAAAAAAAAAGCATAAACTATAAATAGAAAAACTAGACTGGTATGTTTACAACAAAATGAAAACTTCAAGTTACATTTAAGAGATATTCCGTGTCAAATCAACAAGTGCTACAACCTGACCCTCTTAGATTTATTTAAAATCTGTCGCATTAAATTCACGCCAACAACATTCTTAATGTCGTAATGACACAACAGTCTTTGTTTACGAAAATTACTACCGTCGTCACGACACAAATATACAGATCTAATGTGTGTTGGCAGGCTGACGCGTTCGTACTACTAATTCATTCGAAGGCTGTATTCACTCCTGTCTGTATTAAAATAATACAAATGTTGTTTTATAGTAATAATATAATAATAATAATAACAACTATCACGATTTGTAGGCTTAAGCATTCATAACATAAACAGTTTTCTAACGTTCCCTCCACTCAAAAGACTTCTACGAACTTTTTTTAACCTATTGATTTTACTCCATTTTTAATAATTCACCAATCCCTTCAGTTTATAACTTACTGCTTACATGTCGGAGTCATGTGATAGTATGAAACTTTTATTGAGCAGAATTCAGTATGACGGATATTCGTGGCATACCTACGGAGATGTGAAAGTAACGTAGTTATACTTCGATTGCAGCTTGGATTCACTAAATTCTGTTGCCTTCTGTACGAGCGAGTAAATTCTATGCAGGAATGGGAAAATTATTATGTAAAAAAAAGCAGTGACCATTAAAGACAGAGGCACTGAGTGTAGGAGATCAGACCGTTGTAGGTCAAGTACTAGTAAAACCTGGAAAAGCTTATCGTTCACTACTACATATTAAGTAGGTTTAATGAAAATTATGTAAATGGAACGGATGTAATTTCAAAACTGTTAATTTCCTTCAAGTGTGTACTAAAGTAAAGAATGTTACAATTTATAAGTTGGTAATTACACCAGGTAATGCTAACAACCAGTAGCCTACTGATTCGAATGTGTGTGTGAAGAGGGCTTTTGAGTCGATAATAACGCTATTACCTACTTGACACAGAAATTCCCGTGTCACCTGCATTTTGTATTATGCAAACGTTCGGAGGATGTAAATTTTTCAACAACATTGTTGGAGTGCCAACCTTTAGAATGAACCGTTGTGGCGGAATGCAAGATTGATTTAAAGAATTCAAAAATTCTTGGAGATAGTACACTATATTTTCAATATTAAATACGGTGTTAATAGATTCTTCGGACTTTTTATTATCCCCAGAAAATTTTTCCAAACTTGTATCATTATTTTCCTTCACAGATTCGATTCTTTGGGAATAACCACTTGTAATTTTTATCAAGTAAACACTTGACGTTTTGCACAGAATTTAGCAATTAATACAGTGTTGTACTATTTACTATGTCCCAGTTTTTCGTCAATTTCTGTGAAGCTATCGTCATTAGGAACACTACCGTCACCGAGGTGCAGTAAGTTTGTAGAAAAATCACCATCTCCTCCTCCTCCTAAATGGGCTCTCATATTGCTTTGCAAATTTAGTCTGAATAGCATTCCACATCGCCAAGGACTTTAAACACACTGAGACAATATCAGCGCGGGTTCCTCTTGCAGTTACCGGTAATCTCTAGCGAGAATCCTCTGAAATAACAAATGTTACGCTACCCACTAATTTGTTACAATTTCTTAAGTCTTGGAGAGTTTGATTGACCGTTTCTATACAGTCCACAAATCGCCTTCGTTTTACCGTTCATGATTAGTTTCCGTTTTGATCGCTCTTTCTTTTGTCATGCCTCCTCTTCAATACGAATTGCTTTTTTAATAGGAGTCAGTGAGAATACTTGACTTTTTCTTCTTGGCGCATTTCTATTTTATTTTTGCAGTCGCTTTCGGATAAGGGCGAATTTATTCTGGTGTCAATTGTGATAAGGTATTAGCAGATGTCTCGTTTATTTCCGACGTGGGAGGTCCGGCTACTGTGGTCTCTTGACAATCTTTTGTTGGTGTTAATCTTCCTTCATAATTACTTTTGTCTCCTATCTCTCTGTCAATTACAGGTGAACACAGAAACTCTTCGATACTGAATATATTTTCATTTAATGGCCAAATTCCAGTTGAACTAAAACCTGCTGTCAGTTAGATGGTGTAGGTGCCTTTGAAAGAGCATCTTTTGCTAGCCCAGGTATGTCATGGTTTTACCTGGGTTTATTGTCATCCAGCTCTCAGCGGCTGCACCGAAACAGGCCATATAAACACTTGTCTAATGGCTGAAGTCAGATTGTAACGGGTATGAGGTATAAACTGTTTCATAAATAGTAAAAAAAGAGAGGCTGTAATTTATCTTGATGGATGTGCTACTCCAATACAACCTGCTGGTCCATAAATAATCAAAGTGATATCTACATAACACTCTGTGGATATAACGATAAGTGGTGGTTTCCAGCTGCCATCTATGAAAATACCACTGGTTTCACCCTTTTCCAAAGGGGTAACCCTGCTGACTTGTTTATTTCCCTTCAAACTGACAACTTTGTTAGGACAGTGCACTGTCGTTATGCTGCCTGGTTTCCTTCACATTCCAAATATTGTGACAGTAAAAATGAAGGCGACTTATCACAGAATTCCAATATTGAAGAAAGTTTTATGTTATGTTTATTAAAACTAAATGCTATTGCAAAACTTGTTGCTTCAGCCTCTCTAAAAGACAACCTTGAATGTCGCTGCATGAAGCCAGTAAAACAATCTTTTACCGGCCCAGTTCACCAGAAAATCGACATTATTTGCAAACACGTATTCGGAGGCTAACATACGAATATTCTTAGGGTACAAACCATAATAACTAACAGAATAGTGCAGATCATAACACAGAAATCTGATTTTTCTTTTTGTTCTTTCCTAAATACAAGTTGTGGAAAACGCCGAGTCTTTGTAGGGTTTGTCAGCTACATCGCCCCAGAAAGTTTTTCACTTGTACGTTTGAACCAAATATGAAAAAAAGAAAACAGAACAAAATGTTTTACTTACATTGTACCAACATACCACTTTCCTTCTGGTGAAATTGAAGGTACACCTTTAATTTTAAAATTAGTGGCTGAAGTGTAGTGCTGCTGGCCACTCTACCTTTAGTGCGTGTGTCGAACACTCACTTTAGGCAACCTATTCTACCTCCTAAATTTCCTAGGCGGCATAAAAAGGAGCCATTATTACTATTATCATTTTAAAAATTTTAGTTTTTTAGGATTTAATAAACACGTAATCTTCATTATAGGATCACAAGTAACTGACACATAATTAATTCTGAGATCTGTTAGGTTATGAATTAATTTTCTTTTAAAAGTTATAGAGAAACATAACTTGCCCTCATGTTGCCACATTGCTTTTGTATTAGTATGAATCAATTGTACACTTACCATGGATCCAACAAAGTACGTAGCTGTAAACACCCATAGCAAATTAGTGACAAAAAGGTTGCTTTACACGTTCTAAAATACAAAAGGGAACAAAGACTCATTTTACTGTACACTGCTATAATCAGACTGGAGGAGCATGTACTACAAGCTATAACAAAAACGTTATACAGTTGCAGAGGTGCTGCGACTAAGGGACACTTGAAGAAGTACAAAGTATCAACTTATGTCTCTCTGCTCTCCCCTATATAGTAATACTGTCTTATAACGACTGTTAAACAAATCAAATGTATTGTATACCTTTATATGTGTATTTATACACAATATATCATAAACGTTTTTTGTGGCAAAAATACCTTTATATGTGTATTTATACACAATATATCATAAACGTTTTTTGTGACAAAAATATCTGTCAAATTTTTGTATGTTGTAATGGTACATATAACACTACCAACACCAGCGTACCACAAATAAGTTGAAAGCCACTACAATTAAGAATACCTACAAGGTCAAGCATACGATCATGGATAAAAAAGGAAGTATCATAAGCCAAAACCAAGTGAATTAAAATGAAGAAGGAATTACCAGTAAATGTGCAACTAAAGAAGATAAAGCAAGACTAACGACGAGACGACATACATAATTACCCAATAGATCAAACAGTGAGAAGGAAACCCATTAAAGACAAAATCAAGAAGAAACCTATTAACCGTGAGAAGGAAACCAGTGAAAACAACGCCATGAAGAAACTTGTTAAGAGGGAGGAAGGAATCGGTGAAGAGAAGAAGAAAATATCCAGATCAAACACAAAAAAGGGAGATAACATGAATTATAATGAACTAACATATGGCAATAAAAGAATTATTATAAAAGAAGAAAGAATAAATGGAATAAACAACATGATTTAAACCCCTAAGCTGCAAAACAAATTGACACTGACCAAAACTTATTAAGTGAATACCTTCCTTGACAATGTAATACAAACAATAATCAATAAGAATGAATTATTGAACATAAAAAGTAAGAAAGAGAATGAATAATAATAAGTTCTTAGCTAAATTATGTGTAGACATGAAAAGCGGGCTATGTCCAAAACACCAATGACCAATTGTAAAGTGGAATTGATATTAGAAATAACCACTAATTACCAATAGTAAAGACTGTAAAAGATAAACAAAATGTAATCTAATAATAACCAATAGATATACCAGTACTACATAAAGTCAAATAAATCAAATGTAATACAGAAACACAAAACCGACAATAATCCATTGTTGTATATTATAACTATATGCTTGCCATAGAATGGATGCATGATGAACAAAATTATCTTGTAAACTTATCATAAAAGAGTAGGAACTAAACCAACAACATTGAATGAGGCAGAATACTATTCGAATAAGTAAATTCAAGGATTATAGCCACCCAAATACTAATAATAACAATAATAATAAATAAACCATGTTGACAGCTAGATGCAAGTAATCTTGGTTACTTTAAACCAAAGCAATTTTCAGTATAAATGCAGAATGAACTACTGCACAATAATAACAGTGCTATCAAAACAATGATAAGAGATATTCAAGCAATAACGAGAATAATTTGATAGGATTACAACCCATATAAAAAGGTAACTTCCTAAAGTATAGTAAACTCACTTAACAAACTATAGTTGAGGTAATAAAACCACAAGATGAAGAAAAAGGACACTATCAGAAGTGACAATGACCAATGCAGTATGCATAGGCCATAATAAAATGTTATTAACTATTAATGTTATAATAATATTAAGTATCATGTACATGTTGTGTTTATGTTAGTGTCTATACAGGAAAGTACAGAGCAACTCACCGCAGCTAATAATAGAAGAGTCAACGCAACTTCTTCAGAATCGAACTCATGAAATGGAACAAAAAACATTCTAAACTATTTAAACAAAATTAATAAACGATGTCAAAGAGTAAGTAAACCGATTTATTCATATCGGATTCAATAATAGATTGAATTGGGTAGAATAAATCAATAAACCCAAAATTAATAATAAAAACCAAAACGTTAAGAATAATAATAAAACAGACAATCTCGTCGTGCTAAAATGTTCATACACACTTTTTAAGAGAAAATTACTTAAAACTTCGAATCTAACAAGAAAAATATTGTGTCGAGTATTCATAATGCAAACCCTTAGATATCAAATATGAAATGAAAATATAAGTACCAAGTAAAATGTATATTCTATAGCCGGCAGAATAAGGGAAGGACAAATAAAATAGAGGCAGGATATCAAGAGAATGGAAAACATGGGACTACCTAAACAAGTAATAAGATACAGACCTCAGGGAAGACGAGATATAGGTAGGGCAAGGAAAAGAGATGCCTTCAGTGAAGGCAAAACAGGCTGTAATCCTATACCTTGACATGGAGAAGATTCCTAATACTTAATAGCACACTTAAGAACAAAATATTGGTATGGAGAATCATACACGACTTCCATGTTCTAAGATTTATATTTAAAATCATTTTCGAAATGAAATATTTCCATTGAAACTACTTCTTTCTACTTACTGCTTCAGCCACTTACTGTGGGCACTAACGTATACCACCTCACGTTATCGCACTTGATTTTCACTGATGATGGAAGTCGATGGCACTGGCGAAACGTCTGGTTTTGCAGAAAACATTGGTCTACGGCCAAACAGGCCGGGAAGGAATTTTAAAAACAAACTGCTTCTTTGTTGTCAATAACGTAGTACATATATACAAAAAATTATCAGGTAAACTATTACGTTACAACAAAAAAATGTTTCAGGTAAACTACCCTTTCCCCGTAACCGATCTTCACCAAAATCAATAGGCCTTGAGTCCTCTATAACTCGGGCACATATGTAAAAAAATATCTGATTCTGTTTGAATTTACGGCAGTTATCGTTCGTCATGAAAAAATTTCTCTTGTTACAACATAAAATATTGCAGGTAAACTACCCCTTTATCTTAACCGATCTTCACAAAAAACAATAGGTCTTGAATACTCTACAATTCAGGGCTGTATGCAAAAAATTATTTGATTCTGTTTGAATTTGCGGCTCTTATCGTTTGCCATAAAAAATCTAGACAGACACACAGACACTTTTCGATAAATTACTTTTTTTCATGTTTTGAGGGTAGTATAATCAGAATCTGCAAAAATCTCTAACACGATTTTTTTTGCCATCACCATACTTCCATTTCCTTATGGAACATGAAAGTAAAATCAAAGTAAAATTCTGATGGCAACAAAAATCAAATATTCTATCAAAAATTGGGGATATACATTTTTGGTAGGTATTTGGTAGGCCTACTTGCATTGCACAAGGAATGTGTTATTTTCAATAGGTTATTGATAAAAAAAGACTTACAAGTACATTGATTTTTATTACAAAATTTATACAAAACAGTTTCAATTCTAAGGTATCAATAATTAATAATTATTAAGGATAATGAACAAATTATTTCTTCATAGACGATACATAAAAGCATTGCAAAAATAATACATATCAGACAAATATTATTACAACAAAAATACCACACAGACATTTGGGCTTTGTTACTTTATCAGTAACTATAAGATTACATTCATAAAGTACATAGAATATTTATTTACAAGAACATAATTACAAAAAGTGAAAACACCTTTGATGAAATAAACATTTTATTTATTACATCAAACATAACTAAACTCAGATGACAATATAAATGAACTAAATATAGGTTTTTCTGCGAGGGAGTGTAGGATTGATTAGGGGTTCAATTAGTTGAAATTATTAAAAAAAAAAGCATAAACTATAAATAGAAAAACTAGACTGGTATGTTTACAACAAAATGAAAACTTCAAGTTACATTTAAGAGATATTCCGTGTCAAATCAACAAGTGCTACAACCTGACCCTCTTAGATTTATTTAAAATCTGTCGCATTAAATTCACGCCAACAACATTCTTAATGTCATAATGACACAACAGTCTTTGTTTACGAAAATTACTACCGTCGTCACGACACAAATATACAGATCTAATGTGTGTTGGCAGGCTGACGCGTTCGTACTACTAATTCATTCGAAGGCTGTATTCACTCCTGTCTGTATTAAAATAATACAAATGTTGTTTTATAGTAATAATATAATAATAATAATAACAACTATCACGATTTGTAGGCTTAAGCATTCATAACATAAACAGTTTTCTAACGTTCCCTCCACTCAAAAGACTTCTACGAACTTTTTTTAACCTATTGATTTTACTCCATTTTTAATAATTCACCAATCCCTTCAGTTTATAACTTACTGCTTACATGTCGGAGTCATGTGATAGTATGAAACTTTTATTGAGCAGAATTCAGTATGACGGATATTCGTGGCATACCTACGGAGATGTGAAAGTAACGTAGTTATACTTCGATTGCAGCTTGGATTCACTAAATTCTGTTGCCTTCTGTACGAGCGGGTAAATTCTATGCAGGAATGGGAAAATTATTATGTAAAAAAAAGCAGTGATCATTAAAGACAGAGGCACTGAGTGTAGGAGATCAGACCGTTGTAGGTCAAGTACTAGTAAAACCTGGAAAAGCTTATCGTTCACTACTACATATTAAGTAGGTTTAATGAAAATTATGTAAATGGAACGGATGTAATTTCAAAACTGTTAATTTCCTTCAAGTGTGTACTAAAGTAAAGAATGTTACAATTTATAAGTTGGTAATTACACCAGGTAATGCTAACAACCAGTAGCCTACTGATTCGAATGTGTGTGTGAAGAGGGCTTTTGAGTCGATAGTAACGCTATTACCTACTTGACACAGAAATTCCCGTGTCACCTGCATTTTGTATTATGCAAGCGTTCGGAGGATGTAAATTTTTCAACAACATTGTTGGAGTGCCAACCTTTAGAATGAACCGTTGTGGCGGAATGCAAGATTGATTTAAAGAATTCAAAAATTCTTGGAGATAGTACACTATATTTTCAATATTAAATACGGTGTTAATAGATTCTTCGGACTTTTTATTATCCCCAGAAAATTTTTCCAAACTTGTATCATTATTTTCCTTCACAGATTCGATTCTTTGGGAATAACCACTTGTAATTTTTATCAAGTAAACACTTGACGTTTTGCACAGAATTTAGCAATTAATACAGTGTTGTACTATTTACTATGTCCCAGTTTTTCGTCAATTTCTGTGAAGCTATCGTCATTAGGAACACTACCGTCACCGAGGTGCAGTAAGTTTGTAGAAAAATCACCATCTCCTCCTCCTCCTAAATGGGCTCTCATATTGCTTTGCAAATTTAGTCTGAATAGCATTCCACATCGCCGAGGACTTTAAACACACTGAGACAATATCAGCGCGGGTTCCTCTTGCAGTTACCGGTAATCTCTAGCGAGAATCCTCTGAAATAACAAATGTTACGCTACCCACTAATTTGTTACAATTTCTTAAGTCTTGGAGAGTTTGATTGACCGTTTCTATACAGTCCACAAATCGCCTTCGTTTTACCGTTCATGATTAGTTTCCGTTTTGATCGCTCTTTCTTTTGTCATGCCTCCTCTTCAATACGAATTGCTTTTTTAATAGGAGTCAGTGAGAATACTTGACTTTTTCTTCTTGGCGCATTTCTATTTTATTTTTGCAGTCGCTTTCGGATAAGGGCGAATTTATTCTGGTGTCAATTGTGATAAGGTATTAGCAGATGTCTCGTTTATTTCCGACGTGGGAGGTCCGGCTACTGTGGTCTCTTGACAATCTTTTGTTGGTGTTAATCTTCCTTCATAATTACTTTTGTCTCCTATCTCTCTGTCAATTACAGGTGAACACAGAAACTCTTCGATACTGAATATATTTTCATTTAATGGCCAAATTCCAGTTGAACTAAAACCTGCTGTCAGTTAGATGGTGTAGGTGCCTTTGAAAGAGCATCTTTTGCTAGCCCAGGTATGTCATGGTTTTACCTGGGTTTATTGTCATCCAGCTCTCAGCGGCTGCACCGAAACAGGCCATATAAACACTTGTCTAATGGCTGAAGTCAGATTGTAACGGGTATGAGGTATAAACTGTTTCATAAATAGTAAAAAAAGAGAGGCTGTAATTTATCTTGATGGATGTGCTACTCCAATACAACCTGCTGGTCCATAAATAATCAAAGTGATATCTACATAACACTCTGTGGATATAACGATAAGTGGTGGTTTCCAGCTGCCATCTATGAAAATACCACTGGTTTCACCCTTTTCCAAAGGGGTAACCCTGCTGACTTGTTTATTTCCCTTCAAACTGACAACTTTGTTAGGACAGTGCACTGTCGTTATGCTGCCTGGTTTCCTTCACATTCCAAATATTGTGACAGTAAAAATGAAGGCGACTTATCACAGAATTCCAATATTGAAGAAAGTTTTATGTTATGTTTATTAAAACTAAATGCTATTGCAAAACTTGTTGCTTCAGCCTCTCTAAAAGACAACCTTGAATGTCGCTGCATGAAGCCAGTAAAACAATCTTTTACCGGCCCAGTTCACCAGAAAATCGACATTATTTGCAAACACGTATTCGGAGGCTAACATACGAATATTCTTAGGGTACAAACCATAATAACTAACAGAATAGTGCAGATCATAACACAGAAATCTGATTTTTCTTTTTGTTCTTTCCTAAATACAAGTTGTGGAAAACGCCGAGTCTTTGTAGGGTTTGTCAGCTACATCGCCCCAGAAAGTTTTTCACTTGTACGTTTGAACCAAATATGAAAAAAAGAAAACAGAACAAAATGTTTTACTTACATTGTACCAACATACCACTTTCCTTCTGGTGAAATTGAAGGTACACCTTTAATTTTAAAATTAGTGGCTGAAGTGTAGTGCTGCTGGCCACTCTACCTTTAGTGCGTGTGTCGAACACTCACTTTAGGCAACCTATTCTACCTCCTAAATTTCCTAGGCGGCATAAAAAGGAGCCATTATTACTATTATCATTTTAAAAATTTTAGTTTTTTAGGATTTAATAAACACGTAATCTTCATTATAGGATCACAAGTAACTGACACATAATTAATTCTGAGATCTGTTAGGTTATGAATTAATTTTCTTTTAAAAGTTATAGAGAAACATAACTTGCCCTCATGTTGCCACATTGCTTTTGTATTAGTATGAATCAATTGTACACTTACCATGGATCCAACAAAGTACGTAGCTGTAAACACCCATAGCAAATTAGTGACAAAAAGGTTGCTTTACACGTTCTAAAATACAAAAGGGAACAAAGACTCATTTTACTGTACACTGCTATAATCAGACTGGAGGAGCATGTACTACAAGCTATAACAAAAACGTTATACAGTTGCAGAGGTGCTGCGACTAAGGGACACTTGAAGAAGTACAAAGTATCAACTTATGTCTCTCTGCTCTCCCCTATATAGTAATACTGTCTTATAACGACTGTTAAACAAATCAAATGTATTGTATACCTTTATATGTGTATTTATACACAATATATCATAAACGTTTTTTGTGGCAAAAATACCTTTATATGTGTATTTATACACAATATATCATAAACGTTTTTTGTGACAAAAATATCTGTCAAATTTTTGTATGTTGTAATGGTACATATAACACTACCAACACCAGCGTACCACAAATAAGTTGAAAGCCACTACAATTAAGAATACCTACAAGGTCAAGCATACGATCATGGATAAAAAAGGAAGTATCATAAGCCAAAACCAAGTGAATTAAAATGAAGAAGGAATTACCAGTAAATGTGCAACTAAAGAAGATAAAGCAAGACTAACGACGAGACGACATACATAATTACCCAATAGATCAAACAGTGAGAAGGAAACCCATTAAAGACAAAATCAAGAAGAAACCTATTAACCGTGAGAAGGAAACCAGTGAAAACAACGCCATGAAGAAACTTGTTAAGAGGGAGGAAGGAATCGGTGAAGAGAAGAAGAAAATATCCAGATCAAACACAAAAAAGGGAGATAACATGAATTATAATGAACTAACATATGGCAATAAAAGAATTATTATAAAAGAAGAAAGAATAAATGGAATAAACAACATGATTTAAACCCCTAAGCTGCAAAACAAATTGACACTGACCAAAACTTATTAAGTGAATACCTTCCTTGACAATGTAATACAAACAATAATCAATAAGAATGAATTATTGAACATAAAAAGTAAGAAAGAGAATGAATAATAATAAGTTCTTAGCTAAATTATGTGTAGACATGAAAAGCGGGCTATGTCCAAAACACCAATGACCAATTGTAAAGTGGAATTGATATTAGAAATAACCACTAATTACCAATAGTAAAGACTGTAAAAGATAAACAAAATGTAATCTAATAATAACCAATAGATATACCAGTACTACATAAAGTCAAATAAATCAAATGTAATACAGAAACACAAAACCGACAATAATCCATTGTTGTACATTATAACTATATGCTTGCCATAGAATGGATGCATGATGAACAAAATTATCTTGTAAACTTATCATAAAAGAGTAGGAACTAAACCAACAACATTGAATGAGGCAGAATACTATTCGAATAAGTAAATTCAAGGATTATAGCCACCCAAATACTAATAATAACAATAATAATAAATAAACCATGTTGACAGCTAGATGCAAGTAATCTTGGTTACTTTAAACCAAAGCAATTTTCAGTATAAATGCAGAATGAACTACTGCACAATAATAACAGTGCTATCAAAACAATGATAAGAGATATTCAAGCAATAACGAGAATAATTTGATAGGATTACAACCCATATAAAAAGGTAACTTCCTAAAGTATAGTAAACTCACTTAACAAACTATAGTTGAGGTAATAAAACCACAAGATGAAGAAAAAGGACACTATCAGAAGTGACAATGACCAATGCAGTATGCATAGGCCATAATAAAATGTTATTAACTATTAATGTTATAATAATATTAAGTATCATGTACATGTTGTGTTTATGTTAGTGTCTATACAGGAAAGTACAGAGCAACTCACCGCAGCTAATAATAGAAGAGTCAACGCAACTTCTTCAGAATCGAACTCATGAAATGGAACAAAAAACATTCTAAACTATTTAAACAAAATTAATAAACGATGTCAAAGAGTAAGTAAACCGATTTATTCATATCGGATTCAATAATAGATTGAATTGGGTAGAATAAATCAATAAACCCAAAATTAATAATAAAAACCAAAACGTTAAGAATAATAATAAAACAGACAATCTCGTCGTGCTAAAATGTTCATACACACTTTTTAAGAGAAAATTACTTAAAACTTCGAATCTAACAAGAAAAATATTGTGTCGAGTATTCATAATGCAAACCCTTAGATATCAAATATGAAATGAAAATATAAGTACCAAGTAAAATGTATATTCTATAGCCGGCAGAATAAGGGAAGGACAAATAAAATAGAGGCAGGATATCAAGAGAATGGAAAACATGGGACTACCTAAACAAGTAATAAGATACAGACCTCAGGGAAGACGAGATATAGGTAGGGCAAGGAAAAGAGATGCCTTCAGTGAAGGCAAAACAGGCTGTAATCCTATACCTTGACATGGAGAAGATTCCTAATACTTAATAGCACACTTAAGAACAAAATATTGGTATGGAGAATCATACACGACTTCCATGTTCTAAGATTTATATTTAAAATCATTTTCGAAATGAAATATTTCCATTGAAACTACTTCTTTCTACTTACTGCTTCAGCCACTTACTGTGGGCACTAACGTATACCACCTCACGTTATCGCACTTGATTTTCACTGATGATGGAAGTCGATGGCACTGGCGAAACGTCTGGTTTTGCAGAAAACATTGGTCTACGGCCAAACAGGCCGGGAAGGAATTTTAAAAACAAACTGCTTCTTTGTTGTCAATAACGTAGTACATATATACAAAAAATTATCAGGTAAACTATTACGTTACAACAAAAAAATGTTTCAGGTAAACTACCCTTTCCCCGTAACCGATCTTCACCAAAATCAATAGGCCTTGAGTCCTCTATAACTCGGGCACATATGTAAAAAAATATCTGATTCTGTTTGAATTTACGGCAGTTATCGTTCGTCATGAAAAAATTTCTCTTGTTACAACATAAAATATTGCAGGTAAACTACCCCTTTATCTTAACCGATCTTCACAAAAAACAATAGGTCTTGAATACTCTACAATTCAGGGCTGTATGCAAAAAATTATTTGATTCTGTTTGAATTTGCGGCTCTTATCGTTTGCCATAAAAAATCTAGACAGACACACAGACACTTTTCGATAAATTACTTTTTTTCATGTTTTGAGGGTAGTATAATCAGAATCTGCAAAAATCTCTAACACGATTTTTTTTGCCATCACCATACTTCCATTTCCTTATGGAACATGAAAGTAAAATCAAAGTAAAATTCTGATGGCAACAAAAATCAAATATTCTATCAAAAATTGGGGATATACATTTTTGGTAGGTATTTGGTAGGCCTACTTGCATTGCACAAGGAATGTGTTATTTTCAATAGGTTATTGATAAAAAAAGACTTACAAGTACATTGATTTTTATTACAAAATTTATACAAAACAGTTTCAATTCTAAGGTATCAATAATTAATAATTATTAAGGATAATGAACAAATTATTTCTTCATAGACGATACATAAAAGCATTGCAAAAATAATACATATCAGACAAATATTATTACAACAAAAATACCACACAGACATTTGGGCTTTGTTACTTTATCAGTAACTATAAGATTACATTCATAAAGTACATAGAATATTTATTTACAAGAACATAATTACAAAAAGTGAAAACACCTTTGATGAAATAAACATTTTATTTATTACATCAAACATAACTAAACTCAGATGACAATATAAATGAACTAAATATAGGTTTTTCTGCGAGGGAGTGTAGGATTGATTAGGGGTTCAATTAGTTGAAATTATTAAAAAAAAAAGCATAAACTATAAATAGAAAAACTAGACTGGTATGTTTACAACAAAATGAAAACTTCAAGTTACATTTAAGAGATATTCCGTGTCAAATCAACAAGTGCTACAACCTGACCCTCTTAGATTTATTTAAAATCTGTCGCATTAAATTCACGCCAACAACATTCTTAATGTCGTAATGACACAACAGTCTTTGTTTACGAAAATTACTACCGTCGTCACGACACAAATATACAGATCTAATGTGTGTTGGCAGGCTGACGCGTTCGTACTACTAATTCATTCGAAGGCTGTATTCACTCCTGTCTGTATTAAAATAATACAAATGTTGTTTTATAGTAATAATATAATAATAATAATAACAACTATCACGATTTGTAGGCTTAAGCATTCATAACATAAACAGTTTTCTAACGTTCCCTCCACTCAAAAGACTTCTACGAACTTTTTTTAACCGATTGATTTTACTCCATTTTTAATAATTCACCAATCCCTTCAGTTTATAACTTACTGCTTACATGTCGGAGTCATGTGATAGTATGAAACTTTTATTGAGCAGAATTCAGTATGACGGATATTCGTGGCATACCTACGGAGATGTGAAAGTAACGTAGTTATACTTCGATTGCAGCTTGGATTCACTAAATTCTGTTGCCTTCTGTACGAGCGGGTAAATTCTATGCAGGAATGGGAAAATTATTATGTAAAAAAAAGCAGTGATCATTAAAGACAGAGGCACTGAGTGTAGGAGATCAGACCGTTGTAGGTCAAGTACTAGTAAAACCTGGAAAAGCTTATCGTTCACTACTACATATTAAGTAGGTTTAATGAAAATTATGTAAATGGAACGGATGTAATTTCAAAACTGTTAATTTCCTTCAAGTGTGTACTAAAGTAAAGAATGTTACAATTTATAAGTTGGTAATTACACCAGGTAATGCTAACAACCAGTAGCCTACTGATTCGAATGTGTGTGTGAAGAGGGCTTTTGAGTCGATAATAACGCTATTACCTACTTGACACAGAAATTCCCGTGTCACCTGCATTTTGTATTATGCAAGCGTTCGGAGGATGTAAATTTTTCAACAACATTGTTGGAGTGCCAACCTTTAGAATGAACCGTTGTGGCGGAATGCAAGATTGATTTAAAGAATTCAAAAATTCTTGGAGATAGTACACTATATTTTCAATATTAAATACGGTGTTAATAGATTCTTCGGACTTTTTATTATCCCCAGAAAATTTTTCCAAACTTGTATCATTATTTTCCTTCACAGATTCGATTCTTTGGGAATAACCACTTGTAATTTTTATCAAGTAAACACTTGACGTTTTGCACAGAATTTAGCAATTAATACAGTGTTGTACTATTTACTATGTCCCAGTTTTTCGTCAATTTCTGTGAAGCTATCGTCATTAGGAACACTACCGTCACCGAGGTGCAGTAAGTTTGTAGAAAAATCACCATCTCCTCCTCCTCCTAAATGGGCTCTCATATTGCTTTGCAAATTTAGTCTGAATAGCATTCCACATCGCCGAGGACTTTAAACACACTGAGACAATATCAGCGCGGGTTCCTCTTGCAGTTACCGGTAATCTCTAGCGAGAATCCTCTGAAATAACAAATGTTACGCTACCCACTAATTTGTTACAATTTCTTAAGTCTTGGAGAGTTTGATTGACCGTTTCTATACAGTCCACAAATCGCCTTCGTTTTACCGTTCATGATTAGTTTCCGTTTTGATCGCTCTTTCTTTTGTCATGCCTCCTCTTCAATACGAATTGCTTTTTTAATAGGAGTCAGTGAGAATACTTGACTTTTTCTTCTTGGCGCATTTCTATTTTATTTTTGCAGTCGCTTTCGGATAAGGGCGAATTTATTCTGGTGTCAATTGTGATAAGGTATTAGCAGATGTCTCGTTTATTTCCGACGTGGGAGGTCCGGCTACTGTGGTCTCTTGACAATCTTTTGTTGGTGTTAATCTTCCTTCATAATTACTTTTGTCTCCTATCTCTCTGTCAATTACAGGTGAACACAGAAACTCTTCGATACTGAATATATTTTCATTTAATGGCCAAATTCCAGTTGAACTAAAACCTGCTGTCAGTTAGATGGTGTAGGTGCCTTTGAAAGAGCATCTTTTGCTAGCCCAGGTATGTCATGGTTTTACCTGGGTTTATTGTCATCCAGCTCTCAGCGGCTGCACCGAAACAGGCCATATAAACACTTGTCTAATGGCTGAAGTCAGATTGTAACGGGTATGAGGTATAAACTGTTTCATAAATAGTAAAAAAAGAGAGGCTGTAATTTATCTTGATGGATGTGCTACTCCAATACAACCTGCTGGTCCATAAATAATCAAAGTGATATCTACATAACACTCTGTGGATATAACGATAAGTGGTGGTTTCCAGCTGCCATCTATGAAAATACCACTGGTTTCACCCTTTTCCAAAGGGGTAACCCTGCTGACTTGTTTATTTGCCTTCAAACTGACAACTTTGTTAGGACAGTGCACTGTCGTTATGCTGCCTGGTTTCCTTCACATTCCAAATATTGTGACAGTAAAAATGAAGGCGACTTATCACAGAATTCCAATATTGAAGAAAGTTTTATGTTATGTTTATTAAAACTAAATGCTATTGCAAAACTTGTTGCTTCAGCCTCTCTAAAAGACAACCTTGAGTGTCGCTGCATGAAGCCAGTAAAACAATCTTTTACCGGCCCAGTTCACCAGAAAATCGACATTATTTGCAAACACGTATTCGGAGGCTAACATACGAATATTCTTAGGGTACAAACCATAATAACTAACAGAATAGTGCAGATCATAACACAGAAATCTGATTTTTCTTTTTGTTCTTTCCTAAATACAAGTTGTGGAAAACGCCGAGTCTTTGTAGGGTTTGTGAGCTACATCGCCCCAGAAAGTTTTTCACTTGTACGTTTGAACCAAATATGAAAAAAAGAAAACAGAACAAAATGTTTTACTTACATTGTACCAACATACCACTTTCCTTCTGGTGAAATTGAAGGTACACCTTTAATTTTAAAATTAGTGGCTGAAGTGTAGTGCTGCTGGCCACTCTACCTTTAGTGCGTGTGTCGAACACTCACTTTAGGCAACCTATTCTACCTCCTAAATTTCCTAGGCGGCATAAAAAGGAGCCATTATTACTATTATCATTTTAAAAATTTTAGTTTTTTAGGATTTAATAAACACGTAATCTTCATTATAGGATCACAAGTAACTGACACATAATTAATTCTGAGATCTGTTAGGTTATGAATTAATTTTCTTTTAAAAGTTATAGAGAAACATAACTTGCCCTCATGTTGCCACATTGCTTTTGTATTAGTATGAATCAATTGTACACTTACCATGGATCCAACAAAGTACGTAGCTGTAAACACCCATAGCAAATTAGTGACAAAAAGGTTGCTTTACACGTTCTAAAATACAAAAGGGAACAAAGACTCATTTTACTGTACACTGCTATAATCAGACTGGAGGAGCATGTACTACAAGCTATAACAAAAACGTTATACAGTTGCAGAGGTGCTGCGACTAAGGGACACTTGAAGAAGTACAAAGTATCAACTTATGTCTCTCTGCTCTCCCCTATATAGTAATACTGTCTTATAACGACTGTTAAACAAATCAAATGTATTGTATACCTTTATATGTGTATTTATACACAATATATCATAAACGTTTTTTGTGGCAAAAATACCTTTATATGTGTATTTATACACAATATATCATAAACGTTTTTTGTGACAAAAATATCTGTCAAATTTTTGTATGTTGTAATGGTACATATAACACTACCAACACCAGCGTACCACAAATAAGTTGAAAGCCACTACAATTAAGAATACCTACAAGGTCAAGCATACGATCATGGATAAAAAAGGAAGTATCATAAGCCAAAACCAAGTGAATTAAAATGAAGAAGGAATTACCAGTAAATGTGCAACTAAAGAAGATAAAGCAAGACTAACGATGAGACGACATACATAATTACCCAATAGATCAAACAGTGAGAAGGAAACCCATTAAAGACAAAATCAAGAAGAAACCTATTAACCGTGAGAAGGAAACCAGTGAAAACAACGCCATGAAGAAACTTGTTAAGAGGGAGGAAGGAATCGGTGAAGAGAAGAAGAAAATATCCAGATCAAACACAAAAAAGGGAGATAACATGAATTATAATGAACTAACATATGGCAATAAAAGAATTATTATAAAAGAAGAAAGAATAAATGGAATAAACAACATGATTTAAACCCCTAAGCTGCAAAACAAATTGACACTGACCAAAACTTATTAAGTGAATACCTTCCTTGACAATGTAATACAAACAATAATCAATAAGAATGAATTATTGAACATAAAAAGTAAGAAAGAGAATGAATAATAATAAGTTCTTAGCTAAATTATGTGTAGACATGAAAAGCGGGCTATGTCCAAAACACCAATGACCAATTGTAAAGTGGAATTGATATTAGAAATAACCACTAATTACCAATAGTAAAGACTGTAAAAGATAAACAAAATGTAATCTAATAATAACCAATAGATATACCAGTACTACATAAAGTCAAATAAATCAAATGTAATACAGAAACACAAAACCGACAATAATCCATTGTTGTATATTATAACTATATGCTTGCCATAGAATGGATGCATGATGAACAAAATTATCTTGTAAACTTATCATAAAAGAGTAGGAACTAAACCAACAACATTGAATGAGGCAGAATACTATTCGAATAAGTAAATTCAAGGATTATAGCCACCCAAATACTAATAATAACAATAATAATAAATAAACCATGTTGACAGCTAGATGCAAGTAATCTTGGTTACTTTAAACCAAAGCAATTTTCAGTATAAATGCAGAATGAACTACTGCACAATAATAACAGTGCTATCAAAACAATGATAAGAGATATTCAAGCAATAACGAGAATAATTTGATAGGATTACAACCCATATAAAAAGGTAACTTCCTAAAGTATAGTAAACTCACTTAACAAACTATAGTTGAGGTAATAAAACCACAAGATGAAGAAAAAGGACACTATCAGAAGTGACAATGACCAATGCAGTATGCATAGGCCATAATAAAATGTTATTAACTATTAATGTTATAATAATATTAAGTATCATGTACATGTTGTGTTTATGTTAGTGTCTATACAGGAAAGTACAGAGCAACTCACCGCAGCTAATAATAGAAGAGTCAACGCAACTTCTTCAGAATCGAACTCATGAAATGGAACAAAAAACATTCTAAACTATTTAAACAAAATTAATAAACGATGTCAAAGAGTAAGTAAACCGATTTATTCATATCGGATTCAATAATAGATTGAATTGGGTAGAATAAATCAATAAACCCAAAATTAATAATAAAAACCAAAACGTTAAGAATAATAATAAAACAGACAATCTCGTCGTGCTAAAATGTTCATACACACTTTTTAAGAGAAAATTACTTAAAACTTCGAATCTAACAAGAAAAATATTGTGTCGAGTATTCATAATGCAAACCCTTAGATATCAAATATGAAATGAAAATATAAGTACCAAGTAAAATGTATATTCTATAGCCGGCAGAATAAGGGAAGGACAAATAAAATAGAGGCAGGATATCAAGAGAATGGAAAACATGGGACTACCTAAACAAGTAATAAGATACAGACCTCAGGGAAGACGAGATATAGGTAGGGCAAGGAAAAGAGATGCCTTCAGTGAAGGCAAAACAGGCTGTAATCCTATACCTTGACATGGAGAAGATTCCTAATACTTAATAGCACACTTAAGAACAAAATATTGGTATGGAGAATCATACACGACTTCCATGTTCTAAGATTTATATTTAAAATCATTTTCGAAATGAAATATTTCCATTGAAACTACTTCTTTCTACTTACTGCTTCAGCCACTTACTGTGGGCACTAACGTATACCACCTCACGTTATCGCACTTGATTTTCACTGATGATGGAAGTCGATGGCACTGGCGAAACGTCTGGTTTTGCAGAAAACATTGGTCTACGGCCAAACAGGCCGGGAAGGAATTTTAAAAACAAACTGCTTCTTTGTTGTCAATAACGTAGTACATATATACAAAAAATTATCAGGTAAACTATTACGTTACAACAAAAAAATGTTTCAGGTAAACTACCCTTTCCCCGTAACCGATCTTCACCAAAATCAATAGGCCTTGAGTCCTCTATAACTCGGGCACATATGTAAAAAAATATCTGATTCTGTTTGAATTTACGGCAGTTATCGTTCGTCATGAAAAAATTTCTCTTGTTACAACATAAAATATTGCAGGTAAACTACCCCTTTATCTTAACCGATCTTCACAAAAAACAATAGGTCTTGAATACTCTACAATTCAGGGCTGTATGCAAAAAATTATTTGATTCTGTTTGAATTTGCGGCTCTTATCGTTTGCCATAAAAAATCTAGACAGACACACAGACATTTTTCGATAAATTACTTTTTTTCATGTTTTGAGGGTAGTATAATCAGAATCTGCAAAAATCTCTAACACGATTTTTTTTGCCATCACCATACTTCCATTTCCTTATGGAACATGAAAGTAAAATCAAAGTAAAATTCTGATGGCAACAAAAATCAAATATTCTATCAAAAATTGGGGATATACATTTTTGGTAGGTATTTGGTAGGCCTACTTGCATTGCACAAGGAATGTGTTATTTTCAATAGGTTATTGATAAAAAAAGACTTACAAGTACATTGATTTTTATTACAAAATTTATACAAAACAGTTTCAATTCTAAGGTATCAATAATTAATAATTATTAAGGATAATGAACAAATTATTTCTTCATAGACGATACATAAAAGCATTGCAAAAATAATACATATCAGACAAATATTATTACAACAAAAATACCACACAGACATTTGGGCTTTGTTACTTTATCAGTAACTATAAGATTACATTCATAAAGTACATAGAATATTTATTTACAAGAACATAATTACAAAAAGTGAAAACACCTTTGATGAAATAAACATTTTATTTATTACATCAAACATAACTAAACTCAGATGACAATATAAATGAACTAAATATAGGTTTTTCTGCGAGGGAGTGTAGGATTGATTAGGGGTTCAATTAGTTGAAATTATTAAAAAAAAAAGCATAAACTATAAATAGAAAAACTAGACTGGTATGTTTACAACAAAATGAAAACTTCAAGTTACATTTAAGAGATATTCCGTGTCAAATCAACAAGTGCTACAACCTGACCCTCTTAGATTTATTTAAAATCTGTCGCATTAAATTCACGCCAACAACATTCTTAATGTCGTAATGACACAACAGTCTTTGTTTACGAAAATTACTACCGTCGTCACGACACAAATATACAGATCTAATGTGTGTTGGCAGGCTGACGCGTTCGTACTACTAATTCATTCGAAGGCTGTATTCACTCCTGTCTGTATTAAAATAATACAAATGTTGTTTTATAGTAATAATATAATAATAATAATAACAACTATCACGATTTGTAGGCTTAAGCATTCATAACATAAACAGTTTTCTAACGTTCCCTCCACTCAAAAGACTTCTACGAACTTTTTTTAACCTATTGATTTTACTCCATTTTTAATAATTCACCAATCCCTTCAGTTTATAACTTACTGCTTACATGTCGGAGTCATGTGATAGTATGAAACTTTTATTGAGCAGAATTCAGTATGACGGATATTCGTGGCATACCTACGGAGATGTGAAAGTAACGTAGTTATACTTCGATTGCAGCTTGGATTCACTAAATTCTGTTGCCTTCTGTACGAGCGGGTAAATTCTATGCAGGAATGGGAAAATTATTATGTAAAAAAAAGCAGTGATCATTAAAGACAGAGGCACTGAGTGTAGGAGATCAGACCGTTGTAGGTCAAGTACTAGTAAAACCTGGAAAAGCTTATCGTTCACTACTACATATTAAGTAGGTTTAATGAAAATTATGTAAATGGAACGGATGTAATTTCAAAACTGTTAATTTCCTTCAAGTGTGTACTAAAGTAAAGAATGTTACAATTTATAAGTTGGTAATTACACCAGGTAATGCTAACAACCAGTAGCCTACTGATTCGAATGTGTGTGTGAAGAGGGCTTTTGAGTCGATAATAACGCTATTACCTACTTGACACAGAAATTCCCGTGTCACCTGCATTTTGTATTATGCAAGCGTTCGGAGGATGTAAATTTTTCAACAACATTGTTGGAGTGCCAACCTTTAGAATGAACCGTTGTGGCGGAATGCAAGATTGATTTAAAGAATTCAAAAATTCTTGGAGATAGTACACTATATTTTCAATATTAAATACGGTGTTAATAGATTCTTCGGACTTTTTATTATCCCCAGAAAATTTTTCCAAACTTGTATCATTATTTTCCTTCACAGATTCGATTCTTTGGGAATAACCACTTGTAATTTTTATCAAGTAAACACTTGACGTTTTGCACAGAATTTAGCAATTAATACAGTGTTGTACTATTTACTATGTCCCAGTTTTTCGTCAATTTCTGTGAAGCTATCGTCATTAGGAACACTACCGTCACCGAGGTGCAGTAAGTTTGTAGAAAAATCACCATCTCCTCCTCCTCCTAAATGGGCTCTCATATTGCTTTGCAAATTTAGTCTGAATAGCATTCCACATCGCCGAGGACTTTAAACACACTGAGACAATATCAGCGCGGGTTCCTCTTGCAGTTACCGGTAATCTCTAGCGAGAATCCTCTGAAATAACAAATGTTACGCTACCCACTAATTTGTTACAATTTCTTAAGTCTTGGAGAGTTTGATTGACCGTTTCTATACAGTCCACAAATCGCCTTCGTTTTACCGTTCATGATTAGTTTCCGTTTTGATCGCTCTTTCTTTTGTCATGCCTCCTCTTCAATACGAATTGCTTTTTTAATAGGAGTCAGTGAGAATACTTGACTTTTTCTTCTTGGCGCATTTCTATTTTATTTTTGCAGTCGCTTTCGGATAAGGGCGAATTTATTCTGGTGTCAATTGTGATAAGGTATTAGCAGATGTCTCGTTTATTTCCGACGTGGGAGGTCCGGCTACTGTGGTCTCTTGACAATCTTTTGTTGGTGTTAATCTTCCTTCATAATTACTTTTGTCTCCTATCTCTCTGTCAATTACAGGTGAACACAGAAACTCTTCGATACTGAATATATTTTCATTTAATGGCCAAATTCCAGTTGAACTAAAACCTGCTGTCAGTTAGATGGTGTAGGTGCCTTTGAAAGAGCATCTTTTGCTAGCCCAGGTATGTCATGGTTTTACCTGGGTTTATTGTCATCCAGCTCTCAGCGGCTGCACCGAAACAGGCCATATAAACACTTGTCTAATGGCTGAAGTCAGATTGTAACGGGTATGAGGTATAAACTGTTTCATAAATAGTAAAAAAAGAGAGGCTGTAATTTATCTTGATGGATGTGCTACTCCAATACAACCTGCTGGTCCATAAATAATCAAAGTGATATCTACATAACACTCTGTGGATATAACGATAAGTGGTGGTTTCCAGCTGCCATCTATGAAAATACCACTGGTTTCACCCTTTTCCAAAGGGGTAACCCTGCTGACTTGTTTATTTGCCTTCAAACTGACAACTTTGTTAGGACAGTGCACTGTCGTTATGCTGCCTGGTTTCCTTCACATTCCAAATATTGTGACAGTAAAAATGAAGGCGACTTATCACAGAATTCCAATATTGAAGAAAGTTTTATGTTATGTTTATTAAATCTAAATGCTATTGCAAAACTTGTTGCTTCAGCCTCTCTAAAAGACAACCTTGAATGTCGCTGCATGAAGCCAGTAAAACAATCTTTTACCGGCCCAGTTCACCAGAAAATCGACATTATTTGCAAACACGTATTCGGAGGCTAACATACGAATATTCTTAGGGTACAAACCATAATAACTAACAGAATAGTGCAGATCATAACACAGAAATCTGATTTTTCTTTTTGTTCTTTCCTAAATACAAGTTGTGGAAAACGCCGAGTCTTTGTAGGGTTTGTGAGCTACATCGCCCCAGAAAGTTTTTCACTTGTACGTTTGAACCAAATATGAAAAAAAGAAAACAGAACAAAATGTTTTACTTACATTGTACCAACATACCACTTTCCTTCTGGTGAAATTGAAGGTACACCTTTAATTTTAAAATTAGTGGCTGAAGTGTAGTGCTGCTGGCCACTCTACCTTTAGTGCGTGTGTCGAACACTCACTTTAGGCAACCTATTCTACCTCCTAAATTTCCTAGGCGGCATAAAAAGGAGCCATTATTACTATTATCATTTTAAAAATTTTAGTTTTTTAGGATTTAATAAACACGTAATCTTCATTATAGGATCACAAGTAACTGACACATAATTAATTCTGAGATCTGTTAGGTTATGAATTAATTTTCTTTTAAAAGTTATAGAGAAACATAACTTGCCCTCATGTTGCCACATTGCTTTTGTATTAGTATGAATCAATTGTACACTTACCATGGATCCAACAAAGTACGTAGCTGTAAACACCCATAGCAAATTAGTGACAAAAAGGTTGCTTTACACGTTCTAAAATACAAAAGGGAACAAAGACTCATTTTACTGTACACTGCTATAATCAGACTGGAGGAGCATGTACTACAAGCTATAACAAAAACGTTATACAGTTGCAGAGGTGCTGCGACTAAGGGACACTTGAAGAAGTACAAAGTATCAACTTATGTCTCTCTGCTCTCCCCTATATAGTAATACTGTCTTATAACGACTGTTAAACAAATCAAATGTATTGTATACCTTTATATGTGTATTTATACACAATATATCATAAACGTTTTTTGTGGCAAAAATACCTTTATATGTGTATTTATACACAATATATCATAAACGTTTTTTGTGACAAAAATATCTGTCAAATTTTTGTATGTTGTAATGGTACATATAACACTACCAACACCAGCGTACCACAAATAAGTTGAAAGCCACTACAATTAAGAATACCTACAAGGTCAAGCATACGATCATGGATAAAAAAGGAAGTATCATAAGCCAAAACCAAGTGAATTAAAATGAAGAAGGAATTACCAGTAAATGTGCAACTAAAGAAGATAAAGCAAGACTAACGACGAGACGACATACATAATTACCCAATAGATCAAACAGTGAGAAGGAAACCCATTAAAGACAAAATCAAGAAGAAACCTATTAACCGTGAGAAGGAAACCAGTGAAAACAACGCCATGAAGAAACTTGTTAAGAGGGAGGAAGGAATCGGTGAAGAGAAGAAGAAAATATCCAGATCAAACACAAAAAAGGGAGATAACATGAATTATAATGAACTAACATATGGCAATAAAAGAATTATTATAAAAGAAGAAAGAATAAATGGAATAAACAACATGATTTAAACCCCTAAGCTGCAAAACAAATTGACACTGACCAAAACTTATTAAGTGAATACCTTCCTTGACAATGTAATACAAACAATAATCAATAAGAATGAATTATTGAACATAAAAAGTAAGAAAGAGAATGAATAATAATAAGTTCTTAGCTAAATTATGTGTAGACATGAAAAGCGGGCTATGTCCAAAACACCAATGACCAATTGTAAAGTGGAATTGATATTAGAAATAACCACTAATTACCAATAGTAAAGACTGTAAAAGATAAACAAAATGTAATCTAATAATAACCAATAGATATACCAGTACTACATAAAGTCAAATAAATCAAATGTAATACAGAAACACAAAACCGACAATAATCCTTTGTTGTATATTATAACTATATGCTTGCCATAGAATGGATGCATGATGAACAAAATTATCTTGTAAACTTATCATAAAAGAGTAGGAACTAAACCAACAACATTGAATGAGGCAGAATACTATTCGAATAAGTAAATTCAAGGATTATAGCCACCCAAATACTAATAATAACAATAATAATAAATAAACCATGTTGACAGCTAGATGCAAGTAATCTTGGTTACTTTAAACCAAAGCAATTTTCAGTATAAATGCAGAATGAACTACTGCACAATAATAACAGTGCTATCAAAACAATGATAAGAGATATTCAAGCAATAACGAGAATAATTTGATAGGATTACAACCCATATAAAAAGGTAACTTCCTAAAGTATAGTAAACTCACTTAACAAACTATAGTTGAGGTAATAAAACCACAAGATGAAGAAAAAGGACACTATCAGAAGTGACAATGACCAATGCAGTATGCATAGGCCATAATAAAATGTTATTAACTATTAATGTTATAATAATATTAAGTATCATGTACATGTTGTGTTTATGTTAGTGTCTATACAGGAAAGTACAGAGCAACTCACCGCAGCTAATAATAGAAGAGTCAACGCAACTTCTTCAGAATCGAACTCATGAAATGGAACAAAAAACATTCTAAACTATTTAAACAAAATTAATAAACGATGTCAAAGAGTAAGTAAACCGATTTATTCATATCGGATTCAATAATAGATTGAATTGGGTAGAATAAATCAATAAACCCAAAATTAATAATAAAAACCAAAACGTTAAGAATAATAATAAAACAGACAATCTCGTCGTGCTAAAATGTTCATACACACTTTTTAAGAGAAAATTACTTAAAACTTCGAATCTAACAAGAAAAATATTGTGTCGAGTATTCATAATGCAAACCCTTAGATATCAAATATGAAATGAAAATATAAGTACCAAGTAAAATGTATATTCTATAGCCGGCAGAATAAGGGAAGGACAAATAAAATAGAGGCAGGATATCAAGAGAATGGAAAACATGGGACTACCTAAACAAGTAATAAGATACAGACCTCAGGGAAGACGAGATATAGGTAGGGCAAGGAAAAGAGATGCCTTCAGTGAAGGCAAAACAGGCTGTAATCCTATACCTTGACATGGAGAAGATTCCTAATACTTAATAGCACACTTAAGAACAAAATATTGGTATGGAGAATCATACACGACTTCCATGTTCTAAGATTTATATTTAAAATCATTTTCGAAATGAAATATTTCCATTGAAACTACTTCTTTCTACTTACTGCTTCAGCCACTTACTGTGGGCACTAACGTATACCACCTCACGTTATCGCACTTGATTTTCACTGATGATGGAAGTCGATGGCACTGGCGAAACGTCTGGTTTTGCAGAAAACATTGGTCTACGGCCAAACAGGCCGGGAAGGAATTTTAAAAACAAACTGCTTCTTTGTTGTCAATAACGTAGTACATATATACAAAAAATTATCAGGTAAACTATTACGTTACAACAAAAAAATGTTTCAGGTAAACTACCCTTTCCCCGTAACCGATCTTCACCAAAATCAATAGGCCTTGAGTCCTCTATAACTCGGGCACATATGTAAAAAAATATCTGATTCTGTTTGAATTTACGGCAGTTATCGTTCGTCATGAAAAAATTTCTCTTGTTACAACATAAAATATTGCAGGTAAACTACCCCTTTATCTTAACCGATCTTCACAAAAAACAATAGGTCTTGAATACTCTACAATTCAGGGCTGTATGCAAAAAATTATTTGATTCTGTTTGAATTTGCGGCTCTTATCGTTTGCCATAAAAAATCTAGACAGACACACAGACACTTTTCGATAAATTACTTTTTTTCATGTTTTGAGGGTAGTATAATCAGAATCTGCAAAAATCTCTAACACGATTTTTTTTGCCATCACCATACTTCCATTTCCTTATGGAACATGAAAGTAAAATCAAAGTAAAATTCTGATGGCAACAAAAATCAAATATTCTATCAAAAATTGGGGATATACATTTTTGGTAGGTATTTGGTAGGCCTACTTGCATTGCACAAGGAATGTGTTATTTTCAATAGGTTATTGATAAAAAAAGACTTACAAGTACATTGATTTTTATTACAAAATTTATACAAAACAGTTTCAATTCTAAGGTATCAATAATTAATAATTATTAAGGATAATGAACAAATTATTTCTTCATAGACGATACATAAAAACATTGCAAAAATAATACATATCAGACAAATATTATTACAACAAAAATACCACACAGACATTTGGGCTTTGTTACTTTATCAGTAACTATAAGATTACATTCATAAAGTACATAGAATATTTATTTACAAGAACATAATTACAAAAAGTGAAAACACCTTTGATGAAATAAACATTTTATTTATTACATCAAACATAACTAAACTCAGATGACAATATAAATGAACTAAATATAGGTTTTTCTGCGAGGGAGTGTAGGATTGATTAGGGGTTCAATTAGTTGAAATTATTAAAAAAAAAAAGCATAAACTATAAATAGAAAAACTAGACTGGTATGTTTACAACAAAATGAAAACTTCAAGTTACATTTAAGAGATATTCCGTGTCAAATCAACAAGTGCTACAACCTGACCCTCTTAGATTTATTTAAAATCTGTCGCATTAAATTCACGCCAACAACATTCTTAATGTCGTAATGACACAACAGTCTTTGTTTACGAAAATTACTACCGTCGTCACGACACAAATATACAGATCTAATGTGTGTTGGCAGGCTGACGCGTTCGTACTACTAATTCATTCGAAGGCTGTATTCACTCCTGTCTGTATTAAAATAATACAAATGTTGTTTTATAGTAATAATATAATAATAATAATAACAACTATCACGATTTGTAGGCTTAAGCATTCATAACATAAACAGTTTTCTAACGTTCCCTCCACTCAAAAGACTTCTACGAACTTTTTTTAACCTATTGATTTTACTCCATTTTTAATAATTCACCAATCCCTTCAGTTTATAACTTACTGCTTACATGTCGGAGTCATGTGATAGTATGAAACTTTTATTGAGCAGAATTCAGTATGACGGATATTCGTGGCATACCTACGGAGATGTGAAAGTAACGTAGTTATACTTCGATTGCAGCTTGGATTCACTAAATTCTGTTGCCTTCTGTACGAGCGGGTAAATTCTATGCAGGAATGGGAAAATTATTATGTAAAAAAAAGCAGTGATCATTAAAGACAGAGGCACTGAGTGTAGGAGATCAGACCGTTGTAGGTCAAGTACTAGTAAAACCTGGAAAAGCTTATCGTTCACTACTACATATTAAGTAGGTTTAATGAAAATTATGTAAATGGAACGGATGTAATTTCAAAACTGTTAGTTTCCTTCAAGTGTGTACTAAAGTAAAGAATGTTACAATTTATAAGTTGGTAATTACACCAGGTAATGCTAACAACCAGTAGCCTACTGATTCGAATGTGTGTGTGAAGAGGGCTTTTGAGTCGATAATAACGCTATTACCTACTTGACACAGAAATTCCCGTGTCACCTGCATTTTGTATTATGCAAACGTTCGGAGGATGTAAATTTTTCAACAACATTGTTGGAGTGCCAACCTTTAGAATGAACCGTTGTGGCGGAATGCAAGATTGATTTAAAGAATTCAAAAATTCTTGGAGATAGTACACTATATTTTCAATATTAAATACGGTGTTAATAGATTCTTCGGACTTTTTATTATCCCCAGAAAATTTTTCCAAACTTGTATCATTATTTTCCTTCACAGATTCGATTCTTTGGGAATAACCACTTGTAATTTTTATCAAGTAAACACTTGACGTTTTGCACAGAATTTAGCAATTAATACAGTGTTGTACTATTTACTATGTCCCAGTTTTTCGTCAATTTCTGTGAAGCTATCGTCATTAGGAACACTACCGTCACCGAGGTGCAGTAAGTTTGTAGAAAAATCACCATCTCCTCCTCCTCCTAAATGGGCTCTCATATTGCTTTGCAAATTTAGTCTGAATAGCATTCCACATCGCCGAGGACTTTAAACACACTGAGACAATATCAGCGCGGGTTCCTCTTGCAGTTACCGGTAATCTCTAGCGAGAATCCTCTGAAATAACAAATGTTACGCTACCCACTAATTTGTTACAATTTCTTAAGTCTTGGAGAGTTTGATTGACCGTTTCTATACAGTCCACAAATCGCCTTCGTTTTACCGTTCATGATTAGTTTCCGTTTTGATCGCTCTTTCTTTTGTCATGCCTCCTCTTCAATACGAATTGCTTTTTTAATAGGAGTCAGTGAGAATACTTGACTTTTTCTTCTTGGCGCATTTCTATTTTATTTTTGCAGTCGCTTTCGGATAAGGGCGAATTTATTCTGGTGTCAATTGTGATAAGGTATTAGCAGATGTCTCGTTTATTTCTGACGTGGGAGGTCCGGCTACTGTGGTCTCTTGACAATCTTTTGTTGGTGTTAATCTTCCTTCATAATTACTTTTGTCTCCTATCTCTCTGTCAATTACAGGTGAACACAGAAACTCTTCGATACTGAATATATTTTCATTTAATGGCCAAATTCCAGTTGAACTAAAACCTGCTGTCAGTTAGATGGTGTAGGTGCCTTTGAAAGAGCATCTTTTGCTAGCCCAGGTATGTCATGGTTTTACCTGGGTTTATTGTCATCCAGCTCTCAGCGGCTGCACCGAAACAGGCCATATAAACACTTGTCTAATGGCTGAAGTCAGATTGTAACGGGTATGAGGTATAAACTGTTTCATAAATAGTAAAAAAAGAGAGGCTGTAATTTATCTTGATGGATGTGCTACTCCAATACAACCTGCTGGTCCATAAATAATCAAAGTGATATCTACATAACACTCTGTGGATATAACGATAAGTGGTGGTTTCCAGCTGCCATCTATGAAAATACCACTGGTTTCACCCTTTTCCAAAGGGGTAACCCTGCTGACTTGTTTATTTCCCTTCAAACTGACAACTTTGTTAGGACAGTGCACTGTCGTTATGCTGCCTGGTTTCCTTCACATTCCAAATATTGTGACAGTAAAAATGAAGGCGACTTATCACAGAATTCCAATATTGAAGAAAGTTTTATGTTATGTTTATTAAAACTAAATGCTATTGCAAAACTTGTTGCTTCAGCCTCTCTAAAAGACAACCTTGAATGTCGCTGCATGAAGCCAGTAAAACAATCTTTTACCGGCCCAGTTCACCAGAAAATCGACATTATTTGCAAACACGTATTCGGAGGCTAACATACGAATATTCTTAGGGTACAAACCATAATAACTAACAGAATAGTGCAGATCATAACACAGAAATCTGATTTTTCTTTTTGTTCTTTCCTAAATACAAGTTGTGGAAAACGCCGAGTCTTTGTAGGGTTTGTGAGCTACATCGCCCCAGAAAGTTTTTCACTTGTACGTTTGAACCAAATATGAAAAAAAGAAAACAGAACAAAATGTTTTACTTACATTGTACCAACATACCACTTTCCTTCTGGTGAAATTGAAGGTACACCTTTAATTTTAAAATTAGTGGCTGAAGTGTAGTGCTGCTGGCCACTCTACCTTTAGTGCGTGTGTCGAACACTCACTTTAGGCAACCTATTCTACCTCCTAAATTTCCTAGGCGGCATAAAAAGGAGCCATTATTACTATTATCATTTTAAAAATTTTAGTTTTTTAGGATTTAATAAACACGTAATCTTCATTATAGGATCACAAGTAACTGACACATAATTAATTCTGAGATCTGTTAGGTTATGAATTAATTTTCTTTTAAAAGTTATAGAGAAACATAACTTGCCCTCATGTTGCCACATTGCTTTTGTATTAGTATGAATCAATTGTACACTTACCATGGATCCAACAAAGTACGTAGCTGTAAACACCCATAGCAAATTAGTGACAAAAAGGTTGCTTTACACGTTCTAAAATACAAAAGGGAACAAAGACTCATTTTACTGTACACTGCTATAATCAGACTGGAGGAGCATGTACTACAAGCTATATCAAAAACGTTATACAGTTGCAGAGGTGCTGCGACTAAGGGACACTTGAAGAAGTACAAAGTATCAACTTATGTCTCTCTGCTCTCCCCTATATGGTAATACTGTCTTATAACGACTGTTAAACAAATCAAATGTATTGTATACCTTTATATGTGTATTTATACACAATATATCATAAACGTTTTTTGTGGCAAAAATACCTTTATATGTGTATTTATACACAATATATCATAAACGTTTTTTGTGACAAAAATATCTGTCAAATTTTTGTATGTTGTAATGGTACATATAACACTACCAACACCAGCGTACCACAAATAAGTTGAAAGCCACTACAATTAAGAATACCTACAAGGTCAAGCATACGATCATGGATAAAAAAGGAAGTATCATAAGCCAAAACCAAGTGAATTAAAATGAAGAAGGAATTACCAGTAAATGTGCAACTAAAGAAGATAAAGCAAGACTAACGACGAGACGACATACATAATTACCCAATAGATCAAACAGTGAGAAGGAAACCCATTAAAGACAAAATCAAGAAGAAACCTATTAACCGTGAGAAGGAAACCAGTGAAAACAACGCCATGAAGAAACTTGTTAAGAGGGAGGAAGGAATCGGTGAAGAGAAGAAGAAAATATCCAGATCAAACACAAAAAAGGGAGATAACATGAATTATAATGAACTAACATATGGCAATAAAAGAATTATTATAAAAGAAGAAAGAATAAATGGAATAAACAACATGATTTAAACCCCTAAGCTGCAAAACAAATTGACACTGACCAAAACTTATTAAGTGAATACCTTCCTTGACAATGTAATACAAACAATAATCAATAAGAATGAATTATTGAACATAAAAAGTAAGAAAGAGAATGAATAATAATAAGTTCTTAGCTAAATTATGTGTAGACATGAAAAGCGGGCTATGTCCAAAACACCAATGACCAATTGTAAAGTGGAATTGATATTAGAAATAACCACTAATTACCAATAGTAAAGACTGTAAAAGATAAACAAAATGTAATCTAATAATAACCAATAGATATACCAGTACTACATAAAGTCAAATAAATCAAATGTAATACAGACACACAAAACCGACAATAATCCATTGTTGTATATTATAACTATATGCTTGCCATAGAATGGATGCATGATGAACAAAATTATCTTGTAAACTTATCATAAAAGAGTAGGAACTAAACCAACAACATTGAATGAGGCAGAATACTATTCGAATAAGTAAATTCAAGGATTATAGCCACCCAAATACTAATAATAACAATAATAATAAATAAACCATGTTGACAGCTAGATGCAAGTAATCTTGGTTACTTTAAACCAAAGCAATTTTCAGTATAAATGCAGAATGAACTACTGCACAATAATAACAGTGCTATCAAAACAATGATAAGAGATATTCAAGCAATAACGAGAATAATTTGATAGGATTACAACCCATATAAAAAGGTAACTTCCTAAAGTATAGTAAACTCACTTAACAAACTACAGTTAAGGTAATAAAACCACAAGATGAAGAAAAAGGACACTATCAGAAGTGACAATGACCAATGCAGTATGCATAGGCCATAATAAAATGTTATTAACTATTAATGTTATAATAATATTAAGTATCATGTACATGTTGTGTTTATGTTAGTGTCTATTGTAATAAAATAAATATTAGTGTAAGTGTGTTGATGATATAAGAGATTGTGATTGTGAAGTTCGACTCCGATGTAATCAAGCCCCTCTGTTTGGACTATTCAATTTGTAATAAAATAAATAAGATTGATGTGTGAATCTGTAAGTTGTAAGGTGTTTAATTGGTGTGGCTCTCGACGTCTTACTGGCCTGAAACACTTCCTTAAGTTTCCCAGCTGGTCGAGTCCCAATGGTAGCAAGACCGGTCGAGTAGCGTAAAGTTGATGAAGAAATATATATGCTCAGCTTCACCGAAAGTTTCAAAACAAAAATTATTGTTTTGAAGAAAATTAAAAAAAAATTATGTTTATAAAAAAAAATAATAATAAAAAAAATTTTAATTTTATTAATTAATTAATTAGGATCAATTAATTAATATAGGGCTGTGAAGTTTTAAACAGTGTAATGCTCTTCTGAAAATTTTTATTAAAGTTTTAGTATAATTTAAATAATCTATCACCACTCATAAGACTGTCTGTAAACCAATCGATATTTGTTTACCTTTCTATTTTTTAGGTTATCTTCACTTACGGGTGGTAAAGTCCTTGTAGATTATCAATTAGAATTATATTATTGGTAATTAGTATTATTGAAGAAATAAAGAACTATTAAGTATTGAAAAGTATTAATGTTTTATTAAGTAACAGCAATATTGACTCTTATCGATTAGTATCGATTCTCAGGATATCGAAAAAAGTTACAAGTATATGTTATAAAAATTATATAGGGTTCTTTAAACAGCCAGTTATTACCAAAGTCAGAGAAATCGGGCTAATATTTAAAAAGTATAACGTTACAATCAAATTAATAGTTATTAATAAACACAGACATTGAATAATAATTTGTAAATATAATAATTGTTTTCACCCAACAGCTGTTGAACTAAGAGGAGGCACTGGAATTGTCAAAGAAAGATGGCTGCCGTCAAGTCGATGAAAATGTTGCTCGTTGCTGCTGCATTCCAAATAATGTATTTTGACGCAATATTTCTGTTCTCGTGTCCGCAAATCTCTTGTTATATGTTGTGTAGTGACTGGTGTAGTGATTCTGGGTTGTATTTAGTGTATCTGTATAATTATTAGTTCAAACACTTTCTCCGATTCCGTCACTAAGTTGGTTTAATGTATTATACAGTTTTCTAGTGTTTTATGGTGTTTTTCGGAGTAGATTTATATTGTTCTGTGTTATGGAGTGTTACTTGATCGTTTCTGTTATAATATGATAGTTTCAGAAGTATTTTACAAGTCACTCGCGATTTCACAATAACTCACTATACACTCGCTTTGTATGACGATTATAGGTTAGGTTATTCACGTTATCAAAGGTATGTCATGTTAACCGTGCAACTACCAATAATTAACTAACTGTTTCCTTCAGTTTCAATTAAACTCTTAGCCCATATAATATTATCCTTAACATTGTTCAAAATTTTTTTCACATCCTGTATACATTTTTACATTTTCACTATATGAATGCCTAAACTTTGGTTATTTGTCAATTTTATTCACTAGATTTGATTTAAATTAATCTTTCAGTTCATTCTGGTTATTTTCAGATTAAATAATGCCATTTTATAGTGTTTTCTGTCCAAAAAATAGTAATTTTACTTTCAGTTTGATATACTCTGATAAGTCAAACATTTCCAAAATTTACTTCCTGTTATAATGTAAATTCAGCCATTTTATCAGTTATATTTAATATTAATAATCCTATATTGTATTAAAAGGTTCCTATTCCCTTATTTTCTGGTAATTAATTGAATTAGTTGTATTCTGAAACATTATTCTGAAATATATGACTCCCATGTCTAAATTTCTGAGTTTAGTCATTTTATTTTTATTTATAATTCTGAATATAATTTATTAAAATCTCTCTAAATGGTATGTGCAATTATATGGCATGATCTCAAGTTTATTTTGTCTAAACCCCTTTTGTTTATTTGCTTTTAAATGAGTAATTTCTCTGTTTTGATGAAGTTTGGTTTCCATTCTTTTGGCCTATGATTTTTTTTAACAATTTTTCTTACAAAATAATTTACAAACAATATATGATGTGTGATACCCTCTCTGACTTTTTACAAATAGTATTATAAATTAAACATGTTTTCAAATTACACAAAAACAATTAGTATTGGTTACAATACAAACAATAGTTAAAACAAATAAAGAATATTTTTTTTTTTTTAAATAAATGGTTGTCTTCAAGTCAGACATTTTGCAACACAATCCTTATTTCTAAACATGGAAATATGGCTTACAAAAAAGGTTTTTTACTAACTAACATCTTAATTACTCTCTACTATTTACAAGTGGTAACTATTTTTATAGTTCTGATGTTAGTTGTTTCAGACCCAAACAAATGGCCTTATATCTAATACATTTTTAAACATTCTTGTACTATATACATAAAAAACCTTATATTTATATTCTTATTTCTAACTATTATTATAAGTAGGATTCTACAGTTTTTATACCGTCTTTTATACATTGTCTTTGGGGAATTGTACCCTGTCATTAACAAATAAATAGTATGAACCGTTCAAAAAGCACTATGAAATCTGTTTTTCTTTTTTCATGTAAAACAAAATGTTATTTTAAACAGATTCATGTCTTATGAACAACATATTGTCACAGTACACATTTTAAGTCATTGAAAAATGCATATTTCATTGCATCCAATGTTTGTGATTGCCAAGAATGAAACACAAGGTTCATTTTTTATAATACCCAAAACTATCACTGGTTCACTTTCACTTATATATTATGTTAATGCTAAATGGTCGTATAGTCTTATTAACATAATAAATTGGTTAGCGTTTTTTCAATGGAGATTTGTTCCATGGGTACTATATTATTGTTTCATCTTAGTTCACAGGAAACTTTTACTTTATACACTCCTCTCTCTTAAATTTATATACATGTGGTTTTTATTTCGTTATACTTTTATTTTTAGATATTTATTTTGGGGATATAGGGATTTGGGTGTCTTTTATAAGAGCATGACATCTTCTTCAGGATGCTGCCCTCTTCTTCTTTCTTCAGTCTTCTTTTCTCCTGCCTTCTGGGACTGGTATCTTCTCCATCTTCTTCTTGTTGCCATCAGGTTTCTTGGGATCTTCTCCATCTTCTTCTTTATTACAGAAATACACAACCTGTATTGGTTGATCTTGGCTTATTTTAGGGTTTCTCTTCTATTTATTCTTCCTCGTTGTGGGTTTGGTCATATTCAGTACTGCTTTGTTATTTACTTTCTTACCTTCCTGGGTTATAGTTTGAAAACCTTTGGTTATGAGACTGGTCTTGGATGACTCATCACTAGTAACTCCTTTTATTTGAACTTGTATTCTCTTTATAATAATGATTTCTTTCCACAGTTGCTATGAATTAATTTATTTATATTAAACTTAATGCTTTCTTCCAAATTTAAATATTATAACTTCATTATTCTAATGATCAATTGCCATTCAATATTATGCTTATATCTGTCACGCTACAGATTGCTCTCCTTCAGAAGTAATTATTTCAGACATGTTTATGGATGAAATAATTTCTTATGATAATTTCATCATTTCTTATAATTCATTTTCTTCTCCATTTTTATATCGACTTTTTTATATTAGAGTTTTATTAATTTTATATATATGGTTACTTGTCTTACTACTGATCCTTTTCGGATAGTTAGTGTCTTCTGAGATATATTATAATTGTAATACATTTTCTTCCTATATCAACTTCGTGTTGTATCCTTGGGATATTTATTCCCTAACATTCCCTATCACGTGGGCTGGGGCAGATCAGAGGGGCACTGTACGCTACTTCTCTGCTGGCCATACACCACTTCTATAAATTGAGTACAGGGGCATATCCATCCCTGCTAAAAAAAAACATAATGCTGCTGGAATTATCTTCAGTCAGTCATCGAACAAATAAATAAAAAGTAGTCTCATTTTCGACTAATAAAAATATCTTCGGATTCTCCACTTCGTAGTCTCTCAGATTATCTCACATTTTCTATCTTAATAAATCTTCATAATCATTATTATACTCATTACATATATATTTTTTCAAAACTCTTAACTTGTCTGATATATTTAATTTAATTATGGTTGAAAACCTTTCTTTTAATAATTCTGGTTACTGTTTACAGTGTAACTCTCTTTCTTCTTCATCTGAATTCTCTTTATACTTTCTTCTGGTTATTCATAGTATTAGCATGGTCTTTATAAATAGTCTTTCGTATTCATTATTTGAATGGTCTTAATATATTATATTTAATTTTTTAACATTGTATCTTTACTTTAGATATACAGGTTGTTATATTGATCATTTTATTTAAACATTTTGGTTCTTTCCTTTCTCTTAGAAAGTTATTAATCCGCCTTCGCATTCATTAGCATTAATTCATTTATATTATATTTCATGTGGTATTTATTCTCTTTGCATTTCATATAGGTCTTATTATTATCATTTGTTCAAAATCATCTTCTCCATCTGTTTGGTATGAGTTGTTCTTCTTCGCTCTTAATTAACTGTTTTCATTATCGTTTCATAGGTAATTAGTCTCTTTGCTTCCAAATTCTTTTTCCTTCTCTGGCATATTACACTCTTTTTTGTTATTCTTCTCTACTCCTTCAAATGCTATTGTGAATGTCTAGCATTTATTCTGGATTAACGTTAATTCTCTTTTCTGAATTAATCACTTTATTTTCTTCTCAATTCAATCATAATTGACACATAATTATTTTTTGGAACTTGGTTAGTTTTAATATAAAATTCAAACTATTCTTTTTATTTAATTGAAAAATATTTCTCATAAATCCTTGTAATATGTTGATCTTATCTTGTTTCAAAGTACTGACGTTCTATCAACATTCAAATTCTGTTTAATTCATTTATTCCCAGAATTGTTTCATTCAGAATTGTTTATAGTACTGTAATTTTACTATTATTTCTGAATGTTTTGGTATTTCTCCAAATTCAAATTCTTCTTAATTATTTACCATAAAGTTTTCTCACAAACTTAGTTGTAGTAAGTTGGTCTTACTTTATTTTTAAATTTTTTGTATATTAACTTCAAAATTCCTTTCTTCTTAATTCTTTCAAAATGTTTTGTTCTAAATTATCAGGTTGTAGTAAGAAGTACTTACTCAATTTTAAATTTTTATAAATAAATTCAAAATTTCTTTCTTCTTAATTCTTTCATAAAGTTTGTTCAAAATTATCAGTGGTAGTAAGATGTTCTTACTTAATTTTAAATTTTTATAAAAATATATAAAAAATTCTCTCTCTTTCTCTTTCTTTCTTCCATAAAGTTTGTTCAAAATATTAGGTTGTAAGTTGTGCTTACATATTTTTAGAATTTTTTAAATTAAATTAAAAAATTCTTCTTCTTTTAATTCTCCAAAATGTTCTTTTCAAAATATTAGGTTGTAAGATGTACTTACATTATTTTAAATTTTTATAATTAATAAGTACAAAATTCTCTCTCTTTCTCTTTCTTCCATAAAGTTTTTTCTTCAAATTATTAGTTGTAAGTTGTTCTTACATAATTTTTGAATTTTTTAAATTAAATTAAAAAATTCTTCTTCTTTTAATTCTCCAAAATGTTCTTTTCAAAATATTAGGTTGTAAGATGTACTTACATTATTTTTGAATTTTTTTAAAATATTAAATTGAAAAAATTCTTCTTCTTCTAATTCTCCAAAATGTTCTTCTCAAAATATTAGGTTGTAAGATGTACTTACATTATTTCTGAATTTTTAAAATAAAAATTCTAAATTCCTTCTTCTTATAATTCTCCAAAATGTTCTTCTCAAAATATTAGGTTGTAAGATGTACTTACATATTTTAGAATTTTTTTTTTCAAATTATTAAAAATTCTTTTTCTTTTAATTCTCCAGAATGTTCTTTTCAAAATATTAGGTTGTAAGATGTACTTACATTATTTTAAAATTTTTATAAATTAATTAAATTCAAAATTCTAAAACTCACAACTCATTCTTCATAATATTTCTTCATAGAAGCTTGATTGTACACTCCTTTGATTTTTCCTGAAATGATTTCCCTCAACTCATATGTATTGTTATGCTTATCATTTACCACAACATATGGGGTTATATTGTACTCTACACTGGCCCATATTATTTATACTTTAATAAGTTGATCTCCACTTTTTCTTTTCTTATAAATTTTCTTTTCTTTTATATACCCAGGAAGGTGGACGATTTTCTTTATGTCGTTCCATTGCTCATATTCTTATTTATTTATAATGTGCATTTTCTTAAATAGTCTTCGTTCATAAAAACCCAGTTTTGTTTCTATGTTTATTCTTCGTATCATTTCCTTTCAATGATATTTATTCCGTCTCCTTCACCATTGTTTTTCGCTGTAGTCGGTTATCATGATCTCCGTCCCTTTTCTTGATGGTGTGTGGTATCTGTGTCAACCAGGGTCCATCATCTCAGTTGCTCTTATAAAATTTACCCTAGGGCGCGACACTCGGTTATTATTACTGTTATTGTTTTTATTACTAAAGTTATAATTATAGTAATTTCGGTTAGGTGGGTAAGGGCTGTCATCATTATTGTTGGGATATGGATTTCTCTGACTGTATAGAATATTATTATTATGTTGATGAAAATTGTTTCTATTGTTTGGATAGGGGTTGTTATTCCTAATGCCGTTAAAATTACTGCTAAACTGGTCATTACGCGGCGGGTTGTTAGGGCCGTCGTAATTACTGGGCTGGCTCCCTCTATCATCATATTGTATACACCAATACTTCTCTGGTCCATGTTTTGTGTTACCTGACAAATATATGTGAGGATCTTCATCTGGGTTATCACTTATTATTTGTTTATCTGAAACACCATAAGCTGGTTTACCATCACATATCCACTCTGATGGAATATATTTTAGTCTAACCGTACCCTGGAACTGTCCTAGATGGCACACTAATGGAATACATTCTGGTGATTCATCTGTGCCGTCATTACAGTCTGGTACGACATCACATTTCCATCTTTCTGAAATCCACTGTCCAGTCTTGCGCTGAAATTGATCTGGTCCACATGTTGTATTCTGTTTATCTCTGGTCCTTTCCCATTGGTAGACTACTGTCTTGTGGTAAATTATTTCTGAAATTACTTCGATTCTCCTTCTATAATTCATAGAATTCATGATGTCTTTGTCATAGGTAATTGGGATATTATTGCCATCAATTAACCCATGTTTCATCATCTCCAACTCTTCCTTCGTTTTTATTACATTTCTTGGATACATTCTCCTTTTCCTTGGTTTAATATCTTCCTGGTTTCGGTTAGTTTCCATTTCAGGTACTACCATTACTTGTTCCTGTGTTTTATCATTTGGTACTTCCTCTGGTTCTGGTTGACTATCATTTTTTATTTCTTTGGTCCTCTCCTTTCTTAACTCTTCTCTTTTCAATCTGTCCTCTCTCATTTTCTTAGTCTCGTCATCTAGCATTTTATTTTGATCATCCAGTTTCTTCATTGTCGACTTGTGGCACTCATCCAGTTTCTTACTTAATTCTTCTTTCAAGGATTGGTTGTTCTCCTTTATAATCTTACTCAAATCTTCTTTTGTAGAATCCATTTGCTTCATCATTGATTCGTGGCACTCATCCATTTTCTGACTCAATTGTATAAGCATTTCCATTATCTTATCCGCTTCTTCTTGTGTAAGTTCTGCCATTTTGATTGTCGTTGTCCCCTTTTCTCTGGCTTTGTAGCTGTTGCCTAGCTCCAACTAGTGATTGTGCAGAATGTATTGGCCTTCCAATCGCTAATTAAAGCCCCTAAAGTTGTGCGCCAATTTGTAATAAAATAAATATTAGTGTAAGTGTGTTGATGATATAAGAGATTGTGATTGTGAAGTTCGACTCCGATGTAATCAAGCCCCTCTGTTTGGACTATTCAATTTGTAATAAAATAAATAAGATTGATGTGTGAATCTGTAAGTTGTAAGGTGTTTAATTGGTGTGGCTCTCGACGTCTTACTGGCCTGAAACACTTCCTTAAGTTTCCCAGCTGGTCGAGTCCCAATGGTAGCAAGACCGGTCGAGTAGCGTAAAGTTGATGAAGAAATAGATATGCTCAGCTTCACCGAAAGTTTCAAAACAAAAATTATTGTTTTGAAGAAAATTAAAAAAAAATTATGTTTATAAAAAAAAATAATAATAAAAAAAATTTTAATTTTATTAATTAATTAATTAGGATCAATTAATTAATATAGGGCTGTGAAGTTTTAAACAGTGTAATGCTCTTCTGAAAATTTTTATTAAAGTTTTAGTATAATTTAAATAATCTATCACCACTCATAAGACTGTCTGTAAACCAATCGATATTTGTTTACCTTTCTATTTTTTAGGTTATCTTCACTTACGGGTGGTAAAGTCCTTGTAGATTATCAATTAGAATTATATTATTGGTAATTAGTATTATTGAAGAAATAAAGAACTATTAAGTATTGAAAAGTATTAATGTTTTATTAAGTAACAGCAATATTGACTCTTATCGATTAGTATCGATTCTCAGGATATCGAAAAAAGTTACAAGTATATGTTATAAAAATTATATAGGGTTCTTTAAACAGCCAGTTATTACCAAAGTCAGAGAAATCGGGCTAATATTTAAAAAGTATAACGTTACAATCAAATTAATAGTTATTAATAAACACAGACATTGAATAATAATTTGTAAATATAATAATTGTTTTCACCCAACAGCTGTTGAACTAAGAGGAGGCACTGGAATTGTCAAAGAAAGATGGCTGCCGTCAAGTCGATGAAAATGTTGCTCGTTGCTGCTGCATTCCAAATAATGTATTTTGACGCAATATTTCTGTTCTCGTGTCCGCAAATCTCTTGTTATATGTTGTGTAGTGACTGGTGTAGTGATTCTGGGTTGTATTTAGTGTATCTGTATAATTATTAGTTCAAACACTTTCTCCGATTCCGTCACTAAGTTGGTTTAATGTATTATACAGTTTTCTAGTGTTTTATGGTGTTTTTCGGAGTAGATTTATATTGTTCTGTGTTATGGAGTGTTACTTGATCGTTTCTGTTATAATATGATAGTTTCAGAAGTATTTTACAAGTCACTCGCGATTTCACAATAACTCACTATACACTCGCTTTGTATGACGATTATAGGTTAGGTTATTCACGTTATCAAAGGTATGTCATGTTAACCGTGCAACTACCAATAATTAACTAACTGTTTCCTTCAGTTTCAATTAAACTCTTAGCCCATATAATATTATCCTTAACATTGTTCAAAATTTTTTTCACATCCTGTATACATTTTTACATTTTCACTATATGAATGCCTAAACTTTGGTTATTTGTCAATTTTATTCACTAGATTTGATTTAAATTAATCTTTCAGTTCATTCTGGTTATTTTCAGATTAAATAATGCCATTTTATAGTGTTTTCTGTCCAAAAAATAGTAATTTTACTTTCAGTTTGATATACTCTGATAAGTCAAACATTTCCAAAATTTACTTCCTGTTATAATGTAAATTCAGCCATTTTATCAGTTATATTTAATATTAATAATCCTATATTGTATTAAAAGGTTCCTATTCCCTTATTTTCTGGTAATTAATTGAATTAGTTGTATTCTGAAACATTATTCTGAAATATATGACTCCCATGTCTAAATTTCTGAGTTTAGTCATTTTATTTTTATTTATAATTCTGAATATAATTTATTAAAATCTCTCTAAATGGTATGTGCAATTATATGGCATGATCTCAAGTTTATTTTGTCTAAACCCCTTTTGTTTATTTGCTTTTAAATGAGTAATTTCTCTGTTTTGATGAAGTTTGGTTTCCATTCTTTTGGCCTATGATTTTTTTTAACAATTTTTCTTACAAAATAATTTACAAACAATATATGATGTGTGATACCCTCTCTGACTTTTTACAAATAGTATTATAAATTAAACATGTTTTCAAATTACACAAAAACAATTAGTATTGGTTACAATACAAACAATAGTTAAAACAAATAAAGAATTTTTTTTTTTTTTTAAATAAATGGTTGTCTTCAAGTCAGACATTTTGCAACACAATCCTTATTTCTAAACATGGAAATATGGCTTACAAAAAAGGTTTTTTACTAACTAACATCTTAATTACTCTCTACTATTTACAAGTGGTAACTATTTTTATAGTTCTGATGTTAGTTGTTTCAGACCCAAACAAATGGCCTTATATCTAATACATTTTTAAACATTCTTGTACTATATACGTAAAAAACCTTATATTTATATTCTTATTTCTAACTATTATTATGAGTAGGATTCTACAGTTTTTATACCGTCTTTTATACATTGTCTTTGGGGAATTGTACCCTGTCATTAACAAATAAATAGTATGAACCGTTCAAAAAGCACTATGAAATCTGTTTTTATTTTTTCATGTAAAACAAAATGTTATTTTAAACAGATTCATGTCTTATGAACAACATATTGTCACAGTACACATTTTAAGTCATTGAAAAATGCATATTTCATTGCATCCAATGTTTGTGATTGCCAAGAATGAAACACAAGGTTCATTTTTTATAATACCCAAAACTATCACTGGTTCACTTTCACTTATATATTATGTTAATGCTAAATGGTCGTATAGTCTTATTAACATAATAAATTGGTTAGCGTTTTTTCAATGGAGATTTGTTCCATGGGTACTATATTATTGTTTCATCTTAGTTCACAGGAAACTTTTACTTTATACACTCCTCTCTCTTAAATTTATATACATGTGGTTTTTATTTCGTTATACTTTTATTTTTAGATATTTATTTTGGGGATATAGGGATTTGGGTGTCTTTTATAAGAGCATGACATCTTCTTCAGGATGCTGCCCTCTTCTTCTTTCTTCAGTCTTCTTTTCTCCTGCCTTCTGGGACTGGTATCTTCTCCATCTTCTTCTTGTTGCCATCAGGTTTCTTGGGATCTTCTCCATCTTCTTCTTTATTACAGAAATACACAACCTGTATTGGTTGATCTTGGCTTATTTTAGGGTTTCTCTTCTATTTATTCTTCCTCGTTGTGGGTTTGGTCATATTCAGTACTGCTTTGTTATTTACTTTCTTACCTTCCTGGGTTATAGTTTGAAAACCTTTGGTTATGAGACTGGTCTTGGATGACTCATCACTAGTAACTCCTTTTATTTGAACTTGTATTCTCTTTATAATAATGATTTCTTTCCACAGTTGCTATGAATTAATTTATTTATATTAAACTTAATGCTTTCTTCCAAATTTAAATATTATAACTTCATTATTCTAATGATCAATTGCCATTCAATATTATGCTTATATCTGTCACGCTACACTATACAGGAAAGTACAGAGCAACTCACCGCAGCTAATAATAGAAGAGTCAACGCAACTTCTTCAGAATCGAACTCATGAAATGGAACAAAAAACATTCTAAACTATTTAAACAAAATTAATAAACGATGTCAAAGAGTAAGTAAACCGATTTATTCATATCGGATTCAATAATAGATTGAATTGGGTAGAATAAATCAATAAACCCAAAATTAATAATAAAAACCAAAACGTTAAGAATAATAATAAAACAGACAATCTCGTCGTGCTAAAATGTTCATACACACTTTTTAAGAGAAAATTACTTAAAACTTCGAATCTAACAAGAAAAATATTGTGTCGAGTATTCATAATGCAAACCCTTAGATATCAAATATGAAATGAAAATATAAGTACCAAGTAAAATGTATATTCTATAGCCGGCAGAATAAGGGAAGGACAAATAAAATAGAGGCAGGATATCAAGAGAATGGAAAACATGGGACTACCTAAACAAGTAATAAGATACAGATCTCAGGGAAGACGAGATATAGGTAGGGCAAGGAAAAGAGATGCCTCCAGTGAAGGCAAAACAGGCTGTAATCCTATACCTTGACATGGAGAAGATTCCTAATACTTAATAGCACACTTAAGAACAAAATATTGGTATGGAGAATCATACACGACTTCCATGTTCTAAGATTTATATTTAAAATCATTTTCGAAATGAAATATTTCCATTGAAACTACTTCTTTCTACTTACTGCTTCAGCCACTTACTGTGGGCACTAACGTATACCACCTCACGTTATCGCACTTGATTTTCACTGATGATGGAAGTCGATGGCACTGGCGAAACGTCTGGTTTTGCAGAAAACATTGGTCTACGGCCAAACAGGCCGGGAAGGAATTTTAAAAACAAACTGCTTCTTTGTTGTCAATAACGTAGTACATATATACAAAAAATTATCAGGTAAACTATTACGTTACAACAAAAAAATGTTTCAGGTAAACTACCCTTTCCCCGTAACCGATCTTCACCAAAATCAATAGGCCTTGAGTCCTCTATAACTCGGGCACATATGTAAAAAAATATCTGATTCTGTTTGAATTTACGGCAGTTATCGTTCGTCATGAAAAAATTTCTCTTGTTACAACATAAAATATTGCAGGTAAACTACCCCTTTATCTTAACCGATCTTCACAAAAAACAATAGGTCTTGAATACTCTACAATTCAGGGCTGTATGCAAAAAATTATTTGATTCTGTTTGAATTTGCGGCTCTTATCGTTTGCCATAAAAAATCTAGACAGACACACAGACATTTTTCGATAAATTACTTTTTTTCATGTTTTGAGGGTAGTATAATCAGAATCTGCAAAAATCTCTAACACGATTTTTTTTGCCATCACCATACTTCCATTTCCTTATGGAACATGAAAGTAAAATCAAAGTAAAATTCTGATGGCAACAAAAATCAAATATTCTATCAAAAATTGGGGATATACATTTTTGGTAGGTATTTGGTAGGCCTACTTGCATTGCACAAGGAATGTGTTATTTTCAATAGGTTATTGATAAAAAAAGACTTACAAGTACATTGATTTTTATTACAAAATTTATACAAAACAGTTTCAATTCTAAGGTATCAATAATTAATAATTATTAAGGATAATGAACAAATTATTTCTTCATAGACGATACATAAAAACATTGCAAAAATAATACATATCAGACAAATATTATTACAACAAAAATACCACACAGACATTTGGGCTTTGTTACTTTATCAGTAACTATAAGATTACATTCATAAAGTACATAGAATATTTATTTACAAGAACATAATTACAAAAAGTGAAAACACCTTTGATGAAATAAACATTTTATTTATTACATCAAACATAACTAAACTCAGATGACAATATAAATGAACTAAATATAGGTTTTTCTGCGAGGGAGTGTAGGATTGATTAGGGGTTCAATTAGTTGAAATTATTAAAAAAAAAGCATAAACTATAAATAGAAAAACTAGACTGGTATGTTTACAACAAAATGAAAACTTCAAGTTACATTTAAGAGATATTCCGTGTCAAATCAACAAGTGCTACAACCTGACCCTCTTAGATTTATTTGAAATTAAGTATGCATGTAGTATTCATAAATAGTAACACAAATCAATTTTTTCACATTTTTCTGACGAAAGGTTACTGAGTAATGGGTGCTCAAAAATGAAAAAAATAAATAAAATTTTTGACTTGCGCAACAATATTGATTTGTTCACAACTTGTGTTCTAATTAAGCTAGAACAATGACATCGAGTTCATTTGAAAGCTCTTTTAAAGGGCTTTCATATGATATAAAACATAATTAGTTGAAAATATATATATTTTTTATAAACACATCATTATTGCATTTACTGAATTTTGAAAAACTGTATTTTTAAAATTCTCAAAAAAATATATGTGAAAGATATTGTTTTCCTCTACATATTCTGAAAGTTTCAACTTGGGATGAGCATGGGATCACTATCAAAAGTAATTTTATGTTTATCACGATTCTGTAAAACGTCATTCAGATCGGTGAATTATTATTATTTTTATTTTCCTACCCGTGACAATTTTTCAGAATCATAGTTGGATTTATTACTTGGCCTACAAAATTGTACTTTTCTTTCATACAAATAACTGTGTTTTAAAGCTTAGCACTAGCTAAATTAATAGCTCAAAATTAATAAATTGACCTACATATCTAAAATATATATCTTAATACAGTGATCCAGGTTTTCCGTGTACAAGCAAAAAAATCTCATTTTAAAGACTATATACAAAATGGTTGGTTGGTGTGACTATCTCCCATCTGTTTAGTATTTTGTCATCGGATAATATTCAGTCAGCTGTTGTCAACTGTTGTTGAAAGTGACCTGTACATTTTCTTTTGGTGTGACATAGCCTATCAAGTGAAAAAAATGTGATTAATTCTGAAATGTTGTGTTTTGAAATTAGCTTAAAGGTACTTTTGTACAATTCTCACAACAGTGTATAAGTTTATATGCCTACAACCAGTTAATATTGTAACGAGACATATGAGCCCAAATATTTCAGTAACCCAAAATATTAACACATGTCAATAATTGAGTGAAAGAGACAAACCAAGCGTTTCTTCTAAAAGGCCAAGCATGAAACTACATGAGCTACTCATCACCAAGGATAAACTCACAACAATAAGAGTTAATAAAACTAATGGTAACTAACAAGTGAAATAACATTATAAGAAAAAGAAGATGCACCGAACAATGGTTGTACCACAGGAACCAACAACCCAATAGTTTTCGGTCAGTAAGGAACCAATGAAGACAAGGAAGAAACATACTACGAGAAAGACACCTAACAACCATGGTATAAAATATAGATTCCAAGAGCCAGTCAACTATAGAACATCTTACCCGTATATGCAATGACTGAACAACTTACAGATTGAAGAGATGGACAAGAACTGACTAACTGAGATGACCAATATTGTAACGCAACAGAAATGCTAGCACTCAAGTTACATAAAAACAAGGTTCACAGAATAATAAACAAGTCAATATTTAACCCCATGATAGAACAAAGATCTAATAATTATATTTATAATCATAGATAAAGGTAAATAAGGATGCAAGGTAATATTAACAAGAATAACCGAACCTGTAAGTTAGACAATAGTTGATGATATATGTTTAATGAAAAACAAACAAAAAATGAAACAATAATTTACTAATAGCAAATAAGAATTTTGAGTTAAGAGGTATTATTTTGTGACAACAAATGTTATGATAAAGTTTATGTTATGTTATACCAAATATGTGTTGAGTTAATGAAAGATAATGAAACAAGATGTATTATTCAATGACTGTTGTAGAATGAAGTGTGAAGCAGCTAATTAACGTTAATAGATTTGAATTTCTTATATGTGATCCATAGGTCAAGATAAAATTGTTATTAGATATGGAAAAAATAATTGTTTATATAAATGTTAATAGTTAAGATTTAATTATATGTATGAATTTATGTAAAAGGGGCTATAGATGTGTACCAGTTATAAACACAGGTAGATCTGTTTACAATAAAAGGCCTAACAGCCAAAACCACTATATAACCACTCATAACATAAAGGTTAGGTACATCAATTAATAATAATTAATGAATACGATTTGAAGAGCTACAAAAACATTAAATTAATAATGATATATAATAAAATTTATACAAATTATGATAATACCATAATGCCATGATATCGATTAATAACATTTAATATCGAAAGTGGATTAAATATAAAAAAAGGAAAAAAACCGGCTTATATCAAAAAACCAGCAGAATATGTGTAGAAAATAATAAACCAACTATCGGTAAAGTTACATTCCGATAGGATAGCAAATTGATAAAAAATATATCAGAATAGACAAAAAATATATGAAATAAACACTATATTCAAAACATGTGGAAGGAAGAAGTCGTGTGTTGCTAGGGACGACAGAAGAAGAGGAAGTTGTTAATTTGACAATAATTGCTTTGATGATCTGAATGTGATGAGATTAAAAAACCCAAGAATTATCTATTTAATCGGAATATTTTAAATCATCAGACACGATTATAAAACACAAAATCCTAATGACAATGTTTATGACTATCACCAGTACAGTTTAATCCAAATAACACTACAGTATGAAATCACAATAGAGAATAAATAACTGGATTATACAAGGAAGAACTTAAACTGTCCCATATCCGAAGGGAATTGATGATATATTAAACCAAATAGAAAGAATTAACAGTATCACAATTAATAATATTCACTACACCAGAAGTTATAACCTTTCAAAAACACGGAACAACACTAATTGCTTCAACCAAGAGAAGAACGTATTTGGATCCTGGCGTTGCAGAAGAAGCATCAATCGGGCTGTAAACCAATCCAGAAAGCTGTAATTCCGAAGTGGACAGGAGAAGAATTCCATTCTATTAAATCGAAGAAAGAAAATCGTACGGCATAATTGTCCAGAACAGTAAATTTATCAATCAACCGCCTACACGATTGGCTTCGTTCTAGTCTGGTAAATTATTATTATATTAATCATACTAACTACACAACACTTTAAATTTGTAAATCTTGCATTCTTATCTATGTATTTTTAATCTTCCCCACAGTTACAAGAACCTTCACACCCTGAATTAAATTAATTACAAATTAAAACACACTATATAACTAAATTTAAATAAAGTATCAGAATAATCAACAATCGATTCATACAATCTATAGCTCAAGCATATGTTAATTAGAACATATATTATTCAATGTTAAAGAAGTAAACAAATAAAGAAACTTTATATATTGGCAAAATCTTGTTATTTGGAGTATGGTTTAATGAGCTAGGAATAAAAAAGTAACTGAATAAGTATAGAATACTTGGTTAACATAAACATTGAAATAACCTATAAGTTTCGTTGAGCCGATACTACAGCGCTTATAGCGGAATTATCTGACACCAAAGAGAGAGAGTAAAAATACAAAATTAGACAGAATTCTCTTCAAGGTATAATAGGGTTGAACGGAATTATAAAATAACTCATTAATTATTTAAGTTACAGGTACACAAACACTGATAGTTTTTAGAGAGCTAAGTTAATAATTAATTACTTACATCAATACATCCCACAACTCTAAATATCTCCGAGATTTACATAATTAAAATAATTCAAAACACATTGGCATAGGTGTATGTACAAATTGACAAACACAACAGTGGGGTTTTAAGGAGAGGAAACCCATTCCTGTACAATATACAACAGATAATATTATAAATGTATAGGACAAGATATGTTATAAAAGAATGAAAGTAACTAGACTGTTAACTGAATAGAAGCTGTGAATAAAAGCATAGTAACATGTTATGCATAGCACCCATGTAACATAAAGAAGTATTAAAATTGTCTCATAATAATAACAAATATTACTCAAATAGTCAAACAATCATGTAAGATAAGAAAAGGCAATAACTAAAGAGTTATTAGTTATCATTAATAAAACCAAACTTGAGAAAAGAATGTAAATTTGTATCAACCTAACATACACATTGTTGGTACAAATTTCACCTAAATTCACATCTATCAGTAGGAAAAGCCTACCTAAACCAAAATGTTTTGTGCCTTAAACCAAGAAGAACTGATAAGCTTTCTACAGGTACCAATATAAGATACCCAAAATGGATTTTAAATAAGAATTTAAGTAAATAAAGTGAACCAAAACCGACCAAAAGGGGATTCACTAAGTAAAACGTGAACAAAACCACTTTATAATACCAAATAGAAGTAAAAGGTTAATGTCTATACCACAAGTAAGGTGTAATGCCACTATTGTAATAGTATAAGAATATTATAAGAAAGGACATAATGTATTATAATCGTAATTAAGAACACCTGTCATGTGACACTAGGTGTAAGTAATGTTAGTCAATGATATACACTAAGGGACAGACCAGTGTACAAAAAACACTAAACCAATTATAAAGAGACTACTATGATTAAACTATTGTAACTAAATAATAGTAGAAAGAGATAAAAGAATACCAAATAAGAATGGAAATAAGTGTACACCTCATAGTGCAAAATAGAGGTCAGAGAGAGATAACTATATAAGAATACTGCAGTTCTATAAGGAGAAATTTACCTCCAAACTTATAAATTTTGCACAATCATCTGGCGATATAAGAGCTTCTACAACAATGGACTCTGTAACAAAGAAAGAATTTTAGCTAACAGAGAAAAATAATTATCATTGCCAGTATCAACAAAAGTGCAAATTACTAAATGAAATAATTGCAATTTTATGGGAAATAATGTTATTAAACTAATTATGTACTTTATTAAGAACTTTTGTTTTCCAGCAGCTTCCAAAACTCTTTATATAAAAAATAATATAAACAAACTTATTTAGAGCTTCTAACAATACTTATCTTAAAATTATCATATGATTATACTTTCCAAAGGAAGCCCCTGATTTGAAAGCATTGACACATAATACTACTAATTAAAAATGATTCCAACTACTATGTTACTAAATTTTCTCATTTAAAATGTAAATGGGACTGTTAATAACTTTATATTGTTGTCATTAACAAGACAAAACAATCATTAATGGCTATTTTATCACAAACTTCAAAATCTCCTATAAAGCTTGCTCAATGAAATAGGACATTCCTGATGCAGAAAATTAACTTTGCCATAACACAAATTAATTAGGCTAACACCCAAACAAAAAAATGCTTTGAAAACAAAACATTAATGAAATATGGTATGAATTAATTGTGCTACATTCAAAGCTGATTTTCTTAATTGATTTAAAGTACCTATACAAGTCTAGTTTGTCAAGTAAAGATAATTTAGGTAAACCTAACACTACATATGAAACAAACATTAAATCAAATATGCTAATGTTACAAAATTCACAAACAGAAAAAAAAAATTTTAAATTATCTATAGGCTAAATTGCTTTGATTATATTACCTTCTCCACTTCATATGTTTTCCACATCAATATCATCTGATGTCGATACTACTGATGGTGCAATAATAGTCATTTTTTCCCAGTCAATTCTGGAAAGTTCAGGAGGAACCTGAAAGATCATTACAAAACTCATACATAATTTTTCACTAAGTTAATAATTATAATAATATTAAGCTAATAATTAAGAGAATAATTTATTTTCTTAACCTAGCACAATATTTGTAGGTTAGCACTATAAATTTACAAAAAGTTAATGGATTTTGTGTAAATTTCTAAAAAAATTAAATTTACAGCATAATCTAGTAGTTATTTTATAGTTATCTATTTTAATTTAAATGAACTCAAGTCACTATTGCTTGGTTACATCCCTGCACTGAAGATTCCTGAAAAAGATTTCTAATATAATCACACAAACTCGAAAAACAAAAACTGTTCAAATGATTAACATTGAATAATATAATCCTGATTATAACGGTATTATAACTAGCAAATACATTACGGATAATTCATCCATACTCCGTATCATTTAAATCTACTATTAAGTATAACACACCCCATAAAATTTAGAATATTAAGATACTAATTTTTTAAAATTTCATGTGATATTAGTTGAGTATCATTTAGGAGGTTAAACAATATAAATACAATTCTACACATTAAGTTACAGATTATAAATACAGATAATAAGAAATTAAATAAAAATAACACTATAGGCCTACATCAATTATCGGGTTTAAGAACCTGCTGCTGTAAGCAGTGATAATTTTAGTTTAGTGAGCTTTAATCAGACTTGCATGCAATAATAAATTTTACATAAGATAAAAGAACGATGCTTTCTTTAGTCACCAGCAAAACCTTTTCTGTCTGCAAGTTAATATTATAAAATTTAAAAACGGCACAATTTTATTAAAAAATTTAATCGAGATTAAAAAGCTTTTTAACTCAAAAATTAAAGAAGTCACAGTTCAAATTCTCTTTTCACTTTTTCTTTTACCTGACAAATGTTAGTCCTTAATTTTTAAAGCAGAGCTGTGTTAAAATAAAATTTTTATGTCAAATAAATTACAATTTAATGGACTCGATGTTATGAAAGTAACTATGTGTACAAAATATTACAACAGTTTGCTTCCGTATTACAGTAGCCATAGGCCTATATTATAAATTTTGTTATATTAGGTGTTAAAATTAACCTTAACTTATTAAGTCATATCTTATTTAATTAATTACGTTTCTCTGAAAAATCCTGAATTTGAAAGTATATTTAGAGTAATATAGTGGGACTGAAGAATAAAATAAAATATGTTAACTAGTTAAATACGAGCAGAGTACAAATTAAATATATTATGGTAAGGCCTACCATCTTGTGTTAGGTAGGACCTCATTTTACGAATAAAATGACTTACAAATTGGATACATTACACAAATATAGGTAGGCCTATTTCATTTTTACAATTGAAAACGTACGCAGTCTAGCTAATATTTCTATAGGCTAATGGGTGTACTCAGTAGGAACTCAAGGCTTAGTACTTGTCTTCAGACATTTTATACTTCATATCAAAGCCATAGATTAAATTACTGGCAAAAAATTTAGGCAGAATTTACGAACAAAATTTAGCATAAATTTCAGGCCTAATCTACCACTCAAACTTACTTGATCAGACACTTGTGTGTGTCCTAAATCTTGTGAAATTCGATCGCATACATTTTCCGGAAACAGTCTTACATCTGTAAGAAAATTAAAATTATGTAATGTTCATACATGAATCACCATAAAAGTAATAAATGGAATTTTTTTAGAGTAGACAAAATAATTGTCAGACTTACAGGAGTATCTATAATAAAAAAAAAATATTTAATTATATTGCAGTCAGTGCCCTCACATGGACTTTTTTTAAAAATCAGTTAATTAATCTTAGTTTTAAGTTAACTAGAGTTTAAGGGGTGATTTTATACACCAAATATAAGGTAACATGCATAAATTAACACTGAACTTACTACGTTCCCAGTCAAATATGAAAGTAAAGTATGAAAATATATGTAGACATGCACTATTGGTGTAAGTTCTGGAGCTAAAGATAATTCAACTGTGATACAGAACTTAGTCTATTATACTTAACACCCAGGCCTATAAACTTTTGATCTTTTTCTAAAAGTAATTAATTTTATTTCAGAGTTAGGTTAGGCTTACAGGCTAATCCGCAGTAAGTTTAGCTAAATCAGTTATATTATCATAGGCCAGACTTAATCTAAATAAAATTATTCTGTGTAAAGGTATCAGTAACTTGATATTTATACAGAATAAGCATTTAATACAGAATACATATTTCATTTAACTGGAGTCAGTTCCCTCACAGGGTCTTTTTCAAAAATGGGTTAATTAATTTTATATTTTTAGTTGATTAGAGTTAAGGGGTGCTTTTATACACTGAATATAAATAACAATTAAAACTATATGTACCTTTTTTTGCTGTACGTCTCCTAGGCCTACTTTCACAGTCATCCGAAAAGTAAAATATGACAATTGATGTAGACATGCAAGTATCTGGAGCTAGAGACAATTTACTGTGATAAAGAACTTAGCCTATTATACTTAACACCCAAGCCTACATAACACAAACAAATTTTGATTTTTTCCTAAAAGTAATTCATTTTATTTCAGAGTTAGGTTAGGCTTACAGGCTATTCCGCTGTAAGTTAATCGGCTAATGCCCTGCTAGTTTGCTAGTTTTGTTAACATAATTAATCTTTCAGCGAAATCAGTTCTATTATCACAGGAACTTTGCTGTTGTTAATAATACATCAGCACAAAACTAACTGGAAGTTTATTCTAGTCCTAGGGTTATAGAATCAAAGTCTTATCTAAACACTGAACTATCCTTAACTGATAATTTCATGTTATGACATCCAACTTGCATACAATACAATAAATACTCATGTTCTTGTATACCACAAAGAATCTATGATTTCTATTCAAATATTATTATTCTGATATTTTCATGTTTCTGTTTTACCCTGCACTTTTCAAAGCAGGAATTACAATATTAAAGTTTTACAACAATGCATCTAATAAAATTATTCTGTGTAAAGGTTTAGTAACCTGATATTTATATCACTATTGTATTAACAACTCGGAACACTAAGTGTGTTTGATATTTATGTAGCATAAGGTGACGCGTATATGACAGGTTTTATTAATGCAGTAAAGGAACAAATCTAATTTAATAGTCTTTGTATTATTTTGGAATTCAATTTTTTAAAGCAAATGATAATACCTTATGCACCTTTGTAAAGGTTTTTACTTATTGGGGATAAGTGAACTGAATTAAAACATCAAACAAATGATTTTTGTTTCACAATCAAAACAATACGCCTACTGTATTAAATTTATTATGGCAATTCTATTTACCCTAAAACACTACAATACAAAACTCCAGAATTTTTGTTTTTGTATAAATTGGCCCGCTAATAATGAAAAAATAAAATTGTATTAATTAAATTAGAATGCTAACTTGCTCAATTATTAAATTTTGGGCAGAACACAGTGCTATTAGGCATAGTTGGTTCTATAACAGATACGTGTTCGACAAAGTAATCTAGACATGAAACATAACCTAACGTATTTCTTTTATGAATTTTATGAAAAATGCTGAATTTGAAAGTATATTTAGAGTAATATAGCTGGACTGAAGAATTAAATAAAATTTGTAACTAGTTAAATACGAGCAGAGTTCAAATTAAATATATTATAGTAAGGCGTACCATCTTGTGTTAGGTAGGACCACATTTTACGAATAAAATGATTTACAAATTGGATACATTACACATATATAGGTAGGCTAGAGTAGACAAAATAATTGTCAGACTTACAGGAGTATCTATAATAAAGAAACTTTATTTAATTAAATTGCTTCAGTGCCTTACAGGGACTTTTTTTAAAAATTAGTTAATTACCCCTTGGGTAATTATGAAGATTCTCATCAATGCTGATATTGCGCTGATATATTTTTATTATATTCTTCTATGTTATATAAACACGAGAAAAATAATTTTAAACGGCGGTCGAACCTATTTACGGAGACAAAAAATTAAATTTTTACTCCCATAAGAACGCATGGCGTTAGCCTAGGTATATTGTATTAATTAAATTAGAATGCTAATTTGCTCCATTATTAAATTTTGGACAGAACACAGTGATATTATGTATAGTTGGGTCTATAACAACCGGTAGGCCTAGTGTACAACCCAAAGTAATCGAGACATTCATACATAACCTAACAGCTAATTTCCTACAAACAACGGACAACATACACTAAATAAATGATCATCTTACCTTTCATTATTATTCCTAGCGCCTCCAACATATTTTTACTTCGACTTGCAATCACAAACACTTCATACGAATTCCAAAATTCTGTCCCACACACGTTAGCAAACTCAACGAATTACCGCACGAGACGACTAAACAGAATAAATTATGGCAGGTCCCAATATTTCGTTATACCAACTAAACAGAATAAAAACACACTTTCCTCTGTAGTGTCTGTCTTTTTTACACATGTTACAAATTTTATAGAATAATTATTACGAATGCCAATATGGCCGACTAACTACCCATATTTCATTATATACATTTGTATATATCGAACAGGTTGTCTGGCTTCAGCGTACAGCAAAAATACGATGTATAAAAATTTGTATAAGTTTTTCGTACGCTGACACACCATAACTTGGGCAAAATAACTTCTTCACCTAAAGATGTACTTATACAAGTTCCTCAAATTTGTTTTAGATACCCTGGGTAAAAATTGGCGTGTGATGAAGAAATTATGCGGCGCTAAGTCTATATATATATATATATATATATATATATATATATATATATATAGTAACACCACAAAATGTTACATAACCAAGACACACACCAGAAGGTAAATTATGACACTAAAGTTATAGAAGTGAATCATTTGTAATGAATGTAGCAAAGAAGAGAAGGACCAGCAAAGAAGAAAGAAGAGGAAGGCTCCCAAGAAGCAGTGATGAATACACTGCCTGACACTACAACCTAAACTATGACTGACTATAACTAATGGACATACAAAGTTCACAATAAGCTGTCAAACAAGCCAGTTCATGACATTAATATGTAGAGTCATGTAAAAGTAAAACTAACTAACAAATGACTTTATTAAAAGTAATGACAATAACAGCATTCTTGCTGAAAATAAGGGAACAATGATATGTAAATAACCAAGACTACTATTATACTAGATGTAGCCACAAAGCTACAAAAGCTAGTTTTATAAACAAAGATGTAACATTATAGAATAAGGACTTATAAAAGGAAATCTTATGTGTGTATAAGCAACTTCCTGATTAAACGAAATGTAATTAATAATAATAATTAAGGAATAAACATGGTGCTATGAGTGTATCTAGACCATGCCTAAACGAAGTTATGTCATTAAGTTAATAGGGAAACAGAAAACCTAATGAACATTGAATTTACTGAACAATAAATATAACTACTGAGATGTGAAATACCATCACTCAATTAATATTGTATGACTTTAAATTGAGTAGGCCAAGTAAAATGTATTTAGAGAATAAGGAATTTTCATAATAACGTATTATCATAATTATATTAAGATTTAATATTGTTCAGCTGTAAATAGCTTTTAATTGTCATAATATATGTATTATTATTCAAATAATAACGTTCTAAAGAGAACACAGTGTAAATAACAAAATGTAAAAAGATAAGAAATAGTCGCATTGTGCATTATTAGCAGACGACAATAAGAAACCATGTTTCAAAACACTATTTTTATGTATTGTCAGTGAAAGCTAGGTGCGAACCCGCATTATGCCACATCAAAATAAAGAGCAGACAATAAGCTTTAATTTGATGATAATAACCTAGAGATCGGAATTATAATAAGTGAATAGTGAGTGTTAGCATTATTTTTTTATCAAAATTAAGAAATTGTCAGTGAATACGGACAACAACGACAGTTAGGTGAGACAGACGCTCCGGTGGCAGTTAACAAAAACAATACGTCATCGTAACGGTTATCTGTACCAATCAAAAAAGAGTTTACTCAGCGAATTTTGTCCCTAACGGCGATGAAGACGAGGGGTATATAACCAGAGACGCTGAGAAATTCGCGATTCGCTTCCTTCATCTCGAGCCATCTAGTTGCCGCTCGCCAGTGTTTTAAATTTTAATGACTTAATACCATATAATAGTAGTAAATACTTCAAAATTTACCAAAATAATTAAGAGTACAGCGATTCATCACACGGAAAGTGCATCGACAAGTAATAGTGAATATTTTAATTGGTGCGTGTGTTCGGAACGAGCGAAAACATTTTAACTAGTAAAGTTAACCACCCGGTATTAGTTAGAAGAGGGTGAATTCTCGTTCCAAGTGCGATTAAAGTGCAGTTATATAGCGGTCAATATAATCCGATCGCTAAAGTGTTTTATTTTTAATCTATAAGATTAAAAAGAAGCAAGGTAGTACAGTGACCAATTTTATTGTTTATCTCTTTTCACTGATCATAATTATCAACACTCTTGTACTGACGCAAAGACAACCAAACTTTTAACAGCAAATACTGTATCAATTTATTTAGAGGATTAAATAATCCAATGTAAGAATATTTGTGTTAGAGTTAAGTATTATAATATTTGTTAGGATATAAGCATACAAAACGATCGTTAACCTCAAAAGTAATTGCGAGTTTTTTTGTTAGAGGCCAAATATGAATTATTACCACAGTAATGTCTATCAAGACAATTAATAACGTTCTATTTGTATTTTCAAGAACCTACTCGTGAGGTAACTTATAAAATAAAATTAAAATTTGTTAATAATTATAAGAGTTTTATATTGTTCTTAATTGAGCTAGGCCAGATAGTAGATGGGTAACTTACCATCCAAATTGTATTACTGTAACAATTGTATTTTACATTTGAGTTGATTTTAAAGGGTATAATAAACCCGTAATGTTATACAGCATAAACTTTGGTTCTAATTATTTCATTTAGATAAGCAATACTCAGCATAGAGTACACTGAGATACTTTTGAGCAGAAATCTTACAGTACTATATCTGAATTATTTTAAATGCCCTAAGCATTTAAACAAGATATGAAGTGAACACATACAATTTTAAAATTTAGCAATGTGTTTTTTCATGGGAACCTTTCATGAAGTAAACCCATGTGGCGCCCGCATTACATACAAGGAGTTGTAAAATCTTGTTTCTAAAGTATAAGCTGGTTATAAGAGAATCTTGACAGTTTATTCAGGGTAAGTGAACGTCAGAACTTCAAGTACTACTACCAGGTATGTGAAAGTGTTTTTTATGTTAATTTATTTGTCCAGACAACACTTGACGGTACTTACACTGACGACATTTAACCAAGAAGAGGAGTTCCACTTCAAGATCGACGCTACCGTTACATTCATTTACCGACCAGCGATTATTATTTTATCCATAAAAAATTATCACACTATAATTACATAAATAATATTTATCAACTAACACAAAAGACAATTACTGCATACAAAATAGAGACTTCATTAATCATTTTTAACCTGTAACCTGAAACATTTTTAACCCACGTAAACGTTTAGTTACAAATTGATGCATCCAACGTGTGGCTGATTTAAACACCCCTATACAATTTTTATTACAAAGTGGCGACCAACAGAATGCGGCTTTAAAAATATTAAATTAATAAATTTTTAATATTAAATTAGCCCGGCAAATACAATAGAACAATCATGCCTCACACACATAAACATGATACTTGGTACAAGGCCAGCCAAGGGGAAGGTGCACAAACGAACACCGAAGCAAATATGGAGGTACAGGAGACACAACCAACATCCGAAATGGAAGTTGCAACCAATAATACCTTGGAAACCCAACTAGAGAGAACGCCTCCTGCAGAACCTGAGCAACCCAGACAACCTGAGAGACCCACACAAACATGGATCGCAGATTTCCAAGAGTGGATGAAGAAAATGATGGAGGAAATGGTGAAAAATAACGAGAAATTAAACAAAAAATTAGACGATAATAATAAAAGTATGGAATCGATTCATAAGAAAATGGATGACAGCCAGAAAAATAATGAATTATTAACGAAGAATATGGAAGCATTGAACAAGAAGATAGATGACAATAGTAAGACATTGAAGGAAGATTTAAATACAAAGTTAGACGATATCAGCAAGAAGATGGAGGATAATAACGAGAAAATAAACACCAAAATCGACAGAGAAATAACAGTAGTCAGAAGAGCGATCGTGGAAGTACACGAGAGGTGTGAACAACACAGCCAAGATTTACAACGTACTAGAGAAGAGGTCGATGGTCGAATCAACAATATAGAGGAAATCAATGAAGCCCGAATCGAGTCTCTAAAGAAGATGAGCCAGGACGAGATAAAAAGAGTAAGAACGGACGTGGGAGAAAGATGTGAGGAAATAGACACATCAGTGAACACTATAAGAACCCTAACTGTCACCAATAAAGAAAAAATCTAGGAACTACGTCAACGGGAGATTCTACAAATGCGCGAATAAATCGAAATCATTCGTAACCGACCAGCACAGGGTCACTACCTACAACCCATGGATAACCGTGATGTTATCAACTTTAAAAATTACAAGAAGAACCCGATTGAATGTCTGGAACGAGTGGAGGAAAACCTGACCAGAATCTGGTAAAGTAGATGGACGGTAATACGCAGTTTGATTGATGAATACTTCAAAGAAATCCACGATAATTGGTGGACTGCAACCCGCCACGAGGTCCAGAGTTATGAGGAGTTCAAGACACTGTTCAGGGCCAAATACTGGTCGGAGTCTACGCAGAACATAGTGCGGGATGATATCTGTCACGGCAAATATGACGCCAGTCGAGGAACAACTCCAACTTCTTACTTCCTTGGTAAGGTATGTTTCGCACGAAACCTCGAACCAAGGATACCAGAGGAGTGCCTGGTCACCAAGCTCGCTTATCATTATGAGGAGGGAGTAGCCAGTTCATGTCAATGGGGGCAAATCAAAACGGTCCAAGCCATGGCAGCTCTGCTTGAGGATAGCGAACATGAGGGCTACTATAGAAGCAGCCACAAGAGTAATGAGAACTTCCACGACAGAAGTGGTAACCAAAATAATAACAACACTAACTTCCGGAATTACCGAAGTAATTTTAATAATTATAATCATAATAATGTGAACCAAAATAACGAGAATAGTTATCGGCCAAACAATCAGGGTAATAATAATAATTACGCTGGTAATAATAATAATAATAATAATACGAGACGGCCGCAAAATCATAACAACAACCCCAATCGACCCCAGAACCAGGGTGGAAACAACCAACCGCAGCAATACCGAAGGGCCAACTATGTCCAGGCCAACACTGAGCAGGGAAGGAGGCGGTATTATCCAAGGCGCCGTAGCTTCAACGGACACGATGACGAGGAGTACCAGCGCGAAGACAGGAGAAATGCAAGAGGTGGACAATGGAGGAGTAGGAGTATTGAAGGCGACAGCCGCAACAACAATTATCGGCCACAAGTTCATTTCATGCCAAACAATGACCAGAATCACCATGGAGGACGGCCCGATATGGAAGAGAGGAGTCAGGTAAACACACCAGACAGACGCGATGAAGAGAGTGAACTCTCTTTAAACGCATCGCGGCAGTGAGAAACCACATAGACCCCTCGCTGAACCATTCTATTGGGTGCAATTATGAAACGACTTCGAACCAAACAATAACAATAATAAGAAGTCACTATTTAAAAAATATCAGACAAGAACTGCTGGAAGAGGAAGAAATTGACCGCCATCAGTGCAACAATGACATAGCATATGTGACTGCCAAAATAAACGGAGTGGCCACCACATTGATGATCGACACGGGCGCAAATGTCTCGTTAATGGATAGAACGGAAATCAACCGCATCCAAGAAGAAGGCAAATCGGTAATACCAACCCTACCGATTAGCAATATAATATTAGTGGGAGCGACTGGACGACAGAATAAAACCGTCAAGAAACAGGTCAGTCTTGAAGTGACCAGTCATGGAGTCAAGGTCCCAATGATATTTTTGGTAGCTACTGGATTACCATTTCGCAGTTTAATTGGCTGCGACATCCTGCGGAAATACTCAGCAATTATCGACATGAGTAGAGCAAAAATAACTCTAAGTACGCCAGATTTGGAATGGATGGCTGAGATTATTGGGAGTAAGGAAGCTCCTCAAGACCGCACCATTTTCCACATCAGAGAAGTATGAAATCCTAGGTATCAAGCACCTATTAATGAAGCTGAGTATCAACCAAAAAACGACCTTTTGTGGGATGAAAAAATAAGAGAAATCCGACAATTCAAGTCAACCACAAGAGACTATTCGCCAAGCCCAGACCAAATTGAAACGTTGGTCAGAATATACAACAGATACTGGCATGTATTCTCAGACATCCCTGGGAAAGTAAAAAATTATCAATGTGAGTTGAGATTTAAAGAACCCGTAAATTTTAATCGGAAGTCATACCCAATTGCTTATTCTTTAAAAGAAGCAGTTAGGACCGAGATTAACCAATTATTAAAGGATGATATCATTGAGTGCAGTCAGTCACCTTATACTAGCCCTATTGTAGCTATAAAAAAGAAGAACGGGAAAGTGAGACTTTGCCTAGATGCTCGGGAGATTAAGAAAAACCTGATTAATAACCGAACATCTCCTGGCAAAATAGAGGAAATTTTAAAGAAGTTTCATGGCATACACTTTATTAGCTCATGGGACACCGTCTGCGGCTACTGGCAGGTGGAACTGCACCCCTACAGCCGAAAATATGTAGCCTTTATTTTCGAAGGGCGCAACTACCATTTCAAACGATTGCCCTTCGGATTAGTGAACTCTGTAGCAATATTTATTCAGTGTATGGACCAAGTATTAGGCCAAGAAGCGCTCCAGTTCACTACCGTTTATGTAGATGATCTACTCATAACATCTACAAACTGGGAAGAACATTGTCATAGAATAAACCATGTGTTGAACAAATTGTCTGAAAACAACATCACGTTGAAACTTGAAAAATCACAACTCATAGCCAAAGAAGTACAATTTCTATGTTTCCAATTGACAGAACTGGGAATAACACCATCTAAGGAAAAAATAGAATCTATACAGCAATTCCCCACCCCAAGAAACAAAAAACAATTGCAGTCTTTTTTAGGCCTGTGCAATTATTATCGCAAACTCCAAAATAACTATTCGGAATTAACTACAAAATTATCACCACAATTATCTTTAAAAGACAAATGGACATGGGGACCAACTCAAGATATAGTGTTCCAACAAATCAAAACCAAATTCCTAGAGACAGTGATGCTACATCACCCAGACTTCAATAAACCTTTTTACCTCAATTGTGATGCAAGTGACATCAGCTTAGGTTCTACACTGTACCAAGAGGATGAAGATGGGAACCATCTGGTTATAAGCTTCGCCAGTAGAACACTAAACAAATGCGAACGAAATTACAACGTGACAGAAAAAGAGCTGTTAAGTGTTGTATTTGCCTGCGGAAAATTCCGGACCTATATTTTAGGATATTCAATAACAGTACAAACAGACCACAAGTCCATATCCTTCCTAAAAAACTGTAAATTAAGTCACGGTCATTTAGCAAGATGGACCCTAGTCTTACAAGAATATAACATCAGTTGGGAGTACATTCCAGGCAAAAAGAATATAGCAGCAGTCGTATTGTCACGCATAAATATAACCAGCCAGACCTATGAAGGAGAGAAGGAAACAATTGCAAAGGTCTATCACATCCTTAAGAGTCGGTCAGACTTAGAAGAAATAGTTAAAGAAATAGAGCAACACCAAAAGCAAGACAGCAAATTGATGCAAATCCATCAGAGACTAAGTGCACAAGACAATAGAGTAATACAATACTATTGTTTACACAACAATTTATTATTCATTAAGACAAAATACCATAACAATACCTGGAAATTGGTAATACCCAAAACATTAGAAAAAGATATCATAACGGATTATCACATTCGTTATGGACACATGGGAGCAGTTAAAGTGGTAAGAGCACTAGAAGAACACCTGTATATTAAGGACATCAACAGAAGAGTGCGTAATTATATCAGGAGTTGCCACATATGTCAACTGGTGAAATGCACCAACGAAAGGAAAGATGGACTAATGATACCTATAACTTCATCAAACAAGTTAGAAAAAGTTTTTGTAGACATCTGCGGTCCATTCCCTAGAAGTGGAGGTCGACGTCAATATAAATATCTCATAATAATTTTCGACCATTACACAAAATTCACGAAGTTGTATCCAATAAATCGTGCCACTACAAGTAAGATACTTAATATCATTATACAAAGCTATATACCTGAAGTGGGGAGTCCGAAAACAATCATAACGGATCATGGTACCCAGTTCAAGGGCAGAAGATGGAGGGACACACTGCTGGACCATGGGGTGAAAACATATAAAACCTCAGTGTACCATCCCAGCAGTAACCCGTCCGAAAGAGTGCTGAGAGAAGTTGGAAGAATTCTCAGGACCTATTGTTCCAACCAGCAAAGGAAGTGGAGTGAGTATATCTCAGCAACAGAAGACTTTATCAATGTAGCTCACCACCAAGCTATAGAAACCACACCTTATGTTTGAGAAACCTCCACCACGAGAAAATTGTGACATTATTCAGTTTCCACAAAGCCAGGAATACCAATTCGACAGAATCCATTTCCATAATAAGATTGTCGAGAAATTAGCACAAAGAAAAAGAAAGTATCAACACAAGGTACCATCAAAAATCATACAGTATCATGTAGGTGACCAAATACTACTATGAAATAGAGAATTACCCAGCACGATGGAGAGTATCACTAAGAAACTGCTAGTACTGTATACAGGCCCTTATACAATAACAAAGAACAATCAGAACAATACTTATGAAATTCCTGATCCAATAAGTAAGAAGGTCAAGGGTACATATAACCAAGCATCCTTCAAAAAATATTATGTATAATGAGACTTATCATGAGATGTAGAATGTCATAATGTTTACAGTACCTTGATATATAATACTATAAGCAGAAATCAAAAATGAATCCATGAAAATGTAATTGACCCATAATGAGCCCAATAGAATGGTGAAAGCGCAAAGACCCCCTAATATACTATTGAATAAATCTAATATACTATAATGCTTCATCCTTCAACATTAATTTCCACAAATGAAATTAAAAAACATCCAGAATAAGTGGTAAACATCTATCACTTGAAGGAGCAGAGAAGCAAAACAACAAAGCGAGTAATACAGAAGAAGGCTATAACAAGGAACGAGAAAAGTAATTAAATGATAAAGAAAAATGTTTATCATATTGTATATAACAGGAATGTTTATCAAATATTGTATACAACAAAATGTTTACCAAATGGATATTGCATATAACAAGAATGTTTATTAAATGAGTATTGTAAACCCCTGATAATCAAAGAAGATAATGAACAAAGTGTTAAAAACCCAGTGTATAAACAGTGTTAAGAGTGAACTATGGTGAAACTCAAGAAGAATTTAAAGACCAACTGCATCATATATAGTGATAAATTTAAGTGTGTAAATTAAAAACAGTGAAATAACCAAAACAACGAACTAGTATCGAAGAATAGCAACAAGGCTGATAAATAATATAGCAAATATGTCAAGTTATAAATAAAATAATGACCTGTGAAGAGAAGTATGTTAGATAAAATGATAAAGCATGAACAGTGATAATAATGAAACCTCTAATACCTTGAGTGTTATATTGAATATGATGTCTTATTGAAAAAATAAATGGTATGTTATATTTTATGTGTTGTGATAGTGCAACTGTTGTTATGTGCAACTTTTTATTGTCCCAGACAGAGATGAAGATTCCTCTGATTCTGAGGATGTATAGTTGAGGAACGGCGGAGAATGGATGCCAAATAGAGCCCCTCTGACTCCGAACCCACTATAAATGTTAGGGAATTGAATTATAATATATCAAGGATTATACATAAACAACTGTGAGGTAAAATGAAAGAACAAAAGAGTTGGTCACTAGAATCAAAATGTGTATAATGTAAAGAAAAATGTGTTATTATAAAACAGGGAAATTGTTAATTTAAGAACTATGATACGATATAACTAAATGACTAAGAGTATGAAAAACTTGAACAATACTAGTAAGCTACAAATAATACTAGCAAAGAACTTAGTCTAGAGCAACACACCAACAGACTATTGAACTTAATGCAGATAGAAGCAGTAATATTATGATGAAACAAAATAAAGTGATAATTTCTTCAAACTATAAAACTTTTCTCAAATTATCAATTTTGAGAGGGGAGTATATGTAACACCACAAAATGTTACATAACCAAGACACACACCAGAAGGGTAAATTATGACACTAAAGTTATAGAAGTGAATCATTTGTAATGAATGTAGCAAAGAAGAGAAGGACCAGCAAAGAAGAAAGAAGAGGAAGGCTCCCAAGAAGCAGTGATGAATACACTGCCTGACACTACAACCTAAACTATGACTGACTATAACTAATGGACATACAAAGTTCACAATAAGCTGTCAAACAAGCCAGTTCATGACATTAATATGTAGAGTCATGTAAAAGTAAAACTAACTAACAAATGACTTTATTAAAAGTAATGACAATAACAGCATTCTTGCTGAAAATAAGGGAACAATGATATGTAAATAACCAAGACTACTATTATACTAGATGTAGCCACAAAGCTACAAAAGCTAGTTTTATAAACAAAGATGTAACATTATAGAATAAGGACTTATAAAAGGAAATCTTATGTGTGTATAAGAAAACTTCCTGATTAAACGAAATGTAATTAGTAATAATAATTAAGGAATAAACATGGTGCTATGAATGTATCTAGACCATGCCTAAACGAAGTTATGTCATTAAGTTAATAGGGAAACAGGACCCCTAATGAACATTGAATTTACTGAACAATAAATATAACTACTGAGATGTGAAATACCATCACTCAATTAATATTGTATGACTTTAAATTGAGTAGGCCAAGTAAAATGTATTTAGAGAATAAGGAATTTTCATAATAACGTATTATCATAATTATATTAAGATTTAATATTGTTCAGCTGTAAATAGCTTTTAATTGTCATAATATATGTATTATTATTCAAATAATAATGTTCTAAAGAGAACACAGTGTAAATATCAAAATGTAAAAAGATAGGAAATAGTCGCATTGTGCATTATTAGCAGACGACAATAAGAAACCATGTTTCAAAACACTATTTTTATGTATTGTCAGTGAAAGCTAGGTGCGAACCCGCATTATGCCACATCAAAATAAAGAGCAGACAATAAGCTTTAATTTGATGATAATAACCTAGAGATCGGAATTATAATAAGTGAATAGTGAGTCTTAGCATTATTTTTTTATCAAAATTAAGAAATTGTCAGTGAATACGGACAACAACGACAGTTAGGTGAGACAGACGCTCCGGTGGCAGTTAACAAAAACAATACGTCATCGTAACGGTTATCTGTACCAATCAAAAAAGAGTTTACTCAGCGAATTTTGTCCCTAACGGCGATGAAGACGAGGGGTATATAACCAGAGACGCTGAGAAATTCGTTGACTAAAACTAAACTAAAACAGATTAGGGGATGTTCACTACGTAATTATTAAAAGTTATTTTTACCATGTTTCACTCACTACTGGTGTTAACAAACAATCATAATTTAGAAACATATACATATGATTTTAGAAACATAATTTATTTTGTCAATTAAATCAATTAATTGAATCTTCCTAACTGTTTGATGCAATTACTAAATCATAATTTAGAAACATATAGAAACATATGTTTCTAAATTATGATGGTTTGTTAACACCAGTAGGGAGTGAAACATGGTAAAAATAACTTAATAATTACGTACTGAACATCCCCTAATCTGTTTTAGTTATAGGTAATATATTACTTTGCTATATGTTGACTGTTGTAGGTATAAACAATTTATTTACCAATCTAATATCCAATTGTTGATTACTGTTTGTTTAATTAATTAAAATAACATTATATTTAGTAATTTAAATTGTAATACTGTATAAATTAAGTTCTCTCGTACTATAATTTGCTCGCTTTCTTAAAGATAATTTGAAGATGTAAACAAACTATCATAAGTCTTCACATAAAAAATTATACATACATATGCATGCACACACTCACATCACCAACACGTTCACCCAAATATTTAATTGTTTCGTTATGTTTGATATTCCTATTGTATTTCATACACAGGTCCTGAAGATGACAATAAATATTGTCGAAACGTCGACACAAAATAACTAAAAGTTGTATTATTGACCAATCCTCACTAACCATCCACTAAAACATATTTGTAATATTAATAAAAGAAAAAACCAATTTATTAAAAGAATTTTGTGAGGTACAAATACCTAATTAATCAGATGTTTAAATATTAAGATTAGACTATGTTGGTTATTTCAAAATTTCATCTAAAATTGTATCTGAAATTATGAAATAAGGGAAGGTATTATGTACTGCTGTTAAAATGCACACAGTACATAATAGGGAGGTAATAAATTTTAAAAGAGAAAGGATGCAGATTTTGTATTGAATGTAACATATGTTTTAAAATGTAAACAAAAAACATTGGGACTATCGACTCACCCAGTCAACATAGAGGTCGATTCCTATATGATATAAAACAATATTCAGTTATATGTTCAGAAAAGAATATATGAAATTGGAATGAATGTTATAATAAGAGTAAAGAGTAATAAAATTATAATTTAATAAATAACAACTAGAATTACAAATATTAGAGGTAAAATAAATATGTTTAATAAGAAATAGAAAAATGATATATGTTTTAATAGTTATATGATAAACAGATGTAAAGAAATTAGGGAATTATCAAAGTGGCAATTTTGTAAATTGTTAAAAAAAATTGTATTGTATAGTGATGAAGAAAATGTTTATTAGTCTTCAAATATATTTAATAAGAGTTACATCATGAGTCTTCAATTATATTCAATAAGAGTAACGTTATTAGTCTATTTTTATTTTCAATAAGAGTAACGTGAAGAGTCTAATTTTATATCGAATAGTAACAGCATGAAGAGTCTAAAATTATATCTATTAAAAGTAGCTTGAAGAGTCTAAATTCATAAAATAACATTTGTACATCATCAAGTTTAATGTAATAGGTAAAAGAAAATAAAGTAAAGGAGTTTAACTTGTGATACCAGAGTTCTGATTATAATATTTAATAAATAAATAATATTACGAGAAATATAAAAATATCCTTAGTAGAACGACTATAGAAGAGGGAAATCCTGGACTGAAGAAGAGCTTAAGTGGCCATAAAGGATAATTAAGTGTTCCGAGGAGACATCTGTGTTGCAGTCGTCCTGGAGAGCGGCATTCAGCGGTGAGATCAATAAGAAATTTGTGTGAAGGAACAGATCATCAAGCCTGATATTGCTTTTGAAAAAAGGTAAACAACAACCAGAAGTGAACCCGTGGCAGCTGGAAGAATTCAGAGTCGGTTAAGTTACATTAGTCTGGTATTTATTTTTTACATGGTTAATTCTCAAAATACTACATATTAAGTGAACTGGTGTATAAATTGGTTATGTCAAAAGATGCTAATGTTGAATTGTGTGGAATGTGTATGTGTTCGGTTTTCTTGACGAGTTCTATGTTATTTTTGACGGAAGTGTTGTTAATTAGATTTATGTTTTTCTGATTATTTTATCTAGGTGTCTTGTGATTTTGTGGGAGGGTGCTTGTGTGTTGTTTATTAAAGGTCTGATGGGAGTATTGGGTTTGTGTATTTTCGGTAAAGCATTTAGTTTTGGGGAGTTTGGTTTGATTTGTTTGAGGTATTTGATGTTTTCTGTTTGGATTATGTGTTTTGCGTTATTTATAAATTTGTTTATTTGTTTTTGATATTTTAATGTGGGGTCTTTATCTATTTTTTTTATATTGTTTTCGGTGAAGAATTTCTCAATTTTATTGTTTATTTCTTGTTTATCCATTATAACATTTATGTTCCCTTTATCGGCTTTTAATATCATTAGGTTATGTTCAAATAATTTTTGTTTTATATTTTTTAGCATTTTAATTTCGTTATTGTGTCCTTTTGTTTGGTGTTTTTGTGTGTGTTGTAATTTACATTTTATGTCATGCCGTATGGGATCTTGGTCGTTAATGTGTGTGTTTTGTACAGCTGTTTCGGTGTCTATGATTAAGTCGCGTATATGTGTATTGTGGTTGTTGTTGTTGGGTGTATTGTTTTTTAAATTATGTTTGAGTCCTTTGTTTAATAAAGTTATTTCATCATTTGTGAACCTGATGTCAGTTGTGTTTACTGTGCGTGTGTGGGATTTGTGTGTCGGTGTGGGGATTGTTTCTATTATGGATGTTGTGAGGTTTGTTAATTTTTTGTTATGTCTATCTTGTATTCTCGATTTGATTTTGTCTATATTGTTTTGCGAGTGTTTTATTATATTTTCGATTTTGATATGGTGTAACATTTGTGTTAGTTTTACGTGTAAATTGTAGGCCTGTTTGTTGAGTGTGTCTTTCTTGTGGTATAGATCATTGATTAAGTATATGTTGTTTAAGTATATGTTTTCAGTTTTTTGTTTGGTTAAAAGTGAAGTGTGTGTGTTTTGTTTTATTGTAATTTGTGCATGTTATAGTGTAAAATTTTTAAAAATATATATAAATAATTTTGGATTACGCAATGAACGCGAAGGCAGTTAGTTTCTGTCAAGAGTGTGATGGATAGGGGAGAAATACGACTGTCATTCGGACAATACGTGTATTCAATAAGACGACAATGTGACGCCTTGTTTAGTAGAGGGAATAACTCTAAATAGCTATGTTAAATTAGGGTGAAGCGAGAGAAAATGCCTTCATAACAGATATGCCTTCATAACAGATACTCTGTGCATGCCATTTACCAAGAATACACGAGGCGAATGACTCGATTGCAGCGTAACACCATGTGGGAAAGGTCAGAGACGACATTCTGACACAAAGGGTTTACAATGACTTTACTTGAAGGTCCGTCATATGAACAATAAGGGTTTTGTTGTGAGAGTGAAAAGTCGATGTAACGACAATGGGGGGTTCGTATACTATAACAAACACGAATGGAATGAGGGAGAAAGGCGAACGTACAGTACCGAGAAGTTATCAACCAGCAGTGTAGTAATAAAAATGCTGAAAGGATACAGCAAGACAATACCAAAACTCGTCAAGCCTGAGACTATGGGATGATGGAGTGACAGGGTATAAATCAGAGGGACATAACTTGAACAGAAGTAGAACAAAAGGGTGATTGACAGGCAGAGGAATTGCTCTTTTTGAAGAATTAAGGGGTGATGACACCAGAGAGTATGTTGGAGTAGGGTAGGCAGCCTATCAGAGACGAAGGTTTGGCCAGGGCTGGACACAAGAACTACGTTGTTATGGAGACGATTGGCATAAACGAATCGGAAGGGAGTCGCGAACCTGACTCAAGACTTTGGGTGGAGTCTTCAAAGAAATCGAGACAAGAAACCAATGAGGAAGACGTTTGAGGATGGTAGAGATTTAAACAAGGGTGTGGAAGGGAGTTGAGTTGATAAAACCGTGTGTTTACCACGAGAAAGCCCAGTATCATACAATTTTGCCGCAGTACCATATAATTTTTAGCACAGTATCACATAAATTTTAGAGAGTATCACATTAATTTTAGTCAGTCTTACTCAAAGTGCTCAGTATTACATAAATTTTGCTCAGTATTATGGAGATGTGCGGTAACTCAGTATCTTAGTATGTTACAAGTCCGGAATATCAGTTTCAAATCAACAATGTACTAGACTCTTTATTTCATTGAACTTAGACTCTCGTCAGTTTATATACATCTGTGCGTAATGACTTTATTATACATCAGTTTAACTACCACAACGTAATACAACATAGTGCGCAGTAAACGGTGAACGCGATGGCAATACGTTAATTTATAACATGTCGGCTACGTTATAATCCAGGGAACCCGTGATAATTGACTCTGGCCAATTATACAGGCTGCCTACGTTGTAACAAACTGAAATTTAAACACATCACTAACAATAATTATAAGTACTCTAATAAAAGGAAACGGGGGATGGAATTTTGCTGATTTATGCACTCACTTTAGTATGCAACAAAGATGACATCCCTTTATTTACGTATGATTGATAATACATTACAAACAAAATTTTTACTTGCACAGAAATTGTAAAGGGGTTTCTTGTATTAAAAATGATCATACAGATAGTGTATTTACCTCGGATCCGAGTCTCTTTAAACTAGTTAGCAATTTTCAAATTTACTCTACTTCTTTAGTCAATTACATTATTACTTAAAATACCATTTGAAGAATGGTTTCATTTAGTTGTGCGATGCTTCAAGGCTACATCACAAGAGTTATGTTACAACGTATGATTTCTGAAATTACTTGTTACACCATTGTAATGCTTAACGCCTAGAGATTGTCATTTAAAAGTCTTTTTCATTTGAAATTACTTATATTTTAAAAGATACATTATTCACGGAAGACGAGCTTCCGCGTCACCTCTAGTTAAATGTTATCTGTCCATGTCCTGTCGCGTGATTCTTCTGTACTCTCTTAGCAGTGGGTTGTCATCATGGTAGTCTTTCCAGTGGATGTCCTCGGAGTCAACTAACAATGAAGTGGATGTTATGGTGTCATCTAGTGTGAAGTCGTCCTGTTTCTCAGCGGTAGTGTAAATGCAGTTGAGGTCTTAGTCTTCACTATTCACAGTTATTCACATCACATTTGTAATAGCACAGTTGTATTGGAGTTTACATATTCGTTTCACATTATGATGGAATTACAGATAACTTGAACCATATTTTCTTTTGGAGATAGGAGATGTCACTTTACACACTTATTTTCTTCTTTCACATCTTTGTGATAAAACACACTACATTTTAGTTACATATATCTATATCTCTACACTGTTAGTGGAAGCTAATAACGAAATAAATAATTAAAAAAAAAACATTTTGTGCCGAGCCCCGCTTGGAGCTGTGTACCGATTGAAAGTCGCATCTCAATTCTACATTGTTACAACAGGAAAATTGTAACAACGCGGAGTGAATACTCCACCCTAATATAGTTCCAAATTTTAATTAGTAATACAGTCTTACAGTTCGACAAAATAAACAATCGAGACTTTGCTTGTCTACAGAATTTATTACAACTACTACTAGTGACTTTGAATTATTTATTATTTACATTATAGTTTACAGATATTTTTATTTAATGCCGGGTCGGTATGCAAGTTGGATCCGGTATACACAGGTCATAGCATGATAAATTTAATAAAGGGTTAACAGTTTTATTTTTAACTTTTGCTTTCTCAGTTTTAATTAATTATTTTAGTTAAATCCCCTTTTTATTTCTCATTACTATTATGAGTTAGTTCAGGTTTATTTGGTTTAATAATGCGATTTAATGGTTTTTACTAACTTCCCATTTTATATTTTTATTATTATTATTATTTTATTTTTTATTTTTTTTAAATTTAAATCGTCACATACTCCGCCGCTTAAAAGAGGCATGGGGGGGAACTTTTAATAAGGTGAATTCGAAAGTAAGGTACTGGGGCACACTTGTCGTTACTGTGTGGAGTTTCTCTCCTTCTTTTCCCTTTTTCTTTCATTTATTTATTTGCATGAGTTATACACAACTTATTTCTTCTTAGTATCAAACAATATATTGCAACAGAACACAGGATGATAAGATATGCTGTTTATATCAGAGTACATAAATGACAGGAATTTTCTTGTTTAAATTTGTTTTGTGTAATATTTTGTTTTTTAGTCATAAGTTTTGTATTTAAAAAATGATAAGCATATATGTTACACCAAACTCTTCATAAAAAATTATACTATATTGTCATGTATTTTTTGTATGAAATGGTGCGCGTGTGCGGGTGTGATAATCTGCGACTGATATAGCGGCAGTGGTAGTTAACTGATTTACATGAAAATTTGACAAGGAATTATTTAAATAAATAGCTTCGATTTGTGTATACTCTGAGGTTTGTAATTATTTTAGAAATATGATTTTTTAAGTAAAGCAAAACTCAAGTGTAACTCTTGTCAATGATAGGGTAATAATAATTGTAGATAATTCCCATGCAGGACTATGCAAAATTATACAAAGTTTTTCATGAATTTTGTGTATCTGGTTGTTCCATCAATCATGTGACTTGGGCTTGGCCTATCAAATTACACCAAATGCAGTGAGATTCATACGTTGCAGAGCTAGGTTGAACACAGTCTGTCTGTCGACATTGCTAGGGGAAGTTGTGCCCCGGGTAAGAGAGTTATTCTCTTACAAACGTAAAAAGATCTTATATAAAATAAACCATAAACCTTAAAATTCTTAACGAAGTTTTGCGGTCAGAACCAAGAAGGAATAGAGGAATATTTTATATAAAGTAAACTATAAACCTTGTAATTCTTAACAAAGTTTTGCGGTAAGAATCAAGAGGATAAATAATTAAGTAAAATTTAAAATAAAATTCAGTGCTGTGTCGTGTAAGTTAAGATATCCGCATAGGGACCTTAAAGACACTACAAGTTATCATGGAAGCAGTTAAACATAACTACGTGACTCAGAAATATCGCCGCTGGAGCTTCTTGCTGTACAAGGACGACGAGACGCCAGGACACCAGGAAGGAGTGAAGCTGTAGAAGAGGACGACGAGACGGGACCGACGAGACGAGACGAGGACGTTGCAGCAAACAAGTAAAATCGATTCATATTAATCGAACAATACAAACAATTTAATATAATCAATACATGACAATTTAAAAAACATAATACATCTTTATAAACAATATTTGTATGTAATAAATAATTTTTCATCTCCTCCATAATAGACTTTTATCGATTTCTACACACTCACAATATCCTTATTAGAATAATAAAGTTTGATCTGTTGCAATATATATATATATATATATATATATATATATATAGTAACTGAACAGATATATTAGTGTTAGATGTATTGATGTTATTACTATTTGAAGATGGTGTTATCTTCAATCAATCTTCAATATTTGGTTTAAATTAAAATTATTATTAGTGTGATTGTGGGTGTTCCCGTTTAAATCTTTCAGTTTAAAAAAGTATTTAGCACTTCACTGTTCACCTCCCCACTTACCATATGTGGATCAATTATCTGTATCTTATCAATGTTCTGTATGGTGACTTCTTCTGCTGCAACATACACTGTATACACATATGCGGATATTCCATTTGAATACCCTAAGTAATACACATGCACAATAAAGTAAATAATGACTTAACTGTAAATTGAATTGTACTGAACATTCAAATTCTACCGCCACCTTCTGATAGAACTAGTTATGAAAATTAAATTATTTAAAAAAAAATTAAAACTCTTTCCACTGGTAAATAAATTGAGATTTATTAACAGTTCTGAAATGCCATTAACTCTTTTAAATAAACAATCAATCACTAATGTCTTTACAAAATAATAATTATTATGAACAATTCTTGAGCTCTTTTAACCTCAAGGCTGGTAACACTGGGTCTGGTACAATAATTTTTAGTTAACGAGGTTATGTCCTCTTTACACAGTTACATTACCAAATTCGTGTGTTCTTGGAAGTTGCATGATACCAGATACAAGATGTTATCTTTTCTAACAATATTTAATAAAGAATTACTACAAAAAAAAACAAACAAATATTAAAATTAAAAGTCGGTACCATAAAACCGATATATATCGTACTATCGTACGTTGAGTTTACTGGATACAGCAGTCGTTTTGATAACACGTGCTTTATGCTGCACTGTTAAAAATTGCTATTATTATTTATTTGTTAGTTATAAAAATCGTTTGTTGGCAAGAGAAAAAAATCTATAATAAAAAAACTCTTGTGATAGCTTTCATTGGATTGAAATTATTTGAGAACAGAATTATGAAAAGGTGACAAAGTTGTCGTTGTTATCTAGGTTAGTTAACAAAAGTAAGTAGTTATATTGAATAATTAAATTATTCATTAGATTCTTAATAATATAAACACATATATTTTATTCATATTGCATCTGATGTGTAATTATCAGTTGATTAGAATATTTTTTGCAATAACTTATTTATTCGTCAATTTAAACGAATGAGTCAAATGAGCGACTATGCATTACACTCATATTTTCGATATTTAGATTAATATTGATTTCTTTAATTACGATAAACTCGTAAAACATTTATTTTTTAAATTAATAAATGCGAGATAATTCTTTTATTTAATTCTGATAATGTTCATCATGATTAATACACTTCGGTACTTCTGACTAGAGTAGTACCCAAACGATAATTTTTCGTTCACTAACAAAAATTATTATTTCCATTCAATTCGTTAAATAATAAAATTAGAGTACTCCTTGTTTTTTATAAAGCACAAAACACGAAAACACGACCTTTATTATACACTGGTCGGTTTATTATTTTAATTCACTTAGCACTGGACACTCGTTATTACTCTGTTGTGTACAGGTTATGTGTGTATAGCGTAACTTATAAACATGTCGCACACAATTTAAATAAATCTTGATACATTTCTTCATCAACCTTGCTCGGTGAATGATGCTGGTAGACTCCTTGACGACTGAAAGATGACTGAACGCTTCACCTAAGCGTCTCCTGCTTGTCTGGTTATTTTCATTCATTTTATTGGTTTAAATTGTCGAACTCTCTACCCCAAAACACCTCAGTTAAATAAAACTTTTAATTTTTTATCAATTTTTGTTTGGGTTAGAGATTAAAAGTGACGTAAGCGTTGATACACAAAATGACTAAAAAGTTTATAATTGCTATAACTTTTTTATTAATCATCGTATCGTTGAATGGTTAGTGGCAATAGATCGCGGACACTTGCGGCTTTAAATAAAGTCTAAACAAGGATAAAATCCGTCCATTATTAACTCACTACAACATTTCACAAAACCCATATGGTGAATCTTAATATTAATAAGTTTATTTCACCATATCTTGCTCTAGTTACCCTATAACACTTATTATTAAACGTCTTGAGTCCATTTCTCATTTGTTTAATACAGAAAATAGGTGTAATTACTATTCCAACAATATTTGGTAATGGCGTCCTCAAACGACCATATTGGATTGTTTATAATCGCTTATAACTCTATTATTTCTTAACTAATTACATTTGTTTGGCATTCTAACAATACTATACATTTATTTACATCTGTTCACATTTTGTTTTATGAAAAATGTTGTTTTTCATATACTAATAGTCTTATCAAAAAAACCTTCTGTTCTCTTTCCTTTAAATTGTCACTTTTTTCAACTATTTTACCACATAAGGTATATTATGTTACAAATTAAAATAGTGTACAACTATAGTACATTGTTTATTTAATGTATTTATCAGTCTTTCTTTATCTGAAAGCTTTCCAATTCTTAATATTGGGTTTGTTTACATCAGGCTTTGCAATGAGAGTCAGTTAGTTTCTATTAAATCAACTACTAAATTGCTATTATTACATTTGATATGTGTTCTCATAGTGGTATCAGATATCTCTCTGACTACTGATAACATTTTTATTCACCTTTGAACAAGTTTGGATAGTGCATTTTGCTCAACTATCTTGGTACATAGTGTTTGTTTACACTTGGTTCTACAATCATAGTCAGTTAGTTTTCAATAATTTGATTATAAAACTGCTATTATTATAATTGTGATCTGTTCTCATAGTAGTACTAGATATTTTTCTAACTACTGGTAACATTTTCAGTAATCCTTTAATAAGTTTTAACAATGTATTTTGCTTAACTAACTTGTCACATAGTGTTTGTTTACATTTGGTTCTACAATCAGAGTCAGTTAGTTTCTAATAGTTTGACTATAAAACTATTATTATTATAATTGTGATTTGTTCTCATGTTATCTGGTCACAATTGTGCAACATATTCTTATGCAGTACTTGATTCTACTATTATGATTTCATTATGGTATTCTATTACAATGGTTTGATTGTTAAGTAATACACATGTTTACACTATTTTTCTAAACAATAACACAAGTATTCTTAATCTAATAGCATTACATTTCTTGTTGTGTTGTACCTAATTTTTGGTACATTGGTTGTTTGATACTTAACAAACTAGCTTATTTGTTATTATTTGTTCTGGACCTTCTTTATATTTTAGTCTATCTTGCCGTGGCATTCAGTTATATCTCATTTTAAAGTTTACAAAGCTTTTATTATCAGTTTCTATGAACAATTATTTTATTGTTCTATCTCACATTTCTCTTGGTGGTCTTACGATTATCTATTTTGGATTACAATCTTGATTAAATTGGTCACACTAATTGTCTGTGCATTTTAACTATTTAATCTTTGATTTTTCCACTATAATGGTAACACATTTTCCTCTGTTATAAACCTTCTCACTTGTATTGTCTGTGGGGTTTATTTGGGTTAAAATGGTTAACTTGTTACAGGTTCTCACACTTACATTAAGTTTTCACTATTACTGTTTGTGATTGCTTAATTATGCTAAACACTGTTTCTTCATAGTTGATAATAGTTATACTTCTTCCGGTCACTAGTATAGTTCCTTGTATACTTGGTGAATGGTGATTTCTTGTATTATTCATATATTATCTTCACTCTTCATGTTATGTTTCCTTTGCTCTTCTTCTTCCTTTCTTCTTCTATTTAATTGTTGTTCACTATCGGTGTTCTCCTGGGTTGTACTTTGCTTGTGATAGTCAATGTTCACTTATTCTCGTCATCTTCTTCAATATTTCCATTTGTGGTAGTCATCGTTCCATAGTATTTATATTTATAAATAAATTGGTTGTTTTGCCATCATTGTGGTTGTTCTTGAGTTGTCTCTTCTTCATTTTAATGGTTGTGATCCGTTGCCTTCTCTTCATTTTACATAGTTATTATCTTTGTTGTTTCCCCTCACTGTTTGGGATCTGTTGTCTTCTCTTCATTTTACATAGTCATTGTTTTTGTTGCTTCCCCTCACTGTTTGGGACCTATTGTCTTCTCTTCATTTTAAACATTTAAACAGTTATTATGTTTGTTGCTTCCCCTCACTGTTGGGACCTATTGGGCCTGTTTTCTAACATTTCATATTGGCTCGTTGTCATTTTCTTTCTTCCTTGTACTCGATGATGCTATATTACTCTTCTTTCTTCTTTGTTAGAATTTTACAATAATATATCTTTGTAGATACACACTTTTTGTTTACATTATTTTATGTACTCTGAAATATTTTCATGATCTCCCGTCGCTTGACGTAATAATTGGTTACTCTATGTAACTACCAAATTTGGTACGTTACAATATATATATATATATATATCCTTACAAACTAATTCTTAAATTACGTAAAATTCACCCTTAATGGCTACATATTTAAACACATAAACTTTTTCTTATTTCTATTACTTAAATCTACTACCGGTTTTTTTTCTTTGGGTTTTAGTTACTCTATTCACAGAGTTACTCTCTAAATAATTTATTACTTAGTGGTCAGCTGACTACTCAGTTAGCTCATCTTTCGCTGAACAGGATCTAAGGTTGATCAGGCCTCATTCCTAATTCTAGGATTAACACCTAGCATGGTTACTCAGGTACAAGATAACTTGTCTACCTAGTATTACCTTTTTCTAGTTTTCGCTCTGCCATTTCCTTTTTTTTTTATACAATTTTATCTGCGAAATATGTGTTCTTCGTACATATTCATGAGTCGCAGGTTCGTACAGGGCTACTGTTACTGGGGTTAAGTACTTCTGGATTTGGTAAGGACCACACCATCGGTATGATAGTTTAGAGGTGGTCTTATCAATTGCACTACTAGTTGGGTGTGTTTTGTACATTACTAAGTCACCGACTTGGTACCTAACTAAATTGTTATTATTACTTCTCTCATGATATTTTCGCGATTTCTCTAAGTTCGCTCTTAAATTTGCGCGAGATTCTTTCCAGATTTTTTTTTATATGCTTATCCTTAATTTGCTGAGGTAGCAAGTCATGTATTTTCCATTTTGTGGACAAGGGGTGGTTTGGTTTGTATTTATACAGTAACTCAAACGGGATAGACTTATGTCCTTCGTGATAAGCTGAATTAAAGGCGTATTGTATCCAGGATAGGTTCTGGTCCCAAGACGTATGGTCGTTCGCATGGTGGGCTATTAAAGCAGATTTGAGGTTTCGCAAATACCTTTCAGCAATATTGCCTTGCGGACGATACTCCGTAGTGGTAATATGGTCTATCCCTAACTTGAAACACATATTCTTAAATTCCTTTGCCTTAAACTGCGGTCCGTTATCTGACACTAGATGTACAGGTGTACCATAATCTTTAAATAATCTCTCCTGTAATATCTTTACAGTGGTCGACGCTAACGCTCGCCGCATGGGATACATCCAAACAAATTTGATGAACGAATCTACACATATGAGTAGCATAGTATTACCTGATTTAGATCGAGGGTAGGAACCTGAAAAGTCTAAATAAAGTTTAGAGAACGGGGTAGTAGGGATTCTGAAATTAATTGGTTTATTTGACTGTTTCTTGCCAGTTTGCTGAGCGCGCATAACTCACACCTTTTTACGAAGCTAGCTATTTCACTGTTCATATTGTTCCAATGACATTCCTTACGAATGCGATATATTGTTTTATTTATTCCCATATGTGCTCCAATGGTGGATGAATGGAAGTATTCCATCAGCATGGGCTTAATTACATCAGGGGCGATTATTCTTAATTCCTTTCCATTTGCTATTCTGTGGCATAGTATTCTTTTACTCAATACGTATTTATCTGATTTAATTCCTTCCTCGAGTTGTTCTATAATTGGTTTCAGAAGAGGGTCTTGTTGTTGATACTGAGCGATGTTGGTAAACGCAAGGGGGAATTAGGTAATTACGGTACGGTGTTAACAACGGGTGTTTCTAGACTCTCATTGCTTTCGGGAGTATTAGTGGCCGACTGGAACATACGGGACAGGGTATCCGCGACTACATTTTGTGTACCTCTAATATGTTGTACGTTGAATTTGTAACAGTTTAACCTCAATACCCATCTTCCAATACGTCCTAACTGTTTAGGGTGATTCAGTAACCAAGATAATGCTTGATTATCAATTTCCAAAAGGAACTCTTTATGTTCTAAAAAAGGTTTAAACTTCTCAAAAGCAAATACAATAGCTAAACATTCTAATTCATATGCGGAGTATTTCTTTTCTTGCTCAGTAAAAGTGCGTGAAGCATAACTAATCGGTAGTCTACAGTTTTCTATTTCCTGATATATTACTGCACCTAAGGCTACACTTGAACTGTCGGTCTGAACTACGAAAGGTTTCGTAAAATCTGCTAGTTGTAATACTGGGGCGATATGATGCTTTCTTTTAGATTTTCGAACACAGTTTGGTGTTGTGGAGTCCATTCAAATTTCGCTCCCTTCTTTCTTAAGGCATTCAGAGGTGCGGCTATTTCGGCTAGATGGGGAATATACTTGTGGAAATAATTTATCATTCCCAAAAATCGGGCTATTCCTTTGGCATCCCGCGGTGGTAAAAATTCTCTGATCGCACGGGTTCGTTCGGGGTCTATGCTTACCTTTCCATTGGCCTTCACGATGTCACCTAAAAATGAAAATTGTGGTACTGCAAAATTTACCTTTTTGGGATTAACTGTTAATCCGGCTTTTTGTAATCGAGATAACACTTCACGTAGATGTTTAAGATGTTGGACCATCGATTCGCTGTAGATTACAATGTCATCCAGGTAGTGATATACATATCTAAATTTTATATCATGAAATAATTTCTCTAATACTCTACTACATACGGAACTTCCTTGTGATATTCCAAAGGGTACTCTCGTAAATTGGTACAGGTTGAAAGGAACAGCAAAAGCGGTTAGACGTTTGGATTCTTCCGAAAGGGGTATTTGATGAAATGCTTGATTTAGATCCATTATAGTAAAGACTTTCGCTTTGGTGAAATAATGAAAAGCACTGTGGATGTCGGGAAGCGGGATAGATTCAAATTCTATTCGTTTATTTAATTGCCGGTAGTCCACAACTAGTCTGTGTTTGTCGTGACCTTTTGGTACTAAAAATGAGGGTGATGAATACGGTGAAGTAGAGGGTTCTATGACTCCTTGTTCTAATAACTTGTTGATATGGTTCCTCATTACTTCCATTTTGGGCGGCGATAACTTGTATGGGGGAAGGCGTATTACTTTGTGGTCGCTCAGATTGATCTTGTATTCTATTAGGTTCATTAGTCCTAGCTTAGGGGTAAGAACGGTGGAAAACTCTTATTAGTTTCTGCATTCTCAGCCTATCTCTACTTCCTAGATGAGATAATTCAGACTCATGGTGTACTATATGTGTAGTAGATGATCCAGTACTTTCTTGTTCTTCTGTTTCACAATAAAAATTATACTTCCGTGTATGGTCGAATCGAAAATAATATTTCTTCTCGTGGATGTCAAGAATTATTCCCGTTTTACTGATAAAGTCAGCTCCCAATATTAAGTCGGGTCCTAAATCATCACATACTAACATTGAAAAAAACCACGTTAGATTCTTAATTTTTACCTTAATGGTGATGCTGAGTTTTATCACTATATTTTGTTTATTGGCAGTAGCACATTTTATATTCACAGCTTGACTGCGTTTCACTAGGTTGTGTTCGAATAATTTATCTGCTAACCTCTGACTGATTAAGGTTCTAGTCGATCCAGAATCGATTAATCCGAGGGTGGATGTAACACCTAGGTCAACTTGTATCAACGGCAATAGACATTTAGTCCAATCACATTTAGTTATCGCGTTACATTTCTCAATAAACCTTCTAACATAGGGATCCATTTTTCTAGTGTTCTTTTCCTTTTTTTTTATTCTCGTTGATTTCTTTGGGTTTACCGGTTCTCAAGGTGCTGCAGAAGACACAGGATTTCGGGTCTCCCTGCCTTACATGTTTTTGGATTAGTTTGTTTACGATCGTACTGCTTCCGATTACAGTTTCTACTTATGTGTCCATACTTACCGCAGTTATAACACATATTTTTATTATGAGGGGGATAGTTTACTTCCGTTTTAGGTTGCGTGTCATTTGATTTACCAGGGCTGTGCAAGTTGTTCTGTCTATTAAATAATCGCCTTTCACGCTGGGTTTGCACATCGGGCACCAGGGCTTGCATTTCATTTCTACTCGGCTCAGTTGATTTCAAAGCATGTCTGTTCTGATCTGAGTACCATACATTTGACAAGTGAATACTGCATTGTTCGAGATCCGCAAAGGTGTTGGGTCTATTTATTAACGCTAAATGAGTCTTTCTTCTGGAGACAATCCTACTAAAATGGTATCGACCATCTGTCTCTCACTCCAATCTACTTGCAGTAGTTGAGAAGACTCCCTGATGTCAGAGATGTAATGGGCCAGTCTCTCATGAGTTCCTTGTACTCGCAGGACGGTCTTTCTTTTAAGTTCCTCATAAATTCCGGTGGGAATAAAATATTTTATGATAGTAGTATGCAGTTCTTCTACTGGAATTGTAGAGCTTAATGATTCTAGCACACGATTCTTTAATGGTGGTTTACATTTCGGTAGGAGGACTTGCAAAATTTGCCAGTCATTTAGTTGCTGTAAATCCTTTATCTGCAGGAGGTATTTGATGAAGTTTAGTAGTTTAGTAACATTCAAACCATCCGTGTATGGAATTTCAGCTAAGAGTTTTTCTACGGGGTGAGTGATTTTTCCGTAGAGGTCAGCATTATATTTTACATGTGCAATACTTCCTCCTTTCGGAGGACCAGATGCTGCATTAGGGGTAGTCAATTCGTACATCCCGGAGTGATTTTGGGAACCACTGGGAGGTGGGGCTTCAGATATTGTCTGGGTATTTAAGTCTCTATTTGGGTTTTGCTCTCGAGACGGTTGTATTTTCGATATGGCGGGTGATTCCTGATCCGTGTTGGGGGGAGGTTGTTCTAACGTAGGAGTTTGAACTGGGGAGATGTATATTTTCTTCAAGGATTTTTCAATTTCATTCCCTCTGAATGAGTCCGACTTTCTTCGCAATTCATTGATAATAGTGGGTAATTGGCGTAAAGCCTCATCCGCAAAACTTTTGTGCTATAACTTTTTATTGATAATTAAAAAACTTAATTAATTTTACTTTTGATTCATTGTTTACTTTCTAAATAATTTCTTCGGGCGCCATCTTGCCTTATTAACTATTGCAAGAATATATGTACTTACCATTTTTCGGGCCAGATTCTTTTCGGCGAACTAAAAAGAACAGAAATGGTTGTCGAAATAACGAAAAAACTTTATTTGTTCCCCATGATTTAAATTTTATTGGTTACTAAAGTATTTCAATTTCATCATAAACAAATTATTCTTTTCTCCCTCTTTACCCCGGTTAATACATTTAAAATACAATCATGTTAATGACAAAACTTGTTAATGAATAATAATTATTTCTACCTTGAATCTCTTGTATACGAATTTACCTACTCACAATACAATAACAAACTCTTAAAATAAATTTACTAGGGGAACACAAACCAGCCTTCTTTGTCTAAATTCTTTCTCACACACACACACAGTTACTTTATGATATTAGAGATCTCATTTTGTTTTTGTTTAAAAGTTTATTTCATCGTATTCAAAGTAGTTTTGAATAGCACTTGTTAAAATTTATGTATACATTCGCTACTTAGCTGTTCAACTGAGTCTTAAAGGCGTCCCACTTTTTCGCGCACATTGTTAAGTTTTCAACTGGTAATTCCTGAAAAAAAAACTGTTTTGTGTAATTAAAACTGTTAGTTATTTATGAATTTCTATTTTATGTCATCTTAAAAAACTGTTATCTACATTTTCTAGGTTGCGGGCGCCCGCGATTTACGTTCCGGAACTTTATATGTGACCGGCCGGCTCACTGAGTAATTTTATACTGGGCTTAGACAAACGGCACTATTTTGTGTAGTCGCCGTGGTTATATTACCAATTCTTATTATTCTGAAGTTCGTATCACTACGCCAGTATACGGTTGTTGCGATCACACCCAACATTCCACAACGGGGATCGTCTCTGACGTAAGATCGTCCGATGCCGTTACATAATTTGTTTACAGTTTTTTGTAGGTCATTGGTTGACCTTGGCACAGTTTTGCGGTCTGTTGATTTTGTCGTTTCACAATAATAACTTCTGAATAAATTTCACAATCAGTGTTACCACTGTCGCTACCAATAAAATATACCTTTTTGTTTACGTTATTTCCCAATTATCGTAAAAAATGTTATTTGCTTTTATGTCAAAAATACAATTTCTTTATATTACCCTAGGTAGGCCAAAATGTCCCGTTACAATACCCCCTCAATGAGAGATTTTACGCCGAAGCGTAAAAACTCTCATTGACACATTCATACTTGCTAAAGGGATCAGCCAAGATATGTTGCCACAACCCCCTGTATGGTTTACAAAAAAAATTATAATTAACTCACCCATGGTCTGGTGACTGTGACCGCACCTGAATGACATTACTGGACTTCTCTCTCGAGATCCCAACACCATAAAGTCAGACAGATACTTAACGCCCCTGCTCTGACGCACTGGCCAGCTCAGGTCCGCCGCCACAGCATCACCAAACACTGAAACAACAAATCAAATATCAACTAGTGGCCTTATATAACACCTATCCCCAACTGATCTGTTTCCCCCTAGCGGTGCTGGTTTGCGTTAAGAAGCACTGGTTTTGTTTTTCACTTACTTCTAACATATAAATGAAGACATATCATAACATATTTAAAATTCCATAATCTCATAATCTCATTCTGTGTACTTTCTCTTGTTAACTTTAAAATTCCAAAATTCAAAATTATTGCCCTGATTCCCATCAGAATTTAAATAAACATTTCCCATTACCATATTATACATTTCTCTCATCCCCAATTTGCATTTAAAATATTTAAATTCATAAAATTCTCTTAAATACTAACAAACACAATATAACATAAGACAACATAGTACATTCATAATTCATATTGTTATTATTACATTAAAATAAACAATTTGTATTTAAAATTTTACACACTTTATATCATTAAATTTGAATATAAAATCATAAAATTACCTTTTAATCTCAATTGACTTTTATTAAACAAAAATAAAATTAAATTTTTTTTTTTTTTCAACCTTCAATCTTCGTTTTACCCCTCATTTCCTTTATTATTCCATTTCATTAACTTGGGTGATTCTCAGTTATTCATTATAATTCACTTTATCAACTTGGCATTTACCCATACTCTTACCCCTTTTATGACTCTAACGCTCCCTTACAAAATCTTTAACTAGTATGACACCCCTCTATCAAAATCTACTAACCCTTCTCTAAACCCAACTTACTATTAAACTCATTTCGCCACATTCTCTTGATATATAAAAAAAAAATACTCTCTAACCCCTTGTACTTGGGATAAGTGTTTCCCCCCCAAAGGCTCATTCCCTTACTCTGGTTCCTGGATTCCACCTAAGGTAACCCTTTCCGGCGCCAAACGGTCCCACCCCGTCCCAACCCTTTTGTTGCGGACTCCACCATTACACTATCCCCTCTTACAAAATTACCATCCCCAAATCTCATTCTAATTACCTCACTTCAACTACAACAAAATAACATCATCATTTATAAACATCAATATATCACTCAATATTCTACATAAATTCTCCATTACTACTGTGTCTCTACTTATACTCAAATTCTCTATTACTTGTATTTCATCTCTTATTCCCCTTAATACCCCAATATATTCAACTTGGACTGACTCAAACGTTTTACTCAAACAATTACTATCACCCAACTTCTATCTTTTACAACCCATTGAAAATTTTAACTATCACCAATTTATTTCATTTTTATTTAAAATCTATAAACACGTTGAAAACTTATTCTAACCTATTATTATATTTTTATAATCCTTATTCCTAACATACTACATGCAATTAACACAATAAGACATAATAAACACAATATAGGAAGTATCTAGTGCATCTATTTTACAAATCAAAACAAAATTATTTAGTAGCGAGTCATCATTATTAAAATACAACAAAATTTTTTTTTTTAATTCGTTACCCCCCTGGGTAACTTCCCTGCCACACACACTATGACCCCCCCCTGGACTGTGGCGTCCAGTTGCGTCCACAAGGACTGAAGTTTTGGAGGAATTTTGACATCTCCGTGTCCTTGCTTCTGCGTTACATTTTAATAAAACTAGATATCATAATATCTAAATGTTCATATTACACGCCCCTAATGCGGGTCTACCACCTGGCATTGCTGTTCCTCTTCGAACAGAGTGGCAGCCGCTGTTTCATATTTTGGTGATTGCCCTAAATTACCCCCTGTCAATTTCAAAATTCACCTTTACAACGATAACAGCTATGGCCAGTTAAGGCAGAACGTGACGCAATGAGCCCCAACCATAGCTGTTAAAGCTAAACCAATTCCACGGTCAGGGTTCGGTGAGGCCGTGACTGCCTGAAAAGTTGGGGAATCACAAGTAAAATATATTTTTTTAAATTAAAATTAACAATTTACATTACATGAAATTTCTAGTATTGGTGGTGTTTTAACCTCATACATTTCTTTCTTAACTTTCCCTACCTTGACCTTCATTAACATAAAATAATAAGTACAACAAAATATTTACTTAGTCACTTAAATTAATCTATTTACACTTAACGATGTTGTCATTACATGAAAATAAACAATTCACTTTTTAGATTTAACAAAATTACATAACTTACACTTTTAATTTCATTTTCGAATTCTATTTACTCGTGACCTTGTTACATTTTATTATTGCATAATAGATTTTATTACATAAGAGTAAATTTTGTTTGAACACACTGCCTCACTAAAATTATTTATTTGCACGCCTGGGAATTCCACAAACTAAACAATTTAACATTTATTTGTTTATTAATTATTATTAAATTGAAATCTCATAAAATAATTCAAATATCTCATAAAAAATTCAATTATGTAACATTCTAAATCAATCACAATTATTTAAACATCTCAAATCATTTACTTCAATTAATTATTAAAAACACAACATATTTCAATTATTATCAGAAATTTACAAATCATTAATTATTGTCTTCTAATTATTTTTATTATTTATTTAGACTGCAAAATATTAATAATATTATTATTATTATCACAACATTTTCTACTACATATACCCATTGTTTACCTAACATTTTACAATACACACAATTGAATTCACTACAAATATATTTACAAACTTTTATCATTAACTGTTCCATTTTTCACACTTCACTGTCCAAGTCTGCAAGGTCATTACCAAAAATTACAATATTTAACAATGTCCATACACTGATTTTTTAATTTCAACCTCCATCATCATATATATAACGAATATATTTATAACATGCATCATTGTTATCCACACACAATTTGTTATTATTATTATTATAATAATCCATTAACTTTATTTCATTCATTATGCCATTATAACTTATAGGGTTATTCCCCATTAATATTTCATAAACCTTGTCAACATAAGTTATTATTGTCCAGTCTCCATCAGTATTATTGGTCAACGTCAGGTAAGTTATTTTATCATTTTTATATTCCTCTACTATTACATCAGGTAAGTGTTTATTGTTTATAAAGATATTATCAAAATAATTCTCTATCTCTCTTTCAACAGGTAAATATTTTATATTGTTTATCTTCATCCCTTCTAATCTTTCTCTCAACTCATCATAATTTCTCTTTAACTTATATAATTCTATCTCTCTCTCAATACACAATTCTCTATCTAAATCTCCCTCACCATAACATCATATCTCACTTTCTCTCTCACTCCATGCAGAGGGTACTAAATCATACAAAAAGGGGAAACAACTTAAATCTTCCATTAGCAAGGGACTCTTGCCCTTCAACAATAACATTTTTGAACACCTTGGTTCATCATAAATAAGGGGAAATTTTACCCTCTGCCCCACATACTCATCTACTCTCTCTTTCCACTTTCTCTCTGACTCATAAACACACATTAACATTCCATTATTACATTCTAAAACTTCATTATATGTTCTCCATTATTCTTTACCCCCACTATAATCTCAGAATTGCAATTAATATAATTATCTTCACTATTTAACACTACCTCTTCCACTATTTCGTCATTATTAATATTTGTCATACTTATAACATTGTCACCTAACTTCTCAACACTCTGTTCTAATCGGTTAAAGTTATCTTCTATTATGTCATTAGTTTGGTTTAAATGCTCATTAATTTTATTCATATGGTTTTTTAATTCATCGAATTTAATATTTTGTATCTCAAATTTGCGGTCAGAATCACTCTTCTGTTCACCTCAAATTTATTGAAACTAGTACACAACATTGTATTTTTTTCTAAAAGCAATTGGATCATTTTCATCATATCTTGATCCTCAGATTTTTTAATCGGGACTGGTGTTGAATGAACTACTTCATCCATAATTTTCGACTCAGTTCCGGTTAATTCTATATTCATTTGGCTCTCTGATTCAATGTCAGTTAGGCTGACATTCTCATTATTATCTGCCATTTTAAAAAATCTTTTTGATATATTTCTTTGCAAAATATTACTATATATAACACATACTTATTATCAAAAAAAAATATTCTACTCACCCATACTACACATAATCATAACATAACCTTATCTTTGTACGTCTGTCTTCACGTACCTCAACAAAATTGTTGTATGTTATTTTAAACAACCACTCTGCTCTCCCAGTAGGCCGTATTTATATAAATATATTTATATAAATGTCCCTGTTCACAAGCCAATTGTGCTATAACTTTTTATTGATAATTAAAAAACTTAATTAATTTTACTTTTGATTCATTGTTTACTTTCTAAATAATTTCTTCGGGCGCCATCTTGCCTTATTAACTATTGCAAGAATATATGTACTTACCATTTTTCGGGCCAGATTCTTTTCGGCGAACTAAAAAGAACAGAAATGGTTGTCGAAATAACGAAAAAACTTTATTTGTTCCCCATGATTTAAATTTTATTGGTTACTAAAGTATTTCAATTTCATCATAAACAAATTATTCTTTTCTCCCTCTTTACCCCGGTTAATACATTTAAAATACAATCATGTTAATGACAAAACTTGTTAATGAATAATAATTATTTCTACCTTGAATCTCTTGTATACGAATTTACCTACTCACAATACAATAACAAACTCTTAAAATAAATTTACTAGGGGAACACAAACCAGCCTTCTTTGTCTAAATTCTTTCTCACACACACACACAGTTACTTTATGATATTAGAGATCTCATTTTGTTTTTGTTTAAAAGTTTATTTCATCGTATTCAAAGTAGTTTTGAATAGCCCTTGTTAAAATTTATGTATACATTCGCTACTTAGCTGTTCAACTGAGTCTTAAAGGCGTCCCACTTTTTCGCGCACATTGTTAAGTTTTCAACTGGTAATTCCTGAAAAAAAAAACTGTTTTGTGTAATTAAAACTGTTAGTTATTTATGAATTTCTATTTTACGTCATCTTAAAAAACTGTTATCTACATTTTCTAGGTTGCGGGCGCCCGCGATTTACGTTCCGGAACTTTATATGTGACCGGCCGGCTCACTGAGTAATTTTATACTGGGCTTAGACAAACGGCACTATTTTGTGTAGTCGCTGTGGTTATATTACCAACTCTTATTATTCTGAAGTTCGTATCACCACGCCAGTATACGGTTGTTGCGATCACACCCAACATTCCACAACGGGGATCGTCTCTGACGTAAGATCGTCCGATGCCGTTACATAATTTGTTTACAGTTTTTTGTAGGTCATTGGTTGACCTTGGCACAGTTTTGCGGTCTGTTGATTTTGTCGTTTCACAATAATAACTTCTGAATAAATTTCACAATCAGTGTTACCACTGTCGCTACCAATAAAATATACCTTTTTGTTTACGTTATTTCCCAATTATCGTAAAAAATGTTATTTGCTTTTATGTCAAAAATACAATTTCTTTATATTACCCTAGGTAGGCCAAAATGTCCCGTTACAATACCCCCTCAATGAGAGATTTTACGCCGAAGCATAAAAACTCTCATTGACACATTCATACTTGCTAAAGGGATCAGCCAAGATATGTCGCCACAACCCCCTGTATGGTTTACAAAAAAAATTATAATTAACTCACCCATGGTCTGGTGACTGTGACCGCACCTGAATGACATTACTGGACTTCTCTCTCGAGATCCCAACACCATAAAGTCAGACAGATACTTAACGCCCCTGCTCTGACGCGCTGGCCAGCTCAGGTCCGCCGCCACAGCATCACCAAACACTGAAACAACAAATCAAATATCAACTAGTGGCCTTATATAACACCTATCCCCAACTGATCTGTTTCCCCCTAGCGGTGCTGGTTTGCGTTAAGAAGCACTGGTTTTGTTTTTCACTTACTTCTAACATATAAATGAAGACATATCATAACATATTTAAAATTCCATAATCTCATAATCTCATTCTGTGTACTTTCTCTTGTTAACTTTAAAATTCCAAAATTCAAAATTATTGCCCTGATTCCCATCAGAATTTAAATAAACATTTCCCATTACCATATTATACATCTCTCTCATCCCCAATTTGCATTTTAAATATTTAAATTCATAAAATTCTCTTAAATACTAACAAACACAATATAACATAAGACAACATAGTACATTCATAATTCATATCGTTATTATTACATTAAAATAAACAATTTGTATTTAAAATTTTACACACTTTATATCATTAAATTTGCATATAAAATCATAAAATTACCTTTTAATCTCAATTGACTTTTATTAAACAAAAATAAAATTAAATTTTTTTTTTTTTTCAACCTTCAATCTTCGTTTTACCCCTCATTTCCTTTATTATTCCATTTCATTAACTTGGGTGATTCTCAGTTATTCATTATAATTCACTTTATCAACTTGGCATTTACCCATACTCTTACCCCTTTTATGACTCTAACGCTCCCTTACAAAATCTTTAACTAGTATGACACCCCTCTATCAAAATCTACTAACCCTTCTCTAAACCCAACTTACTATTAAACTCATTTCGCCACATTCTCTTGATATATAAAAAAAAAATACTCTCTAACCCCTTGTACTTGGGATAAGTGTTTCCCCCCCAAAGGCTCATTCCCTTACTCTGGTTCCTGGATTCCACCTAAGGTAACCCTTTCCGGCGCCAAACGGTCCCACCCCGTCCCAACCCTTTTGTTGCGGACTCCACCATTACACTATCCCCTCTTACAAAATTACCATCCCCAAATCTCATTCTAATTACCTCACTTCAACTACAACAAAATAACATCATCATTTATAAACATCAATATATCACTCAATATTCTACATAAATTCTCCATTACTACTGTGTCTCTACTTATACTCAAATTCTCTATTACTTGTATTTCATCTCTTATTCCCCTTAATACCCCAATATATTCAACTTGGACTGACTCAAACGTTTTACTCAAACAATTACTATCACCCAACTTCTATCTTTTACAACCCATTGAAAATTTTAACTATCACCAATTTATTTCATTTTTATTTAAAATCTATAAACACGTTGAAAACTTATTCTAACCTATTATTATATTTTTATAATCCTTATTCCTAACATACTACATGCAATTAACACAATAAGACATAATAAACACAATATAGGAAGTATCTAGTGCATCTATTTTACAAATCAAAACAAAATTATTTAGTAGCGAGTCATCATTATTAAAATACAACAAAATTTTTTTTTTTAATTCGTTACCCCCCTGGGTAACTTCCCTGCCACACACACTATGACCCCCCCCTGGACTGTGGCGTCCAGTTGCGTCCACAAGGACTGAAGTTTTGGAGGAATTTTGACATCTCCGTGTCCTTGCTTCTGCGTTACATTTTAATAAAACTAGATATCATAATATCTAAATGTTCATATTACACGCCCCTAATGCGGGTCTACCACCTGGCATTGCTGTTCCTCTTCGAACAGAGTGGCAGCCGCTGTTTCATATTTTGGTGATTGCCCTAAATTACCCCCTGTCAATTTCAAAATTCACCTTTACAACGATAACAGCTATGGCCAGTTAAGGCAGAACGTGACGCAATGAGCCCCAACCATAGCTGTTAAAGCTAAACCAATTCCACGGTCAGGGTTCGGTGAGGCCGTGACTGCCTGAAAAGTTGGGGAATCACAAGTAAAATATATTTTTTTAAATTAAAATTAACAATTTACATTACATGAAATTTCTAGTATTGGTGGTGTTTTAACCTCATACATTTCTTTCTTAACTTTCCCTACCTTGACCTTCATTAACATAAAATAATAAGTACAACAAAATATTTACTTAGTCACTTAAATTAATCTATTTACACTTAACGATGTTGTCATTACATGAAAATAAACAATTCACTTTTTAGATTTAACAAAATTACATAACTTACACTTTTAATTTCATTTTCGAATTCTATTTACTCGTGACCTTGTTACATTTTATTATTGCATAATAGATTTTATTACATAAGAGTAAATTTTGTTTGAACACACTGCCTCACTAAAATTATTTATTTGCACGCCTGGGAATTCCACAAACTAAACAATTTAACATTTATTTGTTTATTAATTATTATTAAATTGAAATCTCATAAAATAATTCAAATATCTCATAAAAAATTCAATTATGTAACATTCTAAATCAATCACAATTATTTAAACATCTCAAATCATTTACTTCAATTAATTATTAAAAACACAACATATTTCAATTATTATCAGAAATTTACAAATCATTAATTATTGTCTTCTAATTATTTTTATTATTTATTTAGACTGCAAAATATTAATAATATTATTATTATTATCACAACATTTTCTACTACATATACCCATTGTTTACCTAACATTTTACAATACACACAATTGAATTCACTACAAATATATTTACAAACTTTTATCATTAACTGTTCCATTTTTCACACTTCACTGTCCAAGTCTGCAAGGTCATTACCAAAAATTACAATATTTAACAATGTCCATACACTGATTTTTTAATTTCAACCTCCATCATCATATATATAACGAATATATTTATAACATGCATCATTGTTATCCACACACAATTTGTTATTATTATTATTATAATAATCCATTAACTTTATTTCATTCATTATGCCATTATAACTTATAGGGTTATTCCCCATTAATATTTCATAAACCTTGTCAACATAAGTTATTATTGTCCAGTCTCCATCAGTATTATTGGTCAACGTCAGGTAAGTTATTTTATCATTTTTATATTCCTCTACTATTACATCAGGTAAGTGTTTATTGTTTATAAAGATATTATCAAAATAATTCTCTATCTCTCTTTCAACAGGTAAATATTTTATATTGTTTATCTTCATCCCTTCTAATCTTTCTCTCAACTCATCATAATTTCTCTTTAACTTATATAATTCTATCTCTCTCTCAATACACAATTCTCTATCTAAATCTCCCTCACCATAACATCATATCTCACTTTCTCTCTCACTCCATGCAGAGGGTACTAAATCATACAAAAAGGGGAAACAACTTAAATCTTCCATTAGCAAGGGACTCTTGCCCTTCAACAATAACATTTTTGAACACCTTGGTTCATCATAAATAAGGGGAAATTTTACCCTCTGCCCCACATACTCATCTACTCTCTCTTTCCACTTTCTCTCTGACTCATAAACACACATTAACATTCCATTATTACATTCTAAAACTTCATTATATGTTCTCCATTATTCTTTACCCCCACTATAATCTCAGAATTGCAATTAATATAATTATCTTCACTATTTAACACTACCTCTTCCACTATTTCGTCATTATTAATATTTGTCATACTTATAACATTGTCACCTAACTTCTCAACACTCTGTTCTAATCGGTTAAAGTTATCTTCTATTATGTCATTAGTTTGGTTTAAATGCTCATTAATTTTATTCATATGGTTTTTTAATTCATCGAATTTAATATTTTGTATCTCAAATTTGCGGTCAGAATCACTCTTCTGTTCACCTCAAATTTATTGAAACTAGTACACAACATTGTATTTTTTTCTAAAAGCAATTGGATCATTTTCATCATATCTTGATCCTCAGATTTTTTAATCGGGACTGGTGTTGAATGAACTACTTCATCCATAATTTTCGACTCAGTTCCGGTTAATTCTATATTCATTTGGCTCTCTGATTCAATGTCAGTTAGGCTGACATTCTCATTATTATCTGCCATTTTAAAAAATCTTTTTGATATATTTCTTTGCAAAATATTACTATATATAACACATACTTATTATCAAAAAAAAATATTCTACTCACCCATACTACACATAATCATAACATAACCTTATCTTTGTACGTCTGTCTTCACGTACCTCAACAAAATTGTTGTATGTTATTTTAAACAACCACTCTGCTCTCCCAGTAGGCCGTATTTATATAAATATATTTATATAAATGTCCCTGTTCACAAGCCAATTGTGCTATAACTTTTTATTGATAATTAAAAAACTTAATTAATTTTACTTTTGATTCATTGTTTACTTTCTAAATAATTTCTTCGGGCGCCATCTTGCCTTATTAACTATTGCAAGAATATATGTACTTACCATTTTTCGGGCCAGATTCTTTTCGGCGAACTAAAAAGAACAGAAATGGTTGTCGAAATAACGAAAAAACTTTATTTGTTCCCCATGATTTAAATTTTATTGGTTACTAAAGTATTTCAATTTCATCATAAACAAATTATTCTTTTCTCCCTCTTTACCCCGGTTAATACATTTAAAATACAATCATGTTAATGACAAAACTTGTTAATGAATAATAATTATTTCTACCTTGAATCTCTTGTATACGAATTTACCTACTCACAATACAATAACAAACTCTTAAAATAAATTTACTAGGGGAACACAAACCAGCCTTCTTTGTCTAAATTCTTTCTCACACACACACACAGTTACTTTATGATATTAGAGATCTCATTTTGTTTTTGTTTAAAAGTTTATTTCATCGTATTCAAAGTAGTTTTGAATAGCCCTTGTTAAAATTTATGTATACATTCGCTACTTAGCTGTTCAACTGAGTCTTAAAGGCGTCCCACTTTTTCGCGCACATTGTTAAGTTTTCAACTGGTAATTCCTGAAAAAAAAAACTGTTTTGTGTAATTAAAACTGTTAGTTATTTATGAATTTCTATTTTACGTCATCTTAAAAAACTGTTATCTACATTTTCTAGGTTGCGGGCGCCCGCGATTTACGTTCCGGAACTTTATATGTGACCGGCCGGCTCACTGAGTAATTTTATACTGGGCTTAGACAAACGGCACTATTTTGTGTAGTCGCTGTGGTTATATTACCAACTCTTATTATTCTGAAGTTCGTATCACCACGCCAGTATACGGTTGTTGCGATCACACCCAACATTCCACAACGGGGATCGTCTCTGACGTAAGATCGTCCGATGCCGTTACATAATTTGTTTACAGTTTTTTGTAGGTCATTGGTTGACCTTGGCACAGTTTTGCGGTCTGTTGATTTTGTCGTTTCACAATAATAACTTCTGAATAAATTTCACAATCAGTGTTACCACTGTCGCTACCAATAAAATATACCTTTTTGTTTACGTTATTTCCCAATTATCGTAAAAAATGTTATTTGCTTTTATGTCAAAAATACAATTTCTTTATATTACCCTAGGTAGGCCAAAATGTCCCGTTACAATACCCCCTCAATGAGAGATTTTACGCCGAAGCATAAAAACTCTCATTGACACATTCATACTTGCTAAAGGGATCAGCCAAGATATGTCGCCACAACCCCCTGTATGGTTTACAAAAAAAATTATAATTAACTCACCCATGGTCTGGTGACTGTGACCGCACCTGAATGACATTACTGGACTTCTCTCTCGAGATCCCAACACCATAAAGTCAGACAGATACTTAACGCCCCTGCTCTGACGCGCTGGCCAGCTCAGGTCCGCCGCCACAGCATCACCAAACACTGAAACAACAAATCAAATATCAACTAGTGGCCTTATATAACACCTATCCCCAACTGATCTGTTTCCCCCTAGCGGTGCTGGTTTGCGTTAAGAAGCACTGGTTTTGTTTTTCACTTACTTCTAACATATAAATGAAGACATATCATAACATATTTAAAATTCCATAATCTCATAATCTCATTCTGTGTACTTTCTCTTGTTAACTTTAAAATTCCAAAATTCAAAATTATTGCCCTGATTCCCATCAGAATTTAAATAAACATTTCCCATTACCATATTATACATCTCTCTCATCCCCAATTTGCATTTTAAATATTTAAATTCATAAAATTCTCTTAAATACTAACAAACACAATATAACATAAGACAACATAGTACATTCATAATTCATATCGTTATTATTACATTAAAATAAACAATTTGTATTTAAAATTTTACACACTTTATATCATTAAATTTGCATATAAAATCATAAAATTACCTTTTAATCTCAATTGACTTTTATTAAACAAAAATAAAATTAAATTTTTTTTTTTTTTCAACCTTCAATCTTCGTTTTACCCCTCATTTCCTTTATTATTCCATTTCATTAACTTGGGTGATTCTCAGTTATTCATTATAATTCACTTTATCAACTTGGCATTTACCCATACTCTTACCCCTTTTATGACTCTAACGCTCCCTTACAAAATCTTTAACTAGTATGACACCCCTCTATCAAAATCTACTAACCCTTCTCTAAACCCAACTTACTATTAAACTCATTTCGCCACATTCTCTCGATATATAAAAAAAAATACTCTCTAACCCCTTGTACTTAGGATAAGTGTTTCCCCCCCAAAGGCTCATTCCCTTACTCTGGTTCCTGGATTCTACCTAAGGTAACCCTTTCCGGCGCCAAACGGTCCCACCCCGTCCCAACCCTTTTGTTGCAGACTCCACCATTACACTATCCCCTCTTACAAAATTACCATCCCCAAATCTCATTCTAATTACCTCACTTCAACTACAACAAAATAACATCATCATTTATAAACATCAATATATCACTCAATATTCTACATAAATTCTCCATTACTACTGTGTCTCTACTTATACTCAAATTCTCTATTACTTGTATTTCATCTCTTATTCCCCTTAATACCCCAATATATTCAACTTGGACTGACTCAAACGTTTTACTCAAACAATTACTATCACCCAACTTCTATCTTTTACAACCCATTGAAAATTTTAACTATCACCAATTTATTTCATTTTTATTTAAAATCTATAAACACGTTGAAAACTTATTCTAACCTATTATTATATTTTTATAATCCTTATTCCTAACATACTACATGCAATTAACACAATAAGACATAATAAACACAATATAGGAAGTATCTAGTGCATCTATTTTACAAATCAAAACAAAATTATTTAGTAGCGAGTCATCATTATTAAAATACAACAAAATTTTTTTTTTTTAATTCGTTACCCCCCTGGGTAACCTCCCTGCCACACACACTATGACCCCCCCTGGACTGTGGCGTCCAGTTGCGTCCACAAGGACTGAAGTTTTGGAGGAATTTTGACATCTCCGTGTCCTTGCTTCTGCGTTACATTTTAATAAAACTAGATATCATAATATCTAAATGTTCATATTACACGCCCCTAATGCGGGTCTACCACCTGGCATTGCTGTTCCTCTTTGAACAGAGTGGCAGCCGCTGTTTCATATTTTGGTGATTCCCCTAAATTACCCCCTGTCAATTTCAAAATTCACCTTTACAACGATAACAGCTGTGGCCAGTTAAGGCAGAACGTGACGCAATGAGCCCCAACCATAGCTGTTAAAGCTAAACCAATTCCACGGTCAGGGTTCGGTGAGGCCGTGACTGCCTGAAAAGTTGGGGAATCACAAGTAAAATATATTTTTTAAAATTAAAATTAACAATTTACATTACATGAAATTTCTAGTCTTGGTGGTGTTTTAACCTCATACATTTCTTTCTTAACTTTCCCTACCTTGACCTTCATTAACATAAAATAATAAGTACAACAAAATATTTACTTAGTCACTTAAATTAATCTATTTACACTTAACGATGTTGTCATTACATGAAAATAAACAATTCACTTTTTAGATTTACCAAAATTACATAAATTACACTTTTAATTTCATTTTCGAATTCTATTTACTCGTGACCTTGTTACATTTTATTATTGCATAATAGATTTTATTACATAAGAGTAAATTTTGTTTGAACACACTGCCTCACTAAAATTATTTATTTGCACGCCTGGGAATTCCACAAACTAAACAATTTAACATTTATTTGTTTATTAATTATTATTAAATTGAAATCTCATAAAATAATTCAAATATCTCATAAAAAATTCAATTATGTAACATTCTAAATCAATCACAATTATTTAAACATCTCAAATCATTTACTTCAATTAATTATTAAAAACACAACATATTTCAATTATTATCAGAAATTTACAAATCATTAATTATTGTCTTCTAATTATTTTTATTATTTATTTAGACTGCAAAATATTAATAATATTATTATTATTATCACAACATTTTCTACTACATATACCCATTGTTTACCTAACATTTTACAATACACACAATTGAATTCACTACAAATATATTTACAAACTTTTATCATTAACTGTTCCATTTTTCACACTTCACTGTCCAAGTCTGCAAGGTCATTACCAAAAATTACAATATTTAACAATGTCCATACACTGATTTTTTAATTTCAACCTCCATCATCATATATATAACGAATATATTTATAACATGCATCATTGTTATCCACACACAATTTGTTATTATTATTATTATAATAATCCATTAACTTTATTTCATTCATTATGCCATTATAACTTATAGGGTTATTCCCCATTAATATTTCATAAACCTTGTCAACATAAGTTATTATTGTCCAGTCTCCATCAGTATTATTGGTCAACGTCAGGTAAGTTATTTTATCATTTTTATATTCCTCTACTATTACATCAGGTAAGTGTTTATTGTTTATAAAGATATTATCAAAATAATTCTCTATCTCTCTTTCAACAGGTAAATATTTTATATTGTTTATCTTCATCCCTTCTAATCTTTCTCTCAACTCATCATAATTTCTCTTTAACTTATATAATTCTATCTCTCTCTCAATACACAATTCTCTATCTAAATCTCCCTCACCATAACACCATATCTCACTTTCTCTCTCACTCCATGCAGAGGGTACTAAATCATACAAAAAGGGGAAACAACTTAAATCTTCCATTAACAAGGGACTCTTGCCCTTCAACAATAACATTTTTGAACACCTTGGTTCATCATAAATAAGGGGAAATTTTACCCTCTGCCCCACATACTCATCTACTCTCTCTTTCCACTTTCTCTCTGACTCATAAACACACATTAACATTCCATTATTACATTCTAAAACTTCATTATATGTTCTCCATTATTCTTTACCCCCACTATAATCTCAGAATTGCAATTAATATAATTATCTTCACTATTTAACACTACCTCTTCCACTATTTCGTCATTATTAATATTTGTCATACTTATAACATTGTCACCTAACTTCTCAACACTCTGTTCTAATCGGTTAAAGTTATCTTCTATTATGTCATTAGTTTGGTTTAAATGCTCATTAATTTTATTCATATGGTTTTTTAATTCATCGAATTTAATATTTTGTATCTCAAATTTGCGGTCAGAATCACTCTTCTGTTCACCTCAAATTTATTGAAACTAGTACACAACATTGTATTTTTTTCTAAAAGCAATTGGATCATTTTCATCATATCTTGATCCTCAGATTTTTTAATCGGGACTGGTGTTGAATGAACTACTTCATCCATAATTTTCGACTCAGTTCCGGTTAATTCTATATTCATTTGGCTCTCTGATTCAATGTCAGTTAGGCTGACATTCTCATTATTATCTGCCATTTTAAAAAATCTTTTTGATATATTTCTTTGCAAAATATTACTATATATAACACATACTTATTATCAAAAAAAAATATTCTACTCACCCATACTACACATAATCATAACATAACCTTATCTTTGTACGTCTGTCTTCACGTACCTCAACAAAATTGTTGTATGTTATTTTAAACAACCACTCTGCTCTCCCAGTAGGCCGTATTTATATAAATATATTTATATAAATGTCCCTGTTCACAAGCCAATTGTGCTATAACTTTTTATTGATAATTAAAAAACTTAATTAATTTTACTTTTGATTCATTGTTTACTTTCTAAATAATTTCTTCGGGCGCCATCTTGCCTTATTAACTATTGCAAGAATATATGTACTTACCATTTTTCGGGCCAGATTCTTTTCGGCGAACTAAAAAGAACAGAAATGGTTGTCGAAATAACGAAAAAATTTTATTTGTTCCCCATGATTTAAATTTTATTGGTTACTAAAGTATTTCAATTTCATCATAAACAAATTATTCTTTTCTCCCTCTTTACCCCGGTTAATACATTTAAAATACAATCATGTTAATGACAAAACTTGTTAATGAATAATAATTATTTCTACCTTGAATCTCTTGTATACGAATTTACCTACTCACAATACAATAACAAACTCTTAAAATAAATTTACTAGGGGAACACAAACCAGCCTTCTTTGTCTAAATTCTTTCTCACACACACACACAGTTACTTTATGATATTAGAGATCTCATTTTGTTTTTGTTTAAAAGTTTATTTCATCGTATTCAAAGTAGTTTTGAATAGCCCTTGTTAAAATTTATGTATACATTCGCTACTTAGCTGTTCAACTGAGTCTTAAAGGCGTCCCACTTTTTCGCGCACATTGTTAAGTTTTCAACTGGTAATTCCTGAAAAAAAAACTGTTTTGTGTAATTAAAACTGTTAGTTATTTATGAATTTCTATTTTACGTCATCTTAAAAAACTGTTATCTACATTTTCTAGGTTGCGGGCGCCCGCGATTTACGTTCCGGAACTTTATATGTGACCGGCCGGCTCACTGAGTAATTTTATACTGGGCTTAGACAAACGGCACTATTTTGTGTAGTCGCCGTGGTTATATTACCAACTCTTATTATTCTGAAGTTCGTATCACTACGCCAGTATACGGTTGTTGCGATCACACCCAACATTCCACAACGGGGATCGTCTCTGACGTAAGATCGTCCGATGCGTTACATAATTTGTTTACAGTTTTTTGTAGGTCATTGGTTGACCTTGGCACAGTTTTGCGGTCTGTTGATTTTGTCGTTTCACAATAATAACTTCTGAATAAATTTCACAATCAGTGTTACCACTGTCGCTACCAATAAAATATACCTTTTTGTTTATGTTATTTCCCAATTATCGTAAAAAATGTTATTTGCTTTTATGTCAAAAATACAATTTCTTTATATTACCCTAGGTAGGCCAAAATGTCCCGTTACAATACCCCCTCAATGAGAGATTTTACGCCGAAGCATAAAAACTCTCATTGACACATTCATACTTGCTAAAGGGATCAGCCAAGATATGTCGCCACAACCCCCTGTATGGTTTACAAAAAAAATTATAATTAACTCACCCATGGTCTGGTGACTGTGACCGCACCTGAATGACATTACTGGACTTCTCTCTCGAGATCCCAACACCATAAAGTCAGACAGATACTTAACGCCCCTGCTCTGACGCGCTGGCCAGCTCAGGTCCGCCGCCACAGCATCACCAAACACTGAAACAACAAATCAAATATCAACTAGTGGCCTTATATAACACCTATCCCCAACTGATCTGTTTCCCCCTAGCGGTGCTGGTTTGCGTTAAGAAGCACTGGTTTTGTTTTTCACTTACTTCTAACATATAAATGAAGACATATCATAACATATTTAAAATTCCATAATCTCATAATCTCATTCTGTGTACTTTCTCTTGTTAACTTTAAAATTCCAAAATTCAAAATTATTGCCCTGATTCCCATCAGAATTTAAATAAACATTTCCCATTACCATATTATACATCTCTCTCATCCCCAATTTGCATTTTAAATATTTAAATTCATAAAATTCTCTTAAATACTAACAAACACAATATAACATAAGACAACATAGTACATTCATAATTCATATCGTTATTATTACATTAAAATAAACAATTTGTATTTAAAATTTTACACACTTTATATCATTAAATTTGCATATAAAATCATAAAATTACCTTTTAATCTCAATTGACTTTTATTAAACAAAAATAAAATTAAATTTTTTTTTTTTTCAACCTTCAATCTTCGTTTTACCCCTCATTTCCTTTATTATTCCATTTCATTAACTTGGGTGATTCTCAGTTATTCATTATAATTCACTTTATCAACTTGGCATTTACCCATACTCTTACCCCTTTTATGACTCTAACGTTCCCTTACAAAATCTTTAACTAGTATGACACCCCTCTATCAAAATCTACTAACCCTTCTCTAAACCCAACTTACTATTAAACTCATTTCGCCACATTCTCTTGATATATAAAAAAAAAATACTCTCTAACCCCTTGTACTTGGGATAAGTGTTTCCCCCCCAAAGGCTCATTCCCTTACTCTGGTTCCTGGATTCCACCTAAGGTAACCCTTTCCGGCGCCAAACGGTCCCACCCCGTCCCAACCCTTTTGTTGCGGACTCCACCATTACACTATCCCCTCTTACAAAATTACCATCCCCAAATCTCATTCTAATTACCTCACTTCAACTACAACAAAATAACATCATCATTTATAAACATCAATATATCACTAAATATTCTACATAAATTCTCCATTACTACTGTGTCTCTACTTATACTCAAATTCTCTATTACTTGTATTTCATCCGTAAATATTACTCTAAAAGGACATTGTGATACCAGGTGGAGTTCAAAAGCAGATGCAATATCCACTCAGTTGGATGAAATGATCGCTCCACTGGAGAAACTGAGGGATACTCTGACTGAAACAATTGATACGTCGGAAGATATAGCATTAATAATGAATGCAATATAAAACTTTAATTTTGTGACCTTGCTCTTTTTCTGGACAGATATTCTTTCTTCTATGGACAAAATCCAGAAAATCTTGCACACCAAAGGAGTAAGCTTTATTCAAGCATTGTCACTTTTGGAGACGCTAATGGACAAATTAAAAATTTGGAGGAATGAGGTGTGTGACAATGTCACTACTAAGGCAGAGCAGGTAAGTAATGAATGAGGTGTCAGTATCAGTATAAGGATAAGAAGGAAACACATGATGCCAAGGGAGTATGCACACGATTCTGCATTAACCATGTGTCAAGAAATGCAACCTTCTCTAATAGAAATTTTGGTCAAACTGTCAGTTAAAATTTCAAGCCATTTCTCTAACATAAAAGAGTTAGAAAAACGCTTGGGTTCCTCTGTAAATTTGAGGTGTACATAAATGATGGGCATATACATTTTAAGGAACAGCTGTCCCAATTCAATATTAAGTGTACAGTGCTTGCAAAACTGTATCCACATGACCTAAACAGTGAAGAATTGTTCAATGACTTAGAAGACGTCATACTTTTATTAAAAAGGGACAAAGTTAATGGAGAACAATTGGACTTTACACCTCAGAGACTGATATAATACATTTTTTCAATGGGATTAGAAGCCTACGAAACACTTTAAATTTTTTTTTATTTTACCAGTGTCTGTGTCTTCTTGTGAAGGATTGTTTAGTAAACTTAAATAATACCTGTGATCAACAATATCTCAAGACAGGGTATCAAATCTAGCGATACTTTCAACTGAAAATGATATTACATCATCATTAGATTACAATGATTTAATAACCGACTTTGCATCAATTAAGACCAGGAAACATTTTAAAATGTCTTATTTTAAATGTTTATTAAATATTAAAAATAAATATTAAGTGTTTATCAATAGAAGACGGAACCATTAACCTGTAATGGTAAGTGATTTATTTTATTACTTTTAATGTAGTTCTTTGTTTAACTTTATGTTGCATTTAGGATATTGTTTTGGCGATGCACTTTAGACCTACAAGGAATTTGCATGTGTATTAGAACGTTTTTATGTTATAAATTTTTTATATTACTACATTTTTATAGTCTAAATTTGTTACTAATAAATGTTACTAATTTGTTACTAATAAAGTGAATACCAGTAATATATAATAATATGTATTTTCTTAATTTTGACTTAACAAATATTCTTAAGACATTTGCTGTACGTGCTTTCATACAAAAATCTACACATTTGCATTTATTAAGTACTTTATACACTGGATGGGCCTTCATTTGTGCTCTTTTGTCCACTTTTAATTGTGAAGGCGAGGCGGCCGACGATCTCCTTGTCCTGGGCGCCAAAAAGCCACTGCATATTTACTGACTATGACTAAACAATAAATATATTTTGAAACATTTGGATTCTTGCTATATTAAAATAAAGTATTTCTGAGAATGTCATAGATCCCCCAGGTTAGCACACCACTGACTATTTATAAAATCTATTACATGTATACATTCAAAAGTACCTACTAATGTCCATGCCAAAATGCTAGAAAGCTGTGAACCTGCAGACTTGTTTTTAATCTACTGTCGTTTAAAAAACTAATTGACCTTTATAATTAGTCTGCTACTGTCCTTTTATAAATTATTTCAAACAAATATTTTCAAAGATCTTGACTTTATATCAGTGCATACAATGGGTATGTATTTGTAACCATAATATTTAATAAATGCTACCAACTTGGCTAGGGGTGCTCAGGGTAACTTTGAACAGCTGACAGACATAACTCTCTGGAATAAAAGTGTTAACAAACAAAAATTCCTAACAGACTATCTGACTGTTTTGCAAAAGGAAGAGTAAACAAAAAATTTATGAAAGCATATGTAAGACTGTCTGTTTACCTCAGAAGTTAGGAAGACTATCTTTAATCAGTAACCCTTACAGACTTCAGATATAATGTTTATTCAAGTTTTAACAATTCTTAAATATTTAATGATATGATATGTCTATATCCAAATAAAGCAGTTTTATTGTAATATTAGCAGCTTATTTAAATGCATCTCTGGCTCTTTTGGTGTGTGTGTGTGTGTGTGTGTGTGTGTGTGTGTGTGTGTGTGTGTGTGTGTGTGTGTGTGTGTGTGTGTGTGTGTGTGTGTGTGTGTGTGTGTGTGTGTGTGTGTGTGTGTGTGTGTGTGTGTGTGTGTGTGTGTGTGTGTGTGTGTGTGTGTGTGTGTGTGTGTGTGTGTGTGTGTGTGTGTGTGTGTGTGTGTGTGTGTGTGTGTGTGTGTGTGTGTGTGTGACAAATTGGCAATGTCAACTGTATCGTGTGAAAAGACATTTTCTTGCTTTTAAAGAGCTATTTAAATAAACACAATCAGAATTTCTTAATTAAAAACAATTATTGTTCCTTAAACAATAGCATAACAGGCTGTCTAGGAATCAAAAGGATCATGAAAGAAACTATACCTTAGTAGTGTAGTTGATTATTTTTCTAACTGTCATAACATAGCAAGATTAAGTGGATAGAAAACTAATTTTATCAAATAGGTTTTAATTCCGTTCTTACAAGATGGCTCAAAGAGAAGTCAGAGCGACCTGCCACCTGGGAAATGCAGGAACTGTCATAGGTTATAATTCTATTCCAGTTCTGTTCACTTCATCACATTAGTTTACTATTTTTACCAAGATTATCTTTTCAAGCTTGTGCACACACACACAATTTTGGTTACAGTTCTTTTCTTTATGTATAAATGACTCAATATTATGCAAATGTACAATCAAGACTTTTGGGGGAAGAGAGAGAAAGATAGGGAAGGAGTTAAACATGGTTGTGATGAAATTAAAAACTCATTATAAGAAAGCAAGTTTTTCATTAAATTATCAAACAAAAGTACCTACTTAAGTTTTATGACTATAATTTTTCAAAATCATTCATGATTCTTGGATAGGTTACTAATAATACGATTTCTTGAAAATTCCAGTATTATTGTCTGAGGGTAGTATACATGTATCAATATTTTCTGAAAAATTAAACTGAAAACAACTTTATCGAATTATTTATTGGTTGAAATATTACTTGCCTTGTTGCCTTGTATAAAAAATTAACATTAATATTATTTTATATTATGAATTTAACTGGCACTTTCAGTAGGCAACACAACTCTTTATTTAAGTTGAATTGGAGTATGTTAAGTTTTGATATTTACTTTATTATTAGCATACAGCCACATATATCTAATTATTAAATACCTTATATATACTTGTGAAACACTTTCTATTATTGGACTAAATTTCATAAACAATTGGTTTTTATTTTTAGAAAATTTTCACTGTTTTAATAGAACAAAACAGTTTACAAGTAAGTAGGCAGCAAAAATCGTATTAGAAAAGAAGCCATGTTTCTAGGCCAAGCACTTATCAGATTTCATATTTCTTCAAGGCTCTGCTGTAGTCAATTTACTGTCAGTTCTTTCGGAACAATAGTCCTTGCTGTTTCTTACTTATATTCAGGAAGAAATAGATTTTGGGTAAGGAGCAAAAATTATTCATTTCTGTTATAGAAAAAGAGTTGTGAATAGTCCTATACAGCTTTATTAAACGAAGCAATTAAACAGGACTTTTATAGTTTCTGTATAAAAATGATTTGTTACTGTACGTAAAATATCTAAACTTGGTATTCTTGCTGTTTTGAATACTTTTGTCTTATTGAATGATAAACTTTGTAGAGTAGCCTATGTAATAGTTGTTTCTGTTCATAGGATGTTAGCGGATTTTCAAAAATAAAATTCACAAATTAACTCACCCTGTCTTATATATAACAAACAATTTATCAGGAATGTTGTTTCTACTATGCTTATATTTAGGAAATAAAAGTTGTCTAAAATTATTTCTATAAATAACAATGTCCTTAATGTGTGTGTGATTTCCCAATAGTACTTTTTCACACCATATGTGAAATGGAGTATCATGTAATCAAATATCTATCTTATAGTTCAGTGGTTTGGTTTTCTATATAGACTTGAATTAATATAATATGCTGTAATTGAATAAACCCTAGTCATATTCAAAAATTGTATTTTAATTATCTAAGTTTTCTAATTATTATACTGATTTCTTATTATAATTGCTGAATTTTAATGAGGTCTATCCTATGATATTTTTATTTTAACAACAAAACAATGTTTAATAATAAAAATAATCAGAAGAGGAACAAGAAAATGTAGAGTATGGGACTAACAAGAATTTTGATTCTGATTATAATTACAACAGCAACTTTAAAACATGTACATATAGTAAGTTTTCTGTTTTGATGCTTCATCCCCCAAAATCTATAGATGTCTTCAGGAACTGAGCATGGTGGTGAAAGGACTTTGTGGTTAGATCTTTCAGCAGGATCCTTCAACTGTCATTATTAGTTTCTGAGAGCAAAAGAACATTTTTGGGTGAAAACATTAAAAAAGAAATGACATTACTAGTTGTAATTCAGTAGGGTTTTCCATACAATAATTGTAGTAATTTTTCCATTTATCATATAATAGAAATATATTCATGTATTATTATAAAATGAGATGTACAAGGAGTACTTACAAGCGCTATGATGTTCTTATGTTCCTGTTTGCCATGTTTTCATATAGCAGGGCTGCCACTACCATGTGTGTGAAATGTACACCACACACGGGCAGCCATACCAAAGGGGCGGCCATAGACTGCCAAATTCATCAGCAGATATTGCAAAACAAATTAAACCTAGACTAGGTCTAGGTATATGACATTAACGTTTATTGAGTTGTTCTTGATATTTGTTTTGTTAGAGTTGCCACACTGTACTGGCATCAGCCCTTGTTTTGACTGCCAAGAAAGCATATAGGTATTGTTGTCCAACATTTATATCTGAGTTATAGCTGCAGTCTCTTTGTGGTTTTGTAGACAGGCGCATGCATGTCGATGCTGGCAAACTACAAAGTACCTACTGGCAGATAAGAAATTATTTATGCTTTGTTTTAACGAACAGTCTTTAGGACTGTCAACTTGTACTCAAAACAACAGCAGTTTGTAAGCAGTAACAGAAATTTGTTAGTTATGCTTAAGACATTTCCAAGTATGGTCTTGTTTTTAGTCATGGTCTGGCGGTGTAATTCTGAGACATGTCGTATCTGTATATGGTTTATATTCGTAATATCATCTAAATGTCTGACAGAAAAATGAAACGGTAATCAGGCTTTCAATTTAAACAAAAAAGAAAGGCAAAAATTGATCAACAGAAGTTAAGTGGGCGTTAAAAAATTTTTTAGTTGATACTAGTGAAAGTGAAACTAAGTGTCCAAAAACTGATGAGTGCAAGTGACATACTTGAGAATATTAAAAAAAAAATTTATCTTCATCTTTTCCAAATCTAACTGTTGTTATTCAAATATTTCTCACATTGCTGGCTACAGTGGCAACAGGCAAACATTCATTTTCTAAACTAAAAATTATAAAAAACTATTTACGGTCTTCTGTGAGTCAAGAAAGATTATCAGCCCTACCTACTCTATCCATAGAACATGAAATGTGTAAGGCAATCAATTTGAGCAATGTTATTAAAACATTTTCTGAAACCAAAGCGCAAAAAGCCCTCTTTTAATAAACTATATTGTTATAAAAACTCTGAAAAGATGTCTGCGCAAATAAATTATTATATTTTGAAAATGTATTCAACACTTCTACGAGCACATCTTCCAGTTATATCATGTAAGTACTCAGCTAAATACGTTTTTGAAAAATATATTTATTTTTTGTCAATTTTACTACTTATGTCTGTATCAATTTTTAATGAAAATAATATTAAATAGAGTGGCAAAGTAGGGATATGAAAAGTATATTCAGGGGGGCAGCAAAGGTAAAACTGCACAGGGGCGGCAAGCACTCTGGTGGCGGCCCTGTCATGTAGTATTATTAATTGTAGTAAACCCTTTGTCTGAAACTATTCAAATTCTGTGCATTGCACTACCATCACTTGTCACTTACACCAACTTTATTTTTGCAAAATGGTTCATGCACAAAGTGGCAAGTGCTTAATTTTTCATTATGTAATTGCAGGAAGTGATATACTATTTTTCATAAAATTTCAGACTCCAGCTTTTATAATTACACAACATAGTTTCGACAAAGATACAGGTTTAGATTTTTTAAATAAATAAGTCTTCATAAACAAGATTGCTTCACTCATATAAATCCATTATGTGTAATGTAATTTATTTGTTACTTGGTATGGAATAGAATAATTAATTTTGGTGTACACCTATAAATTACAATAAGAACAATATTGTATAAGAAAAAATTATTGAACAATAGAAAAAATAAAGTACAGTGAGAGAATCCTTACTTATAACCGTCTTATTTATGTCTATACATTGTATTTTTTTCCCAAATAATGTGATACATTACTTATTTTCTTTTTCTGTTTTGCAATATAAAAAGATTGTATTTTATTTGCTACCGGTACTTTATAATGAACATTGTACATTATGATTCCTCATGTACTTCTATTTTTCTCCTATTATCATCTGAAGCATAAACGTAATAATATTCATGTGTGTTTACCGATACCCTTCAGTTCTTCAATTGTTCTTCAAAGAGGTGTGCAGTTGATATGCTGCATTATGCTTTGGGTTCACAAGAAATCATAATTTTTTTTAATGTAGCATTTTTACTACACTTTGCGAATCAAGTAACAATATGTTCTAATACAGTCCAAAAATAAAGAAAAATAAAGAACAGTTTAAATAATTTTCCAGTTCTCTGAAATTGTAACTACTTGAATTTGTTTATAGTGTAGCCTACATCTGTATTTTTCAAGGTTATGTCTTCGTCACAGTGTGTGCTGCAGTTTGTTAATGTATTTCATTCATAATGCAGTTTATATCCACAATTAGCAATCTATATTAATTATCTCACATATATTTTATGCATGATTTATGTGGTGTAGAAAAGTAGTATAGACTGTAGAAAAAGGTTTCAAGTCATAGTTCCATTTTCAAAGTTGTACTAGTAAGGAAATTTTTTGCATTTACTGAAGTAGTACAAATCCTTGCATTTGAACTGAAGTGGTCAACAGAAAATGCCGTACCACTTGTCACTGCCACTTTTTGGTTTCATATGCTATTTTAGAAAACAGGTTTCAGTATTTTATTTAAAATTGCCTTATTTATTGTAACGTTGATATTAGTTATTGTGTATTGATAACTTAAATTGAAATTTTCTGAATGTAAAGATATATTGATTTTATACTCTGTTTTGGTAACCAATTTCCAAAAAATCAAATTGTTCTGTTAAAGAAAAAATAATTTAGTTATGCTACTGTATAAAACATACTTCAAAGTTACTAACTCAAATTTTGTTTTAGGTTTTTTTTTTCAGTTTTACATTTTAACTATTAGGTGTTTACTACTCCTTATGCATAATGTATGCTGCAAATAAAAACCGTTTTTGTTGCTGTTCATACTTTTTTCTGTTACTTTTAATGCAGTTGATTTGTCAGAGAAATTAAACCAGTTTAATTTGTTGTTGAATCTTTTCTTGGCATTGTTTATTGCCATTGTCTGATTATGATTATTAAAACCTGAACTGCCTGTACATCTTTTAGCTAGGAACCTACTCATATAAAAATAGCTAGTAATATAAGATTTTTAATACTGTAGCTTTAATTGTTTTATACCTGTAAAGTCATCATTTGTAATACTTGTGTTTATTGGTAGCTACAATAACACTAAAATTGTAATTCAAGATTAAACTATAATTCAATAAGATTAGTTATATCTTACTTATATCACACTATTATATATTTTATGAAGAAATAATTTATCGTCTTGACATCTAGTGGTACACATTCCATTAGTTATTGAGGTATCTATAATATTTGGCAGCTAAAATGTAACAAGGTTAAAAATAATTTGGTTTATTTTCAAAGTAATTTTGTATTTCTCTCTATGGATGTAGTTTTGACAATTTAGTGTGTCAAAATCTTGACAAGCTTTATTTGTTTGTGTGTGTGAAATGAGATTCAGATCAGAAATATGTGTTGTGAAATAATAAAATGTATAAATATACATAAAATTTTGAACAACACAACATAAGAAACTAGCTAAATACTTTATGAGACATAATTACTAAAGTTGTCTGAGGAAAGTATATTTGTTAAAAATTTATTTAAATATCTGCAACTTGCTTTTAAATTCAGAAGCAAACATACCTTAAATCAACTTCAAATATTTACCACAAATGAGTTTTATTGTTCTGTTAATTTTAATTGTTACATTTGATTATACCAAAGGGAAATAGATTTTGAAAAAAACTTGTATGGACTTCAGAGATGATAAAGAATTACAAGTGAAAAATATGTAAGTTCATTTAAATCATACCATCTACACAGGGGATGATGAGTATACTTTAGAAAAACTGTATGTTCTACATAAACTGTGTGTTCTACATAACAGCCAATTCACGTATTGACAGCATTGAACGCTTGTGGCTCACTATGTTTTTCATCACCAGACCTCAGCCTTTCATCTATTTATACTTCTAAACCATAAGGTAAGATTTACTTAAATGATTATTTCCAAAGCCAGCTAGGTAAGCTTCAGGTTGATTACGCTGTCCAGGTAAAGATTAAATGGTACCGGTACTTCTACGGTATATTTCTGCAACTTTTTGTGATGAATATTGTGTATTAACAGGTTTGTACATGATTGGTAATTACAAGAACCATTTCATCAGTGAGTGCTGGAATTCCATGACCTACTGTTACCTTCATATCAATTTTGAACTTTTCTGTGTAATGTAAAATGTGATTTACGAGTGAATATATATATTTTCATATTTTTTTATTTATTAAAGAGACTATAGAACTAAATTTATTAACAGATATAAGACTGAAACTAGCACAGGAAATTCTGTATGTCTGAAAAGAAATTGTATGAGAGGCCACTGCCAGTCTTGGCTAAGAAACTAAATAAAAAGACAGTTTAAAGTCAGCTATAGAAGAATAAAAAGTTACATCATGATTGATAAACTGTAATGTGCACACTAAAGGGTGATGCAGTTAACTTAATCTTTTGAAAAAAAGAAAAAGAACAGTCTCTGGTTAACATGTGTAATATAAATTGACATATTCCTCATGGAAACTATTGACAATACACAGTTTCATGTGATGCATCTTAGAGACTTTAGACAATAAAAAATTGTTGAAAATAATAAACACAAGAGCATGTGTGTATTACCTGAGCATGTTCCCCACGTTACATATGTGTTTAGACATAGTTGCTCAGTAAATCCCATGATTTACAGGGTGTCACATATGACCTAAGCTTTCTGTGTCAAATAAATGTATTCTGATCCATGATGTAATTAGTTAGGTAACCAGTAACAGTATATAATAATGACTCATTAATCAACTTTGTTGAACTAATTATTATGAAAACAAAGTCACAAATTTTAACACATTTTAACAAATTTTAACCTTGGAGGCCTGCCTACTACTCCCATCCCCTGTGCACTTTTACATAAATTTGAACCTAATTAAAAGAAAACAACTTTTTACTTATTCCTAATGTACATATAGTGTCTGAAAGCTTAAATCAGCCTCTTTTATGTGAAACAATATGTGTCCAATAACATGTTAAATGAATTCTACTGTAATATCCAAATTACACCATTTTCTTCTTCTTCTTCTTCTTCTTCTTCTTCTTCTTCTTCTTCTTCTTCTTCTTCTTCTTGTTAGCGAGTTTCCAGCCCCAAAGTGCCGATCTCTCGATGTCTCTTGTAAACTCTATGCGCCAGATCGCAGAGAAGAGGATTGGTGGTTATTTTTGCCAGTGATAACTCCTCTTTTCCATGTTCCTTTACCAATTCTTTAAGTCGGTATCTCTCTTCACACTATCCAGTACAATTTAATAGGGTATGCTCAATGATGTCCTCCTCCTCATTACACACCTTACACATTGGTGAATCGCTAAGGTGAAATTTATTTAGGTAGCTTTCTGTCACCAAATGCCCAGTTCTTAATCTTGCTCCAAATGTCTGATTTGTTCTACTAATATTTCTGTATATACTAAGGTCATTTGGTATTTTCTGTATTCTGAAGAGTTGGCGGCCAGTAGTTTCCTGATTCCAGTTCCTTGTCCATTGGCTTTTAAAAGTTTTATTGCTTTTTGCGACACAACTTTGAAGTGACCTTACTGCTGGAGGTTTTGGTCCAAGTGTAGATGCCATTTTAGCTATTTCATCAGCCGGTCTCATTTCCAAATATGTCACAATGACCATGGATCCATTGAAAGGTGATAATTTTATTTTTCAGTAGTTGAAGAAGATGGAAAATTTCTTTAGCTCTAAAATAATAATCTGTAGGGTTATACTGTATAATTGTTTGTAGTGCTGATTTTGAGTCTGTAAGAATACAGATCTTCATATATTCCAAGGATAGACAATGCTGTAGAGCAGCTGATATTGGCAGCAATTCAGTGTCCAAAGAGGATCCGGAGGATGAGGTGATGTAATATTTTTCTCCGGTCTTAGGAACATAGTAGCCAGCACCTGACAGGCCCTCATTCAAGCACAGTGAACCATCTGTATAGATGTGTAGGTGGTCATTGTAATTTTCTTCTATTGTACGCAGGGTCACTTGCTTAAAAAATTCTGGTGTCTCAGTCTTTGTAACATCTCCCGGCAGAGAAATGAAAACATTTGGTGGAGTCCATGCCCATGGCGGCATACAGTTCACAAAAGGTCTTTCTTCAGGAGTTAACTGATCCTGTCCTTGGCACATTCTATATACTGTTTGGCTAAAGGATTGCTTATGTTTGTTTCCAGTAGAGACAATATGGTGAGAGGGATGGCTGTTTGGAAAAGTTTAGTTCTTTAAAAATTTGATCCATATTCTTTTATCAATTTTAGTATTGAGTGGTTCCACATTCAGTTCTATTTCTAGAGCATTTTTTGGAGTAGTAAGGGGACATCTGAGACAGAGACGCAAGGCAGAGTTCTGAATCACATCCAGCTTTTTCTTGTGCGATGGTGCTGTGCCTCCCCAGGCCTCTCAAGCATAAGTAACTTTTGGCAGTATGTAAGATATATATATATATAGTTGTCTCAACGTGACTGTATCTCCTCCCCAACATCTACCTGCCACTGCTTTCAATAAGTTAATTCCCATCAGGCTTTTATCTGTCACAGTTTCAATGTGTTTTTTCCAAATAAGTTTCACATCCAGAGTCACTCCCAAAATTTTCGGATGTGGGTTGTACTTCATATTTCTACCAAACAAGAGAATTTCAGGTTTATATTCTTTAAGAGAGTACTTTGTAGTGAATAAGGTACATTCGGTTTTTTCAGAAGAGATCTTCATACTCCATTTTTGAGCCCAGATTGATATTGATGTGATTGCTTTTTGTATTAATTGAGTAGCCAATTTTGGATCCGCTTCAACTGTCCAGACAGTCAGATCATCAGCGTACATGCTATATTTCACTTCAACTGGCAATAATTTTCCTATATCGTGCATCATTATGTTAAAAAGTGTAGGGCTCAGGACTGAACCCTGTGGAACTCCATTATTGATTTTGATCTCCTCAGATGTTGTATTATTTATCTTTGTTTTTATTGTTCTGTCCTGAAGAAAAGAATCTATGAATCTAAGCATTCTTCCTTTAATTCCCATTTTCATTGCTTGTAGTATTAAAGAAGCTGGAGGTATCCTGTCAAAGGCTGCCTCAAAGTCCACCATAACAGCAACTGTAACCTTCTTGTTGTGAAAACCCGCATAGATATCCTCTGTCAACCTGAGGATTGCATCCACAGTACTTCGGCCAGGTCTAAAACCAAATTGGTTCTGATCCAACAATTTGTTTGTTTCTAATCTCCATGTAAGTCTATTGCTTATAATTCTTTCTAATAATTTTCCTAAGCATGATGTGAGGGCAATTGGACGATATGAATTTGTACTCAGTTTCTGTTTTCCTGATTTCAATAGTAGAATAATGATAGAAGTTTTTGACTCTCCCAGAAAATTTCCAGAGGTCCAAATGTGATTGAATAAATTTAAGATGTCTTGAGTGAATTCCTCTGTTAGGTGGCGCAACATTCCATTGTGAATATCATCTGGGCCAGCAGCAGTGTTCTTTAACTCTGATACAGCTAGATAAAGTTCCTCACTGGTAACAGCGGCATGACTCTCATCTGCATGCAGACATAGGTGGAACTTATTACATGAGAAGAACTGTTTTTCTTTTGAAAGGGTACAGAAAACACACCATTTTCAAAAGTCTTAAATTTTTTTTCACAACTATATTTCTCCACATCAAAACCTCACATCAATATTATTTGAAAGTTTCTAAAATGTCATCTTTAGTAAGATATTTACTCAAATCCATTATTAATAAACCATTAAACTAACAACAAAATACTTAGTGCATGTCACAACACAGCATAAATAACACAAAATGGCTTTGCTCAAAATGAACATGTTTAAAAAGTAAGTAACATTGTTTTCAAGTTGGAGCTGCCCTCTTCAGTTGAATAGTAGAAGTAAAATATTACTGTTAATACAAAACAAACTAATGGGCATATAAGCGCTGTCTAGTTCAATAGAAACCATGCTAAATTTGTGGGTGGGTTATGGTAGTCTGTAGGATCTGAAAGTGAGATGACTTGGATGAGCTTGCTTGTCCATATGGTTCAATGTATTAAAATAGTTGTTGTTTACTATGGCTAACCTGGACTCCAGTCAATCAACCTTCTGGCATCCCAGTACAGCTCCATGATGTTTCCTAAACATGGATGTTTCCTGGTTTTGACAGTGGAGGACGTGTTCACTATCTATCTTGGAGATAGTCTTATGGCACAATGTGCATTATTCAGAGGAGTGATTTTGACTCGGTTGAGGTGGGCAGCAAACAGTTGTGTTTGGAACTGAGATGAAATGAAGCTACATAGTATCTTCTTCTGATTAATTTTTGTCTCCTATGTTGCATCTATCTTAGTTAATTTTTTCTCCTGAGTTGCACCTATATTTTTTCAGGTTTGATACTGATGTTCTTTGTCTTTTTCTTGTGTTCTCAGTGATTTTTTGAGTATAGTTTTTGTAGTGTTGACCGTAGGCATATCTGTGGGTTGGTGAACATTTCTTTGCTATGTTGTGTACTACCTCATGTCCTGCTATTCCTATATGTGAAGGAACTGTGATGTTTTTATTGAGCTTTGTAGAGTTTAAAATCTGTTGTGTGTCTCTGATTGCTTTGCCGGTAAATGTGGTATATGAAAATACAGCTTGTATTGCTGCCTTGGAATTCATAACTATAACATTTTCATAATTGTGGGGATAATTTAATATGGCCAGAAGAGCCCATGATATGGCTTCAATCTCTGCATAAAAACTTGATCTGTTCAAGGTGTTGCTGAATTGGTTTGAAAAGGTGTCTCCAGTATTGTTTCTGTCATCCTGTAATCTGTCTGTGTAAACTCTCAGCCACTAGTCTGAGGTGTATACAGTTGCATTTCTGGCTCTAGGGGTGATCTTCACAGCCCCACAAATAAGTTTTAGTGTATTGATTGGTGTCTTTCTAGTTGTTCAACAGTTCATTTAATTGTGGCAAGCAATGCTTCATTTCCATATATTATGACAGGTTTGATATATGTTTTATATGTTGTGTTAAGTGTGTCTTGAGTGCTTCCCGTGATTCCTGCTAGTTGCTAGAGTACTTTCATTCTGCTATCTAGTTTCTCCTTTACTCATTTGACACGTTTCTTCCAGTTTATTCAGTGTATTCTTATTTGCATAATAAGAATGTATTCTTATTTGCAAATGTTTTAAATTATTATTGTATTATTTACTTTCACTACATTCCATTTCTTAAAGTTGAACTTTATAAATACAATATGTTTCAATTGTATATTTTCTTTTATTATTTTGATACACTGACTCCTGGAAACCAGATAGTTTTTTATAGAATTTTCAGTGTCTAAGTGAATAATATGTAATGGGCTCCTACAAATAACAGTTACCATTTCAGGCATTATGTGTGTAAATGGAGAAATAATCAGAACATTGGTGTATGCCCATATATGAAGTGAACACAGCACAGGTAAATGTATGTATAATATGGAGATACATCTGGTTCACAGTAAAAAAATCCTTAGTTATAAACAGTAATTACTACATTATTATTTTATTGTTATTGTTATTATACTTTATATTTTTTTGTTAATATACTTTGAGTGTTTATTTATTTTTTAGTTTTATCACAGCTTTTTAAAATACTACTTACATCACATATACTATACCAAATGACATTATTCAAAGCATTACACTAATTACAAAACACAGAGTGGTTTTCACAAAATGTGCCAGTGCAACATTTTTTGGCATTATAAGGATTCCAGCACAGAGGAATTAACTGTTGTTAGTAAAACGGATAGTACAGCACATACCTGTGAGGAAGAAAATTGGATTTGAACTATACAATGGCTTCAATTGCAAAATGGCTGTGATAGTGGTTGGAATTGGGAAGAACAAAAAACGGAATCAACAAAACATTCACTTCTTTCAGCCTAAGTAACTACATTTAAACAATGTTGTACACTTTGTTATTTAATACAATAATTTTACAGTTCTGTGGTTAAGGAAATTGCAAAAATACTTTTCACACTAAAATTCAAGTTGGCTTATGAGTGCTGATTTCTCCAATGTCACAGTTTTGTAATAATACTAATGTATAGTAAACAGATATTTTGTTTTCTTATTTTATGATGTTTTCATATAAAATTATTTTCTAGAATAGATAAGATTAATTTTACTTTATTAGCATGGAATAAAATTTGTTAATTTTTGAAGAGTTTTTTTATCATTTATCATTAAACGGGATAGATCTCTTTATCATTAAATGAGATGAATTGTCACACTTCATCCAATTTTAAATAATCATTCTATTTGAATAAGTTGTTAGTTATCAACATAACATTTCTTAGGCCGTTTCGTCAAGTCATACATCATTTTTTGTATGAACGTTTATATTCAGTTATTTGAAATTGGCATTCTAGAAATTAATTATAATATAATTAATTACATACCTATGTCTACACAAGCTCTCTCTTGTTCACACACACACACACACACACACACACACACACACACACACACACACACACACACACACACACACTTTTAATTACACTTCAATTAAAAACAAATTTAAAATAAATTAAACAAATTATAATCTTTTCAAAATTTTAAAGGTTTTTATTTTAGTAAAATAATTGCAAGATATATCATTAAGCACATATGCATTTTTCCATATAGAAGTACATCAATTTTATATTATTAGTGTGTAAAATGTTTAAATAAATATCCAAAAGGTTTTTTATTTAACTATAATATTTTGAAGATGATGTTTTTAAACGATGGAAGCAAATGTAAGGAAATAACGTAAGGATATGTTCTTGCTTCCATTAGTTTGTTATTTTGTTTATGCAAATTTTATATAAATGGTTATGTAAATGTTTTACACACCCTTATCTACACAAATATATGGCATGTTAATATGTAATTTTACTTCTGTTTAACTTCATACAAAAAAGTGTTATGCATGTTCTTAATGTTCTTAACATTTTACTAATTTAGTTGCTTCATCAATGTGCATTGATATGATGGTTTACATATTGTTTATTCATACATATCTATACTTTCTATGTGATCTAAATATTTTTGCATTTAATTGTTATTCTTGTAAGTACAATATGACATGGTCATCCAGTTTTAATTATCTGATATCAAAATTACCTGCTTTTATTAGAATATATAACATTGTATAGGTGATACTAAATTCTTTTTAAAAAGTGGCAATACAATTTTGATATGTTACACCATAGTTAACACTATTTCAGAATCATGATATGATTACAGATAATCATCTTTTTGTTCTTTAATATTTAGGGAGAATTCTGGCAGAACTACATAGCCGTTGCATTTGTATATTATTCTCTAAGCATTTCGGACTTTGGTCTATGAACTTGTAGAAATCCATTCTGTTTGGTGTCCAGCAACCCTTTCTACATTCCTAATTTAGTAGAGAATTGACATATCATTGTGTAACCAACAAACTTCAGACGTAGCACCCTTGTTACATTTTGGGTAATGGTTATATGTAATCATAAATTTCCCGTTTTTTTCACTAGAATAAAATGTGAATCCAATCTGAACAGGTACTATTTCTCTACGCTACAATTAAAAGAATCATATTACTAATATGTTTGTAGACAGGTATAGCGATGTTCGGTTGCTTTTGTACAATTTTTACTTATTCTTCTGACACCATTGTGATACCTGCCAAAGACTCCTAACTATTTGTTTTGATGATATTACAAAAACTTGCTTCTTCATGTACTATATTACATTACTTATTTCTTGCTGTTATATCAACAGCTTATATATTTGTTATAATAATTTATTTAAATTACATTTTAATTAACAATATAGAGTAACAGGTAGATAAATTTACCTGGCAGGCAAACACATTGTGTTCTTGTGCAAAATTAGGTTAATTATTAAGCAATTGTATTTGTTATAATAAAATATTGGTAAATATTCCTGTTGAAGAAAAAAATAAGGTGCCTTTTAGTTATAGCAACATTTAACAAGTGTGATAATTAAAACAATTTCAATTTGAGTTGATATACTTCAAGCAACTGAATCATTTTTTTTTCTTCATATTATTTGAATTAGCAGCCATCCTTACTATTTCTTTTATGAAGTTGCAAAACTGCTACAATTTTTTGTTCAGACAAAGCTTTTCATCATCTCTGACATCATCAGGTCTTGAACAACACCTGAGGTCGGTGTTCAAGACCTGATGATGTCAGAGATGACGAAAAGCTTTGTCTGAACAAAAAATTGTAGCAGTTTTAGCAACTTCATAAAAGAAATAGTGAATCATTTTTATCTTTGCTAAAAATGTTTACTTACTTTGCAGATTATAAGTACAAATCACAATTCTATAAAATAGACAAACATACTTCTAGTAATTACAACAACAATCACCAACACCACCACCACCATCATCATCATCATCATTATCATTATTGTCATTGTCATTTTCAATTTATGACCACTCCTTTTCTGTCTTGATACTTCCTTATTCATCCCTTAAAGATACCTTACTTTAAAAGCTTGTAGAAGTGATGTGGAAGCATACTGGAATGTAGGCCTTATTTGTCACCTGTAATGGCTTTCCAACTGATCTTCTATCCCATTGTTTACTTACAATAGTGGAGACATGAAAAATCCTTCATGAATACAAAATAAGTAGCAACTGAATTTATAATGCCAATAAACTAAATCTAAGTGTTCTACTAGTGACTTTATCGTTCAGATACTAGCAGTGCCATTGGTTGTTGCTGAACTACTAATTGCTTTGTACTGAACAAAGCCTTTTGACGTCTCCACCGTTATCAAGAACTCTTAATGACTACTAACAAAATCAACCTGTCGGGAGATATATGTAATAATTTCCTTCATATATACTCATTTCTAATTCTTCTGTCTAATTAAAATTAATTAAATGAAATTCATAAACTTCTTAAAGGTTAAAAAATAATGTTCTGTTAATTTGCAAATACAATGAATTCCATAATGTGTAGTGTTTGTTTCAGGAAAAAGAAGATGACCACGAACGGTCTCTCATCATCTGAGCTGAGGCTAGAGACCCTGAGTGATCCAGGGGATCGTTACAAACTAGACTACTTGTTGGGATCTGGTGTATACAGTGACGTATATGTCGCAGCAGACAGCCAAGCAGGTAAATATTGACAGTAAATATATTTTGATAAGACATTTATTTTTACTTAGTATTAAACATGAACTGATGTAACACAAAAAGTGCATGAAAATAATTTATTAGTGTTTATAAGATTTTAATGTAGCATTTATGATAGCTGTTTCAAACACGTAGATTAGTAATGACTTTGGCAATCCTCAAACAATAGGGGAGCTCTTACATCTGTTCAGAACAAAGTGAGGCAAATAAATAAATTTTTATAAATTCATTGTTATAAAAAATTTAGTGCACATGTGGACAAAGTGCTAGTACTCCCCCAACCTGATAAGCAGAATTGTCAGAAATATTATATGAAATTTGTCTATTATAATGCACAATGTAAAATAACTGTTTTTATTTTTCCACAATGCACATTATGAATTTTGTTCAAAAATTGAAGTACGACGTTCACAGTTATCACATAGTCAAATCGGTGTGTGTTAAAATATAAATCATCTTTAAAATAGGATACATTACATAACGAAGAGTTTCATCATTCAGTTTTTTTTCTATTTCAGATTTAAGATAAAAAAGTAGTTTCGAGTATATTCTGGTATGTTAGAATATATTTTAAACATAGATTTAATTACTTACACAGTATCTGCCAAATTTAATTATTATAGAAAGCCTGTTATAATTTATTGGTTTCCTGTTTACTTCTTTTTCTTTCCTTCTCTCCTCTTGTAGCATGTCTTTCATTTCTATATTTCTGAAATGCTCTCCTATAATTTCATTTCTTGCTCTCCTATTTCTGAAATGTTCTCCTTATTTATGACACCACTGTTCTTTTACAGAAATTTACTGTGACAAATAACTCATCACTTTTGCTTGGCAAAAATGTGTAACCTGATTTATGAATTATATGAGAGGGAGGGGTTAATTAAGTATGTCTGAGTGAAGTAGGTATTTTAAAAATTTTCGTTAGGACAAGATTTTGATTTTATACAAGTGAATGGTGAATATGTGTTCGTTAATGTGTGTGTTGTCATCTTCTAATTATATATATTATAATTATATTATTATTATATTACCTACAAGGTAAAAGTATAACATTTTTACCAATAAAAAGTTAGTGATCCAAGTCATTAGTTATATATTATTTATAAATAATATGAAGAGAATTCAGATTTAAATTATAAATGATGGTTTATTAAAAAGTAATATAAGAGTAGTAATTTATATAGTCATTTTTCAATATAGTCTCCCTCCTTTTTAAAACACTGAGGCTATCTTTCTGTTGTCTCTCTTATTAATTAAAAAAAAAAAAATTGAAGAGGACACACACACACACAGTCAAACATCTTTAATGACTTCTCCATTAAGATGGAATGTTTTCTATCTTATAACTCTCCTAAGGGTCCAAACAAATAAATCAGAGGGGGTGAGGTCTTAACTATAGGGTGGTTGGGGAAGAAAGGTCCTCTTCAGTTTTTGAATTGAAACAATTGTATGAGTGGTGGCATGAAGACACGCATTATCCTGTAAGAAACCAACCAAATGTTGGTGTTTTTGTGCTTATTTCGGATGGCTGTTTGTAGCATTACATGTAGCATAAGTAGCATTTATAGTTTACTGATGTGTAAGGAAAACCAATGTGTATGACATGTCCCATATGCCAAAAGAATTAAGCTGTAATTTTTCCTGCTGAAAAAGCGATTTTTGCTTTGTTTGGTTTTGGAGAGGAATGATGCCGCCCACTGCATTGATGTTTTTTTTTGTTTCTGTGGTAAAATGGTGTACCCATGTTTCATTAGAAGTGACAACAGACAACATGAACTAAAATTGTGCCAATAGAGAAAGAGGCACATGCACGTGTGTCTGGTTATGGTTGTTAATCAAGATTCATGAAATCCAATGTGCACATTCTTCATTTGATTTAATGTGACACTGAATTTGATTTATGATATATAGGTATCTGGACTACCAACACTGGTATATAATGTAAAAGCTGCGATTCAACGACCATTTTGACATGTGTGTCAATCCTGTCAGCCATTTCTACTGTTGTGTTTTTGGGCGCTGTAAGTGTGGTTCATTCTCATCATGTTCTCGGCCATTTTTGAAAACTTTATTCTGTTTATAGACGCTTATGTATACCGTTTGTTTATCAAACTGCCTTTTAAGTTTTTCACATATTTCTGATGGTTTTACGTTTTCTTTCTGTGTTATCCCAAACTTGAACACACATGTATTTCACTCACACTTGCAAAATGAACAACAGAGTATGCTGACTGCTAAACAATTGAGAGACACTAGTATTTTGGTCCCGGGCATCAACCAGTGCTACCAACTTCTCCATTTGTTTCTTGCATTTGAAACTCTAACCAAATTAGAATTTAAATTTGAAAGCTCCTCATATCTTGTAGTGAATCTAAATGTATGGAAACATTATTTGATATTGTATTTTCTATATTCTGTACCATGCATTGTGAAAATATGATTTTAAGATGATACTAAATAAGGTAGTAGATATCTTCAATTATGATCAATTGTTTATTAAATTTACATACTTTTTTTTATGTTTCTGACTTTTTAGGAGGTAAGAAGGTTGCAGTTAAGATACAGAAGATAGTGCCAGAATTTTTGGAAGATATACAGGAAGAATATCGTATTTTACGAGACCTCTCAGGTCATGCAAACTTACCTGATTTTTATGGTGCTTACTTGGAGAAAGGAAAGAATTCTTCAGAAAGAGATCAAATATGGTTTGTGATGCAGGTTGGTTTTACTGGAAACAGTGCAAATTGTAAGCTCTTGGTATACATATCAGTTAGTCAATCTTGAATTATGTATTGAAGATTTTAAGAGGCAGTTTATCCTCTAACTTCACTAACAGCAGAATCAACACTGATCAATTTAATATGTACAGTTAAACTGAATAATTTTAACTGAATACAAATTGGTTTTAAAACAAATTTAAGTACAGGTGTAAAATTTTTATCTAGATTATTTTTATTTATACAAAATATATATTTTTGAAACTGCATGTGTAATTTGACATAAAAAATTTTGTGATTTAGCTCTGTGAAGGAGGACCTGTAGTGGACTTAGTTCGTGGCTTGCAGAATCGAAATAAGAAGGTGAATGAAGAACACATTGCATATATTCTCCGGGAAGTTGTTAAGGTACATTTTTTGAACTACATGTGCTAGAATTTATTATATTATTTGACTTTATTGATATGGTTCATTTATGTCATTGGTAATGAAGAAATGCGTTGTTATTTAATTACAGCCAATCAATGATTTCCATTTTTTGTCCTCAAAGGTAAAACTGTGTGATAATGCATATATTTGGATGAAATCAGTGGCACAAAATTGATGATTTCATATGGAATTTAACCTGAAGAGTTTAAAATAAGTCTGTAAATTCCTAATAATGCCTTTTATGAAAGTCCTACGAAAATACTTAAAATTGACTTGAAAATTGTATTTTTCACATTTTTTATAGAGAAATTACAATTAAAGTGCTAAAAAATGTCAATTAGATTGTACTAAAATTGGTAGAGAATTTAATCCTGAACATTTCAGTGTGAATAACATACTAGAAAAATAAAATTATTACAAGGATATTAACTATAATTTCTTCTGGTATTGTTGTAAATAAAAGCACAAATTATTTACCCTTTTATCTAATTTTTTTTAACATTTTCCATTGAATTTTTCAGGATTATATTTGCTATTTAATTCAGAAGGAAAAGCTGATTAAATTTTGAAGCAATTTAATAGTCATTTTTTACAAAAATTGTAAAAAATAAAATTTTTAAATATTTTACAATTTTTATAACATTTTATTAAAAAATATATCAGTTTAGAATCAGTTTTATAAATTCTTTAAATGAAATTCCATCTGAAATCATTAAGTTTGTCCATGATTGTTGAGTTTGTCAATATTTTAATTTTACTTTTGAGGCTAAAAAAATGAAAATATTTTTAGTACAGTACAGTCACTGAAGCAAAAAAAAAACTCAAATTAAGTGGCGCCTTTTTTGGGGGGGGACAGAGCTAGATCAAAAGGATGAGATTAATTTTTAAAAAGCATTTGCCAGAATTACATAGCAGGATTTTGAAAAAAGAGAGGGGGAGTTACAAAAAATTCATTTTTCGTAATTATCTTGGAAAATTAATAAGTTACAAAAAAACCAAGACACTGAAAAGAAAGAGCATAACATTTTCAACATTCTTGTTTTTTTTTTTAACTTTTTTTACTCAGATTAACAGTTTTGAAGATATCAATGGTGGAAAATTGCATAACAAATTGTTAGACGTGGCTCGTGCATGAAGTCTTTTTTGCAGATGGTGCAACATGTAAATTATTATAAAAAAATGTTTGTAGAGGAAAAAATAAAAAAAGCATATTAAAGGTGAATGTACCGACTTTCATATCATAGAAACATATATTGTTAAAATTGATTTTAAATACTCAAAATAAAATAACAATTGTTTTGTTTTATGCAACTGATATATGTTGTAACACCACAAAATGTTACATAACCTAGACACTCACCAGAAGGGTAAATAATTGCACTAAAGTGATAAAAGTGAATCATTTATAATGAATGTAGCAAAGAAGAGAAGGACCAGCAAAGAAGAAAGAAGAGGAAGGATCCCAAGAAGCAGTGATGAATACACTGCATGACACTACAACAAACACTATGACTGACTTTAACTAATGGACATGCAAAGTTCACAATAAGCTGTCAAACGAGCCAGTCCATGACATTAATGTAGAGTCATGTAAAAGTAAAACTAACTAAATAATGTAATAACAATAACAGCATTTTGGCTGAAAGTAAAAGAACCATGACCAATAAATAACAAAGCCTATGATTAGAATAGCTATGGCCACAATGTATATTAAAACTAGAATTACAAGCCCAGATGTAATATTAGTGGGTAAAAATAGTTATAAAAGGAAATCTTATATGGATGAGCAACTTCCTTACTAGACAAAATGTAATTAGTAACAATTATTAAGGAATAAACGTAGTGCTAAGAATGTGTCTAGCCCATGCCTAAACAAATGTTTGTCAGTAAATTAATAGGGAAACAGGACTCTTAGTGAACATTAAATTTACTGAACGATAAATATAATTAAACGAGATGTGAAATACCACCACTCAATTATTAATGTATGACTTTAAATTGAGTAGGCCAGACAAAATGTATTTAGAGAATAAGGATTTTTTATAATAGCGTATTACCATAATTATGTTAAGAATTAATATTGTACAGTTATAAATAGCTTTTAATTATAATCATAGAGGTATTAGTGTTCAAATAATGACGTTCTAAAGAAAACGCAGTGTAAATAACTAAATGTAAAAAGATAGGAAATGATCGCATTATGCATTGCTAGCAGACGACAGTGAGAAACCATGTTTCAAAACATTATTTGTAAGCATTGTCAAAGAAAATGAGGTTAAAACCAGTGTTAAGCCATATCAAATTAAAGCCCAGAAACTAAACTTTAATTTGATGGTAATAACCTCGAGATTGGAATTATAATAAGTGCATAGTGCGTGTTAGCATCATTTGTTATTAAGATTAAGAAATTGTCAAAGTAATACGGATAACAACGAAAGCTGAGTACAACGATCGCTCCGGTGGCCGTTAGAAAAAACAATACGTCATTGTAACGGTTATCAGAGCCAATCAAAAAAGAGTTTACTAAACGACTTTTCTCTCTAAGCGCGATGCAGCGAAGGGGTATATAACCAGCAACGCAGAGAAATTCGTTAGATTCGTCACCTCAACTCGAGCGATACAGTCGCCGCTCGCCAGTGTAATAATTTTTTATGACTTAATATAGTATAATAACAGTAAATATTTCAAAATTCTTCAAAACAGTCAACAGTACAGCGATTAACCACACGGAAAGTGCTTCGACAGTAATAAGTGAATATTTTTAATTAGTGTGTGTGTTCGGAACGAGCGAGAGTATTTTAATCAGTAATTTAAATAGCCCAGTTTTATTAAGAAGAGGGCAGATTACTCGTTCCAAGTGCGTATAAAGTGTAATTAACCAGTGATCATTACAATCCGATCACTGAAGTGTTTTTAAATTTTTATCTATACAATTAAAAGAAATAAGGTAACACAGTGACCATTTATATTGTTTATCTGTTTGCACTGATCATAATTTTCAACAACATTGTACTGACGCAAGGACAACAAAACTTTCAATAACATACACAGAATCAATTTATTTAGAGGATTAGTTAATCCAACGTAAGATATTTGTGTTAGAATTAAGCATCATAATATTTGTTTGTATATAAGTAAGCGCAACGATCGCTAACCTTAAAAATAATTACGAGTTTTTAAAAAGAGGCCAAATTACGAATTATCATTATATTAACGTCTGTCAAGGCATTTGATAGTATTCTATTTGTATTTCAAAGAACCTACCCGTGAGGTAAATTATATATTAAAAGTAAAGTTTGTTAATAGTTATAAGAGTTTTATTGTTCTAAACTGAGCTAGGCCATATTGTAGATGGGCAACTTAACATCAAGATTATGTTAACGTAATAATTGTATTTTTATTTGTTGAGTTGTTTTAAAGGGTAAAATAAACCAACAATTTTATTCAGTATAAACTTTGGTTACATTTATTTCATTTAGCTAAGTAATACTCAATATAGAGTACAGTGAGATAACTTTGAGCAGAGACATTACCATACTATATTTGAATTGTTGTAAATGCATCAAGCATTTAAACGAAGCATAAAGTGAACCTATACAATTCTAAAATTTATCAATTTGTTTTTTCATGGGAACTTTTCCTAAAGTAAACCCATGTGGTGCCCATATTGCATACAAGAGTAGTATAACCTTGTTTATAAAGTATGAGCTGGTCATAAGAAAATCTTGACAGTTTATTTTGGGTAAGTGAACGTCAGAACTTCCAATACTACTATCAGGTACGTGAAAGTGTTTTTATTATAAATTATTTGTCCAGACAATACTTGACGGTACGTACACTGACGACATTTAACCAGGAAGAGGAGTTCCACTGCAAGATCGACGCTATGGTTACATTCATTCACCGACCAGCGATTATTATAAATATTTACCATTTATCACCAAAGAGAATTACTGCATATAAAGTAAAGGGAGTTCATATTAACATTTTAAATTGTAACACGAGAATCCATTACCCTACAATCGATATTTAAATTAAATTATATATATTAATTTAAAGAGGGGGATTTAGTTTAGTTACAAATTGACGTATCCAACATGTGGCAGAATTTACAAACACCACATATATTTGATTTATTACAAATTAGCGCTCACAACAATACAGCATCTAATAGTTTTATTACAAATTGGGGCTCACGACAGTGGAGCATTATTTTCATCATATAATCGTTTTACTACAAATTGGCGACCAACAGAGTGTGGCTTTAAAAATATTAAACTAATAAATTTTTTATATTAAATTAGCCCGGCAAATACAATAGAACAATCATGCCTCACACACACAGACACGATACTAGATACAAGGCCAGCCAAGGAGAAGGTGCACAAACTAACACCGAAGCAAAGATGTACCGGAGAAATAGAACGTGAAGGGAGAGAGTGGACTGGGAGCCAATATACAGAGTATTGAACTTAGACGGTGAGAAAATGCACCAACAAATGGAAGAGGAAAAGAGACAGATGAGAGAGGAGTCAGACCAATTAAGACGTAAGATAGAAGAAGGTTTTGCAAAACTCCACGGAGCAGAAACCCGACAAGGAATGAGGAACCGGAATACAAGATGGTTTAATAGCCAGACAGCATGGCGAGAAGAAGAGGAAATGGACTACCGTTACCAGAGATGGGAAGACGAGCATAAAAGAAAAGAAGCATTCGAAGAGGAATTGAGATACAACAAAATAAGACGAAACGAAGAACTATTCTATAGCCAAGCAGCACAGCGGGAGGAAGAGGAAATGAGCTACTGTAACCAGAGACGAGAAGACGAGCGTAAGCGAAGGGAAGCTTTTGAAGAAGAATTGAAAAGGGCTAAGAAATTAAAAAATGAGAAGAGACCGATAAATGAAGATTTATTGAAAAATAAAGAAAATATTGATGGAAATGAGAATCACCTTAACAAAAAATCTGAGAACGACCATAACAAGAAATATTCCACGGAACCACTACAAGAAAATATAGATAAGAACACCCAAGAACAAGAGGGCAATAAAAATAAAAAGGAGGAGGAAATAATAAGTACCGACCCAGTGATCGAAACAATAACGGAGTATGACCATAATGAAATACGTGAATCTCTAAATGAACACAGTGAAACCATGAGTAAGGACATGGAAACCCCCACCAAAAAATAATTAATAATAAGGATACAACGGGCGTGAATAATGAAACAACCCAAGAAATAATAAACGACAATCGACCAATCTTAGAACATACCAATAAAGAACCAGAGCCAGTAAATACAAAATTAAGAGAAACCAAGGACACGAAAACGCCTGAAGGGGAGACTACCGCAGGTGACACCGTAGAAAACCAGCCCGAGGGACCCGAACCAACAGAAATGCTAGGTTTCCAGGAGATGATGGTGAAATGTATGAGGGAACAGTTTCCCCAACCCGTACAGAATAGCTTTGAGAAGGCCAGAGAAGAAATGATAAACGATATTAGACTATGGAGAGAAGAAATCATCCAACTATGGAGGGAAGAAATGAAAAACGATGGCGAACCAATGATAGCAGAAACAACAAGTGATGAAATCGTGGAACAATCAACTTTGCAAACTAAAAATAATGGTAAACAAGCAGAAAATGAACAAGACGCAAAGACATTATCATCTGAAAACAAGCTTGACAGAAACAAAGAAAATATTTAATACATGGAGATCGACGCCGAAGGTGTAAAGAAGACCCAAATAATGAAGAAAACGGGAGAGAAGGAGATGGAAATAAGAGGAATAATACGTCCCGAGAAAGTGAGAACTACAAAGGAAACAGTAGAGATGACTCGAAGTGGTTTAATTGATGTACTTAACTTCCCAGTCATCGACCGCAGAGAAGGAATTCCTATGAAGATGGACAAAAAGAATGTCTGCATTACGACGAAGAAAATCATAAGCCATAATGCATTTAAAGTAAGTGTGCCTAGAAGAAAGATGCTTCCAAGGAAGAAGGAAAATTACAAGGAACAAATGGACCGGATCATTGGAGGATACGCTCAAGCAATAAGAAAATTGCGGAAGGAAAAGAACCAGTCGACGGAAAACTCCAGCCAGAAGACAGGAGACAACAAACCAGAGCTAGAAGAGACACCAGAAGTTAATTATAACGAAAAACCAGGAGAACACTAAACAAAGGGGTACTAAAGATAATGAGGAGAAGAAGACGAAAGGACATAAGGGAGCTGAAGATTTGGTCGCAGCAAAATGGAAGAGCCGAATGATAGTGAGGTACGCGACAAGGGCAGAAAGAAGCCTGAACATAAAGATGCCCAACAAAATAAAGAACATAAAGATCCAAACAACCTAGTATGAGTGACCATGGCTAAACATTAGAAACCATCAGCCACTGAAGAAAAAGGACAGACATCAAAGATAACCGAGAAAAGCAACCAAAAGTTAAAGAAAAAAAAAACAATCAGAACTATGTGATCCTATTTAAAGAATATCGAAAAAATATTATATATAATGAGATTTATCATGAGATGTAGAATATCATAACATGTACAAACTAAGATATGTAATACTATAAACAGCAATCAAAAATGAATCCAGGAAAATGTAATTGACCCATAAGGAGCCCAATAGAATGGTGAAAGCACAAAAACCCCCTTATATATACTATTGAATGAACATATTATACTATAAGAGTGAACTATTTTATCATATTGTGTGTATAACAAAAATGTTTACCATATAATACTACTATGTTACTCTGATCCTTCAAAATTAATTTCAATAAATGAAATTAAACATCCAGAATAAGTGATAAACAGCTATCACTTGAAGGAGCAGAGGAGAAAAACAACAAAGTGTCGAATATTGAAAAGAGATGGATTAAACAAGGAATGGGAATGATTATTAAATGATAAAGAAAAATGTGTATCATGTTAAATATAACAAAAATGTTTATCATATGAATATTGTAAACCCCTGATAATCCAGGATGATAATGAGCCAAGTGTTAAAAAACCCAGTGTATAAACCGTGTAAAGAGTGAACTATGGTGAACTCAAGAAGAATTTAAAGACCAACTGCATAATTATATAGTGATAAATTTAAGTGTGTAATTTAAAAACATTGAAATAACCAAAACAACTTACAAACTAGTATCGAAGAATAGCAACAAGGCTGATAAATGATATAGCCAATATGTCAAGTTATGAATAAAATAATGACCTGTGAAGAGGAGTATGTTAGATAAAATGATAAAGCATGAACAGTGATAACAATGAAACCTCTAATACCTTGAATGTTACATTGAATATGATGTCTTATTGAAAAAATAAATGATATGTTATATTTTATGTGTTGTGATAGTGCAACTGTTGTTATGTGCAACTTTTTATTGTCCCAGACAGAGATGAAGATTCCTCTGATTCTGAGGATGTGTAACTGAGGAACGGCGGAGAATGGAAGCCAAATAGAGCCCCTCTGATTCCGAACCCACTACAAATGTTAGGGAATTAAATTGTAATATGTCAAGGATTATAAATCAAACACTGTGAGGTAAAAATGAAAGAACAAAAGAGTTTGTCACAAGAATCAAGATGTGTTTAATGTAAAGAAAAATGTATTATTGTAAAACAGGAAATTGTTAATTTAAGAACTAAGACATGTTATAACTGAATGACTAAGAATATAAAAAACTTTAAAAATACTAGTAAGCTAAAAAATAATACTAGCCAAGAACTCGATCTAGTGCAACACACCAACAAACTATTGAACTTAATGCAGAAAGAAGCAGTAATAGTATGATAAAACAAAATAAAGTGACAATTTCTTCAAACCATAAAACTTTTCTCAAATTATCAATTTTGAGAGGGGAGTATATGTAACACCACAAAATGTTACATAAACTAGACACTCACCAGAAGGGTAAATAATTACACTAAAGTGATAAAAGTGAATCATTTATAATGAATGTAGCAAAGAAGAGAAGGACCAGCAAAGAAAAAAGAAAAGGAAGGATCCCAAGAAGCAGTGATGAATACACTGCATGACACTACAACAAACACTATGACTGACTTTAACTAATGGACATGCAAAGTTCACAATAAGCTGTCAAACGAGCCAGTCCATGACATTAATGTAGAGTCATGTAAAAGTAAAACTAACTAAATAATGTAATAACAATAACAGCATTTTGGCTGAAAGTAAAAGAACCATGACCAATAAATAACAAAGCCTATGACTAGAATAGCTATGGCCACAATGTATATTAAAACTAGAATTACAAGCCCAGATGTAATATTAGTGGGTAAAAATAGTTATAAAAGGAAATCTTATATGGATGAGCAACTTCCTTACTAGACAAAATGTAATTAGTAACAATTATTAAGGAATAAACGTAGTGCTGAGAATGTGTCTAGCCCATGCCTAAACAAATGTTTGTCAGTAAATTAATAGGGAAACAGGACTCCTAGTGAACTTTAAATTTACTGAACGATAAATATAATTAAACGAGATGTGAAATACCACCACTCAATTATTAATGTATGACTTTAAATTGAGTAGGTCAGACAAAATGTATTTAGAGAATAAGGATTTTTTATAATAGCGTATTACCATAATTATGTTAAGAATTAATATTGTACAGTTATAAATAGCTTTTAATTATAATCATAGATGTATTAGTGCTCAAATAATGACGTTCTAAAGAAAATGCAGTGTAAATAACTAAATGTAAAAAGATAGGAAATGATCGCATTATGCATTGCTAGCAGACGACAGTGAGAAACCATGTTTCAAAACATTATTTGTAAGCATTGTCAAAGAAAATGAGGTTAAAACCAGTGTTAAGCCATATCAAATTAAAGCCCAGAAACTAAACTTTAATTTGATGGTAATAACCTCGAGATTGGAATTATAATAAGTGCATAGTGCGTGTTAGCATCATTTGTTATTAAGATTAAGAAATTGTCAAAGTAATACGGATAACAACGAAAGCTGAGTACAACGATCGCTCCGGTGGCCGTTAGAAAAAACAATACGTCATTGTAACGGTTATCAGAGCCAATCAAAAAAGAGTTTACTAAACGACTTTTCTCTCTAAGCGCGATGCAGCGAAGGGGTATATAACCAGCAACGCAGAGAAATTCGTTAGATTCGTCACCTCAACTCGAGCGATACAGTCGCCGCTCGCCAGTGTAATAATTTTTTATGACTTAATATAGTATAATAACAGTAAATATTTCAAAATTCTTCAAAACAGTCAACAGTACAGCGATTAACCACACGGAAAGTGCTTCGACAGTAATAAGTGAATATTTTTAATTAGTGTGTGTGTTCGGAACGAGCGAGAGTATTTTAATCAGTAATTTAAATAGCCCAGTTTTATTAAGAAGAGGGCAGATTCCTCGTTCCAAGTGCGTATAAAGTGTAATTAACCAGTGATCATTATAATCCGATCACTGAAGTGTTTTTAAATTTTAATCTATACGATTAAAAGAAATAAGGTAACACAGTGACCATTTATATTGTTTATCTGTTTGCACTGATCATAATTTTCAACAACATTGTACTGACGCAAGGACAACAAAACTTTCAATAACATACACAGAATCAATTTATTTAGAGGATTAGTTAATCCAACGTAAGATATTTGTGTTAGAATTAAGCATCATAATATTTGTTTGTATATAAGTAAGCGCAACGATCGCTAACCTTAAAAATAATTACGAGTTTTTAAAAAGAGGCCAAATTATGAATTATCATTATATTAACGTCTGTCAAGGCATTTGATAGTATTCTATTTGTATTTCAAAGAACCTACCCGTGAGGTAAATTATATATTAAAAGTAAAGTTTGTTAATAGTTATAAGAGTTTTATTGTTCTAAACTGAGCTAGGCCATATTGTAGATGGGCAACTTAACATCAAGATTATGTCAACGTAATAATTGTATTTTTATTTGTTGAGTTGTTTTAAAGGGTAAAATAAACCAACAATTTTATTCAGTATAAACTTTGGTTACATTTATTTCATTTAGCTAAGTAATACTCAATATAGAGTACAGTGAGATAACTTTGAGCAGAGACATTACCATACTATATTTGAATTGTTGTAAATGCATCAAGCATTTAAACGAAGCATAAAGTGAACCTATACAATTCTAAAATTTATCAATTTGTTTTTTCATGGGAACTTTTCCTAAAGTAAACCCATGTGGTGCCCATATTGCATACAAGGAGTAGTATAACCTTGTTTATAAAGTATGAGCTGGTCATAAGAAAATCTTGACAGTTTATTTTGGGTAAGTGAACGTCAGAACTTCCAATACTACTATCAGGTACGTGAAAGTGTTTTTATTATAAATTATTTGTCCAGACGATACTTGACGGTACGTACACTGACGACATTTAACCAGGAAGAGGAGTTCCACTGCAAGATCGGAACGATCGGTGTGTTCGGAACGAGCGAGAGTATTTTAATCAGTAATTTAAATAGCCCAGTTTTATTAAGAAGAGGGCAGATTCCTCGTTGCAAGTGCGTATAAAGTGTAATTAACCAGTGATCATTATAATCCGATCACTGAAGTGTTTTTAAATTTTAATCTATACGATTAAAAGAAATAAGGTAACACAGTGACCATTTATATTGTTTATCTGTTTGCACTGATCATAATTTTCAACAACATTGTACTGACGCAAGGACAACAAAACTTTCAATAACATACACAGAATCAATTTATTTAGAGGATTAATTAATCCAACATAAGATATTTGTGTTAGAATTAAGCATCATAATATTTGTTTGTATATAAGTAAGCGCAACGATCGCTAACCTTAAAAATAATTACGAGTTTTTAAAAAGAGGCCAAATTACGAATTATCATTATATTAACGTCTGTCAAGGCATTTGATAGTATTCTATTTGTATTTCAAAGAACCTACCCGTGACGTAAATTATATATTAAAAGTAAAGTTTGTTAATAGTTATAAGAGTTTTATTGTTCTAAACTGAGCTAGGCCGTATTGTAGATGGGCAACTTAACATCAAGATTATGTTAACGTAATAATTGTATTTTTATTTGTTGAGTTGTTTTAAAGGGTAAAATAAACCCACAATGTTATTCAGTATAAACTTTGGTTACATTTATTTCATTTAGCTAAGTAATACTCAATATAGTGTGCAGTGAGATAACTTTGAGCAGAGACATTACCATACTATATTTGAATTGTTGTAAATGCAGCAAGCATTTAAACGAAGCATAAAGTGAACCTATACAATTCTAAAATTTATCAATTTGTTTTTTCATGGGAACTTTTCCTAAAGTAAACCCATGTGGCGCCCATATTGCATACAAGGAGTAGTATAACCTTGTTTATAAAGTATGAGCTGGTCATAAGAAAATCTTGTCAGTTTATTTTGGGTAAGTGAACGTCAGAACTTCCAATACTACTATCAGGTACGTGAAAGTGTTTTTATTATAAATTATTTGTCCAGACGATACGTGATGGTACGTACACTGACGACATTTAACCAGGAAGAGGAGTTCCACTGCAAGATCGACGCTACAGTTACATTCATTCACCGACCAGCGATTATTATATTATCCATTAAAATTATCACACTTTAGCTACATAAACAATATTTACCATTTATCACCAAAGAGAATTACTGCATATAAAGTAAAGGGAGTTCATATTAATATTTTAAATTGTAACACGAGAATCCATTACCCTACAGTCGATATTTAAATTAAATTATATATATTAATTTAAAGAGGGGGATTTAGTTTAGTTACAAATTGACGTATCCAATGTGTGGCAGAATTTACAAACACCACATATATTTGATTTATTACAAATTAGTGCTCATAACAATACAGCATCTAATAGTTTTATTACAAATTGGGGCTCACGACAGTGGAGCATTATTTTCATAATATAATCGTTTTACTACAATGTACATAGTAATATTTTGTTAAAAAGCATGTAAATAATAATTATGATAATTTCTGCTGTTTTATTGGCATAAAATGAGCTAACTTTAAAATTTGTTGTTTTTTGGAGTTCTTGAGTTTTCCTCTTATTTTAAACTTTACACTTCTATAGAATTTTTAAAAGTAAATATCTTTAAACAAAATTTTATCCAAATATTTGTCAATCTGTAAAAATGTCTTCAATGTCTATCAATTTTTTATGCAACTTTTCACCATTGATATTTCGGTAACCATTAATCTAAGTGAAAAAAGTTTAAAACAAGAAATGTAGAGAATTTTATGCTATTTCTTTTTTCGTGTGTAGTATATTTTTTGTAACTTTATTATTTTCGAGATAATTATGAAAAATGAAATTCTTGTACCTCCCCTCTCCCTTTTTTTTGAAATCCTGTGATGGAATTCTGGCAAACTTTTTTAAAAATTCATTCTCATCCTATTATAACTAGCTCTGGTCCAAAAATCTCAAAGGCGCCACTTAATTTGAGATGTATTCCTTTGGTGACTATACTATTTGTAGACTATACATAGAAGACAAAGACTTTCCACACTATATTTTATTAAACGAGCAAAGTGAGTTCTCAGTTTTAACTTGATCATTTGGCACTCGTCTTCTGTCTATCTTTCTATATGTTGTTTGTCCATATGCCTATCTGTTTGGAGTATGCCTCACTATAACTTTTGAATTTATCATGTGATTTAAGTGAAACTTAGCATGCATATTCATACTCTCACCCTGCAGCCCTATTGTTTTCTTTAGATTGATTTTCGAAGGGCAAGAGGCAAAAATGGGAAGGGGAAAAATTGTGGAATAATGTATGTAGTGTATTAAATTAAAGGGATTTTTAACAAAAATTTGAATATAGTTTTGGAAATTTCTCAAAATTTTTGATAGTAGGGTTCAAAAATAAAAAATCAAGCTGGGTGTCAAACTACAGTGACTTTTAACCCGAATCAAAATGTAGCATTTATTTTTAACTTTCAAAGTTAAGAGACCAAAAATGGAACTCACAATTTTGAGAAAACTGTAAAAAGCCTTAGGGGGAGTCAAGTTATAAGGAATCTTAATCAGATTACAAACTTTTGGTAGTCTTGAAAATTTGATGTGTGCAAAAATATCATGTACTTTTATCAGTTATCTGTGGAAAAATACACAAACTTAAAAGCTAGAACTGAATTATTTGTCATTTAGGTGTTATGTTTATAAATTTAACTAATAAACCAATGCGGTAGTTAGAAATGTTTCGTGTTTATTGTATGATTGCTTTAGAATTGTTACTTTTCTAAAAAAAAAATTAGAATAATCAGAGTTTTTGTAATTTTTATGATAAAATTGAAAAATTATGTAATATAGAAGTTACCTAATAAAAAATGTATTTTATTTAAAATACGAGTAGCAAGTTCTGCAGATTAGGTAGTTCACTACTATAAACTTTTTTAATTATTTTGATAAGAAGAGTACTTTTTAGAAGTGCAGCAGAAACATCTAAATATAAATATGTAACACTTTATATTATTATTGTAATAAAACTGAATTACAAATTATAATATTTTATTTTAAAAGAAATTTTTTAATTACGTTTTATTTATTTTATGACTATATTTAATTAATTAATTATAATTTTTTAATTACTTGAATGGTAAATTAGTTATTACGTGTGTCAAAATATTTGTTTCACAAGTGGTAATCTAGTTATGTCGCTCGGGTCAGGTATTCTCTCTTCTAACCCAGCTCCTCTTCTTCTTCTTCTTCTTGATATATTTTTCTTATACTTCTAATTTATGTTGAGAAGAAGGAAAAAGCTAATATTTATAATACAAATAATAATAATAAACACAAGTATTTGAACAATTCTGATATTTATTTTTAAAAATTGTGTGCCAAAATTACGCACATCGATAATGGCTGTGGCTGAGACTCACCTCAGGTCGATAGTGATAAAAGACAAAAATATAATATTACAAAATTAATTAGTTGAGTTCTTTTAACTGTCGAAATGGTCAGAGAAGGGCAAGCAACAAGATACAATACAATACTTACAATTACTTCAATCTTAACTATTAATCTATAAAAATAACATGATTCAGAAAATATTGTCAATGAATAAGTAAGATTTCGAACCAATTCGTAGAATGACATCACTGGCACTAGTAGGCTGTGTCTGTCTCGGTCGCTCAGTAAATAAAAGATGGCTGCCATCCGCCTTGGCTTTCTGCTATCCGACGCCAACTGCTATATTTGGTCTTCTCCCTCAAATATAAATGTGGATTCCTTCCTGTGCGATGTTGTAGTACCTCTGGATAATTATGTGAAGTGTTTTCTTCTCCTCGGCGATGTTGTTCTGTGCTGGATTAATGGTGCTGTGTTCCGTGTTAAAAAATCTATTTGAGTTCGCTGTTCAGTTAATATTGAGGTTGAATAAATTCTCAATATGGCGGTTGATTCCTTGTGCCCTCGTGCTGGATCGTATTATTCCTGTTGTTCGTTTTGGTTTCATTATTGGTTACGTTATTAGTTATTAATTTTCACTTGGTAACCTCTGTAGTATATTTTTAGGTTGCACTTCAATTTTTTACAACCATTTATATTTTTTCCGATCTTCTGTCCGTAAATTTTGATCTGCACACATTCACGAGTAACAATAGACTGATGACTTAAAGTCGTTGTTTTAGGTGGTAATTTCTAAAATATCTTTTTCTCCTTCCCATTGTCTGTAAAAATCTACATGTCTTGGATTTGATTTCAACTCATAAAAATACATGACAAGTTTTCCTATTTATTGCTGTAACTTAATTATTTATTACTTTTATGAAAATTTAACTATCTAGCAATATTCTTGTGCTAATTTTACATAATTCAATATATAACTGGACCTATTTTAAGTTCAAATAAGCCCAAAATTTACATTTTTTGATATTTCTTATAGGCCTTATTATTTTTTACATAATTAGTAATTAAATGGTTTACAAGTGATTTTATGTTAACATTTTCTTTAAATAATTTTACTCATTTCTTGATTATTGCTTGTTGTTAATAATTTGTTGTTATAATACTTCAATATTGACTAATTTACATTTTATCTGAATTGAGTCCTTGTTAGGCCTAATATTACATATTTCCAAATAAAGTTAATTTTATCCTTTTGTCATTACATTTACTAATATTTGTTTCTGTGCTGATTACATTTACATATCTTTGTTTTACATTGACTAATTTCTACTAATTATATACAGTTCTATTGAATTTATTCATTTGGATTTGACTCTATAGTAGTAGTTGATTTTGGTCTAAAATGCTGTTTTGTTTTTCTATTGGGTTTTTTAATTAGTTTGTTATATTATTCTTTATATGGTTTACAATTAAAAAATATATTCATATTATCTTCTTGCCTTCTCTGCCTTAAAAAACTTTGAAATTTTTGAACATTATTTAAATACAACATAACATCTTATATCTATTATTTTTCATATATCATCTAATTATAACAAAAATATCTTATACCTATTATTTTTTATATATAATTTGATTAAAAATAAAAACATCTTATTACTAATACAGTAGAACTTGGCTAATTCGAAGCTGAAGGGACCAGTAAAAAATTCGAATTATCCAAAAATTCGAATTAGGAAAACTTTTAATAACGATAGAAAAACCAAATCAAAAACCGAAATTCAGTAAAGCAATATGTTATTTTATTAAACAATTTCCTTATACATATGTATTACAAACTTATAAACATGTTTCAGTACAAAATATAGCATTTACAGTTTTTTAAAAAAGCTAGAAACTTCTGATTGCATTTTGCAGTTAATACACTGAGTTGTAGTAAACTCTTCAAGTTTATTAAGTGCTTGGAAAATAGCGTCACGTTCTGCTGTCCTTCAACAAACCGTCTCAAGTCTTGAATGTAATTTGATGCCTGTGAAGCCGTTGGAATCGGTATCTCTGGAAGTTCTAGCTGGTCCCCTTCTTCATCTGAAGATGTACCATCATTTCTTTTGTTCATAACATCAGCCACGATCTCCGCACCTGTCTGTTCACCGCACACCGCCAAGTCTTCATCCATGTTTACAAACTCTTCGTAACGAATGCCTGCGTCATGTCCAACATCTTCCCAGTTATCCGTAGTGGGTACGACTTCTCTAGCAGCTTTATTCTCCTCTTCACCTTCAATGTGGCAGAAACCAACTTTACGAAAACAATTAGCAATTGTTTTTTACGTAACTTGGTTCCAAGCACTGTTGCACATGCGGGCAGCTTGAAGGATGTTAATCTTGATATTTTCGTGCTCATCTAAATAAGCACCTGACAGAATGTTTTGGACCACAAGCCGTCTGTAAAAATGCTTAAAATTTTTTATTACACCTTGGTCCATAGGTTGAACTACTGAAGTCATGCTTGGAGGGAAAAACACAACCTTTACATTTTCCATCACAGGAATAGTGTTGTGCACTGTACAGTTGTCAATAAACAAGATGATTCTTCTGTTTTGATTCCGAAATTTCCTGTTTATTTTCAAAAGCCATCTTTCGAAAATTTCACCTGTCATCCAAGCTTTATTGTTTGATTCATATTCAACTGGTTTCGTTTTTACATTTTTGAAACAACGTGGGTTGGCTGACTTCCCTATCATTAGCAAAGGCAGTTTTCCCGAGCCATCCATGTTTGCTCCGATTAAAAGTGTTATGCGCTCCTTGCTGTGTTTGCCGCCACTACAACTTTCTCCTTTAAAAGCAAGTGTTTTGTCGGGGGTGCATTTGAAGAATAAGCCCGTCTCGTCTATGTTAAAAATGTCTTTAGCGTCTCTATCAGAAATCATTTGCAACAAATCGTCTTTCCATGAATTTGCAGCTTCAACATCAACAGATCCACTTTCCCCACAAACAGTTTTGAAAAACATGCCATTCCTTTCTTTAAAACCATCGAGCCAACCAGTGCTGGCCTTAAAATCATTTTTCCCTAAGCTAGATGCGAATTCCTTAGCTTTGGCTCTGACGAGGGGCCCACTGACTGGAATTTTTTTGTCCCTTGCTTGCTTAAACCACTTCACTACACATTCATCCACATCAGGATTTTCTGGTCCTCGCGCTCTTTTCCTATCTTTGTCGCTGGCTTTACACACACTATTCAAAATCTTCTTTATTTTTTAGATACGTTGACAGCGTATTTGGCGGTATCCCGAATTCCTTGGCAATTTCAGATTTCTTTTTTTGTCCCTTTTCCACTTCCCGTATAACGGCAACTTTTTCGGCAAATGTCAATGATTTGTATTGGGTCCGTGTTGGTTTTGAAAGGGCCATTATGAACACACAACACAATAAAACTGCACAATAAGCATCACTAAAACACACCAGTCTGTATATACAGTACTGTATAAAGAAAGGAACGGTCTCTCACTACAGGACACAGCTCGCACAGTAGAAACTCAAAAGGACTTAACACTTCCACGAATGCAGGCAGACTGAACTGAAAGCAACAGTGAGGGTGGCTGACTGACGAGGCGTGGAACAAGGGACAATGGCGGACGGTACCGTTACACGAGCCAGTCATGTGTCATCGCCAGATACTGACGGCAATTCCACGAATTTGACACAAAGGACAAGCGTCTGTTCACAAAGGGCGATGCCTGCTTGTCTATTTCCAGTCGTGTCTCTATTGTTACGTGGTCTAGCCCATACAGCAGGCGATTTTTTGTAGTTAGAGCAAAATTTTTATTTCGAATTAACCAAAAAAGTTTGAATTACAGGCGATGTTTTTGCATGGTTTTACATAGGATATTCAAGGGACCACGGTAAAAGTTCGAATTATCCACGAATTCGAATTATGCACGTTCGAATTAGCCAAGTTCTACTGTAATACTTTCAGTCATTAACTGTCCTTTGTATTTATGGTTCCTTTTGTACCAATTTAACTATAATAAAACATCTTACTCCTAATAATACTTTCAGTCATTAACTGTCTTTTGTATTTAGGTTTCTTCTTGTAACAATTTAATTATACTGAAAACTTCTTATTACTAATATTTTTCATTTATATATAATCTTTAAAACATTCTTATTACTAATAATATTCTCAGTTATTAAACTGTCTTTTATTCTTATTTTTTTTATATTGTAGCACTCTACACTAATGGTAGTCTTTTTAAATAATTTTTATTTCCTTCATTATCTATTGATTATAGTTTTTTCACCTTGTTATTCACTACACTCACTGTAGTCTCTAACTTTTATTATATTTTATTATGGTATTTCACCTTATATTTTCTACACTAATGGTAGTCTTTTGGTTTGTTTCTACACTATGGTAGTCCTTTGTTTGTTCTTAAATTATATTTACATCTATTTACAATTTAATTTGATTGTATTGTATCCTGTAACTTGAGTTACTGGGTCTGACATTTATTAGGCTCAATTCTGTTTAAATTGTGTATGTATTCTTCATAATATTTTGGGTATAGCCCTTCTGGTTTCTACATTCCTTGTATGAATTTGACACATTTTGTCTCTTCTTTCTTATTCTGTAAGTATTTCTATATTTTTGAGTTTTCATGTTCTCATGTCATTAATTCAATGAATCTTACTTGATTATTCTGTTTCATTCATTTCTCATTTACAGCTCCTTATTAATTTGTTGTCGGTTTTGTATTTTGGGGTTTTCTGCTTCTTAATTTTATAATTTGCCCCTTATTACTTTTTCATTACTGCTCCTCATCTTATTTCATTTATTTTTCCATTTGTCTTCTCATTTACTGCTCCTCAGCCTACTGGGTATTCTGATGTTGTACTGGGGTTTTATATAGTTGGTTTCTTTTATATGGACCAAGAGTTTTCTTTGTTATTGAGTTTATTTTTATTAATATTTTATTGACTATAATGATCAGCTTCTTTAATTCATTTTAACCATTTATTTTTCTCACTCACTATTGATAGTTTCTTCTTTTTTAATGTTGTATTAAGTTAAATTTTAAGGTGATAATTCTGTTATGCTACATATGCTCTCCTGTAAAAGTGATTAGTTCAGATCATACTCTTAGTATGGATGAAATAATTACTACTAATTATTTTTATTTACCATATTTTTATCCGTGATTTCACTTTATATACCTTCTTTTTCCACCATTGCTCTCTCTCAGATGATATGTATCTCCTTCATTAGCTTCTTTATTCATTAGTACGGTAAGTAATCTTTAACCTTATGTATATCATTATTATCATATATTTTTTCTTCCTTATTCGGTGCTTCCTCACCAGTATGTTTACTCCCTAACATTCCCTAACATGTGAGCTGGAACAGTTCACAGTGGCACATTTCGGCTTCATTCTCTGCTGACCAATACTTCACTTAACTGAGCTCAGAGGAATTATCATCTCTGCTCAAAATATAAGACTGATGAAATTTCTCTACATCCAGTCATAAAAATTAAAAATCATTAAAGGTAGTCTCTTTCGACTAATAATAAACATCCTTGGATCCTTCACTTCATAATATTTTATATTAGTTAATACTTTTATACACTTAACTCTTCTTCTCTATCAAAGCTCATTCCATATTATGTGGCATATGTGATTTAAACATTGTATTTGCCTCCAAAAGCGTTTTAAGACTATAAAACAGGTTAATTACCTACCGTCACGCTTTTTGAAATCCGAAAACAGGATTACTCAAGTTTCGACACATTAAGTGTCATCTTCAGATCCTCGATGAATATAAGTTAAAAATACATTTGTTGATGTATGCACATCCCGTCAGATAATAAAAACAACACAAACATAACAACAAAAATACTTAAATAATTTAACACATATTAAAACCGAGACAAAACAGAACGAAAACACGATCCACGCGGCCGACCCGGACCTGCGCAGGAACACGTTATGCGATAAAATCAATCGATACCGATTTGACCTTTGATAAATTTTATCGATCTGACACAGCTAGTATCTCGTTCGATATCGTTTACTCTGTTAAATAGAATATTATTTTTATGGATCGATTTTTCATTTAAGATGCGATCGTAATTATCTTTAGTGGCCTTATATATTTCAAACCTTTCAAGAGTGTCCAGTTTAAGAGATTTCCTGCATTTATGTAATATATCCAAATTCTCACTAATACTTTTTATGTTATGATCTTGTGAACTTAAATGTTCAGCAAATGTGGATCTTCCTATATTTGATTTAGAGCTTGGGAGGTGTTCTTTATAACGCAATTTGAACGAACGACCCGTTTGTCCTATGTAGAAATTTGAACAATCCGAACAATTAAGCCTGTATACAGCTGTACCATCGTATTCATCGAAAGACTTAATTTGATTTTTAAACTTAAGTTTGTTCTCAAGTTTATTATTTGCTTTTGAAGCCAATACTATATTTTGTTTTTTCAATTGGTTTTTTAAAGTGTAATGTAACATTTCGCCATACTCTATTGCGATATATTTTACTTTTTCTTTAGGCATGTCAATATTTATTAGTCTATTTTGTTTCTTATTTATTGTTTTATCTATTATGTTACATTTATAACCATTGGCTATTGCTATGTGTTTAATAATTTCGACTACATTTTCATGGTACATAGATTGTTATCATTGCCCCCCTCTCCACAGAAGACCATAAAAATGAAGTTGAAATTATTAAACACATAGCAATAACCAATGGTTATAAATGTAACATAATAGATAAAACAATAAATAAGAAACAAAATAGACTAATAAATATTGACATGCCTAAAGAAAAAGTAAAATATATCGCAATAGAGTATGGCGAAATGTTACATTACACTTTAAAAAACCAATTGAAAAAACAAAATATAGTATTGGCTTCAAAAGCAAATAATAAACTCGAGAACAAACTTAAGTTTAAAAATCAAATTAAGTCTTTCGATGAATACGATGGTACAGGTGTATACAGGCTTAATTGTTCGGATTGTTCAAATTTCTACATAGGACAAACGGGTCGTTCGTTCAAATTGCATTATAAAGAACACCTCCCAAGCTCTAAATCAAATATAGGAAGATCCACATTTGCTGAACATTTAAGTTCACAAGATCATAACATAAAAAGTATTAGTGAGAATTTGGATATATTTCATAAATACAGGAAATCTCTTAAACTGGACACTCTTGAAAGGTTTGAAATATATAAGGCCACTAAAGATAATTACGATCGCATCTTAAATGAAAAATCGATCCATAAAAATAATATTCTATTTAACAGAGTAAACGATATCGAACGAGATACTAGCTGTGTCAGATCGATAAAATTTATCAAAGGTCAAATCGGTATCGATTGATTTTATCGCATAACGTGTTCCTGCGCAGGTCCGGGTCGGCCGCGTGGATCGTGTTTTCGTTCTGTTTTGTCTCGGTTTTAATATGTGTTAAATTATTTAAGTATTTTTGTTGTTATGTTTGTGTTGTTTTTATTATCTGACAGGATGTGCATACATCAACAAACGTATTTTTAACTTATATTCATCGAGGATCTGAAGATGACACTTAATGTGTCGAAACTCGAGTAATCCTGTTTTCGGATTTCAAAAAGCGTGACGGTAGGTAATTAACCTGTTTTATAGCATATGTGATGTATGTGATATAATATACATTTCATTGTTTCATCATTTCATCTTTTCATCTTGTTTACATAGTAATTAGCATTTATATTGATTTTTTTTTCATTTGGTATTCAATGAGTCATTCGATTGCTCATGGCATAACATTAATTCCTTCTTCTATTAATTATCACTATAATAGTGGTCATTACAACAATATTATCATTATGGTACCAGGGTTTTTTGGTTTCTGGTCTTAATATTTGGTTTTTATTTAGTTGGTTCTTCTTCCTTGTTTCATCTTCATAAAATTATTTTCATTGTGAGTCTTGTTTAAATTATTTTGGTTAAATTATAAAATATTCCTTTCTTCATTTAAAATTTCTGTATCATTTTTGTCTTAAATTGTCTCATTTACTTGGTTTATAATAGTTGTTATAGTTATCATAGTCACTATTACAATACAAACTGTAGTATAGTTTTTATAGCTGTGATAGTTTATTAAAGGTTTTTCCTTTTTCAAACAGTTTCTTATGAATATTTGCTACACCTTCTTCTTATGACACTTTTAATATTTATGGATATCTTTTCCTTGTAATATTCAATTATTCAATTGTTTGATATTGGTTGTTCTCATTATTTACTGGAACATGTTCTTTTTTGCTTTGTCTCTGGAGATTTTGAGAAAGTTTACACATTTGTATTCCATTTATTCTCAAATTCTTTTATGTAAGAGTTCACTCAAATTATGAGTGTAATTTGTTCTTACGTTTTCAGAATTTTGTAGTGTTTCTTACAAAAATTGTTTCCATATATATATATATATATATTACTGTAATACTTATAACTATTTTACCTCAAGATATATTTTTTTTTCTCAGAAAAAAAAGAAAAAATATATATATATATATCTTGAGGTAAAAAAATATATCTTGAGGTAAAATAGTTATAAGTATTACAGTATTATATACATCAAGAAACGGACTGTAGCAGAAAGTGATTGAAATATATTGTAACATGACATAAGGTAGCAAAGATTCAATGGTATTTAATTATAAAATAAACAGCTGAAGATGAGAGTAAGAGGCAAAAACTTATGAACTTAAAGATCAATAACCCAGTAACCCAATAAATGACAAATGACTATTAACCTGACAGACTTGACACAATAGATCGGATAGGAACCAAAGAAACCAAGAGACAGTGAAGAAGAAGTTTAAGTACAATCAAGTCATCCCAAAAAAGTGAACAGAATATTGTAAATTTAGTAATGAATTGATGTCTGTAGCATATGAGATGTAGCTAGGACAATAAGATTAATGAAGGGTAATAGTATCACATGTATCTTGTTATTTAAAGAATGTACTTGTATAATATAATGTAGGGGGGTTAGAAGCTAACCATACCCCAAACTAATTGAAATAATAATGGCCAAAGGCTATAAACAATACTTTGAGCCCAAAACAAAAGCAATATTAGAATGATGACCAAAAGTGATCAGTGTGATTTGGAGGTAAATAGTTATACATGACCATAATCACACAGTGATTTAAAGTAATTAGACAACCCTTGAATAAACAAGTGAATAAGCCCAAAAGTGTGTGTAAAACTAAATAAGTAGTGAAGTGATAGGTATAGAATAATGAAACAAAGTGAGCACGGTAGTAATTATAGAAACTTTCTAATGAAAAGAAAAGTGCAGTGGGGGTGTAGAACCAAATATTATATAAGCCAACTATGATAAACAGATAAACAATTTGTGATGAACTGTGCACTAGTAAGTAAGATTGAACTAATTGTAATATTGTTAATTTAGGTAATAAGATATCAGGATTATATATTAAGATAAGAACTAAGGTATTAGAATGAATAGCAAGTAAGGAGGACAGACACTGTGTTTAAGTGAAGGGAATAGTAGATAGGACAGATCATATAAGGAACAGTTTAACAATAGTATTATAAGAGTTTCTTTAAGTTTCTTTAAGTAAGTATTAAGAATTTTGTTAGTGTTCAGAAAATCATAGCATAGAGTAAATTGTAGGGTAAGCAGATAACAGCAGTTAAAAGTTATTTCAGGGTAGAACCTGAAAAGAAATGTTTAATAGTAAGAATTAGAGTTAGGGATACTGATGTTTATTGTTTGTTTTGTTTATGAATTGTATTAGAGTTACCAGAAATGTTAGTAAGAAATGTTAGATGGAAGTAGAATGGAATCTAGGCTCTAGGCCAAACTGTTGAACATAAATTTATTAATTTGAGAACAAATAATAATCCAAAGTTAAGGCAGAATGTGCCAAATGATTAAACCATGTAAGTGGGTATTCCTAGTACCAAAATATGTGGTTAACAACTAATTTTGAATAAAATATATGTAAGATATAAATATGGGAAAATAGTAAAAATGTAATTAGCTATCCAAAAGTAGGCATGAGGGGTATCAAAATGTTCATCATGATAAATTAGGAAGAATGGTACTAATGTGATGACCCTAGCTATTAGAATAAAGTAGTAATCTTCAGTTGAAGATATTTTGGTAGAAATAGACGAAAAAACACGATAAATCCTAACAATAACCTGAGTTAATAACCAATGAAAAATTAGCATAATTTATTAAGTAACCATAGCAGCAAGAAAAATAACGCCAAAAAACCGTTAGATTTTCAGTAGTCATTATTAACCAACGCCAGAGAGTGGACCGAGTAGCTCTCGTATTAAAATTAAATTATTATTCTTCAAGTAATTTCAAAACTAATTAAAACCAATGGAAGACGATTACAACAGTACAGGGAATCCTGAACATAAATTTTTATTTGTAAAAAATTAAATTAACAAACCGTAGTGATCCGAAGAAGACGAAGCGACGCCGTGACGAAGAAAGACGACCACTGATACTATATGAAGATCAGTGGAACCTCCTAAAGGAAGAAGACGACACCAACTGAAGAATTACGAGGCCTGAATCAGCAAGGAGAAGTGACGAGACGAGGGAAACAGACGACAGGAGTTATCCATAGAAGAAGACGACAGCCCAAGAGTTATCTATCGAAGAAGACGACATCAGAATCTTCAGCAACAAGTAACCGATGAGTATAAACATTATCCCTTAAATCGTATTCACAAGGTTTGGTCTGAATTAAATATAACTGTTTCAAAATCACTGATCACTATTTCCGAGTCAAAATAAATGCTTATTTAAATTCACTATTTAACTCTAACCAATTAATAATTATTAAGAAAGTAAAATCTGATAAATAATTAACGAATCATTTAATAACGAACTTTTGACAAACGAGACATAACCCAAAATTGCTTCACAAGTTTTCATTGGTGATTACTTAGTCAAATGTAATGAGATATCGATTTATTTATGTAATTAGTTCTAAGAATTGTTATAACTTTGTGTGTGTTAGCCGTAAGTATATATTTCTGTAGCCGAAAGGACTTTACACCCCTGAGAAAAACGATAATTTTACTGTAAACTAACGTTACTGACTGATTGTATACAACTGAGCTGAGCAAGTACCAACTGCACAATTGTAATAGCCGGTGCCGAAAACGAATTTTGATGTACAATAAACCAAGTGAAATATTCTAAAGGATTAATAAATGTTCTCAATCTGCAATGCTGTATGTTTGATTCAGTTAATTTAGAATTACGACTAGTAATTATTGAAGTGAAGGCGTTAAAGCGAGACGCAAGCTGGGTCATACTGCGGATAGCTGTACGCCAATCAGGTGGCGAGGCGGCAACGTTTGAATGCAGCAGAGCAAAATACGGTTTACCCGTACACGACTGAGAGCATACATTTTGACACGTTTAACACCAAACAACATTTAAAAAACTAAACTTTAAATTTTTACAACACCACACAAACATCTTATTACAATATATATATATATATATATATATATATATATTATAACTACACGCACTTCTTTCTATGCGTTATTGTTATGTCGTGTAGTGTGTGAGTACCCACCTGCTGTCTGATCTTGCAGATTCTTCCGACTAGGGCGTGTGGATTTTGGATTTGAAGTTCGCAAGCTAGTAATCTCGAATTATTACAACAACACACAAAATAAGTTACTTTTAAGGGGGAGAGTTTTGTGAGACTGGTAGGCTTTATCGTACAACAATAAAACACTGTTATCTGGGGTAATAAAACGTTGTTTATTACACCAACAACACACAAGAATAGAATGGTTATTATTTTATGAACTTCTTACAGGCTAAACAATGAATCAATGTTTTTCGATTGGTCAATAGTTGAAACAAACTGAACTTGTTCTTTGGCGAGTTAATTGCAATTTAAATTTTACTTTATTAATTGATTTGAATTTAATTAAATTGAATCTAAGTGTTCATGAAACCAAATATAAAACTCTGAAATTAATTAGAATAATTAATTAAAATAAATTAGACGTGACAGTCTAGTTCACGTTATTTTATTTCTAGTGATTCTACTTCTGATCTACTGCAGTATGATCTAAGATTAGATTGTCAGTTAAGATTTGTATAGCGCTTTTATACTACTTCTATTTCTTAACTATAACTTACTAAAGCCTTAAACTGCTATACAGATTATCACAACGAATTTACTTTTTAATTACTAGAGTCTTTGCTTTTTGTTTGGCACCTGAATTATTTGAATTACAATGTTTTAATTGAAAAATAGAAAATTTGATCTGAAAAATAAATAAGTGGATTTTGCTTTCCTGTTACTGAAGAGGATGTCGTCCTGATTTGTCCCTCGTCGATTCGAGTCCTTGGTTAGAGAAAGTAATCTGCTTAGAACTGCTGGATTCGGTCGTGGAGTTCAAAATTCGGCAACACTCTGCTTCCTTGCTGTTTGTGAATATTTTAACGTCTGCTGTTGTCTGCTGGAACTGCTTCCTGTCCCTCGTCGATTCGCACGTTGCACGTCAGCGTGTGTGTGTGTGCTTCGTTCGGGTGGTTGCTCTGCTCGTCAGCTGTTCACCAATAATTTAGACGGCCTCTCTGCTGTATTCTTGAAGTCTGGTGGATCTCTTGCGTGCTTATGACTATCTGGTAGTACACAATAAGCTTGGTTGATGTACTGAAGAGTATCTCGCCTTTACGCAACAATTACGAGCTATACAGATGATCTGTACTTAGTGTGTTCGTAATTGCGTGTGTGTTGACCACGTAGAGTCTTCTTGTTGATCTTCACCACTTTGGTTACTAGACGATCGAAGGACTACGTCTTAACTTCGTGAGTACTGACAGAAGAGTGAGGTTTCAACCATAAAACACCGCACTAGCCGGGGCTCGCATGAAATGATTTCATTGGTTGACACACTCTCCCTACCACATAAAATTTTGAATTCCCTTAGTCCGTGAGAATGAAGTCTGGTTCCCACAGACGGAGAATAGAATATTATTATCTAATATAATTATCCGGCGGAACCAATTTGTCGCTGCGGATATCCTGTACTTATTTAATTTTGCAATAACTTGGTTGCAAATCAAGTTGTGTGAAATCTAAAATATACAATCTGTCAGAAAGTATTATCTTTATAACATACTAAAATCTCATTTCTGTAACTCTATTTTTACAAAAGTTATTCAATTATTTTAATTAACTCTTTCATTTGTTAATTATATTGCATCAAATTTGCACACGTCATTATTAATATCTCGGCAAACATTTTGGCTATATTGGATTTCGCCTTTATTTATTAGTTTCCGAGATATTAATAATTAACAGTTTGGGTGTGGTCGCTTCCTTGTACAGCGAACTGATTACATAATGACCACGTGTGCGTTGCTTTTCAAAGCATTATTTTCAATGCTCTACATTCAAATGGAGTTTTGACTGTTACTTTTATTTAAATATGCTTTCAGTATGCGGTAAACATATAACCCCAAATAGTTAATATTTGGTGCTGTTATATATTCCCACACCCGCTTTTTAAAATAAAATGAATGTAATAATTACAGTTATTTTTTTTTTCTTAATCATTACACACATATTCTGTAATCATTATTCTTATTACCTATACATTGTATTACTTATTCTGAAGACACGTACACAAGTGTTAATGTTATTGCATTATATACAATTTAACTCTAAATACATGTATTAAAATATTATATTTGCAACTTATTGTGTATTAATGTTTTTAAAACGGGTAGTACCTTTGTTTGTAAACAGTGGCACGCGTACAAAAGAATTTGCTGACAGTATTTACAACCGTTTTCGCCCGTCGCGTGGCTAATTGCTTGACCTAGTTTTCAAATGTCGGTCAGGTAGTTGTTATCGCGTGACGTAACTATTTCCTGCTGTGAGCTCGTTCAGTTGTACCCGCCTATTATTTATCGCGATAGGAAAACATTATTATTAATACACAAGTTATCTATAATTATTATTAATAATATTATAAAACACAAATTATTTATTTTAATTTTAATTATTATTATACAATTATATTTTTTAAACTGCATCCAGTAGATCATAGGCATTTTTATGGGTGGCTCGACAATATTCCGCTATGTACTCGTCGAATTCGTACGCGTCCCCGGATATGATTTCTACGTCTTCCCACGCTGACTGTGTGGGAACGTCGTCGTCACTTTCCTGTTCCTCCGGACGTACATTTGTCGGTGCCCATTGTTGCATTGAGTTGACGGCCAACCACGTTTCCTTGCCTTCCGGTTGAAATACTTTGTCAACTGGCGTACAAATTTCTGTATAAAAATCACTTTTCTTAAATCTAGCATTTTTCTTATTTTTACCTACTTTATTGCGATAGGTTTTAGCATGATTTATGGCGCTTCCCCCCTGGAGGCGCCCGTTTCCAAGTTTTTTGGAAACTTACGATTCTTTCTCCTCTCGTTGGGGTCCTTATTACTTGGAGTATCGCTGTCTTGCTCTATTGTATCAGTTCTAGCTATCTCAACCGTTTGCATAGCTCTAATCGGGGCCCCGTCGTTACCCTTATATTGCCCTTTCGATCTAGCAATATTTTGTTTGCCTTTGTATTCAAAGGTCTTATCTGGGGGTTTTGACGATGTTTGGGGTGGAGTAGAACTAGTACTCGGTCTCTGGTCAGGTTGCTGGTATTGTTCTCGCGTATTCTGCCCTTCATTATTTCGGCGAAAATCGGGATTATAACGCCACCCACCAAAATCAAAAACCGTCTCACTTTGGGACACTAGAATGAGGAGTTCGTCTACCGTGAGAATACCCTGCGTAAATACAGCTACTCTAATATTATGATTAAAATGGTAGGCAAGCTTCGTGACTATGTCAATCTCCGCAAATGCTGGGGTTAAATGCTTCGCGCGTTCGACCTGCTGGATTATATAATTTTCGGCGGTAATACCCATTTTCTTATCAAATCGGCCATATTCCAGTTCATTGCGCAGAAGTCTCTGGGTATGCGAGTTCCAGTACCGGCTTTCAAATTTTTGTTTGAACTCCGCGTATGTGGACACTCTATCGCGTACAATGTTATACCACTTACGCGCCGAATCACGCATCGCGTTAACCACCCACTGTATCTTGTCTTGATCTTCTAGTCGGGAACCTACTCTAGCCATTTCACTCTCACACGCTAATAAAAATTCAATGGGGTTTTCGTTATTTTCCCCCATAAAATACACGCGATTTTTCTCGTCGACAGGACCTTGTACCAAAATATTTGGAGCAGATCTCCTTCGTACCTCCTGTCGTACTTTCAAAATCTCGTCGTTTAACGTTTGTAAAACACTCTCTTTATTAGAGTCAATGTTAGATCGCGTCTCTACAATTGAAGCGTCTAATTTATCTACTCGTCGTTGCGTTTCAGTCACGTCCGCGTGAATCTTTACCTCTAGAGATTCCACCTTTTTGGAAACGTCTAGGGTTTGCTTCTCGCAACGGCTTATGTGATCCTTGAACTGGCCCTCCATACGTGTTACTTGTTCAATAAACGATTTTTGCATAGTGGTCTCAAAAACCTTAAACCGTTCATTGATTTTAGTATCGACCGTATTTACTCTTTCACCGATCTCTGCGACTCTCGCGGTTAGCTCTTTATTACTCTCCGCGATTTTTGCATTGCTCTCCGCGATTTCGGTGACTTTAGCGGTCAACTCGTTTACGCTTTCGTCTATTTTCGCAGTTAATTCTTTACTACTTTCTTTATTACTTTGCTTAATCTCGGCGTTTATGTCAGCATTACTTTGATCTAATTTCTCGGTTAGACTAACTTTTTGTGCCTCGATTTTAGAAGTTAATTCTGCGATATTTATTTCAGCATTGGCTGTTATTTGTTCAAACTTCGCGTTCATATTCGCGGTCAAATCCGCGTTAGCTTGTTCCGCTTTAGCCGCGTTTTGTTTCATTTCTTGTAATAACTGTTTAAGCATTTTATCAGTTTCCATTTTAAATACACAGCAATTTCAAATACAAACAATTTAAAATACACAGAACAGTTTCAAATACACACAGCAACTTTACTGTTGTACAAACACCAGTCACAAAACTCTTTGGGGATTGTTTAGTTGGACGCCAGCTGTTTTACGAGTTAAAACAGCCAAGTTTGTTTTAACGTGTAAATTAAATTTGAATTGAATTTAATTTCTGGCCCCACGTGCAGGGCGACATTTATAACTACACGCACTTCTTTCTATGCGTTATTGTTATGTCGTGTAGTGTGTGAGTACCCACCTGCTGTCTGATCTTGCAGATTCTTCCGACTAGGGCGTGTGGATTTTGGATTTGAAGTTCGCAAGCTAGTAATCTCGAATTATTACAACAACACACAAAATAAGTTACTTTTAAGGGGGAGAGTTTTGTGAGACTGGTAGGCTTTATCGTACAACAATAAAACACTGTTATCTGGGGTAATAAAACGTTGTTTATTACACCAACAACACACAAGAATAGAATGGTTATTATTTTATGAACTTCGTACAGGCTAAACAATGAATCAATGTTTTTCGATTGGTCAATAGTTGAAACAAACTGAACTCGTTCTTTGGCGAGTTAATTGCAATTTAAATTTTACTTTATTAATTGATTTGAATTTAATTAAATTTATTTAATTAAATTGAATCTAAGTGTTCATGAAACCAAATATAAAACTCTGAAATTAATTAGAATAATTAATTAAAATAAATTAGACGTGACAGTCTAGTTCACGTTATTTTATTTCTAGTGATTCTACTTCTGATCTACTGCAGTATGATCTAAGATTAGATTGTCAGTTAAGATTTGTATAGCGCTTTTATACTACTTCTATTTCTTAACTATAACTTACTAAAGCCTTAAACTGCTATACAGATTATCACAACGAATTTACTTTTTAATTACTAGAGTCTTTGCTTTTTGTTTGGCACCTGAATTATTTGAATTACAATGTTTTAATTGAAAAATAGAAAATTTGATCTGAAAAATAAATAAGTGGATTTTGCTTTCCTGTTACTGAAGAGGATGTCGTCCCGATTTGTCCCTCGTCGATTCGAGTCCTTGGTTAGAGAAAGTAATCTGCTTAGAACTGCTGGATTCGGTCGTGGAGTTCAAAATTCGGCAACACTCTGCTTCCTTGCTGTTTGTGAATATTTTAACGTCTGCTGTTGTCTGCTGGAACTGCTTCCTGTCCCTCGTCGATTCGCACGTTGCACGTCAGCGTGTGTGTGTGTGCTTCGTTCGGGTGGTTGCTCTGCTCGTCAGCTGTTCACCAATAATTTAGACGGCCTCTCTGCTGTATTCTTGAAGTCTGGTGGATCTCTTGCGTGCTTATGACTATCTGGTAGTACACAATAAGCTTGGTTGATGTACTGAAGAGTATCTCGCCTTTACACAACAATTACGAGCTATACAGATGATCTGTACTTAGTGTGTTCGTAATTGCGTGTGTGTTGACCACGTAGAGTCTTCTTGTTGATCTTCACCACTTTGGTTACTAGACGATCGAAGGACTACGTCTTAACTTCGTGAGTACTGACAGAAGAGTGAGGTTTCAACCATAAAACACCGCACTAGCCGGGGCTCGCATGTAATGATTTCATTGGTTGACACACTCTCCCTACCACATAAAATTTTGAATTCCCTTAGTCCGTGAGAATGAAGTCTGGTTCCCACAGACGGAGAATAGAATATTATTATCTAATATAATTATCCGGCGGAACCAATTTGTCGCTGCGGATATCCTGTACTTATTTAATTTTGCAATAACTTGGTTGCAAATCAAGTTGTGTGAAATCTAAAATATACAATCTGTCAGAAAGTATTATCTTTATAACATACTAAAATCTCATTTCTGTAACTCTATTTTTACAGAAGTTATTCAATTATTTTAATTAACTCTTTCATTTGTTAATTATATTGCATCAAATTTGCACACATCATTATTAATATCTCGGCAAACATTTTGGCTATATTGGATTTCGCCTTTATTTATTAGTTTCCGAGATATTAATAATTAACAGTTTGGGTGTGGTCGCTTCCTTGTACAGCGAACTGATTACATAATGACCATGTGTGCGTTGCTTTTCAAAGCATTATTTTCAATGCTCTACATTCAAATGGAGTTTTGACTGTTACTTTTATTTAAATATGCTTTCAGTATGCGGTAAACATATAACCCCAAATAGTTAATATTTGGTGCTGTTATAATATATTGTAACGTTACCAAATATGGTAGTTACATAATATAAGCTAATATAACGTCAAGTAAGAGAAAAGCATGGAAGTATGTCTAGATAAATAAACCTAAGTGTATAAAAGTGTGTATCTACAAATATATTAATATAAAAATCCAACGATGAAGAAGATAATATTAACATAGCAACATCAAATACAAAATGAAGAAAGAAAATGCCATGAGCCAAAACAAAATATCAGTAACCAGACCCAATAGGATCCAACAGTGAGGGGAACCGACAAAATAAGGACCAACAAACTCCAACAGCGAGGGAAATAAATAAAGATAATGACTACAACGAAAATATTAAAGAAGAAGAAAGAAGAAGGACAAGGAAGCGTACCATGAAGAGAGAAGAAGATGGATGGATCATGCAAGGACTCAACATAAACCACGTGTACTAAAGACTATATAAGTGATCAAAATAAATGATGATTATCAAATATGAAAAGAAAACCAGTGTTTAACATTTAAGGAACCACAAACAATTACAGTGAGTACTTAACATAGATGTGAAACCTGTGAATAGTTAACTAATTTCAACTGAATAAACCACACAAACAATCCCAGTGATGAAGTTTATAGTGTAAGAAAATATGTTAATTTCATAATGAAACAGCAAGAATTAAAATAGTCAAATAAACACAGACAATGAGTGTGACTAATTTAATAAAGGTTGTGATCAATACAGATAATCATAAGACCACCAGAATAGAATAAAATAGAACAATTATGTTATTGTTCATAGAGAACTGACAACAAATTAAAAAAAAACCTTTGTTATGTATCAAACAAAGTGACAGGAATTGAATTCAACCAATGACCAGAAAAATATTGTAATTAATACAAAAAGATTTGTGTTATTGTTTAAGAAGGAGTTGTATAAACATGTGTAACAAAATAATTAAAATATTATAGTAAGATACCATACTGAAGTCATGTTAGTAGTAGAAAAATACTGCATTAAAACATGTGGTACATTTGTTACATAACCCCATAGGGAAGACACCTATGAAACAGAAAATCATACATGTTAATATAAATAATTGATCATCAACTATGATATCAATCAAGAATTTGTTATAAATAATAATAAATCCTAAGAGACAATGTATTATATTGCAGCACAATGCAAATAAAACAAAGCAAATATAATGGCACAGAGATAGTAGAGATGGAACAAGTATGCCAATTTAGTTAGACAAAATTCAATATCAAAACAAATACCAATGTTAATAAAAGTATTACCAGTAGTGAGATAAATATCTGGTACTACCTTGAGAACAGATTCTGAACATAATAATAACAGCATTGTAACCAAAATATTGTAAACTAACTAACTATGTACATATAACCAGAAGTAAGCTGAACCATTGTATAACTAACTAGCTAAGAAAAATACTGTATCAAAGATTGAACACAGATTGTTAAGGTTGTTACCAGTAGTAAGAGGGAATCCCAATGCTACTTTGAGAACAGACTATGACCATAAAAACAGTCATTTTATATACAAATAATTAAAAACCAAATGACTATAATGAAAGAATCCAGATGTAAACAAACCATGAGGAGCAAGTTATTTATGAAAAATATAACATGTAAACTTGTTTAAAAGTAAATGAAAACATTATCAAGAGTCAGAATAATGTCTAACACTACTTTGGAAACCCAAACCAAGTGTAACAATAACAACTTAGTTATTGTATTAACAAAAATAAATGACTACTATAATATGACACAACATAAACAGACCCATTACTGAAAAATTGAAGGGTTCTGAACTAGATAAAAGCTAACCATTATGTATAATGAATTAGGTACAATGTGTGTACACTAATTACAATTAGTACATGATATAATTTATATAGAGAAAACCAGAAATAAGGTAACAATTGTATAAGAGAGATAGGAGGGGACTAAAACAATGTAAATAGTAGATTAAACACAGTCATATACAAATATTCTAGTGTAAAATTATGTAAATAGACGTTACTAGTATTATTAGATCGCAATATTACTGTTTTAAATAAGAAAAATTAGTTTTAAGCACATTTATAAAAAATCAAATATGGACGCCTAAAGACGCCATAACGAGATATTGTTTAGGGAACAATTATTCCCAAATTTTGAATCAAACCAATTGAGATATGGACTCAGAGTGTTTATTTAAAAAGTGTTTTAATATAAATAAGTAAAATTTGGTGTAATAGACTTATAAAAATAAGATACACCACAGATAATTAATAAAATCGTTCTAGTGATAGAAGTGATGGACGGAAAATAATCATTCTTAGACTTAAATTAAAGCACAGGATGTCCGCAATTCACTGACATCAACCATTTAACGATAGGACATAGATTAAGAAAGTTATTGTGATTTTAAACTTTTCAATTAAATTTTTGTACCAGTGCTGACGTCACAAAGCCTCAAACTCAAAACTGAATTTGTTAAAAAATTAAATATTTTAAGAAAACAAAGGCTTTTGGGTCAGAGAGTATAGTTTTTTCAACCAATAGAATGAATGAACCTTAGGCAGACGAGAAAGAGACGCTTCGAGGAAGCATCACAGTTCACGATCAGTCTTTCGACGGAGAGGCCACGCCCCTCGCCAACATGAAAAAGTTTTAATTTTGAATTTGTGCGCGGCAGTGACATTAAGTAAACCAACATACATAACCTTAACACTACACCAATATATACGAGTGAAATGTGCGGAGTTATTTATTTAAACAAGTACGATTAGTGTATAATGTCAATCGTACTTGCGAGTGTTGTGAAAGATAAAAAACAGGGAGTACAATTTTTATTTAAATAATATTGAAACAGAAATATTAATTTCGTAAACAAATAATTTTGATACTACGCAAGTCAGAAAAGGCGAAGTATCAAAAACCATGATTGAATTATCAGAATTAAAAGAAATATTAATTCACAATTATTAAAATATTGAAATAATATTTTAATTATTTATCATTATTAAAAAATTATGTTTGAAGCATTTATTACTAAATACGAGTAATAACAATAGTCACTCAATTGACTAAAATTGTTTTCTTGATTTTTCGATGTTTTAAAGTAAACATTATTAACTTTCATACGAAAGAATAAATGTAATCCTGATAATAACACATCAATATATTACGAATAATGTGTTTATATTTAGATTAAGAAATAATAAATATTAAGAAGTAGTTAACCATTATAACAATACCCGTTATAACATAACCTTAGAATCGTAACGGTAACTTGCCAATTTCACTGTTACCAGTCTGTTCTCAAGTAAAATCCAAACCAGATGGAAATAATAACAAGAGTTTTTTAATAAATTTTTCTCTTGCAAATAGATAATTCTCAAAGCGAATTATTAAAATAAAGTGATACATTTTAACTGTACAAGCCAACGAGCTTGATAATTGTCAGATGAGTACTAAAAGTTGCGTGCGCATTCCCGCGTACGATAGTACCATAACTATCAGATATATGGTATTAATTTTCGATTTTTATATTTGTTTGTTTATTATTAATTATTGTTCATTTTATATCGTTATTAATATTACATCTTGTACCTGGTATCATGCTACCTAAAAGAACCTTACGAATATGGTAATTCACTGATACAAGAGAACATAACCTCTTGAGATTAAACTATTGTACAAATAACAGGTTTACCAGCCTTGAGGCTGAACAGAGTCTTATTTTGAATTTTTTATTTGTAATTATTATCTAAAAGGTTGTTAGCTATTGATTGTTCATTGTTCAAAGATTTTATAATATCTCGAATTTTTAATAAACCTCCACTTTCATTACCAGTGAAAAGAGTATCATTTCAATTCTAAATTAGTTCATTTATTCTTAATCAGTTCTACCAAAGGTGGCGGAAGAGTTTAAATAGATCTAATAATTCAGAATATTATTTAGATATTATTTCATTTATATTGTGTGTGATAACTATATTGAATATTCAACCTGAATATCTATCTGTATGTAAAGTGTATGTATTTCAGCGGAACCGTCACTGAACAGGACTGAAATATCCACGTGTGGTAAGTGAGGGAGGTATATATCAAAGTGCGCGAAACATTTTAAATCAAAGAAGTGGACTATTAATACGCACCCATTAAACAATACAATCACACTAATAACCATAATAGTTATAATTATGACATTGTATAAAAAACAACATTATCGTAGATACCGGTGCGTATCTGCACTCACACTACTACACCACTTATATTTACACTTATAAAGTTCATTTACAAGTTGGCGCTCCATCGCGGGGCAGAAGTGAGTGAAGATCCACTAAGAAGGGTTATAAAATATTATCGTACTATCTACGAATCTATAATAATCACACAACAAACTATATATCAACACTTGTACTTGTAAAAAAGCTTCCGTTACAATATATATACATATATATATATATATATATAATCGTTTTCAAATAATTTGTGTAAGTTGTTTTTATCTATTTTTAGAATTTAGACTTTTTTTTTCTTACTAAATTCGTTTTGTTCATATAATAATTATTTCGAATAGTTCGTGTAAGTTGTTCTTACTAATTTTTTGAATTTTGATATTTTTTTCCGACAAAATTCTTTTTATATATTTAATAATTATTTCGAATAGTTCGTGTAAGTTGGTCTTACTATTTTTAGAATTTTGACATTTCTTCAAAATTCCTTTTATACATAAATAGTTTTTCTAATCATTCTTGTAAGTTGTTCTTACTATTTTTAAAATTTTGATATTTCTTCAAAATTCCTTTTATACATATAATAATTATGTTGAATAGTTCGTGTAAGTTGTTCTTACTATTTTTAGAATTTTGATTTTTTTTCCAAAATTCGCTCTGTTCATAATAGTTATTTCAAATAGTTCTTGTAAGTTGGTCTTACTAATTTTTTGAATTTTGATATTTATCTCTCCTCTAGATATTTTTTGATTGATAACTGATTATAGGTTCCTTTATCTTATTTGAATTAATATCCTTTAATACATAAGTATTGTTGTTATTGTTTTTAATAATCAGATATGGTCCGGTATACAGCAGTAATAACTTTTTGGTAATGCCTTCCAAAGTACTGGGTAGTTCCCTGTTTTTCAATAATACCCTTTTTCCGACTTCGTAGTTTATTACTTTCTTAATCGCCTGTTTATACTTGTTCTGTTGCCTTTCCTGCTCTTCAGCCAATTTATTGTAGAATTTCAGTCGATTAAATTTGTATTCGTGATTCATGGGAAATTCTATGATGTCTTGTATTTCTCTAGGATGTTGTTTTTCATACATTGCCGTATATGGTGTGGTCCCTATAGCGGGGTGATATGCTAAATTAAGGAATTCCTCGGCGGCTGATAAGTATTCTTGCCACTTTCTTTGTTGATTATGACAGTAAGTTCGCAATATTCTTCCGACTTCTCGCAGCACCCTCTCTGCAGGATTACTACTGGGGTGGTAAACAGATGTTTTGTACGTCTTGATACCCAATGTAATTAAAGTGTTTTTCCACCTCTTTCCTTTAAATTGCGTTCCATGGTCTGTGATTATGGATGCGGGTTTTCCTATCTCTGGAATGTAGTAATTGGTTATCACTCCTAAAATCTTCAAAGTGGTGGCTCGGTTCACCGGGTATAGTTTTATAAATTTGGTGAAGTGATCCATCATTATGATAATGTATTTGTAACGATGGCGTCCGCCACTACGGGGAAATGGACCACAGATGTCCAGAAAGACCTTTTCCAGCTTCTCTTGTGATGTAATTGGTATCATCATACCCTCTTTTCTTTCATTGTTAGTTTTTACCAATTGACAAATAAGGCAGGTCTTAAGGTAGTTTCTTACTTTTCGATTTATATTTTTTATATGGCAATTTTCTTCTAACGCTTTGATCACCTTCATGGCCCCCATGTGACTGTATCGGAGATGATAATCTAGGATGATATCCTTCTCGACTGTAGCAGGGATTACGATTTTCCATATCTCTTCATCAAGGGATGTTTTAATGAATAATACATCATTATGTACACAATAAAACCTGGTTATGGTATCATCTTGGTTGGAGAGACGAAGTTTGATATTGTTTAGTTTCGGGTCGGACTGCTGGTGGTTGCTGATGTCCCGTACTACCTTTTCTAAATCGGATCTGTCCTTGATAATATTATAGATTTTCAGGATGCTCTCCTTCTTGCCCTCGAACGTCTGTTCTTCCAAATTTACTCGTGACAATACATCTGCTACTACATTCTTACTTCCAGGAACATACTCCCACTGTAGATCATATTCCTGCAGGGCAAGTACCCACCTGGTCAATCTACCGTGGCTTAACTTGCATCTTCTTAGAAATGATATAGACTTGTGATCGGTGCGAACTGTCACTGGATATCCTAGAATGTAGGTTCAAAACTTCCCACAGGCAAAGACTACACTTAGCAGTTCCTTTTCCATCACGTTATAGTTCTTTTCGCATTGGTTAAGTGTTCTGCTAGTGAAGCTCACTACTAGGTGGTTTCCATTTTCGTCTTCTTGGTACAACGTTGATCCCAGGCTAATATTACTAGCGTCACAGTTCAGGAAGAAAGGTCGGTTAAAATTAGGATGGTTAAGCATTACTGCTTCTAAGACCTCTTTAATTGATTTTAATGTTTCGTCCTGTTCTTGACCCCATCGCCATTTATTCTTGGACGATAATTTTTACTGAAATCTGGCCGTCAGCTCTGAATAATTACTTTGGAATTTCCTGTAGTAATTACACAGGCCTAAATGACTGTAGTTGCCTTCTGTTTTTCAGTGTAGGGAATCGCTGTATGGCGTCTACCTTTTCTAACGACGGTGTTATTCCTTGACTGTTCAACTGGAAACCCAAAAATTGGACCTCTTTAGCTATAAGTTTTGACTTGTCTAGCTTGAGAGTAACGTTATTCTCAGCCAGCTTCTTCAAGACATGTTGTTCTCATCTAATCGCTCGGTGGTATTGTGGCACTGGAAGTCACATATCTCCTGAATCTTTTGTGTCCATAGTTTATCTTCCGTATCTTGACCTACTAACTTGTTGTCTGGTAAGTAATTCGATAAGTAATTCACTTCACTTGTGTGGTTGAGAGTTTGTTGGGAGTCTACCATCTTGTTGTTTACTAAATTGGCTACCCAGGTAGAACCTTCTGAAAAGAGCGATACCTTCTCTCGGCACAAGTCAATAACTGCTGAATTCCTTCGTAATATGTCACACCCTATCATGATATTGAAGGGTAATCCGGCTGCAACAAGAAATATCATATCCAAACTTACGCCCTGACTGTTAACACACGGTAACAATGTTCCTCCCAATTGGTTGATGTGATTAATAGATCATCAACATAAACAGTCGTGAATTGGAGTGCTTCTGGTTCGAGTATTTGGTCCATACAGGCGACAAAAACGGCTACTGAGTTCACTAACCCGAAGGGCAATCTCTTAAACTGATAGTTGCGTCCTTCGAAAATGAACGCCATGTATTGCCAGCTTTGTGGGTGCAATTCCACCTGCCAATACCCACACACGGTATCCCACGTAGTAATAAACTTGGTTCCGTGGAATCTCTTTAATATTTTGTCAATTTCGCCAGGCGAGGTACGATCATTGATTATCATTTTGTTGATCTCGCGTGCGTCAAGGCAAAGTCTGACTTTACCATTCTTCTTTTGGATAGCCACGATCGGACTGGTGTATGGCGACTGACTGCTCTTGGTTATGTCCTTATTAATCATATTCTGAATTTCTGCGCGTACAGCTTCCCTCAAAGATTGTGCTATTGGCTATGATTTGCGATTGAATTCCACCGGTTCTCTGAATCGTATTGAACATTGATAGTTTCTGATTTTTCCTGGCTCTTCTGAAAATACGGCCCGATATTTTTCATATATGCTCACTAACTGATTCAACTGGTTCTCATCTAATCGCTCGGTGGTATTGTGGCACTGGAAGTCACATATCTCCTGAATCTTTTGTGTCCATAGTTTATCTTTGGTATCTTGACCTACTAACTTGTTGTCTGGTGAGTAATTCGATAAGTAATTCACTTCACTTGTGTGGTTGAGAGTTTGTCGGGAGTCTACCATCTTGTTGTTTACTAAATTGGCTACCCAGGTCGAACCTTCTGAAAAGAGTGATACCTTCTCTCGGCACAAGTCAATAACTGCTGAATTCCTTCGTAATATGTCACACCCTGTCATGATATTGAAGGGTAATCTGGCTGCAACAAGAAATATCATATCCAAACTTACGCCCTGACTGTTAACACTTAGGGATACCTGTTTCCGTATCGTCTTGTTTTGTCGACCAGTAGCTCCTACAAGCACTATGTTATTAATAGGTAGTATTGGTAATTTTTTGTGGCATTCCTGCTGTATCAGGTCCAATTCACTGTGGTTAATTATTTTAATTATTGAGACATTTGCTCCAGTGTCTATCATAATGGGGACAGAAATACCTTCGATTTCTGCGACTGTGTAAATGATCTCATTGTCATTGTTGTTAATGTTTGTTTCTTTCTCTTCTAATAAGTCCTTGCGGATATCCTTTAAATAGTTGTTATAGATTATGGTGAAATTTTTCTTTTCTTTTCTCAAGTTTATCTCTTGTCCATACCCAGCAGATTGGAGCAGTAAAGGGTTATATTTGTTTATTACTGCCTCCATTCGTTTAAATGCTCCGTATCATTACGGATTTGGCTGTTAGCAGCGTCAACCTGGAGTCCTGGAACTGCTTCGTTTGATTCAGCGTGATCATCTTGCTGGGCCTCCGTTACAGGCAGTCTTCTTTGATTGTCCAGGCTTGAACTGCGTCTGGGTTCATATCCTCTGTAACCATTACCTCCCTGATTCCCTTGAAATGTTTCATATTCATAGTATCGACTCCTTCGTTGAGGGTGGTATCTCCGCTGTCCACTGCCTTCCGCTCTGATGTAATTTATATGGGGTCTATATGTTCTGTAATTATTATTACCTCCATTTGGGTAATTCCTATTATGGTTACCATAATAGTTGTTATTAGGTGAGTTGGGGATACTCTGACCATTAGGACCATAATTACTATTATTATAATAACCGTTGTTATTGGGTTGACGGTTATTATTTCTATTGTTACCCTCATTATTATTATTTCGGGGAACATTATTATTACTATTATTATTATTATTATACCTAGGTGCATTATTACTATTACTATTATTGTTATTATATCCGGCACTATTCTGGTTTGCGGAGCTATAATTATTGTTATTGTTGCCGTTCTGACGAGTATTATTATTCGTATAACTTGTGTTATTTCTTGGCTCAGGTTTTTCGTATCTCCTTCGACTTTGGCGGTAATAGTCCTCGTGTTCGTACATTTCTAGCAGTTCTGTCATCGCTTGTACAGTTTTAATTTGACTGTTGCGTCTAGCTCTGATGATGTCCTCCTCATAGTGGTAGGAGAGTTTGCTGACCAAGCATTCATCTGGTATTCGGGGCTCTAAATGTTTGGCCACACACACCTTTCCCAAGAAATATGCTGTTAAAGTTTGATTTCCATATGGGTTATACTTCCCGTGACGGATTCCATCTCTTGCGATATTCTGTGTCAACTCAGACCAATATTTGGCCTTAAATAGCCTCTTGAATTGTTGATAGTCTGTTACCTCATCCCTGATCGCCATCCACCAATTATCGGCTATCTCCTTGAAGGATTCGTCTAGTACTTCTTTATTCTCTCTTCAACGGTTACCTCTGTGTTTTGCGAAGTACTCTTCGATTCTGGCCAGGAATTCCATAGGCTTATTTTTGTAAAACCTGAAGTTAATCCCTTCTCGATTTTCATTATTAGAACAACTGGTAATGCTGGTTGGTCAGCTATGGAAAAGATCTATGTCGGTTTGATTTTGTCGCACCTGACTGTTGATACTGGTTATGGCAGCTTCAATGCCGTCACATTTTTCAGTGAATCGGTCCTGCACTCTCTCCCAGTCTTCACGTGTTGCTTTTAGTTTTTCTTCTAAATTCTTCCTATTCGTTTCTTCTATGTTTGTAACTTTGGTGTTTAATTCTGTCTTAATACTCTGTACTTCTCGTTCAGTCTGCCTCCATCTTTTGTAATCTTTTGTTCGATCACCGTTATTTCTTCTTCTACCTTCTTGCTGATTGTTTCATTGTTTTCAGCTATCTTCTGACTCAACTCTTCCTTTAATGCTTCCATCTTTTCATCTAACCGGTTCATATTCTCTTGGTTAGTCTCCCTTAATTCTTCTCTTAACTGTTGATTATTATTTTCCATTTTCTTACTGGTTTCCTCCATTCTCTGATTACTCTCTTCCAGTTTCTGGCTTATCTGACTTAATGCCTCCTTCGACTGTTTATTGTCAGTCTTTATTTCCTCCATTTTCTCCTCTATTTTCTTAATATTTTCCTCCATTAATAATTTATTGTTATTTTTTATTTCATCCATCTTCTCCTCCATCTTCTTACTGTTTTCTTCCATTTTCTCCTCCATCTTCTTACTGTTTTCTTATGCCTTCTTACTATTTTCTTCCATTTTCTCCTCCATCTTCTTACTGTTTTCTTCCGCCTTCTTACTATTTTCATCCATTCTCTGGTTTATTTGGCTTAATTCTTCCTTTCACTGCTTATTGTTGGTTTTTATTTCCTCCATCTTCTGGCCTAATTGTGCCAATGTGGTCATTAATATTTCTTGATAATTTACCTCTCCGGTTTGTGTCGGCTTGTCAGGTCGTTTCCCTTGGGGTACTGGTTCGGTTGGTTCTGCTGGAGGTAATATCTTCTCCACATCTTCCACGGGTGTCGCCTCGTTATCCTCCATATCTATTTCTTTCTCGGCCTCTGCCGCTCTTTTCTTGGATGTTGCTCTCCTGTGCATCTTGCTTCTTCTCTTGACCTGTTAACAGCTGCCAAGCTAAAATAGGAAATTGGGTGAATTGTTTTTATTTTATAGGCCTATCAATTCCTATTTTAAGCCCCTAAAGTTGGACGCCAATTTGTAATAAAAACAGAATTACAAATTATAATATTTTATTTTAAAAGAAATTTTTTAATTACGTTTTATTTATTTTATGATTATATATATATTAATTAATTAATTATAATTTTTTAATTACTTGAATGGTAAATTAGTTATTACATGTGTCAAAATATTTGTTTCACAAGTGTTAATCTAGTTATGTCGCTCGGGTCAGGTATTCTCTCTTCTGACCCAGCTCCTCTTCTTCTTCTTGATATATTTTTCTTATACTTCTAATTTATGTTGAGAAGAAGGGAAAAGCTAATATTTATAATACAAATAATAATAAACACAAGTATTTGAACAATTCTGATATTTATTTTTAAAAATTGTGCGCCAAAATTACGCACATCGATAATGGCTGTGGTTGAGACTCACCTCAGGTCGATAGTGATAAAAGACAAAAATATAATATTACAAAATTAATTAGTTGAGTTCTTTTAACTGTCGAAATGGTCAGAGAAGGGTAAGCAACAAGATACAATACAATACTTACAATTACTTCAATCTTAACTATTATTCTATAAAAATAACATGATTCAGAAAATATTGTCAATGAATAAGTAAGATTTCGAACCAATTCGTAGAATGACGTCACTGGCTCTAGTAGGCTGTGTCCATCTCGGTCGCTCAGTAAATAAAAGATGGCTGCCGTCCGCCTTGGCTTTCTGCTATCCGACGCCAACTGCTATATTTGGTCTTCTCCCTCAAATATAAATGTGGATTCCTTCCTCTGCGATGTTGTAGTACCTCTAGATAATTATGTGAAGTGTTTTCTTCTCCTCGGCGATGTTGTTCTGTGCTGGATTAATGGTGCTGTGTTCCGTGTTAAAAAATCTATTTGAGTTCGCTGTTCAGTTAATATTGAGGTTGAATAAATTCTCAATATGGCGGTTGATTCCTTGTGCCCTCGTGCTGGATTGTATTATTCCTGTTGTTTGTTTTGGTTTCGTTATTGGTTACGTTATTAGTATTAATTTTCACTTGGTAACCTCTGTAGTATGTTTTTAGGTTGCACTTCAATTTTTTACAACCATTTATATTTTTTCCGATCTTCTGTCCGTAAATTTTGATCTGCACACATTCATGAGTAACAATAGACTGATGACTTAAAGTCGTTGTTTTAGGTGATAATTTCTAAAATATCTTTTTCTCCTTCCCATTGTCTGTAAAAATCTACATGTCTTGAATTTGATTTCAACTCATAAAAATACATGACAAGTTTTCTTATTTATTGCTGTAACTTAATTATTTATTACTTTTATGAAAATTTAACTATCTAGCAATATTCTTGTGCTAATTTTACATAATTCAATATATAACTGGACCTATTTTAAGTTCAAATAAGCCCAAAATTTACATTTTTTGATATTTCTTATAGGCCTTATTATTTTTTACATAATTAGTAATTAAATGGTTTATAAGTAATTTTATGTTAACATTTTCTAATAACTTTGAAATTATTGAACATTATTTAAATACAACATAACATCTTATATCCATTATTTTTCATATATCATCTAATTATAACAAAAATATCTTATACCTATTATTTTTTATATATAATTTGATTAAAAATAAAAACATCTTATTACTAATAATACTTTCAGTCACTAACTGTCCTTTGTATTTATGGTTCCTTTTGTACCAATTTAGCTATAAAAAAACATCTTACTCCTAATAATACTTTCAGTCGTTAACTGTCTTTTGTATTTAGGTTTCTTCTTGTAACAATTTAATTATACTAAAAACTTCTTATTACTAATATTTTTCATTTATATATAATCTTTAAAACATTCTTATTACTAATAATATTCTCAGTTGTTAAACTGTCTTTTATTCTTATGTTTTTTATATTGTATCACTCTACACTAATGGTAGTCTTTTTAAATAATTTTTATTTCCTTCATTATCTATTGATTATAGTTTTTTCACCTTGTTATTCACTACACTCACTGTAGACTCTAACTTTTATTATATTTTATTATGGTATTTCACCTTATATTTTCTACACTAATGGTAGTCTTTTGGTTTGTTTCTACACTATGGTAGTCCTTTGTTTGTTCTTAAATTATGTTTACATCTAGTTTACAATTTAATTTGATTGTATTGTATCCTGTAACTTGAGTTACTGGGTCTGACATTTATTAGGCTCAATTCTGTTTAAATTGTGTATGTATTCTTCATAATATTTTGGGTATAGCCCTTCTGGTTTCTACATTCCTTGTATGAATTTGACACAGTTTGGCTCTTCTTTCTTATTCTGTAAGTATTTCTATATTTTTGAGTTTTCATGTTCTCATGTCATTAATTCAATGAATCTTACTTGATTATTCTGTTTCATTCATTTCTCATTTACAGCTCCTTATTAATTTGTTATCGGTTTTGTATTTTGGGGTTTTCTGCTTCTTAATTTCATAATTTGCCCCTTATTACTTTTTCATTACTGCTCCTCATCTTATTTCATTTATTTTTCCATTTGTCTTCTCATTTACTGCTCCTCAACCTACTGGGTATTCTGATGTTGTACTGGGGTTTTATATAGTTGGTTTCTTTTATATGGACCAAGAGTTTTCTTTGTTATTGAGTTTATTTTTATTAATATTTTATTGACTATAATGATCAGCTTCTTTAATTCATTTTTAACCATTTATTTTTCTCAGTCACTATTGATAGTTTCTTCTTTTTTAATGTTGTATTAAGTTAAATTTTAAGGTGATAATTCTGTTATGCTACATATGCTCTCCTGTAAAAGTGATTAGTTCAGATCATACTCTTAGTATGGATGAAATAATTACTACTAATTCTTTTTATTTACCATATTTTTATCCGTGATTTCACTTTATATACCTTCTTTTTCCACCGTTGCTCTCTCTCAGATGATATGTATCTCCTTCATTAGCTTCTTTATTCATTAGTAAGTAATCTTTAATCTTATGTATATCATTATTATCATATATTTTTTCTTCCTCACCGGTATGTTTACTCCCTAACATTCCCTAACATGTGAGCTGGAACAGTTCACAGTGGCACATTTCGGCTTCATTCTCTGCTGGTCAATACTTCACTTAATTGAGCTCAGAGGAATTATCATCTCTGCTCAAAATATAAGACTGATGAAATTTTTCTACATCCAGTCATAAAAATTAAAAATCATTAAAAGTAGTCTCTTTCGACTATTAATAAACATCCTTGGATTCTTCACTTCATAATATTTTATATTAGTTAATACTTTTATACACTTGACTCTTCTTCTCTATCAAAGCTCATTCCATATTATGTGGCATATGTGATGTATGTGATATAATATACATTTCATCTTTTCATCTTGTTTACATAGTAATTAGCTTTTATATAGATTTTTTTTTTCATTTGGTATTCAATGAGTCATTCGATTGCTCATGGCATAACATTAATTCCTTCTTCTATTAATTATCACTATAATAGTGGTCAACACAACAATATTATCATTATGGTACCAGGGTTTTTTGGTTTCTGGTCTTAATATTTGGTTTTTATTTAGTTGGTTCTTCTCCCTTGTTTCATCTTCATAAAATTATTTTCATTGTGAGTCTTGTTTAAATTATTTTGGTTAAATTATAAAATATTCCTTTCTTCATTTAAAATTTCTGTATCATTTTTGTCTTAAATTGTCTCATTTACATGGTTTATAATAGTTGTTATAGTTATCATAGTCACTATTACAATACAAATTGTAGTATAGTTTTTATAGCTGTGATAGTTTGTTAAAGGTTTTTCCTTTTTCAAACTGTTTCTTATGAATATTTGCTACACCTTCTTCTTATGTCACTTTTAATATTTATGGATATCTTTTCCTTGTAATATTCAATTATTCAATTGTTTGATATTGGTTGTTCTCATTATTCTGCTTCCTCTGCGTCCTGTCATCGTCGTTCATCTGTCTGCAACAGTAGCGCCTGGAAATTTTCCATCATCTGACTGGCATCCATAGTTTACCGATTATTTACGAATTACACTCGTCTTATACAAAGTGTCCACTGTTTCCACTGTTAACGGTTCTGTCGCACTTCTGACCCACTGTTACGATGGTCTACTGATCGTCGTATGGTACAGTGAAAAACAAAATACACAACACCAATTATGTCACTACTAATCACCAGCATTAATTATCACAATAAAACAGTTTGTAATTAACAAGACAGTCTCTTACAACAAATCAAATAAAAATGTTAACTGATAAAAAACACCGTTGTATTACAATTGTCTCGCACAATAATAAAACACATAATACTTTGCCACAGTACTTCAAAACCGCTCTGTGTAAATCGCCACTTAAACGCACTGTGTAATCACTATATTCGCCTGATAATAAATGAACTGAGCGACCCTGAGTACTTGTATTTATACCCCACCAAAAATCTAGATTATTCCACATACTACACATCAGCTTTACACTACGATGTAATTGATTGCGGCCTTGACACAGTGCGCGTGGCTTCAGGTACAGTCTGACAAAGTCTCGCGAGCGCATGTTGACATCACATACACATGCAACATTATAGCCGGATTCCTCTGGAACATTAAAGAAACGCGTAGATTGTTCTGTAATGTTGTAACACTGCCCCCTCCTTAATCCTGTTCATCCCGAACTGGCAAACCGTCTCTGAAGTACTACTTAGACAGGCGATCTAGGTGGACGACCTTGAACTTTCGTTGTTCTTCCTGTTGAATCTGATAAACAACATCGTTGATTATTTTTTTTACACTGTAGAGACTTTCCCAGTTAGACTGAAGCTTAGGTGAGCGACCATGACGGCGCTTTGGGTTGAACAACCAGACCTGATGTTCTTGGAAACCCACACTATTGCTGCGAATGTCATACCGAGTTTTCATTTTATCACTGGCAATCTTCAGCCGTCCTCCTACCAAACGATTCATTTCTCGAAGTTGGTTTTCTAATTGCGAGGAATACTTCTGTGGCTCTTGGGACTGAGTCTCAGGTGATCCGAACATTAAGTCCCAGGAAGACGAACCGCCCAAACACCAATTTTGCTTGAGTCATGCCGGTTGCGTCGTGTACTGATGACCTATACGCCATGAGGAATAGTAGTATACGTTGGTCCCAGTATGTTTGGTTCTCGTCAACAACCTTCGAAAGATTCTGTTTAAGTGTCCTATTGAATCTCAACCATTCCATCCGACTGAGGATGCAGAGGCGTTGTCCTGGTCTCTTGAATTCTGAGTAGACGGCATAATTCTTTAAACACTCCTGATTCGAAATTTCTCCCTTGATCCATAAGGATTTCCATAGGGGCTCCATAACGGCAACAGAAGTTGTGAACTAACTCCTTTGCCACAGTGATAACTGCTTGAATTGGATTTGCATAGGCTTCCACCCACTTAGTAAATTAGTCACCTACAACCACGATGTACTGGTTTCCATCATCTGTAACTGGGAATGGTCCAGCAATGTCTATGGCAATTCCCTCGAAAGGCAGACCAACGTTATATTGTCTAATATAATTTACCTTATGATTTCCATCAAGTGACTTCTAACGTAATTTGAGCTGGGTGTTTCAGGCCATATGACCCATCTTCAGACCTTCACTTCAAAAGAGCTCGTTATATATTAAAATCCAGGTTAAAACAAAAACACAACAAAGAAACACGTAAAATAAAATAAATGATCATATTATCAGCGTACTAGTAACCGACACGGTGCACCGCGTGTAGTATGTCAAGACTGTGTTGATGGGCACTATTATTTAGTTTTATCTTTAAGCGATCGCAGCGCGGTAGCATACAGTGGGTTGGACCTGAAGTTGAGTTTATCGTTGAGTATGTCGTCACATACATCGGGGTTATTATGACCTCTATATATCTCGAATTCTTTGAGTGCATCCATGTAACGGCCCTTACTACAATAATGTAGAGGTATAAGGTTAACGTTGAAATTTGTATATGAATGATTGCTTGAAATTAGATGACGTGTAAAATTAGATTTAATATTTTCTAGGGAAAAATCACCCCTGTTGAAGTGGTTGTGTGGTGTGTGTTCACGGAATCGTTTGATGAAAGGTCTACCCGTTTGGCAGATATAAAAACGGTCACAATCATCGCAAATAAGCTTATCATTTTCTATATAAGTAACTCGATGTTTCTTGCAGTAATTATATAATTTGTGATGTTTTCAATTTGTTTCTTCTGCAAGTAGATAATATTGTATATTCTTTTTAACACCTGACGCACGTTTCACTGAAAAATATCAGTATCATCAGAGGTTTCTAAGTGAATTAATAAATTCATAAATTGTTATTAATTCACTTAGAAACCTCTGATGATACTGATATTTTTCAGTGAAACATGCGTCAGGTGTTAAAAAGAATATACAATATTATCTACTTGCAGAAGAAACAAATTGAAAACATCACAAATTAAATAAGCTTATAGACACCGATTTTAGATTCAATGTTGGTCTGAACGACTGGACGAACCAAGTTCCTTAGACGGTTGTTTGTTTTAAAGGTAACGGTGTAACCTATTTTACTTAAGGTGGATGATAGGATCTTAGGCATCAGGTCGGTGTATGTTGTTAAGATGAATTTGTTATTAGGTGTATTATCTTGTGTCTGTCTGGAACGACGGGCTTTGTGTTTTCTAAGGATGTTGTCAATCATTTGGCACTCATAGCCGTTGGCCATAGCTATGTGTTTAATTATGTTGATTTATCCCTTTGGAAGCTGGGAAAGCAAGAATTGGCTGCGAACTTAATGCAATTTTCAAAAGTCCTAAATGCTTGATCACACTCTCGCGACCACTGGAAGTTTCACAAAACGTCTGTAATATGAGCATAACCCCAGGAAACTCTGAACTTTGTGTTTACTCTTCAGAACTGACCAGTCTCTTACGGTGTCTACTTTATTAGGATCCATGCTAACATCCGCTGCCGAAACCAGATGGCTTAGATACTGGAATAGAGAACACTACTTTGGGCTCAGCTTCAGTTGGGGACCGTGAATTCCAGTTAAAACCTACTTAAGGTTTCCCAAATGATCTTGGAAAGTCTTCCTGATCACTATGGCATCGTCTAAGTAAACAAGGCAAGTTTTCCATGTCAGGCCTCGGAGTACCAGATCCATCAATCTTTTGAATGTTGCCGGTGCATTACAGAGTCCAAATGGCATGACGTTTAATTGGAATAAACCACTTGGAGTCGAGAAAGCGGTCTTTTCCTTGTCTTCTTGATGAAGACTCACTTGCTAATATCCACTCTTCAGGTCCAATGTGGAAAACCACTGTGCTCTGGTCAACATGTCGAGTGTATCGTCAACGCGAGGTAACGGATAGCAATCTTTCTTTGTAATGTCATTCAGCCTCTGATATTCTACGCAAAAACGTAATCCCCCATCCTCTTTGCTACCAGCACTACCGGAGAAGACCAAGCACTTGACAAAGGCTCGATTATTCCCTCTGTCAACATGTCCTGTACTAACCGAGACATTTCCTCTTGCTTAGATAATGGAGGCCTTCGAGGAGGTTGGCGTATTGGTGTTGTGACCCTGGTATTAATGCGATGTTGTACAAGAGAGGTTCTTCCCAATGACTGTCCCGGAACTGCAAAACAATATTTGAATTCATGTAAAAACTGTCTGAGTTCTTTTACATCACCACTTGAGAGATCGTTAGAATATCTGTTCAATAATTCTTGCAGTTCCTCTGGTAATTTGGAATTATCCGAAGCACTGGATCTTCGTTGCGTTATTCCTGCTACCCAGGCCACAGGAGTCAATTTGCCTAGGAGTGAATTGCTTTTTAAAGTGATAGCTTGATCCAAAATATAATAGCCACTCTAATAGGTACATTTCCGGTTTAGTCAGATTTTACTAAACTTCTGGCAATTAGTATGCCCGGTGTGCTGACTACCTGGGATTCGAATATAAAGCACTGGTTGCCCCTAGTATCTACCTAGGCTCTAACCATGATGATCTTTTCGGAGTTTGGTGGAACAGTTACGGCCACTTGATTTATCACGTCAATCGATTTTTCTGATGTATTCATTGTGGAGAGCATTACCACTTCTTTTCCAATTCTCAAGACATTGTTTTTGAAGTAGACTATAAATCCATATGTGTTCATAACGTCCACACCAAGAATTGCTTCATCCACAAAGTCTGCAACAAGTACTTGATGATCAAATTCAAGTCGACTGAGGCGTAGGCGTATCTCCACTTTTCCAAACACTTTTACAGGTTCGCAAGCTGCAAGAGCACCAGATTGGCTTCAGATTTTTAACCACATCGGGGCGCAGAATGGAAACTATTGCGCCTGTGTCAACTGTAATCGAGGTTGGCCTTTTTTGAATGAATCCGGTAACCATCAAGCTTCCGCTGTTTTTCTGAAGTGTAGAAATTGCGTATTGTCTAGGGGCTTCGTTCCTCCAGTTAGTCAGCACACGCCCCATTGTACCGACTACTGCTTGTTTCCCTGCTCCGGAACTTTAACCCGACAATCTCATTGTAGATGTCCAGGTTGCCCACATCGATAACACTTTGGTCTTCCATCCTCTCTTACTTTACTCTGTGGCGCTGCTCATTGGGTCTCTGTTCCTTGATCTTCTTCTTCATCATCTGTGCCGACGCTATCTTTTAGCGCGCACTTTATGACTTGCCCAACCAGACGCTGACTTTGCCGCCTGGAATTGCAAAGCATGTACCAGGGCGTCCAGACTGTTCTGGTGTCTTGCCATTTGTAACACTTGCTGTAGTTCATTATCTCGGACACCAACAGTAAATGTCTGCATAGCAAACCTCGTTCGGAAATCTTCTGTTGCATCAGGATAATTCTAATTAATCTGTCGATACTTGCTTCAAACTCTTGAAGACTCACCCCGGAATGATGTCGCCTTGCTCTCAAGTGAATGCAGTACATACCTCGAAAATGTTTATCACCATACTGTAATTCTACAGCTTTTATTAATTCGGCATAGGTGTTATGGCTGTTAGGAGACACTTTCTGTAGTAGTTTTGTGGCAGGTCCTTTTAAAGCGAGAATGAGTGAAACTGCCTTGTCTTCTCTGTCCAATTATTTGCGCATGCGGTGGTTTCGAATTGGCGTAAATACGTCACCCAGTGCATGCTTCCATCAAAGGTTTGGGCCTTGACATGAACTGTCCCAACCGCAGGCGAGGTGACTTTCTCTGTTGACTTATTTTCTGTGTCTCTCTCTCTCTTTATCATTGGTACAGTCTTCAGAAATTTGTTTTGTTTGTATTTTCATGAACTGCTCAACTTCACTTTTAATTTTTTCTCTTATTTTTGCCATTGAGTTTTCTACTGCATATATTTTTGTAGACATAGTTTCTTCCATACTCAAGACAGATTTTTCTACTTCAGCTATTTTATTTGACATGGATTCTTCTACGTCAGATATTCTGGTAATTCGATTGTTAAGCTCACCTCGTAATTCACCTACGTCACCATGTAGTAGATCCAATTCTGCGGTAGTATGTTCTTGCATCAGCTTTTGCTTTTGAATTAACACTTTGATGTCTTCTGTTTCGCGTTTCCGTTCCTCTGCCTGTTGTCCTTCCAACTCAAGGAACAGTGCTTTTTGTCTTTCCTCTGTTTCCAGCAGTTGAGTTTTCTGTCTCTCTTCCACTTTCTCATCCTGTCGTTTTTCTGCTTCTTCTCTTTCTTGACTTCGTTCTTCTTTTGTCGTCTTTCTGCTTCTTCCGCCTCCTGTCGGCGTCTTTTCTCTGCTTCCTCTGTGTCCTGTCATCGTCGTTCATCTGTCTGCAACAGCAGCGCCAGGAAATTTTCCATCATCTGACTGGCATCCATTGTTTACCGATTATTTATGAATTACACTCGTCTTATACAAAGTGTCCACTGTTTCCACTGTTAACGGTTCTGTTGCACTTCTGACCCACTGTTACGATGGTCTACTGATCATCGTATGGTACAGTGGAAAACAAAATACACAACACCAATTACGTCACTAATAATCACCAGCTTTAATTATCACAATAAAACAGTTTGTAATTAACAAGACAGTCTCTTACAACAAATCAAATAAAAATGTTAACTGATAAAAAACACCGTTGTATTACAATTGTCTCGCACAATAATAAAACACATAATACTTCGCCACAATACTTCAAAACCGCACTGTGTAAATTGCCACTTAAACGCACTGTGTAATCACTGTAATCGCCCGACAATAACTGAACTGAGCATCCCTGAGTACTTGTATTTATACCCAGCCAAAAATCTAGATTATTCCACATACTACGCATTAGCTCTACACTATGACGTAATTGATTGCAGCCTTGACACAGTGCGCGCGGCTTCAGGTACAGTCTGGTAAAGTCTCGCGAGCGCATGTTGACATCACATACGCATGCAACATTATAGCTGGATTCCTCTGGAACATTAGAGAAACACGTAGATTGTTCTGTAATGTCATAACAATATGTTATGAAATAAATGTGTCACTACTGTATGTAAAGAAGTGCCTGCCTGAACTTCCCTACTAAATTTTCCTATATTTATTAAAAATTGACTTTACATATTTTCTAAAGTAAACTAAAGATACAATATTTTACAAACACAAAGTAATGTAGTGAAGTGTAATGATAAAAGACTTTCAACATAAAAGACTCCCCTCAGCAACATAATTATTGAAGGGACCATGTCTTCTGCTACCTCACATAACTTTACGCCCATGATTGATGTCACTTTGTAAATTTTTTGTACTGAAAATAATAATTAATCTTATAATAATATTATCCTCTATTAGAATAATTATATTTATATAATTTTTCTACATATTCTTCAGGCATTGGTTCATCTGCATGAAAATCACGTGATACATCGGGATGTAAAAGGGAGTAATATTCTACTCACTAAAGATGGGGAAATAAAGCTAGTTGATTTTGGATTGTCAAGGTAAGGAATTGTTTATGCAACTGACACATTTTATTGAAACCAATAATTTAATTTAACTTTTCCTTTTAACAATCTGTGAATATAATCATCTATAGTTTTAATCTAATCCTCTTTTAAGACAAAACATACTATATTACATTTTATAAAAACAGCCTTAACCATTAAATAGATATTTTTTAGTATAGGATTTACAAAACATTTACAGGAATCAACAATGTAGGATAATATTTGCCTGAAAAAAGCTCTGAAATGAGGGAACTGACCTATATGCTAAACTAATTGAGCTAAATTAACAAAATGTTTGTAGGCAGTTGAATAGTAGACATATTTCTAAATAACTACAACTTGGTCAATTTTTATCATAGAGGATTAAAAAAATAGGCCAAAAGAAATATATTTTTATATAGTATACGAAATTTTATTAATAATTTTTGTATTAATATCAATAGTCAAGTTGTTTTCTAAAACCTTAAGTTAAATCAAGTTTTTTTCAGTACAGGTGCAAAGGCTTTCTGCCTGTTAACCAGGGTAATCAGTTAATTTTTACTGTACAGAAGTGGGGAAGAATCCAAATTAAAGGTGACTTCCATATGCTTAAAACTGTTACTTTACTTTTGATTTTTAATATCTTGAGTTTGAGTAATTGGTGAGAAGCATATAGTGCTAAATTTCTTGGTGTGAGCTGCTACACATCTCTGTAATTTTAATTAGAGTTAAAACAAAAATTCAAATTGTTTTAGAAGATACTAATAAGTTTATTAGTATGAGGGTCATCTCAAAAGTAAGTTTTCCTGCTTTAGGAAAACTAAATAACACATGTAAAAATTAAAAAGAAAACTATACTTTTATTAGAAAACATGTATTTATTTTTCAATATAATCTCCAGCCTTTTCAACAGAGTTTCTGTAGCGTAAAATCAGTTTTTCAATTTCTTCTTTGAACCACTGTGTGCCCAGATTTGAAGCCAGGCGTTAACCACCTGTTTAACTTCCGTATCCATTTTGAAAGAAAATACGAACTCAGTATCTTTAATACTTTGAGAAAATTAATATTTTTTTAACTTCCTTTGCAAATTTTAAACTGCCTTCAAATAGTTTGTAAGCTATGTTTGTAAAAGTACTTTCACATTGTTATCAGTTATATATTATTTGTGAAGTAACCCTACAGATATCTATAGAAACATTCTAAAATTAAAGCTACTACTAAATTATTTGTCAGTTGGGCATTAAGATTAAAAATGTAACTAAAAATACCAGTACAGTATTTGGTACTTGTAGTGTTTATTATATATATTCATATTAATAAAATGTAATAATGACTGTCTCCTTAACAAATAGAATAATCAAAGTTTTTATAATTTTCCTTTTACTTTTTTAACTTTTTAAACTACAGAAAAAATCTCTATTAACTGTGGTAATGATGTGTGGTCACCCATCATGGTATTTTCAGCTGCTAAAAAGCATCATCTTTCAAAACTAAAAATCGACACTACTCACAGCTTTAAAAAATAAAATTCATCAGTTTGATTTTATCTAATATAATAAAAGTATTTCATTCAAAGTAATGAGCAAATACAGCAGCTCAAGAAGCTTACTAGTTACTAATATTTTTAATTTATTTTTGTTTATATTAATTTGTATATTGTTATTAAAAATTTCTTTGTTTTTGTTCCCTGAATGTAATACAGTACACCCTCTGTAACCCGGCACTGCGGTTGTCCGGCCCCTCCAGTAGTGTCACGTTTTCAGGCACATACTGGTGAGCATGGAGGGGGAAACAAGTTGCTGATCACAGACATCAGTTGCATCATTAGTCCCTTGATGTGTACAGTGCTGTTTATTTGAAGTTGTTTTTTTCCCTGGAGTTATTTGCCGTGTTTACATAATTTAAAGTTACGAGTGCACATTGTCATCTCAGTGCAAAAAAAACATAAAACATTAACATCGAAGCAACAATTCTTAAAGGAAAGTACAAAGGAGAAGACGTTTTGATACCACGCATCCCAATGATTCCGACCGACATGCCATTCGACTTTAAACGCTTGCAGTTTCCGGTGCGGCTTGCATTCGCAATGACAATAAACAAATCACAAGGGCAGTCATTGAGTGTTTGTGGCATTAACCTTGAAAATCCATGCTTCTCGCATGGTCAATTGTATGTCGCCTGTTCCCATGTCGGAAAACCATCAGCTTTGTTTGTTTACGCGCCAGACAACAAAACAAAAAATGTCGTGTATCATAAAGCATTGCAATGAACGAAATGGTGATGTCACAGCAAACCAATCGAAACAAAGCATTTCTTTGTTTTGATTGTTTACTTGAACATCGATCTTGCAATCAAAATCAAAATGTAAATAAAACACCTTGAGATTCATTGTGATTTCAAATTTAATGGAAGAAAATAAATCATTTGGTTGACATGAAATTCTGACTTAATTCAATTGTGTCTTAAATTTTGGAACAAAACCGCATGGTTCCAAGTCGATCACATTCCAGGCACATCACACATTTCCAGCATTTCAGCGGTGTACTGCCGATAGAATTCATCTCGCATGTAAAATTTCCCATTGGCGTACTTTTGAATGTACTCCTCCTCAAATTGAATATCCATGGCCACAATCGTTAATAGATACAATGAACACTCAGAAATACATTTTATTCTCATTTTTACTTTGTTTACACATTTCCAATAGCTTTTCACAAATTCACAAAATGATCACAAACAAATTTATTGAAATTTGGACAGGACAACGTCTGTCGGGTCATCTAGTAGCGAAATAAATTGGAATAGAAATAAAATAACTACATTTTTCTCCAGATCTTCCAGATTTTTTTCCAATTGAAAACATTCAATTGAGTTATTTCCATCCCGGGAGCATAACGAACAACACAAAAAAAGAATCAACCAAATATGTCGTTCCTATCGTCAGTTATGATCGAGAGTGCATACAAAAATTATGATTTTTGCAGTTTGTCCGAATTTTCCGACTTTCCTTTGTAATTGTACCAAATTTTTTTTTCCTGAAAATTTTCCAGGACCATAACGAACAAAACAAAAAAAGAATTACGCATATCCATTGTTCGAATCATGAGTTATGGTCTTGAGGTCATACAAAAATACCATAGAAAAAAGCACTTTCATTTTCCTGAATTTTCTAATTTTCCGGGCAACTTTTCCAATTTTTCTTTCCCTAAAAACCTTATTCGGACTATTATGAACATTTTAAAAAAAAAATTAGCCAAATCGGTCCAGCCGTTCTCAAGTGATGCGCTTACCAACGAACAGCATTTAATTTTTATTTATATAGATAATAAAAGTATTTCATTCAAAGTAAAGAGCAAATACAGCAGCTCAAGAAGCTTACTAGTTACTAATATTTTTAATTTATTTTTGTTTATATTAATTTGTATATTGTTATTAAAAATTTCTTTGTTTTTGTTCCCTGAATGTAATACAGTACACCCTCTGTAACCCGGCACTGCGGTTGTCCGGCCCCTCCAGTAGTGCCACGTTTTCAGGCACGTACTGGTGAGCATGGAGGGGGAAACAAGTTGCTGACCACAGACATCAGTTGCATCATTAGTCCCTTGATGTGTATAGTGCTGTTTATTTGAAGTTGTTTTTTTCCCTGGAGTTATTTGCCGTGTTTACATAATTTAAAGTTACGAGTGCAAATTGTCATCACAGTGCAAAAAAAAACATAAAACATTAACACTACTTTATAAAAATGAGATTAACAGCAACACAGATGGAGAACTGCATGATTTGCGAGATACAATCGCTGAGAAACTAGTAGACAAAACAGACGATTTGACAACGGACAATGCAAATTAGTGGCTGGTGGGTGATGAAGATAAAAAAAAACAGTTTATGAGAGATGATGAAATAGTCAATGTGATGACCAGAGAAGAGGAGGAGCAAGAGGGAGAAGCATCAACAGCTGTTCATAGAGTAGGTCATTATATGGCAGTGGACGCCTTCACAACTTCTATTAAATGGGCAGAAGAAAATGGTGTGTCTGCTTGTGGAATTCTTGTGTTGAAAAAACTGCAAGAAAAGGCATTAAAGTGTGGTTTCAAGCCAAGAAATGGACACAAATGTTCACCTTTTTCATTTTAATGGAATAGTACTGTACATTGTTCTGCGAGTTTCATTTTTCCTACATTTGACTAAATTATAAACATAAAACTAATTTGAATAATTTTAAGAAAATTACAAGATAATTTACTATATTTTTAATCCAATGTTTCAATCAGGTGTAAGTTTTTTCATGTATTACTATTATATACAATACACGTTACTTTTGTCATTTAAATGCGTTTTATTCTAAGAACCTTCCATTAATTAATAAGAAATATTCTATTTCCACTGATCCAGTACTACCCTGGTCTGATATCTGCCGGATTAGTGAGAATGTACTGTATATATGACATAGCTATGGTTTCATATTTATGAGCTACAAAAATCTGACTACTATAGTTTTCTCCATTTTTATAAAATGAAATTCACTTACTTATTTATATACAAGTTATTAATTTTTGTTGGCTTCTTAGCTACAGTATTTGCTATTTATAGCAAATAAGATTGCACAACATATGTTTTTTTATGTTAAAATTTAAGAAATTGGCTTCAGCATATATGAACATCAGTGCCATTTGTTGTACCCATGATATAGAGAAAGCAGAAAGACCATGGTACAGATTCTTAGTTTTGCATTACTAACATGAAGGTTTCTCTTATAAGTCAAATCAAACAATTAACAATCCAAATTTAGATTCTGCATTAGGTCTTGTGTCACATTGAAAATCTGCCGATTGCTACTTCTCCAGTAACATGTACACTTAGTGATGATGAAGGTGACAGCAACAAACAAGGTGATGGCAACTGAAACAATTATCCTCACTTTGTGCCTTCTACACCCGTTGTATAACTCAAAAACAATTACATAATTTGGTGAGCGACCTAAACATCTCAAAAGTGCAGTCAGTGTTACTAGGATTTTGTTTACAAGGTGGGAATATGCTGGATAAAAATGTAACAGTGATCTAATTTTGAAAAAGACAAACAGATTTGAACATTTTTTTTCATCCAACAGAAGAATAGTGTATGGTTGCAATTTTAATGATTTATTTTTAGCTTTAGGACAGACACATATTCCATCAGAATAACACTTGTTTATAGATTCTTGAAAGTTGAGCTTCACTTTTACACAACAGTAAAGCCTATTCTTCAGTGCACTTAACTCATTCTGTATACATGAAATAGCTGTACAAGTCATCCAAAAATATGTATCAGTTTTAGGTGTACTGTACTACAAAAAGCAAAAATGGCATATATATGAAGACTTAAAGTAGTAGAAATGCAGCAGGGTACGGTATACCAAATTTTTCTTTCTTTTTATATGAATGGGACAGTCACAGCAGAAGCAGCCACTTTGTCAGTAAACACTTGCCTCAAAGGAGGAATTACATTTCAGGTTTCCATTCATCCATCCATTGGCATCCATTAATATTTTGTATTGGCAAACTATTAGTGGATGCCAAAGATGTTTGTCTTCCTTCGTTACACATCAAACTGCGGTTGATGAATATATTTGTCAATGTCAAAATAAAGAAAAAGAAGCAATGATGTACTAAAGAAACAAGTCCTGCATGAATTAAGGAGGATGCTAAAGGATGAAGAATTTGAAACTAAATTATATAATTTAGAATAAAGAACTGGGGCTTACATTGAAGTTTATCTCCAACAACTTTCTGGGGAATAACAGAAGGTTGACGAGGGAACCAAACATTTTCTTCATTATATCTGGATGTTTTACTTCAAATTTTGGTGAGGCAAGTGATGATCATCAGTAAAAGGTTTTCCAAGACATCATACAATCTCCATAACGTCTCTTATGGAGAAGAGATAGCAGGGAAGTGGAACATCACATACTTGCACAATATTGTTGCAACATGGTAAGAGAGACTCCAGAAGATGTGTACAGAAGGAAAACTATAAAGAAAGTTATTTTAGTATTTAGTGTAGTATTTGTGATTTAAAAATAATTATTATCTTTATACTAATATAACAAAATTTTGCAATTTTGTAAATTAAAGTGAAAAACAAAATGTGGTTTTTATTATTTCCTATTATAGAGCTATTATGACTCCAGATTTGAATTCACATCTAAAATTTAATAACAATTGAAATTTGTCGCTCAGAATAATATGTACCAAAAATTTGCAAAGAAAATAGTTGATATCTCAAAAATATTTTAAATATCATTTATATTTTAATAAGTATAATGTACAAATATATACAAAATAGTGCAAATGATTTGAGAGCAGCTTGGAAACAAGTGTAGGAAAATATATATTGTCACTTCAAAGTATTATGTATCTAATGGTTATATACATAGGAACTTTCATAAAATTCATTGTCTGTTGTTATATAAGTCTCATGGTTTTTAAACAGAGAAGCAGCAAGTACAGAGGGCAAGCGATTTTCATCTCTAGGATCACCCTGCTGGATGGCACCTGAAGTTGTTACGAGTGGAAAAAAGGAAGGTTCTGAAATCTTGTCTTATGACAGTCGTGCTGATGTTTGGGCCCTTGGTAAGCTGTCAAGTTTATTTAATTCCAACAAAGTGGACTTTTAAAGTTAATTGTATTCTTTTCATATTACAAGTAAAAAATAGTTTGATATTTGAAAGTAACTTCCTTGTATTGTATAACTAGATAACCCACAAGTGTTATTTAAAGGAACCTTGAAAACAAAAGCAAAAAGTCTATCTGTTGGTACACAATTTATCCACTACATTTAACAAAGGTATTTTAAACATCCTATTTTAAGCTGCCAGCTATCTACGGTCAAAAGAGCCTTAGTTCTATTGTTAGTTTGGCTAATTCTTATGTATCTTGTGGCAATGAGTCTGAATATGAGCGCAGACTTCATCTAAAAACTATGTTTTTTGTAACCATCATCCTTATTTATTAACATGTCATTCACTTATATTTAACCTTCCGTCAGGCGCGGTCCCTTACAGCACGACAGCAGGCACGGTGTATCAAATTGATAATCATACTGATTGACTGCTTTATATTTTTTTTTTTAGCAATATTGCAAAATAGTATTTGATTTTTGATATTATAATGAATATATTATCTGAAATATGTATGTGAATTGAAAAAAAAAAATAGAAACCAATGTAACATTTGCAAACTGAAAGTAATATTTTATTTCTGACATTTTAATGAACATATAATCTGAAATGTATAAATTTACTGAAAAAATATTTATGAAACATTTCAACATTCACAAAAACTAAGATATTACATGAATACATAACTTGAAATTTACAAATAGACAGAAAAAAGTACTTTGTAAAAAAATTTAGTTGTCACGAAAACTAAGAAAGTTGTATCATTCGTTACTCTCCTCATCAGAAACATGCTCTGATAAACCAGGAAGAATTTAGCACAATCAATGCAGTAGCTTTCTATATGTATCAAACAAACGGGTTTTTTGCATTTCACATAATTATACTTTGTTAATCGTGGCTTTGTTGTGCATGTCTGACACCTTTCTTTTTTCGCTCAATGGCATTGCTATCATCTTGGTTTTCTTCATTGCCTTCTGGTCTGCAACGTTTTAGACCATCTTGCAGATTTTTGTGTATTCTAGAAGTGTTTGTACCCCTTCAAATGATTTGGGGCAGAACTAATTCATGAGTTATAATGTCTTCAGAAACATTTTTATTCTAACAACATCATGACCATTTCCGAAATAAATAACTTGTGCGTTTATACCACTCATGTTTATCATTGCAAAAAATATGACCATTGGCCAACAGCGTACATTTCTTGCTACATTATATGATGTACATAATTGGTCAGTAGTGTCCACTCCCCCTTTCGTTCTATTGTAAAATGTTGTCACAGACAGCTTCTGCTTATCTCCAGTATCAGTATCTATTGATTTATCCTCATGCAAACTAGATGTCAAAACAACACATTTTCCAGAAATACAAACAAAAATTGTTTTAGACTGAAACAGTGAATCAATATGAGTAGAAATATGAAAAATTGACTAATCAAAATGATTTAACAAGACAATAATTGACTAATCAAAATGATTTAACAAGACAATTGTAAACCTATAAAAATACAACACGCACAGGCACAGTGTATCAAATTGAACAAACAAACACTATCTTCACTTTGCAATAGCTGTTGGCATACTAAACGCTGTTGACAGATAAAGGGTAGAAATATGTTAAGCTACTGAGAGACAGGTGATGCTGTCATCTGTTAGAGGCAAATGGAACAAAAAAACGTAAGACGAATATCAATCAGATCAGCCGCGCCCCACGGAAGGTTAACATAAAAAATATAATTAATAACCAATTATTATGATGATTATTATAAATGTATTATTTATAATATACAGACTGCACATACTTATTGAATAAGTCATATTAAATACATTAACTATTTCTTTAAAAAAACTCATTTAGTTATATTTAATTATTACTGAATTCATTTGAAAAAGTACTTTTATGTATTTGTGTTTGTGTGTTTTCACAAATATCAAGACTTGACCTCCTTGCAATTGTGTGTACTAAGTGGAAGCATAAATTTATCATGATCTAATGCAGAATCCTAAAAAATTAAAATAACTTGTAGACTCGTTAGATTATTCTAAAGAAAAGAGTTGAACTTGTTCTTCTTTATCATAGAAATGTACAACAGTCAAGACCATTTCATGTGTAGCGTACATAAAGACATAAAGGAGTCATATGGCATGGTACAGTATCCAGACAACATTTACTCACAGCATATAGGAAAACCATTTATGGTACATCTGTGGAGATCTGAAATTGAGTTTAGCCAAACGTAGAATGTGTTTACCCTGACAAGAAAAATGTCATTTATCAGGCCTCTATGGACCATTAAGATAGCATGCCTTCAACGATTGTGTATAAACTTTGGATAATGAAAAATTATATATGACCAAAAAAATTATGGATTTCAGTGACATAGGATTCCAAAAGCTTGTTATCTATGATTCTAAAACCAAAGAGGAGATAATTAATGAATCACAAAATCACAAATATGGGAGTTTATGAAGTATTCAGATTTTGAGAGGAGTTTGAATGATTGTGAGAGACTAACCTGAGGTGTTAAATTTTAGTCACAGAAAGCTTTCAGTCTTTTTAAAATAAGAAGTTTAAAATAACTGTGAAGAAATTATGAGCAATTTACTAGGAAATTATAGAACTGTGCAATAGAGTATGTCTCTAAAAGTGTTACTAGTGGATTCGTGTTTAAACGTTTTCTATAAAATTTTGGAAGCAAAAATGTCAGTCACGGTAGATGCATGCAACATGATGTTTCAAAGATGATGGATATTTCAGGAGCTTTCCTGATGTTTAGGTGTTATCAGGATACTATAACTAAACAATACATGCAGGTTACTAATGGACACTTAAAGGAATATTTCTCACATAACAAAAAAAAAATATATATATCTGAAGCTCACTTTATGTCAGCTAACATGAGTATTATATTATACTGTATAATTATTGTTAATTATATTACACTGTACTGTGTAAATGAAACTAATTTAAAATAAGTAAAATTTTGTTGACTAGTGTTTCCAAACAGATATGTTCGTGACATCACATAACATGATAATCATATAATTATTAAATGTATTTTCATTTTTAGAGAAGAAACATTTTTGATCATAAATAACAAAATTACTTGTAATAATTTATGAATTGTATATATTTTGAATTGTGAAATGCTTAGTTTTAATTAGATACATTTTCTGGATATTTGTTGCAGTAGAATATGAATGTGTTATCTTAGTACTTTGTTTAGTTAGTATGGCCTGTTTTGAATTGTACTGCCACTGTAAACATATGGTACCACTACATTAATATGACTACATACATACATATTTTATAATTAATAAAATATTAAGTTTGAATAGACTTGACAATAAAGTTAGTTTATATTAAACTTCTCATCCAATGACTATTCTCTTGCTGACTATGAGTAATCAGTATTGGTTAAAGACCATTTTTATCACAGCCAAAAAATTTCTCTCCTGGCTTCAATGTGCTGTATCTACTGTCTAGATAAATATTTTGTTATAAATGACAAAGTTTTATGGAATTATAATTCATATTAAAAGACAAATATATTTGATAAGTAATTTATAGTTAATCAGCCAAGTAAGAGCAATTTGCTAGATAACTTCTTTTTATCCAATCTGAATTTAAATTAACTTATTCAGTTACTATGTAATGCACTTTCTCAACTTTGAAACATCATAACTTTAGATAAAAATTCAATTAAATTTCACCTAAATTTTACATAAATTTTATCTAAAAATTAATGTAATATTCAAAATTTGTAAAGTGCATTACATAGTAATTGATACACAGACATGCTATGGACCACAAAACCAAGGAAATTAATTAGTAGCCTGCGTAACCCACAAAAACCTTTGAGTGCTGTGAAATGAATCTACTTGATTTGGCCAAATCAGTAATTATTATTGTTTATGAAAATCTAAGGTTTACATCACAAATGAATTAAGACATTTTGAATTAATAATCATTGAGCATTTGTGCAAACTGACTATTACTATTACTGGTTATTTACTATGAGGATATAATTAAATAAAAACAAACCCAACAAGGCACAATTTTTTTTTAATTGTATTCATAGTCCAGTTATATCACAGTAGATTAGATTATCATAAAATTAATTTTAGTTTTGTCATGCAAGAATGATTTTCAAAATATTTTAATATATTTCAATTTAAATTATGTTCTTGGATTTTGTTGTCCATGACGTGTCCATTGATTACCTGATTATAAGTATAATACTACTGACTCGGAACACTAAGTTTGATTTCTGATAGATGAAAAAGAATACAAAGATGAACTAAACACGATAAAATATCTAGTGGAATCCAACGGATACAACAGAACAATAATCAATAAACTCCTACACAAAGAACAAAACAAACAACTGACAAAGACAGAAACTTAACACTACAATTGAAAATTTCTTCAACGAAAATAATATAACGGAAATAAATAAAGACCCCACACTAAAATTTCAAAAACAGATTAACAAATTTATAAACAACACAAAACATATAATCAAACCTGAAAGCACCAAGTACCTAAAACAAATAAAACCTAACCCCCCTATACTAAATGCATTACCAAAAATACACAAACCTAACATTCCCATCAGACCATTAATAAATAACACACAAGCTCCCTCCCACAAAATCGCCAAACACTTAGACAAAATAATCAGAGAAAACATTAATCTCAGTAACAACACATCTATCAAAAACAACATCGACCTAGTCAAGAAAACTGAACACATCCACATCCCACACAACTCAACACTAGCATGTTTTGATATCACCAATTTATACACCAATGTCCCAGTTCAAGAAACCATACAAACACTAGAACAATTACTCAGACAAAACAACACACCTGAAACACACATACAAGAGATCATCACACTTACCAAAATAATAACTGAGCAAAATTACTTTACATACAATAACAAGATATACACACAAACAGACGGTCTCCCGAAAGGGATCCCCCATATCAGTAATACTGGCAGAAATACATATACACAATATAGAACAGAACCACATAATAAACAACAACAAATACACCAACAAAATCATCTACTGGCACAGGTATGTAGATGACATATTACTTTTATTCAAAGGCAACACAAGACAAGTTGAGAACTTCCACAAATACATAAACACAATACACCAAAAATTAAAATTTACACTGGAAATTGAACAAAACAATAGTATAAATTTTCTAGACCTAACAATTAACAAAACTAACGATACACACACGTACAGAAAACCCACCACAACTGACATGGTTATACACAACACATCAAACCACCCAACACAACATAAACATGCGGCCTTCAACCATATGCTCCATAGACTAACTAAAATACCCTTAAGTAAACAAGATTATACTGACGAACTCAACACAATCAAATACATAGCAATGAAAAACGGTTACAACCCCAATTTAATCAACAAACTACACAAACGCATCAAAAACAAAAATAACAAAACACAAAATACCAACAACACACAACACAATAAATACATCACACTCGCATACCAAAACTCCAACACACACAAACTTGCCAACACATTCAGAAAACACAAGTACAAAATAGCATTCAGAACTAATAATACCATCAAAAAACACATCAACGATACAAACACGGACATAGACAAATACAATAGAACAGGTGTATACAAATTAAATTGTAATAACTGCAATAGTTTCTACATAGGCCAGACGGGAAGATCTTTTTCATCCCGTTACTCTGAACACTTAAAGGCCCTCTCCAACAACAATATACATTCTGCGTTTGCCACACACATACACACACATAACCATAGTTACACCAACATAGATACTAATCTTGAAATATTACACCTCTTACCCAAAGGTCGAAAACTCAACACAGCTGAACAGTATGAAATATACAAACACCACAAAACACAACCAAACAACATACTAAACAACCAGTTACAATACAAATCACATACAGTTTTCGACACAATCATACAAAAAACAAACAATAATTTGGATCCCCGCGCCAATCCCCTTCCTCTACACACCACCCATACTATACCTTCCAAGCAACAACCATTACTAAGTACTGGCAGTCTGTTTCTAAGCTGACGAAGGCGAATACGACGCCGAAACGTGTTCGACAAAAAAGACAAGTAAGTTTTCACATGAGAAAGTTTCAAATTATATTAAGAACAGAAACCAAGTTCATAACACTAACATACATCAATAACCACACTGAAAAAATAACACACAAATTTAAAAAAGCAGGATACAGAATCACATACCAAACTACAAACAAAACTCAATGCACACAAAGAACAAAACAAATTTGATTTACCTGATGCTTACAAACTAAACTGTTCAGACTGTAACAAATTATACATAGGCCAGACAGTACATTGCTTCAACCAGAGATACATTGATCACACAAAGGCACTACACTCCACCACCGAATCCACCTTTGCAAACCACCTCATTGAAGCAAACCACAATTACTCAAATGTAAAGAGCAACATGGATATTCTACATGTATACTGTAACAAAATCTTTGTTTTTGCTCATATTATTAAGATCGTTTGTGTAGGGTTATTTTAAAATAATATCCCTTGGTTAATGTTGTTAAGGCCCCAAGTTGTTGGCGCCAATGTGTAACAAAACTTGTAGATCCGTGTTCTTTTTGTATTTGAGCTGCTGCTAAAATTGGGTTATTTATTTCTATTATTTATTTAGAATATCTTAATTGTTGGTTAATTTTGTAAATTAATCCTTCGGGTTCCTTCAGTCGAGACGAATCAGCTAGGTTGATTCTTTCGTTGGTACCTGTTATTTTTTTCAGTTGTAGTTTCGGTTAACAGTTGACAAGTTGACTCCTCGCTGAAATTAGATTTTATTGATTAGTTCAGCACTTACTTTGAGTGAAGGTCTCAATTGTTAATCGTCCTGTTAACAATACAGCGTTGCGATGATAATTTAAAATTATTTGAATTATCTCAATTGCCACTGCAAGTGGTGCCAACTATGGTGCGTGGTTTACCTAACCTGTAATCATCTAGTCCAATGAAATAATTTAGTTAACTCTTTTATCTGATAAAATATGGTTTATTGCTCAATAATATTCATGAAATTATGTTAAAGAATAATAATTAGATTGATAATCGTTCATTTTACATTATTAATTAACTCGATAAAGTTCTATAACGTAACCCTATGTGTTACGCTACCTTAGGTATTATTTTATAGACATTAGTCATAATACATCATGTGTTTGGCAAGTAAGAATTGATAAAATTTAATGTAATCATATTAATAACGATACAAATGAACGTCTTCTAGTTATATAAAATTTAATATTATACAGGCGACAGTAAGGCGCCAGACGTTTTAAAAATATATTGTCAGAAAACAACTTTCTAAGTCATAAAGATATAGAATGCTTTGTTTGTTCAAAGTAGCAAAAAATACAGAGTACCGTTAGCAGGGTGGTGAAAACAACCTTGAAATTACAAAGGAATAAGCGGCGAAAGCAGTTTGGTTACAAGTCATTTATTGCAAGTAACGTACACGTGGGAAGAACTCGCCTGCCCAATGTTTTAGCCAACCAAAAATAGCGTCACTTGGAAGCGCGAGCTTTTATCAGTTGCTGAATGGGTAAATTCGAATTTACCGGCAAGAAGTTGAATAGTTAGCCAATTGGGGTATTTTTTAGTTTGACGGTGGGGAGAGTAGTTGGATCAAGTATATAAATATTACCCTAGTAGGAACACTAGAGAGAGTCTACTGTGAGAGAGTCTTTCTTAGATATCAATCAGAGAAGTTTAGTCGAATCAGCCGGAGGAGTAGTGTATTTATTATTCAGTAACTATATATCTACAACCCAACCAGAAATTTTTCAAGCCAATACGAAGAAGCAAGTGATTCGCGAGTGACTAACCTTAATTTAGTACGTCCTCAAAAGAGAAGAAGTATATTTACTATGCGCATGTAATCTGAATCAAGTAAAGCCAGAGGTATACTTTATTATGTGTGCATAATACAGAGTATATAGCCGAATTTAAGGTCGAAGTGCGCGAGCGTCAGTTGTTATCGCGTACAAGTGAAAATCAAAGGTGGAGCAAATAGTGATAAAGAGTGATGTGTGGGAAAGTGATAATCCATTTCCTGCACACGAAGAATGCAGGAAATGGATAATCATAAATCAAGTAACAAATTTAAATTCAATTGATAACTAAATAGATCCAATGTAGTATAGTCGTCTATCCATGGTTCACCCGTTTCATTCTGAAAGAATTCACAAGTATGTTGAGATGCTAATGGTATTCTATACCTTATGACATGGAACGAAATAATTATTAAATATATATGTACTTTGTATAGGTTAATTCATAATTATGAAAGAAGATAATCATTAAATACATATATATAATCTGATATGTTAAATCGTAAATGTATGGCTCAATGAATAATAGTTGAATAGATTCAATTTGTCTAAATTACTTTAATGTTGAACAAAGACAAATTTATAAATGATTTAATACTGGATTTCATAAATGCAATCTTATTTAATTGTAGTAGATGAGTTAATGTGTTAGTTCTTTTGTAGCAAAATGAGTAATGATTTATGATGTTGTTTAATATTGTAGCATAACAGAATTATCACCTTAAAATTTAACTTAATACAACACGAATAAAGAAGAAAATGTCAATAGTGAGTGAGAAAAAATAAATGGTTAAAAAATAAACTAAAGAAGCTGATCATTAAGTCGATAAAATGTTAATAAAATTAAACTGAATAACAAAGAAAACTCTTGGTCCATATATAAATAACCAACTATATAAAACCCCAGTACAACAGCAGTATACCCAGTAGGTTGGGGAGCAGTAAATGAAAAGACAAAGGTAAAAAGTAAACAAAATATTAATAAGGGGAAATTTATTAAATTAAGAAGCAGAAAACCCCAAGATACAAAACCAACAACAAGTTAATAAGGAGCTGTAAATGAGAAAATAAATGAAACCGAATAATCAAATCAGATTCATTGAATTAATAATATAAGGACATGAAACCACAAGATAAGGAAATACTTATATAATAATAAGAAAGGGACAAAATATGTCAAGGTTCCTAAAAGGAATACAGAAACAAGAAAGGATATCCACTAAAACATTATGATGAATGAATATACCCAAATTTTACATAATTGAAACTAATGATAAATGTCAGACCAAATAACTCAAGTTACAGGATACAATGCAATTAAAATAAAATTGTAAACTAAAGTGTAAGCCTAATTTAAGAACAGAGTGAAAACAAACCAAAAGACTACCAATAGTGCAGAAATCAACCAAAACTTACCATAGTGTAAAAAATTATTTAAAAAGACTACCATTAGTGTAGGAAATGTAAGGTGAAATACCATAATAAAAACAATACAAGTTAGAGACTACCGTGAGTGTAGAGAATAATAAGTGACACACTATAATAAAGAATCGTGTAGGAAATAGAAATCATTTAAAAAAGACTACCATCAGTGTAGAGAAATACCCTACAAAAAAATCTAAGAATAAAAGACAGTCTAATGACTGAGAGTAGTTTTAGTGATAAAAATGTTTTAAAAGATTAAGTGATAAGAATTTAATAAATATAAGATGTTTTTATTTTATTGTTTTATCAAATTAGGTATAGTAAGTACAAAAGACAGTTAATAACTGAAAGTGTCATTAGTAATAAGATGTTTTAATAAAATTAAATTTGTTATAAAAGGAAACAAAAAACAAAGGACAGTCAATGACTGAAAATATTGCTAATAATAAGATGTTTCCATTATAGTTGAAATCAAATCCAAGACATGTAAATTTGTAAAAAACAATGGGAAGAGGAATAAGTCATTTTATAAATTACCACCGAAACGACGACTTTAAGTCATCAGTCTATTGTTACTCGTGAATGTGTACAGATCAGAATTTACCGACGGAAGATCTAAAAAATATAAATAGTGCAAAAACACTGACGTACAACCTCAAAAAATGTTACAGAGGTTACCAAATGGAAAATAACACCACTACATAATAAATAACACCAAAACTGAACCAGAACAACAGTAATACTAATATTCAGTACGAGCACGAGAAATTAACTGCCATTTTGAGCAAAATTCAACAAATATTATCTGGACACGAACTCAACAGATTTGAACACAGAACACTGCACCAATAAACTATCACGGAACGACATCGCCGAGGAGGGAAGAACACTTCACACAATTTTCTGGAGGTAATACAACATCGCAGAGGAAGGAATACACATTTATATTTGAGGGAGCAGATCAAACATAGCCGCCTGCGTGTGTAGCAGAATCCGAGGTGATGGCGGCCATTTTCATTTGCATAGCGACCAGCATAGGCACAGCCTCCACGAGCCAGTGATGTCATTCTATGAATTGGTTCGAATCTTTACTTAATAATTGACAATTTTCAGAATCCTGTTATTTTTTAGCGAATAATAATTTATTTTAAGATAATTGTAAGTATTGTATCTTGTTCCTTGCCCTCTCTGACCATTTCGAGAGTTAAAAGAACTCGAAATAATTAATTTTGTAACATTATATTTTGTCATTTTTTTTTCACAATCGACCTGAGCGAATCTCAACCAATGCCACAGGCGATGCGCGTAAGATTGGCGCACAAATTCAAATTTTAAGAAATAAACATCAGAATTACTCAATTACTTTGTGTTCATAATTATTTGTATGATAAATATTAGCTTTTTCTTTTTTCTAAACATAATTTAGAATTCTTAGAGAAATATATCAAGAATAAGAAGAAGAGGAGCTAAGTTAGAAAAGAGAATCTTTGATCCGACTACATAACAAGATTATCTCTAGTGAACAAATATTTTAAAAACACAATAACTAATTTACTCACTCGAAGGTAATTAAAAATTTACAATTAATTATTTAATTAATTAATTACGTAGAAAAAAAAGATTCTCTATACAACAACAACAAAATTTTTTCTTATCAACATAATACATATTATATAATACATTATTTATCATTTATTTGTTATATTACAAATTGGCGTCCAACTAAGGGGCTGAAAATAGGAATCAATAGATCAAGGACAATTCGTCCAATTTCCTATTTTTAGCTCGGCAGCTGTCAACAGGTCAGAAAAAGAAACAAGATGCACAGGAGGGCGACATCAAAGAAAAGGGCGGTGGAGGCCGAACAGGAAATAGATATGGAGGATAAGGAAGCAACACCCGTGGAAGATATGGAGACAATACTACCTCCAGCAGAACTGAACAAGCCTGCACCACAGGAGGAACAGTCAAAGAAATTCACCACAAAAGAAGATACAAAATTGTATAAAATGATGGAGATGTTACTCAGAGAATTCAAAATGACGAAGGAGAAGATGGAAGAAAATAGTAAGGAATTGAAGGAAGAATTGGGTAATAAAATTGGAGATACCAGTAAGAAGATGGAGTAGAAGATGGAAGAAAACAGTAAGAAGATGGAAGAAAATAGTAAGAAGATGGAGGAAAAGATGGAAGAAAACAGTAAGAAGATGGAGGAGAAAATGGACGAAATAAAAAACGAAAATAAATTATTAATGGAGGAAAATATTAAGAAGATAGAAGAGAGAATGGAAGAAAATATTCAGAAAATAGAGGAGAAAATGGAGGAAATAAAGACTGACAATAAACAGTCGAAGGAGGAATTAACCCAGATAAGCCAAAAACTGGAAGAGACCAACAAGAGGATGGAAGAAACAAGTCAGAAAATGGAAAGCAATAATCAACAATTAAGAGAAGAATTGAGGGAGACTAACCAAGAGAATATGAACCGGTTAGACGGGAAGATGGAAGCCTTAAAAGAAGAATTGAGTCTGAAGATGACTGAAAACAATGAAACAATCAGCAAGAAAGTAGAAGAGGAAATAACGGTGATCGAACAAAAGATTACAAGGGCTGACGAAAGATGGAGTCAGACGGAACGAGAAGTACAGAGTATCAAGACTGAAATAAACACTAAGGTTATCAACATTGAAGAAACGAATAGGAAGAATTTAGAGGAAAAACTAAAGGAAACCCGTGAAGACTGGGAGAGAGTGCAGGACCGATTCACAGAAAAATGTGACGGCATTGAAGCTGCTGTGACCAGTATCAACAGTCAGGTGCAACAGAATCAAACATATATAGATCTGTTCCATAGTTGACCAACCAGCATTACCAGTTACCCGAATAACGAAAATCGTGAAGGGATTAACTTCAGGTTTTACAAAAATAAACCTATGGAATTCCTGGCCAGAATCGAAGAGTACTTCACAAAACACAGAGGCAACCGCTGGAGAGAGAATAAAGAAGTACTGGACAAATCCTTCAAGGAGATAGCTGATAATTGGTGGATGGCGATCAGAGATGAAGTGACAGACTACCAACAATTCAAAAGGCTATTCAAGGCCAAATATTGGTCTGAATCGACACAAAATATCGCCAGAGACGGGATCTGTCATGGAAAATATAACCCATATGGAAACCAGACTCTAACAGCGTATTTCTTGGGAAAGGTGTGTGTGGCCAAACATTTAGAGCCCCGAATACCGGAAGAATGCTTGGTCAGCAAGCTTTCCTACCACTATGAGGAAGATATTATCAGAGATAGACGAAACAGTCAAATAAAAACTGTACAAGCAATGACCGAACTTTTAGAAATGTATGAGCACGAGGATTACTATTGCCAAAGTCGCAGGAGATACGAAAGGCCGGAGACAAGAAATAACACGAGTAGTACAAATAATAATAATCGGCAGAATGGCAACAACAACAATGATTATAGTTCCGCAAACCGGAATAATGCCGAATACCATAATAACCCTCGTAATAATAATAATGCTCCTAGATATAATAACAATAATAATAATAATAATAATATTCCCAGAAATAATAATAGTGATGGTAACAATAGTAATAATAATAATAACCGTCCGCCTAACAACAACTGTTATTATAATAACCGTAATTATGTTCCGAATGGTTAGAGAAATCCCAACCCACCTAATAACAATTATTATGGTAACTATAACAGAAATTACCTGAATGGAGGTAATAGTAATAATTACAGGACATATCGACCCCATATCAATTACATCAGAGCGGAAGGCAGTGGACAGAGGAGATACCAGCCTCAACGAAGGAGCCAATACTACGAGTATGAAACCTTTCAAGGGAATCAGGGAGGTAATCGTTACAGAGAGTATGAACCCAGACGCATTTCAAGCCTGGACAATCAAAGAAGACTGCCTGTAATGGAGGCCCAACAAGATGATCGTGCTGAACCAAACGAAGCAGTTTCAGGACTCCAAGTTGATGCTTTTAACAGCCTAATCCATAATGATGCGGAGCATTTAAACGAACGGAGGCAGTAATAAACCAATATAACCCTTTACTGCTCCAATCTGCTGGGTATGGACAAGAGGTAAAATCGAGTGAAGAAAAGAAAAATTTTATTATAATATATAACAATTACTTAAAGGATATCCGAAAAGACTTGTTAGAAGAGAACGAGGTAAACATTAATAATAATGACAACGAGATCATTTACATAATTGCAGAAATCGAGAGTATTTCTGTTCCCATAATGATAGACACTGGAGCAAATGTCTCTATAATTAACCATAATGGATTGGACCGGATACAGCAGGAATGCCACAAAAACTTACCAATACTACCTATTAATAATATCGTGCTTGTAGGAGCTACCGGCCGACAGAACAAAACAATACGGAAACAGGTATCCCTAAGTGTCAACAGTCAGGGCGTAAGTTTGGATATGATATTTCTTGTTGCAGCCGGATTGCCCTTCAACATCATGATAGGGTGTGACATATTACGTAGGAACTCAGCAGTTATCGACTTGTGCCAAGGGAAGGTATCGCTCTTTTTGGAAGGTTCGACCTGGGTAGCCAATTTAACTAATAACTAAATTCAAAAAGTTGTAAGACCAACTTACAGGAATTATTTGAGAAAACTATTATGAATAAAAAGCATGTTGGATGAAGAAGGATGTCTAAATTCAAAAAGTAGTGAGGCAAGAAACTATTAAAAGCAGTTATATATAAAAAGAATTTTGGAGAAAATATCTAAAGTCAAAAAATAGTAAGTACAACTCACACGAATGATGAAATATAACTATTAAATATAAAAAGAATTTTTTGTGAGAAAAGGCTACAAAATTCTAAAAGTGTAAGAACAAATTGCACTCATAATTTGAGTGAACTCTTACATAAAAGAATTTGAAAGTAAATGGAGTACTAATGTGTAAAAAATCTCAAACTCTCCAGAGACAAAGCAAAAGGAACATGTTCCAGTAAATAAAGAGAACAACCTGTATTAAACAACTGAATAATTTAATATTACCAGAAAAATATATTAATGAATGTTAAAAATGTCATAAGAAGGAAGAATAGCAAATCTTCAAAAAAAACAGAGTTGATAAAGAGAAAAACCCCTTAATAAACTGTCACAGCTATAAAAACTATACTATAGTTTGTATCGTAATAGTGACTATGCTAACTATAACCACTGTAATAAACAATGTAAATGAGACAATGTAAGACAAAAATGATACAGAATTTTAAATGAAAAAAATAGAGAAGAACCCAGAATATTTTATAATTTAATCAAAATAACTTAACCGAACTCACAAAGAAAATAATTTGATAAAGATGAACAATGAAGGAGGACCAACTAAGTAAAAACCAAGTATTAAGACCGGAAACCAAAAACCCTGGTATCATGATGATAATATTGTTGTAATAACCACTATTATAGTGATAATTGATAAAGAAAGAATTAATGTTATGCCATGAGCAATAAAACGACTCATTGAATACCAATTGAAAAAAAATCTATATAAATGCTAATTACTATGTAAACACGATAAAAAGATGAAATGATGAAACAATGAAATGTATATTATACCACATAATATGGAAGGATAGAGAAGAAGAGTCAAGTGTATAAAAGTATTAATTGATATAAAATATTATGAAGTGAAGAATCCAAGGATGTTTATTATTAGTCAAAAGAGACTACTTTTAATGATTATTTATTTTTATGACTGGATGCAGAAAAATTCCATCAGTCTTATATTTTGAGCAGAGATGATAATTCCTCTTGGCTCAGTTAAGTGAAGTATTGGCCAGCAGAGATTGTAGCCGAAATGTGCCACTCTGAACTGTTCCAACTCACATGTTAGGGAGTAAACATACAGGTGAGGAAGCACCAAATAAGAAAAGATATAAAATGATAATGTTATACACAAGATTGATGATTACTTATTAATGAAAAAAGAAGCTAATGAAGGAGATACATATCATCGGAGAGAAAGCAACGGTGGAAAAAGAAGGTATATAAAGTGAAATCACAAATAAAATATGGTAAATAAAAAGAATTAGTAGTAATTATTTCATCCATACTAAGAGGATGATCGGAACTAATCACTTTTACAGGAGAGCATATGAAGCATAACAGAATTATCACCTTAAAATTTAACTTAATACAACATGAATAAAGAAGAAAATGTTAATAGTGAGTGAGAAAAAATAAATGGTTAAAAAATAAACTAAAGAAGCTGATCATTAAGTCGATAAAATGTTAATAAAATTAAACTGAATAACAAAGAAAACTCTTGGTCCATATATGAGGGTAAATCGAAAAGTACAGTAAGTTACACCCTAGTCGCGTTCCTGTACTAAAAGAGATAAAAAAATTTCCCTTGGTGGTAACTTTGTTTCCCTGTCCATATTGTTGTCTCCCCACTCCCCAAGCGGCAGCACTGTAGCTGGTTTAGTATGCGAGTAGTCACCGTGTGAGTATGGCGCGTCGTATTGAGGTGTCGTCCAACGTTGAAGTGCGCTCCGTCGTCCGATTTTTGTGGGCAAAACATAATCGGAGTGAAATTCATCGGCAAATTGTCGAGGTTTATGGTGAGAATGCGATGTCTTGGCCCATGATCGCGAAATGGTGCCAGATGTTTGAAGATGGAAGAATGAACATGACCGACGGTCCGCGTGTCGGGCGGCCTTCAACTGTGAACACTAGCGACAACGTGGGGCGCGTGAATGAAATCATTCTTGCCAACCGCCGCGTTAAAATTAAAGAGATTGCAAGTGAACTGAACATCGCCTACGGTAGTGCATCTGTGCTTATTCACGATCAGCTGGGTGATTGTAAGGTGTGCGCGCGCTGGGTGCCGCGCGTGTTAAGCGACACGCACAAAAATCAACGTTTTGAGGCTGCGCTGTCGTTTCTCCAGCGTTATTCGACGGATGGTCCACAGTTTTTGAGCAGAATCATCACAGGAGATGAGAGCTGGGTGCACCATTACACTCCCGAGACAAAACGGACATCAAACGAATGGAGACACAAGAATTTGCCACAGCCAAAAAAAGCCAAAACAATGCCAGCGGTTCGAAAGGTTATGCTAACGGTCTTTTTCGATTCTGAAGGCGTTGTGTACAGTGAGTTTACGCCCCGAGGAACAACAATCAATGCCGTATCGTACTGTGATATGTTAAAAAAGTTACGAAAAGCGATTAAAGTTCGAAGGCCTGGAAGATTGAGTGATGAAGTTGTTTTTCTTCAAGACAACGCTACCCCCCATACAGCTGGTGTGACGCAAGAGTTGCTGCGATAATTCAAGTGGGAAGTGTGGCGCCATCCCCCTTACAACCCCGACTTGGCACCCTGTGACTAACATTTTTTTGGTCCTCTTAAAAAAAGACCTGGGGGGCCAACGTTTCGCTACAGACGATGAAGTGCAAGAAGCAGTCTCAAAGTGGTTAAAACGAATTGGACAAAATTTTTACGAACATGGAATCAAGAAACTGGTCACACGATATGAAAAGTGTTTGGAAAAACTTGGCGGCTATGTCGAAAAATAGATAAATGTTCCTACTTATTTGTTCAATAAAAAAATTTTTTTTTAATGTATGTATTTTTTTTATAGATGGGGGTGTAACTTACTTTTCGATTTGCCCTCATATAAATAACCAACTATATAAAACCCCAGTACAACAGCAGTATACCCAGTAGGTTGGGGAGCAGTAAATGAAAAGACAAAGTTAAAAAGTAAACAAAATATTAATAAAGGGAATTTATTAAATTAAGAAGCAGTAAACCCCAAGATACAAAACCAACAACAAATTAATAAGGAGCTGTAAATGAGAAAATAAATGAAACCGAATAATCAAATCAGATTCATTGAATTAATAATATAAGGACATGAAACCACAAGATAAGGAAATACTTATATAATAATAAGAAAGGGACAAAATATGTCAAGGTTCCTAAAAGGAATACAGAAACAAGAAAGGATATCCACTAAAACATTATGATGAATGAATATACCCAAATTTTACATAATTGAAACTAATGATAAATGTCAGACCAAATAACTCAAGTTACAGGATACAATGCAATTAAAATAAAATTGTAAACTAAAGTGTAAGCCTAATTTAAGAACAGAGTGAAAACAAACCGAAAGACTACCAATAGTGTAGAAACCAACCAAACCTTACCATAGTGTAAAAAATTATTTAAAAAGACTACCAATATTGTAGAAACCAACCAAAACTTACCATAGTGTAAAAAATTATTTAAAAGACTACCATTAGTGTAGACAATAATAAGTGACACACTATAATAAAGAATAGTGCAAGAAATAGAAATCAATTTCAAAAGACTACCATCAGTGTAGAGAATTACCCTATAAAAAAACCTAAAAATAAAAGACAGTCTCATGACTAAGAATAGTTTTAATGATAAAAGTGTTTTAAAAATTAAGTAATATAAGAATTTAATAGGTATACGATATTTTTATTTTATTGTATTAGCAAATTAGGTATAGTGGATACAAGAGACAGTTAATAACTGAAAGTGTCATTAGTTATAAGATGTTTTTATTTTATTGTGTTAGCAAAATAGTTATAGTAATTAAAAGAGACAGTTAATAACTGAAGGTGTTATTAATAATAAGATGTTTAAATAGGATTAGGTTTGTTATGAAAGGAAACAAAAACCAAAGAACAGTCAATGACTGAAAATATTGCTAATAATAAGATGTTTCCATTATAATTCTATATATATAAAAAATAATAGGCATAAGATGTTTTTATTATGTTTAAGTAATATAAAAATATTAGTAGATATAAGCTATTCTGTTGTATTTGAAATAATGTTCAATAATTTCCAAGTTTGTTAAGGCAGAGAAGGCAAGTAGGTAATATGAATATTGTATTATTATTAAACTGTAAACCATATAAAGCGTAATAGGGCAAAATAACTAACATACCCCAATAGAAAAACAAAACAGCATTTTAAACCAAAATCAACTGTCATAGAGTCAAACCCAAATACATAAATTCAATCAAACAGTATATAATGAATAGAAACTAGTCCATGCAAAACAAAGATATGAAAATGTAATCAGTACAGAAACAAATATTAGCAAATGTAATGACAAAAGTATAAAATTAACTTTATTTTGGAAATATGTAATACTAGGCCTAAGGGGTACTCATCTCATATAAAAAGTAAATTAATAAATATTGGAGTATTATAACAACAAATTATTAACAAGAAGCAATAATCATGGAGTGAGTAAAATTATTTAAAGGAAATAGTAACATAAAATCATTTGTAAACCATTTAATTACTAAAATTGTAAAAAATACAAGGCCTATAATAATTATCAAAAAGTGTAAATTTTAGGCTTATCTGAACTTAAAACAGACCCAGTTATATATCAAATTATGTAAAATTAGCTTAAGAATATTGCTGAATAGTTAGATTTTCATAAAATTAATAAATAATTAAGTTACAGCAATAAATAGAAAAACTTGTCATGTATTTTTATGAGTTGAAATCAAATCCAAGACACGTAAATTTGTAAAAAACAATGGGAAGAGGAATAAGTCATTTTATAAATTACCACCGAAATGACGACTTTAAGTCATCAGTCTATTGTTACTCGTGAATGTGTACAGATCAGAATTTACCGACGGAAGATCTAAAAAATATAAATAGTGCAAAAACATTGACGTACAACCTCAAAAAATGTTACGGAGGTTACCAAATGGAAAATAACACCACTACATAATAAATAACACCAAAACTGAACCAGAACAACAGTAATACTAATATTCAGTACGAGCACGAAAAATTAACTGCCATTTTGAGCAAAATTCAACAAATATTATCTGGACACGAACTCAACAGATTTGAACACAGAACACTGCACCAATAAACTATCACGGAACGACATCGCCAAGGAGGGAAGAACACTTCACACAATTTTCCGGAGGTAATACGACATCGCAGAGGAAGGAATACACATTTATATTTGAGGGAGCAGATCAAACATAGCCGCCTGCGTGTGTAGCAGAATCCGAGGTTATGGCGGCCATTTTCATTTGCATAGCGACCAGCATAGGCACAGCCTCCACGAGCCAGTGACGTCATTCTATGAATTGGTTCGAATCTTTACTTAATAATTGACAATTTTCGGAATCCTGTTTTTTTTAGCGAATAATAATTTATTTTAAGATAATTGTAAGTATTGTATCTTGTTCCTTGCCCTCTCTGACCATTTCGACAGTTAAAAGAACTCGAAATAATTAATTTTGTAACATTATATTTTGTCATTTTTTTTTCACAATCGACCTGAGCGAATCTCAACCAATGCCACAGGCGATGCGCGTAAGATTGGCGCACAAATTCAAATTTTAAGAAATAAACATCAGAATTACTCAATTACTTTGTGTTCATAATTATTTGTATGATAAATATTAGCTTTTTCTTTTTTCTAAACATAATTTAGAATTATTAGAGAAATATATCAAGAATAAGAAGAAGAGGAGCTAAGTTAGAAAAGAGAATCTTTGATCCGACTACATAACAAGATTATCTCTAGTGAACAAATATTTTAAAAACACAATAACTAATTTACTCACTCGAAGGTAATTAAAAATTTACAATTAATTAATTAATTAATCACATAGAAAAAAAAGATTCTCTATAAAACGTAAAAAAAAAAATTTTTTTTTATTAATTTATAAACACAACAAAATTTTTTCTTATCAACATAATACATATTACATAATACATTATTTATCATTTATTTGTTATATTACAATATATGGAAATGTTGAGTATTATATTTCTATGTCTATTATTAAAATTTGTGTCAATATCTTTTGTTTGTATAAATATTAATATAAATACAACTAAGTAATTAGCATCTGAACAGAAGAGTTATTATTTTAATAACCCCTGAGATCTTAAATAGCTCTGGTGCCCAGCAATTTAAATAATGAATTAACCACCGTTGATATGATAAATATAATTGATATTATCACGTAAACTTTGTAAATTATACTAGTAGGCGCTATCACACGGAGCTTTATCCACGATTGAATATGAAGAATATTTATGTTATGTTTTGAGTATGGTAAGAATGAACTAATGTTGTTTAATAGGAATACTTCATCAATGATTAGGTTTGAATTTATGTTAAATTTGTCTTTAGACAATCAAGTATAGTTACCTGTGTTAGGCATTATACTAAGTTTTAAGTATTGTCTAAAAATGAATAATGCAGTTGTGTTAATTAATGTTTGTAAACTTGGCCAGGAGGGCAATCTGTGTTTAAGGTTTGACAAGTAGTTCTGATAATTATATTGTAAACTAATGAAGGGTTCCAGGACCAGTTAATTAATGTAATAAAGTAAACACCAGGAAATTAAAATTAATGTAATTAACCATTAACCAATAATTAATTGTACAGTCAGGTAAAAGAAAATTAAGTTAAAAAACCAAATAATGTTATAACGGTTGTAAGAAAACCTCTAGGCCTAATTTCCATATTTGTGAAAGGAAATTAATACCTTTTTAAGAAGTCCAGTCCAATGAAACTATGGTAAAACATTTACTGTTTAAGAAGGAAGGTTAGGTGAGAATTTTAGGTAATTTAGTATTATTCCAAGCATGGAGTATTTTATTTGAAAAAGAGTAGTAATATTCTATAATTCTGGCTCTAGGATATCTGATTTCACCCAATGATGGAAAAAGGTGGTTGTTAAGGCAACTGAAATGTACATGAGTTGTTTATATTGAATCATTCGTTCTGATTGTTACAAGCTATTAAGTTGAGATGGGCAGATACATTTAAAAAAATGAATAATAAATTCTGAAGAAATATGAATCAAAATTAAAAAAAAACCCTCTTTGAAACCTAATTCTATCATAATACTGATGAGTAATAAACTAATTAGACTTCCAAATTATAACTGAATACATTTAAAAGAGTTGAAAACCCCTCACCTCATTCACCAGGATAATTCCGCTGGATTCGTTATTAAACCGATTTCTCCTATAACCAGAAGATTAATTAAGAGAAATAAAGGCCGAAACTAACGGAATTATTGAAAAGACATACGAGGATCTCATTTTGCAGAGTTAACCTTCACTGGCAGAAGAAGCTGGGATACTATTTTCATTCCACCGGGACCGACAATTATCAAGATCATAGGAGAAGAACAGAAGTCAGAAGAATTCCTGAGAGCTTCCCAGTACACTCCACAATCAATTTTATTAAGGGCCAGAACACCTTTTACTGGATGAATGTAACTTAAGCTGAACATCTTCACTGTTTACAGACGACCACGGCCAGTCGGAGTTTCGTCGACTTGGTAAAAACAACCTATTTTAAATTCAATATATTTAGAGTTAATAATTTTGTTTGTAATACTTGAGTAACCTTAATTTTGCATTTTACCTGGCCTTACTAATGGTTCCAAGAATCTTACGAACCCTGGGATAAGAACTATTTATTGTCATATTTAATTTGTATAAGTCAATGGAATTTGATCAATTGACAATCGATATATTTTGTGTGATCGATTTGATAATATTATGATTTTTGAGATAACGGTGACTGTGAATTAATAGATAAATTTAATAAAGGATCTTTATTGTATGAGATAAGGTTTGAAGTTATTGCAGAATAGATACTATATGTAGTGGGTGGAATAATTTTTAATAAAAGGTTGATTTAAACCCGATGAACAGCTAACCTAGAAACACGATTATTGCAAATAACAGCGCCAAACGCTTACAGCTGGTGGAACGGGAGATCGCTGAACTAGCTTGTTTTCAGTGCAAAATTTGAATAGAATTTCCTAATGTCGAGGGACTAGGGTTGACAAGAATATTCATTGCATTCAGTTAATACACGTTAATATATCATTAATATTACCCAACTACTGAATACTAAGTTAAACCTATATCGTAGTACGATTATAAGTTAAAAGAACATTATTATAATTATATTTGTCTAATAATATATTTTCAGGAGGTTTCATCGGTCATAACCGAATAGATATATTTATTAATAACACATTAATTAAACCAGGTAACAACATTTTAATTGTTACAAATTGTCACCTTCAACGAGGTTCATAACAAATTGGCGCAAACCAAAGTGGGGCTGGATCAAACCCAGAAACCTAAAATAAATTTTATTGATCCCGATTAAATAGGGCATAACAAATTGAAGACTCCGACGTGGGTCTGAAATAAGAAGGACTCCCTTATAAAGTTAAGCATAACAAATTGACGCTCACAACGTGGGGCATCATCGTCATCTATTAACATTATATTTATAATAACGTGCAAGATTCGTCCAAATTAAGAGAACGCCAAGGCAAAATGGGATGATACTGGAGTACACCAAGAACATTATCTTTAACGGAGAAGGAGAATATCCAATGGAGTTTGTTAAAGAGCTGGAAGAACTTCATAGAGAACACTATCTAGTGGAAGTTGATTAGGAGTGAAATTAAAACCTTTTCAGAGTTTCAGGAAGCATTTACCACTAAATACTGGAACCAAATGATACACGAAAGTGTGCGTGATCGATTAGAATTCGGGAAGTATCGACCGGAAAGTGGATTGAGTATGATACAGTATATGGAACGCTGTATACTACAAAACCGACAACTGATACCGCCAATCTCAGATCAACACCTGATATGAAAATTATCACGTCATTACAGTCATGAAATCGCGGTAGCGTGTATAACGAGGGGCGTCAACGACATAACGGAATTCCAGATGCTACTAATGGAATTTGCCACATTAAGGAAAAAGAAGGACGACAGCAACAGTGGGTATAACACCCAGGTACAACTCAAACATGAACAAACGGAGAATGTAGGACTGCAGTGGCAACACAACAGAAATGAACGACCGAACACTCAGCGTCATAAAACAAATTGGCGACAGGCGGACAATGAACCCGAACGGAGAGAAAGAGAAAAGCTGCCGCCAAAGAGAATATATGATTCGCAAGAAAATGCCATCGCCAGTACCAGCGGTAACCAACCAAACTGGCAGGTAGTCAATACAACAAATATGAATTCAAAAAACTAAATAGGCGTTATGCTAGAAATAAGGTAGATTTAAGTATTAACTATAAGGAAATTAGTACAACTTTTGTAGACATTAGGGATTCCTTACTGGAAGAGGAGACTGAATATCAAGAAATATGTAGAGTTAAGTGCCCTGAAATAAATATACACCTCAACAAAATATCGGTGATTGCGCTACTCGATACCGGTAGTCAAATTAATGCTATATCTACCGAATGGTATAACAAATATAAAAAAAACAAATGGGCAAGTTAGACGTATTAAGGTAACAAATATAATTGTGAAAGGAGCGGTAGGGAGGAAATCTAAGCCGATAAAACAACAGGTGATGTTGGAAGTAAGAATCAGTGAATACATAACCGATAGTGTTTTCATCATAGTACCAAATTTGATTCGTGATTGTATAATTGGAATCAGTCTACTACAGGAGAGTAAATGTATTATCAATCTCCAGGACAACCACATAACTTTTAATAGTAATACTAGTGGGAAAATACCCGTATGTTCTGAGATACTAACGGTGGAAATCACTGAAGAAGAGGAGAAATTTGAGACAACAATTCGAGAAAAGCTGGAAGAAACGACAGTTATCAGTGCACAAACGAAGAAGGAGTTGGAGGACGTTTTATCCAATAACTACCAAGTTTTCTGAGAGTATCCAGGAAGGATAGCCAGATACGAACATCGATTTGTGGTAACTGACACCACACCTTATCGCATGAAAGGATGGCCAGTCCCTCTGAAATACCAAAATGCGGTGGATGAGGAGATGAAGAAGATGGAGGAGTGTGGAGTCATCGAACGGGCTACTAGTCCTTATATTAATCCAATGGTGACAGTAATTAAAAAGGACCAATCGGTGTGGTTACGTTTGGACGCCAGGCGGATTAATGCGGTGACTGTCCCGGATCATGAAGGGGCCTTGCCTATAAATGAAGTGTTGGCGAGCTGCGGCAGCATCAAGGTAATGAGCAGCATCGACCTAACCAGCAGTTACTGGCAAATCCCGCTGGCAGAAGAATGCCATGACTTTACTGGGTTCCTATATAAAGGAAGATGTTATCGGTATACTGTTACACCATTCAGATTAAAGACGAGCCTAGCCAGCTTTACCCGCGGACTGGACCATGTCTTATCAGAGGAAGTGAAGAAGTTTACAATTCTATACGTGGACGACTGTCTGTGCATATCCGGAAGCGTCGAAGAACACCTAGTTCACCTGCGGTTGTTGTTAGAAAATTTGAAAAGAGCAAACCTTACCATGAACCTGAAAAAGTCAAAGTTCTTTCGAGAAAAATTAATTACTTAGGCTACGAATTGTCAACACAAGGCATCAGCGTTTCTACAGAAAAAATAGCTGCGATTATGGGATTCCCAAGACCAAAAAATCCCAAACAACTAAAAGGTTTTCTTGGTCTGACAAACTTCTATAATAAGTTTACTAATAAATATGCCGAGAAAACCAGACCACTGTTACAGCTACTGAAAAAGGGTGTGAAGTTCAAATGGAACGAAGTATTAGATAAGCAGTTTAACGAGGTCAAAAAACTATTTGTGAACACGGTGATGTTGAAACATCCGGACCCAAATTAGCGCTTCTAACTGCAGACTGACACGAGTAAGTACGCACTCGGAGGTTAATTATATCAAATCGATGATGATGGCCAGATAGGGATTATAGCGTACACAAGTCGAGTACTTCGAGAAGCAGAACTGAATTATTTTACAACGGAAGTGGAACTACTAGGCGTGGTCCATTGTCTTAAAAAATTTAGGATCTACATATTAGGACGTCTGCTGACGATAATTACAGACAATAAAGCCCTCACATTTATACAGAAATGTCAGTTAACGTGTTCTAGGATCACTAGATGGATATTAGCCATTCAAGAATACAATTTTGAAATAGTACACTGTAAAGGGAGTGAAAACATTGTGGCAGATGTACTCAGTCATAACCCGGAGGATTTACAAGAGAGTCTAATACAGGACGGAGACAAAGAAACAGAAATATACACCGTCGATATCAAACTTAACAAGCAATTAAAAAGCCAATTAAAAATATAGCACAAGATCAACAAAGGGACCCGAAATTGAAAACTATTATTGATAAGTTGCATGATATAGTAGATAGCAAATTATGAAATATATACCAATTGTATAATGATAAGTTGTATCGAAAGGAGAACAAGAGATGGAAGGTGATGCTAACAAAAGAAATCGGGGAAGCATTACTAAAGGAGATCCATGAAATGTACGGACACTGCGGTGTAAAGAAGAGTTATGAAGTATTCAAAGAGCATTTTATGGGAGATCACTTCAGGAAGGGAGTTGGACAAACCAAACCAGTTTTACCAAAAGAAAAAGGCGATATAGTCAGTATGGACTTTTATGGGCCTCTATTAACATCAATGAGTGGAGTTAAATATATTCTTGTAATAGTCGATAATTTTACAAAATATGTAAAACTATACCCCATGAAGAGGGCAACAGCCGTCATAACACTCAACAAGTTAAAATCATATATCCAAGAAGTTGGTAAGCCCAAGGCGATATTAACAGATAACGGCATGCAATTTACTAGTAAATCCTGGGTAAAGCAGTTGAAAGCTCTGAAAATTAATCCCAAATACAATGCCATCCGCAACCCATGTACCAATCTAGCGGAGAGAATTAACCATCAGCTGGGTAATATCTTCAGGGTAATGGTGGGTGGACACCAGACGAAATGGGTGAAATACATTAAGATCATTGAGAAATGTATAAATGAAACACACCACGATATGATCGAGATGACGCCATTTCAAGCACAATGGGGTCGGAGACCGAGGAGAGCGTGGGAAGCGTACATAGATCGAGAAGTAATGAAGGAAGATATAAAGGACTGTCGAAAAGAGATTTACCAGAGGCTGAAAAGGAAAGGGGAGCAAAGAGCAAAAAACAGAATGAAGGAGGTGATAAATTAAAATTCAAGGAAAGAGATCTGGTCTTAATCAGAACTAACCCAATCTCCAACGTGTTAAACAAAATAACGGCAAAGTTTTGCAAGTTATACGACGGCCCATATGTGGTAACGAATAGCAAAGAAGAAGCGACTTATGAAGTAGCAGATGTGGACAAACCTGGCACGGTACGCGGAATCTTCAACGTCCGACAATTAAAACCATACCACCAAGGGGTAGAATGAAGGATTTTAATACTTCTTGCATCTAATGCTACGTGACAAGTATCTTTAATTTTCATTATTATGATTCAATTTCATGATAATAATTATTAGTTTACATCATATTAGTTGTATTATATCTCATTGATTCTACTGATATTGACCTACTGATACTGGTGCTGGTATGATCCTTATAACATCTATTTTAAGTACAGTATAATATAATATGGTTTAATAACATTTTTGTTATTAATTCTTGTCATTATAAGTGCAAAATGCTTGTTGAGCTAGGTTATGTGTGTCCCTATTCTGTTTTACAACAATGGGTTCATTCGATAGTTAGTTTCTATACATTTTACTTAATTATTTAAATGTACTAATACTATTATTTACTATTTATTGTTTTGTATTTCTTTTTCGGTTTCTTTATATTATATTTACAACATTATTGGCGATTATCAGTTTTTCTGATATCCCTGTGTCTATATCATTTACATAAATAATAGTTAAGATACAATCTTGTTGTTATCTTTTATGGATTATTAATCCATACTAATACAAGTTTTAATCTCACTCTCCCGATCATTTTTGCTTATATTATTATTTTAAATTCGAGTTATGGTCACAGTCAAGTCACCTAGAATAGTCTGTTAATGGTTTGATGTCATTGTTAAGTCATTGCATAGGGTTTGCATATTGTTTTAAACTAATTATTTTTTCTCAATCATGAGCATTATTTTCTATTCTCTTTATTTGTTATTTTCTTTTCATTATCTATTTATTCTCTTGGTTGAGTTAATTCAATTCTTCCCTATTTAACTTATTCCATTAACATTATTTAATTAATATCCTTTTGTGGATGTTTCAGTCTTCTTCTCACTGTCTGATCTATTGGGTATATTGGGTCAGTTGGTCTTGTCTCTAGTCCGTTGTCTTCATTTCTTTCATAGTCAATTATTTATTAATGCTGATCTCTTTACTCTTCTCAGTTAGTTCATTATTTTCTCTACTTCCTCCCTTAAAGTTCAAGTTTGGTTGTCTTTGACCGATTATGATGGTTTCTTGTTGATGTTTGTATTTTGGTAATTATATGTACTCTTACAATACACAAAAAGCCGAAAACAAGACACTCTTGAACAACTAGAAATATACAAACACACAAAAACAAAAAAACAACATCCTAAACAAACAGACACAATTCAAATCACATGTATTATTTGAATATATCACACTGCACACACACAACATTGATGTTTCAAATGACGGCACCATCACGAAGAACAGTGCTCCCATTGGCAGCCTCTGATGAAGCTTATAATAAGCAAAAACTGGTTCAGGCTATAAGGTAGAAATTTTATATTTTTACCAATAAAAAACTTAGTGTTCCGAGTCAGTAGTATTATTCTTATAATTAGTTAAATTATGTATACACTACATAATTGTATTTTTAGTGTTAAAATGCCAGAACAGCTTCCAATTTTATCCTATCTAGATATATTTAAGGTATTTTAAAATGGTGAAGTCAAGTAGCAGAGAGAACATAAAATGTTGGATACATCCAAATAACCAAATCACATGGTGATAACTTCTCTATTTGTAACAAAGCTGTAATCAACGCTGGCAAAAACACACATCACCCCCCCCCCCAACTAAACACGATCAATTTCTTCAGGAGAAAAATGATTAAAATACAAGAAGATGAATAGTGGTAAAATAAATCTTGCATGTAAACTCTCTGCATTCGAAAAAGTAAGTATAAGATTTAAGCATAAGAAACAGTTTACACAAACACTTTTGATAGCTCATATTTGCTTCTGTAAACTGATTAAGATTGTGGTTTATTGTTGTAGGGATAACAGCTATAGAAATTGGAGACAGTAAACCACCATTTCAAGATATGCACCCAACACGAGCATTGTTTCAGATTGTTCGGAATCCACCTCCTACACTTTACAGGCCTGCAAATTGGTCACAGCTCTATAATGATTTTATAACAGAGTTAGTTACATATTTTCCAATGTACATGAATTTAAGTTATAAACATTTTAATAATAACAAACTAATGCTATACATTTGGTAATACAATTTTAAATATTAATAACTTTATTTAATACAAAAATTACCATGTTATCATAATAGGTGTTATCTTAGTAATAAGTGGAACAGTGATCCTTGTGGAACAATGGTCACTCAAATTCTTGAGTTTGTTAGACCCATGTGTAATGGCATATAACTCCTCCATTTCTTTTATTTAATCTACAGTAAGTTCAATAAGCATTATATTAATAACTCCATAGTACACATTTATTAACAAGATTGAGTGATACAAAATTGTATTTAGTAGTTAGATGTTAATTATGTGAGATATGATAATTGACCCAACCTCTGTATTTTAACGAAACTAAAAAACTTATCTTGTATGAGGTACTAGAGTAATAAAAATGTAGTCAAATTAATATTACCGCAAATCTTATTTGCAGTAGTAAACAGTAGTTTCTGACATGAAAAAACTAAGGTTTTTCTTTTTACTCAAGAATCTTTGTAAATGATTTGTCTGGTCAAAATTTGTATATTCTTTGACTGTTCAGTACCTTCACATATAGGATAATGTTTCCATTTCTTCTAATGAAATATACACATTTTTATATATTTATGTATGTCATTCGTGGCTAGTTTGATTATAGCCATTGCAAAATCCATTGCACAAGCATCAGGACCCTGGGCAGCGCGACAGGAGGTTCAGGGCCTGGGGCCCCTAAAATTTTCTTAGACCACCCTCTGCCCCTCCCCCCAAAATATTTGAGTGGGTATAGTAAATATTATGATAAAGGTCAGTATAGACAGTGAAAAATGTTATACTGACAGATTTTATACTATTAATGTCATTCATAAAACCATGATTAATAAAATGTTGGTTTTCCAGTTAGCAAACACCACCAATAGGCATCAATCCACAGGCGCTGTCCTGTTGGACATGAGTAGAGCCTTTGACAAAGTTGGGTACAAAGACCTGCTCTTCATACTAACCCACACACCAGTACTACCATCCACTGTGCATCTTGTATAGTCATATTTAACCGATGAAACCTTTAGGGTATGTGTCCACAGCCTTTGCTCTTGGGTTCACTTCATTGCCATAGGCATCCCTCTAGGACCTGTCCTCAGCCAAATCTCTACCTTCTGTACATGAATGACCTGCCAGTGTATCCCAGAGAGTCATGTTGTCCCTGACATGTCCCTCTTCGCTGACAACACAATCTTCCATTATAGGGTCTGTCTCCACAGGAGGTGAGTGTAATGATGCAGCGTCAGCTGGGCATTCTGCATTGGTTGTGAAAGTGACACATCATGATCAATCCAGTCTAGTAGGAAGCAATCTGTTTTATTCATAAGTCCAATTTCCATGCCAATCCAGTGGACAAATAATGGGCATTCGGCTAGATGGGCTTCACTTCAATGACCTCGTGACTGATATCTTGAAAACCCCCAAAAAGGCTTGAGCCATCCAAACTTTTCCCCATGCTTTCATGCAACAGCCGCTTGGCTGTCTGCACAAAAATTTCATTGCATATGCTGTTCACAGGGGGGCAGCAATCACATACCCTGCAGCCACTTGGTGGTTGTTGACAGAGGCTTCTGCTGTCAGCCACCAACAAGCGTGGCATTTATTTCCAAAACCTTGTGGTATGTCAGAACTAATGTTCTACATAAGGCCTCTGTGTTCCTTCTATGAAAAATTTCACCCAATCCCTGGCAATTAATGTATTTGCAAAGGACGTAAATCCTTCTTCCAACACATCTGTCAGCTAAACGATATGGACAATGCACCAACCACAGCAGCAACTTGACAATCCACCATTGGCATTCTTCACATAAAGTCTGAATGAGTCAACCATCCTAATTTCATGTGATCCATTGCTTCTCACACTGTAAACGACATTCCAACGCAGTGACTTCGCCAAGCATGGCTACCCCACCATGTGCATCTAAAATTCAGCAACAGATGGAACAGAAACAGTCAAATTGAACATGTTTCTGTTGCCAAATTGTACAAGTTAGCCACAAGCAGTCATTACTATTCCTTATCAGATATATTCTATGAGAAGTAATTTCTTTGCTTCAAAAGATCTGAAATCTGTTTAAGGACATTATGATGGACAGTTCAACAGTCTGCCTTGAAATAGTAGCAGGTGAAACATACTAGATAGGTCTTAATAAACAATGGCCAGAAACTTACTCCATTAGTAGTAGATAATAATGCAATGAGTCATAATAATATGAATTAATATGTATCAATAACTTGATTTTTTGAATGTGAGTCTGAATAGTATAATGTTTTAATGCATTATGTCTTTGTACTGTTATGACAGTTTCATACTTTCATAGTTGACAAGACTAAAAAAGAGCATAGCATGGAGGAAATATACTCTTAATATACTGATAATAGTTACAGTGTGTATACCACAGATTTTTGTTGCAAAACATGTGGTATAGTTTTGAATTCTATTTATGAACTTGTATCCTTGCAAAAAGTTCTTACAGAGTAACCCACCCAGATATCAGTCATCATGGTCTTTCAGAACTGTCAAAACATGACTTTAGATTTCTGTTTATCATATTGATATTTGCCAAATCTTATGTGTTTACATCCAACCTTTCATATCTGTGTGTCTTTGCATACTTGATATATCTGCTTTTTTTCTTCTTTTTTAATGATCAACATATTCAGTTTCCCTCATTTCATTATTTAACATTGGTTCCTTCGTTTCTAGCAATATATAATTAAATTCATTGTTTTCTAATTGGGCTGAGTAATATAAAATTAATTTTAAGTGGTCTAAATCATAAAATGTATAAACAAAAAAGTTAGGATATGTTGAAATATAAATAATTAAAAATCTCATTTAAAAGTTAGTATTTCCATTTGAATATCTTTGGTTTCTTGACACCATTGTCCCTCTGTGCTGTTTATTTTGATCTGAATTAAAAAAAAAAAAGTAGTAATAAACAACATAATGTATACCAAAAGCAAATAAAGTATTAAGCAAATATTGGTAAAAGCAACTGTTGTAGTCAGATTATGTTTTTTCATTATAGGTGCTTAGAGAAAAATCAAGAAAACCGTCCTTATATGGTAGAGCTTTTAGAACATCCATTTCTAACATCTTTACCTGAAAATGATTTTCATGTACGTATTACTCATTATTTTGTATACTGTTTGGTTACTAGATTAGAATAGCATTTTGGTTTGGTTACAGTAATGATTGCAATTTATCATTATTATCCACAAACCAAGTATAACTATAATAAGTTTCATAATTATAAAAAACTTATGATACTTACAATATGTGTTTCATAGTATACTTATAGAAGTTTGTGTTTTATCTTCTTTTGCTTGAACAACATGTAATACCTAGTCTGCGTATATTACATGTTGTTTCAATAAGTCAAAATAATTACTTCCCCTGGCATGAAGTTTAAAATTAGTAAATTTTATAAGTGTATTACGATTATTCTCTCTTGTCTGATTCTTTATCTGTTGTTAACATTTCACTGAATATGCAGTGAATGAAGTGATAAATCTGCAGCCTTTGTGAGCTATGAGAAGACACATTATAAGCTTGAAAACAGTTTACGTTACAAACATGTTGTCAAGACAAAAATTGGATGATTTTGAGTAATTTTCAAATAAAATGAACACCAGAAGTTAGTACCTAATGACTGCATTAACAAGACATAGCCTTCATCATGATAATTTGAAATCTCACAGAAATCTTCAATATTTTTGCAAATCAACATCGCAGGTTATAATAATTACAATCACTTTGTAATATACAGCAGCTGCTCATCCAAGGATCCTGCAGTCTCATCACTTTGGGAGACAAAAAGATTGATTGAATCATTATGCTCTCTGTTCTCTAAGTGATGTCAACCACAGGTTCTGGAATGACATATGTCAATAGCAGCTAGAGGCTATAGAGAAATAGCTGTAATTATGAAAATGTTATAACTATAAGGAAACATGAACAAATATTGTATGATATATATTAATATGTAGGTATCTGCAACTCTGTATAATATGCAAGTTATGGTTAAGCTTACCAAGAAAATGATATACTAATTTATTACACGATTGCTATCAAATTGTTAAAACTTTAACTTAGACTTGGCTATTATATAGACTTGTGTGTTATTGCCTTTTGCTGATTAATTATAATATTTTCGATTCTGGTGTTGGCTTAGTACTGTTTTATGGGAGCTTAAATCAGGAGTATTTACAAAATGAATGAAACAGATTCCTTAATCAGACAATACAACCTCTACTGTGCCAAAAAAAGAGGAAGACCAAGAATACACAAGACTCGAGTATTTGGTTTAGGACTAGAAAATGGTGGAAACACCGAAAGGCCTTGTCCAGAACATGACAAGTAGCAGTTCAGAAAGTAAACAGGACAAAGTTGGAATTACAGAGACTGCTAATTCAAATAACAAGATGAACAATGAAGGAAGTATTATGTGCAAGTTATTTTGTAGATCAAATGTTTATCTGTTTTCTCATGACTTTCATTATTGTTTGATATAAACTGACATGGATTATGATTTTAAAAAATTAACAATTAAATAATAGTTAAAAAATTGGTTAACTATAATCACTAATTACTAAATTTTTTGTTAATGATTAAAAAATATTAATTTTTTGGCTGCCAAAAAGGAGCACTATCCAAAAGTACTTTTGAAGTCGATTTTGGAGAAGGTTTGTTCCAGATAATAATCCTAATCCGTCGACAAATAGTGGACAGGTTTCTGTTAGGTCTCCTTTGTCTCCTTGCAAATGTCCAGCTGGTAGGGGTGGTTTTCTTTTACTGTTTAATTATGCGTGTGAATCTATCCCAAACAAGTAAACAATAATGCTTCTTTCTTAACTTCCGTTATGACTGAACACCCTAGCACACTGTGGCAGCTATCACAGTTGAATACTGCAGAATTGAAGGTGGTGAATTCTGTCAATTGTAGGGCAAGTAAACATGTGAATTCAAATTATCCGTGTCAACAAATGCATTAGTCGCCAAAAACTTATGCATTTTAAGAGTTACCAGGCATCAGATTTTAACCCATACAGTCCCATATAGGCCTACGAGTGTGTGCACACACACATACACACCATTAAGAAGTGAATGGCCGATAAATCACTCATTAACTGTTTAATGAGAGATAGCTGGTTTCACAAAACTGGCTAACGGTAGCCAGTTAACAGAAAGATCCATTAACATCATTGGTTAATAGAAAAAGTTTTGGTCCGTTAAGTAACTAGCGACCATTAAAACAGAAATAGATAAACTTAAAATTTTGTTCGGTGTCACTTTGATGTATGCTCTTAATTACTGGTACTCAATGAATAAAATATACAAGCAAAAATTTTAACAGTTTGAGTGCTCAGAAAATTTAGTTTGAATGTTCAGTGCTGTTTGCAAAAAAAAAAATTCCAAACAAATCTTAATATGTACGAAAATACATAAAATCTTTTTAACCATTTTTCTTGTGTTATTTTTAAGCACAAAAACAAACTCAGAACAAACAGAAACTACAAAAACCAAGTGAAAAGTAGGCCTAAAATAATTTTAGTTACAAAAAATAATTACAAAATTCATACAACAAATAATAACACACACAAAAAGGAAAAACTAACAAAGGTTTGTGAAATGGGGAATTAGAAAGTCACTTTATAGCCTGATAATTTATAATTATTAGCGTATAATAAACAATTTCTTATATAAACAGAAACAGCACTGATAATTATTATCATAGCGGAATAGGTGCGTAAATAAGTGTTTATGAATCACGATCAAATAGTCATTAGTGAAACGGCCATTAGAATAATGACCAATAACGTAGGGCTATCATATAGAGTATTGCCAACTCCAGAAATGAGAAACTTCTTACTTTTCAGTCATAAAAGTGACAAAACTGTGTATGTGTGTGTGTGTGTGTGTGTGTGTGTGTGTATGTGTGTGTGTGTGTGTGTGTGTGTGTGTGTGTGTGCGTGTGTGTGTGTTTATATAAGTAGTGCAACGATACAGCCATATGCTGTATTGAGCATTGATTTAAATAAATGTAAAATTTGTAAAATTATTATAGGTTTGGGGTAAATGGACATGTCTGGGATTGTAAAAATCTATATATTAATACGTGAAGAGAAAACTTTGTACCCCTTTTTAAGCATATTGCGCGTATGGAGGAGTGTGAGATTTGGCATAGTTAAAGTTTATATGGAGAAGGAGTGCAGAAAGCTAAAATTTATATATAATATGTGTTACAAATACATTAAATAAAATAAAATAAAACATTCATTTGCACTTGAAAATTCATTTAATCTTTTTCAAACAATGGTAATTGTTAAAAATAAAATAATTTTGTTGCCAGGCAATAAAATTATAATTTTTTTATTTTAGTGTACGTTCATACTGCCAATGTCAAACACATAATAGTCTGTCGTTTGTTTACGTTCATACTGCCAATGTCAAACACATAATAGTCTGTGGTCAAACAGTCGCACAGAGTAGAGATTGTCGCCAAAGAATTTTAAAATGTTGCCAACAAATAATTACTGACAGATTGACTGAATGAGCTGTGAATTTTGTGTGATTTCAAATGTTCCTTTTTCAATAGTCTGTGGAGTATATGTCAAGGCAAAAAAGCGTTTATTTATATTTTGTATATTAGATATCTGTGTTTTATATATTAATGTGCAGTTGAAAGTGAAATACAGCTTGCTTAATATACACCTGTTGCAAAATGAAAATTTTGTAGCAGCAATTTGAATTGACTTACTCTCGCCTAATTATTATTGGTGGTTTCAAAAAAGTGAGTACATTTTATTATTTTTAAATTAAACCCTGTCTAATCTTAGTTTCAGTAATTTCATTACGTTTTTTTTTACATTCAGATATTCGCACCTACTTCCATTATGCCTCGACATAGAACATTGACGGGTCGGAGTGAGAGACAAAGAAGAAGGAATATATATTCGCGCGAAAGTCAAAATGATAATAGACCAAATGCAAATTTAAATAGTGTAAATAGTATAACATTGATGGGTCGGAGTGAGAGACAAAGAAGAAGGAATATATATTTGCGTGAAAGTCAAAATGATAATAGACCAAATGCAAATTTAAATAGTGTAAATAGTATACAAAATGATGAAATTATTTTGAGGGATACATTTAAATGTATACTGAATGTCATTCCAAGAAATTTTAATACTTTTGATTGTGGATTAATGCATTTACAATGCAGGTTTTGCAATGCAAAACATTTCGAACCTGAGGTCACTTTAGGTGAAAGGACTGCATTCACTTCATGTTGTCATAAGGGTAAAGCAATATTACCGGCCTTAAGTCAAAATGAATACTTTAAATCATTGTATGATGGACTTACTTCAAATGAACCTTTAATAAAAAGAAAGTCAAAAAGTTATTTTGAAAACATTCGTAAATACAATTCATCATTTGCTATGGTTAGCTCAGAAGCTAAAATTTCGGATACAGTTACGCGTGGAGTGTGTCATTTTAAAATACATGATGTTTTTTATCACAGATCAGGTCCAATGACTGCTGGATATGGTCGCTCACCATGTTATGCGCAATTATATTTTTATGATGTTGACACTGCTGTCAATTATAGATTACGTGAACACTATAATCAAACATGTAATAACAATATAATGCGCGAAATCTCTCTTGAATTTGAACGCATTAATCCTTTCGTTTGGTCCTTCATTGCAATGAAAGATCAATGTCAGAGAGTTGAAAATCAAAATAAAGAAATTTGTATGGTCATTAAAGTAAATCGTGATTTAGATCTACGCCGTTATAATGATGCAGTTCAAACTGATGTAGCAGTAATATTTAGTACAATTGATGGTGAGCCACCCTTTGAACGACATATGGTTTCGTTTTCAAAAGTTAATGGTACCATTAAAAATATCTCTGTTTTGGATTCATCATTGGACCCTTTAGCGTATCCATTACTTTTTCCAAATGGTGATACTGGGTGGCATATCAATATTTCTCATAATGTACCAACTACATCTAATTCAAGAGCGCCCAGAAATAAATTAACCATGCTTCAGTATGCAGCCTATCGACTTGCAATTAGAGAAGATTTTAGCATGTTGCACCATTCACAAAAATTATTTCTGCAGTGGATAGTTCATATGTATGTGAGAATAGAGGGCACAAGGTTACATTTCATTCAACAAAATCAAACAAGTCTTAGGTCTGAAGTTAACAACAATTTAACAGATTATTTAGAATTGAACCCCAATGCCAATAATGTTGGCCGTAGAGTAATTTTACCATCTTCATTCAATGGGGCTCCAAGAAATATGTATCAGAATTATTTAGATGCAATGTCAATTGTACAACATTTCGGAAAGCCTTCTTTGTTTATTACAATGACTTGCAATCCAAGTTGGCCTGAAATAGTTAGCAATATTGGTGTAGGTGAGTCAGCTAATTTTCGACCTGATATTGTTGTGCGTGTATTCAAGTCCAAACTGAAAGCATTAATTGAGGGCCTTACACTAAAAAAAATCTTCGGTAAAGTTGAAGCACTCATTTATACAATTGAGTTTCAAAAGAGAGGATTGCCTAATGCTCACATTTTACTCTCTTTAAATGAGCAAGATAAAATTGTTAACGCTACCGATATTGATAAAGTTGTATCTGCGGAGATTCCTAACATTCAAACACATCCTACATTACATGAATATGTTGTAAAACACATGATGCATGGTCCATGCGGTGTACTTAATCCAAATTCTGTATCTATGAGATATGGAAAATGCACAGAAGATTATCCAAAACGATTTAATGAATTTACATGTGAATCATTAAATGGATATACATTATACAGAAGGCGTGATAATGGTATTAATGCTGAAGTTCGCGGTAGTTGCCTCGACAATCGTTATGTTGTACCATACAATCCGTATTTACTTTCCAAATTTAATTGCCATATAAATGTTGAAGTATGCACTACAGTTAAAAGTGTTAAATACATTTATAAATACGTGTATAAAGGCTATGACAGTGCATCTGTTGAATTAGGTTCAGAGAGAAATGAACCAGGTCAAGAAATACAAATTGATGAAGTTAAAAATTTTTTAAATGGCCGTTATGTCGGATCAACTGAAGCTGTATGGCGCATCTATGAATTACCAATGCATTTTCAATCACATGTCATCGTTAGACTTGACATTCATTTACCGTGTAGACAGAATGTTTACTTTCGAGAAGGGCAAGAACGTCAAGCAATTGAAAATGCAAGACAAACAAAATTATTAGCATTTTTTGAATTGAATCGATCAGATCCATCAGCGCATGAATATAAGTATATTGAAATTCCTTTGCATTATGTGTGGGAAGATTCCCGAAAAAAATGGAAGAAGAGAAGGCGTGGAGGTGATAAAATCATTACACGCATATATGTAGTATCACCAAAAGACATCGAACTTTTCCATTTACGATTGCTTTTATTACATGTCTGTGGTCCAAAATCATTTGAGGATGTTAGAACATACAATGGAATTATACACACTTCTTTTGTTGAAGCGTGCCATGCTCACGGCATTGCTTCAAATGATAATGAATGGCGCAAATGTTTAAATGAAGCAAAAGAATTACATTCACCAAAACAAATCCGAAATTTATTTGGTTACATTTGTGCATTAAATGTGCCAGCCAATGCATTGGCGTTATGGAATGAATTTAAAGCATATCTTAGTGAAGATTTTTTGAGAGATTACAACGAAGAAGTGTCCTTTAACACAGCTCTATTAGAAATTGAAGATATTTTGAATGTTCATAATTTGTCATGTCAAGAACTTGGTTTACCAGTTCCCACGTATTCGCAGAGAACAGACGAAGCAAATGCTATTGAGCCAATAGAACAAGAGTTTCTGTTTTGTGAGCATTATGAAACTGCAAATATTGAACAGCGTAATCTAATTGATCGTGTGATTCGTGAAGTTTTGCACCATGATACTGGATCTAATGTTTTTGTTTAACCGCTCATGCAGGTTGTGGAAAAACATTCACACAAACAGCAATCATTCACAAATTAAATTCGCTTAATCTTAGTTGCATTGCAACAGCGTTCAGTGGCATAGCTTCAACTCTATTACTTGGAGGTAAAACTTTACACAATGTGTTTAAATTGCCTATACCCATTTTGGAAAATTCTGTAGCAAATATTACTGCAAATAGTAGCTATGGACGTTACATAAATTCATCATCATTGATAATTATTGATGAAATTTCTATGTGCCCACTGCAAGTGTTGAAAACCATAGATAGATTATTGCAGGATCTATGCGATGAAAATGATAAACATAAACCATTTGGAGTGAAAACGATACTTCTGTGCGGTGATTTTCGGCAAATCTTACCAGTTGTCCCACATGGATCACGTGCAACTTTAATTGAAAATTGTGTCACGAGTTGGCATAAATTTGTTTATTTTCATAAAGTAACGTTTACTCAAAATATGAGAGCCTTACCAAGTGAAATAGAATTTGTCGAATTCTTGAAAAAAATTGGTAATGATGAAGCCCCACAATTCCCTCAGTTTGGTGAAAATATTATTGAAATACCTCAGCAATTAATAGGAGATGAAAATAATATTATTAATGAGGTGTATGGAAATATTTGCGAAAACATACTCTCAGATAACATATTGAAGTTGGTTATTTTAGCACCTAAAAATGGTGATTGTACTTTTATTAATACTGATATACTTAATCGAATACCAGATGAACAGAAAACATATCATAACTACGATAAAATGATTTGTGATGATGACAATGAAATCAATAACTATCCAGTAGAGTTTTTGAATTCTTTGACTATTAGTGGTTTGCCACCACATAAGTTAGTACTGAAAGTTAATTGCATCGTTTTACTGATCAGAAACTTAAATACAAAGGAAGCATTAGTCAATGGAACAAGAATGCGCATCAAGTGTATGCATCGTAATGCTATTGATTGCGAAGTTTTAACTGGAACCGCACGCAATAAGAGAATTTTGATTCCACGTATAAATTTATATATTCCGGTACTGTTTTACCATTTAACTTTCAAAGAACTCAATTTCCAATTATACCTGCATTTGCGATGACAATAAATAAGTCTCAAGGACAAACATTCGAAAAAATTGGAATTTTATTGAGGCAGCCAGTTTTTACACATGGTCAATTGTACGTCGCAGCAAGTAGAGTTCGATCATTCGATGGTTTGAGATTTTATATTTCCGAATATAATGGCCAAGGGCATTTAGCAAATGATGAAAGAGTTTTTACAAAAAACATTGTTTACACAGAAGTTCTGAATCATTAAATTCACTTTCAAACTATTTTAAGTTCAATGGACAACATTTATTTTTTTAACCGCCCAGTTTTTTTGATTTAATAAAAAATATATGAAAAAATACGAGGCACGTATTTTTTATTTCATTTTTTATTTTGTATTAATTTTTTATTTAAATTTTATATAATTCGAAAAAGATAGGCAAAATAACTGTGTAGCCTTGGCGAAACCTGGTCAGTATGGCAATAAAAAAAAAACCCCAAGGAAATGTCAAAAAACACGTTATTGCTTTTTAAATATGGCTTAGCCAAGCTAAACCTCATTTTTCCTATCTTTCATATTTTTCAAATAACTCGAAAATTAATGCATAGAAAAAATAATTAAAAAATTATATAAGTTTTGTAGCAGATAATCTTCAAACTGTTTTCGAATTTTGTACCTTACCAAAAATGAAATGTAATCCACTGGACTTGAAAACAGTGTATCTTATACTTCTATGAATGTCAAGTCTCATTTTTATTAGCATTTATTTGATTCAATAATAACATGAAAAAATTAAAACTGACAATGAATTATATCAAAAAATAAATACAAATACAAGCTGTAATTGTGTTTTTTTTCAACTGTTACTAACATTAAATTTTAAATTTCATAGGTATTGCAGGGAATTAAGGCAAACAACACACGCAAATGACGTATTTGTACACGCTTGCAGCTGACGTAATAGAACAAAATTCAAAAAAATTATATGCAATGATTATAGAGGTATACTCTTTGACAAAAGAACCTCAATAACGTTCAAACTTAAAAATTTAATGAATTACGGTCGAATTTCGACCACTGGGTGACCACTATGTTTCATTGTTACACTAGGGGAGAAATTAACTTGTTCCAACAGGCAAGGAACATCTGCTCGATTGTATGTGTGTTACGCGTGTATCTTGTGTGTGTTAGTGATGCATGTACAGACAGGAGTCCCAGCAACCCTCCCCAATTAATTACTAAAATAATTATTTTAATTCACTGTGTGAAAACTAATTAGTGTATAAACTAACAAAAGGCAACAAAGTGTGCGTAACTTTTATAGTTATCCACAGTAAGAAAATGACGTTAGTAAGACACACTACGCGAAGTCAGTGCGAAATAAGTGTGCCAAAAATACGCAAATTACACTAAGATGCTCAAATTAATACAGTGAGTGCTTAATCAAATTATCTATGATTTGTGCTATCTCAATTCCGTACAAAACATTGCCATTTGCAAAAAATTGTAAATATATGAAAAGGTTCGGGAGTGGGGGCTATCATGTGATCTGCAGGTCTCGACAGGACAATTTCGGAACCAACAAGTGCGGTATCTTGAGAGGGTATAAATTAAGGGTACGACTGGAAGCCCTTTTCTTCATTTCAAGACACAGTTGCAGTCGGACACGCTGTCCGTCGGCAGAACAGATTTATTTTGTTTTAAGTCTCATCTACGAATGAATAAAGACGTTTTCAGTAATTATGTTTACACTAGTACAGGAAACGTAGAGTACCGGGACCGTTTAAGTCAGCAAGAGTATCTACAGAGAAGCTACAAAGAGCAACACGAGATGCTAGACGTTAGGAGATTTTTTTTTTGACGTCTAACAGCCGAACAAGATCCACCTCGCAGCCGATATTAATTCTCTGGGACGGACCACACACTGCTGGAGAACGACGCTGGACTCTGGACATATCCAGGACCATGCCAAGCCAGGAGTAAAGGTAACCCAACGTTGGACAACGTCAATAAGTCGTAAGGTCATCAAAACTCGAGGTGACATGCATAATGCATTTATAAATGATTTTTTTTAAAGAGCTCATAACGACTATATAAAGAGACAATGAATTAAAACAAAAAAGTTTAAAATTAGGTAAATAATGTAATAGTCTTATGTAAATGTTTTAGTCATAAGAATGAGCGATCGCATATAGATAAATATAGAAGAAAAAAAAATTTAATTTTGAGATAGTATTTTTTTTATCAAAGAAAAATAATTGAAATGATTTGATACTTGCATTTTGTAGAAAAGAATAATTTAAATTTTGAATACGAAACAAATACCAGTCTAAGAGTAATTAATATAATCTTAAATTTATTAAAAAAAAACATTTGTATAGACTGAGCAAGCTGAGGTCAGATCTGATTGAAACAACTCAATTTACTTCAAATAATAAAATCTTACCTTAGGATTCTTCTCCAGAGTACTACAGACGAAAATCAACTGCAGACAAGGTTATCTGGGTTTAAGTGCGAAATAATTACGCCAACACATTTTATACTGCCTAAATCACATGCTTATTTTTATTTGCTATCAAAACTTCACACCCTTCTTTTACATTCTATAAAAGGCTGTACAACTATTTTATATCAAACCATGAAATTAATTCTTATCTCTATTAAGTTTTTTAAATACTATTATGAGTGATATCACTAGTTGGATATGAATATTGAAACGAACCAGTACGTAACCTCTACATTACCCCACACACAGACACACACTTTCTTTTACATTAATATTCAAATAAACCCCATTCCCTTAGAGATCTCATAATAAACAGGTGTAGATTTTACGGCTGTTCAAATTTTGTAATTAGAAGAAAATAATTAAATGAGTACTCAGCCTGGTTGTAGACCTGATCCAATTTTGTAAGCACTTATTTTGTCCCGCACTCCGAAAGTCACTTGAAGTTAGTTAGAGTTATTTTGTCATTTGTATAGCGTTAATTGTTTGCTGGTTACTAGAACTATTTTTCTCACATTTTAATACTTGTCGGCCGACTTTACTTTTGCTCGAGCGCTAATGGTTTTAATGGTAATTGACCGAACCCTCTATATTGTTCCGCTACATTGTTCACACTTTAATAGCTGTACTGGATAAGCCTACTTTAATTTCGGCCTATCTTACACGTCCGAGGCCACAATTTTTAGTTAATACACTGCTCTCTGCTAAAGGTGACCGTCTGATGCAAACACTGGTGAAGAAGTGTTCTTACTGTGATTTACACAGAGACTGCTGGCAAGCTGTTGCGTAATACGTCTGGCTGGCTGACTGTAGACATCAACAGTTTATAATAGCATTGTATGTTGCTGGTTACAATGGGGTACCCCTTAGGTGAATACTAGCTGCTTTGAAATTAACTGATTTAAATCTTTACTGTCTCTAACACACAATTCTGTACCGTCACAATACCCCCCAACGAGAGGTTTTATGCCGAAGCATAAAAACTCTCATTGCCTAGAACCTAAGAGGATCAGTGCAGATATGGCGCCACAACCCCCCTGAACTCTCTACTAAAATCATGGGTACTTACCCCCCCTAGTCCGGTGGATGTCGCTGTACACATCCGACCTTACTGGACTTCTCTGCTCGAGATCCCAACACCATAAAATCAGATAGGCACCCGCCACAGTATCACATGACTCTGAAACATCCAATTAAAAAATTAACAAAAAGGCCTTCCATTATACCATATCCACAACTGATTTGTTCCTCTTAGTCGTACTGGTTCAATATTGGCAAAGTACTGGTTCTTTTTTACACAAAGTGCTGGTTATTCATTTAGTTTAGTTGCCCTACAATGGCAGCTGTTCTATATTCAGATACAATTACATAAACAGGATACGACAGAATAAACATTCCAAATGGACATTATCATTTTTTCTTTGAATTATGAACACAACTTTACTAACTTATTTGTTGCGAATCAAAAATAAATTACTCCAACCTTTTAGATAGTCCATCTGTTAAATTACTTAATTCACCTTTGATTAAATTATTACAAATATTTCCATTTATCATCAACAATTTACCTTGGTTTCCATCAATTCTATAACTGGCCTTCATAAAATACAATGTCCACAGGGCCATCTAAACTTACAGTACACTTATATTTGACTAATATGAATACCATACAAATTAACTCATTTTCCCAATACAATATTACCCATCCAAAATAACAAATTAATTATACAAAATACCAGTACATCATAACAATCATAACTAAGAAATACAAGTTATATCCTCAAGAATTCTTTATCCTTTACTCCTATATATATATATATATATATATTTTTTTTTTTTTTTTACTACCCCCCTTCAAATCCTTTAACCCCTGATACCCGTTACAATTAACTGTGTTCTGCACTAGGCTTCTTGACCATCGCCGGCCTCATCCTAGCCGTAAACCACATCTCCCTAGTGGCCTGTAACTTGGTCACCCCCCTTGGTCATCCACACTCACTATTACCCCCCTGGACTGTGGCATCCAGTTGCTTCCACAAGGACATTTTTCTTTTATTCCACCCCTATCCTTGCTTCGGCGTTACAATAAAGCTTCAGTAACCTACTTACTAACAATGATTGATACGCCCCTAATGGACTACCACCCCTATATGGGTGAAAATAGCCCTGTTCCAAAAATTGGTAGATTCCCCCAAAAATAACCTTCCTTCTAAATCTAACAAACCACTGGGTTAACAAAACAAAAACAAACCACAAGCCGGTTATAACAATTCAAATTTATGATTTGTGACAATTAACTACTTTCACGGTCATGATCCGGTGAGGTCATGGCCGCACTTAAGTGGGGAATCTACAGTTAAACATAAAACATAGATTGACATTTATAAAGGTTTACATGAACAGTTGTATGCACATCTTATTTTACAAACACTATTTTAGTCCAAACATTTTTGATTATTTTTACCCAAAAATTTCCTTCAATTTTCAATTTTAAATGAGTATTTTAATCATTGTTTTCATCAATTATTATTTAATTTACCATTACATTTAAAATTCGAATCTAAATAAATTTAAACGCATCACTAAAATTCACATTATTAAGTTAATCCAAGGCCAACTCGAATTTAATATGTCTCTTCATATGTTCAAAACAATTTCAATTATTTTAATTAAATTTTTCAAAATGATTCTACATTAACAACATCCTCTCACATAAATATTAACTGCATTACAATCAAAACACTACGTTATTTCCTTATGTTATTCATAAAAAGCTACCTCCATTTCTTCACATCTGGTATTTCTTTTGTTTCATAAGAGAATTTACTCCTAGCAATGATTCAGCAAAATAAAACATAATTATCAACTCCAACATATGACTGTAAACATCAACCTGTAAACATACCTGTTTACATCAACAGTGGTCTTCAAGACTTGTTTTATAAACACTGACTCAATCTCAACATTCCAGATTACACCACCACTAACTCTTCCTTCAATTTTTTAGTTTCTATATAAATATGTTATTCTGTACGTTTTAATCAATTACTATTTGTTACAATTCAAATCAAATTTAATTTTACTTCATTAATAAAATTCACCTTTTATATTACTTTAATTCCACCTCCGCTCAAAACAATTTAGCTTTAGTTACATTATTTAAAACACTCTTAATTTAAACACACAATACAAAATAAAATTCCTTATTACAAACCTGTGTTACACATAAACTATAATATACATTACAACAAGATAATCTTGACACAAGACATTTAACATTAACACATTTATTTACAAACTTTTACTTTTATACTTCATTATTGCTCAGTTCGAGTCATATATTGTTTCATCTTTCTTTATAGATACTACTTGATAATATTCGAAGCATTGTTTTTTATTGATACAATTCACATTTTTATTCATTTTTTAATTACTCTTTGTTTCATCTCATCTCACATTATAACTCTTAGAATGTTTATTTCATTTATTTCGTTTTTTTATCATTGGTTTGGGTAATTTTACTCTCCCTCTTTCTAAATAGTTGTGGAAGCTGATCATTTTGATTGATATTTTTTTTCATAATTTTTTAAATATCATAGTAAGTGATTGCTTCTTACTAGTTAGGAATTTTTCTGTAGCTTATTCCTTTATAGTATGTTATGCTTTTTATGCCTCATTTTTGGCTAAATATTATGGTAATTCAATCTTATTTTGTAGGAATGTTTTGTAACTACACTCCTCTATTATTATTTTTTATTTAAATATTGTAGTAAGTTGGTTGCTCTTACTTTATATGAATGCCTTGTAACCTTTATCTCTCTATTTTTAATTGTTCTAAAATATTATCGAGATATTTGGGTAAGCTTTTCTTACATATCCTTTTTGATTTTTTGAAAACTTTTCTATTCATCATAATGGTTTCTCTAATGATTAGTGTAAGCTGTACTTACAAATGTTTTGGAATTTTGACATTCTTTTGAGATCTTTTCTTTATGATATCGGCAAACTTGTTTGTTTGTCACGTTATTTTTCTTTATTTAAAGTATTTCTGTTGGTTTTTTACTTTAAGTTTTTTACAGTCATTGTTGATTGTCATAATATTTCTTAATTGAGGCTTGATTGTATACACCCTTTATTTTCTTGGTGACGGGGTGAGTGATCTCGTAAGTGTTATTGCCCTTGTCTCTTGTTATAGTGTATGGTCCCACGTATAATAATAGTAACTTTCTAGTGATGCCTTCTATGGAGCTGGGTAATTCTCTGTTTTTTAAGAGTACCCTTTCTCCTACATCGTACTTAATAGTCTTTTTCTGGTTCTTAGCGTATTTATTCTTTTGTTGCTCTACCTTTTTGGCTATTCTGTTGTAGAATCTTCTTTTCTCGAATTGATATTCAGTGTTGGTGGGGAATTGGATCATATCAGTTATCTCTCTAGGCGGTTGCCGCTCAAACATCATTGTGTATGGGGTAGCTTCCGTAAAGTTGTGGTAACCTAAGTTTATAAATTCTTCAGTGGATTTCACGTAATTCCGCCATTCTTTTTGTTTATCGTGGCAGTAGGTTCTCAGTATTCGACCCACTTCTCTGAGTACTCTCTCAGCTGGGTTGCTGCTGGGGTGATAAACGGATGTTTTGTAAGTTTTAATATTATGTTCACAGAGCTTATTTTTCCAGAAATTTCCCTTAAATTGGGTTCCATGATCTGTTATAACGGCCGTCGGTTTTCCCACTTCTGGTATAAACTTGGTTAAGATAATCTCAATTATTTTCTTTGTTGTTGCACGGTTAATGGAGTACAACTTTGTATATTTGGTGAAGTGGTCAAACATGATGATTATAAATTTGTATCTGTGTCTTCCTCCACTGATAGGAAACGGACCACATATATCAAGTAGTACCCTTTCTAATTTCTGACTTGATGTTATAGGTATCATCATACCTTCCTTTTTTGAATTATTGCATTTTACCTTTTGGCAAATATCACATTTTTGAATAATTTTGTTTACCTTACGATAAATATTTTTGATGTAAACTTGTTCCTGTAAAGCTTTTATCACTTTTACAGCCCCCATATGGCCGTATCTAATGTGGTAATCTAGTATCAATTGTTCCTCCACTGTAGATGGTATTACTAGTTTCCATTCTCCGATATCAGGACTGTTTTTAATAAATAGCAAGTTGTTATGTATTTTATAATATTGTAGAATGGTTTCTTCTTCTTTTAACATTCTCTCCCGGATACTCATTATTTTTGGATCCACAGTTTGACATCTTCTTATTTCTTGGGTTATTTTTTCTAGATCTTTTCTGTTTTTGATAATGTTATACACCTTAACTAATTGTTCTTTCTCACCCTCAAAAGTTTGTTGCTGGACGTTTATACGGGATAAAATGTCAGCAGCTATGTTTTTCTTCCCTGGGATGTACTCCCAGTTTATGTGATATTCCTGTAGCAACAATATCCATCGAGTTAATCTTCCGTGGCTGAGTTTACACTGCTTAAGGAATGAAATGGATCTATGGTCACTTCTCACTGTTATATCGTATCCCAGAATGTAAGTCCTAAATTTGTTGCAGGCGAACACGACACTAAGTAGTTCTTTTTCCGTGATGTGATAATTTTGTTTGCATCCATTTAAAATTCTACTTGCAAAACTAATAACCATATGCTGTCCCTTCTCATTTTCTTGGTAATAATACCGCACCTACACTGACATCACTCGCATCACAGTTCATGAAGAATGGCTTTTTGAAGTCTGGATGATGTAAGATCACGGTGTTCAAAAACTTTTCTTTTATTTGGTTAAATACCTCATCTTGTTCGGACCCCCAAGTCCACTTATCCTTAACTGATAATTGTTTTTTGAATTGTGCGGTTAGTTTGGAATAATTATCTTGAAATTTACGATAATAATTGCAGATTCCCAGGAAAGATTGAAGTTGTTTTTTGTTTTTTGGTGTGGGGAATCGTTGTATCGCCTCAACTTTTTCTGACGAAGGAGATATGCCTTCCTCTGCTAGATTGAATCCTAGAAATTGTATTTATCGGGCTATAAACTTTGATTTGTCCAGCTTAAGGGTTACGTGATTATCTGATAACTGTTTTAGTACGGTTTCCACTCTGGCACAGTGCTCTTGCCAATTTGATGATGTTATTAGCAGGTCATCTACGTACACGGTGGTAAAATTCAGTACATCTTGTCCCAGTATTTGGTCCATACATTTAACAAATACTGAGACCGAATAAGTCCAAATGGCAGTCTTTTTAACTGATAGTTCCTCCCATCGAACAGGAATGCTAAGTATTGTCTACTGTTTGGATGTAGCTCCACCTGCCAGTAGCCACATACGGTGTCCCACGAGCTGATGTATTTTATACCGTGAAACTTCTTAAGGATTTCTTCTATTTCACCCGGTGATGTTCTATCGTTCACTATCATTTTATTAATCTCTCTTGCATCGAGGCAGATTCTCACTTTTCTGTCCTTTTTTGGTATCGCCACTATTGGACTTGTATAAGGTGATTGACTTAATTCGATGATATCGTCTTCCATCATCTGATTGATTTCTGCCCTCACTGCATTTCTTTGTGAGTAAGCAATGGGATAAGATTTTTTCTTGAAGTCAACGGGTTCTTTAAATCGTATTCGGCATTGATAGTTCTTTACTTTGCCTGGGGCATCAGAAAAAATGTGTTTATATCTGTTGTATATACTTATGAGTTCCTCTGACTGTTGCACACTAATCTGTGGATATTGTTCTTCTCGTTGGAAGTTTCTGATCTCATCCAGCTTGCTTGACCATAATTCTTCATCCTTCCAATCTTTCAATATTCTTTCGGGTGATTGTTGGCAATAATTGTTTTGGATCATGTTGCAGCTGTTTGTTATTAATGGTAAGTTGCCACCGTTCACTAGATCGGCTGACCATATCCCTTGTTCTGTGGTTAGTGATACTTCTCCCTGCCGCAGGTTAATTATGGCAGAGTGTTGTCTGAGTACATCACACCCAACAAGTATTGAGAAAGGTAGGCCGCTGGCAACAAGAAATGGCATAGTTACTATTATACCTTTGCTATTAAGTTCCAAGGATACTTGTTTCTGGACAGTTTTATTTTGTCGGCCGGTAGCACCAATGATAGTTATATTGTTTATGGGCAGGGTTGATATGGGTACACTACTTCCTTGCTGTAGTCTATTTAATTCTATTTGGTCGATCAGAGAGACATTAGACCCTGTATCGATCATTATGGTTGATAGAATTCCATTTATTTGGGCACTCACATACACTATTTCACTGTTTCTAATGGGCATCATGTTATCATTTTCTTCGATTAAATCATCCCTTATATTTTTTAAATAGTTAGTACATATTATGGTGATCTTCTTGTCTGTTGTCGTCTTATATTCCCCAAGAGATTGGTCCAGTGATGGGCTGTTCACAGTTCTCACCGACCTTATTCGTTTAAATGAGGACTGGTCTCATTGGTTCTGACTTCATTTGTGTTCATTTGTTGGCTTGTTGATGGTTCCTGTTGGTGGTTTGTGTCATCACCATCATTCCTGATGTTTTCCTCGAAGGTGTGGACTCTTGTGTTTGGTACCTGGTTATAGTACGTTCGTCGGTTGTTGTTTGTCTGAGAATAGTTTCTTGCTGGACTACGCCGTGTTTGACATCTCACATAATTCACTTGCGGTCGGTATCCTCGGTTGTTATGGTTGTTGTTACCGTTTCCTGGACGGTAATAATTATTAGGACCGTTCCGTTGTTGATTCCCTCTGTAATCGTTTCTGAAATTGCCATTATTGTTATTGTTTGGGTGATAGTTCCTGGGCGCATTATTCCCTCGTTGATTTCCTTGATAGTTATTGGTGTTGTTCGGTGGTGGCTTATTGTCACCCTGTTGGTTTGGTGGTGATGGCCCCTCATTTGGTCTACTATTCCGGAAACTCGTGAATCTGTTCTTACGGTATTGCCATTCGTGTTCATGGCTCTCTAATAAACTAGCCATGTCCTGAATTGTCTTGACTTGACTATACATACGGGCTTTCTGGATCGCATCGTCATAGTGGTACGATAATTGTATTACTAAACACTCTTCCGGAATGCGTGGTTCCAAATTCCTGGCCATGCAGATTTTTCCTAGAAAGTATGAGGTTAATGTTTGTCCGTTTTGGTTTTCATACCTTCCGTTACTTAAATTGTTATGGACCATGTTCTGGGTTGACTCTGACCAGTACTTTGCTTTGAATTGGGTTTTTAATTCTTGGATGCTCTGGATGTCTGGTCGTGTGGCGGTCCACCAGTTATCATATGTTTCCTTAAACATGTCATCTAACATTCCCCTCACAGCTGTCCATCGTGTTTCACGGTTCTTTATTATTAGTTCTTCTACCCTTTTCAAAAACTCCATCGGGTTACGCTTATAGTTGCGGAAATTTATTGTATCTCTATTGTCATTGTTAAATATTTGGTGATGGTTACATGATCGGTCACGCCAGGCGTCCACTTCTTCCTGTAATAATTCTTCTCGTCTATGTATCTCTTCAATTTTTTGTTTATTTTTGTCCACTTTACTGTCGATTTTATTTAAATTGCTGTATACTCCTTCCATTCTTTCTCCCAGGTCTGCTCGTACAACCGCTGTCTCCTTCTGATTCTCTTCCCGGACTTGATGCATGTCCTGGTTCACTTGTTCCCACCTTTTGGTTGTTTCTTCGTGACATTCCTCAATTCTCCTTTTGGTTTCTCCTTCGAGGTTGTTGATTTTATTAATTACCTCCTCACGGACTTCGGAAACAGTTTCATTGGTTTTCTCCAGTTTCTCCAACGTCTCCTCTAATTTTTCATTTGTTTCAGTGATCTGCTGTTTAGTCTCTAGCCAGCATTCCATCAATTGGTGTTGTAATGTTTCGTTATTCTGGTTAATGGTTTGTCTTAACTCTTCCTTAGTACTTTCGTTGGTACTAATTATCTTTTCATTGATTTGTTTCAGACTCTCCTCACTCTTGTCAAATTTTTCATTAATTTGTTTTAGACTGTGACTGGTTTCTTTCTTCATCTGTTTCAAACTCTCTTCATTCTTGTCGAATTTCTCCTCCTGTTTCTTAAAATTTTGATTGGTTCCTTTCATCATATTATTCATCATTTCCATTAATTTCAGTATGTTCGGGTCTCCTCTAACTTCTCCTTTGTCACCCGTCTGTAGTTCCATTTCTTCATCTTGGCTTGGTTCTGTCGTGGTTATTGCTGTCTCCACTTCTTCAATCGGTGCTCCTTCCTCTTCTTCCCCTCTATTTTCTTCCATCTCTTTCTCCTTCGCCAACTTTTTCGACAATCCTCTGGTGTGCATATTGTAAACTTTCACAATCGCCGCTAGAATTTATAGGGTTTAATTGTATAATTTCTTAATTATTCTAGCCCTACTAGTTGGCGCGCCACTTTGTATAATAACGGTTTACCTGTACTGTTAATTATTATTGATGTTAAATTATTTAATAGGGTGTAGCGAACCGTTTTATACTTTTTCTCAATACTTATTTGTCGACCGTATTTCTCGCCGTTAGAAGTTCGTATTTCTCTCTCTTCTAGCTCCAGCGGTTGGTCGCCAATTTGTAATGTAGTCGTGTGTACGGCTACCGTTTTACTCTGTAAAATGTGAATAATGTACAATTTGTGTGTAATGGGTGTAAGGTGTCTTCTCTATCCGTCGTTCAAATGCATGCAACTTTCGCAGATTTCGTCCGTTGCGAACGTACGAATAACCAGGTCTCGATGTTCTTACCTGTTGTTCACTAAGGGTGTAAAAATCCCGGTGGCGCCAAATTGTTTTATTAAAACAATTAAAATAAAATTCAAATGTGTATGACCAGCACTGCTCAGGCGGTTTGAATAATTCAAATATTTCCGCCAGCCTAGGCCATCTGTAGCGACCAGTAGTTCGTTGCGTGGGCTGTGTAATCGCTAGTCGTCAACCCTACTTGTCTGCTAAAATGTACATAAATTATTGTGCACCTCCTAATGAAATTATAACACCGTGGTTACACTCAATACTTATTTATTTTGCTATTAATGATTAGTTATTCACTTATTACAAATTATATTTCCCTTTTTAATACAAATGCTCCGGTTATATATGAGACAACTACAGGGTTTGACAAATCGATATCTGAACTGATTCACAGACTTTCAGTAATGGCGTCTGTTGGAAATTATATATAAAATGATTAGTGTTCGTTTGTCACAGGTTCTTGAGATTACGTTAAAAGGATTACAAATGTTTAAAACAATAAAAATACACACCCTTACATCAGTTAAACTTAAATAATATATTGTGTAGGTATAACTTGTTTAGTGTAGTGTAGTAAAAGTGTTTACAAGTTATTGGTAATTAACAACAGGTTATCTTTGTCAGTTTATAAATTTTCAGTGACTTAGTATTCTTTTTAATCTTTGAAAGTTATTATGTTCAGTTTAGTGAGATTTCGACCTTTAGTGAGAAATAATTAACGTGAGTTTATTTAGAAATTTGGGTAATTTAATAGGTACTTATCACTTCAGTAGACAGGACGAGCTCATTCGATCTGGTATTAATGGGTTATGCTGCAATCATTTTTAATTTGCATTGGTTCGGGACATCGGGCACCTTTTCCAATTTAATCGGTAGGATTTTATTTTCTTTTTTCGTTAATTCGGCCTCGACATTAGTAATATGGTTCCAGTCATCGTCTTCCTTCTTGGGTTTCACTTGCTAGTAACTTCTTTTGAGATTTTTGATGTTTTAATTGACAATTTTGGTCATTCTAAAACTAGCGTCTATTCAACGAAAGCGTCATATAACGAGTAATAAAATCTAACGGTAATTAGACACCAAACGACTGTTGTCATAGTAACCAATTAATCCCGATTGGTTAATTCTGAAGTAGTCTATTGTTATCAAATTTTGAATTTTTATTCAAAATAACTGCATATCTTCTTATTGATTATATTCTTCTGTCCTCTTCCCTACATATTAAATATTATCACCACTGTTATTATTTCCTTTCAAAGATTAATTTGGTATCCCATAATGTATGGTTTTATAAAATATCAATGTTTGTACAAATCTGTTAATATTTGGTATTTACATTTCTCCTTTAAATTAAGTTCTTATTCTAATATTTTTTTCTTTAAACTGATTTATAAATTATTCTCGGCTATTTACTTGCCTTGAATTTCTTAATCTCCTGGTTGTTTTTATACAGTTTGCAATTCTGTATCATTGACAGTTATACATTCCTAGGCCTTAGTAGCCAGTGATTATTTTTATTTAAATTATTCTAATTATATTTCATCTCATTACAAAGTTTTTGTTCTGTTGTTATAATTGATCTGTTTAGTGGTTGTTATGTCTTGAGTTTGTTTTTGTTCTGAACATATGTCAGGATTATTTTTTATGTCTTAATACTTAAAATATAACACTTAGGCCTATGGACTGTAAGTTCCCTCCAGCCATATCCTCTTCATAATTGAAACAAACAATTCTTTATAAGTTATTATTAACTGTTGTTTTTAACATTAATTTCCTTCTTTGCTACTACTCTGAGTAATAAACATCATTACTTCTTGTAAACTTAATTAACTTAATTTCCCTCATAACATAGGGTATTTACCAACTATATTTTTAATTACTTAAGTCTTTACTACTACTTTTCTACATCCCATGTTAACACAAACAGTTTATTTTGCCTGGGCTTTCTCCCCTGAATAATATTGTATTCTTTACCTATTTCTAATCCAAACACTATCTCTAATTACCCTTAACTATATAATTTTTTACAATTCCACTCTTAAATCTTTCATTGGTCCATCATTGATTTATTGAGTGTTTACTTATCTATCACTATCTTTTTTAATTATACTATTGTTTACAATATCCTTTTTCACACATCACTTTCACTGTTATCACTTTTTATTTTACACGTTTATTGGTGGGTAAACCCTATTATTATTTCTCTTTGTCACTTACTTATTTTCATTATATTTCTCACTATCTCACTATCTTTACAAATTTTATTTGTATCTAATGAGTTCATGTCTCTTTCTAGATTTCTTATTTACATATACTACTAATTCGTGGGTTAGTGTATTTTTATTTAATGGGTTTTTATTAATTATGAGTCATATTTGTCACATAGATAATATTAACATTTCTTTTTTATATTGGTTAATCACCGGTTCCGTTTCCTTTATGATATTGGATGGTATCATCTCCCCCTTCCTTCTTCTACATTATTTGTCTGTGTTTTATCACCTTGGTTCATTTTATTTTCTTTGCAGTTGGTTTGGTCTATTATTTAAATTCATTTTCCTTCTCCTTCACTTCCATCTTGTCTCGCTTTATTTTGGTTAATATCTGGCCAATCTCTGGGGTTGGGTGAAGGTCATTTGTCTGTCAGTCTAGTTTGTATTTCTTATTTAATAATCACCTTTGGTTTACTATTCTTCCTCCTTCACTCTTAATTATAATTACTACTTTCATTCTCGTTATTATTTATTTATCAAAATATATTATTTCTTAGCATTTTTTACATACTTATTGATATCAAATATGATCAGGGTTTGGCAATGTTATATAAGGCCCTTCCACCAAAATTGATCATTTTATAAAACGTGATTCTAAGTTTGATGAAATTATCAATTGTATCGTATCATTTTTTTTTTTCTTCAAATTCTCCTGCTTCTCATTCATTTTTTATGATTAATTCTGTATCTTTTATTTCCATTCTTCTTAGTCTTTTCTTCATTATTTTCTCATATTGCGAACTGGCTTATTGATTTTTTATTATAACTTATTCCCTATAAATCTTAATTTCCCTAATTATCTCTACCTTGTAGTTGCAATCGATTCGGATGGGCTCTATTTGCTTACCTAACTCCGTCGTTCAAAACTACTCTTATACTGAGATCAGGGGAACATCATCCCTGCTCAGTAAAATGATTGCTGGATTCATTCAACAGACAATCTCAATTAATAATTCTTAAATACAGTCAACTCGTGACTCAAAATAATAATAATAATAATCATAATCATAATATTTGTTGGGAAACTTTTACTTTTATACTTCATTATTGCTCAGTTCGAGTCATATATTGTTTCATCTTTCTTTATAGATACTACTTGATAATATTCGAAGCATTGTTTTTTATTGATACAATTCACATTTTTATTCATTTTTTAATTACTCTTTGTTTCATCTCATCTCACATTATAACTCTTAGAATGTTTATTTCATTTATTTCGTTTTTTTATCATTGGTTTGGGTAATTTTACTCTCCCTCTTTCTAAATAGTTGTGGAAGCTGATCATTTTGATTGATATTTTTTTTCATAATTTTTTAAATATCATAGTAAGTGATTGCTTCTTACTAGTTAGGAATTTTTCTGTAGCTTATTCCTTTATAGTATGTTATGCTTTTTATGCCTCATTTTTGGCTAAATATTATGGTAATTCAATCTTATTTTGTAGGAATGTTTTGTAACTACACTCCTCTATTATTATTTTTTATTTAAATATTGTAGTAAGTTGGTTGCTCTTACTTTATATGAATGCCTTGTAACCTTTATCTCTCCATTTTTAATTGTTCTAAAATATTATCGAGATATTTGGGTAAGCTTTTCTTACATATCCTTTTTGATTTTTTGAAAACTTTTCTATTCATCATAATGGTTTCTCTAATGATTAGTGTAAGCTGTACTTACAAATGTTTTGGAATTTTGACATTCTTTTGAGATCTTTTCTTTATGATATCGGCAAACTTGTTTGTTTGTCACGTTATTTTTCTTTATTTAAAGTATTTCTGTTGGTTTTTTACTTTAAGTTTTTTACAGTCATTGTTGATTGTCATAATATTTCTTAATTGAGGCTTGATTGTATACACCCTTTATTTTCTTGGTGACGGGGTGAGTGATCTCGTAAGTGTTATTGCCCTTGTCTCTTGTTTGGTCCCACGTATAATAATAGTAACTTTCTAGTGATGCCTTCTATGGAGCTGGGTAATTCTCTGTTTTTTAAGAGTACCCTTTCTCCTACATCGTACTTAATAGTCTTTTTCTGGTTCTTAGCGTATTTATTCTTTTGTTGCTCTACCTTTTAATATCTGGCCAATCTCTGGGGTTGGGTGAAGGTCACTTGTCTGTCAGTCTAGTTTGTATTTCTTATTTAATAATCACCTTTGGTTTACTATTCTTCCTCCTTCACTCTTAATTATAATTACAACTTTCATTCTCGTTATTATTTATTTATCAAAATATATTATTTCTTAGCATTTTTTACATACTTATTGATATCAAATATGATCAGGGTTTGGCAATATTATAATATTTATGTGATCTAAAAAGTCTGTACAAGAAACCTTACTGTTCTTTTTTTGTGGTTGTTAAAAACAATGTATGCACAGAAGTTATGGTTTAGTGTCACCTGAATATAACGTGAGTCTGCGGCTGGTGGTCGAGATGATCCTCTTCAGTAGGTCTTCTTGAGTGTAGTTCGTTGTCCATCTGGATCCTCCATTTAGTTGGTTGTTTCTGTATTGTGGTCTAGGTCATGGCGCTGGAATTCTGCTACTTGGAGTTCGTACAGTTGTTGTAGTAACTTCTTTCCTGGCGTTGGTGTTCACTTTCCACATTTAATTCCTTTTATTTTAACAGCACTGATGTTACCTTTTTCATGGTAAGGAACATATCTTACCACTTACTTTTCATAAAGAGAAGTGTCGGCTAAGTTTTTTATTTATTAAGAATATTTTCTCAACGTCTGAACTACATTACTAGTTTTTAAGTTTCGCTTACACTACATTGGATTAATTAAATGAGAAGCACTAATTTTACATCGTTTTTTAGCGACATAAACGTAAGTTTAACTTCACGAAACATTTTCGAGCTGCTTACATGTCAGAGATTCTCCGGCGACTGGCGTTAGTTTAGCGGCAGGGAGTCTGGAAGCTGGCGCAGTTTACGCGCTGAGAGAAAAGTAGTTCGTTCCTTTAACATTATTAATTGTCCATTAATTAACTACGATTAATTATCCTACCTTTTCTTAGTTAGGAGTTAGGTATTTCCTTTATTATTATTACGTCTTTTATTTAAATAGAAGGATTATTAGTTTTCGCTTAATAACATTGTACTTTGCATGTCCATACTAGACTTTTTGCAAGTTGGTACAGGTGTCTGGTTACAGGGGGGGTGGATTATACTCTCACTTGTTATAATAACAAAAAAATTAATTTGTGCTATTTAAATAATCTTTAAATCGTCACATCCTCCTCCACTTAAAGGAGATCGACGGGGCAGCGTTAGTTTATTGAAGGATATCTATGAAATACAATTATATTTGGCACGGAACTTCGTGCTGAAATTTCTCTCCACCAGGTTATTTCGATCCATCAATCGATTATCTTACATACTATACAAAATACTTAAAATCCAATACATATACAACACATAAAATACACAAATACATAAATCTACCTTATTTCTATTTCTTAAATCTACTACCGGTTTTTTTGCTTAGTTTCTTCACTCGTTTTACGGAGTTCCACTCATGAGTAGGTTATTAATAATAATAACGTATTGTAATAACAATAGAATTACCTTTAGTTTACTGCGGTAGAGTTTTGTTGTTCATCAGCTGACTTCTGATTTTTTTATTTTATTCTCGCAGGACATTAGCTAAGGTTGATCAGGCCTCGCTAGTATTCGTACGAGGTGTTTGAGTTTATACTCAATTACGATATAAGATGTTGCAAAATCTTATTGTATTCCTGTATAAAATATAGGCAACATATTTTATTCCTAATACTTAGGTAGTATTTTTGGTTTACTATCTTTCTCGTAGTCGTGCTTCTTTATTTTCACACGAAAACAAATTCTTTATTTGAGACACATGACTTCTGCGAACGTACCGTAATTGTCTGTATTGGGTTCGTACAGCGCTACTGTCACGGGGGTGATGAACTTGTGAATCTTGTAGGGGCCACACCATCGGTATGATAGTTTGGAAGTGGTCCTATCAACGGCTTTACTCGTAGGGTGAGTTTTATACATGACTAAATCACCTACTTTGTACTTTATTTTACTGTTATTCTGTTCGTGATATTTCCGCGATTTTTGTAAATTCGCTCTCAAATTTGCGCGAGCTTCGTTCCATATTTTTTTATATTATTCCCATTTATTTCGCGGGGCAATAACTCATGAATTTTCCACTTAGTGGTTAACGGGTGGTTCGGTTTATACTTGTACAGTAAATCAAATGGTGTTGATTTATGTCCTTCATGATACGCCGAGTTGAAGGCAAATTGTATCCATGATAGATTTTGATCCCACGCTGTCTGATCTTTACCGTGATAAGATATTAGGGCTGATTTTAGGTTTCACAAGTATCTCTCAGCTAAGTTTCCTTGCGGTCGGTACTCTGTGACTGTAATATGATTTATTCCTAATTTAAAACATATGTCATTAAATTCTTTCGCTTTAAACTGAGGTCCATTGTCAGATACTAGCTGTACTGGTGTACCGTAATCTTTAAATAGTCTCTCTTGTAGAATCTTTATTGTCGTAGATGCTAAGGCACGTCTCATAGGGTACATCCACACGAATTTAGTGAAAGAGTCCACGCAAATTAATAGCATAGTATTTCCTGACTTAGAACGGGGATAAGGTCCAGAAAAGTCTATGTATATCTTTGAAAAGGGTGTTGTGGGGATTTCTAAGATTAATTTTCCGACTTGACTGATTCTTGTTGGCTTGCTCAGGGCACAGATTTCGCATTGTTTCACGAACTTAGTTATTTCACTGTTCATGTTTTCCCAATGATATTCCTTGCGAATACGATGTATTGTTTTCCTAATTCCCATATGAGCTCCAATGGTTGATGATTGGTAGGCGAGATCGCTCCTCGGGAGATAGTCCTACTAAAATAGTGTCTACTAGCTGTTGTTCACTCCAGTTAACTTGTAGTAATACGGCCGATTCCCTTATTTCAGATATATAATGAGCTAATCTCTCGTATGCTCCTTGTACACGAAGTACTGAGTTCCGCTTTAATTCTTCGTAGATACCGGTGGGGATGAAGTGTCTTATCAAGGTGGTATGTAGTTCTTCTACAGGGTGATTATGCCTTAGTGATTCTAACACACGATCTTTTAAAGGAGATCTACATTTAGGTAGAATTACTTGTAAAATTTGGTCATCTCTTAGTTGTCGCAGATCCTTTATTTGTAATAGGTGCTTGATAAAATCTAGGAGTTTCGTAATATTCAGCCCATCAGTGGTTGGTATCTCAGATAAAATACGTTCTACGGGGTGTTATTTTTCCATAAAGCTTGGTAGTTAGATTTAATGGAGTCGTCATTCTAGGTTTTTCCGCAGATTGATTCGTCTGTAAGTGAGGAGGTAAATCGTAGGTACGGGTCATATTCTCGTGTTCATTTGGTAGTAACGTGACGTTTACGGGTAGGATATTTACTTGTCTATCGGTTAACCGTTCCTTAACGGGATCTATATTAGATTCCTGCAGAAACTGAAATTTTGCAGCACCGGTTTGCTGTTCTTGAGTAGGAGATAGGCTTGGGGGAAATATTTAGCTTCGTCATTGCTTCTTCGATCTCTTCTAATCTAAACGATTCGGACCTTCTACGTAATTCGCACATTATCTCGGGTAATTGTTGTAATGCTTCTTCCGCGAATTTTTGCGCGTCCGGTGGAGTAACTTTGTCACCGGGCCAATTCAACATATTGGTGATGCGGCGGGTCAGATGTTCGATTCTTTGAGTGGTTCTTAAAATTACTGCGGGGGATTTTTCATCTCGCAGGGTTTGTGCGATGGAGGTAAGTTCCGTATATTTATGATAGCATGTTTCCTTTTCACTTTCGAAGTCTAACACACTTAAACGATTTAACAGTGAGGGTTTCTCTGGTCTATTTTCGCATAATGTTTTGCGCAGCTCCGCGACCGTTACGTTTGCGTATGGGAGACCGCGTAACAAAGCTTCATAGCTTAGTTCGTCCTTCAACAACAAGTCAGGGTTAAATTGAGCCATTGTAGTGGTAGTAATCACTTTTAAATGATTTAAGTATTATGTACGACAAATCTTATATCATCTATTTTAAACACTTATTAAATTTGAATTCATTTAAACACACACATATATATAGATAACAATAATCTTATACTAATTAATCAAATTAAAATTATCTCAAATCAATTCAACTTTATGTACTTCTAGCAATTATCAGTCGAGACAAAGTGATTATATCATTTTATAGAGGAAAGAAATTTCACACGAAGAGTTCATTGTGTTTACAATAGCACAATGGATCAGCTGTTTGGGGAGTCTTATTGTTTGCGTTGGGCTGTGTTGTTAACAAAGGAGGGTGAATTCGGACCATCTGAAACACGATTATTTCCTGTTCAGGACTGTCTATTTTGTCCACTAGGGAATGCCATTCAAACAACTTATTTGTTTACGGGGGAGAGCGTACATTCCTTGACACGTATCTAACATGAAATAGCCTGTAAATACCGACAGGTTTAAAATGGAATATTTTTACCAGCAGGGACTTGTTTATTACAGCAATATCCTAATACTAATATTATTATTTTATAATTAAAACTTTATTTATTTATTTGTTCACAAATTCAGAGTGAATAAATTTATGTATTCTACAAAGTTACTGTTAATTAATTATCAGAGTGGCGCATTTTATATGCGTCACGTTGCACACAATTTTTTTTTACACAAAAGCAGTGTTGCGCATTTTATAACGTCTCTCCTGTTAAGACATTATAACATAGGGAACCAGTTTAATTGTTTGCTGTTAATTAAACTAGCTGCCGTAGTTAGTAAATATTACTTACCAACAAATTATGACAATGTATATATCAGGAATTTGTCCATGGTTACATAAATTTATTCACTCTCTGGATATTAGTGAAAACATCTCTTTATTATTGTATTTTAACTACGGATATAAACATAATAGCTTTAATGGTCATCTTTTTGTTTTTTTTACTTTACTTTTAAAAGAAAATTCTTATAGATTCTGCATCAAATACTCTTAAAATTGTTACTCTTAGTATCTCAAGATCATACAGCTGTATATTACTTTGATTACCACGGATCCGGGTTCTAACTTTGTAATATTCTAACATACTTTAACATCATCCAAACTATTTGAAGAATAGTCTGATGTAATTTCAGATTAACTTTACCTTTAAACATCATCAGGTTATTACTATAGCAATACAGAAATTACAAACATTAATATGCTAATATTCATATGATCTAAAAAGTCTGTACAAGAAACCTTACTGTTCTTTTGTTGTGGTTGTTAAAAACAATGTATGCACAGAAGTTATGGTTTAGTGTCACCTGAATATAACGTGAGTCTGCGGCAGGTGGTCGAGATGATCCTCTTCAGTAGGTCTTCTTGGGTGTAGTTCGTTGTCCATCTGGATCCTCCATTTAGTTGGTTGTTTCTGTATTGTGGTTTAGGTCATGGCGCTGGAATTCTGCTACTTGGAGTTCGTACAGTTGTTGTAGTAACTTCTCTCCTGGCGTTGGTGTTCACTTTTCACATTTAATTCCTTTTATTTTAACAGCATTGATGTTACCTTTTACATGGTAAGGAACATATCTTACCACTTACTTTTCATAAAGAGATGTGTCAGCTAAGTTTTTTGTTTATTAAGAATATTTTCTCAACGTCTGAACTACATTACTAGTTTTTAAGTTTCGCTTACGCTACATTGGATTAATTAAATGAGAAGCACTAATTTTACATCGTTTTTTAGCGACATAAACGTAAGTTTAACTTCACGAAACATTTTCGAGCTGCTTACATGTCAGAGATTCTCCGGCGACTGGCGTTAGTTTAGCGGCAGGGAGTCTGGAAGCTGGCGCAGTTTACGCGCTGAGAGAAAAGTAGTTCGTTCCTTTAACATTATTAATTGTCCATTAATTAACTACGATTAATTATCCTACCTTTTCTTAGTTAGGAGTTAGGTATTTCCTTTATTATTATTACGTCTTTTATTTAAATAGAAGGATTATTAGTTTTCGCTTAATAACATTGTACTTTGCATGTCCATACTAGACTTTTTGCAAGTTGGTACAGGTGTCTGGTTACAGGGGGGGTGAATTATACTCTCACTTGTTATAATAACAAAAAAATTAATTTGTGCTATTTAAATAATCTTTAAATTGTCACATCCTCCTCCACTTAAAGGAGATCGACGGGGCGGCGTTAGTTTATTGAAGGATATCTATGAAATACAATTATATTTGGCACGGAACTTCGTGCTGAAATTTCTCTCCACCAGGTTATTTCGATCCATCAATCGATTATCTTACATACTATACAAAATACTTAAAATCCAATACATATACAACACATAAAATACACAAATACATAAATCTACCTTATTTCTATTTCTTAAATCTACTACCGGTTTTTTTGCTTAGTTTCTTCACTCGTTTTACGGAGTTCCACTCATGAGTAGGTTATTAATAATAATAACGTATTGTAATAACAATAGAATTACCTTTAGTTTACTGCGGTAGAGTTTTGTTGTTCATCAGCTGACTTCTGATTTTTTTATTTTATTCTCGCAGGACATTAGCTAAGGTTGATCAGGCCTCGCTAGTATTCGTACGAGGTGTTTGAGTTTATACTCAATTACGATATAAGATGTTGCAAAATCTTATTGTATTCCTGTATAAAATATAGGCAACATATTTTATTCCTAATACTTAGGTAGTATTTTTGGTTTACTATCTTTCTCGTAGTCGTGCTTCTTTATTTTCACACGAAAACAAATTCTTTATTTGAGACACATGACTTCTGCGAACGTACCGTAATTGTCTGTATTGGGTTCGTACAGCGCTACTGTCACGGGGGTGATGAACTTGTGAATCTTGTAGGGGCCACACCATCGGTATGATAGTTTGGAAGTGGTCCTATCAACGGCTTTACTCGTAGGGTGAGTTTTATACATGACTAAATCACCTACTTTGTACTTTATTTTACTGTTATTCTGTTCATGATATTTCCGTGATTTTTGTAAATTCGCTCTCAAATTTGCGCGAGCTTCGTTCCATATTTTTTTATATTATTCCCATTTATTTTGCGGGGCTATAACTCATGAATTTTCCACTTTGTGGTTAACGGGTGGTTCGGTTTATACTTGTACAGTAAATCAAATGGTGTTGATTTATGTCCTTCATGATACGCCGAGTTGAAGGCAAATTGCATCCATGATAGATTTTGATCCCACGCTGTCTGATCTCTGGCGTGATAAGATATTAAGGCTGATTTTAGGTTTCGCAAGTATCTCTCAGCTAAGTTTCCTAGTGGTCGGTACTCTGTGACTAATATGATTTATTCCTAATTTAAAACATATGTCATTAAATTCTTTCGATTTAAACTGAGGTCCATTGTCAGATACTAGCTGTACTGGTGTATTGTCATCTTTAAATAGTCTCTCTTGTAGAATCTTTATTGTCGTAGATGCTAAGGCACGTCTCATAGGGTACATCCACACGAATTTAGTGAAGGAGTCCACGCAAATTAATAGCATAGTATTTCCTGACTTAGAACGGGGATAAGGTCCAGAAAAGTCTATGTATATCTTTGAAAAGGGTGTTGTGGGGATTTCTGAGATTAATTTTCCGACTTGACTGATTCTTGCCGGCTTGCTCAGGGCACAGACTTCGCATTGTTTCACGAATTTAGTTATTTCACTGTTCATGTTTTCCCAATGATATTCCTTGCGAATATGATGTATTGTTTTCCTGATTCCCATATGAGCTCCAATGGTTGATGATTGGTAGGCGAGATCGCTCCTCGGGAGATAGTCCTACTAAAATAGTGTCTACTAGCTGTTGTTCACTCCAGTTAACTTGTAGTAATACGGCCGATTCCCTTATTTCAGATATATAATGAGCTAATCTCTCGTATGCTCCTTGTACACGAAGTACTGAGTTCCACTTTAATTCTTCGTAGATACCGGTGGGGATGAAGTGTCTTATCAAGGTGGTATGTAGTTCTTCTACAGGGTGATTATACCTTAGTGATTCTAACACACGATCTTTTAAAGGAGATCTACATTTAGGTAGAATTACTTGTAAAATTTGGTCATCTCTTAGTTGTCGCAGATCCTTTATTTGTAATAGGTGCTTGATAAAATCTAGGAGTTTCGTAATATTCAGCCCATCAGTGGTTGGTATCTCAGATAAAATACGTTCTACGGGGTGAGTTATTTTTCCATAAAGCTTGGTAGTTAGATTTAATGGAGTCGTCATTCTAGGTTTTTCCGCAGATTGATTCGTCTGTAAGTGAGGAGGTAAATCGTAGGTACGGGTCATATTCTCTTGTTCATTTGGTAGTAACGTGACGTTTACGGGTAGGATATTTACTTGTCTATCGGTTAACCGTTCCTTAACGGGATCTATATTAGATTCCTGCAGAAACTGAAATTTTGCAGCACCGGTTTGCTGTTCTTGAGTAGGAGACAGGCTTGGGGGAAATATTTAGCTTCGTCATTGCTTCTTCGATCTCTTCTAATCTAAACGATTCGGACCTTCTACGTAATTCGCGCATTATCTCGGGTAATTGTGGTAATGCTTCTTCCGCGAATTTTTGTGCGTCCGGTGGAGTAACTTTGTCACCGGGCCAATTCAACATATTGGTGATGTGGCGGGTCAGATGTTCGATTCTTTGAGTGGTTCTTAAAATTACTGCGGGGGATTTTTCATCTCGCAGGGTTTGTGCGATGGAGGTAAGTTCCGTATATTTATGATAGCATGTTTCCTTTTCACTTTCGAAGTCTAACACACTTAAACGATTTAACAGTGAGGGTTTCTCTGGTCTATTTTCGCGTAATATTTTGCGCAGCTCCGCGACTGTTACGTTTGCGTATGGGAGACCGCGTAACAAAGCTTCATAGCTTAGTTCGTCCTTCAACAACAAGTCAGGGTTAAATTGAGCCATTGTAGTGGTAGTAATCACTTTTAAATGATTTAAGTATTATGTACGACAAATCTTATATCATCTATTTTAAACACTTATTAAATTTGAATTCATTTAAACACACACATATATATAGATAACAATAATCTTATACTAATTAATCAAATTAAAATTATCTCAAATCAATTCAACTTTATGTACTTCTAGCAATTATCAGTCGAGACAAAGTGATTATATCATTTTATAGAGGAAAGAAATTTCACACGAAGAGTTCATTGTGTTTACAATAGCACAATGGATCAGCTGTTTGGGGAGTCTTATTGTTTGCGTTGGGCTGTGTTGTTAACAAAGGAGGGTGAATTCGGACCATCTGAAACACGATTATTTCCTGTTCAGGACTGTCTATTTTGTCCACTAGGGAATGCCATTCAAACAACTTATTTGTTTACGGGGGAGAGCGTACATTCCTTGACACGTATCTAACATGAAATAGCCTGTAAATACCGACAGTCTCGTAGTATATTGTCGATCTCTTATATGCGTACGCCAACAGTTTGGGTGTATTGCGCTGTACGCTTATTTGTTGATAAATAAGACTGTCGCACGTAGACATCATCTACATGCGATTATATGACCCTAAAGCATAGAAAGTTTGACATCAAATTACTTCTGTCATGAAAATTTAAATGTCATTTATATCGTTTGATTGTGTGGTTTACCTATTGTTTTTGTTGAGGTAAATATTATTTAGTTTAAAATTAAGATTAAAAAAATTCTAGTAACTTGTTACAATAATTTTACAGTTTCCTCAAGAATTAAAGGTGCTGTTAGATTCAGTAACTCCTGAAATAAAATCATCACGGAAGGAAGAAGTTACAATTCGAAAGGGTGTCATGCACGTAAGTTGATATTATTTAAACTTCTATAGTAAAAGCAGATTTTGTATATTGTTATAAAACAAATAAAATAGATAGATAATAATGTATTATGTTGATAAGAAAAAATTTTGTTGTTAGTTATAGATTTAATAAATATTTTTTTAAATTAATTAATTGAATAATTAATTAATTGTAAATTTTTTAATTACTTTCAATTGAATAAATGAGATATTGTGTTTTTTTTTAATATTTGTTCTCTATAGATAATCTAGTTATGTAGTCGGATCTAGTATTCTCTTTTCTAACTTCGCTCCTCTTCATCTTCTTCTTGCTATATTTCTCTAATAACTCTAAATTATTTTTAGAAGAAAGGAGAAACTAATATTTATCGTACAAATAATTATGAACACATGTAATTGAGTAATTGTGATGTTTATTTTTTAAATTTTAAATTGTGCGCCAATCTTATGCGCATGGACCAGGCATTGATTGAGATTCGCTCAGGTCGATTGTGAACAAAAATGACAAAATATAATGTTACAAAATTAATTATTTCGGGTTCTTTTAACTGTCGAAATGGTCACAGAGGGCAAGGAACAAGATACAATACTTACAATTATCTTAAAATAAATTTGCTGAAAAATAACAGGATTATGAAAATTGTCAATTATTAAGTAAAGATCGAACCATTTCATAGAATGACGTCACTGACTCGTGGAGGCAGTGTCGATGTGCTGGTCGCTCTGCAATGAAAATGGCCGCCATTCACCTCGTGGATTTCTGCTACACAACGCTGACGCTATGTTCTTCTCCCTCAGAAATAAATCCGAATTCCTTCCTCTGCGAGGTTGTAGTATCCCTAGAAAATTGTGTGAAGTGTTCTTCCCTCCTCGGCGATGTTGTTCTGTGATAGTTTATTGGTGCAGTGTTCTGTGTTCAATTTGTTAAGTTCGTGTCCAGATAATGTTTGTTGAATTTTTCTCAAAATGGCGGTTGATTTCTCGTTCTAGTAATGGGTATTACTATTACTGTTATTCTGTTTCAGTTTGGTGTTAGTTATTAAGTAGTGGTGTTGTTTTCCATTTGGTAACCTCAGTAACACTTTTTGAGGTTGTACGTCATTGTTTTTACACTATTTCTATTTTTTAGATCTTCCGTCAGTAATTGTGATCTGTACACATTCACGATTAACAATAGACTGATGACTTAAAGTCGTCATTTTGTGGTAATTTATAAAATGTCTTTTTCCTCTTCCCATTGTTTTTTTACAAATTTACATGTCTTGGCTATGATTTCAACTCATAAACATACATGACAAGTTTCCTATTTATTGCTGTAACTTAATTAATTATTAATTTTACGAAAATCTAACTATTCAGCAATATTTTTACAATTTTAGTATTTAAATGGTTTACAAGTGATTTTATGTTAATATTTCCCTTAAATAATCTTACTCACTCCATGATTATTGCTTGTTGTTATAATACTCCAATATTGATTAATTTACTTTTTATCTGAGTTGAGTACCCCTTAGGCCTAGTATTACTTATTTCCAAATAAAGTTAATTTTATTCTTTTGTCATTACATTGGCTAATATTTGTTTCTGTACTGATTACATTTTCATATCTTTGTGCTGTATGTACTAGTAAGTTTCTATTCATTATATGCAGTTTGATTCAATTTATTTATTTGAGTTTGACTCTATGATAGTTGATGTTGGTTTACAATGCTGTTTTGTTTTTCTATTGTGGTGTGTTAGTTAATTTGCCTTAGTACTCTTTATATGGTTTACAGTTTAATAAAAATACAATATTCCCATTACCTTCTCTGCCTTAACAAACTTGGAAATTATTGAACATTATTTCAAATACAACAGAATATCTTATATCTACTAATTTTTTTATATTACTTAAACATAATAAAAACATCTTATGCCTATTATTTTTTATATATATAGAATTATAATGGAAACATCTTATTATTAGCAATATTTTCAGTCATTGACTGTTCTTTGGTTTTTGTTTCCTTTCATAACAAACCTAATCCTATTAAAACATCTTATTATTAATAACACCTTCAGTTATTAACTGTCTCTTTTAATTACTATAACTATTTTGCTAACACAATAAAATAAAAACATCTTATAACTAATGACACTTTCAGTTATTAACTGTCTCTTGTATCCACTATACCTAGTTTGCTAATACAATAAAATAAAAACATCTTATACCTATTAAATTCTTATATTACTTAATTTTTAAAACACTTTTATCATTAAAATGAGACTGTCTTTTTTTTTTTTTTTTTTTTTTTTTTTTTTTTAAGCGAATTGACCACTTAGGATCATGCTACAACTTTATTTCTTTTTCTTTGCCTGGAGTTTCCTCTGTCTCCAATACTCCTTCATACGCTCACTGGCTTGTTTCCTTTGATCTTCTGTCCAAGTTTGTCCACTTCTATTAGGTCTTCCTGCATCTTGAAACAATTCCAGATTTTTCACTGTACTCCTAAATTCACTTCTTTCTAACATTTGGGACTCTGTGATATTCGACTTTTCTAAATCTTTTCTAACTTCCTTAATCCACGTTGTAGTGGTCTTCTTCTTCCAGAGGTAGTCGAATATTTGTTTGGTTAGAGACTGTCTTTTATTTTTAGGTTTTTTTATAGGGTAATTCTCTACACTGATGGTAGTCTTTTGAAATTGATTTCTATTTCTTACACTATTCTTTATTATAGTGTGTCACTTATTATTGTCTACACTAATGGTAGTCTTTTAAATAATTTTTTACACTATGGTAAGTTTTGGTTCGTTTCTACAATATTGGTAGTCTTTTTAAATAATTTTTTACGCTATGGTAAGTTTTGGTTGGTTTCTACACTATTGGTAGTCTTTTTAAATGACTTCTCGTACTAGGGTAAGTTTTGGTTAGTTTCTACACTATTGGTAGTCTTTTTAGTTGTTTTCACTCTATTCTTAAACTAGGCTTACAATTTAGTTTACAATTTTATTTTAACTGTATTGTATCCTGTAACTTGTTATTTGGTCTGACATTTATCATTGGTTTTAATTGTGTAAAAATTGGGTATATTCATTCCTCATAATGTTTTAGTGGATATCCTTTCTTGTTGATATATTCCTTTTATGAACCTTGACATATTTTGTCTCTTCCTTCTCATTATATTAGTATTTTCTTATCTTGTGGTTTCATGTGCTTTTCTCATTTACAGCTCCTTATTAATTTGTTATTGGTTTTGTATCTTGTGGTTTTTCTACTTCTTAATTTAATAAATTTCCCCTTATTAATATTTTGTTTACCTTTGTCTTTTCTTTTACTGCTCCCCAACCTACTGGGTATACTGCTGTTGTATTGGGGTTTTATATAGTTGGTTATTTATATATGGACCAAGAGTTTTCTTTGTTATTCAGTTTAATTTTATTAACATTTTATCGACTTAATGAACAGTTTCTGTAGTTTATTCTTTAACCATTTACTTTTTCTCACTCACTATTGACCTTTTCTTCTTTATTCATGTTATATTAAGTTAAATTTTAAGGTGATAATTCTGTTATGCTACATATGCTGTCCTGTAAAAGTGATTAGTTCAGATCATACTCTTAGTATGGATGAAATAATTAGTACTAATTCTTTTTATTTACCATATTTTATTCGTTATTTCACTTTATATACCTTCTTTTTCCACCGTTGCTTTCTCTCAGATGATATGTATCTCCTTCATTAGCTTCTTTTTTCATTAATAAGTAATCATCAATCTTATGTATAACATTATCATTTTATATCTTTTCTTATTTGGTGCTTCCTCACCTGTATGTTTACTCCCTAATATTCCCTAACATGTGAGTTGGAACAGTTCAGAGTGGCACATTTGGCTTCAGTCTCTGCTGGTCAATACTTCACTTAACTGAGCCCAGAGAAATTATCATCTCTGCTCAAAATATAAGACTGATGGAATTTTTCTACATCCAGTCATAAAAATAAATAATCATTAAAAGTAGTCTCTTTTGACTAATAATAAACATCCTTGGATTCTTCACTTCATAATATTTTATATCAATTAATACTTTTATACACTTGACTCTTCTCTATCAAGCTCATTCCATATTATGTGGTTTAGGTATGTGGTATAATATACATTTCATCATTTCATCTTTTTATCTTGTTTACATAGTAATTAGCATTTATATAGATTTTTTTTTCATTTGGTATCCAATGAGTCGTTTTATTGCTCATGGCATAACATTAATTCCTTCTTTATCAATTATCACTATAATAGTGGTTATTACAACAATATTATCATGGTACCAGGGTTTTTAGTTTCTGGTCTTAATACTTGGTTTTTACTTAGTTGGTCCTTCTTCATTGTTTCATCTTTATCAAATTATTTTCTTTGTGAGTTTGGTTGAGTTATTTTGATTAAATTATAAAATATTCTGGTTTCTTCTTTCTTTTTTATTTGAAAATCTGTATCATTTTTGTCTTAAATTGTCTCATTTACATTGTTGATAACAGTGGTTATAGTTAGCATAGTCACTATTACAATACAAACTATAGTATTTTTTTGTATATAGCTGCGATAGTTTATTGAGGGTTTTTTCTCTTTATTAACACAGATTTTTATGAAGATTTGCTACGTTCCTTCTTATGACACTTTAACATTTATTAATATATCTTTCTGGTAACATTAAATTATTCAATTGTTTAATATTGGTTGTTCTCTTTATTTACTGGAACATGTTCTTTTTGCTTTGTCTCTGGAGAGTTTGAGAAAGTTTACACATTTGTACTCCCTTTACTCTCAAATTCTTTTATGTAAGAGTTCACTCAAATTATGAGTGTAATTTGTTCTTACGCTTGTAGAATTTTGTAGCTTTTTCTTACAAAAATTCTTTTTATATTTAATAGTTATATCTCATCATTCGTGTGAGTTGTACTTACTGTTTTTTGACTTTAGATATTTTCTCGAAAATTCTTTTTATATAAAAGTTTTTAATAGTTTCTCTCAAACAGTTCAAGTAAGTTGGTCTTACAACTTTTTGAATTTTTGTTATTTTAATAGTTTCTTCCAAATAATTCTTGTCTTACAACCCCTTTTAATTTAGATATATTCTTCATCTAAATTCGTTTTTATTCATAATAGTTTTTTCAAATATTTTATGTAAGTTGGTCTTACAAATTTTTGAATTTTGTTATTTTTATTCATCCAAATTCTTTTTGTTACATCATAATTAATTCGAATAGTTCTTGTAAGTTGTCCTTACTAATTTTTTGAATTTTGTTATTTTTATTCATCCAAATTCTTTTTAATTCATAATAGTTTTTTCAAATGATTCCTGTAAGTTGGTTTTACAAATTTTTGAATTTTGTTATTTATCTCTCCTCTATATATTTTTTGATTGATAATTGATTATAGGTTCCTTTTACTTTATTTGAATGGATATCTTTTAATACATAAGTATTGTTGTTATTATCTTTAATAATCAGGTATGGGCCGGTATACAGCAGTAACAATTTTTTGGTAATGCCTTCCAAAGTACTGGGTAGTTCCCTGTTTTTCAATAGTACCTTTTCTCTGACTTCGTAGTTTATTACCTTCTTAATCGCCTTTTGATACTTGTTCTGGCGCCTTTCCTGGTCTTCTGCCAATTTATTGTAGAACCTTAGTTGATTAAACTTGTATTCTTGACTCATGGGAAATTCTATGATGTCTTGTATTTCTCTTGGAGGCGGTTTTTCATACATTGCCGTATATGGCGTGGTACCTATAGCGGGGTGATATGCAAAATTAAGGAATTCTTCAGTAGCTGATAAATATTCTTGCCACTTCCTTTGTTGATTATGGCAATAAGTCCGTAATATACTTCCGACTTCTCGTAGCACCCTCTCCGCTGGATTACTGCTGGGGTGGTAGACTGATGTCTTGTACGTCTTGATGCCCAATGTATTTAGAGTGTTTTTCCACCTCCTACCCTTAAATTGCGTTCCATGGTCTGTGATTATGGACGCTGGGCTCCCTATCTCTGGAATGTAATGATTTGTTATCACTCCTAAAGTCTTCAAAGTGGTGGCTCTGTTCACCGGGTACAGTTTTATAAATTTCGTGAAGTGATCCATCATTATAATAATGTATTTGTAACGATGGCGTCCGCCACTGCGGGGAAATGGACCACAGATGTCCAGAAAGATCTTTTCCAGTTTTGCTTGTGATGTAATTGGTATCATCATACCCTCTTTTCTCTCATTGTTGGTTTTTACCAATTGACATATAAGACAGGTTTTGAGATAGTTTCTCGTCTTTCGATTTATATTTTTTATATGGCAATTCTCTTCTATCGCCTTGATCACCTTCATGGCCCCCATGTGACCGTATCGGAGATGATAATCCAGGATGATATCCTTCTCGACTGTAGTAGGGATTACGATCTTCCATATCTCTTCATCAAGGGATGTTTTGATGAATAATATATCATTATGAGTGCAATAAAACTTGGTTATTGTGTCATCTTGGTTGGAGAGACGAAGTTTAATATGGTTTAGCTTCGGGTCGGACTACTGGTGTTTGCTGATGTACTGCACTATTTTTTCTAAATTGGATCTGTCCTTAATAATATTATAGATCTTCAGGATGCTCTCCTTTTCACCTTCGAATGTCTGTTCTTCCAAATTTACTCTTGACAATACGTCGGCTACTACATTCTTACTCCCAGGAACATACTCCCACTGTATATCGTATTCCTGCAGGGCAAGTACCCACCTGGTCAACCTACCGTGGCTTAACTTGCATCTTCTAAGAAATGATATTGATTTGTGATCTGTGCAAACGGTCAATGGATATCCTAGAATATATGTTTAAAACTTCCCACAGGCAAAGAGTACACTTAGCAGTTCCTTTTCCGTCACGTTGTAGTTCTTTTCACACTGGTTAAGGGTTCTGCTAGCAAAGCTCACTACTAGATGGTTTCCACTTTCGTCTTCTTGGTACAACGTTGATCCCAAGCTAATATTACTAGCATCACAGTTTAGGAAGAAAGGTCGGTTAAAATCTGGATGGTTAAGCATTACTGCTTCTAAGAACTTCTCCTTAATTGATTTGAATGTTTCGTCTTGTTCTTGACCCCATCGCCATTTATTCTTGGACGATAACTGATACTGAAATCGGGCCGTCAGCTCAGAATAATTATTTTGGAACTTCCTGTAGTAGTTACACAGGCCTAAAAATGATTGTAGTTGCCTTCTGTTTTTCGGTATAGGGAATCGCTGTATGGCGTCTACCTTTTCTGTTGACGGTGTTATTCCTTGACTGTTCAACTGGAAACCCAAAAATTGGACTTCTTTAGCTATAAGCTTGGACTTGTCTAGCTTAAGGGTAACATTATTCTCAGCCAGCTTCTTCAAGACATGCTCCACACGGTAACAATGTTCTTCCCAATTGGTTGATGTTATTAAGAGATCATCAACATAGACAGTCGTGAATTGGAGCGCTTCTGGTCCGAGTATTTGGTCCATACAGGCAACAAAAACAGCTACTGAGTTCACTAACCTGAAGGGCAACCTCTTAAACTGATAGTTGCGTCCTTCGAAGATGAACGCCATGTATTGCCGGCTTGCTGGGTGCAACTCCACCTGCCAATACCCACACACGGTATCCCACGTAGTAATAAACTTCGTTCCGTGGAATCTCTTCAATATCTCATCAATTTCGCCAGGTGAGGTACAATCGTTAATAATCATTTTATTTATCTCACGTGCGTCAAGGCAAAGTCTTACCTTCCCATTCTTCTTTTGTATAGCCACAATCGAACTAGTGTATGGCGACTGACTGCTTTCGATAATATCCTTAATAATCATATTCTGGATCTCTGTGCGTATGGCTTCCTTCAAAGATTGTGCTATGGGATATGATTTCCGATTGAATTCTACCGGTTCTCTGAATCGTATTGAACATTGGTAGTTCCTGATCTTTCCAGGTTCGTCTGAAAATACAGCTCGATATTTTTCGTATATGCTGACTAATTGATTCAGCTGGTTTTCATCTAATCGCTCGGTGGTATTGTGGCACTGGAAGTCACGTATCTCCTGAATCTTTTGTGGCCATAGGCCATCTTCCGTATTCTGATTTACTGGCTTGTTGTCTGAAGAGTAGTTTGACAAGTAATTCACTTTATTTTTGTGGTCCAGAAGTTCTCTGGAGTCTAACATCTTGTTGTTAGTTAAATTGGCTACCCAGGTCGAACTTCCGAAAAGAGTGATACCTTCCCTCGGCACAAGTCGATAACTGCTGAGTTCCTACGTAATATGTCACACCCTATCATGATGTTGAAGGGTAATCCGGCTGCAACAAGAAATATCATATCCAAACTTAAGCCCTGACTGTTGACACTTAGGGATACCTGTTTCCTTATTGTTTTGTTCTGTCGGCCGGTAGCTCCTACAAGCACAATATTATTAATAGGTAGTACTGGTAAGTTTTTGTGGCATTCCTGCTGTATCCGGTCCAATTCATTATGGTTTATTATAGAGACATTTGCTCCAGTGTCTATCATTATGGGAACAGAAATACTCTCGATTTCTGCAATTATGTAAATGATCTCGTCATTATTATTAATGTTTACCTCGTTCTCTTCTAACAAGTCCTTTCGGATATCTTTTAAGTAATTGTTATATATTATCGTAAAATTCTTCTTTTCTTCAAGCGATTTTACCTCTTGTCCATACCCAGCAGATTGGAGCAGTAAAGGGTTATATTGGTTTATTACTGCCTCCGTTCGTTTAAATGCTCCGCATCATTACGGATTAGGCTGTTGGCAGCATCAACTTGGAGTCCTGAAACTGCTTCGTTTGGTTCAGCACGATCATCTTGTTGGGCCTCCATTACAGGCAGTCTTCTTTGATTGTCCAGGCTTGAACTGCGTCTGGGTTCATACTCTCTGTAATGATTACCTCCCTGATTCCCTTGAAAGGTTTCATACTCGTAGTATCGGCTCCTTCGTTGAAGCTGGTATCTCCTCTGTCCACTGCCTTCCGCTCTGATGTAATTGATATGTGATCGATATGTCCTGTAATTATTACTATTACCTCCATTCGGGTAATTTCTGTTATAGTTACCATAATAATTGTTATTAGGTGGGTTGGGATTTCTCTAACCATTCGGAACATAATTACGGTTATTATAATAACCGTTGTTGTTAGGCGGACGGTTATTATTATTATTATTGTTACCCTCACTATTATTATTTCTGGGAATATTATTATTATTATTGTTATTATATCTAGGAACATTATTATTATTACGAGTGTTATTATTGTATTCGGCATTATTCCGGTTTACGGAACTATAATTATTGTTGTTGTTGCCGTTCTGCCGATTATTATTATTTGTACTACTCGTGTTATTTCTTGTCTCCGGCCTTTCGTATCTCCTGCGACTTTGGCGGTAGTAATCCTCGTGCTCATACATTTCTAAAAGTTCGGTCGGTCATTGCTTGTACAGTTTTTATTTGACTGTTTCTTCTAGCTCTGATGACATCTTCCTCATAGTGGTATGAGAGCTTGCTGACCAAGCATTCTTCTGGTATTCGGGGCTCTAAATGTTTGGCCATACACACCTTTCCCAAGAAATACGCTGTTAGGGTCTGGTTTCCATATGGGTTATATTTTCCGTGACAGATCCCGTCTCTGGCGATATTTTGTGTCGATTCAGACTAATATTTGGCCTTGAATAGCCTTTTGAATTGTTGGTAGTCTGTCACTTCATCTCTGATCGCCATCCACCAATTATCAGCTATCTCCTTGAAGGATTCGTCCAGTACTTCTTTATTCTCTCTCCAGCGGTTGCCTCTGTGTTTTGTGAAGTACTCTTCGATTCTGGCTAGGAACTCCATAGGTTTATTTTTATAAAACCTGAAGTTAATCCCTTCACGATTTTCGTTATTCGGACAACTGGTAATACTGGTTGGTCGACTGTGGAACAGGTCTATATCTGTTTGATTCTGTCGCACCTGACTGTTGATACTGGTCACAGCAGCTTCAATGCTGTCACATTTTTCTGTGAATCGGTCCTGCACTCTCTCCTAGTCTTCACGTGTTTCCTTTATTTTCTCTTCTAAATTCCTCTTATTCGTTTCTTCGATGTTGGTAACCTTAGTATTTATTTCAGTCTTGATACTCTGTACTTCTCGTTCCGTCTGACTCCATCTTTCATCAGCCCTTGTAATCTTTTGTTCGATCACCTGTTATTTCCTCTTCTACTTTCTTGCTGATTGTTTCATTGTTTTCAGTTATCTTCTGACTCAATTCTTCCTTTAATGCTTCCATCTAATCAGTTCATACTCTCTTGGTTCATCTCCCTCAATTCTTCTCTTAATTATTGATTATTGCTTTGCATCTTCTTATTGGTTTCTTCCAGTTTCTGGCTTATCTGGGTTAATTCCTCCTTCGACTATTTATTGTCAGTTTTTATTTCCTCCATTTTCTCCTCCATCTTCTTACTGTTCTCTTCCATCTTCTCCTCCATCCTCTTACGATTCTCCCTTAATTCTTCCTTCAACCGTTGGTTATCACTTTTCATTTCCTTATTGTTTTCTTCAATCTTTTTATTGGTATCCCTGATTTTATTACCCAATTCTTCCTTCATTTTTTGGTTATCATTTTCCAGCTTCTTACTATTTTCTTCCATCCTCTCCATCATTAGCCTGAGCATTTCCTTCATTTCCACATTTTCTGTTCGTGTCGGCTTGTCGGGTTGTTTCCCTTGGGATTCTGGTTCGGTTGGTTCTGCTGGAGGTAATCTCGATTCTATATCTTCCACGGGTGTCGCCTCCTTATCCTCCACATCTATTTCCTGTTCGGCCTCCAACGCCCTTTTCTTTGATGTCGCTCTTCTGTGCATCTTGTTTCTTTTTCTGACCTGTTGACAGCTGCCGAGCTAAAAAAATAGGAAACTGGACGAATTGTCCTTATTTTATTGATCTATCGATTCCTATTTTCAGCCCCTTAGTTGGACGCCAATTTGTTATAAAACAAATAAAATAGATAGATAATAATGTATTATGTTGATAAGAAAAAATTTTGTTATTAGTTATAGATTTAATTTAAAAAAAAATTGTAATTAATTAATTGTAAATTTTTTAATTACTTTCAATTGAATAAATGAGATATTGTGTTTTTTAAAATATTTGTTCTCTATAGATAATCTAGTTATATAGTCGGATCTAGTATTCTCTTTTCTAACTTCGCTCCACTTCTTCTTCTTCTTCTTGGTATATTTCTCTAATAACTCTAAATTATTTTTAGAAGAAAGGAGAAACTAATATTTATCGTACAAATAATTATGAACACATGTAATTGAGTAATTGTGATGTTTATTTCTTAAAATTTTAAATTGTGCGCCAATCTTACACGCATGGACCAGGCATTGATTGAGATTCGCTCAGGTCGATTGTGAACAAAAATGACAAAATATAATGTTACAAAATTAATTATTTCGGGTTCTTTTAACTGTCAAAATGGTCAGAGAGGGCAAGGAACAAGATACAATACTTACAATTATCTTAAAATAAATTTGCTGAAAAATAACAGGATTATGAAAATTGTCAATTATTAAGTAAAGATCGAACAATTTCGTAGAATGACGTCACTGACTCGTGGAGGCAGTGTCGATGTGCTGGTCACTCTGCAATGAAAATGGCCGCTGTTCACCTCGTGGATTTCTGCTACACAACGCTGACGCTATGTTCTTCTCCCTCAGAAATAAATCCGAATTCCTTCCTCTGCGAGGTTGTAGTATCCCTGGAAAATTGTGTGAAGTGTTCTTCCCTCCTCGGCGATGTCGTTCTGTGATAGTTTATTGGTGCAGTGTTCTGTGTTCAATTTGTTAAGTTCATGTCCAGATAATGTTTGTTGAATTTTTCTCAAAATGGCGGTTGATTTCTCGTTCTAGTAATGGGTATTACTATTACTGTTATTATGTTTCAGTTTGGTGTTAGTTATTAAGTAGTGGTGTTGTTTTCCATTTGGTAACCTCAGTAACACTTTTTGAGGTTGTACGTCATTGTTTTTACACTATTTCTATTTTTTTTGATCTTCCGTCAGTAAATTCTGATCTGTACACATTCACAATTAACAATAGACTGATGACTTAAAGTCGTCGTTTTGTGGTAATTTATAAAATGTCTTTTTCCTATTCCCATTGTTTTTTTACAAATTTACATGTCTTGGATTTGATTTCAACTCATAAACATACATGACAAGTTTCCTATTTATTGCTGTAACTTAATTATTTATTAATTTTACGAAAATCTAACTATTCATCAATATTCTTAAGCTAATTTTACATATTTTGATATATAATTGGGTCTGTTTTAAGTTCAGATAAGCCTAAAATTTACAATTTTTGCTATTTATTGTAGGCCTTGTATTTTTTACAATTTTAGTATTTAAATGGTTTACAAGTGATTTTATGTTAATATTTCCCTTAAATAATCTTACTCACTCCATGATTTTTGCTTGTTGTTAATAATTTGTTGTTATAATACTCCAATATTGATTAATTTACTTTTTATCTGAGTTGAGTACCCCTTAGGCCTAGTATTACTTATTTCCAAATAAAGTTAATTTTATTCTTTTGTCATTACATTGGCTAATATTTGTTTCTGTACTGATTACATTTTCATATCTTTGTGTTGTATGGACTAGTTTCTATTCATTATATACAGTTTGATTGAATTTATTTATTTGAGTTTGACTCTATGATAGTTGATGTTGGTGTACAATGCTGTTTTGTTTTTCTATTGTGGTGTGTTAGTTAATTTGCCTTAGTACTCTTTATATGGTTTACAGTTTAATAAAAATACAATATTCCTATTCCCTACTTGCCTTCTCTGCCTTAACAAACTTGGAAATTATTGAACATTATTTCAAATACAACAGAATATCTTATACCTACTAATTTTGTTATATCACTTAAACATAATAAAAACATCTTATGCCTATTATTTTTTATATATATAGAATTATAATGGAAACATCTTATTATTAGCAATATTTTCAGTCATTGACTGTCCTTTGGTTTTTGTTTCCTTTCATAACAAACCTAATCCTATTAAAACATCTTATTGTTAATAACACCTTCAGTTATTAACTGTCTCTTTTAATTACTATAACTATTTTGCTAACACAATAAAATAAAAACATCTTATAACTAATGACACTTTCAGTTATTAACTGTCTCTTGTATCCACTATACCTAATTTGCTAATACAATAAAACAAAAACATCTTATACCTATTAAATTCTTATATTACTTAATTTTTAAAACACTTTTATCATTAAAACTATTCTTAGTCATGAGACTGTCTTTTATTTTTAGGTTTTTTTATAGGGTAATTCTCTACACTGATGGTAGTCTTGAAATTGATTTCTATTTCTTACACTATTCTTTATTATAGTGTGTCACTTATTATTGTCTACACTAATGGTAGTCTTTTAAATAATTTTTTACACTATGGTAAGTTTTGGTTGGTTTCTACAGTATTGGTAGACTTTTTAAATAATTTTTTATACTATGGTAAGTTTTGGTTGGTTTCTACACTATTGGTAGTCTTTTTAAATGACTTCTCGCACTAGGGTAAGTTTTGGTTGGTTTCTACACTATTGGTAGTCTTTTTAATTGTTTTCACTCTATTCTTAAACTAGGCTTACAATTTAGTTTACAATTTTATTTTAACTGTATTGTATCCTGTAACTTGTTATTTGGTCTGACATTTATCATTGGTTTTAATTGTGTAAAAATTGGGTATATTCATTCCTCATAATGTTTTAGTGGATATCCTTTCTTGTTGATCCATTCCTTTTATGAACCTTGACATAATTATTTTGTCTCTTCCTTCTCATTATATTAGTATTTTCTTATCTTGTGGTTTCATCTCCTTTTCTCATTTACAGCTCCTTATTAATTTGTTATTGGTTTTGTATCTTGTGGTTATTCTACTTCTTAATTTAATAAATTTCCCCTTATTAATATTTTGTTTACCTTTTTACCTTTGTCTTTTCTATTACTGCTCCCCAACCTACTGGGTATACTGCTGTTGTATTGGGGTTTTATATAGTTGGTTATTTATATATGGACCAAGAGTTTTCTTTGTTATTCAGTTTAATTTTATCAACATTTTATCGACTTATCGACTTAATGAACAGTTTCTTTAGTTTATTCTTTAACCATTTACTTTTTCTTACTCACTATTGACATTTTCTTCTTTATTCATGTTGTATTAAGTTAAATTTTAAGGTGATAATTCTGTTATGCTACAATATTCATAAAATGCTAAATTTGAATGGGAAATTCATTGAATAAAGAAAATCATGTCCCTTTACACACACACACACACACACACACATGCACGCACACACACAAAATAATACTACCTGTTTGTCTATAATTTGTATGAACTTCTGAACACTAGTAGAAAACTTATTAACACTAAGTTCATCACTTATTGATAAATGTTTCTTTTATAAGTAGATCTATGTTATTCCTATATATTAAATTGCTTGTAAAACAAAATGCTTTTAATTTTTCATAAAATTAATGTGTAAATGAAATTCTATTACTAAAATTATACTCTTGGATTTTGTTGTCCATGACATGTCCATTGATTAACTAATTATAAGTATAACACTACCAACTCGGAACACAGTGTTTTTTATTGGTAAAAACTGATGGCCGTTGAAGGTACGGCCGAAACATTTGCTACTAACAACATTGGACCACGGGCTTACAGTCTGCCAAGCCGAAATTCTAACAACCGTGATGCCGGCCATGAAAGCCTTAGACAGCAACTGAATATAAACAGATCAATTAATTGAGTGAATGTGTGTGTGTTGTGTGAGAAACATATTTGCTATTCTCAAATACTCTTACATTTAAAAAATATTGGTATGGAGAACCATACATGACTTCCATATTCTAAGATTTATATTTAAAATCATTTTCGAAATGAAATATTACCATAGAAACTACTTCTTTCTACTTACTGCTTCAGCCTTAACCACAGTACTGTGGTCACTAACGTATACCACCTCACATTATCGCACTCGATTTTCACTGATGATGGAAGTCGATGGCATTGCCGAAACGTCTGGTTTTGTAGAAAACATTGGACTACGGCCAAATATCCCGGGAAGGAATTTTAACAAAAACTACTTCTTTGTTGCCGATAACGTTGTACACATATATATAAAAAATATGCATAAAATTAATGGCTTGTATAAGTTAATGATTGATCTCCATTAAGTAGTGCTCAAGTTTCCAAAGTTTTAATATTATGATGTCGGTAATTAAAACATCAGAGCAGGTTTAGTGTGAATGAGGGTACACCGTGGACAAAAATTTTCAACATTTCCTATTGAGCGTTGCTTAGAGTAAAGCTGCGAATCTACAGTGTATGTTTCACAGAACAAACACGCGAAAAAGAAGGAGCGCTCCGAAGTCACTCATGGACCCTCAGCATCTTGCAGAGGGTTCATTCCCTAAAGACGAAAAGTCTGTCTATGAATCGTTCCTCTGTAAACACGTGCAGTTACACTGCCCAGCGATCCACAGGAAGCAAATTGATGTCCATTTTTTCGGCTTGCACGCGTTATGTTGGTGTGGGTTTCGGCACTTTCCATTTAAAAAGCGTGCAAATGTAAGAAAATAAACATGAGTGAGGCCAGAAATAACGTGAAGTGTGTGTGTGTGTGTGTGTGTGTGTGTGTGTGTGTGTGTGTGTGTGTGTGTGTGTGTGTCTTACCTGCCTTTCTATTGCTGTAGGCATAATAATAAAATGGAAACGTAAACATTACATAACTGAGATATGCTTACCTGCCACGAACGATATATTATTTTATACATGGAGGAGTTCAGTAACACACACACGTTACAAGAATTATATATATAAAGATATTAACTCATACATAATTTACATTAAAATGAAAAAATTATAATTTTATTCCCTGGCAACAAAATTATTTTATTTTTAACAATTACCATTGTTTCAAAAAGTTTAAATAAATTTTCAAGTACTTTACTGTTGTTAAAACGTAAAAGGTTGCCGGTAAACTACCCCTTCCCCTTAACCGATCTTCACCAAAAACAATAGGTCTTGAGTACTCTACAAATCATGGCTGTATGCGAAACATTATTTGATTCTGTTTGAATTTGCGGCTGTTATCGTTGCCATAGAAAATACCCTTGTTAAAAAAATGTTGCAGGTAAACTACCCCTTTCCCTTAACCGATCTTCACCAAAAACAATAGGTATTGAGAACTCTACAAATCAGGGCTGTATGCGAAACATTATTTGATTCTGTTTGAATTTGCGGCTGTTATCGTTTGCCAAAAAAAAATTTCCCTTGATAAAAAAAACCGTTGCTGGTAAACTACCCCTTTCCCTCAACCGGTCTTCACCAAAAACGATAGGCCGTGAGTACTCTACAATTCAGGGCTGTATGCAAAAAATTATTTGATTCTGTTTGAATTTGCGGCTGTTATCGTTTGCCATAGAAAAAAATCTACACACAGACACTTTTCAAAATATCGGTATGGAGAACCATACATGACTTCCATATTCTAAGATTTATATTTAAAATCATTTTCGAAATGAAATATTACCATAGAAACTACTACTTTCTACTTACTGCTTCAGCCTTAACCACAGTACTGTGGTCACTAATGTATACCACCTCACGTTATCGCACTCGATTTTCACTGATGATGGAAGTCGATGGCATTGCCGAAATGTCTGGTTTTGTAGAAAACATTGGACTACGGCCAAATATCCCGGGAAGGAATTTTAACAAAAACTACTTCTTTGTTGCCGATAACGTTGTACACATATATATCAGTGGCGAAGTTACATGGAGGCAATTGAGGCAATGCCTACCCTAAAAAATTCTGTAGAATAAAAATTATAAATACGTATGAACTACATAACGTAAAGATTATACATTGTTACTGCGACTGTCAAATTTATTAAACCGAAACGTGCTTTATTGAGCGACCGCTAGATGGTGACAGGTGAGATTCGGCATAGTTCGTTTAAAGCGAATGAGGCAACCTGAACTTGCCTTAGCGTTTTTTGTATACATCGTATGTAAGCAATGTAGTGGTGTGATAGGGAAGTGTAGGGAGGGGGGATTGTCCCGCGCTGTACACATAGAGCGTTGAGGCATGCCTCACTTCTGTGGTCCAAACAGTTAAGTTAAAGCGCCTGTGTTGTTTCTAAGTGTTTATTTTATGCGGTTATTAAAAGTGTCACTGTTATTCCGCTGAACTAACAGATGATCAAGGTTGTTATTTGAATTATTTGTAACATTAAACATATATATAGAAACTAATCAAGTTTAAAAATTTGAAGTTCAATCAGTTGTATTATTGTGTATGACTAATACAAGGATTGTTCAATAGACACACGTATAGAGCTGTAAATCATTTTTTATTCAACGATTTTAAAAGAAGTCTCCAATAGCATTAAGACATGAGTTCCACTGTTGCGCTAACCTGTAGATTCCCTGCTAGTAAAATTCTTACGGCTGTTTGTGGAACCATTCGGTTACAGCAAACTCTACCTCAGCGTCCGATTTGACCCACCGTCCTTTTAGTGATTCCTTAAAAAAAATTTAAGATAAGATTTTTGCCTACCCATTCATTAACTACTAGCTTCGCCAGTAGACAATTGATGTCCATTTTTTCGGCTTGCACGCGTTATGTTGGTGTGGGTTTCGGCACTATCCATTTAAAAAGCGTGCAAACGTAAGAAAATAAACATGAGTGAGGCCAGAAATAACGTGAATTGTGTGTGTGTGTGTGTTTGTGTCTTACCTGCCTTTTTATTGCCGTATTAAATGAAAAATATGATATTACATTAAAATGAAAAAATTTTAATTTTATTGCCTGGCAACAAAATTATTTTATTTTTAACAATTACCATTGTTTCAAAAAGTTTAAATCAATTTTCAAGTACTTTACTCTTGTTAAAACGTAAAAGGTTGCAGGTAAACTACCCCTTCCCCTTAACCGATCTTCACCAAAATCGAAAATCCTTGAGACCTCTACAATTCAGGGACGTATGCAAAAAATTATTTGATTCTGTTTGAATTTGCGGCTGTTATCGTTTGCCATAGAAAATATGCTTGATAAAAAAACGTTGTAGGTAAACTACCCCTTTCCCTTAACCGATCTTCACCAAAAACAATAGGTCTTGAGTACTCTACAAATCAGGGCTGTATGCAAAACATTATTTGATTCTGTTTGAATTTGCGGCTGTTATCGTTTGCCATAGAAAATACCCTTGTTAAAAAAACGTTGCAGGTAAACTACCCCTTTCCCTCAACCGATCTTCACCAAAAACAATAGGTCTTGAGAACTCTACAATTTAGGGCTGTATGCAAATAATCGTTTGATTCTGTTTGAATTTGCGGCTGTTATCGTTTGCCATAGGAAATACCCTTGTTAAAACATAAAACGTTACAGGTAAACTACCCCTTTCCCTTAACCGATCTTCACCAAAAACAATAGGTCTTGAAAACTCTACAATTGAGGGCTGTATACGAAACATTATTTAATTCTGTTTGAATTTGCGGCTGTTATCGTTTGCCAAAAAAAAAAATTTCCCTTGATAAAAAAAAACCGTTGCAGGTAAACTACCCCTTTCCCTCAACCGATCTTCACCAAAAACAATAGGTCGTGAGTACTCTACAAATCAGGGCTGTATGCAAAAAATTGTTTGATTCTGTTTGAATTTGCGGCAGTTATCGTTTGCCATAGAAAAAAATCTACAGACAGATAGACACACACACACACAGACAGACACACACACAGACACTTTTCGGAAAACGACTTTTTTTCATGTTTTGAGTGTAGTACAATCAGAATCTGCAATAATCTCGAACACGATTTTTTTGCCATCACCATACTTCCATTCCTTAAGGAATATGGAAGTAAAAACTACTTTTTTTCATGTTTTGAGTGTAGTACAATCAGAATCTGCAATAATCTTGAACACGATTTTTTTTGACATCACCATACTTCCATTTCCTTAAGGAATATGGAAGTAATAGATAGGCATAATTATAATATTCCAAAAACATTGTTAATACAATATTACAAATTAATATACCGATAATATAATAACTGTTGAATTATAATTATAAATACATGTAGCCTAATCATAATTATAGGTGCAGTTATAATCAAGTGTTTATTGGAATTAGTACAGATAGCAGTACATGTCCAAAAATATGTTATGGCTGAATACAAAGTGTAGGGACGTCTGAATATGTATATTATTAAAAGTTATTATTATTTTCACTTACTAGCAGAAAAAATGGATGTACAGATCATTTGACTTAATACATACTCATTGTAGTTTTATGACACTGACAATTATTAGTCCTGGTATTTAACCCTTTTGAAACACTGATACTTTAAATAACAATACTGTATATTATTACAACTCCTTAAGTTAATAATATAATGATTGTGTAAGTATAATTATAAATGCAGATATAATTGAATGTATACTGAATTTAGTACAGGTAAAAATACGTACCGGTACCTAAAATATGATAAGGTGAATACAGAGTGTAGGGACATTTGAATATGTACATTATTAAATGGATACAGGCTTAAAATACATTCCAACTTAATACATACAAAACACATTCCGACTTAATACATACTCATTGTAGTTTGTGATACTGATTGTTAATCATTACTACTGGTATTGAATACTCTCGTCTATAGATTAGAGAATTATATGCAAAGTAACAGAATTACAAATATTACAAACACAACATTATAGTAAACCAATCTAAAATGTGACAATGTAACACTTGTTGTTAATTATTATTATATTATTGTAAATTAATATTATTGCAGACATATGCAGAATACTATAGCATTCTGTTGTATAGTATTCTGTTGAATTCTGTAGACATTGACAGTATGAACACACACACACATCACTCTTTTCTCCTTTCTCCCCTTCCCTCTCACTCCACTCACTGTGTGTGTGTGTGTGTGTGTGTGTGTGTGTGTGTGTGTGTGTGTGTGTGTGTGTGTGTGTGTGTGTGTGTGTGTGTGTGTGTGTGTGTGTGTGTGTGTGTGTGTGTGTGTGTGTGTGTGTGTGTGTGTGTGTGTGTGTGTGTGTGTGTGTGTGTGTGTGTGTGTGTGTGTGTGTGTGTGTGTGTGTGTGTTGAAGTAAGCACTGACTTGATATGAAAAGTCAACCATATGATATATTTTAATACATTTATATTATTAGTAAACAAATTTAACTACATTGATAAACTTATTAATTAATTTTATAATAGATTATTTTATTGTAAAAACACCATTAGGGACATAAGGATCTCTATATTTTGAGTTTTATGGAAGTCTTTAAATCACAGGGTAGAAAGCCTACCCAGAGAACACAATTTGTAGCATAGAGTATGAATTTGATTATGCTTTTCTGTTATTGAAATTTCATTTAGTACCGGTAGTTGCATTTGTAGAACTAAACTTTCATAAAAACATAATTGACACTAGAAAAGTATACTAACCTTTTAAAAGAATACGAAGGTATTCATATGTATATCGTATATATTAAGGACAATATTCAAAAGAATTAAAGTAAATAAAATTGTACACATTCCAGAGAAAATTGTCAATGACTCCAGATCCAATGCATGTTGAAGACCTTGCAGCATTAGAAGAGATAACAGAAGATTCAATAGTAAATGAACTCCATGAGCGACAAAAGAAGGGCTCTCATTATACCTTTATAGGAGATATTCTGTTGTTTCTGAACCCAAATAAGGATTTAAATATTTATAATATGGAGGTAAGTATATAGAATGTGTGCAAAAGAACTTTGACACTCAGATAATGCAGTACATGTGTGTGTGTATGTGTGACTAAATGGGGATTTGGAAACACTTCTTTACCCATTTTATCAAAATAATTTTATCTTCTAGGGAAGAAGTGGCTAGTCATGTACATTACAATTTTTGTATATATTCTTTGTTTTTGTGTGTATCTTGACATAAGATGGTAAAATGAAGGTAAATATTATATATGGTAAATGATATTTCACTCTTTTTAAGTTGTGGTGAGTAGAAGTGGACATTTCCTATAAACAGAAAATATGCACTGAGCCTGCACCTGAAAATATTTTATTTTAATACTAAATATTATAATTATCTTGTTGATTCATCCTCTTCATTCACTTTATAAATATTATTATATATAAACTTTCACAATTGAACTTACTTTCATTTATCTTTCCCAAACTTTTCGAGGTGATGTTCCTCTTCCTCAGTGGGATTAAATACTGAATGTCATTTTAACAGTATAACGGTTATGGACTGGTGTGTGTGGTGGGGGTTGATGGTGGGAGGGAATTGGCGCTGAGGTTCAAATTGTGTGTTTGGATCAATGTATCGAATAGTGTATGTGATCTATAATGTAATTGTTCATTTAATATGTTGTTTGGTTGTAGTACGTGATGTCTGTATATTTCAAACTTACCTAAAAGTAGAAAACTAAACACAGCTGAACAATTTGAAATATACAGACATCACGCACTACAACCAAACAACATATTAAATGAACAAATACAGTATAGATCACATACACTATTCGATACATTGATCCAAACACACAATTTGAACCTCAGCGCCAATTCCCTCCCACCATCAACCCCCACCACACACACCAGTCCATAACCGTTATACTGTTAAAATGACATTCAGTATTTAATCCCACTGAGGAAGAGGAACATCACCTCGAAACGTTTGGGAAAGATAAATGAAAGTAAGTTCAATTGTGAAAGTTTATATATAATAATACTAAATATTAAGGCATATTTTAATAAAATTAAGCTAATTGATTTTAGCATGTAGACAAATTTTACAAATAAAGTTTAGTTCATAAGATTATTTTGCTGTGCACTCAGTGTAAGTTGTGGACTCACACTTATGAAATGATAAGTCAAGGAGTTTTTGATGAAATTCTATTTAAAAGTCCTTTCCAGATACTTTTTTTGTTTAGTTTTGTTACGTCGTTGTACTGTCTTAACTTCTGCTAAATTAAAAGCAAGTTGCAGAAGTTCCATTCTTGTTAGAAGAATTAGTTTTTTAAATCTACTACTCTAACATAGTGTGAAAGACAAATTTTGTATTCTGTTAAATTTTATTAATAAAATGGCCTAATCAAGCAAATATGTCAATATTCTTCCTTTTTTATAGTAGTTCAGCTGTTGTGGAGTATGCTTTTTGGCTTATTAAATCTTAAATTGAAAGTACCTGACAACACCAAATCCATTTTTTCCATGTTATTCTCAGTCAAAGCCCCTTCTTTTGTTTATTTCTTTAGACAAAGACATTTACCTGATTTAAACAACATTACATTAATAATAATAATATTTATTACCAATTTTCCTTTACATATAATAAAAAAAATTATACAATAAAGGACTTATAGGGGGCATAAATGCCCGTACATAGGTTGGTCCTTAGAATTAATATTTATATACTTAATACTAATTGTGAGTTTTACCTCACCGATCATAGTAATATATTAAAAAATAAATTATTTTTCAATTTTAACAAAATTTTAGTTTGTACTATAATACAATTCAATAAATAAATGAAAAAAAGAGAAAAAAAGCTCCATATCATAATAGCCTGTTTTTTTGATTATCCAATAACAATGTTCCTAATTTTTTCTTTGATTTTTTTAAGCACTTTTATATTTACACTTAGATTTTTCAGTTCATTAGGTAATTCATTAAAATATTTTATGGCATAATACACATAGCTTCTTTGCCCAATACTTAATAGGTGTCACGGCAATATAATACTTTTATACTGTGTGTTGATTCGATTTTGTAAAAACTCACTTTTTAGATCATTGTATTGATAAACTATAGAATTCACTACAAACACCTGTTTAATCTTTAATGGTTTATTCGAATCTTGTTCATTGACTCCAATAATTTTAAGAATACACTTTTGCAGCCGATCCAATGCATCTAGAGATGATTTATATAGACCCCCCCAGCCTATGATAGCATACCCTGCCACACTATGGAATAGTCCATAGTATATTTCTAGTAGTTGCTTTTTTGATAAAATTTGTTTCCCAAGTCTGTAAAAAACGTAGACTAAGTATTTGGTTTTTTTTACAATGTTAGCCACATGTACATCCCACTTCATGTTAAAGTCATATGTTATTCCTAGATATTTACTAGTTTTAACTCTTTTCAATTTTTGACCATTTATCTTAATTTCAAAGTCATGCGGAACAGAGTCTCTATAATTTCCAAAAGTGATAAAAACAGACTTGCTTATGTTGAGTACTAGATTATTGTGATAGAGCCAAGAGTATATATAATATCTAATTTAGTTGACATATCTGTTGCAAGTTCAGGCCATGTCTTTGCTTTCATTGGTACTGCTGTATCATCAGCATATGCTATTAATACATCTTGTAACATTAGTAAGTCATTGATATATAAAATAAACAATAAAGGTCCTAATATAGAGCCCTGGGGCACTCCGACATTTGTTTTAATAGGCTGACTTCTAGTCCCATTCACTTTTACAACTTGTGTCCTGTCATGTAAATAACTGGCTATCAGGGATAAGCTTACACCTCTTATTCCCATATTCTGTAATTTGGATATAAGTATGCCATGATCGACAGTGTCAAAAGCTTTGGAGTAGTCCAAAAAACTTACAACAGTTGGTATGCTAATACTTAGATTTTCATAAATAAATTTGCTAAGTAGGGCTATAGCATCATCTGTACCTTTCTTCTTGAGAAAGCCAAATTGTTTAGCACTTAACAGGTTATGTTTCTTTACAAATTTAAATAATCTGGTAAAAATAATTTTTTCAAAAATCTTAGCTAAATTTGATATCAGTGCGATCGGTCGATAATTGTTAACCAAACTTTTTACACCTTCCTTATAGATAGGACAAATTACAGCTTTCTTAAATTGATATGGACATGTACCTTGTATCATAGCAGTATTAATAATGTGAGTCAAAGCAGGAGTTATGAACAGAGCAGCTAGCTTAACTGTATAGGCATGAATTTCATCACACCCACCAGGTTTATTTTTGAGTTCACGAATAGTTTGGTAAACTTCTGACTCATTTGTTGGTGTCAGAAACATAGTATGCTGATTAATTGATATATCTGGTATTTCATGCTGCAGAATAGGAGGAGTCGCACTTTCATTCAGCCTAGATACTATTGTGCTGAAAAATTCATTAAAATAATTAGCCTTTGTACAATCATTGCTGTTTAGTTTATTATTAATCAAAATATCATTTATTTGTCTATTTTTTGAATTACGATCCAATTTTAGATGAACATATCTCCACATTTTTTTAGAATCAGCGTGTTGTAGTTGTTTTTCTTCATGCCTATTTTTAGCAGCCCTAAGTAATGATTTAAGTCGTTTTTCGTAATTTAAGTACAGCTCTTTTTTAGCAAGTCGTCTTGACTATTCTTCCAGGCTTTATATAATTTGTTTTTGTTGTTAACTGAATTAATGAGAGCAGGGGTAATCCAGGTCTTTCTTGGTTTTTGAATTTTTGGCTTAGTTTTGTGTGAAAGTTCATTGATAGTTTGAATCTTGTTTATTAGCAATTCTAATGCTTCATTGTTATTTGGTGTATTACAGACTTGTTGCCATTGTTCTGAAGCACACAGCTCCAAAAATCTTTTTTTCTTTATTTCAAAAGATACTGTAAGTTTGCATTTTATGTTGTTTCCATGTAGTGATATTAAAACGGGGTAGTGGTCTGTGATAGAGTCAATTAATTTACCAGATTTTGCTGTGTATATTCCTTTCATGAAAATATGGTCAATGCAAGTTCCATCTTTATAATTCTTTATAGGATGAGTACAAGTATTTATCATTGATTCATAACCATTTTGCAGTAATTGGTAGAAATAATCCTCAGTTCTTTCATTAAACTCAATGAGATCTAAGTTAACATCACCCAAAATCATGTGGTTTGCAACAGTTTTGTTACTTAAGATTTATATAAAATAAAAATAAACATAAACATATAAAATAAAAATTTCTTATTTGTTTCAGTTAAGTATGAATTAAGTCTGGAGCTACCCTACAACCCTGTGTCTAACTAACCGACCTTCATGATAAAAAAAGTTTAATGTTGTAGAACACAGACTTTTTTAAACCAGTTTTGTCAGTGATCACACTTGATATGTAGTTATAAGCTCACATTAAACAATGAAAGTATTAAACTCATCATAAAATATACACTTTAGTAATAAAAAGTTGTATGTGTTATACACTTTGATGAACCAAAACAAATTATATAAAATTTACAGCTCAGGAAATGAAAGTGTAATTTAATTTGAAACCCAGAATAACCTGCTGCAAACAAATTGTAGTGTGACTGTAATTTACATAAAATTATCAAATTACAAAAGGTATTTTGTAAATAATAAATTTTTATTAAAAAAAGGATGTGGTTTAAGTACATCTTGTAAACTTGTTTTTTCAGACACATGTCAAGTACCAGTTAAAGAGCAGATCTGAAAATGCACCTCACATCTACAGTGTGGGCGACAGTGCATACCAAGATGTGCTTCACCATGAGGAACAACAGGATATTATATTTTCTGGTGAAACACTTTCAGGAAAAACAACTAATTTCAAACATTTAATTAACCACTTACTTTACCTGGGACTAGTGAGTAGTGATGTTTGTTTATAAAAACTTTAATATTTTATCACTTTTACTGACAAATATGATTCATATGATTTGTTTATTTGTTTTAGTTTTGACTTACTAAAATAGATATACCTGTTATATTGTCCGTTTTGTGCAGTTAACTCATATACTTCAAGAATTAGTGTGATGTTTGTGTGTTAATAATCTATGTTGAAACAAATAGGATTGTCGGAACGGAACATACACTAATATGTAAACTATCCAACCTTCTAATACCTAGAAGACTGGTTGGTTATCTGGACATTAATAAGTAAAGGTTACTTTGCTCAAAATTGAAATAATTTGTTGTTAAAACTCAAATATTTTTATAAGATTGCTGTAAGAAAGTAAAGTCAATTTTTCATTTCTAATAGAGAACCGGTATTGAATGTATTTGTTAAACATACAGAGACATCTATAAAAAAAAAATAATACTTTCAGCACAACCTATACCCTGTTGTACAGTAAACACATTGAATTTAGTCTGCTCTTCTTACCATCTTAGTATTATACGTGCTTACTACATAACATGCTATATTTGAGCAAAATAAAATTATTTCCTTTTCTCTCTTGTTGACAAAACTAAAATCATTTTGAAGTTGAAACAAAGATGTTCTCAACTGGAAGCTGAGTAGGATGCCAACTGTATAGAAATTTAATGAAACATGTGAATTTGTTTTGAAACATTGACACATTCTGACAATGGAGAAAGCAATACTCACATGGAGAAAAACTATGAAGACAGATTACCAGTATGTCTAAAGAAGTAGCAGTATATTCTGCTTTATACACATGACTTATGCACACACAAAAAGTTGAGAGCCCATTGTCAGTGGAACATTGTTGTTAAACACCAGTTGTATGTAAATTTACAAAAAAATATTAGTAAGTTAAAAAGATTTAGTTCTAGGTGTTGAGTAAGAGAGTAATGATATGGAAGATCCCTGTAAGATAGTTTGTTAGATTACACAGAGAAGTAATATAATAAATATATATAAATATTAAATTAGATGTAAACTGTAAAAATAGTTTAATTAAATATTAATTTTCTTTAATACTGTAACAGATAAGACAAAACAATAAGTAGTTTTAGTTAAAAGAGGTGCTAAGGTTTTTTACTTTAATTGCAGAGCCCAAATAAAATTGGTGACAAAATACAGGCTTCACTGAATATATTACATGCAATGGGTAACGCAGCAACACCTCTTAACAATAATTCAACTCGTCATGTCTTGCAGACACAGATCACGTATGCCAATTCAGGGAAAGTTAGTGGTGCAATATTCTGGTTATATCAGTTGGAAAAATGGAGAGTTGCTGGCTGCAGGTTTGTAAAATATTTAAGTTTTGTTTTTTTAAACTTTTTTCCATGTCTACCTCATTATGACATTCCTTTGTGAAACCCATAGTGACCACTGGCCCTACAGTACAAAGCTCATTATTGTTGTAGTATAAAGTTATCTGTATAATAGCTTATTAGTAAATAACAACTTTATTGTTAAAATAGCTTTTTGATATAAACAAGCCAATAAAAATAGTTATCTTTTTATTCAGTTATAAAAACTATTTTAGTTTGTTTGAAACATAAAACAACAAATTTAATATGATTGTAATTTTACAAAGAATATTGTAAAATTTTAATTTTGATATTCTGTAAACAATATTCTAGTTTGATCTCATTTATATCCTTTTATTGATTTCCCGTCTCTTATTGTTAATTCTAGCATAGACATTTTCCTAGTGCAAAGATTCTTTTAAGTAAGTGCTTTCACAGTATAGTGCTAAACCTGTTGCTATATTGTCATCCAGGCCTGGGTTTCTGTAAGGTTGTGCTTTAAGATTTGGCACCCTACTGATAGAGATTGATGCCCTATAGTAGCTGTTGCATGTTGTCTATGCAGATTTTTCTACAGCATAGCTTTATGCTTCCATGGATAAATTCCAGGGGAGTTAGCTTCAGATGGCATCTTGTCATGGAGCAATTATTGAACCCACTAGCCTAAAACTAAGACATTGTAACATTGATGCAACGTAACTATCATGCATAGAACCTAAGTGATATTAGTAATGTAATATGTAATAAGCAGGATGATGAAATGCTCTGGTCATGCAGGTGTCTTGAGAAGTTTCTTCTAGAACATTAGAACACAGAACCTTATGATACATTCTTATCAACATCACACTTGACAGGTGATCTTGGCTGATTGTAAATAGTCATGTTGTGAACAGTTGTGAGTTGGATGTGTGTTGTAAATAGAGTTTGTAACGAGACATTTAGGCCTACCCGGGGTAATAAATAAATTTTATTGTGTTTAATAAAAAGTAAATAAAATTTTATGATGTAATAATAATTTTGGGAGACATAAACGTAAATTCATCATATGGTAAATTTTATTGGAAGAAAATTAGAAAAAGTAATTGTAAAATATTATTCATGAATTATAACGACGTAGTAGACAAACGGGCAAAATTGTGCCAAGGTCAGCTCCAGACGCTAGTAGAACAGTTATTTTGAGAAATAGTGACTAACAGATTATGTAACAACATCAGACGATGTTACGTCAGTGCATACGTCACGCTGCTATGCGGGGTGTGTCAGCCAGACTTCACATATTAAGTGCATATTGGCGTAGGAATACAAACAAAACAATAAGTATTGGTCATGTAACCCATGACCAATTCAGAAAATAGTGCAGTTCGCCTCACCCCAGTATAAAATTACTCCGTGAGCCGGCCGGTCACGAATATAACTTTCGAAACAAAAACTACGGGCACCCGTATCAGCTAAATATGTAAAAGTACAACAGATACATTAATAATTGAAATGAAGTGAAAGTTGAGTTTTAATTAACAATTTCGATATGAGTGGTGAATAAAAAAGTGAAAAGGAAATCAGAGATGAAGCCAATTACGTAAGGAGACTGGACTATGTAGATAAAATTCAGCTGAGTAACAAAATGGGGTTTGAACAAAATTGTAATAAGGGCTAAACCAAAATTTATCATTATAAAGTTATTTTAAAAGAAAAAAATGAGATCTCTTAAGGGTATGGGGTATTTGTGTCTGTGTGAATGAGTGGAAAGTATGTTAATATAGAAGTGCTGGTTGCGCATATTTATAAATTTATTTGATTTGTTGTTTTACAATTTCTAGATTAAATAATTAGTTTGTTTTATTAATTGAGCCTCATGGCCAAATATGTTCAAGATGATTTAAAAAGAGTGAAATGTACAAGTGTGGGAGTGAAATGAAAATAAAAGGGAATTGTCATTTGGTAACACATTAATAAATGAGTTATTTACTGCAAACAAACCATTCTGAATCTCCTGTTCGCTTAAAATCGGATCTGGCCCGAAATGGTAAGTACACATTTGGTTCTAGTAGGTGGCAATACAAGATGGCGCCCGAAAAAATTTAGAAAGTAAACAATGAATAACATCAAAATTAATTAAATTCATAATTTTCAGTAAAAATTATATCACAATTGGCTTCCGAACTTAGGGACATTATATATAAAGAAATTTATATAAATATAGGCCTACTTGGAGAGCAGAATGGTCGTTTGAAGTAAAAATAAATTTTTTTGGTACGTAGAAATAGACGTAGATGACGAGAGTGTCACATAAGGTTATGTTACAGTGTTATTGATAAATGTGTATTATAAATAAGTAAGAAATCAAATAATTTAAACAAATGGATAATAACGAGATTGTAGTTGAAATGAGCGAGTCGGTTGGTGTGGGGGAACCAGGGGTTCATTCAACCCCAGTAAATCGATCAAAAGAATTCAGCTTAACTGATTCAGCTATAGATGACTCGAGTACTCTATCAACTCCAACCTCAAAGAAATGTAATAGTCAATTCGACAATGATGTAATGAATTTTTTACAGAAATAATTTCAAGTAATCAATAGTCGTTTTGATGTAAATGATATTAACATGAATGAACAAAAATGTCATTTTAACGCTAAATTTGATGAAATGAATACACAAAATGTTAAGTTTGAAACTAACATGAATAAACGTCTGAATGAGATGGATGAACATTTTAGTACAATTAAAGACCAAATATTAGAATCAATAAGTAGCAATTGCGAGGAAAAGATTGACGAAATGAATCAAAATTTAGAAAGTAAATTAAATCAAATAATGAATAAGAAGTTAGGTGACAGTGTTATAGTTATGACAAATATTAATAGTGACAAAATAGTGGAAGAGGTAGTGGTAGATAGTAAAGTATTAAATAGTGATGTTAATTACAATTCTGAGAGTATAGTGGGGGTAAAGAATAGTGGAGAAACAGATAAATTAGATGAAAATAAAGACAATCAGATGACATATAATAAGGTAAGTAGGGGTGAAAATTATGAGACTATAATTAAAAATAGTGCTGATGAAGTTTTAGTGGAAGTTTTAGAATGTAATAATGGAATGTTAGTGTGTGTTGATGGGTTAAAGAGAGTGTGTAAAGAGAGTATAGAGGCAGAAGGGTTGCAGAGGGTAGGTTTTCCCCAGGTTTATTGTGAACCATGGTGTTTACCAATGTTTGTTGAAGGGCAAGAGTCCCTTATTATTGGAAGACATGAGGTCTTTGAGTTGTTCCCCGAATTTTTATGAGTTAATGCCCTCTGTATGGGATGGTAGAGAAAGTGTGATATGGTGTTATGGTGAGAGGTATTGTGGTGAGAGAGAGAGAGAGAGAGAGAGAGAGAGAAAGAGAGAGATAGAGATTTTTAAAGTAAATAGAAATTATAGAGAATTTGTAGAGAGGTTATGTGGAGAGAGAAGTAATAATAATGAGTACTTACCTTATAGTGAATACGTACCTTGTATTAAAGCTGAGATAGCAGCAATAGTAGATGATGATAATAATGATAACAATTACTTACCTTGGGAAGTAAAGGGTGTAGTAGTAGATAACTGTGATGACGATAGTAATGACTTTATTACTTACCTAATCAGGACAGATAATACTAAAGGTGACAGGACCATACCCTATGATGACATGGTACATGATAAATTGATATGGAATAAGCCTATTAATTCAAACGACATTGTGGAAAGATATAAAAATTTAAATAAGTATTATATTGATAATAATAATATCATATATTTAATAAAAAATAATGAATGTAGACCCAAGATTCGACTGTTGTTCGATGATGGTGGATAAAGTGTTTTATTGTTTATGAACATTTAATTATGTGGACAGTGTTTTTTAAAATGGATTGTTTATGAACTGATTTTGGTCAACAATAACAAATAATAAGTTGGATTGTATATTTTTTTTGTATTAATGTCAATGTATTTGTGTATTCTTGATGTGTGTATTACATGTAATTTTATGTAAACCATGTATGTAACAGGAAGTTATAGTTTAATTGATTAAACTAACAATTAACTTTAATTGTTAAATAATAACAATTGACTTTTTTTTTTGTTTTGACTAAACAAATGATGAAAGTAATGATGAAATTTTAAATAATTGAATTAAATAATTGAAGATTAATTACTTAATTAATGTTGTACAAAAGAAAGTTTGATAATGAATGTAAATGATTTTATGAGATTTAAACTTGCTAATAAATAGTGAATGAATATAAAGTGGTAAAAGATAGAATTTGGGTGATAGTAATTGTTTAAGTAGGGCATTTGAGTTAATCAAAGTTAACTTTAATGGGAGTTAGAGAGAATAAGAGTTGAAATACAAATAATACAGAAACAGGGTAATAGTAGGGACACAGTAGAGGGAGTGATTATATGTGAAGAAGGTGAGTAATGTTATTAGAGAATAAATAGTTGATTGTGATATTTTGTAGATGAAAGTGAGGCGATTAAAGAGTAATTAGATGATGGGGGAAATGTGTAAAGGGGGTGGTGTGATGAGGAGTCCTCAACGAAAAGTGTTGTGGCAGGAGGGGAACCGATATGCGCTGGAAAGGGTTACCTAGGGAGGGTCCGGGAACCAAATAAGGGAATGAGCATTGGGAGGGAACACACATCCTGAGTACAAAGGGGTAGAGAGTATTTTAGTTATAAGGGTAGAATGATTCGAAATGAGTTAGAGTAGTAAGTGAGGTAGAGAATGGTTGGTAGATGTTTGGAGAGATTGGTGTCACACTATGTAAATCTGTCAGTGGTTGTTGTTAGTAGGAAGAAAGGTGAGTAAGGTTAGATATATAAATGCCAATTCAATAAAGAATCATAGTGAATAACGGAAAATCACCCAAACTAATAAATGATGAAAATAAATAATAAAAACTTCATAATTAAAATGTAATAAAAAATAAAATGTTATGTAAGATAAAGGTTGATAATAAATTTGAATTTTTGTGGAGAATTAAATGGTATAGTAAATGAAAGATAATTGATAATTAATTGAAATTGATAATTAATAAAAGTTCAATTGAAATTAAAATGTAATGTTTATAATTCTATATGCAAACTTAAAGGTGAATTGTTTATTTTAATGTAATAATTGCAATGTTAATTATGTGTGTATTATTATGTATTATGTTTATTATGTATTAGTGTAGGAATTTAAACATGAATTGTATGTATGTATAACATGTTTTAAATGCGATTCCCTACATTTCGGGCGATCTCAGTCTTACCAACCCAGATCGTGGTTTTGGATGACAACTAGCTGTGGGCAGGAATTGTAAAACTGACCACAGTTGGTTGCCTTTGAAATTGGTCAAACATAGAAATTTAATGGGGTTTAATAAGGGAATCTAAGATTATTTGGAACACAGGCTATTTTCACCCAAATAGGGGTGGTAGACCTTAGGGGGCATATGTTAAGATAATGAGTAGGGGTACTTACCCTGAAGTTTTGTAACGCTGAAGCAAGGATGGGAGTGAGAGAAAAGAAAAAAGTGCTTACTCCTTCCGCCTCAGTCCTTGTGGAGGCAACTGGACGCAACAGTCCATGGGGAGCAATAGTGTGTGTGGAGAAGAAAAGGGGATGCTTATTATTAACAGCGCCGGATAAATAGAATTTCTGTTAATAATAATATTTTATAAAATGTTAAATGGTTTTGAATTGTTCTAGATACAAAAGAGAAAATGTTTAAGAATTGTAGAAAAAGGGAGGTATAGATAATTGTATTTGAGTAAATTTTGATTATGTGTTTAAATATTTTGGAAGTATTATTGCATTAGTATAAAGATTTGTATTTCTTCTTGTAAATGGGAAAGGATTAATTATTATCGATTGGAATCGAATATTTCATAAATGTTAATGGGAGCGCTTTAAGAGAAAGGAACATCTGTACAATAATTATTGTATTCATATATATATGTTAGGAAAAAAAAACCCAGTGCTTCTTAACGCAAACCAGCACAGCTAAGGGGAAACAGATCAGTTAGGGATATAGTAATATACAAGGCCACTAGTTGATATTTTGATTTGTTGTTTCAGAGTCTGGTGATGCTGTGGCGGCAGTCCTGAGCTGGCCAGAGCGTCAGAGCAGGAGCGTTAAGTACCCGTCTGACTTTATGGTGTTGGGATCTCGAGAGAGAAGTCCAGTAAGGTCATTCAGGTGTGGTCACAGTCACTGGACCGAGGGTGAGTTAATAATTTTTTTTTATATAAACCATACAGGGGTTTGTGGCGACATATCCTGACTGATCCCTTTAGCAAGTATGAATGTGTCAATGAGAGTTTTTATGCTTCGGCATAAAACCTCTCATTGAGGGGGTATTGTAACGGGAAATTTAGGCCTACCCGGGGCATTAAATAAATTTTATTGTGTTTAATAAAAAGTAAATAAAATTTTATGATGTAATAATAATTTAGGGAGACATAAACGTAAATTCATCATATGGTAAATTTTATTGGAACAAAATTAGAAAAAGTAATTGTAAAATATTATTCATGAATTATAACGACGTAGTAGACAAACGGGCAAAATTGTGTCAAGGTCAGCTCCAGACGCTAGTAGAACAGTTATTTTGAGAAACAGTGACTAACAGATTATGTAACAACATCAGACGATGTTACGTCAGTGCATACGTCACGCTGCTATGCGGGGTGTGTCAGCCAGACTTCACATATTAAGTGCATATTGGCGTAGGAATACAAACAAAACAATAAGTATTGGTCATGTAACCCACAACCAATTCAGAAAATAGTGCAGTTCGCCTCACCCCAGTATAAAATTACTCCGTGAGCCAGCCGGTCACGAATATAAGTTTCGAAACAAAAACTACGGGCACCTGTAACAGCTAAATATGTAAAAGTACAACAAATACATTATTAATTGAAATGAAGTGAAAGTTGAGTTTTAATTAACAATTTCGATAAGAGTGGTGAATAAAAAAGTGAAAAGGAAATCAGAGATGAAGCCAATTACGTAAGGAGACTGGACTATGTAGATAAAATTCAGCTGAGTAACAAAATGGGGTTTGAACAAAATTGTAATAAGGGCTAAACTAAAATTTATCATTATAATGTTATTTTAAAAGAAAAAAATGAGATCTCTTAAGGGTATGGGGTATTTGCGTGTGTGTGAGTGAGTGGAAAGTATGTTAATATAGAAGTGCTGGTTGCGCATATTTATAAATTTATTTGATTTGTTGTTTTACAATTTCTAGATTAAATAATTAGTTTGTTTTATTAATTGAGCCTCGTGGCCAAATATGTTCAAGATGATTTAAAAAGAGTGAAATGTACAAGTGTGGGAGTGAAATGAAAATAAAAGGGAATGTCATTTGGTAACAAACTAATAAATGAGTTATTTACTGCAAACAAACCATTCTGAATCTCCTGTTCGCTTAAAATCGGATCTGGCCCGAAATGGTAAGTACACATTTGTTTCTTGTAGGTGGCAATACAAGATGGCGCCCGAAAAAATTTAGAAAGTAAACAGTGAATAACATCAAAATTAATTAAATTCATAATTATCAGTAAAAATTATATCACAAGTTGAGAGTTCCGTGAATCATTATGTCGAATGTATTGTGTATCACCAGATTGGTGAAAGTATTACATGTTTAATTTATGGCAAGGACTACTGTAATTATTTAAATTAGTTAATTTTATTATTGTTTGTGAGTAATGTATATGGGCAGTTGTATAACTAGGGTAGCTATTGTCATTGTTTCTCAAGTGTCATTGATTCATAGAAGTGTTAAACAAATTGTATCGACTTCTCTGTCATTCAATAATTTATTCTGCTGTGTTGAATCCAAATTCATTTGATTATTATAACAGTATCGTTAAAGTTGCCTGGTTTGTGCTATTTACCAGACTCAGGCTTATGAGAAGCCGTATCCTAGACTTAAAACAATGAAAGATTGATTCTCATTAACAAAATATAAGCTCCATTAGGGCAGTATGCCAAATGGCACCAGCATTCTTTACCACCCCTAGAGCTAGCTTTACAGAGGGCTAAGGCAAATGTCCAGATAAGTGAGGGCCTGGTTTTAGTCTATTGTTTACCAAAACATACAAAACTGTGTCAGTTCAACCTACTCCTTGGTACTCAATTCATCACACATACTTCAAATATCATGTTACCCTGCCTCCAGGCACAAAAAATGCACAGGAAGAAAACAAAAACATCGTATAAGTATTGAAAATGTACCTCAAACTTACAAAGTGAATTGTAATTTTGTTTTCTTTAGTGACTGAGTATGGACTGTATATTTAGCAATTTATTTAAACAATTTACATATTTTTTAATATTGTATGTTTCAGAATCAGACAGCATGCAAACTTTCACATATTTTATTATTTTTATGACTGGCTTGAATCAGTAGGGAGTCTAGACAAATATAAATTGGATGGTGGTAGGTTTTATAAATATCTCAGAATATCTGACAGTGATGATGATGAGAATACTCAGTCTCCTGCTCCTCCTGGTCCACGTGAGAAACCAAAAGAGAATGTGAAAAAGTTTGAAGAGATTCAGAAACACATGAATGACTTAGAATTTGAAAGTGAAGAACAAGAGCTTTTGTGGAAAGTACTGGCAGCTATTCTGTTATTAGGGGAAGTTGATTTCAAAGGTGATAGTGAGGGCAAAGCAGAAATAAAGAATGCAGATGTCGCTAACAAAGGTGGGTAATTCTGTAACAATAACAAAATTTAATTCAATTGATGCTGGACATGATTTTTATAATATGGTTTGCTGCACTGTTGAATATAATTTGTATGCTTCATATTGTTAAATATAATTATACCACTACCAACTCGGAACACAAAGTTTTTTATTGGTAAAAACATAAAAGTTTTACGTTGTAGCCTCAAACAGTTTTCACTTATTATAAGCTTTGTCAGAGGAAAAACTTGAGTGTTCTTAGTTGGTACACAATTGTTGTTATTGTGCTTTTATTCATTTTAGAAGTAGACAAATTTAGATATACAGATCTATTGTATGAATAAAGTAAGACACTAATATAAGCTCTTCAAATAACAATTGTTTTTATTCAAAATTGTTAAAAAATTTTCTGTGTGGTGCTGTAAATTTTATACTATAATTTTAGTCTATTCATACTACATACAAAATTTCATTTATTTCTTTTCAGTTGCTCAATTGTTGGATGTGGATGAAAAAAAATTCTCTTGGGCACTGTGTAATTACTGCCTTATTCAAAATGGTTCTGCTGTTAAGAGACGTCATACTGTTTTAGAAGCTAAAGAAGCAACACATGTACTTGCAAGGGGCATGTATTTCCGTATTGTAGACTGGCTTGTGAACATGATCAACGTGAAATTGTCTTTCAGTAGAGCTGTTTTGTAAGTATTTTAGTAATCTAACAATTTAAAACCTATAAACAAAATTATTTAAGAGTGCATGTGAGGTTAAACCGACTTTACATTTGTATTTCATTAACATATTAAATCAGTTAACATGACATTCAATGCCTGTTCAATACAGTTGCAATGCATAGTCATTGCAAGTACAGTACAGGCCTATAACCTCGATGCCAATATCACCTCGAATTTGACTGAAATACCCTTCACCACAAAGAAGTCAATTACATCTGGGATCTTCTTTTTATTTTCAGGTTAATACATGAGTTTATCTGTTGACTGTAATTCACATGTAATTTCCATGCTAGCTTCATATAAACCTTTTCCTTTTGGTGTTGTAAGCCTGGAATCCTGGTATGTATCATTCACATTAAAAATCTCCTCCTATTATAAAACGATTACCCTGAATTTGGAAAATTCATGATATTCCATTTCTCTAATTTGTATCTTGGAAGACAATACACAGCTGTTAGATTATACTTTGTATTCTTTGCATGTGTATTCACTGTTGTTGCTTGTATTACCTTCTTCAATTTTAACTTCTTTGTATGCAAAATATTTTCCTTTATTATCACAGCTGACCCTTCTTTGGCTTTATTAGATGGGTGGATTAAATAGTAAATCTGACACTCTTTTATTTTAACTAATGTTTTACTAAGTAAAAGGTGATTCAGAAATTAGACAAACATCTATTTTATAATTTTTCTCAAGAATACTGTTAGTTCTTGGAGATATTTATAAACCCATTGGCATTCCATTCTCTGCTACTCGAACGATATCCATCATGATTAATTATTCTTTCTAGCAGCAGGTCTTTTCTTCCTATAATTTATTTAATATATCTAAGGTAATTTTATTAGTTACATCTTGTTTATTCAGTTTTTTCTAAAATTAAATTAAGTATCTGTTTAACATCAATATCTTCCTTTTTATTTTCTTTAGATTTAATAATCTGAGCAAAAAACATTGAATCACAATTTGCTTCTCCATTTAACCTGTCAGTTCTACATTAGAATTTCCTTCCAGATAATTTTAGATATTTTCTATATTTTGTCTACAAAATTGCCGCTTCATTGTCCCTTTGTTTTCCATTTCCATTCTCCTTTTCTTTAGCTCTTTTACTACTTCACAACACCAATAACTAGTTGGGTGATTTCCATTGCAATTTATGCATTTAGAGGTAGTAATATTGCTCCATTTACAATCTCTAGTCAGATGTCTGCGTGCACACTTGACATATCATGGTTCTAATTAGCAGTACCTTCTTGTTTGATTGAAGCCTTGACACCTTTTACATTGGGGTATTAATGTAGATGTCTATTTTAATGGCCCTATTTTGACTATAATACCGTGTACCACTTTTATTTCATACATTTTTCTAATATCTTCACTCATTTAAATACCAACATGAATAGCATGAATTCACTTTCACACCCATTCTTTATACAGTGAAGTGACACAGTGAAGAGGATTTGGGTGCCCCCCCCCCCCCCCGATGAAAAAAGAAAATTGCAACAATTAAGAACAATATGTCAGTAAAAATGTAGTTATTTAAGTCTAAATTATATAATTAGACTAATTAATTATGTCAGTATGAACATTTTGTACTCTCAGGGTTAGGTCTATGCTCTTTTAGTGAGTAGGAATGTTTATTCAGCTAACAGTGTAGCCAACTTTAGTCCAGTCAAATGGTGGTTTTCCCGTAACAAAATTGCGGAAGTTTTTTTCTCAGCGGTTCTATATGTTTTTTGGGGTGCTGAATCCGAATTTCAAGTTTGCTGCCTTGTAGGAGGTCGGCTTCACAACGAAAAACACAAAAAACCTCAAAATTTTTGCACTTTTTTCAGTTTTTCGCTTATATCTCGAAAACTATGCGTTTTTTGAAGATGACCACTCTATACAAAATTAAAGTAGACAAATTTTCTACAAAATGCACTAGTCAACTTTGATTTTCTGACAAGCGGTATCGGCGCTAGAGCACACTGAAAAACAGCAATTTTTTGGCCCTTCTGCGAAAACGTTAAAAACGCCCACTCCCACCCCTACAACTCGAAAAATATACATGTTATCAACGAAAACCCTTATACCAAGTGAAAGTACATTAAAGTTCCTACAAGAGACATCTCTAACGTTCAATTTTCTCATAAGGGGGGAGGGAGCAAAGCGAAAATTACAAAAAATGCCTTTTGCGCCCTACAGCCAAAACGACCCCTCCCACCTGTCTATCTCTCATCGGCGCTATACTTTCGATGTATTACGCTTAAAAGAGGTTGTTTTGAATGAATTGATGGCAAAGCATGTTTGATGAAAACATTAACAAATTATATTTACAACATATTAGGTACATTACACTGAATATAAAGCTGAATATGAAATCTATATGTAGTAATGTACATGTGTCATGAAATGAGTGAAAGTCGAGCCCAGGATTGGGTCATCACTTCGAGTAGGTTCTCCATCTGGAAAAGAAAGAAGGCATTTAGTGTTAGAACATGGTACAAAAGACAGATAAGTTGTATAGTGAAGTATCGATGTATGAAGAAATACCTGATGTCATGTGCGCAGTTATTTTAGTCGTCTCTGTTTGGTTGTTGGTGGCCCAGGCAATGTTTCTTGGGCACTAGAAGGTCCAGGTGAAGGGTCTTGGGCAATGGAAGGTCCAGGCAAAGGGTCAGGGGCTGTGGAAGGTCCAGGCTGAACAGTGAGTTGTTGCTGTTCTTCAACTGAAAAAATTGTAATAGAATGATTAATGTTATGATAGAGAAAAACTGATTAGTAAAGATGCATAATGCTGCAAAATATTACATGAATTAATACCTTCTGTCGCCTCAGCTGCTTCAGACAGTGGTACTGCAAGGGGCTCGTCCAGGTCGTCTTCCTCTTCTGCATCCAAATTGTCGTCGATGTTGGAGCACGACCCTTCACATTGCTGGCACAGTTTCGTGCAGAACAGTCCTGCTTGCCTACACCGACCTTGGCAATCTGTCTTGCATTTGCAAGATATAAGCTGAAGAAGCCTCTCGGGAGCCAGGGGTTTCAGTGTGGTAATGGGAACCAACCCATTTTCTGTCAACTTCCACCCCCCACTGCTCTGGATCCAAGTAGTTTCCGATCCACTGCTGCACCTAATGGAAAACTCTGAAGGCGTGTTGTTGAGCTGCAGCTTCAGTGGGAGGTATGGAAGCCGTGTTTGCTGATGCCTTGTAGGCTGATGTCACGTATTGCTTATACCTCAGCTTGTTGAGTGTTGTGGTTGGGTGGTTACCACCATAAAGGGCAATCAGAAATTTCTCACCAGCAGCTGTTATTTCCTTTGGATGGGCTGAAGGATCAGTAAATTTAGTAATGTATGATTCAAGATCCAAATTTTTGGAGAGGGTCTTGAGAAATTTAACCTTGTCTTGGTTGAATAACGCGGACGTAGAGTCACAACCACTCATTGCGTGGAGGAAGAGCATGTAGTTGGCAACACTCTTCTCCACTGCACTTCCCAGATGGTAGAGGAGCTGAGGGGCTTTACCTCTCCCTGGCTTGAGGAAATATACATTGGGGGGAGTTTGGAGATCCATCATTATGACCAGAAGGTCAACATCTTCCCCCACAATTGCGACACTCTTGTGAGCCGAAGCCAGGGATTCTGCCGTCCGCACTATCAGTGTGTCTGCATCATCAGCTGCCTGCTTGGAGGCGATTCCACTTTCATTGTATTTGTCATCAGCATGGTGATTAGTCTATCCTTGTTTTTCGCATTCGATAGAAAATTTACTTGTGAAACTGTTGGTGTCATGGTGCTGCTAAATTGTATCTCCACGGACTGCTTTTTGGTCGACCTCCTCAAGCGCTCCATGGACTTGGTACTCTTCTGTCCGTCCGAGTACCCATCGAACACAATTGTCGCACTTTGATTGTACTTACTTCATACATAATGGATATATGAGTCGCAAATTTGTTCGAAGGTATGCCCACTCGACCATACGACTGGCCGGCTTTGTTATGTGGCTTTGTAACATACAACGTAAGGTTTGCTTGTTGTAACCAAAATATCCTCGCCGTACTTCTGAAGGAATTTTCTCTAATGGCTAATTTCCTCACAGGGTACTCCAAATTGCGTTTTGAGGGAGGCTTTTTGATTTGTTTCTTGGTATAGTCCAGAGGCACCTCCTCTCCACACAAAAAACAGTTAGTTTTAAAGGCAAAGTCAGGGATACTTGAACGCAGCGGTTTTGATTCAGGATTTTCTTGAGCCCTCTTCAAATAAGCAGCAATAGACTTTTCTGTTGCGTAATTCTTCCTGTATTTGTCATGAACTTCAATTTCAGTGTTTCTCTTAAATATTACAACCTTACCATCTTGTCTCTTCTTACTGGTTTGAATGAAAGATTTCAATCCATTTTCTCTCACAACACTCGTCTGTGTCCCATCTTCTAACAGTTTGTCACAAATTACACATTCCAGACGAGACATTATGCACGCTGACTAACCCACCACCTGCGAAAAAACATCATTAATAAAGTGAGTATTAAAAAAAAAAAATAAAATAAACATTAACTACTGCAGTTGGTCCCTAAAAATGTTATTCTCTCAACAGTTGATTCAATGGTGAGTTGGAGGGGAATGTGAGCAACAAAGGAATGAAAGGACCGCACCGTTAGGTAAGTAAAGGGGGAAGGGACTGGGTTCGGCCGTCCTCAAGGTGGCTCACAAAAATATTCACCTCCACAAATAAATAAAAATCGCTGTTTTTCAGCGCGCTCTAGCACCGATACCGCTCGTCAGAAAATCAAAGTTGACTAGTGCATTTTGTAGGAAATTTTGTCTACTTTGTATAGAGTGGTCATCTTTGAAAAACGCATAGTTTTCGAGATATAAGCGAAAAACTGAAAATAGTGCGAAAATTTTGAGGTTTTTTGCATTTTTCGTTGTGAAGCCGACCTCCTACAAGGCAGCAAACTTGAAATTCGGATTCAGCACCCCAAAAAACATACAGAACCATCGAGAAAAAACTTCCGCAATTTTGTTACGAAAACGGCAGTTTTGAACACCGATTGACTGGACTACTTGGTTTGCAATGTTTATACTGCAGTGATCTATTACTCACCAACTTAAAAACGTATATAAAACAGTTTTTTGTTTGCTATTCTAATCCATTCAGTACCACACGCACCACGGGTATATGCGGGGAGGGTACTAACCAGTCGAAAGGCTGAAGGACTACGATTCTAATCCATATGGAATTTTTGATAAATTTAGATTTTAATCATTTTTGCATTTTAATTTAATGCTTTATATTTTTTATTCTTTACTAATTAACCTACAACTGAATGTGGAATTCAGAACCCCATTTCAAGCCAATCCATTGCCTCTGCAGGTGAATTTATTTATATGAAAACTTCAATATTATGATGTGTGGCCAAACACTTACTTGCATATCCTGAAGAGTGATTTAAAAATATTTATTTTTAAAGACCTAATGTGTCCATTTTATAAAAATCTATGATTCATTTCTGCGCCAAATGAATAAACTGATTAATTCAATTTGCTGGAAATTTAACAGACACTAATCAGTGGCTCCAGCATTTCAAATGAATCATGGGGCTGAAGATGGATCAGACTGACAACTGGGTGGGACACACTGTAAAAATATTTGGCATGGATAGGAGTTCACAAATGGAATTAAAAGTTACAAAATGTGTTTCTGCAACAGGAATGGGTGGCGTTCCATCTCTGCAACCACTCCACATTATACAATTTTGGTGTATTTACTCTAATATATTATTTCAGTACACTTATATTTTTTAATCTTGTACTCTTCTACCTCAGTCAGTAGTCAGGAAGTCAGCAGTGAAAATGTTAAAGAAGTAAAATGCATTATATAAGAACACATCAAAATATACACTTTCTATACTCATGTCCGATAGAATCAGGTTTATTAAAACAACTGCTCCAATCAAGTTATTAGCCAATTGCTTTTTCAAGTCTTATAATTTCAGGCCATGCTGCTGAGCTGTTCATTATACATTGTATTCCTCAAGTACAATTTTTATCTTTTAAAGCACAAATCTCCTCTCACAGGATATAGTTAATAAGGGAATAGTAATAACTACTTGTGGCAACTTGTAAATTTGTCTCAATACTAATTTGTACCTTTCCAGTAGCTAAAGAAAAGCAGGTAAACTTTGAGGTTTTATACTATTTTTCTTGTCATGGTGTAAATCAGACTCTTTAATATTTTAATTTCCACATCCAAAGAATCTGTATCACACATGTGCTAACTGCTTCAATAAATCTTCACATAGAAAGGTTTCACGCATTGGAAAATTAGGGGGGGGGGGGCTGTGCTGACCCTGGCCACCAGTGGTACCACCCATGACACTAAGGTGAAGTTTTAAAAAATTCATACAAAACATTTAACTCTGTCAGGGTCTGCAGACAAAGGGAGAAAACTTGTGTCAGTTTATTAATACTGTTCATTTTATTTATATTATAATGTAGGCCTTAGTGTTACACGACTTTGATAAATTTTAGATACCTATTCATGTAACCCTTATATTTCCACTATTACCTTCTTTATTGTAACAAAATGGGTGACAAATAATGAGTTTTTCTTTTAACTTTTGTAATTTTATGCACAAAACACTAGATCCCCCAAGAACCTGCAAGAACCCTCCTCCAGAAGGAAATTCTCATTGTGCCTCTGCTTTATAACTTAAGAACTGACATAGTTCATGCTGAAAGATGTGTTCACTTGTCAACTAAGAGTGTTTGTAATGTGTGGATATGAGTTTAAATAAAAACCAAATACTGTAATACATTTGTTGATTGTAAACTTCTAGGGTGATCCTATATAACTAGATTCAAAATACAGTAGAACTCCATTTATCCGAACTTATCCGAATTAATGGAGTTTCGACAAAACAACAAATTCAGGAAGAAAAAGAAGAGGCAATGATCAAGAAGGAAGAGGAAAAAAGCAAAACAAAGTGTCGAAGAAAACGAAGCTGTATCAACTGAAGACATCCTCCAGATAATTATTGTAAAAAAAAATTCCTGGCTGTTCTGAGTTTGATGTGGATGACATAAATGAGTTTGCAGTGTGATTCACCGGACCCTGGATATAAAATTTTGGACGATGATGGTAAACAATGAAATCTCAGCAGATGGACAAAGGTGATGACAGCGTTGCTTCAGTTGAACCGCAGAAGGAACCTATGGCGAGTGAGGCATTCGCTTGTTTTGACATTGCCTTATAGTGGATGGAACGGCAGCCTAAATGCGACCATGTGCAGGTTCCTTCCGTCAAGCGATTGCGGGACCTGGCTGCACGCAAACGAGTTTCTACATCAAAACAATTAACTATGACATGTTCAACTGAAAAATTATAAATTATGTGTGAATATTATTTTTAATTTTTTTGTAGTACAAGTAAACATGTTGGAAAAGATGTGTGACCTGGTTCTTATTAAGATACCATATTTATGTAATAAAAATAAAAGTGATTTTTGAGCAATTTTCGTGTTTTCTTTCACAACATAACCTTTTTCTTATGTTTGTCCCAATTATCCGAATTTCTGCATATCCGAATTACGTCTGGGACTCATTAGTTTGGATAAATGGAGTTCTACTGTATTAGCTACAGAAACTCAAGAATACTGTAAATGGTCTTTCAGTAAAAATTATTTTTAAATTCTAAAAATAAATCAACAGTAATTAAATTAATTAATTAATTATTCTGAAACTGAAGACTAGGATTCGTTGCTGGTAACGAGTCTCTTTGAATATGCTTCAGTTATCTGGAATAGAAAACCATGATTATTCTAGTATATCAACTGAGGGATTTCATAGGAGTTTCTTGTTATGGGATGGTCAATAAGTTTGAATTAGTAGATTGGGAAGTGGAGATTATGAAAGCTTTCAGTCTTACTCCACTTTCATTTAGAAGAATTCACACTGAATTATTCTTTTTCTCTAACATCCTTCATGGACTTATTGGATTAACCATGAGAATTGGTTTAAAGTGCCAAAATATGTAACATGTGCAAAGCCTAGATTCATGCAGGTTCATGTAGTCCAATGTGTTGACATTGCTGACCTCTATGTTGACAACCTTGCTTTACTCATGCTTTGCTCTGTAGTTTAAACTGAAATTCTCTGACTTGTCTTTCTTTGACTTGCCACAGTCAGTTTAGGTAAATTAATCATTTTAGATTAATTTAGGTAAATCAGTCCAAATTTTCTTGACACAGTCTCTTCAACAATTCATTCTAAAATCCTTCAGTTTTAATATTTTTAACAAGTGATATATACCCTAGTTGGAGGTCAACTATTCTGTCATATTTATTCCCCTCTGCCTGTATACTGGATGTCTCTTCTGTCCCCCAGTGGGTGGATCGGCAAGGTGGAAGGACAAGTGGGAGCCCTGCATTAAAAAATAATCATAAAAAATTATCATTATTATCATACATTATACATTATTATTATTGCTGTTGTTGTTATCAGATTCATCACCATAATCATCATAATGCAAATTGTAATACTGAATATGTTACTTGTTTTGTTTAGTGGTGACAAATTTTGTATAAGTATTCTCGACTTATTTGGATTTGAGTGCTATCAAAGAAATGCATTAGAACAACTGTTTGTTAATACACTGAATGAACAGCTTCAGTACCACTATAATCAACGAGTGTTTGTTTGGGAGATGGTGAGGATAATTTTTGTGAATCATTTTATCCATAGTATACAACTAGCATGTAGACAAACTTGAATGTTTTTATTTTAGTGAATGCTATACCCCTGTAATAACAACATGCCTATATAACATATATAGTCAAATAAGTTAAATCAAATTCAATACATTTACATTAGTACATTAGTTGAAAAAGTGCTTTCAAGAACGTACCTTGTTTTTTACACAGCACTTTCAATGACTTACTGTGTGTGAAATTTACTTTTCTCATTGCAACTCTGTTCTTGAAAAGTGTGTATGTTTGTGTGTTTTTTAATTACTGTAACACTTTAAATCAAAAATATGAAAAAAGTGAAGTGAAGTGACAATATGTGAGACCCTAAGTTAAATTAATTTTATGATAAATAATATTTTGTTCTTGGATTTTGTTGTCCATGTGTGTCCATTGATTAACATGTCCATTGGGACATGAATTCCCAGACATAACCAACATGACACTAATAAAGCACTTACCACACAAAGGCATCATAATGAACATTTGGGAAAATTTACAAATATACAAACATAAAACACAAAACAAAGTAATACCTGAACAAATACAAATCAATACAAAACGTGACACAATTTTCAAAGCACTCAACATAGAAAAATACACAAAATACTAACATATACACCACAATCACACACAATAATACCAATTTAAAGTACCAGAGGCCAAAAGAAAACCACAACAACAACCAACCAACACATAAGTACTTCACAAGACTCAAAATCAGAAAGGCTGATGATGGGAACACAAGGCTTCCCAAAACATGTTCCAAATAATGAGAAAACATCTTGAGGTAAAGTCATTATAAATATTAAATATATTATATACATCAAGAAACAGATTGTAGCAAAAAGTGTTTTAATTAATATTTTGTAGTTGTGAATGATATCTGTATATGTTGTATCTTATGAGACTTAGAAAACTTAATTTATAAAAACATTACAACAGAAGTCAGCTTGTTATAACATGTAAAATTGAAGATTTACAAAGCATATGGTTCTTAAGACTACATTGTGTTGTTAATGATTAATTATGATATATTTTACATAATATAGTAGATTTTGAAAATCAATATAACTTTTATTGTTTTTCCGTTAATCTTTAAAAATAATTTGAAAGTCCAATAAAAATAAAAACAATGACTTTTTTGTTACATATTTTGTTTACATTTCAGTGCCCTGTGAACTCGTCTAAAGACATAAGATTGTAATGATTAGTAATTCTTTATATTGATAAATATTATATGACTAGCCATTACTTTTTATTGTTTAGCAAGAACAAGAAGAAGAGCAGATACAATTACAACCACTTCAGTATTATGATAATAAGCCAACTCTTGATGAATTAATGAACAAACCTGATGGCCTTCTTTACATAATTGATGAAGCAAATAAAAACAATCAAGGAGCTGATTTTATCATAGGTAAATATTTTACTGAAATTTAAATAGTAGGTGTTTTAAAATGCACACAATGTAATGGATAAATCTGTGGATACAAAAAATTTTATTTCTTTCTTAAAACTAAAAAATTACCATAACCTCTTATTATCTGTTATTACATTCCAGACATTAGCCATCATATACACAGAGCAATGTTTCGACCCCTAACCAAATCAGAGGCCATCTTCTGGTAAAATAGTAAATCAGTACAACACAATATCAATTCTTGGATTTTGTTGTCCATGACGTGTCTGTTACTTAACTAAATACGACAGTTGTATTTACAATATCAATGTGAACACAGATATTATCCTCTATAAAAAAATGTATTTTTTAAATAGTAGTAAACAAATTAACAGGCTGCATCATGAAGGTCATCACAGAGTATGAAGGATTCTGCCTCTGTTCATAAAGAAACAAAGAGGTAACTGGGACAAGAACTTCTGTATATACATTTCTTGAATCATTAGGGGGAGGTGGGTCAGAACACACCCGTCCAATCACCACAAGCCTTGTAATGATGAAATCGCATCCTCAGCTACACTCATTTTTCGTGCATTTCCACAAACGTTCTTACACCAAACATAGAAATATCTTCACTCTCTTTGATAACACAATTATTTACTACTGCAACAAAAGATGCCTCCATAATTTTTCTTTTTGAAATATTATTTTTTCTCCCAAAAATTTAAAAATTATCATAAAACCTTGTTGTATTCATCCCACACATTCTACTAACTTTGATATACAGTAGAACCTCGTTAACCCGGATCAACTGGGGCCGGGGCCGATCCGAGTTAAAGAAAATCCGGGTTACCCAGAGAATGAGGGAAAAACGATAAAAAAGAACATGTACTTACCAAAAATATTTTTAATGGAGTTTAAAAATTATTATCGGCACACTTTCACCTAAAAACACGTAATATGTATTTACACTGTACACAATATAGGTACAAACTAGTCGGTAGTAAAAAAGGCAGTGAGCTTTTGCTGCCTCAGTTTTGTGTATCGCTTACGAGCAGCGCGATCTCGCATCCGCTTTAGCATTAGAAGCTCGTTTGGCGATGTTTCGGCTTGACTCTCGAAATAAACCATCAATTTATCTATGTTTGCTACTGCTCCTGCGTGGGTCATAACCACAGCTGGTTCATCGACACTGTCTGAATCCTCTTCATTTTCATTTTCTGTAACACTGCATGATGCAATAATTTCTTCCTCTGTGATCGCTTTATAACCTCCGTCATTGTCAATTTGCAACCAATTGTCAATGCCTTCTTCACAACATCGGAACAGCCATCGATATTTTTAAAAATGTCTATAAAATCTTCTTCCACACTTGTTTTTTCTTCTTCTTCAATTGCATTGTTTTCTGGCAAGTCACACACACCAGGCCACAACTTTTTCCATGACTTTATCAAAGTTTCTCTTCCAACCTGGTCCCAAGCTTCCGCAATCATATAAATAACAGTCTTTACGTTAAAAGATTTCAGCACCTCTAACACACCATGCTCTCCTTCGTCCTCTACCAGTTGACTTAGCATTTGCCTTTTGTACACTTTTTTTATTTTTTCTAGAACTCCTTGGTCCATCGGTTGAACGAGAGAAGTTACATTAGGTGGTAGAAACTTCACTGAAATGTCATCTTTGACTAGTTCATTGACAGACAGATGCGAAGGCGCATTGACAATCAGCAAAACCCCCTTGTTGGGAAGGCCACAGTTCTTCAAATATTTTTTTACTGACGGCACAAAATTCTCGAAAAACCATTGTTTGAAAATGTCACTAACCATCCAAAAACTTTTGTGTGAGCTGTAAATGACAGGCAATGAGCCTCGTTTCACATTTTTCAATGCACGGGGGTTTTAGACTTCCCTATTATAAGGAGAGGAATTTTGTGCTTTCCTGACGCATTACTGTAAGCCATTATGGTGAGGTAGTCTTTCCCTTTTTTATACCCTTTCGCTGAATCTCCTAATTTTGAGGCTAGCGTTTTACTCGGCAACATCCGGTAAAATAAACCGGATTCATCGGCATTGTAAACTTGATCTGCAGTCAGTTCTTCCTTTTTAATAAAGTCTTCAAACTCTTTTTTAAATTTTTCTGCCGCTTCAACATCACCTGACAAGCTTTCTCCAATGATTGTAAGTTGACGCACTCCATGCCGTTTTTCCATCTGTCCAACCACCCCTGGCTAGCTGTAAAACTCGGGTCTCCATGGGGCAACTGTTTGTTCAAACTCAATGCTTTCTGTTGGATGATGGGTCCAGAAATCGGCAAACCACGTTCTCTTTCAGCACAAAACCAGACAAACAATGCTTCATCCAGAGTTTCTAGTTTAGCAGTTTTTGCTTTACACCGATTATCCAAACTGTCCTTAGAAATCATTTTGAAACAAAAGTCTTCAGTGCGTTTTCTGTTCTTTTTCCAATCAGATACGGTCGATGTTCCTACTCCAAACTCAGCAGCAATGTTCTTTAACGATTCTCCCTTATCAGTTCTTGTCAATGCTTACGTCCTTTTTTTCATAGTCGCAACAATGTTTTTACGTTTCGTCGCCATCGCGAACAACGCGCTAACGAAACAGCACAATGATACTGTACCTCGACAGTGACACTAGGACAACATGCGAACACTACCGAGATTGCAGCGCAACTGAGGAATGTTGTTTCTAGGTCAATGTCAAGTGCGAGGCGTGGGGAGGGGAAGGAGAGGGTTGAGTCACCAGTTTTCTGCGTAGCAACAGCAGGTGGGGTGAGTGCAATGAACTCGCCCGCTGGCAAGTGAATTTGAGTAATGTACCTACTGAGAATAGTGATTTATCGTCTGTTTTGTTAAACAACATAATTTTTTTTCCAAAACTGGTCCGGGTTATCCGGACGTCCGGGTTAAAGAGGTCCGGGTTAACGAGGTTCTACTGTATTACATTTGTCTTCTTTAAAATTTTTCCAATGCTCCTCCAGCTAAACTCCATGCACACATCGTGTTTCATCCAGAAACCATTTCCCACATTCCCAAAAATGTTAAATACAGTATTCTCTGTGAATTCCTTATTCGATTATGGCTAATGTCCAGAATTGTACACTTTGTAATAACAGATTTCTTTACTTCAATCTTAGTGTTTTATTTTGTATTAAACAATTTGTATATTCTGATATTTAACAAAATTGAGATGTAGGTACCAAATCCTTGTCCATTTTAAAATATTACAACTTCTCCAAGTAAAACTGGTGCATGAAAAGATGATGTTAGATGAGTACTGAGCTTTTTTGGCTCTCACAATATAACACCAGTCAGTTCTGTGTGTTAATATACATTGTAATTATAACATCATTATGGGAAAACAACTGTTCACATCAAAATGTTTTTGAGTTGAAAATAAAATTTATCTTTCATCTACAATCTTCTTGCTGACACTTTTTAACTTATCACCAAAAAATAAACCTTCTTGCTTGTTATTTTTTGAATTTACATGCCTTATTTACTCTTTAATATTTTCCAAAAAAATTAATTTATAAGAAACTGGGTGAACTTTATACTGTGCTAGTTTGTATACATTTGTATTTCAGAGAACTTCCTTTATAAAACCATTTATAATACAACAAATAATTCAGTAATGTGTAAGTTTATATAAAGAACAAGTAATAAAAGCAGGTCAGATTCAACATTCATTTTATGTTTCTGTACATGTTTCTTATTCAGTCTTTTAAAATTCGTGTGAAGTCTGAATATCCTCCTCCTCCTCAATGCTGAAGTCCTATGTGTGTCTTGGTCTTCTCTATGACACATCACTGTGATTTTGAGTCAGCATAATCCAGCGTTGAACACTCAGCTTTCTCCAACTTCATTTATCCACTTTCCCTTTGCCCACCTGATTGTCCCATTGTGAGTCTGGTCCCCTCGCATACATATAACAATATTTTTAAGCCTCATTAGCTTTATAAAGTGATTGCTGTGACTCTTTGTATTTCTTATAATTTATGATTAAAATGCTAAAGGTTGTTCTCACATATAGCTTCCAAAATTCACTTTAAGCTCTTCTTTTCAAATATATTTGTCTAGTTCTCACCCTTTTCATCATTGTCTGGTATCTTTGTCATGAGTGTGTGTTATACTAGTGTTTTGTGCATAATAAATTGTGTATTTCTATTTAAATATCTATTTTTAAAGAGCTTTAACATATGATAGTAAGTTCTACTTGCTGATGTGAGTGTTGCTCTAAATTCCTTTGATATGTCCCAGATGATTAATAAATATCACAGAGCTGTAACATTTTCTACCTATTCAAAGCAGTAGTTGCTAATTTTGTTAGCAGATGACATATTTAACTGGTAAGCTTTTCTTATTGTGATGTACTTGGTTTCAGACTGGTTAATATGTAGCCACATTTTCTTACTGGTTTCATCAATCTCTAGAAGGATTCCTCCACGGCCCTCCTACTTATTCCAATAATGTCCAATCATCAGCACAATCTAATGTCTGTGTTGATTTATTGAACACTGTATTTTCATCATTGATTTCATAATGACTAATAGAGGCATATCAGAGCACCCCTTTGGCAAAAAACACATTTTTAGTATCCAGTGTCTGTAAGATTTTTCTAGCAAACTTAATTGCACCACTTGCCTTTGTCATCATCATTTTTACCAGTCTTATTAATTATTGATATTCTTATTTCTTTCATTAGCATATAGAGCAGATTTCTGTTAATTCTGTCATAAGTAGCCTTAAAGTATATGAAGAGGTGATATGTTTCTATCCCAAATTCATTTATTTTCCTAGCACCTGTCATAACATTAAAATTTGCTAATGGAGAACTTTCTGTACCAAAATCCACTTTGTTATAGGTTGACTATCTCCTCTACGTAAGGAATTAGGCATTCGTATATAATATAGGAGAAGACTAACAGTACATTCTAAGTACAACCATACTTTACTATTTATGTTGATTGTCAAATAGTTGTAATTTTTACAATATTAAATGTACATTATATTAGAGGTTCATTAATCAAAAGTATAATTAGAATAATCTGTTATTCAAAAAATGATTTCTCAATACACGTACTTTCAAATGTTTCTAGAGAAACTGCAGAACAATCCTAAAGGGCCACGTGTTCGAATGTCAACTACAAAAGATTTTTGTGTAGCTCATTATACTGGTAAAGTTTCATATGACACTAACGACATAATGGAGAAGAACAGGGACTTCTCACCTCCTGAAATGGTAGAGACACTACGCCAGTCCAATAACTCAGTGATCAAAACACTGTTTACAAACCAGCTTTCACGTAGTGGAAACCTGACTATTATAACTGATCAGAATGTACCAGTTACCTCTGGTAAAAAGAAGAGGTGGGGTGCTGCTTTGGTTGCAGAAAAACAGGAAGCTAGAGTGAGTTAATATTTTAGTAGCGCATTCAAGCAAGGTTTTCTTGTACACTTAATAAAAGCAATTTAACAGAATTTTTCTCAATAAACATGATATTTAATTGGTTGTTAAAATTCTGGTTTAAGTCCGTGGTCTGATGTTAGATGTTGCAAACGTTCCGGCCGTACCTTTGACGGCCATCTTCAGTGCAAGAGGACTGAAAACACTGACAAAAATTTCACAGTCAGCGAACCACAGTACTGTGGCTAAGCCCTTAGCTGAGTGTGTAATCTTTATCAGTGTTTTCAGTCCTCTCACACTAAAGATGGCTGTCGAAGGTATGGCCTAAACATTTGCAACATCTATCATCAGACCACGGCCTTATAGCTTGGCATACCAGAATTTTAACAACCATGACACCAGCCGTGAAAGCCTTAGACAGCAATGACATTTAATTGACAATATTTACATTTACAGCTGTTAACAGAATAAAATAGTCTAAACATACACACACATTGCATTTTTTAAAGACATCTCAGTGTAAATACCAAGTGCAACTGTAATATATTAATTATTGACTAGCTAGTAGGATTTTGTGTGCGTTATGTTAAGTATCAACTGTTGCATAAGAAATCATGTGGTTTGTTGAAAGGAGAACGATTTTAGTGGCATGGAATAACTACTAGAATATATAAAAAGAAAATCATTTATTTATTAAAAAATAACTTTAAAATTTTAAATATTAAATATAAATAAAAAATAAAATTGAAATAACCCCTTTTGTAAGAAGCTGTTTAAAAAGTATCTAAATATATTCCACATATTATAAATTACATGTAAGTAATATGGCACCTGGCTACTAACCTAGAGGTCCCAGGTTCGATTCCCGGGCCCGCACCATAAAATCAAGGTGAGTTTTTCAGCCCCCAGGTCGACTCAGCCTGTTGAAAATGAGTACCTGGGATAACATCTTGGGGATAATAATGGGCGGCTGAAACGTAGTGCTGGCCACACTGCCTTCCATGTATGCCATATGGCTCACTTAAGGCAGCCTACCCTGCCTTCTCCTACACTACTTAAGGTGGTACACACGTGAGCCATTATTATTATTAAGTAATATAAAAAACAACAAATATAAATCACACAAAGTATCACAAATATGAGAAAAGGTTTCAGCTACTTGGGTGGCCAGATTTAAATATTTTATTTATAATATTAATGTAAATACAGTATTGCAAATCATATATCAAACTACTTTTTAAATATTTATTACATAAAAAGAAAAAGTTTACTTGTAGTATTTTAATTCAAAATAATATTTAGTTCAGTTCAATAAACATTAATTATTGTGCACCCATTTTAATTAAATAGAAAAATCATTGTAAAACAAATATTAAAACTACAGGTCAATGCATAATTATTTAAATTTTGTGTTTCTACTATATTCAGTTACAGACTTGGGAAAGTTAATACATATTTAACTGATGAAAGTTAGTGCCCCCAAAAATTAACCGAGTTAAAGTTAAAGTTAATGCATGCAACAAGTAACTGATTAAAGTTGAAGTTAAAATCAAATTAACTGATTAAAAGTTAAAAATTTGTTTCTTTTTTTTTTGTTTTATTGAGCAAGCTGCTTTGGCTGTTGAAATAATTAAAATCATGTTAAATAAATCCACAAATTAAGCTACTTTGAGTTTTATATATATTGATTAATCTGCTTACCTTTATGTGTGTCCTCAAATTAGACACTACAGTCAGTGAAGTTCAATATATTTGACCTTGGGCACACACATCAAGCACTTAAAAGTTAAATCAAGACCATCTACTTTCTCAGTATGTTCATAAAATCTAGAAATTTGTAGCCAATGTGATGATGCCATATCAATATAAAAATAATAAATGATACGGATAATAAATTTGTGAAAAAACAAAAATACCGGTACGTAACAAAAAACTACTCTATTTAGAAAACAATCAACACAAAACTGTAGAAACACAACAATAACAATTACCACTACCCTGATTGCACAAATATAAAAATGACAACACGCACATGAGAACAGACAGTGAACGATAAATTGATGGAATTGAAGATCTGTTTAAATTAACCTCCTTTGTAATATCTGGGTAGTATGAGGGGTGAAATTTGGTGTTCTTTGAACTAGCCAATCATTGCTAAACATTTATGACGCGCTCGCCTTGCAGCTGATAAATGTTGCCAGTTTGTGTCACCAAATGAACACTTGCAATATTCAGTACATGTAAACCAATTTAATTTTAGATCTCAGCCTGTTATTAAAATGTACATTAGCAACACTGTATTCCCACTATTTCATATGTTAAAACAGAAGTTATTCCCGGGCCCGGGAATTTTGTAGAGAAATTTGTCTACTTCTCTGGGATAGTCATGCAAATAATTCAACAAAAGACAGAAAACCATTTTTGCCACTCTGATGTGACAACAGAGAGACAAAGGAGACCTATTGGTGCCATGGGGGAAAACCAGTCCATTGTCTGCCAGAGGATTAGGAATACTTACAACAAACTTTCTCCAACACTGACTTCAACAACTATTTTGGCCACTTGGGAAGAAAAAAATTAACTCATTAAATTTTTAATCATTAACAAAATAATTTAACAATTAATGATTAAAGTTAAATATTTTAAAATTTAATGACTAAGTTAAAAAGATTAAAAAAAATATTAATTTAATCGTTAATCTCAAGTCTGTTACTTATGTATTAAAACGTTACGAGTTAAAATTAAATTATTAATATAGAATTTTGTCCCTTTTTAGGGCATCAATTAAAACAATACAGATTAATGACATCATAAATATTGTATTTTATGATAACACCTACCTTTCGTAAAACTTCCAGGGTCTCGTCTGGTGTACTCATTAGCAGAGAGAAATAGGTAAACGCAATAACCAATACAACTTGATATGTGAAATTAACCCTGTTTTATTATATCTACTTCAAACATCTAAATAGTATCAAACAATTTATTTTATGTATCACTGTAATACTCATTGTATATGGTTGACTTTACTTACGTTATACAGGAAACCAAATTTGTTACGCCATTTAACCCTAATACTTATACCCTAACCCAAACTCACAAAAATTACTAAACTAATTAGGCCGCCCAGCCTGCTCTCGCACAACATTCATTCCATTTTAAAATCCCATTTTGTTTTAATTAATTGAATTGAAAATTTTTAATAGATGAAGTTATTTGGATTGAAGTGGATTACCCAACCGCCGTCACTCCTCTCGTTGCAATGTGCCGCGTGTTTTTTGATGTCCGAAAGTTTTCTTTAGTTCACATTTTTTCTTTGTCCCGTTCACGTCACTGACTCTATTTCGTTATATTAGTTCATTTTTAACTTCTGGTTAATACTTTTTTACAATAGAAATTCAAAATTGTTGTGCACACGTTTTTAACTTCGTCCCCGGCCGGGTTAACGATGCAATTCAAATGGGCCGAGAGTCACCAACAAAGTCTCCCACCATAAGTTAGGCATAGCGGAACTTACAATGCCTTATGATCGAATCGTCCATCACTGTTCATTCCACAAGGGTTACGCCTGTGTGTCGGGCGTTGACGAAATTTAGTGTTTACTGGTCTACGTCACAAATGTGGGCAGGACTTGATCTCGTTTCCATCATGTTGAGACCACGTGCGAACAAAATTCATCTCCAAGCCATCTTGTGCGCCTTTGGCTTAGCGTGGGTATTCGCGCCGCCGATGTTAGTGCGTTTGGGCGCAGGTGTCACACAGTGTTAAAGTTCCAGGAATCGTATCACCGTCAACAACACGACATTCCTTTGCAATTGTTTCATCACCGTTTCTTTGTTCGAACTACGTTTTATCTGAACACGTGGCTGTCCATACAGATGAAGTGAATATTTTAATAAAACAAAACCCAAAGTTAATAAAATAAAAAGCTCCCTTTTTTCCCCGTTACAGTATTCTCATTTCCTTTAGTTATAGGCCTACCATTTCTGTATTTATTTACAGTCTGTTTTTATTTTTTGTAGAACTGTCTGTTCTCATATCACAATCTTGAGATCCAAGTGACATATTAATGTTTCTGATTAGTTGAAATTACTTTCACATAATAGATAAGGATGTGATAATTAAAAGATCTGGTTAGTGTGACACAAAAACGTTAGATCATGTCTGATTGTTATCTACAAATTTTATAACCTCATTCAAATTTTCAACATATAAAAATGTACAAAAACATTAAAATATGTCGAATCATTCATAGAACATTAGAAAAATGTAGCATCAAATATATATTATAATATGTCAAAGTTTCATTTTGATATGTTAACAAATAACAAAGTTATTCCCTTTAATTAAATTTATGCTCATACACACATACTCATGCATTAGGGATACACTAATATGGATGCAGGGACAAATTATGAACAATTTTATGTGTTTCACTCCACAATCCTTTGTCTATACATAATTCTATGCATATATGCAAAATAATTCTACAATATTTCTTTCTCATCACTCTGCAATGTTTCGTTGCAACACACACACACACACACACACACACACACATACACACACACACACACACACACACACACACGCACGCACGCACGCACGCACGCACACACACACACAATGTAACGAGCCGGTTTTTTATGTAGTTGCAATAGCTTAGAATATACCTACCTATAGTCGGGAATTTATTTCTATCTTCCTTCTGGGTAGCGGATTCCTTTCAAATAATGTTCCACATTTGGACGCCAATTTGTAACGAAACGTTTTTTATCTGATCAATTAAAGATAATGAAAAATTTTGTTTTTTTTATTTGTTTATTGTTTTTTTTTTAAAGCGAATTGACCACTTAGGATCACGCTACAACTTTATTTCTTTTTCTTTGCCTGGAGTTTCCTCAGCCTCCAATACTCCTTCATACGCTCACTGGCTTGTTTCCTTTGATCTTCTGTCCAAGTTCGTCCACTTCTATTAGGTCCTCCTGCATCTTGAAACAATTCCAGATTTTTCACTGTACTCCTAAATTCACTTCTTTCTAACATTTGGGACTCTGTGATATTCGACTTTTCTAAATCTTTTCTAACTTCCTTAATCCACATTGTGTAGTGGTCTTCTTCTTCCAGAGATAGTCGAATATTTGTTTGGTTAATCGATTTTTGTCCATCCTGTATAGATGTGTTTATTGTTTATTATTTATTATATTAATCTTCGATGTTATATATTAATTCCTTCCTTATTTCACTTATTTTGGTTGTTTATGAATAATTTGTTTAAAACGTTAAATAGATTATGAGATTGAATAATCGATTTGTTGTATTTGTATATTCGGTGTTTTTACTCCTTTTCGATTTTGTTCTGTTCCTCCTTGATGTCCAGGTTTCAATTAATCTCTGAAATTCTTTAAAATATATACTTTGCAAATAAATAAAACTCAAAAAATGTAATATTTAATTGAATTTATTGATCTCGTTGTGATTAGTCGACTTTGAGTCGAAATACTTATTCACAGCTCGAAAACTCTTATCTCAGGTCAATTTGGTTTCTTTTATTTAAATTAATAACATTTTAAAATTCATAGGTTCTTTTAACTGTTATCAAAAGTCAGAAAAGGGCAATGCTGAAAAGTACAATACTTACAATTAAAGTTCTTAATTAATAAAATAGAAATAATGTTTATTATAAAAATGTGCTGACGTCATCACAGCTGATTGAAGTCGTATACAAAATTATCTCATCAAAGATGGCTGCCTTCTTCGCCTCGGATTTATACAAAGAACTTCTCATCGAATTTCCTCCAAATACATGTTTATTCTTTATGTGTTCCTCATCAGAGTAGTAGTTATTAATTTTCTTCGTTGTAGTGTGATGATTCAGTGTTCGTAATCCGTTTTAGGTGTTGGTTAAAAGTGTCTTCGTTCAAATAGTTCCTCCAGAAGGTCGTGATGATATTCACATCGGAAATTTTTCGATTAGTGCCTGGACTGTTCCGTTATCGGGTTTATAATTACCAATCTTCATAAAAGTAATGGTTTGATCTCTTTTATTTGACTGTAGTATGAACAACTCATAGTTTAAATTTCCTTTTCTTAGGCTTTCTAAAAATTTTTTATCTTTCTTAGCTATCTCGTTCTGATGTGTTCACCTTGACGTTTAACAATCAACTCCCAGTTTTTTCTTCATCATACAAAAGGTCCTGGCTGATTTATTAGTAAATTTACATTGTTTTCAGTCAGCTGATACTTAAGTCTCAAGTTTGATTTTGTTCAAAAGAATTGAATTTTGCATTATATTAGAATTTACATTTTGATTATTATATATTCTTATTAAATTCTAATTACATAATCAAATTCCTCATTTTTTATTCTGCATAATTTAATACCATACATGATATATTTTATAGTATGTTTAACTCAAAAGTCATATTTACATTATATTTGCTGGTAGGCCTTACTTACTTTACTTCCTTCCAAATTATTAAATGGTTTTCAGTATATGTTAGATTCCAATTAACATTGATTGAATTATTATGATTTGGTTTCTTTAATTCTCAGTAATTTGATGATTTACTTAGCTAATTTGAACACTATCTTCAATTTAGGCTTTTCTCTAGGCCCCAGTGTTATTACACTTGCCTTTTTTCAAATAATATCCTATACATTCCTTAATTACTTTCACAAAGTGTTGTTACATTTATAATTGTTACTAGTGGTCGCCCAGTGGTCGAAATTCGACCGTAATTCATTAAATTTTTAAGTTTGAACGTTATTGAGGTTCTTTTGTCAAAGAGTATACCTCTATAATCATTGCATATCATTTTTTTGAATTTTGTTCTATTATGTCAGCTGCGAGCGTGTACAAATACGTCATTAGCATGTGTTGTTTGCCTTAATTCCCTGCAAAACCTATGAAATTTAAAATTTAATGTTAGTAACAGTTGAAAAAAAAACAATTACAGCTTATATTCGTATTTATTTTTTGATATAATTCATTGTCAGTTTTAATTTTTTCATGTTATTATTGAATCAAATAAACGCTAATAAAAATGAGACTTGACATTCATAGAAGTATAAGATACATTGTTTTCAATTCCAGTGGATTACATTTCATTTTTGGTAAGGTACAAAATTTGAAAACTGTTTGAAGATTATCTGCTACAAAGCTTATATAATTTTTTAATTTTTTTTTCTATTCATTAATTTTCGAGTTATTTGAAAAATATGAAAGATAGGAAAAATGAGGTTTAGCTTGGCTAAGCCATATTTAAAAAGCAACAACGCGTTTTTTGACATTTCCTTGGGTTTTTTTATTGCCATACTGACCAGGTTTCGCCAAGGCTACACAGTTATTTTGCCTATCTTTTTCGAATTATACAAAATTTAAATAAAAAATTAATACAAAATAAAAAATGAAATAAAAAATATGTGCCTCGTATTTTTTCATATATTTTTCATTAAATCAAAAAAACTGGGCGGTTAAAAAAATAAATGTTGTCCATTGAACTTAAAATAGTTTGAAAGTGAATTTAATGATTCAGAACTTCTGTGTAAACGATGTTTTTTGTAAAAACTCTTTCATCATTTGCTAAATGCCCTTGGCCATTATATTTGGAAATATAAAATCTCAAACCATCGAATGATCGAACTCTACTTGCTGCGACGTACAATTGACCATGTGTAAAAACTGGCTGCCTCAATAAAATTCAAATTTTTTCGAATGTTTGTCCTTGAGACTTATTTATTGTCATCGCAAATGCAGGTATAATTGGAAATTGAGTTCTTTGAAAGTAAATGGTAAAACAGTACCGGAATATGTTAAATTTATACGTGGAATCAAAATTCTCTTATTGTGTGTGGTTCCAGTTAAAACTTCGCAATCAATAGCATTACGATGCATACACTTGATGCGCATTCTTGTTCCATTGACTAATGCTTCCTTTGTATTTAAGTTTCTGATCACTAAAACGATGCAATTAACTTTCAATACTAACTTATGTGGTGGCAAACCACTAATAGTCAAAGAATTCAAAAACTCTACTGGATAGTTATTGATTTCATTGTCATCATCACAAATTATTTTATCGTAGCTATGATATGTTTTCTGTTCACCTGGTATTCGATTAAGTATATCAGTATTAATAAAAGTACAATCATCATTTTTAGGTGCTAAAATAACTGACTTCAATATGTTATCTGAGAGTATGTTTTCGGAAATATTTCCATACACCTCATTAATAATATTATTTTCATCTCCTATTAATTGCTGAGGTATTTCAATAATATTTTCACCAAACTGAGGGAATTGTGGGGCTTCATCATTACCAATTTTTTTTCAAGAATTCGACAAATTCTATTTCACTTGGTAAGGCTCTCATATTTTGAGTAAACATTACTTTATGAAAATAAACAAATTTATGCCAACTGGTGACACAATTTTCAATTAAAGTTGCACATGATCCATGTGCCATGTGGGACAACTGGTAAGATTTGCCAAAAATCACCGCACAGAAGTATCGTTTTCACTCCAAATGGTTTATGTTTATCATTTTCATCGCATAGATCCTGCAATAATCTATCTATGATTTTCAACACTTGCAGTGGGCACATAGAAATTTCATCAATAATTACACTATGCAACATTTTAAAACTTTTGGTACGATGTTTTAAGACTGTAAGGTGATTTTAAAAGTATTTTTCATGCTGTTTTCAAATCTGGTTTTAGTTTTTCTGTATCACGTAAGGTTTTTATACAATTCTATTTCGAAGTTTTAAAAAATCGAATTTTGTGAACAGGGAAAATTATTATTATTTGATTGTGATTTCAAATCTTCTTCCGGGTTGTAATCATCAGCATTATCGCTTTCATTTGCTGAGCTGCTCACCAGTGGCACATCTTCAAGAACGGGAGGTGGAACTGGGATAGGGAGAGAATTACAATGCGTAACTGGTCGTAAGGCCGAAGGAATGTTCGGATATTGTATATCCTTCTTACTTTTTGCGTTATGGCCTTGAATTTTAACCATACAAAAATAGCAATTGTTAACATGATTTTGTGGCTCCCTCCAAACCATTGGGATTGCAAAAGGCATTGATTTTTTGCACCATTTTTCCACAGTCTCAGTCCCTCAACACATGTACGACATACCTTGTGTGGTGCCCAGCTTTTGTCTTCATCACCAAGCCTTATGCCGAAGTACGCGTAATACACGTTTCTCACAAAACTATTAATGTCCTTTCTTTGCTTACCAATTACGTAGCTACCACAAATATAACAGAACACGTTTGGGTTATTCAAACACTTCCGGGAACTCATTTCTACAGAAATGTTCACAAACTATATATGACAGCACAAATATAACCTCACAGTACTATAGCATGTAAACAATGACCTACTGTTTCCCGCCTAATAGCCAGCTGGGTGTAACAAGTGTGGCCAACTAATCTTACCAAAATAAAATTTCCCTCCCCCACAATAAAATTTCCCCTTGTGAAACTTACGTGTAAATAAAAGATGAGTTCATTTGATTTGCAAAAAAACTGTACGTGATAGAAAGAAACGGATTGCAGATCTGGAATCAGTGCAAAAAAATGCTTTAGGAACACCTAAGACTACAGAAACATAGAAAATCATGTTGCATAGTGTTATCAATGATGATGAATTTATGTAACGTCCATAGCTACTATTTGCGGTAATATTCACTACAGAATTTTCCAAAATGGGTATAGGCAATTTAAACACATTGTGTAAAGTTCTACCTCCAAGTAATAGAGTTGAAGCTATGCCACTGAACGCTGTTGCAATGCAACTAAGATTAAGCGAATTTAATTTGTGAATGATTGCTGTTTGTGTGAATGTTTTTCCACAACCTGCATGAGCGGTTAAACAAAAACATTAGATCCAGTATCATGGTGCAAAACTTCACGAATCACACGATCAATTAGATTACGCTGTTCAATATTTGCAGTTTCATAATGCTCACAAAACAGAAACTCTTGTTCTATTGCATCAATAGCATTTGCTTCGTCTGTTCTCTGCGAATACGTGGGAACTGGTAAACCAAGTTCTTGACATGACAAATATGAACATTCAAAATATCTTCAATTTCTAATAGAGCTGTGTTAGAGGATACTTCTTCATTGTAATCTTTCAAAAAATCTTCACTAAGATATACTTTAAATTCATTCCATAACGCCAATGCATTGGCTGGCACATTTAATGCACAAATGTAACCAAATAAATTTCGAATTTGTTTTGGTGAATGTAATTCTTTTGCTTCATTTAAACATTCGCGCCATTCATTATCATTTGAAGCAATGCCGCGAGCATGGCATGCTTCAACAAAAGAAGTGTGTATAATTCCATTGTATGTTCTAACATCCTCAAATGATTTTGGACCACAGACATGTAATAAAAGCAATCGTAAATGGAAAAGTTCGATGTCTTTTGGTGATACTACATATATGCGTGTAATGATTTTATCACCTCCATGCATTCTCTTCTTCCATTTTTTTCGGGAATCTTCCCACACATAATGCAAAGGAATTTCAATATACTTATATTCATGCGCTGATGGATCTGATCGATTCAATTCAAAAAATGCTAATAATTTTGTTTGTCTTGCATTTTCAGTTGCTTGACATTCTTGCCCTTCTCAAAAGTAAACATTCTGTCTACGCGGTAAATGAATGTCAAGTCTAACGATGACATGTGATTGAAAATGCATTGGTAATTCATAGATGCGCCATACAGCTTCAGTTGATCCGACATAACGGCCATTTAAAAAATTTTTAACTTCATCAATTTGTATTTCTTGACCTGGTTCATTTCTCTCTGAACCTAATTCAACAGATGCACTGTCATAGCCTTTATACACGTATTTATAAATGTATTTAACACTTTTAACTGTAGTGCATACTTCAACATTTATATGGCAATTAAATTTGGAAAGTAAATACGGATTGTATGGTACAACATAACGATTGTCGAGGCAACTACCGCGAACTTCAGCATTAATACCATTATCACGCCTTCTGTATAATGGATATCCATTTAATGATTCACATGTAAATTCATTAAATCGTTTTGGATAATCTTTTGTGTATTTTCCATCTCTCATACATACAGAATTTGGATTAAGTACACCGCATGGACCATGCATCATGTGTTTTACAACATATTCATGTAATGTAGGATGTGTTTGAATGTTAGGAATCTCCGCAGATACAACTTTATCAATATCGGTAGCGTTAACAATTTTATCTTGCTCATTTAAAGAGAGTAAAATGTGAGCATGAGGCAATCCTCTCTTTTGAAACTCAATTGTATAAATGAGTGCTTCAACTTTACCGAAGATTTTTTTAGTGTAAGGCCCTCAATTAATGCTTTCAGTTTGGACTTGAATACACGCACAACAATATCAGGTCAAAAATTAGCTGACTCACCTACACCAATATTGCTAACTATTTCAGGCCAACTTGGATTGCAAGTCATTGTAATAAACAAAGAAGGCTTTCCGAAATGTTGTACAATTGACATTGCATCTAAATAATTCTGATACATATTTCTTGGAGATCCATTGAATGAAGATGGTACAATTACTCTACGGCCAGCATTATTGGCATTGGGGTTCAATTCTAAATAATCTGTTAAATTGTTGTAAACTTCAGACCTAAGACTTGTTTGATTTTGTTGAATGAAATGTAACCTTGTGCCCTCTATTCTCACATACATATCAACTAACCACTGCAGAAATAATTTTTGTGAATGGTGCAACATGCTAAAATCTTCTCTAATTGCAAGTCGATAGGCTGCATACTGAAGCATGGTTAATTTATTTCTGGGCGCTCTTCAATTAGATGTAGTTGGTACATTATGAGAAATATTGATATGCCACCCAGTATCACAATTTGGAAAAAGTAATGGATACACTAAAGGGTCCAATGATGAATCCAAAACAGAGATATTTTTAATGGTACCATTAACTTTTGAAAACGAAACCATATTTCGTTCAAAGGGTGGCTCACCATCAACTGTACTAAATATTACTGCTGCATCAGTTTGAACTGCATCATTATAACGGCGTAGATCTAAATCACGATTTACTTTAATGAGCATACAAATTTCTTTATTTTGATTTTCAACTCTCTGACAATGATCTTTCATTGCAATGAATGACCAAATGAAAGGATTAATGCGTTCCAATTCAAGAGAGATTTCGCGCATTATATTGTTATTGCATGTTTGATTATAGTGTTCACGTAATCTATAATTGACAGCAGTGTCAACATCATAAAAATATAATTGCGCATAACATGGTGAGCGACCATATCCAGCAGTCATTGGACCTGATCTGTGATAAAAAACATCATGTATTTTAAAATGATACACTGTAACCCCTCTTTCCTTTTTATGCTGTATAGAAAATTTTTTTTTGTATTTTATTTTCTTTTGGTATTTATATATATATATATTTTTTTTTTTTGAAAGAGAAGCCACAAGTTATTTAAAACTAGGCAGGAGCCTAGAGAAGCCAAAATGTGCTGGGTCCAGTATGACGGGACCTGCAATGAAACTCGGCTGTAATATAACAATAACAGCTTTTATTGTACCCCATCATTCGCTACATGTAAATGAAAAATTATCACATAATTATCACATAAGTTTGTCACCTAATATTAGGAATAACACACAAATACATAATAAATAAATAAGCCTCATGTTTTTAATAGTGTGAAAAGACAAGGTTTGTATATTAGTGATGATTATATATATATGTATATCAGATAACGTTCAGTGATTATATAATTTCCCCCCCTTTTATGTGACTAGAGCTTAACATAGACAGAAACATAAAGACACGTACAGAAACATAAAGACACATACACTCATAATTATACACAAATATTATAAACACGAATACCCCTGGAATACACATGCTCAACAGGCAGTGTTTCTACCAAGCCCTAAAACCGGCAGTCATAACTGTTCGCCCTTCAGTCACCGTCATTCATCAATTTCCATTAAGTTGAATAAATACGAAAAACCCCTGAAAGGATGATAATCACTCAGAAACCATAAGAGAGACCGGACCGCCCATATGTAAAGATAGCAATGGATATTGCCCCATCATGAGCATATGAAATCTTTAAGTTTCTTCAACAGCATAAAATAAAAATAAAAAACTGCATCACCTGATTTTAAGCAATTGCTATGCGGTTCTAAAAATGTTAATTTGTTTTACCAATTCAGATGGATTCATGTATCAGTATATGCTTTACAAGTAAAAAAAATTAATCAGTAAATGCTTTACAAGTAGAAAAATTAATCAGTATAGACCTTTATAAAGTAAAAAAAATTAATTAGTATATGCCCAGAAAATATGAAAGTTCTTTTCTGTTAAAGCCGAATGGCTGTATATAAATGAATTTATAATAAGGACTGTTGTGTCCTAGCAGATGTGGGAGCGCGCCAGCTTGTGCTTAACCTTATGTGACAGGAATCAAACCTGCCTTAAACTGTATGAACATGTGCCTGGCAAAAACTATGTCCCCTTTTATTCCCCCGAAAACAGCCAAAAAAGAAAACAAAAACTCCCCAGCCCTTACATGTTAAACCCAAAATGAAATTAATATCAACCCCATCCTGAACCAGCCAGAACAGAATCCCTAACATGTGATATAAATTTTGTAGTAAGTATGGTGATGACTATTGGCAATATGTGAAAATGTTTAAGTGTAAAAAAATCTCTAGCACGCTCCCCCAGTGCAGCACACAATTACAAACATTGTACTTAGTGTTATGAAGTTAAATTACTACAGTCACATAATGTTCAGCTGACACACCCTACAGCAGACTATCTGGCCACGTGGGCACGTGGTTTCAAAAGAAATTTACACTGTGAATCAGGAGCACGATAGGTCCGGCCACCAAAAATAATAAAAGAGTCATATCACCTTAATTATGCTGAGCAAGCGTTACATCTTGAGTTAGTCACCCGACTCCTTTTCTGAACAGGTGCGTTTCTGATGGTTCATGGCTGATGAGGATGGAGTTCAACCAGCAAGGCCAGCATCTCCGGCTTTAAGCAAGAACCCTGTTAATTCATAAAAATTAGAAAAGATGTTCATAAAAGTGTACACCCAAGTTCACAGGTAAATAACCTCAGAACGGGCCTTCAACCAACTCAAGATAAATGCACAAAGTTTCGGTTATAATTTCTTTGCAAATTGCTTAAAGAGTAATAAAGTCTACCATGGAATGATTAATTCAAAAATAAAAAGCTTTATTAAAAGGCGTAGAGTAAAGTCATTGGCACGAGCTCTTAACACGCTCCGACAGAATCCCACAGGTTAGATTACCACGTGGCGGCATCATTATTGCAATTTGCCCAAAAAAATGATTAACTTCAAGGCACTCACAGTATTAATAATGTTTCAATATTAATAATGTTTCCTCTACGGGTGTTCTCACAAGTTATTTTTACTGCAAAGTTAATTAAAGAGAATCACACGAGCAATCTGATGCATGTATGTGCACAATTCCATTCCCTAACTACGCACTGACTTTAGCTTAGCATTTATATAACATTCTATAAATTTACAATGACAGTGACAGTTACAGTGACTCTTACAATATTATAATAATAATAAAAAGAACATGGGCTATATACTGAACATTAAGTAATCTTTTTAATATACAAACTGTCGGATCGCACCACATGCATTCGTCTTTCTCATACGGCGGCATACATTTTGTTAATTAAATGTAATCGCTTATTATTATTTCTGACACACACAATAAGAGCTATGATCCTTACCGGGAAGTCTCGTAAATTTAGCCAGCCATCAGAGTGGAAGAAAACTGTGTAGTAATATCTGCTCGGATCAGGTAGTCGGTGCTTTCTTGCTTGCCGGGCGATGACTGGTATCAACGGCCACAATTTAACAAAGCCAAACCTCCCTACGAGGTGCGCGCGCAGCTTTAACGGAGCCGGACAAAGGTCGCTTCAACTGACCCTTGTGTTCGCGTTATTTTACAATTAAATATTCTAAAACTTTCGACAGCCGGATTTACACCGGCACAACACTCCACGCGTAACTGTATCTGAAATTTTAGCTTCTGAGCTAACCATAGCAAATGATGAATTGTATTTACGAATGTTTTCAAAATAATTTTTTGACTTTCTTTTTATTGAAGGTTCATTTGAAGTAAGTCCATCATACAATGATTTAAAGTATTCATTTTGACTTAAGGCCGGTAATATTGCTTTACCCTTATGAGAACATGAAGTGAATGCAGTCCTTTCACCTTAAGTGACCTCAGATTCGAAATGTTTTGCATTGCAAAACCTGCATTGTAAATGCATTAATCCACAATCAAAAGTATTAAAATTTCTTGGAATGACATTCAGTGCGCATTTAAATGTATCCCTCAAAATAATTTCATCATTTTGTATACTATTTACACTATTTAAATTTGCATTTGGTCTATTATCATTTTGACTTTCACGCGAATATATATTCCTTCTTCTTTGTCTCTCACTCCGACCCGTCAATGTTCTATGTCGAGGCATAATGGAAGTAGGTGCGAATATCTGAATGTAAAAAAAAACATGTAATGAAATTACTGAAACTAAGATTAGACAGGGTTTAATTTAAAAATAATAAAATGTACTCACTTTTTTTAAACCACCAATAATAATTAGGCGAGAGTAAGTCAATTCAAATTGCTGCTACAAAATTTTCCTTTTGCAACAGGTGTATATTAAGCAAGCTGTATTTCACTTTCAACTGCACATTAATATATAAAACACAGATATCTAATATACAAAATATAAAATAAATGCTTTTTTGCCTTGACATACACTCCACAGACTATTGAAAAAGAACATTTGAAATCACACAAAATCATTCAGTCAATCTGTCAGTAATTATTTGTTGGCAACATTTTAAAATTCTTTGGCGACAATCTCTACTCTGTGCGACTGTTTGACCACAGACTATTATGTGTTTGACATTGGCAGTATGAACGTAAACAAACGACAGACTATTATGTGTTTGACATTGGCAGTATGAACGTACACTAAAATGAAAAAATTATAATTTTATTGCCTGGCAACAAAATTATTTTATTTTTAACAATTACCATTGTTTGAAAAAGTTTAAATGAATTTTCAAGTGCAAATGAATGTTTTATTTTATTTAATTTAATGTATTTGTAACACATATTATATATAAATTTTAGCTTTCTGCACTCCTTCTCCATATAAACTTTAACTATGCCAAATCTCACACTCCTCCGTGCGTGCAATATGCTTAAAAAGGGGTACAAAGTTTTCTCTTCACGTATTAATATATAGATTATATTTACCAGGAAGCAATTACTGATAAAACACAATGATCTAATTAAATGAATTGATATTTATCAGTACATTAAACAATACAATAAATCACTCATGACAACCGCATATGTAATGTAAATAAACGTAGGTATCTAGGATACAAAACTCAATGCGACCAACATAGATGGTGACACACTCAAGTAATAAACATAATGATTTAAACTGCATTCAAAGTAGATTACATAAAATAATAAAGTATAATAAAATAATTATTTATTAACACTCCTCCATAATAATTTTATTTCTGAGTCGTTCAAATACTTTCTTCGACAATGGTTTTGTCAAGATATCTGCCAACTGGTCAACGCTGCTTACTTTGTCCAAAAAAACAGTATTTCCAATGTGTTGCTGTATAAATTTTCTGGGAATGTCAATGTGCTTCTTCCCTTTTGTTATTTTGCCTTCTGTAGTATTTTGTAACATTAAAATTACAGATTGATTATCTATACAGAGCCTTATAGGAATATCCTTGAAATATCTAAGTTCGATACCAAGTCTTTTTATCCAGCAAATTTCATCAAGCGATGAAACAGCAGCTCGAAATTCTGTCTCTGCAGTTGATGTAGTAACAAGTCCCTGCTTTTGGGTGAACCATACAATAGGACCGCCTCTCATAATAATTACTCCAGTAGTTGACTGTCTTGAGATAACGTCTCCTCCAAAATCTGAATCTGAATAAGCAATGAGTTCAGAATCTCCACTGAAACTTATTCCAAAGTTTACAGTGCCTTTCAAGTATCGAAATACATGTTTTTCCATATTCCAGTGCCGTACCATGGGATTGTTTAAATATCTACTTACGTAGTTTACTGCAAAGCTGATATCTGGCCTAGATACTGTAGCTAAGTAAAGTAAACTGCCTATTGCCTCACGATATGGGACAGATTTATCGAGTGGCTGATCATTATGAAAATGTTCTTCGGTTAACATACCTATTTCCATTGGAGTTGACTTTTGATTTGAATCTTCCATTCTAAATCTTTTCAATATCTTTTCAGTGTAATGATGTTGGCTTACAAAAATTTCCTTATGTCTAATTTCAATTTCCATGCCAAGGTAAGTTAATTTGTTGTCTGACCCAGAATTATAAGTAATTTCAAATTCTTTGTTAAGTTTATCTAGTATATCTATCATTTGATGTTTTTCTTTTCCTATAATAGCACCATCATCTACAAAAAGTACAATTATAATGCTTCTGTCACCATTATAATAAATACAAGGATCATCGTCAGAACAAACAAAATTTAATTTCCTTAGGTAGTTTGTGAACTTCACATTCCAATTTTTCGATGACTGTTTAAGTCCATATATACTCTTGAGCAACTCACAAACTCTACCTGAGCCATCATCAAAGCCTAACGGTTGATACATGTAAATCTTCTCATCCAAAGATCCATGTAAAAATGCTGTCTTCACATCAAAAGTCATCAGATGCATTCCATCGGAGGCTGAAATGCTGAGTATCAGTCGAAAGGATGCATGTTTGGCAACAGGACTGAAGGTCTCAGTATAATGGATTCCTTGTTCTTGCTCAAACCCTCTTGCAACTAGCCTGGCTTTGTATCGCCCATCTTGTTTTTGGCATAAAACCCACTGACAAGTCAAAGCTTTTTCTTCTTTTGGTAGACTTACTAGTTTCCAAGTTCTCATCTTCATCAAAGATTCATACTCTTCTAACATTGCTTTCTTCCAGTTTTCATCCTGTAGTGTTTGTAAAATGGAAATATCTTCTACCTCACCTATCATGGCCATATTTACATTTTTGTTTCTGTTGTCTTCAACTGCATAATCTACCATCCTTGCTGGCATCCTTAAAGTAGCCCTGTTTCGAAGACTTCTTTTCTCTGGTTGAATACAAACAGTTTGATCTCGTTCCAAACACTTTACACAATGATTTTCTTGACATTCATTTTGCATATTATTGTCAGACACAGAGCTTTCATAAACACTTTCACTATCAGATTTTTCTTCTTCACTTGACACTATGTATTCCTTTTCTTCATTTGACAAGGTAGCTTCAATTTCTGTACAACTAGACTTGCTGTTTTCTTTTTCATCAAATATCACATCTCTTGATGTTACAACTTCATTTTTGTCTCTTAAGTAAACTCAGTAACTACTTAAATCTAAACTGTATCCTAAGAAAATTCCTTTTTCTGATTTCTTCTGTGTTTTGGCTCTCTTAAAATCCTGAATGAAAACATAACAATCACATCCGAAGATTCTAAGCTTATTTACATCAATTCTGCGTCCAAACCATAAATCCACAGGACTTTTACCTTTCACAGAACTTGTTCCAGTCTGATTCAGTGTAAATGTAGCATAACTAATTGCTTCTTGCATGTATAGCTGATTTAGCAGATTCTACAATGGTGCTCATCTCTCTCTCAATTCGACCATTTTGTGGTGCAGTGTATGGGTTCGACTTAATGTGGAAAACTCCAAGTTCTTCACAAAACTTCTTAGTATCTCCATTTTTAATTTCTTTCCCATTATCAGACTTTAAAACTTTTATTTCTTTCTAAATTGATTCTCAACTAAAGTCATGAAGATTAACTCATTAAATTTTTAATCATTAACAAAATAATTTAACAATTAATGATTAAAGTTAAATATTTTAAAATTTAATGACTAAGTTAAAAAGATAAAAAAAATATTAATTTAATCGTTAATCTCAAGTCTGTTACTTATGTATTAAAACGTTACGAGTTAATATAGAATTTTGTCCCTTTTTAGGGCATCAATTAAAACAATACAGATTAATGACATCATAAATATTGTATTTTATGATAACACCTACCTTTCGTAAAACTTCCGGGGTCTCGTCTGGTGTACTCATTAGCAGAGAGAAATAGGTAAACGCAATAACCAATACATCTTGATATGTGAAATTAACCCTGTTTTATTATATCTACTTCGAACATCTAAATAGTATCTAACAATTTATTTTATGTATCACTGTGATACTCATTGTATATGGTTGACTTTACTTACGTTATACAGGAAACCAAATTTGTTACGCCATTTAACCCTAATACTTATACCCTAAACCAAACTCACAAAAATTACTTTTGAAAATTTTTAATAGATGAAGTTATTTGGATTGAAGTGGATTACCCAACCGGCGTCACTCCTCTCGTTGCAATGTGCCGCGTGTTTTTTGATGTCCGAAAGTTTTCTTTAGTTCACATTTTTTCTTTGTCCCGTTTACGTCACTGACTCTATTTCGTTATATTAGTTCATTTTTAACTTCAGGTTAATACTTTTTTACAATAGAAATTAAAAATTGTTGTGCACACGTTTTTAACTTCGTCCCCGGCCGGGTTAACGATGCAATTCAAATGGGCCGAGAGTCACCAACAAAGTCTCCCACCATAAGTTAGGCATAGCGGAACTTACAATGCCTTATGATCGAATCGTCCGTCACTGTTCATTACACAAGGGTTACGCCTGTGTGTCGGGCGTTGACGAAATTTAGTGTTTACTGGTCGACGTCACAAATGTGGGCAGGACTTGATCTCGTTTCCGTCATGTTGAGACCACGTGCGAACAAAATTCATCTCCAAGCCATCTTGTGCGCCTTTGGCTTAGCGTGGGTATGCGCGCCGCCGATGTTAGTGCATTTGGGCGCAGGTGTCACACAGTGTTAAAGTTCCAGGAATCGTATCACCGTCAACAACACGACATTCCTTTGCAATTGTTTCATCACCGTTTCTTTGTTCGAACTACGTTTTATCTGAACACGTGGCTGTCCATACAGATGAAGTGAATATTTTAATAAAACAAAACCCAAAGTTAATAAAATAAAAAGCCCCCTTTTTGCCCCGTTACAGTATTCTCATTTCCTTTAGTTATAGGCCTACCATTTCTGTATTTATTTACAGTCTGTTTTTATTTTTTGTAGAACTGTCTGTTCTCATATCACAATCTTGAGATCCAAGTGACATATTAATGTTTCTGATTAGCTGAAATTACTTTCACATAATAGATAAGGATGTGATAATTAAAAGATCTGGTTAGGTGTGACACAAAAACGTTAGATCATGTCTGATTGTTATCTACAAATTTTATAACCTCATTCAAATTTTCAACATATAAAAATGTACAAAAACATTAAAATATGTCGAATCATTCATAGAACATTAGAAAAATGTAGCATCAAATATATATTATAATATGTCAAAGTTTCATTTTGATATGTTAACAAATAACAAAGTTATTCCCTTTAATTAAATTTATGCTCATACACACATACTCATGCATTAGGGATACACTAATATGGATGCAGGGACAAATTATGAACAATTTTATGTGTTTCACTCCACAATCCTTTGTCTATACATAATTCTATGCATATATGCAAAATAATTCTACAATATTTCTTTCTCATCACTCTGCAATGTTTCGTTGCAACACACACACACACACACACACACACACACACACACACACACACACACACACACACACACACACACACACACACACACACACACACACACACACACACACACACACACACACACACACACACACACACACACACACACACACACAATGTAACGAGCCGGTTTTTTATGTAGTTGCAATAGCTTAGAATATACCTACCTATAGTCGGGAATTTATTTCTATCTTCCTTCTGGGTAGCGGATTCCTTTCAAATAATGTTCCACATTTGGACGCCAATTTGTAACGAAACGTTTTTTATCTGATCAATTAAAGATAATGAAAAATTTTTTTTTTTTTATTTGTTTATTTTTTTTTTTTTAAAGCGAATTGACCACTTAGGATCACGCTCCAACTTTATTTCTTTTTCTTTGCCTGGAGTTTCCTCAGCCTCCAATACTCCTTCATACGCTCACTGACTTGTTTCCTTTGATCTTCTGTCCAAGTTCGTCCACTTCTATTAGGTCCTCCTGCATCTTGAAACAATTCCAGATTTTTCACTGTACTCCTAAATTCACTTCTTTCTAACATTTGGGACTCTGTGATATTCGACTTTTCTAAATCTTTTCTAACTTCCTTAATCCACGTTGTAGTGGTCTTCTTCTTCCAGAGGTAGTCGAATATTTGTTTGGTTAATCGATTTTTGTCCATTCTGTATAGATGTGTTTATTGTTTATTATTTATTATATTAATCTTCGATGTTATATATTAATTCCTTCCTTATTTCACTTATTTTGGTTGTTTATGAATAATTTGTTTAAAACGTTAAATAGATTATGAGATTGAATAATCGATTTGTTGTATTTGTATATTCGGTGTTTTTACTCCTTTTCGATTTTGTTCTCTTCCTCCTTGATGTCCAGGTTCAATTAATCTCTGAAATTCTTTAAAATATATACTTTGCAAATAAATAAAACTCAAAAAATGTAATATTTAATTGAATTTATTGATCTCGTTGTGATTAGTCGACTTTGAGTCGAAATACTTATTCACAGCTCGAAAACTCTTATCTCAGGTCAATTTGGTTTCTTTTATTTAAATTAATAACATTTTAAAATTCATAGGTTCTTTTAACTGTTATCAAAAGTCAGAAAAGGGCAATGCTGAAAAGTACAATACTTACAATTAAAAGTTCTTAATTAATAAAATAGAAATAATATTTATTATAAAAATGTTAGTAAAAATTGAATTGTTTGAACCACAAGCTATGCATGTGCTGACGTCATCACAGCTGATTGAAGTCGTATACAAAATTATCTCATCAAAGATGGCTGCCTTCTTCGCCTCGGATTTATACAAAGAACTTCTCATCGAATTTCCTCCAAATACATGTTTATTCTTTATGTGTTCCTCATCAGAGTAGTAGTTATTAATTTTCTTCGTTGTAGTGTGATGATTCAGTGTTCGTAATCCATTTTAGGTGTTGGTTAAAAGTGTCTTCGTTCAAATAGTTCCTCCAGAAGGTCGTGATGATATTCACATCGGAAATTTTTCGATTAGTGCCTGGACTGTTCCGTTATCGGGTTTATAATTACCAATCTTCATAAAAGTAATGGTTTGATCTCTTTTATTTGACTTTAGTATGAACAACTCATAGTTTAAATTTCCTTTTCTTAGGCTTTCTAAAAATTTTTTATCTTTCTTAGCTATCTCGTTCTGATGTGTTCACCTTGACGTTTAACAATCAACTCCCAGTTTTTTCTTCATCATACAAAAGGTCCTGGCTGATTTATTAGTAAATTTACATTGTTTTCAGTCAGCTGATACTTAAGTCTCAAGTTTGATTTTGTTCAAAAGAATTGAATTTTGCATTATATTAAAATTTACATTTTGATTATTATATATTCTTATTAAATTCTAATTACATAATCAAATTCCTCATTTTTTATTCTGCATAATTTAATACCATACATGATATATTTTATAGTATGTTTAACTCAAAAGTCATATTTACATTATATTTGCTGGTAGGCCTTACTTACTTTACTTCCTTCCAAATTATTAAATGGTTTTCAGTATATGTTAGATTCCAATTAACATTGATTGAATTATTATGATTTGGTTTCTTTAATTCTCAGTAATTTGATGATTTACTTAGCTAATTTGAACACTATCTTCAATTTAGGCTTTTCTCTAGGCCCCAGTGTTATTACACTTGCCTTTTTTCAAATAATATCCTATACATTCCTTAATTACTTTCACAAAGTGTTGTTACATTTATAATTGTTACTAGTGGTCGCCCAGTGGTCGAAATTCGACCGTAATTCATTAAATTTTTAAGTTTGAACGTTATTGAGGTTCTTTTGTCAAAGAGTATACCTCTATAATCATTGCATATCATTTTTTTGAATTTTGTTCTATTATGTCAGCTGCGAGCGTGTACAAATACGTCATTAGCATGTGTTGTTTGCCTTAATTCCCTGCAAAACCTATGAAATTTAAAATTTAATGTTAGTAACAGTTGAAAAAAAAACAATTACAGCTTATATTCGTATTTATTTTTTGATATAATTCATTGTCAGTTTTAATTTTTTCATGTTATTATTGAATCAAATAAACGCTAATAAAAATGAGACTTGACATTCATAGAAGTATAAGATACATTGTTTTCAATTCCAGTGGATTACATTTCATTTTTGGTAAGGTACAAAATTTGAAAACTGTTTGAAGATTATCTGCTACAAAGCTTATATAATTTTTTAATTTTTTTTTCTATGCATTAATTTTCGAGTTATTTGAAAAATATGAAAGATAGGAAAAATGAGGTTTAGCTTGGCTAAGCCATATTTAAAAAGCAATAACGCGTTTTTTGACATTTCCTTGGGTTTTTTTATTGCCATACTGACCAGGTTTCGCCAAGGCTACACAGTTATTTTGCCTATCTTTTTCGAATTATACAAAATTTAAATAAAAAATTAATACAAAATAAAAAATGAAATAAAAAATATGTGCCTCGTATTTTTTCATATATTTTTCATTAAATCAAAAAAACTGGGCGGTTAAAAAAATAAATGTTGTCCATTGAACTTAAAATAGTTTGAAAGTGAATTTAATGATTCAGAACTTCTGTGTAAACGATGTTTTTTGTAAAAACTCTTTCATCATTTGCTAAATGCCCTTGGCCATTATATTTGGAAATATAAAATCTCAAACCATCGAATGATCGAACTCTACTTGCTGCGACGTACAATTGACCATGTGTAAAAACTGGCTGCCTCAATAAAATTCAAATTTTTTCGAATGTTTGTCCTTGAGACTTATTTATTGTCATCGCAAATGCAGGTATAATTGGAAATTGAGTTCTTTGAAAGTAAATGGTAAAACAGTACCGGAATATGTTAAATTTATACGTGGAATCAAAATTCTCTTATTGTGTGTGGTTCCAGTTAAAACTTCGCAATCAATAGCATTACGATGCATACACTTGATGCGCATTCTTGTTCCATTGACTAATGCTTCCTTTGTATTTAAGTTTCTGATCACTAAAACGATGCAATTAACTTTCAATACTAACTTATGTGGTGGCAAACCACTAATAGTCAAAGAATTCAAAAACTCTACTGGATAGTTATTGATTTCATTGTCATCATCACAAATTATTTTATCGTAGCTATGATATGTTTTCTGTTCACCTGGTATTCGATTAAGTATATCAGTATTAATAAAAGTACAATCATCATTTTTAGGTGCTAAAATAACTGACTTCAATATGTTATCTGAGAGTATGTTTTCGGAAATATTTCCATACACCTCATTAATAATATTATTTTCATCTCCTATTAATTGCTGAGGTATTTCAATAATATTTTCACCAAACTGAGGGAATTGTGGGGCTTCATCATTACCAATTTTTTTTCAAGAATTCGACAAATTCTATTTCACTTGGTAAGGCTCTCATATTTTGAGTAAACATTACTTTATGAAAATAAACAAATTTATGCCAACTCGTGACACAATTTCCAATTAAAGTTGCACGTGATCCATGTGGGACAACTGGTAAGATTTGCCAAAAATCACCGCACAGAAGTATCGTTTTTACTCCAAATGGTTTATGTTTATCATTTTCATCGCATAGATCCTGCAATAATCTATCTGTGATTTTCAACACTTGCAGTGGGCACATAGAAATTTCATCAATAATTACACTATGCAACATTTTAAAACTTTTGGTACGATGTTTTAAGACTGTAAGGTGATTTTAAAAGTATTTTTCATGCTGTTTTCAAATCTGGTTTTAGTTTTTCTGTATCACGTAAGGTTTTTATATAATTCAATTTCGAAGTTTTAAAAAATCGAATTTTGTGAACAGGGAAAATTATTATTATTTGATTGTGATTTCAAAATTGTTTATGTTTTAATCCTGCATAAAATCACAACACATGGTGGTGCAGTAGACAATGGTATACACTCACTTAAAAATGTTATAATTATTACGAAAACACAACACATATATGACAATTTAATTCCTCTTCTTCGCTGAATTCACTGCTTCAAGATCTTTCTGACGTGGGTTGAAACTTCTCTTCCGTGATTGTCTCCCTTCACCAGTGCCATCTCTTTTTAGCATAAAACAGTAGTCGGCCATCATGTTGGCATTCCACCTTCCCTGGTATCTCTTTTCCATGTCCTTGATATCCTGGTGGAAACGTTCGCCTTGTTCTACTAGGAAAGTACTGGAAACAGTCACCATCTTTTGGAAGAGCTTTAGTGAACTGTTTCATTAATCCGAGTTTGATGTGCAGAGGAGGTAATAGTATCTTGCTTCGTTGAACAAGTGGTACATTTATTATGTTCTGTGAACCGGGTTGGAGGGTTTTTCTTTTGGGTCAGTCTGTCTTCTTCCAATGTTTGTCTCTGGCTTGACTATCCCATTCACAAATGAAACAAGGCATTTTTGTGTAGCCGGATTGTTGACCCAGTAACATACCTACTACTTTTAAGTCCCCACAAATTGTCCAAAAATGTTTTTCATAATTCACGTATTTTAGCAGAGCTTCGAGATTTACATACGTCTCCTTGAGATGAACTGAATGTGCAATGGGTACTGAACCAAACAAATTTCCATTGTGTAAAAGTACACCTTTGAGGGTAGTTTTGGACGAGTCTATAAATAACCTCCACTCACTTGGATTGTAAGTGACATTAAAGAAATTCAATAAACCCTCAATATCACAACAATAAACCAGAGAGTCTTCTTCTTTAAAGAATTTCATTAATTCCTTCTCTCTGGACCTATACCAAGAGAACGTAACTCCGGGTAGTAGAAGATTTTTTGCATTCAATCTTGACCCAAGCAATTGGGCGGCATCTTTTGTCAGGTTCAAGTCACGAGTAATATCATTAAGTTCATTTTGACTGAATAATTTTGGTGCAGAATCTTCTTCCGGGTTGTAATCATCAGCATTATCGCTTTCATTTGCTGAGCTGCTCACCAGTGGCACATCTTCAAGAACGGGAGGTGGAACTGGGATAGGGAGAGAATTACAATGCGTAACTGGTCGTAAGGCCGAAGGAATGTTCGGATATTGTATATCCTTCTTACTTTTTGCGTTATGGCCTTGAATTTTAACCATACAAAAATAGCAATTGTTAACATGATTTTGTGGCTCCCTCCAAACCATTGGGATTGCAAAAGGCATTGATTTTTTTGCACCATTTTTCCACAGTCTCAGTCCCTCAACACATGTACGACATACCTTGTGTGGTGCCCAGCTTTTGTCTTCATCACCAAGCCTTATGCCGAAGTACGCGTAATACATGTTTCTCACAAAACTATTAATGTCCTGTCTTTGCTTACCAATTACGTAGCTACCACAAATATAACAGAACACGTTTGGGTTATTCAAACACTTCCGGGAACTCATTTCTACAGAAATGTTCACAAACTATATATGACAGCACAAATATAACCTCACAGCACTATAGCATGTAAACAATGACCTACTGTTTCCCGCCTAATAGCCAGCTGGGTGTAACAAGTGTGGCCAACTAATCTTACCAAAATAAACTTTCCCTCCCCCACAATAAAATTTCCCCTTGTGAAACTTACGTGTAAATAAAAGATGAGTTCATTTGATTTGCAAAAAAACTGTACGTGATAGAAAGAAACGGACTGCAGATCTGGAATCAGTGCAAAAAAATGCTTTAGGAACACCTAAGACTACAGAAACATAGAAAATCATGTTGCATAGTGTTATCAATGATGATGAATTTATGTAACGTCCATAGCTACTATTTGCGGTAATATTCACTACAGAATTTTCCAAAATGGGTATAGGCAATTTAAACACATTGTGTAAAGTTCTACCTCCAAGTAATAGAGTTGAAGCTATGCCACTGAACGCTGTTGCAATGCAACTAAGATTAAGCGAATTTAATTTGTGAATGATTGCTGTTTGTGTGAATGTTTTTCCACAACCTGCATGAGCGGTTAAACAAAAACATTAGATCCAGTATCATGGTGCAAAACTTCACGAATCACACGATCAATTAGATTACGCTGTTCAATATTTGCAGTTTCATAATGCTCACAAAACAGAAACTCTTGTTCTATTGCATCAATAGCATTTGCTTCGTCTGTTCTCTGCGAATACGTGGGAACTGGTAAACCAAGTTCTTGACATGACAAATATGAACATTAAAAATATCTTCAATTTCTAATAGAGCTGTGTTAAAGGATACTTCTTCGTTGTAATCTTTCAAAAAATCTTCACTAAGATATACTTTAAATTCATTCCATAACGCCAATACATTGGCTGGCACATTTAATGCACAAATGTAACCAAATAAATTTCGAATTTGTTTTGGTGAATGTAATTCTTTTGCTTCATTTAAACATTCGCGCCATTCATTATCATTTGAAGCAATGTCGCGAGCATGGCATGCTTCAACAAAAGAAGTGTGTATAATTCCATTGTATGTTCTAACATCCTCAAATGATTTTGGACCACAGACATGTAATAAAAGCAATCGTAAATGGAAAAGTTTGATGTCTTTTGGTGATACTACATATATGCGTGTAATGATTTTATCACCTCCATGCCTTCTCTTCTTCCATTTTTTTCGGGAATCTTCCCACACATAATGCAAAGGAATTTCAATATACTTATATTCATGCGCTGATGGATCTGATCGATTCAATTCAAAAAATGCTAATAATTTTGTTTGTCTTGCATTTTCAGTTGCTTGACGTTCTTGCCCTTCTCAAAAGTAAACATTCTGTCTGCGCGGTAAATGAATGTCAAGTCTAACGATGACATGTGATTGAAAATGCATTGGTAATTCATAGATGCGCCATACAGCTTCAGTTGATCCGACATAACGGCCATTTAAAAAATTGTTAACTTCATCAATTTGTATTTCTTGACCTGGTTCATTTCTCTCTGAACCTAATTCAACAGATGCACTGTCATAGCCTTTATACACGTATTTATAAATGTATTTAACACTTTTAACTGTAGTGCATACTTCAACATTTATATGGCAATTAAATTTGGAAAGTAAATACGGATTGTATGCATAGGCGGATCCAAGGGGGGGGCACGGGGGCACGTGCCCCCCCCAGACGGTTCGAAAATACACTGGATAAAATGAATTATGTAGCTAGTGCAATTATGATATTTTCAGTTAGTTAACCCTTTGAAACCCGAATTTTTTACAACAATTATTATATTTTATTTTTTATCGCAATTTTATTTTTATTTTTTCATATATATATATATATATATTCGTATACATTATTTATAAGAAGTTTCTATCATTTTAATGGTTTGTTTAACGTTTACTTCATTTGAATTTCGAGCGTATTTTACCGACTCTGTATTTTGACGCGACGGAATGTTCATAGATGTCGCTAATTGCTGTACTCAACTGAACTCAACCGGATCACCTAGTTAGAATAGCAGGAATACAGCCACTTGCGATTTACAGTCATTGTGCGAATCACAGGCTTAATTTAGCTATAAGCAAAGCTTGTTCTGTGGCCTGTATAAGAAATGCTATCGGAGTCATCTCTTCCGTGGCAAACTTCTTTCGAGAGTCGGCTGGGCGACTACGAAAACTTGACGAAGAAATGCATGACAAACTAAAAAATGGAAGACATTCTGTAAAACAAATGTGCGAAACAAGGTGGGTTGAACGTCACGATGCTGCTGTATTAACGTTTTTAAATGCTCTACCTATTCTTCCAATAGTTTTAGATACTATTGCTCAGTCAACTGAAGGAAAGGGAAGTGACGCATTTTCATACCTTCATAGTATACTATCGTCCGAGTTCCTTGTTAGTGTAGTTGTATTAGCTGATTTTTTGGGATTAACTCTACCCTTGGCTTGAAAGTTACAAGCGGAATATATGGACGTATTGACAGCCATGGAGTTGGTAAATGCCACAATATCAAGCCTGCTAGCGCATCGGGAAAACAGTATTAGACACTTCAAACAGCTATACAAAAAAATCTGAAGATTTGGCTTGCGAAATGGGAACGGAAATAAAAAACCCGAGAACAGTAGGATTCCAAAAAAACAGATCCAATATACAAACCCATTCTGTGGAAGAATATTTTCGTATTAGTGTATATCTCCCATTTCTAGATTACCTGATCAATGAACTTTCTTCTAGATTTCCAAAATCGCAAATAATACAAATTGGACAGATTCAAAAACTTTTATCACCAGAATTTTCGGAAGATTGTGAAGAGTCTGTTCTGCAAGGGGCTGAATTGTATAGGGATGATTTACCTTATTTCCCTGCTTTAGAAGGGGAACTTAAAATCTGGAAGCAGATATGGGCAGCAAAATTACAAGAGTTTATCAAATATCCTGCAGAAGTCTACACACTCGTGTCAGACTTGCCAAATGTCAGAGTGCTTTTACAAATCATATGCATGCTTCCAGTTACATCAAGTACTGCAGAACGTTCATTTTCGGCCCTGCGTCGACTTAAAACTTACTTAAGATCTACAATGACTGAAGATCGTTTAAATGGACTTGCGATTCTACAAGTCCATCGTGATATCGCCTACCGTATGTCTCCCAAAGAAGTATTAGAGATTTTTGCAAGGAGACACAAACGTATACTTTCTCTAGCCTTACTTTGAATGCATATGTATTAGATTAAAGGTGCTTTTTTTTACCTTAACATAAAAATAATGGATATTTAATTACAGGGCAAAGAATATCGAAAATGAGTACTAGTTTAGCTAAAGCTCTTTTAATAGCGCATGCAGAAGCTATGTATTATCTTAAACAGGATCCTGCTGCAGCTCATCACTTAAAAGAAGAATTTACGAAACCACAGTCTGAGATTATTCGAACGTTAGTGGTCATACATCAGATTTGAAGAATCTCTTGAATCGTGATGCTCCAATAGTTGTTTTCTTATTTGATGAGCATCTCAAAAGGACATTAAAATAACAATTTTTATATTTTGTTACATGAGCAGTCCAATTAATAATTTTGTAATACTTAATATTAATGTTATTTTAAAGAAGATTTTATGTATCTGTTTTATCTACAAAAAAAGGAATTTCTTAAAAAGTGATTGGTTTTCTGGAGGTTAGATGTTTCTAGAATATTGATTAGATATAACAAAAAAAAATACGTTCACACCCAATATTTCTAGATCAGAGTATTGATAATGAATATGTGTATTTTTGTAAATTATAATTCTATATTAGTATTTGTGCTTATTTTTATTTAGATGTTTTACTTTCCTTATTGATAACACTTATTCTTATTGTATCGAGAGTAAGTAATGGTGTAAAAATTAGATTAGTTTTATAAGTGAAATGAAAGTCAAATTTCTAAAGAAAGTTTAAATAGATAAAATAAAAAATTCCTGTTATAAGTTTTTACTTTATATTATTTCAAAATTGTACAAATACATTATACTTTCTAGAATCAAAATAGGTTGTTTTATTATTTTTCAAATAATAATAATAATACAATAATAAATAATGTTAAAAAACTAATGTTTTTGTATTTATATTAATATATGTAATTATTTATTTATTTATATTAATTTTTATATCGTTTGATTCAACAGACACTTTGATAATAAGATTTTTTCTAACAACACCTTCCCCCCTGGAGAGGAGGGGCCCAAAACTGCCCCCCCCCCCCGAGCAAATTTCTGGATCCGCCCCTGATTGTATGGTACAACATAACGATTGTCGAGGCAACTACCGCGAACTTCAGCATTAATACCATTATCACGCCTTCTGTATAATGGATATCCATTTAATGATTCACATGTAAATTCATTAAATCGTTTTGGATAATCTTTTGTGCATTTTCCATCTCTCATACATACAGAATTTGGATTAAGTACACCGCATGGACCATGCATCATGTGTTTTACAACATATTCATGTAATGTAGGATGTGTTTGAATGTTAGGAATCTCCGCAGATACAACTTTATCAATATCGGTAGCGTTAACAATTTTATCTTGCTCATTTAAAGAGAGTAAAATGTGAGCATGAGGCAATCCTCTCTTTTGAAACTCAATTGTATAAATGAGTGCTTCAACTTTACCGAAGATTTTTTTAGTGTAAGGCCCTCAATTAATGCTTTCAGTTTGGACTTGAATACACGCACAACAATATCAGGTCAAAAATTAGCTGACTCACCTACACCAATATTGCTAACTATTTCAGGCCAACTTGGATTGCAAGTCATTGTAATAAACAAAGAAGGCTTTCCGAAATGTTGTACAATTGACATTGCATCTAAATAATTCTGATACGTATTTCTTGGAGATCCATTGAATGAAGATGGTAAAATTACTCTACGGCCAGCATTATTGGCATTGGGGTTCAATTCTAAATAATCTGTTAAATTGTTGTAAACTTCAGACCTAAGACTTGTTTGATTTTGTTGAATGAAATGTAACCTTGTGCCCTCTATTCTCACATACATATCAACTAACCACTGCAGAAATAATTTTTGTGAATGGTGCAACATGCTAAAATCTTCTCTAATTGCAAGTCGATAGGCTGCATACTGAAGCATGGTTAATTTATTTCTGGGCGCTCTTGAATTAGATGTAGTTGGTACATTATGAGAAATATTGATATGCCACCCAGTATCACCATTTGGAAAAAGTAATGGATACGCTAAAGGGTCCAATGATGAATCCAAAACAGAGATATTTTTAATGGTACCATTAACTTTTGAAAACGAAACCATATTTCGTTCAAAGGGTGGCTCACCATCAACTGTACTAAATATTACTGCTACATCAGTTTGAACTGCATCATTATAATGGCGTAGATCTAAATCACGATTTACTTTAATGAGCATACAAATTTTTTTATTTTGATTTTCAACTCTCTGACAATGATCTTTTATTGCAGTGAATGACCAAATGAAAGGATTAATGCGTTCCAATTCAAGAGAGATTTCGCGCATTATATTGTTATTGCATGTTTGATTATAGTGTTCACGTAATCTATAATTGACAGCAGTGTCAACATCATAAAAAAATAATTGCGCATAACATGGTGAGCGACCATATCCAGCAGTCATTGGACCTGATCTGTGATAAAAAACATCATGTATTTTAAAATGATACACTGTAACCCCTCTTTCCTTTTTATGCTGTATAGAAAATTTTTTTTTTTGTATTTTATTTTCTTTTGGTATTTATATATATATTTTTTTTTTTTTTGAAAGAGAAGCCACAAGTTATTTAAAACTAGGCAGGAGCCTAGAGAAGCCAAAATGTGCTGGGTCCAGTATGACGGGACCTGCAATGAAACTCGGCTGTAATATAACAATAACAGCTTTTATTGTACCCCATCATTCGCTACATGTAAATGAAAAATTATCACATAATTATCACATAAGTTTGTCACCTAATATTAGGAATAACACACAAATACATAATAAATAAATAAGCCCCATGTTTTTAATAGTGTGAAAAGACAAGGTTTGTATATCAGTGATGATTATATATATATGTATATCAGATAACGTTCAGTGATTATATAATTTCCCCCCCTTTTATGTGACTAGAGCTTAACATAGACAGAAACATAAAGACACGTACAGAAACATAAAGACACATACACTCATAATTATACACAAATATTATAAACACGAATACCCCTGGAATACACATGCTCAACAGGCAGTGTTTCTACCAAGCCCTAAAACCGGCAGTCATAACTGTTCGCCCTTCAGTCACCGTCATTCATCAATTTCCATTAAGTTGAATAAATACGAAAAACCCCTGAAAGGATGATAATCACTCAGAAACCATAAGAGAGACCGTACCGCCCATATGTAAAGATAGCAATGGATAATTGCCCCATCATGAGCATATGAAATCTTTAAGTTTCTTCAACAGCATAAAATAAAAATAAAAAACTGCATCACCTGATTTTAAGCAATTGCTATGCGGTTCTAAAAATGTTAATTTGTTTTACCAATTCAGATGGATTCATGTATCAGTATATGCTTTACAAGTAAAAAAATTAATCAGTAAATGCTTTACAAGTAGAAAAATTAATCAGTATAGACCTTTATAAAGTAAAAAAAATTAATTAGTATATGCCCAGAAAATATGAAAGTTCTTTTCTGTTAAAGCCGAATGGCTGTATATAAATGAATTTATAATAAGGACTGTTGTGTCCTAGCAGATGTGGGAGCGCGCCAGCTTGTGCTTAACCTTATGTGACAGGAATCAAACCTGCCTTAAACTGTATGAACATGTGCCTGGCAAAAACTATGTCCCCTTTTATTCCCCCGAAAACAGCCAAAAAAGAAAACAAAAACTCCCCAGCCCTTACATGTTAAACCCAAAATGAAATTAATATCAACCCCATCCTGAACCAGCCAGAACAGAATCCCTAACATGTGATATAAATTTTGTAGTAAGTATGGTGATGACTATTGGCAATATGTGAAAATGTTTAAGTGTAAAAAAATCTCTAGCACGCTCCCCCAGTGCAGCACACAATTACAAACATTGTACTTAGTGTTATGAAGTTAAATTACTACAGTCACATAATGTTCAGCTGACACACCCTACAGCAGACTATCTGGCCACGTGGGCACGTGGTTTCAAAAGAAATTTACACTGTGAATCAGGAGCACGATAGGTCCGGCCACCAAAAATAATAAAAGAGTCATATCACCTTAATTATGCTGAGCAAGCGTTACATCTTGAGTTAGTCACCCGACTCCTTTTCTGAACAGGTGCGTTTCTGATGGTTCATGGCTGATGAGGATGGAGTTCAACCAGCAAGGCCAGCATCTCCGGCTTTAAGCAAGAACCCTGTTAATTCATAAAAATTAGAAAAGATGTTCATAAAAGTGTACACCCAAGTTCACAGGTAAATAACCTCAGAACGGGCCTTCAACCAACTCAAGATAAATGCACAAAGTTTCGGTTATAATTTCTTTGCAAATTGCTTAAAGAGTAATAAAGTCTACCATGGAATGATTAATTCAAAAATAAAAAGCTTTATTAAAAGGCGTAGAGTAAAGTCATTGGCACGAGCTCTTAACACGCTCCGACAGAATCCCACAGGTTAGATTACCACGTGGCGGCATCATTATTGCAATTTGCCCAAAAAAATGATTAACTTCAAGGCACTCACAGTATTAATAATGTTTCAATATTAATAATGTTTCCTCTACGGGTGTTCTCACAAGTTATTTTTACTGCAAAGTTAATTAAAGAGAATCACACGAGCAATCTGATGCATGTATGTGCACAATTCCATTCCCTAACTATGCACTGACTTTAGCTTAGCATTTATATAACATTCTATAAATTTACAATGACAGTGACAGTTACAGTGACTCTTACAATATTATAATAATAATAAAAAGAACATGGGCTATATACTGAACATTAAGTAATCTTTTTAATATACAAACTGTCGGATCGCACCACATGCATTCGTCTTTCTCATACGGCGGCATACATTTTGTTAATTAAATGTAATCGCTTATTATTATTTCTGACACACACAATAAGAGCTATGATCCTTACCGGGAAGTCTCGTAAATTTAGCCAGCCATCAGAGTGGAAGAAAACTGCGTAGTAATATCTGCTCGGATCAGGTAGTCGGTGCTTTCTTGCTTGCCGGGCGATGACTGGTATCAACGGCCACAATTTAACAAAGCCAAACCTCCCTACGAGGTGCGCGCGCAGCTTTAACGGAGCCGGACAAAGGTCGCTTCAACTGACCCTTGTGTTCGCGTTATTTTACAATTAAATATTCTAAAACTTTCGACAGCCGGATTTACACCGGCACAACACTCCACGCGTAACTGTATCTGAAATTTTAGCTTCTGAGCTAACCATAGCAAATGATGAATTGTATTTACGAATGTTTTCAAAATAATTTTTTGACTTTCTTTTTATTGAAGGTTCATTTGAAGTAAGTCCATCATACAATGATTTAAAGTATTCATTTTGACTTAAGGCCGGTAATATTGCTTTACCCTTATGAGAACATGAAGTGAATGCAGTCCTTTCACCTTAAGTGACCTCAGATTCGAAATGTTTTGCATTGCAAAACCTGCATTGTAAATGCATTAATCCACAATCAAAAGTATTAAAATTTCTTGGAATGACATTCAGTGCCCATTTAAATGTATCCCTCAAAATAATTTCATCATTTTGTATACTATTTACACTATTTAAATTTGCATTTGGTCTATTATCATTTTGACTTTCACGCGAATATATATTCCTTCTTCTTTGTCTCTCACTCCGACCCGTCAATGTTCTATGTCGAGGCATAATGGAAGTAGGTGCGAATATCTGAATGTAAAAAAAAAACATGTAATGAAATTACTGAAACTAAGATTAGACAGGGTTTAATTTAAAAATAATAAAATGTACTCACTTTTTTTAAACCACCAATAATAATTAGGCGAGAGTAAGTCAATTCAAATTGCTGCTACAAAATTTTCCTTTTGCAACAGGTGTATATTAAGCAAGCTGTATTTCACTTTCAACTGCACATTAATATATAAAACACAGATATCTAATATACAAAATATAAAATAAATGCTTTTTTGCCTTGACATACACTCCACAGACTATTGAAAAAGGAACATTTGAAATCACACAAAATCATTCAGTCAATCTGTCAGTAATTATTTGTTGGCAACATTTTAAAATTCTTTGGCGACAATCTCTACTCTGTGCGACTGTTTGACCACAGACTATTATGTGTTTGACATTGGCAGTATGAACGTAAACAAACGACAGACTATTATGTGTTTGACATTGGCAGTATGAACGTACACTAAAATGAAAAAATTATAATTTTATTGCCTGGCAACAAAATTATTTTATTTTTAACAATTACCATTGTTTGAAAAAGTTTAAATGAATTTTCAAGTGCAAATGAATGTTTTATTTTATTTAATTTAATGTATTTGTAACACATATTATATATAAATTTTAGCTTTCTGCACTCCTTCTCCATATAAACTTTAACTATGCCAAATCTCACACTCCTCCGTGTGTGCAATATGCTTAAAAAGGGGTACAAAGTTTTCTCTTCACGTATTAATATATAGATTATATTTACCAGGAAGCAATTACTGATAAAACACAATGATCTAATTAAATGAATTGATATTTATCAGTACATTAAACAATACAATAAATCACTCATGACAACCGCATATGTAATGTAAATAAACGTAGGTATCTAGGATACAAAACTCAATGCGACCAACATAGATGGTGACACACTCAAGTAATAAACATAATGATTTAAACTGCATTCAAAGTAGATTACATAAAATAATAAAGTATAATAAAATAATTATTTATTAACACTCCTCCATAATAATTTTATTTCTGAGTCGTTCAAATACTTTCTTCGACAATGGTTTTGTCAAGATATCTGCCAACTGGTCAACGCTGCTTACTTTGTCCAAAAAAACAGTATTTCCAATGTGTTGCTGTATAAATTTTCTGGGAATGTCAATGTGCTTCTTCCCTTTTGTTATTTTGCCTTCTGTAGTATTTTGTAACATTAAAATTACAGATTGATTATCTATACAGAGCCTTATAGGAATATCCTTGAAATATCTAAGTTCGATACCAAGTCTTTTTATCCAGCAAATTTCATCAAGCGATGAAACAGCAGCTCGAAATTCTGTCTCTGCAGTTGATGTAGTAACAAGTCCCTGCTTTTGGGTGAACCATACAATAGGACCGCCTCTCATAATAATTACTCCAGTAGTTGACTGTCTTGAGATAACGTCTCCTCCAAAATCTGAATCTGAATAAGCAATGAGTTCAGAATCTCCACTGAAACTTATTCCAAAGTTTACAGTGCCTTTCAAGTATCGAAATACATGTTTTTCCATATTCCAGTGCCGTACCATGGGATTGTTTAAATATCTACTTACGTAGTTTACTGCAAAGCTGATATCTGGCCTAGATACTGTAGCTAAGTAAAGTAAACTGCCTATTGCCTCACGATATGGGACAGATTTATCGAGTGGCTGATCATTATGAAAATGTTCTTCGGTTAACATACCTATTTCCATTGGAGTTGACTTTTGATTTGAATCTTCCATTCTAAATCTTTTCAATATCTTTTCAGTGTAATGATGTTGGCTTACAAAAATTTCCTTATGTCTAATTTCAATTTCCATGCCAAGGTAAGTTAATTTGTTGTCTGACCCAGAATTATAAGTAATTTCAAATTCTTTGTTAAGTTTATCTAGTATATCTATCATTTGATGTTTTTCTTTTCCTATAATAGCACCATCATCTACAAAAAGTACAATTATAATGCTTCTGTCACCATTATAATAAATACAAGGATCATCGTCAGAACAAACAAAATTTAATTTCCTTAGGTAGTTTGTGAACTTCACATTCCAATTTTTCGATGACTGTTTAAGTCCATATATACTCTTGAGCAACTCACAAACTCTACCTGAGCCATCATCAAAGCCTAACGGTTGATACATGTAAATCTTCTCATCCAAAGATCCATGTAAAAATGCTGTCTTCACATCAAAAGTCATCAGATGCATTCCATCGGAGGCTGAAATGCTGAGTATCAGTCGAAAGGATGCATGTTTGGCAACAGGACTGAAGGTCTCAGTATAATGGATTCCTTGTTCTTGCTCAAACCCTCTTGCAACTAGCCTGGCTTTGTATCGCCCATCTTGTTTTTGGCATAAAACCCACTGACAAGTCAAAGCTTTTTCTTCTTTTGGTAGACTTACTAGTTTCCAAGTTCTCATCTTCATCAAAGATTCATACTCTTCTAACATTGCTTTCTTCCAGTTTTCATCCTGTAGTGCTTGTAAAATGGAAATATCTTCTACCTCACCTATCATGGCCATATTTACATTTTTGTTTCTGTTGTCTTCAACTGCATAATCTACCATCCTTGCTGGCATCCTTAAAGTAGCCCTGTTTCGAAGACTTCTTTTCTCTGGTTGAATACAAACAGTTTGATCTCGTTCCAAACACTTTACACAATGATTTTCTTGACATTCATTTTGCATATTATTGTCAGACACAGAGCTTTCATAAACACTTTCACTATCAGATTTTTCTTCTTCACTTGACACTATGTATTCCTTTTCTTCATTTGACAAGGTAGCTTCAATTTCTGTACAACTAGACTTACTGTTTTCTTTTTCATCAAATATCACATCTCCTGATGTTACAACTTCATTTTTGTCTCTTAAGTAAACTCAGTAACTACTTAAATCTAAACTGTATCCTAAGAAAATTCCTTTTTCTGATTTCTTCTGTGTTTTGGCTCTCTTAAAATCCTGAATGAAAACATAACAATCACATCTGAAGATTCTAAGCTTATTTACATCAATTCTGCGTCCAAACCATAAATCCACAGGACTTTTACCTTTCACAGAACTTGTTCCAGTCTGATTCAGTGTAAATGTAGCATAACTAATTGCTTCTTGCATGTATAGCTGATCTAGCAGATTCTACAATGGTTCTCATCTCTCTCTCAATTCGACCATTTTGTGGTGCAGTGTATGGGTTTGACTTAATATGGAAAACTCCAAGTTCTTCACAAAACTTCTTAGTATCTCCATTTTTAATTTCTTTCCCATTATCAGACTTTAAAACTTTTATTTTCTTTCTAAACTGATTCTCAACTAAAGTCATGAAGATTTTCAATTTCTCAAAAGTTTCATTTTTAGTTTTTAAGAAATAGACAGTGCGAAAATGAGAGAAATCATCTTTGAGCATAAAAAAAAATATTTTGCTCCTCCAAAAGAATTTATATTCATTTCGCACAAGTCTACATGAATTACATCAAGTACCTCTTTTGCCACTTCAAAATTTCTTGGATGTGGGAGACGATGGTGTTTGCCATAAACGCATCCTTCACACACATAGTCATCCCAATCGTCTACATACTTTATATTATTTTTCTTCAAAATGTCTCTTACATAACTAATATTCTGATGTGCTAATTTTTCATGCCACTTTTTAATTGACATAGCAACAATACACTTTTCTAAGTTTTCATAGCGAAACATCATTCTAAACAATCTTCCATCTCTGTTTGCCATGGCTGTTAATTCACCAGTGTCTGAATCAAAAAAATACGAGCAATTTGTGTCTGCTTCCTGACGATAACCCTTGTCCAAGGCACTAATGACGGAAAATAAGTTAAAAGGTATCTTTGGTGTATACAAAACATTTTTCAGTGTTATGTTACACCAATCTTGACCATTATAAGCTAACAAATCTATGTCTCCGACAGCAACACCTTCTATAAGTGTTGAATCTCCAATCATGACTTTTTCTGGTTCTTGTAAAACATTATAATTTTTCAACCAGTCATTCCTTAAAGTCATGTGCTGAGTGGCACCAGAATCTTGGTACCATAGATCTTGATAGTCATTCTTCATTGATATATATTGTATATTAGTAACAGACAATCCAACATTAATCATCAGTTTACTTTTTCACATAGATTTGTCTGATTTTTCTGACTTACTATCTACATTTTTGATACAATTTTTGGCAAAGTGACCTTTTTCGTTGAACTTATTACACGGATAATTTTTCTTACAATATTCAATGTAACTTTTACTAGGTTTATTCTTGCAGTACTTCTTTATGTGCCCTTTTTGTCCACATTTAAAGCATTTCTTTAAGTTAACTTGTTTTGTTTTATTATTGTTCTGTCCCTTTGATATGAAAGCACTCTGACACTCATTATTGGCCTGTTCACTTTCTTTTTGCCTGTCTTCTTCAAGTTTCAAACGCTCAAACATGTTGTTCAACGTTTTGTCTGTGGAAATAACATTATCCCAAGACATTCTAAAATGATGCAGTCTTGTAGGAAGTATACCTAATATCCTTTGCAGAAGCCAGTTTTCTTTAACGCTTTCACCTAGTGCAGACAAATCATCAGCATATTGTTGAATTGTCATGCAATTTTCTATTACTGATTTGTGCTCATCATACTTATAATTAAAAAATAATCTTTGCAGGCCTTCAACTGAAACGTTTGATTTTTTTCCATATAAGGTTTCCAACTTTTCTAACATAGCATTTGCGGACTGGCACCTTGCAATTTTCTTGGCTATATTACTGTCAACATTCAATCCAATTAATATTTGTGCTTCTAAATCCTTTTCAATCCATTCTTTTACAGTTGCGCTTGATTCATCTCTTTCAGGCTTAATTTTAACTGTCGTTGCGATTTGATAAATACCTTTTGATTTTAAGGTTAGGTTAAGTTTGAATATCCACGAATCATAGTTGGAACCTCCTTGCAAATCATCTTTCAACATTTCTAAATTTGATCTGACTAAATCTATTTTGATTGTTTAATGTAGTTTCTTCTCTACAACTGACTTTGTGCACTCAATTCTTACTGACACGTGCAACAAAAAAAAAAGGGTTCCTGTGTATTTTTACTGTCCACAATTCAATTCAACAATGTGTTTTATTACTTCTCTGGGCCCATAACCTGATATTATATTTACCAGGAAGCAATTACTGATAAAACACAATGATGTAATTAAATGAATTGATATTTATTAGTACATTAAACAATACAATAAATCACTCATGACAACTGCACATGTAATGTAAATAAACGTAGGTATCTAGGATACATAACTCAATGCGACCGGCATAGATGGCGACACACTCAAGTAATAAACATAATGATTTAAACTGCATTCAAAGTAGATTACATAAAATAATAAAGTATAATAAAATAATTATTTATTAACAATAATAAATTGTTATTGCGTTAAATTCAACAATTTTCATTCATTTAATTTGTTTCATTAACTTATTTACTATTAATTTATAATGTTGGTGATGTTTACAATTTGGTCTATATTTTTATGTTAGTTCTATTACCAAGTTTACAATTATTTCAGCTTGCTATTACCCTTTCTGACATACAATTCCAATAAAATTCTAACAACTAAATTGCCCTTACTTAATTACAACACTGTTTATGATTAATTGACATTATTAAAACATAATAAAGATATTATTTTAAAAATAATTTTAAACTCAAGCATTCAATGCTATGGGTTCAATGAACTTCTAACACAACAAAACAAATCTGTTTTTATTTAAACAGTTTATTAAAGTTAATTTTTATTCAGTCTATTGCTGTTTTTGTTTTGATTTAGGGATTTACCCTGGTTTTCCTCATTATTCACTGTATTCCCTATTCTTATTTCTAGTAATTGTATCTAGTCTTGGGGAATAAGGAACCTCACTTAATTTGCATTATTATTAGTAACTTTTCACAATAAAAATAAATCACACTTGTCCACCTTTAGTCATATATATAAAATCTTCACTTACACTTAATTTACATTTATTCTTATTTTATTGTATTGTACTTTTCTTATGTTATCTTTTTGGGGTTTTATTTTTATAATGTGGTATTGTTTTTTCAATAGTTATATTTTTATTCTGTGGGTTTGTATATCCATGATTTTTCCTTACCTGCTCCTATTCTACCTGGTTATATCTACTCTATAAGTTGGACTATCATTATCTTCCTATTATTTATTATAGATTGTATATTTGATTTTAATGAACTTGATTTCTTTGGATCTAGAATTTCAGTTTACTGTTGTTCTTGATTAATTATTATAGTAATTTTTCTTTATGCGAGTTGGTTTTTATTTTATGTTTGCTTATTTTTGGAATTATAATAAGGTGGATTTTCTGTCATGCTACAGATTGCTCTCCTCCAGAAGTGATTAATTCAGATCATATGTTTAGTATGGATGAAATAATTGCTTATGATATTTATTGTTGATTATATTCCTTGTCTTTCTATCCATTTCTATACCTGCTTCTTCGTAGTTGAGCTTTAGTTTTTTCCTTTTATTTTATTTTTATTAGATAGTTATTGTAATCTGAGATATATTATTATATATATATATTTTTTTTTTCTTTTCTTTTACTTGGTGCTTCATCCATGGGATATTCATTCCCTAACTTTCCCTATCACGTGAGCTGGGGCAGTCCAGAGCGGCACTTGCGGCTTCAATACTCTGCTGGCCATACTACACTTTCTGAGATCAGAGGAACATCATCTCTGCTGAAATATAAGACTGCTGGAATTCATCTACATACAGTCATTAAATAAAAATTATTAAAAAATAGTCTATTCTCGACTAATAAAAATCATCTTTGGATTCATCACTTTGTGGTTTCTCAAATTTGCTAACATTTTCTATCTCATTTATTCTTCTTATGTTTTAAAGCTCTGCTGATATATTTATTCTTCTTATGTTTTGAAGCTCTGCTGATAGAACTTATTGCTAGGTATGGTGTGTAAATCTTCCGTCTGAATTCTCTTTATTTCTTCTGTCGTTCTCACAATCTTTTTCTGGTTACCAATATTAATAGCATATATGTATTGTAATGGTACATATCTTCACCTAACAATAATGAAGAAAACATGACAAGATAAATTGTTTAATCATTAACACTAGAATAAAAAAGGGATGAATCAGAGATTAAAGGAATGGGTAACTCAAAATAATAACACAATCAGACATATCCAGGTAGTCAGAACAGTAACCTCTAATAATAAAGAAGTAACAAACAAACAAACCAAATGTTAAATACAGTAATACATGGCGATTTAACCTGAGTAGCCCAATAGATGGTAAGTGAGAGAGTAGAACCAGCCCCATAAACCAAGAATAATATAAATAATGACAACTGTAAGTGAACTAGAACTAGCCACCACACTACCACAAGAGTGTAATAATAATAAGAATAATAATGAACAAAGAATTAGCATGGAAGTGTGAAAGTATAATCAGCCACAACACCAAGGAAGTGACATGTAAACGATGGCAAAATAAAGTGAGCCCAGAAAGAATACAAAACTAATGTTAAACCAATGAAAAAGACTAACTAATGAAAATTGTATATGATAATAATAAATGTAAAGACAGACAAGTTAAAAATATTAATTGTTAAGGACTTGAGATATAGAAGGGTACACTAACCCAAACAAATAGAGTAAACTAGGACAAATCACATTAGCACGACACAAACATATCATGTATAGTCAAACCACACAGAGTGAGAGATTATAAATTGTAAGGAGGATGAACATTTTAAAATAAATGTAAGAAAGAGAGTTTTGAATAAGCAATACACTAATCTTTACCCACCAGTAACCCTAAAACAAGATTGAGTGCAAAGTGTTAGTGTTAATACCCCGAAGTGAGAATAAACCCCATTAAAAAGTGATAAACATGGATAAAACCGTAATCAAAGTTTATAAGTGCATAAACTAGGTTATAAGTTATAAATGAGTGAGATCTGATAATGGTCAAACGCAGGAAGGACTGTGATAGTTGAGAGGCCAATGTGAGTGGACACCCAAAATGTAACTAAATAAACTAATAGTGTTAAAATGAAGTTAGCTTTAGTGATAACCGATTATCATGGTTTTAAATGTGTGTCAATTAATGTAACAAGTGACTATTAAGATTATTAGGAAAGTAAGAAAGATAGACTATCAGTGTGTCAATTCACCATATAGAAAATGTCAGTAATATTAAGGGATAAAAACAATGAATAATCATGATAAGAGTTAATAAGACATAGTGAAATGGTATTAGGTACCATTAGTTAATAAAACAGTGTCAGATAAGCTTAGTAATAAGGATTTTCTATAATAATCAAAATAATTAATTAAGGTTTATATGTTTGTTTTCTTTTAATGATACTATAAAATAATTATTACCCACTGAAGAGTATGAGTGGATAATAAAAGGTAAATAATTATGTTTTAATGAGTAAGATTTATGTTTCAAGAGAATTATGTTTTAATGAATAAAAATTATATCTATGGGAATTGTTAAAACCATAAGATGCTATGTTATATGATGCAATAAACAAGAAACAAAATAAATACAGTCAGATACAATGTCACTAAAAGGCAGGTATGACAGTATACAAATTAACATATGAGACCAATAAAATCATACACAATTACTAGAACAGACATAAACATTGAGCAAATAAACAGAATCATGTATTGAAACAATCAGGACCCATACAAGGGGAGTATAAAATGTAATCTCAGTAATTAAAGAAAACATAGTCAATTGCTATCTAAGCCTAGGCAGATTCCCAACAGTCAAACTACAAAAGACTTCAAATTTTAGAATTAAACACTGACATTAGTAAGACTAAGCCACATAAACTATGAAATACAATTAGACTATCATGTTAAGGCAGGAATATTATGATAATAATGTAAATTAAGAAAACAGTATAATTAAATAAAATCCACAAAGCTGTCAAAATGTTGATACCTAAGTAAATACTGTAGTATTGGATGTCAAATTAATCCTTGAGCCAAAATATGAACAGTGGTAATAATATTTACTACTAAAAAGGGAGTACTGAAGATTAATTACATTTAGAAGATCTGTGACCATTTTAAATAAAAATTCAAATATCTTAACAATGATCTCAAGCCAATTTCAGCCAATCAAAAATTGTGAGTTACCATGACAACAACCGTGTATTGACTAATTTTCAGTTAGGAACAATAATAACTGTAGTGACGCTAAACTGGAGAGAAGCCACGCCATGAAGGGCACAAATTTTTAACTCTAAAACAGTATAAGTGCCCATAAGTCAATGAAGAAGGACCAGAATAACTGACGAGAGGACATTCCAACCAAACTATACCAAGGACCAGCGTGGAATTAATCTAGATGACCAAAAAATATATGGAATCCGACCAGAAGAAGACGCCAACCATTCCCGAAGCCCAAGACTGAAGAAGGAAGAACCGACATCAACCCATTACACCACTTGGACGACTGACAATAGATAGTCTTTTATCTACTAACGTTGAGTATTGCTGAATTTATTGATTTATAAAAAAGACAAATTCTCTTTCACAAAATTATAACTAAATGATAAAACTCTCACTATCACTGAAGGTATTTTCAAGGATTGATAAAATAAAAAAGTAACTTTGTAAACACTGAATGACCAAATGATAACCTATGTATACACCAACGACACTGTCACAATTCAACACCACAATATTTAATTTATAGTAAACCTTGTTTAATTTTAATGATCACGTACTTTAAATGATATGTTCTAATTTTGTTATCTTGTTAGATAAACCTCTGTTTCATACTTAAAAGAACCCTATAGGCAGATTTATTTTGTAAAATAATAACCACACTGTCTTGCAGCTAATATAAACATTGTACTGCCAACCCACCGATCCGCTGATTGAGCGAATATTGCCGAGGCTAAAATCATTGTATAAATTATTAATTTTATGAAGCGTTAACAAAAAATAACCAGTCAAAAGCCTAATAAAAGAGTGTGTACCGATAACAACTGTCCATTATTTACTTGTAAAGAATATTATGCATGTTTTGTTTACTAGCAGTGGGTCAACATAACCAACGTTATCTCAAGTTGGCAACACGTTTTCCCCCACTCAGATGAGAATCAGTAACTAGCCAGACGGCGAGCGATTCGAATTTACAATAGTGCAATATCAAACTATACAAATAAAAACTTTTAATTGTTTTCACGAAAAACAATTTGGCGCTTATCCGGAATTACGAAAGAGTGAGAAGGGACAGGTAAGGCACACAGGCTACCAGACGCTTCCGAACGATACCATTTACGTTCGCAAAACACATTACGAAAACTTTCAATTCTAAAAATAAACTAGATAAGACACACACACAAGGGAAGGGGTGGTTACAATATATATATATATATATATATATATATATATTGTAACGTGCGGTTATTTTCGAGGTGTTAGTGAAATGTCCGTCTTATTCAATTAAGCCCTACTGTTGTAAGCGCCAAATCTGTAACGTGCGGTTTTTTGTTATCAAGGTTTCCGCCTCTCCGCAGTCGCCACTTATGAATTATAAAGACCGAAGTTTAAATACAGTGGTTGATAATGTTACTCAAATAAAGCAGAAATCGAGTGTGTGTGATTTGGGTCAAGTAGGGAAGTTGTTTAGCCTGATTTTGAAGAGAGAGCAAGTACTGTTTGTTTACCCTCGGTTTGGACGATTTCTAAATTTTTTAAAATATTCGCCGTGAACCGAATCAGCTGACTTTAACACTAGTTTCCAAATCTAGATTAACCAGACGACACTGTGGCAGTATACGACCCGGTGGATCGTCTTCTTCTTTGTTGTTCTGAAACTTAATACAACTACCCACTACAAGAAAGGACACACATTTTTATTTTTTAAATCTCAATTTTTCTATAATATTTATTAAGAATATTATTGGTTTTTTCTCTTCCGCCAAAATACAAATATCACAATCGATCTTTTCCTTAATTAAGACATGATATCGACTTCATTGAGTAAACATGGAATTGTCAAAAAAAAATATATATGGTTTTTTTGACCAAAATTTATACTATATTTAAAATATCAATCAATATATAATTCTTTTATTTATTTCCCCAGGGTTAAGGGTAAGTTCTTTTTGTTATGAGATGGTCAGAAATGGATAATTATACTACGCTTTACAAATACCGAAAAAATATTCAAAAATTTGTTTATTTTCGCTTAGTACGTAGTTCTGGAAATGTCCGTAAGAGAGCAGAGTGCGTTTGTTTTCATTAGAAAATGTGGTTAATTTTTAATAGTTTTTTTCTATACTTCCATTCGGAATGATTTTTCTTCGTTAAATATTAAACGAAATGTTTATATTACCTCTCTTCTTGAAGTTCTTACTTGGATGAAGCCGTTTCTCCGGTGGTGTCCATATTTGGTTGTAATTTCATAAGCGACCGGCAAATATTATCTCGTCAAACTCGAAACACAGCGAAGCTAGGCCTGATCGTCCAAAAATGGTTTTCTTTCACTTTTATTATGGAGTATAGCAATTTAACTTTGATAAATAAGGTAGTAGTATATAATGTTCATACTGTTGTTTAATTTTGTACCAATTTTACACTTCTCAAAGATTTCTAAAAGGATATTTTAATAAAATTGTTGTCTCATCATTTTGTCAACTGGACAGGTTTAATTTTTAAATTCGATTAACAATACTTGTTATTTTTCGTTACTCTTAGTAACCCATAATTTTTATATATCTTTTTATTGGTTCTGCTATTTACTTTTTAGTATATAGGCAGTTTGTAATTATTATAAATTTATTTTTTATTTACAGAAAAATAATTCTTTTTAATTTTGATTTCTTTCCCAATTTGGTTTACATAATAGGTTTCTGTTTATTTTCTTATAACTTTGGATATAAGTATTTAATATTTTTATTAACTTTAAATGAATTTATATATTATTTATTAGTTTCTTACAGTATTCCTACACTGCACTACTTCCTTCTGCCATTTCCCTCATACAGTATTATTTTAATTTTTTATTATCATCTGATATCTAAATCTTTTATGTTTTTTAAAACGAATCCTGGGTTATCTTATACTATAACACAAATATTTTAAAAAATATAAAATTAACTTAGGTATTAAACTTGGTTGTCTACACAATATAAATACTACAATAAATTAACAAAATACATAATTAGTTAGTAGCCTCATAGTCTACTATCATCGTTTATAATTCTGTACACCTACAGCACAATTCTGTAAGAAGTTCCCTTCACTTTCACTTATTACCTCAATGGGTACACTATAACTCACTTGTCACTGTATATCACTTTAATCGTTTATAATGTTTAGTGATACAATTTAATTTTGAGCTCGTTATAGTTTACCCATTTCTGACCTTTATGGTATTACAAGAGTTAATTTATTGGGACCGGGTTATGTACCGTTACAATATATATTGTAACCACCCCTTACAATATATATATATATATTGTAACCACCCCTTTCCTTGGATACAATAAAAATACTATGATCAAAATAGAAAATAAAATCAAATACAAAATAAAAACTGAACAATTAAGAATTAATCAAAATGAACAACACATAAATAATAACAACAACAAAAAATGGGCCACATTCACATACATAAATAATAAAATGACAAAACTAACAAAGCTATTTAAAAACACAGATATAAAAATAGCATACAAAACTAAGAAAAATAAATTACAAATTCTAAATAGCTCACACAACAAAGATAATACAACAACTAATGGTATATACAAAATTGAATGCCAAGATTGCAATAAATGTTACATAGGACAAACAAAAAAACAGCTGAAAAAACGTTATTTTGAACACCTAAACGCATACAAAAAACCAGAAATATATAAATCCAATTTAGCCACACATGCAATAAACACAGGACACGAATTCCCAAACATAACCATTGTATCACTAATAAAACATATACCACACAAAGGCACCATAATGAACATTTGGGAAAATTTACAAATATACAAACATAAAACACAAAACAAACTAATAGAACAAATACAAATCAGTACAAAACATGACACAATATTCAAAGCACTCAACATCGAAAATACGGTACACAAAATACAAAAACATATACCACAACCACACACAATAATACAACTTTAAAAGACCAAAGACCAACAATAACATCCAGCAGCCAACACACAAATACTTCACCAGAAACAAGATGGCGAAGGCTGAAGATGAGAGAACGGGAACTCTCGAAACATGTTCCAAATAGAAAAAACATCTTGAGGTAAATTTAGTATAAATATTAAATGTATTATATACATCAAGAAATGGACTGTAGCAGAAAGTGATTGAAATATATATATAGTAACTAAATTATTTTTTCCCGGGTTTATTTATTTTTAACGGGTTGCTTTTAATTCGTTTATCGTGAAAAGTTATCAAGTGTAAGTTGATTCCATTTGTGTAAAAACGGATTTGTTGCCATAATCGATTCTGTCTTCGAGCGCCCTGTTCTTCTTCTAAGTAATCTGGTCCGTTCGCTGCTCACTCTCCTGGTTGCTGCCTGTAATTGTCCTGTAAATTCTGTAATTCTCTACAATGACAACTCTTTCCAGTCAAAACAATAATATTTATTTTTAATTCAATTGTTCAGGAAAGGGTCAGTTGACTTGTGTCGAAACAAAATAATGGTCGGGTCGACTCTACTGCTCAATTCGATTATGACACTAACAATCTTCAGTAAACAAATTAATGGTAATAATTATATTAAATCTCAGGGTTTAAGGGTTCTTTGAGACTGCTATTGAATTCAGAGAATGCACACAAAAATACAATACATCACAAAAGGTAAGTAAAATTTAAAATCTCAATACTATATTCTGTTAATCGTTGCTAAGCAACGACTGTTGTTTCGTGGCTATAGCGGGCAGCGGTAATTCCACAAGATGGCCGCTCACACGTCTAACCTGTATTACGAGCTGTTCATTTCGAACTCACCCAAATTATTTTAAAATAAATGTTTTAGTGTTCACAGGTTTAGTTTTTAAGCTTTTCTTTTAATTAACGATCACTGGTGTCTGTTCTGTTAGTGTAGGTAGTGTCTACGATAGTGTTGTGTAATCGTATCTGTAGTGTGGCTGTGAATTAAGTTCGGTCTCACCTACAGAAGTTCGTTCGCTCTAGGTAGTCAGTATTTTCTGAGGTTCTGCATTTAGTTTTAGTTTTAATTCAATTATTTCTGTTTTCTGGTCTTCCCCAGTGTTTACCGCTTCTGTTGGTAATTATTATTGATTGCCAATGGTCCAAAAAACATTACTTGTATTTAATTAGAATTGGTTTCATCAGAGCACATCTGCCCTCGGCAATGGTTAACAATACAACTCTATTTTTCTTCTTCATCAACGGTCTCCTGAACTTACAATACTGGCCTGTGATTGGTCAAAACTGAGAGTTCATTAGGTCACATGGTCAGTTTACAAAAATCAAATGTTCATTTACCTATAAGAAAAATACCCCTTTTTTAGCCTTAAGTTTCCTTAAATTTAAATTACATTATGTTTTTCTTTATATAATTATGAGCATTTTGACACCTTATTTACATAAGTTGGTTATTATAAAGGGTGATTTCCCACCTTACAAAATTTCTAACTTTGGGCCTACACTTTTGGTTTCCTTACATTTATTTACTAATCTAATTGTTTTTGACATTATTCCTTTTATCCTGAATTTGTGGCTTAGGCCATTAGTGGTTTTTCAATACTATTTTATAATTTACATTTATTATTACTTAAACTCTGATTCTGAACCCTTTTTTTCTGATTTTACTATTTACTAAACGAGTCTGGACCCTTAACATTATTTAACAAATGGTTACAATAAAATCCCTTAACATATCATTCAGTATACTGCCTCTGTGGCCTAGTCTACAATTATTAATTGACAAATAATATAATTAGTATTAATACAATAACCTGATAAGAACAGAATCATCCGGCATGCTATGTTTTAAACCATGGCCTACATGGTTAAACCAGGGGCGGATCCAGAGAGGAGTTTGGGGGGGGGAAATTTCTGGGAAGGTAACTACAAATTATGAAAAGGCGTCACATCTGTTAATGAATTAAACATTTAATCATAACAAACTTACACGTATCACAAACTTAGGAAGAAGAAAATTTTTTCAATGTAATATTCTCTTTTACAGTACAATTCTGTGCTTTCCCATTTTTGAAAATCTTTCCACCACTTCTTCTGGTTTTATTACAATGTCATAATGGATGTGAAGTAACGCCAAGGCAATCAGTCTTTTTTCAAGCATTGTTGTTTGCAGCCAAGTTTTGATACATCGTAATGACGAGAAGGAACGTTCAGCACTTGAATTTGTTACTGGTAAAGTACTGAAAATCTTCAGGAGCATGTGGATAGTAGGATATACGTCCTTATCACAGTCTTGTAGAGCCTCAAGAGGAGAGGTAGGAAGTTTTTCGATTCTTGCGTTTGTTTATAGCTTCCATTTTTGTTACCAGTGAGAGACTTCCCCTTTCAATTTTAAAAGTTGCATGTCTGTGCTCCCTTCCAGTATATTGCCAAATCTTTGGGTGAGGGAAATGAGAAGTTCTTTAACTTGAACAGAATCCAAGCTAATCACACTCTCAGGAACCAGCAAAATAATTTGAAAGCATCTATCACTCCTTGAGAAAATGGCGTTTTTAGGTCCTCTGTGACAGTTTCTAGAAGAGGAATGTAAGTAGAATATCTATAATAATCCTGAATACCATCTACACTATGATTTTCTCGTTTTGTTTGTCTGCCACAAGTCCTGGGTTTTTAAGTTCGATATCTAACTTATCTGCCATCTGCTTTGCACTCATCACTCATGAATATTTCATTAAAATGTTCGTCTACCCCTCGCCGTCAATTTTCCAAGCTGCAATCAATACAATTTCCGATGCCTTTGCCAGGTCAATGGTTTCTTTTTGAAGGGTGACACTGAGCAGAAGTGTAAGTGATAAAATATCGGCAAGGCAGAATAGACCTATAATAAATTCACAGCTGCACAAAGCAGCGATAAGAACTGACGCCTTTCCTGCCATTTCCTTGTTCTTCCACTGGCTTATTTTCATCAAAGCCTCGACAATTTCTGGTAGACTTACAGTGAATTGAAGAACCGCATCATGTCTCTCCACCCACCTTATTTCGCAAAGCTGTACCAGTTTTTTGACAAGAAAGTGAGCCAAAGCTGTGTTACGCTTTGGCCTTGAGACTTTGAAGAAAAGTGTTACTTCTCTCATTATGCTTGAAGCTTTTTCAATCAAAGCTATTTTTAATGATTTTGAAATGCTGTTGTTTAGCTTGTGAGAGAAGCAGGGCATCATGACAGCATTCTTGGCTTTCTTTTGTACTTCTTTCACCGCTCCATGCTCTCCAAGCATAACAGCACACCCATCAGTACCTATTGCCACACAGTTTTCCAATTTTAGGTTCATTTCCTTTAAAACTAATCGTCCCAATGAAGCTCCAGTTAACAAAAGTTCTTCAATTTCACTTTCGGTATTGTCAGCCACGGTATTTTGATAAGACTCTTCATCTTCTTCACACTTTTCATCAGCATATTCAAATTCCTGATCTTGATTAATCAAACTCTTCAGCAATTCGCCAAATGCATCGATGAATGTAACAAAGTCTTCTCTTATGCAAGGTTCATTGGAGGAAAAGTCAACATATCGGAGGATAACACTCACTTGAGCTTTGCCTGATAAATCTGGAGTTTCATCAAAAATGTCTGAATAATATCCAGAAACATCAACTCGATTCAAAATTTTGTCCAAAATTTCTTTCCTGCAGCACTCAATCAGTTGATCCTGGACAGTTTTGCTGATATACGTTGCCCTTGATGAGGACGTTTTAAGATGGTTCTCAAGGTGTTTGTCCCCTGCGTCAACTCTAAATCTTAGCATCGCTCTAAAGTTACCTTCATTTTTTGTAGGGAGGGAATCTGCCAAAATTGGTCCATCATCTCTATGTCCACGCAATGGTATATTTTGTTTACCCAGTAAAATTATCGTTTTAACAATGGGAATAAGCCTTTGTATATTCTCTTGTACCTGAGAAAGATGGCTTTCATCGAGAAGGTTTTTCACTTCTCATCTTGGGTTGTGATAGTTTCTAAGAAACTCTTTTCCTAAAGTTACTGCGTTCTTGTGATATATATTGCTACAATGTATATCGAGATCACTCTTTACCCCAGTTAGATTTTTGAAGTTAGTCAAAGGCTTTGTCACTAGGGCTCCCAAAGGCATATTTTTTTGGTAACCACCCTCATTGCGATTTATAAACCATGGGGCAATATTTACAGTACATACCCCTCTTAACATCAGAGAGGAGCAGCCAATCTTTGTGTGCTTCCAAATGTTTGCTACTCACATAGTTTTTCACTTCTTTCCCTGACACAGTTCTGGTCGAAAATGGAAACTTATAACCATTTGGAGGAGTCCAGGGGTTCTCCAGCAAAATTCTCTTTGTTTGGAATAGTTTGACCAATGTAATGTCCTACATCATTGGAAAACTCTGTTAGGATGGTTTCATCTTGAATATCTTCCTTATGCCTTGAAGTAGATGGGGGACTTACAACGATGGGATGGGTGCTTAATATTCTCCTACTTTCTGGGCCAGATCTACAGGCCTGATCAAAGGGCTCACTAGACGCCGAACACTTCAAGTCACACATTTGCTGAGGTGAAAGATCGTCATCTTCTCGTTTCTTCTTCGCTGGTACAACAAAAGACGATATCAAACTCTGTCGACAAGCCTGAACAACAAATAAAAAACAAAATAATATTTTTGTGTGCGTGTGTGTATATATATATATATATATATATAGTTGTCTTGTTTGTTCATCATCTTCTTTCACAGCACTACACTTAATATAATATTGAAACTTTCTCTTGTGAAAACTTACTTGTCTTTTTCGTTGAACGCGTTTCGGCGTCGTATTCGCCTTCGTCAGCTTAGAAACAGACTGCCAGTACTTAGTAACGGTTGTTGCTTGGAAGGTATAGTGGGGGTGGTGTGTAGAGGAAGGGGATTGGCGCGGGGATCCAAATTATTGTTTGTTTTTTGTATGCTTGTGTCAAAAAGTGTATGTGATTTATATTGTAACTGGTCGTTTAGTATGTTGTTTGGTTGTGTTGTGTGGTGTTTGTATATTTCATACTGCTCAGCTGTGTTGAGTTTTCGACCTTTGGGTAAAAGGTGTAATATTTCAAGATTAATATCTATGTTGGTGTAGCTATGGTTATGTGTGTGTATGCTAGATAGGCCAGACGGGAAGATCTTTTTCATCCCGTTACTCTGAACACTTAAAAGCCCTCTCCAACAACAGTATACATTCTGTGTTTGCCACACACATAACCATAGCTACACCAACATAGATACTAATCTTGAAATATTACACCTTTTACCCAAAGGTCAAAAACTCAACACAGCTGAGCAGTATGAAATATACAAACACCACACAACACAACCAAACAACATACTAAACGACCAGTTACAATATAAATCACATACACTTTTTGACACAATCATACAAAAAACAAACAATAATTTGGATCCCCGCACCAATCCCCTTCCTCTACACACCACCCCCACTATACCTTCCAAGCAACAACCGTTACTAAGTACTGTTTCTAAGCTGATTTTTTCTAAGCTGACGAAGGTGAATACAACGCCGAAACACATTCAACGAAAAAGACAAGTAAGTTTTTACAAGAGAAAGTTTCAATATTATATTAAATATATGTATACATTAGAGATGGGTTCCCGATACTCTCGATACATCGATACTGAAGAAGTATCAGTATCGATCGATACCCCTGATTATGAGTTTGATACGTTTTCGATACTTTATTAATACAACAATTTTTAATTAATATTTTCACAAGTAGCACATCTTATAGTGGTCGCAAGAAAGTAGAAACACGTCTCCCATTTGCAAGTGCTTAAATAGCCGGTGGCAAGTAATTGGGTGCGCCTCTAAGCGGCCCGGTCCCATAATAAAAGCGGCCCTTTCTTATAGTTTTGCAGATGGTTTTTAAAGGTGTGGCAACAGTATGTCTGAGCTCCAAAATTCTTTAAAATCACGTTCAAATGCAATAAAACGTGCTGAATTGCAGTTTGAAGTGGATATTTCCGAAGTTCGGTCCGAACGTGCTATTACATTAATTTCTAGCATATGAATTTCACTTTTCGACGATATGGGAAAAACCATGCTCCGCCTACAATAAAATTCTGACTAATAATAATAGAGAATTTTGACAAAAAATATCATGTGATGAGTGATCTGTTAAACTATCCAATCACAAGTAAATTATTGGAATAGTACGGTAGTTTAGCATGAAGGTTGATTTTACATTATTAGTCAGTCTGTTAGTAGTCATCAGTCAGTTGTTACATTCAAGTGGCAGAGGATAGTGTGTTTCGTGGTCTATTTAACAGAAGGGTCAAAACACCGAAATGTGCTTATAAGCCGTTTTGCTTCTAAACAAACCTATACGGACATTTTCGGAATTTTAATCTTCTAAAAAAATGTATTTATTTTAAACGTTCGAAATATGTCTTTCTCCGAAAATGTGTTTCTATTTCGTGAACTCTACCTTTTCCGGATACTCAGAATCGTCTGCCATCTTGCCGCGACCCAGTGTTTGTTTATATAGCGATTGCAGTATATTGCATGAGGTTATCGTTATAATTTACGCAACTCAATATTACCTAAATAAGTAGTAGATTGTTAAATCTAGCTTTTGTTTTCGCTCAGTCGCCTGTCTTTATTTTTTCCGAGTATATGACGTGTAGCTCGAAACACTTCAAGAACTCTCTGTAGGCAGTAGAATTCGTGATCGATGTGTATATACGTTACTTCTAAGATAATTGAGATAGCATGAACTCGTTTTAAAATTCGTTTTATAATAAAAACGATTTTTTTTTTTTTGTTACATGTGAATTATGTACTATAATCTACACTAAAATGCCACATAAATATACTTTACTGAAGATGATGAGATCAGATTTTTGATGTACAACATTCTTCCTTTAAAGAAGTGGCGATACATTAAGGTATCGATACTTGAGGACCGATACTTTTTAGGGATCGGTACTTTCAGTTCCATAACTTACTAGTAATTTATAACGTATTCATACTTTTCTTCTTACCATTAGAAGTGATCATCCAATCTAGGTACGATGACGATGATTACTTTGAACTTTGCTTTAGACTTCACAATGAAAGAATATACTAATCAAAAGGCCAAGACTCCACACGCTAAGCGACTGCAATACTTCACATCATACAGACAACACGGTCGGTTCACGGTTGCCAACTCAACTACGCACACATTATGTTCCTTGCTGCCACCGTTAAAGTAAAATTTAATTTTATTGACGTCACACTACTGATTTGTGTTAATAATTAGTAATGTTTACATTTTTCGTGCTAACACTTGTATACCGGTACTTATTTTTTTTTACCTATTCGCTATTGATATTTCAAGATGGCCGACACAGAAGTAGCGGTGAATTCTTTTCGAACTGTTTCCGAATTCTATATGAATACTATTATACTGATATATCCGAACTCGTATCGAATTCGGTATGCCGACTGGGCTGATCAGTTTCAAATTGCAGTTACAGTTAAAAAATTTGAAATACAGTTTTTGACTATTCTTAAACAGCGTTTTCGAATATTTTAAAATTAAAAACTAAGCTTGTCAGAAAAAAATAAAATAACTTTTTCTCAATAGAGTTGAGGAAAATGTTTTTTTAAGATTTTTGGGGGGGAAATTTCCCTTATCCCCCCTGGTGGATCCGCGCCTGGTTAAACCTTGTATTTTACAATTAGCCACAATAATTAGTTAACTGGCATACTATTCAGCCATCCCACTAATCTTAACCAGTACTAACTTACTAATCAGTGATTAGATTATTGTTCATGGGTTTTTGGTTCCTAATGCATCACCTTCTGATTCTGCTCATAGGCTCCAACTATTTCTAACAACATGGTTCATGAATGTTACCCATAAGCTTTGGCATGAAACACAAACATAACTAGCCATTCCAAAACCTTTGTAAACATCTTAACATAATCTAAAACCCCCCTCACAATTCACTATTAACGTGGTCCATGGGTTTCTTTATATAAAAGTATTTAACCCACACTTCTGCCACTGACACTTTTTTCTGTTTGGGAATATCACTGGTACTTCACTGACACTTTATTAGTTGGGTGTTTGTTTGTTCGTATTATCTAATATCAGGGATCATTAGCTTTCACAGTCTGTTTCTGTTTGCTTAGTAACTACCTTTATCCCACACTCTTTCACATTAACATAATTACAAAAGGTTTGTGTGTTATTTTATATTTATTTTACATTTTGATTGGTTTATTAACTACCTGCATTGTATTTTTACTTTTATTATTTATATTAGACAGTCTTTCTTTTCTGTAACTAAAGTTTTTTATTGGTCTATGTTGATAGCATAGGCGACTCTGCCTACTATCATTCCTACTGAATTGAGCAGTTCTAGATTTGGGACAGGGTTACTATTATGTCGCATTGCATATGCTCCTCCACCAAAACATGTTTATTTTCCTAGCTGAAGGTCTAGGGAAAATTAACTGTCAATCTCAACCTCCTGTTTCTCATTTCATTCAAAATATTTTTTCATTTCGGACACATTGTATGTGCCCTTCACTTTATTATTGCTTGGAGTGGCTAAAACATAGGTGTTATTCCTGTTGTCTTTGATTACCACAAAAGGTCCATGAAATTCTTCTTCAGGCATCTCGGGGAACGTAATTAACTGAGTGAGCTCATGCGGTGGTGGCCTTAAAAACATCATCTGATATGGGCTGAGTCCCAGCGTCTCATGGTAAGCTATATTTAAAAATATTTCAGTATTCGTCACGTGCTCGCTCCAACTTTTGTGATTGCTGTGGCAATAGGTCCGGAGAATTCGGCCCACTTCTCGCAATACTCTTTCTGCAGGGTTGCTTGAAGGGTGATATATGGAGGTTTTGTAGGTTTTTATATTTCTAGCTAATAATGCTTCTCTCCATCACTTGCCTTTAAACTGGGTTCCATGGTCCGTTATCACTGATTCTGGTGTACCGACATCACTGGTATACTTTTCCAGTATGATTTTGAGAATGACTTTAGTTGACGCCTTGCTAATTTGATACAGCTTGGTATACTTGGAGAAGTGATCCCATATTATGACAATATATTTGTATCGGTGCCTGCCCCCGCTTCTTGGAAAAGGCCCCCAAATGTCGAGGAACACCTTCTCTAATCTTCTGTTCGATGTAATGGTCATGAACTCTCCTTCCTACTTGGCATTGTTTACCTTGACTTTTTGGCATATCACACATTTCTTTACTATCATCCTTACCTTTTTGTTCATCCCCTTCGTGTACAGGTGTTCTTCTAACGCCTTGACTACTTTAGTTGGCCCCATGTGCCCATACATCTGGTGATAATTATTCACTATTGACTGTTCTAATGACTTTGGTACACTCAACTTCCATCGATTACTTTTAATATTTGGTTTAGTGAAGACTAGCCCATCATGAAGTTGATGGTATGCTGTTACCATAGGTCGTTGTTTTCTATGCGCACTCTAATTCTAGCCAGTTTTTGGTCTAATACTTGTTCTTCTCTGATAGTGTTTAAAATGTTTGCCAATTCTTCTCTGCCTGCTAATGAATAATACACTTTACCAATATCCTCTCTGTCAGGTTCGAAAGTCCCCTTTTCTAAGTTTACTCTTGACAAAGCGTCCGCAACCGCATTCTTCTTCCCCGGTACATACTCCCAGGTGATGTTATACTCCTGTAGAGCCAGGACCCAACAAGTTAGCCTCCCATGGCTCAATTTACATCTCTGCAGAAACGAAATTGACTTGTGATCAGTTCTTACTGTGACTGGGTATCCCAAGATGTAAGTGCGAAATTTGTTGCAAGCGAATACTATGCTTAGAAGTTCTTTTTCGGTAACATTATAGTTACGTTCACAGTGATTTAGTATTCGACTAGCAAAACTTACAACCCGGTGATCTCCTTCACTATCTTGTTGATAGAGTTCTGCACCTAAACTTGTATCACTTGCATCGCAATTAATATAGAACCTCTTTCAAAATTGGGATGATGAAGCATGACTTCTTCTAAGAATTTTTCCTTGATCAGATCGAAAGTTATGTCATCTTCACTACTCCATTTCCACTTGTATTTGGGTGACAGCAGATGTTTAAAATGAGATGTTAACTCAGAGTAATTCCTTTGGAACTTTCTGTAATAGTTACAGATACCTAGAAAGGACTGTAACTGCCTGATGTTCTTAGGTTTGGGGAACCTTTGAATTGCTTCCATCTTCTCTGGAGCCGTGGTTATGCCTGTTTATAGTACAAATCCTAAAAACTGTAATCGGTTAGTTAATAATTTAGAATTTTCAATTTTGAGTGTAATATTGTTGATAGCTAGCCTTCGTAGAACCAATTCTACACGTTCACAATGCTCCTCCCATGTGGTGGACGTAATCAGCAAATCATCTACATACACCGTGGCGAACTCCAGTACCTCTCTTCCTAATATTTGGTCCATGACCTTGACAAAAACAGCGACAGAGTTTACCAGACCAAATGGTAATCTTTTAAATTGATAGTTGCGACCATCGAAAATAAACGCAACATATCTTCGGCTGTTGGGGTGCAGCTCAACCTGCCAATACCCGCATACGGCGTCAAGGATGCTCATGAACTTGCAGCCTTCAAATTTCTTCATAATTTCCTCTATTTTGCCCAGTGATGTTCTGTCGTTCACTATATTCCTATTTATTTCTCTGGCGTCTAGACACAACCTGACCGCCCCATCCTTCTTCTGCACCGTGACAATTGGACTGGTGTACGGTGATGAACTGTTTTCAATAATATCTTGGTCTAGCATTTTCTGTATTTCTCTTCTGACTGCTGGTTTAAGTGATTGAGCAATGGGATAGGATTTTTTGTTAAACTTTTTTGGGTTGTGGAATTCTAACTCACAAACAAAGTTGTTCGCCTTCCCAGGTAGATCTGAGAAAGTGTTTCTGTATCTATTATACACATTTACCAACCGTTCCTTTTGTTCTTCTGTAATGTTTTCCCCCCTGGTGACTTGAAATGAGTATATTTAGTTCAACTTCTTATTCCACTCTTCATTTTCAGGGTAGGTTGATCCTTGAGTTGGTGTCCTAACTCAGTTGATCTTGGATCAAGGTGAATGAATGTCTATTATGTGTGGCACTATTCTGTCCTAAAATTTCACTTGACCATTCACTCTGTTCATTGGTCAGTGTTATTTTCTCACTGCCAATGTCAATAATTGCTGAGTGGCGCCTTAAAGCATCACACCCAATCATAACCTTAAACGGTAACCCTTGGGCCACCAGGAACACCACTTGGATCACCTTTCCTTTGCTTGATACATCTATTTGTACTTGTTGCTTTACTGACTTATTCATTCTGCCAGTAGCACCTACTATCACCATATTATTAATTGGTAGGGTTGGTATTGGTTCTTGGCTCATTGTTTTAATCCTGTTAAATTCTACTTTGTCAGTGAGCGATACACTCGCTCCTATATCAATTATAATCTCAGTTGCTACCCCTTGCAATTCAGCATTAATGAAAATTATCTGATTATTATTTTTCTTTTCCGAGTATGGTCCTTCTTCCATAAGCTCATTTCTGATGTTCCTTAAGTAATAGTTTTTATTGATCATATTGACTTCATTTCTCGTCCTTTCTTTGTTTATTCGCCCGTCCAATTCTCGCAGTGATGGGCCGGTAAAAGTTCTCACTGCTGTGTCTAGTTTTCCGCCCAGTCTAATTGCTGTGTATTTGTTGTAGTTTCTCCAAGGTCTCTTGGAGAACAGTCTCGAGAGCTTCCCCTCCTGGGTTGGTTTCTTTCTTCTTCATCCCTCCTATTACTATTATTTGGGTACCTCCGGTCAATGTTGACATTACGTCTCCATTCTCTGTTTCTGCTATTATTATTATTATTTTGGTTGCGGCTATTATAATTGCCTTGGTTATTTCTATAACTATTACTATTATATCTATTACTACTATTTCTATTATTATTGTCATGGTTCCCATTTTGGGCCTGGTTTGACCTTGGTTGTTGGTCTCTACAATTATCTCCTCTGTCCATCTGGGACTGGTCAAACTGCCTCCTTGATTTTCTATAATAATCTTGGTGTTCGTAACTTCCAAGCAGTCTTTCCATGTCAGCTATGGTCTTGATGTGGCTGCATAGGTTGGCTTGGACAATCCCTTCATCAAAGTGGTGTGCCATTTTGCTGATTAGGCATTCTTCAGGAATCTTTGGTTCTAAACTGCGTGCTACACACACCTTCCCGAGAAAGTAGGCCATCAGTGACTGGTAATGGGTGGCGTTGTACCTCCCATGGCAGAGATTATCCCTGACTATATTCTGCACTGACTCTGACCAGTATTTTATTCTGAAGGTCTGTTTAAACTCCTCATATGTTGTTATTTCATTTCTGACGGGCGACCACCAGTTGTCGGTTATCTCCTTAAAGCTGTCAGCCAGTAGATTCTTAATCATGGTCCAACGGTTCTCTTTGGTTCTCAGTAGACACTCGTCCACCCGTTCTAAGAATTCCACTGGGTTCCTGCGATAATTTTTAAAGTTTATGTTCTCTCTGTTGTCCAGCATAGTATGTTGAACGCTGCAGGCTGGTCTATAGCTCATTGTTTCAAAATCTTCTCTCAGGTTCTTTAATTGTACTCCTTGGAGGTTATCAATTCTTCCTGTATTATCATTCATTTGGTTTTTTACTCGGTTCATTTCCTCATTAACCCATTCGATTTTTTCTGAGGTGTTAGTTTGTAATTCATCCAATCTTTCTTGTGTTTCTTGCTGTACCTCTGCTATCCTAACTTGGTTGATGTTATCTGCTTGGTCTATTCTGGCGTCTAATTCTGCCCTGACCTGTAAAATTGTTTCTTTGTTTTGTTCCACCTTTTCGACTAGTTCGGCTGTTTGTTGCTTTCTTTCTTCATTATATTCCTCTACCCTTTTGCCAAGAGTCCCGGTGATATTTACAATTTTCTCATCAATTTGTTTTAAATCTCCCTTTTGTCCATTGATAATTTCTCTCAACTCTTTGTTGGAGCTCTCAATTTTCTTGTTTATTTTCCTAAAGTCTTCCTTAGTACTCTCATTTGTACTATCTATTTTCTCGTTTATTTGTTTTAAACTTTCTTCATTTCGGTCAAACTTTTCGTTTTGTTTTCTAAAATTTTCATTAGTTTCTTCTTTATTCTTTATTTCTTCTGTCGTTCTCACAATCTTTTTCTGGTTACCAATATTAATAGTATATATATATATATATATATATATATATATATATATATTGTAACGTTACATAACCCATGACCAAAAAATGATAACGTAATCACCCCGCTATAAAGGTCAGAAATGGGTATAATATACCTAGCTATAGATTACTTTGTATTACAAAACACTATAAACTATAACTAAGTGACATATAGGGTACAAAGTGAAATATAGTGTACACAGTGAGAAAGTAAGTGGTTTAAAAGGAGCATCTCACAGACTTATGCTGTAGATGGAGAAACAATTAATTGTAGCAGTAGACTATATTGCTACTGACAAATTCTGTATTTTTGTTTGTATTTTTGTGTAATTTGTATTGTGTAGACCACAAAGATTTTGTACCTAGGTCTAATTTTATATTTAATATAATAATTGTGTTTGAATATAAGATAACCCAGGGTTAGATATAAAATAATAATAATGTATGAGCAAAATGGCTGAGGAAAATAGTTTGGTGTAAGGACTATAAGCAAATAATAAATAATAAATAAATACAATTGAAGGAAATCAAAATATTAAAGACCAATGTATAAGTTTAAAAGAAAATAGAAAGAAAAACCCTATATAAATTAAATTGGATTATAAACAAAAGTTAAAAAGGATTATTTTTCTATAAATAAGAAATAAATTTATAATATTTAAAAACAGCCTATATACTCAAAAGTATATAGATTCACCAATAAAAAATCATAAAAAATTCTTGGTTACTAACAGTAACCAACTAACAAGATATAATTTTAATTGTTAAAACGATTGGGAAAATGAACGTTTGAAAAAAGTGTAATGCCTTTTTAAATTTGAAAAAAAACCTAATGAATACTTTTGGAAATAGTGCGAAATTTAATAAAATTTAAAGAGTGATGTCCACCTTATGTTAAAACTCCTTCAAGTATCAACATTCATGTCCTTTATTCAATGAAACTTTGAAATAATCCAACGACCAGTTCAGGCCTAGATTGACTGCACTTCAAGATTTTTGGTGAGACCGTATCTTAGAAAAAATTAACTAATTTACAAATCAACTATAACTTCAACACTAGAAACAGCACCGTACAAGTAAACACTTCAAGAAAAGAGGTGAACAAACTTTATTAATTTTTGTTAACCAAAAAACCTTCATGACGGATCTTTGTGCATTTTCAGCTTCCACCATAATTTCGTGTTTGTAGTAAAGAACATAACCTGTACTCTAGCGGATAAACCCGGAACTACATACTAAAGAAAAAACAAATATAATCTATTTTTCTTTGTAAAGCTTAGTATTTTATTATTCATTTCTGACCGTCTCATAACACAAAGAACTTACCATTAACCCTGGGAAATATATAAATTAATTCTTTATTGCTTTAATATTCTATCAAGGATAAAAAATATTTTGTTATAATTTCTGTGTTTACCAAATAAGATCGAACTAATGTTGTGTTGACAGGGAGAATCGATTATAACTTTTTATATTGGGAGCAGATAAAAATCAGTGTATTTAATAAATAAATACCCTGAATACTTTGTTATAAATAATAAAATGTGTGTTATTTCTCGTAGAGTGTAGTTGTTACAGAGTTTCAGGAGAAAAGAAGAGGACGAACAGCCGGAAAAATATTACCGACACTTGGTGTTATAATAACCTCAAATTGGGTTGCAGACGTAAAAAATCAGCTGGTTTCATGAGCGGCGAAAATATAAATTAAGTAATTGTATACTCCGGGGATAATATCCTTGGTCCTCTCTCTCCTAACTACGGTCAAACAACTTCATTGAATCCTCCCAAATCACACACACTCAATTTCAGTTTTTATTTCTGTAAACATAAATTATAACTGACATTGAACATTTGCAAATACAATCAATAAAGGATTAACAGTGACTCTCATTAAAGCGAGATTTTTGAGGAGAATAAATAGACGAAAAGAGACTTTTCTAGGAAACGTCTATAAGACTCCGAGAGGTTGACTGCGAGACGTTACAAAATGGCGCTCAACGTAAAAGGGCTTTAATTGGGAAAGAAATTTTGAGATATTCAACGAAATAATATAACAAAAAACCTAATTATCGTCGGCAGCTATGAGAAAACAAGAAATGCATAATACCAGAGGCAGATCGAAGAAGAGGGCAGAAGAAAAGGAGAAGGAAGAAGGTGGACAGGAACGAGAAATAGAAATAGTCACGGACAGTGAAATGGAACACCAATGGGTGATAAAGAAGAAACTGAAGCAATTCTGGACACGGAAAAGGAAAGAGTTGAAGAGGATGCCCAAGGGGACCAACCAGACAAAGCGGAAGCCAGAAGAGAACCAGATTGGCAAGAAATGATGAGGCTAATGATGGAGAAAATTGATAGCATTAAGGAAAGCAATAAACAAACAATAGATGAAAATTTTAGGAAACAGGAGGAAAACTCAAAGCAAACCAATGAGGAAAATAAAGAGAACTTTAGGAAACAGGAGGAAACTTCAAAGAAACTAAACGAAACTTTGAAAGAACAAAACAAACAAACCAATGAGAAAATAGATAGTATTCAGGAAGTTTAGTAAAACAATTCAATTAAAAAATTGAGACCATTCATGGAGATATCAGACAAACCATGAATGAACAATATCATGAGTTGAAAGAAACTATTGACGGACAAAGGGAAGATATGAATGCGAAATTTGAAGAGAATAATGAAAATTTAAAACAAATTGAGGGTAAAATGGAGAATTTCAATAAGGAGTTGAGGGAAAATCTTGAGAGTAAAATTGAACTGGTCAGTAATACACTTAGCCAAAGAGTAGATGAATATAAGGAAGAGGCAGAAAAGAAAATAATAGAAACCAATCAAAGATTAGATAAAACTGAAGAGAAGATGGAACAAATTAAAACAGGAATAGATGCCCGAATGGACCGAGAGGAACAAAGTAATCAAGTTCATATAATGGCCATACGCCAAGAAAACAATGACCAGTTAGATAGTATAAAAAGCAGTCTAAACTGTAAATTCACAGATTTTAACGAAACGGTAGAAAATGTCAAGAATCAGTTCCAAAGCCAGGTAGAAAAATTAGACGGTTTACAACAACTACAAACAAACTTACAAGGGGATGTAGATAGAATGGGTTCCAGATCTACATGTAACATTCAACATGCTATCCAAGATAATAGGGAAAGTGTAAACTTTCGGGATTATCGAAGAAACCCACTTGAATTTTTATGGAGAGTAGATGAAATTTTGAATAGGTCCAAGGAGAACCGATGGAACATGATTAAAGGGATATTAGATTAATCTTTCAAAAACATTAAAGATAATTGGTGGACTGTAATCAGGAACGAGGTGTGTGATTATGGGAATTTTAAAGCAATGTTCAAGCTTAAGTACTGGTCTGAGTCAGTTCAAAATATTATTAGAGATGATATCTGTCATGGTAGGTATGACCGCAATATAGGACAGACACCTACTGCTTATTTTTTGGGGAAGGTGTGTGTGGCAAAATATTTAGACCCAAGGATCCCTGAAGAATGTTTGGTGACCAAAATTGCGTATCACTTCGAGGAAAAGATTATCAGTGCTCGATTAAGCGGACAAATAAAAACCATTGGAGGTATGGAAACGCTACTAGAGAATTATGAGCAAGAATCATATTACAGGAGGAGTAGATGGAGGTCAGGGAATACAGAGGAGCAGAAAAATGAACTACCTAGAGATAATCGACCAAGAGTAAATTATGTCAGTGCCAACAGCAATTATTACAGTAATCGTTACCAAGGAAAACGTCCGTATTTTAACCAAAGACAAAATTATGATAGACGAGATGAGAGAAATAACTACAACAGACAACAATGGAATGATCATGATGAATATAGGAGGTCCAGAAGTGGGGATAGAAATAGGGACATACCCTCGGGAGATCCACCAAGTGACAATCAGGGAACTAATCAAGCCCAAGTAAATTATATAATGGCTGATGAGAGGGATTCGAGGAGACAAGATGAACAGCAACAAAGAAAGGTGGACAAACGAGTTGACCGTGGGAAAAACCAAGGTACTAATCCTGGTCCCAGTAATAAAGATGAGAGACTATATACATACGATAATATTGAAATGTATGGTAGTGATCCGCAATGGGGCAATCCAATAGCGAATTTTATTGACAAGTTTAATCAACAGAATCCATGGGAAAAATATAAGAGTGGATCAATCCGTGTTGTGAATGATACCGAAAACGGTTTCCTTTTCTAGGAAACATCTATAAGACTCCGAGAGGTTGACCACGAGACGTTACAATATATATATATATATATATATATATATATATATATATATATATATATTGCAACGTTTTTTAAACGTTGTTAAATTTAATTGCAAATACAAATACACTTCTATTTGTGTTTGCGGTGCCCCACGATCTTGGAGCGCCAAATATATGCAACGTATTTATGTGTGTGAATTTTTATATGTACTTTAATTTGTATAGCCCCACGTTCTTTGGGAGCCAAATATGCAACAATACATATACATAAATACATATACATATACACAACTTTAGCGTGACCGGTCTCACGTTCAAGATTGACAAATTATGTAACAATATAACATTTAAATTGGGTTTCAGGTGTATCTGCAATAAGAACTCTACGTAAATTGTAACGGTATTTCAAATTTATTTGATATTATTAAAAATTGTGCACATGGCACTGACTTCGATTTAAAACATTCGTTATTAATTGTTATTATGCCGTAAGGCTTATGCTATATACATCCTTACTGACTAAATATTCTGTTCTACTAATTATTGTATTAAAGAAAAATCTCATTTTCAGACTACTCAGTCAATTAATGTTTTTCAAAATATCAATATTTAAATCTCTTTTTATATATTGTAATGTACTCAAAATATTAATACTTATTCAATTTATCTTTTGTTTCTCAGTACTGTTTTCTCAAATACTAATTGTTTTCATTTAAATGCTTTGTATTCATTTTATTTCATATTAATCATATTAATTTGAGCTCTTGTTACGTTAATCGTATTTCTAAAACATCTATGATTTTAATTCTACTTTACAAGAAACATTGGCTCTTACTTTTAAATAAAATAGAAATGTCTTTAATTGTCTTTGAGTTCATTGTATGATTAAGATATAAATAAGTTGTTTATCACCTTATTGTCATCAATCATACTCGATCATTTTTTGTCCATCTGTAGTCGTCCTCGTCTCGCACTCCAGCGTCGGCTGTCTCTCTTCTCCTCTTGTCCAGCGTCGAATCACTTCTTCTTGTCCAGCGTCGTATCACTCTCTGGAACTCTCCTCGTGCTGTTTCTGACGTCAATGGATCTTCTTATGTAATTCTTCTTATGTACTGCTGTTATTATTTAAAAATGATTGTCTTTACAACTTAGTTACATAGTTGTATGTAACTGGAAAATTTAAACTATTTACAAAAAAATAAATACGCCGTGCGGACGGGCATAAGCTCCCGCTGCACCGTGGATGATTTAAGAAAGAGAACCACTGTAGCTTGCGTGTCCTATTTATACCCATGTCTTGGTCGACACCTGCAGTGGTACGAAATCGACATGTCAGAAACTGTCTCTGGATTCAGTTCCCCCACTCTTTGTCAAATTCGCTATTTCTTATATTTCTGCGAATTGCAGAGTCCTGTAAGTATACTCTTATACTTATCTTATAACTATTTTTACAACACATGTTCACTGTAATTTTGGACATTGCAACTTAACCCTTTCGATTTGTACACAGTTATTTCACTATTACACTCATACCGTGTGTCACTTTCGCGTGGTTTTCGTACACAGTATTTAGTAAATTTTATTACATTTTATTGTGGTTTTGGATTTTAATTCTTAATTATAGTTTATGAATAATTACAGAAAAACAGTAATTGTGCAATTATTCATCTTGGGGTGGTAAACTCGCCTGCATAGACCTGCGTTCACACACACTAGCAAAATACTGGTGTACACACTTTCAGTTACATTTGTGTGTGTGTGCACGTCGATTCAGGTCGAAACACCTGTTCATATTTTTGTCTGAGCCAAGCTTGCAATCCCTGACATGCTTATTTCTAATATATTATTAATTATTTACAGTTTATTAGGTAAATTTAAATTTTTATATTCAATGCTCAGTACATCACTTATTTGTACTGTCGCATTATCCCTCTGCTTGATAACAAAAAAAAATTTAATAAATTTATTTATTATAATTTTTTTTTTTTTTATTATTATTATTATTATATTTGCAAAAAAAATGTAAAAAATAATAAAGAATAATATTCGTCATTTCACCCTTAATTGGAGTGTATACAAATGTCTTACCTCCCCTCTTCGTACACTCATTGCTCGTGACCTTGTAGTAGGGTGGCTTTAACAAACAGCTGATCTGACTGGTTTCATTGACCTTGTCATTTTCATGTGTAGAACTTCCTAAATGACGTTGCGTGGAATTTACCAATTTCTTTCTTCTGTATCTCATCATATACGATGAAAGTGTGTTGTCCTACTCGCTGTCTTAACGTTGTAATATTTCATTGATTGAGTGGGTATAATAAAATAAATAACGGTGTATGTTGATTGTGCTCTCCTGTAAGTCCCACTGGTTGTGCTAGCTGATTTTGTAATAAAACGATATTGCAAAATATAGCTTAATTTATAATATGTGTAGTACGTAGCTAATATCTTCTTGTTTTCTAATCTCTCACTGTTGATCTTCGCTTTGTAATACAACCATACTATAATCGTAATTGTAATGGTGTTCTGGTATAGTATTACCCAGAATAATTTTTATGGTGCGTATGTGTAGTAGTGACGTTCCGCTCTGGGAAACGTCGATTTGGTAATGTTCCTGGATTATGTGGTTATTAAATATTCTAGGTGTCCGTTGCTGTTGCAGCAATTTAAAATGTGATATAAATTTAAAATTTATATTTATAATAAAAAATAAATTCTGGAAAAATGTTTTCAATGTTTATATTCTTCAAATTTAGAAATAAATTGAGGTTGTTGATTGTAATTATAAGTATGATGGTATAGTGTGTATTCTAGTAATAATCTTCCCTTTTGTAAATCTGTTAAAAAGACAATCCAGTTAACTTCAAATTAGGCGCAAACGGCTCTCTTCTTCTTACTCTTGAAAGGTTGTAGTTCGCATATACCGCCTTTAAAGGTTATTCAGTTTTCTTGAAGAATTAACTATTATGTCCTTTTATAAGAGGAATGAACTTCAAATTACTAGATAACAATTGTTTATTAAACAGAATAATAAATTTTGGTTGATAAAAATATTGATGTTACAATGCCGTATCGACTCGTTCAGGGCCGGTCGATATATGAATTTTACATTGGTATTATAAAAATAGTAGGTTCTTTGAACGGTTAATTATATAAAAAGCCAGAGAAGGTCAGGGTCAGAAAGTATAACACTTACAATTCTAAAAATGTATTAAAATTAAACAATATAATGGTAATTATTAATAATAAAAGTTTATATATAATTTTTATTCACCCCAGTTCAGCAAACAGTTGTCTAGTTGAGATGACGAGATTGGGTCAAAATGGCCGCCTGGCGCATGCGCGGAGTTCACCTTCTAACACTGCAGAGTATTTATGGAATAAATATGTCCCTTCTGCGGTTAAATCTTCTTCGTAATCGTATATTATCTTCTGGTGTATAGTTTAATGTCACTGTAGTAAGATGGACTAATTCACTTGGTGTTAAAATGTTGTTAATTAAGTATATCAATTGGTGTTTATGTGTGTCCGTTTAACCTCGAATATTCACTTGGTATTTGGTGTGATTCCAGTGTTATTTCATTTATATAGTTATGTGTGGTTCTGTTTATTGGTGTTATGTAGTTCGTAGAGCAACTTCACCACTTCACAATGATTAGAATAGTTAAAAATTTAATTTTTACACAAAACTGATTCCGAACTCTTGTTATACGTAACCGCCATTAAGGTTGGTTTTATCAAATATTCACGTCAAGTGCTCTCTTCAATGTATAATAATGAACTGTCTGTATTTCCTTCATCTCATGAAAATCTTAGCCTATATAATATAGTTCAGACATTGTTAAAAATTGCCATAACTTCCGACACGTTTTAAAATAGTACACTATGTTCATAAAATAAATTCGTTATTAGTTAACTGTTTGCAATATAAAATACATATTCGTTTTCACTATTCTATTCTACTTATTTTGATAGTAATTAAGTTAGTATTACAACGTTTTATCAGAAAATCATATTTCTTATAATTTTTTTGGGAGGTAGGCCTAAAATTATACTTCCCTGTCTTCTATGTAAATAATAGCCATTTTAACTAATATAATTATTATTCTATGAAATCTGAAATTTGTATAATTATCAATTCTCACTTATTTTATTGCAATTTAGTCTACTAATGATGGTTTTTTCACATAATTCAGTTGTATATGATTCCCCTTCTGATAAAGTTAGTGAACCTATTTCAGTTTCAAATGGTATTTCATTAGACAATCAAATAATTTTACTCATATAATGACCATATCTTTAGAAAGCCTTATTTACATAGTATTTAATATGTTGGGTGTATCTTGCCTAAATATTGTCAGTTTGCCTGGTTTATAAGATTAGGTTTATTAATTATTCTGCATTTTAACTTTATTATATTGCCTAGATTTGAATTGTGGCCATTTGCAGAATGTTTTACTAATGTAATTATTTTATTTCCTTCTCTGACTTCTGACTCTGATATATTTGATTAAAAATTAGTTCTCTGATCTGGCATAACAGTAATTACAGATTATATAATTAAAATATAACACCCAGATATATAAAACTGGTGTTCTTAATAACATTGTTTTGGTATATCACCTAATAACATAATAAAAAGTATTTCTACAACATTGGAATGATATCTAATTTTAGATAATGCATTCCTAAATTAACATGAACAATAAAATAACAATTATAATACTAATATCTCTTATGACTAACCCTTACTTATCTAAATGCTATATTTAATTGGAACCCCACATTTGGATCCACATATAATTGTTAATACCTTCTACTACTTCATCATAAACAGTTAGTTCTGTAATTCCCCATTTTATAAGATTTATGCCCCCTCTTAAAGTAAAACCCTGGCTATCTAAGTTATATTCCATTCTATGGAATGTTCATACAGTTTTAGTAGCTTTTTATTAGTAAAATTACTACTTCATTATCAAAGTAGACACTGTTCACAAAACTTAAAGTTTGTTACTTTGTACTGCTACTCATGCACCTTTCTTAAAGTTTATTATTTATAATTTGATCACTTACACTTTTCCATGGTGAATTATTACTATATTTACTAGTCTTTTTCTAGTTTTTAATATGAAATATTCAACCATGGGGGAACTGTGAAGATTTGTTTATACACATTACACAATAACTTTTTGAATGCACTAATATTTACTACAGCTAACACTTTTAGTTTTTTGTCAGTTTTACAGTGATATGGTTTTTTAATGTGTTATACTTTCTTTTCTGGGCATTCATTGATTTTGGGGTTTTTTGGGGGGTTCTTTCCCTATGGGGTTTTTGTTTTATATGGGTCGTCTTAATTATTCTTCTTTCTTCTTTGAGTTTGGTTATTCTTCCTTCTTCTGTAGTTTTGGATTATCCTTCCTTCTTCTGTAGTTTTTCGCCGTGTATGCCTTCGTTTCTTCTGGTCTGGTTTCTTTGACGGGGTATATTAATTGCCTGCTTCTATCTTACCTGGGTAATTTTGTTATTATCATTTTTAGTCTTCTGGGTTTTTAAATTTGTATTATATTATATTATTTGCAGAATTTTTCTTTATTTAACCTTTCTTGTGAATATATTTAGTAAATAGTGCATTGTAAACAATTCTCATTTAGATACTCCATATATTAGAGCTTCATTAATGATCATTGAGTAATGTATTTGTGTGGATTATCTGTCATGCTACAGATTGCTCTCTTCCAGAAGTGATTAGTTCAGATCATACCTAGTTTGTCTGAAGTAATTGCTTATGACATTATATTATAAATTATATTTCTTTACTTCCTTCACATTTCTAAAAATTTTTCTCCTATATTTTTGAGCTTATTTATATCTCATTATTAACTGGATTCTTACTGATAGTAATAGTCATCTGAGGTTCGTTATTTTTTATTTTTCCATTTTCTTCTTAACTCGTTTCTTTATCCTTGGGATATTTATTCCCTAACATTCACTAATACGTTAGCTGGGGCAGTGTCCAGAGGGGCTCTGTAGGCATCTCACTCTGCTGGCCATACTACGTCATTTATTGATTACAGAGGTAAATCATCTCTGACCAATACATAATAATACTGCTGGACTTATCTCAGACAGTCATTAATAAAATTATATAAGAATAGTCCACCTTATGACTATATAAAAAAAAATTAAATATCTTTGGATATTTCACTTCGTATACGAACAGATCTATTAATATTTCTATCTTAGTGAATCTCTATCTCAGTTATTTTTCTCAATGGTTAGCTCTGCTGGCATTTTATTTCTCCTTGTGATTGGAAGCTGGTATAATATAATTATCACTCCTTATTCAGTGTAAAGTTTTTAATTCTCTGTCATTTTTTGACTGTTATCACAATCTCCTTCTGGTCATTGGTAGCATATATTTTGTATTATATTTTTGTTCCTTTCTTAATTCTTGTGAATCGTTCCACTAGTATTGTTTTTTCAATTACTCTTTTAATTGTCTTTTTAATAATTGACATTGATTATATGATCATCTTTTTCTTATGGATTTATTTATATATGGTTTTTTCTTTCTTAATCAAAATTTTATTTTGCTCTTGCTTTTTATCCAAATGCACTCTTTATTATTAATGTCATATGTTTAATATCTCTGTTTATTTGACATAAAATTCTCATTAATTTCACTTCACAATAAGTTTATTCATTTAAATTGTATCAGTGGTTTGTACTGCCATTTCTTTATTCTTGAAAGTTTTTCAGAAATTGTCCCATATATAATTGTTTGTAATGTGTTATCCAAATTCTTTTTCTCCTTGTTCATTTCTAAACGTTGTTTTTAAAATAAGGTAGTAAATTGTTTTTACTTGGGTTTTTGAATTTTGATGATTTAATTCAAAATTCATTTTCTCTTTGATTCATAAATTGTTTCCTAAATGGTAGGCAGTAAGTAGTCATTACTTCATTTTTGAATTTAGTGGTTTAATTCAAAATTCATTTTCTCTTGTCCATAAATTGTTTTCTAAATAATAGGTAGTAAGTAGTCATTACTTCATTTTTGAATTTTGAGATTTAATTCAAAATTCATTTTCTTCTTGATTCATAAATGGTTTTCTAAATAATAGGTAAGTAAGTAGTCATTACTTCTTTTTTGAATTTTTACTTTTCATCATAAATTATCTCCTAAATAATAGGTAGTAAGTTGTTCTTACTTGTTTTTTGAATTTTGAGATTTAATTCAAAATTCATTTTCTTTCTGATTCATAAATTGTTTTCTAAATAATAGGTAAGTAAGTAGTCATTACTTCATTTTTGAATTTTTAGATTTCATCATAAATTATCTCCTAAATAATAGGTAGTAAGTTGTTCTTACTTGTTTTTTGAATTTTGAGATTTAATTCAAAATTCATTTTCTTTCTGATTCATAAATTGTTTTCTAAATAATAGGTAGTAAGTAGTCATTACTTCATTTTTGAATTTTGAGATTTCATCATAAATTATCTCCTAAATAATAGGTAGTAAGTTGTTCTTACTTGTTTTTTGAATTTTGAGATTTAATTCTTTCTTCCATACATTCAATTACTCATAATATTTTTTCATAAATATTGTTAACATATCATATTATTACCCCAAATATGGTATTAGCTCTCTTCTTTTCTTTACTTCAAATGTACTTCTTATAATTGTTTTTCTTTTATATACCCAGGTTGAAGATTTTTATTAGGTTGGACAGTTGCTCATAATTTCTTTTTCTTTGACGTAGTTTTTTGCCGTTGCCGGTTATCATAACATCAGTCCCTTTTTGTGGAGGTGTATGGTATTAGGCTTAACCGTAGTCTGTCACTTCATTTGCTCTCATTGTCCGGATGACCATAGTCTTCATCATCGTTCCGGTACTAGTGACATCTCTGGCCTTTGTCTTGTATTTCATTTTCCTAGCTGCTATTCCTTTGTTGGCTGCTAAGCTTATTCGGCTCCCTCTATCATAGTGTTTTATATACCAGTACGTCTCTGGTCCATCAATGATCAATGATACCATTGACAATCTACCATATATCTCCATCCCTGTTGTATTCCATTTACCTCTGATCACTTCCCGTGGTAAACTACTGTCTGCTGGTAAACCATTTCTGAGATTACCATCAATCTATTTCCATAATTTCTGGAACTCACGATTTCTTCATTGTTGGTAATAGGGATATTATCATTATCAAATAAACCATGGTTCATCATTTCCATTTCTTCCCTTGTTTTCATTAATTTCTTTGGATGCCTCTTTCTCATTTCCTTTGGTTTCACTTCCATATCCTTAGTATCTTCTTTGTTCCCGTTCGTTTTCTTTTCAGGTAACACTATCACTGGCTCCATTGTTTTATTGTTTGGTATTTCCTTTCGTTCTGGTTTGCTGTTGCCCAGTGTCTTATCCAATTCTTCATCCAAGGATGTGACGTTTTTATCTATTTCACTCAAACCTTCCTTCAAGATTTGTCTGTATTCTTTTCTATCCCTTCTTTCCTCTTCCCTGTCTTCTTTCATTTCCTTATGCCATCGTCGGTTATCCTCCCTTATTTCTTCTCTTAACCGTTGGTAGTCCTCTCTTAACTCTTTCCTTAACTGTTGATGATCACTTTCGATTTTCTTATTGGTTTCTTCCATCTTTTCTTCCAAATTCTTCTTATTTTCTTCCATTTTCTTTTCCACCTTTTTACTGGTTTCCTCAATTCTCTTATTGGTCCTTTCGATTTTACGGCCCAATTCTTCTTTTGTTTCTTGGTTGTCCTTCTTCAATTCTTCCTTTAAAGATTGGTTATCATTCTTCAACTCTTCTTTTGTTGCTTGGTTGTCCTTCTTCAATTCTTCTATGTTTTTATTTATATCACTCAAATTTTCCTTAGTGGACTGGTTATCATTCTTCAAATCTTCTAATTTTTTATTATTTTCTTCTGTAGTAGAATCCATTTTCTTGCTTAATTCTTCCTTGGTTGCTTGGTTGTCCTTCTTCAATTCTTCTTTTGTTGAATCCATTTTCTTACTGGTCTCTCCTATGTCCTTTTTCAAATCTTCTCTCATATGCATGAACATTTCCATTAATTTGTCCATTTTACTTTCTTCTGTTGTTTTGGATTTCTCCTGGTCTTGGACATGGACGTCCCCTGGTTGAGTGGGTATTTCGGGTTGTTTCTCTGGTGGTGCTGGTTGTTGATGTTCTACCCGTTCTAGTATCTTTTCCACGTCCTCCACTGGGGTCGCCTCCTTATCCTCCATATCGAGTTCTTTCTCGGCCTCCGCCGCTCTCTTCTTTGATGTGGCACGACGCATTATTTTCCCTGATTCCCTGGCTGGGTAACCGCTGCCAAGCTGAATTAGGAATTGGGTAAGTAATTACCGCCTTTCAACCCCTAATTACAGCGCCACGTTGGGCGCCAATTTATGTAATATTTCATTGATTGAGTGGGTATAATAAAATAAATAACGGTGTATGTTGATTGTGCTCTCCTGTAAGTCCCACTGGTTGTGCTAGCTGATTTTGTAATAAAACGATATTGCAAAATATAGCTTAATTTATAATATGTGTAGTACGTAGCTAATATCTTCTTGTTTTCTAATCTCTCACTGTTGATCTTCGCTTTGTAATACAACCATACTATAATCATAATTGTAATGGTGTTCTGGTATAGTATTACCCAGAATAATTTTTATGGTGCGTATGTGTAGTAGTGACGTTCCGCTCTGGGAAACGTCGATTTGGTAATGTTCCTGGATTATGTGGTTATTAAATATTCTAGGTGTCTGTTGCTGTTGCAGCAATTTAAAATGTGATATAAATTTAAAATTTATATTTATAATAAAAAATAAATTCTGGAAAAATGTTTTCAATGTTTATATTCTTCAAATTTAGAAATAAATTGAGGTTGTTGATTGTAATTATAAGTATGATGGTATAGTGTGTATTCTAGTAATAATCTTCCCTTTTGTAAATCTGTTAAAAAGACAATCCAGTTAACTTCAAATTAGGCGCAAACGGCTCTCTTCTTCTTACTCTTGAAAGGTTGTAGTTCGCATATACCGCCTTTAAAGGTTATTCAGTTTTCTTGAAGAATTAACTATTATGTCCTTTTATAAGAGGAATGAACTTCAAATTACTAGATAACAATCGTTTATTAAACAGAATAATAAATTTTGGTTGATAAAAATATTGATGTTACAATGCCGTATCGACTCGTTCAGGGCCGGTCGATATATGAATTTTACATTGGTATTATAAAAATAGTAGGTTCTTTGAACGGTTAATTATATAAAAAGCCAGAGAAGGTCAGGGTCAGAAAGTATTAACACTTACAATTCTAAAAATGTATTAAAATTAAACAATATAATGGTAATTATTAATAATAAAAGTTTATATATAATTTTTATTCACCCCAGTTCAGCAAACAGTTGTCTAGTTGAGATGACGAGATTGGGTCAAAATGGCCGCCTGGCGCATGCGCGGAGTTCACCTTCTAACACTGACAGAGTATTTATGGAATAAATATGTCCCTTCTGCGGTTAAATCTTCTTCGTAATCGTATATTATCTTCTGGTGTATAGTTTAATGTCACTGTAGTAAGATGGACTAATTCACTTGGTGTTAAAATGTTGTTAATTAAGTATATCAATTGGTGTTTATGTGTGTCCGTTTAACCTCGAATATTCACTTGGTATTTGGTGTGATTCCAGTGTTATTTCATTTATATAGTTATATGTGGTTCTGTTTATTGGTGTTATGTAGTTCGTAGAGCAACTTCACCACTTCACAATGATTAGAATAGTTAAAAATTTAATTTTTACACAAAACTGATTCCGAACTTTTGTTATACGTAACCGCCATTAAGGTTGGTTTTATCAAATATTCACGTCAAGTGCTCTCTTCAATGTATAATAATGAACTGTCTGTATTTCCTTCATCTCATGAAAATCTTAGCCTATATAATATAGTTCAGACATTGTTAAAAATTGCCATAACTTCCGACACGTTTTAAAATAGTACACTATGTTCATAAAATAAATTCGTTATTAGTTAACTGTTTGCAATATAAAATACATATTCGTTTTCACTATTCTATTCTACTTATTTTGATAGTAATGAAGTTAGTATTACAACGTTTTATCAGAAAATCATATTTCTTATAATTTTTTTGGGAGGTAGGCCTAAAATTATACTTCCCTGTCTTCTATGTAAATAATAGCCATTTTAACTAATATAATTATTATTCTGTGAAATCTGAAATTTGTATAATTATCAATTCTCACTTATTTTATTGCAATTTAGTATACTAATGATGGTTTTTTCACATAATTCAGTTGTATATGATTCCCCTTCTGATAAAGTTAGTGAACCTATTTCAGTTTCAAATGGTATTTCATTAGACAATCAAATAATTTTACTCATATAATGACCATATCTTTAGAAAGCCTTATTTACATAGTATTTAATATGTTGGGTGTATCTTGCCTAAATATTGTCAGTTTGCCTGGTTTATAAGATTAGGTTTATTAATTATTCTGCATTTTAACTTTATTATATTGCCTAGATTTGAATTGTGGCCATTTGCAGAATGTTTTACTAATGTAATTATTTTATTTCCTTCTCTGACTTCTGACTCTGATATATTTGATTAAAAATTAGTTCTCTGTCTGGCATAACAGTAATTACAGATTATACAATTAAAATATAACACCCAGATATATAAAACTGGTGTTCTTAATAACATTGTTTTGGTATATCACCTAATAACATAATAAAAAGTATTTCTACAACATTGGAATGATATCTAATTTTAGATAATGCATTCCTAAATTAACATGAACAATAAAATAACAATTATAATACTAATATCTCTTATGACTAACCCTTACTTATCTAAATGCTATATTTAATTGGAACCCCACATTTGGATCCATATATAATTGTTAATACCTTCTACTACTTCATCATAAACAGTTAGTTCTGTAATTCCCCATTTTATAAGATTTATGCCCCCTCTTAAAGTATAACCCTGGCTATCTAAGTTATATTCCATTCTATGGAATGTTCATACAGTTTTAGTAGCTTTTTATTAGTAAAATTACTACTTCATTATCAAAGTAGACACTGTTCACAAAACTTAAAGTTTGTTACTTTGTACTGCTACTCATGCACCTTTCTTAAAGTTTATTATTTATAATTTGATCACTTACACTTTTCCATGGTGAATTATTACTATATTTACTAGTCTTTTTCTAGTTTTTAATATGAAATATTCAACCATGGGGGAACTGTGAAGATTTGTTTATACACATTACACAATAACTTTTTGAATGCACTAATATTTACTACAGCTAACACTTTTAGTTTTTTGTCAGTTTTACAGTGATATGGTTTTTTAATGTGTTATACTTTCTTTTCTGGGCATTCATTGATTTTGGGGTTTTTTGGGGGGTTCTTTCCCTATGGGGTTTTTGTTTTATATGGGTCGTCTTAATTATTCTTCTTTCTTCTTTGAGTTTGGTTATTCTTCCTTCTTCTGTAGTTTTGGATTATCCTTCCTTCTTCTGTAGTTTTTCGCCGTGTATGCCTTCGTTTCTTCTGGTCTGGTTTCTTTGACGGGGTATATTAATTGCCTGCTTCTATCTTACCTGGGTAATTTTGTTATTATCATTTTTAGTCTTCTGGGTTTTTAAATTTGTATTATATTATATTATTTGCAGAATTTTTCTTTATTTAACCTTTCTTGTGAATATATTTAGTAAATAGTGCATTTTAAACGATTCTCATTTAGATACTCCATATATTAGAGCTTCATTAATGATCATTGAGTAATGTATTTGTGTGGATTATCTGTCATGCTACAACGTATACGGTCCATTATAAAGTCTGAAGAATTTCTTCGCCGTATTATCACTCCATTTTCCCACTGGATTTGCTTTGAGTAGTATACTTTCTCCCATGTTGAATTGTTGTAGCTTGTGAGTTAGATTAAATCTCTCTACTCTCTTGTTACCTCTTTCTCTTATCCGTTGCTTTGCTTATTCAATTTTCACACTTATTGGTACAGGTACATTTTGGTTATTAGGTTTGTTTATATACTTAGTCCAAAATCTGTTTGGCTTCTTATCTTCTTCTAATTCCATGGGAGTGTATCCTGTTGCTTCACTATAATTTTCGTTAATGGCTTTTTCAAGAAATGGTAAATATTCTGCCCATTTATTGTGTTGATCATGGCAATATATTTGTAGTGGCATATAATTCTTTGTTAACTCTCTCAGCAAGGTTTCCTGAGGATGTCTTATGGATGTGAGTACAGGTTGTATTCCATTTTCCCTTAACGTCCTCTCCCATTTTTCACTTTGGAATTGTACACCTTGATCACTGAGTATCTTCTTCATTTTTCCATATGTCAGAATATATTTCTGCAGTAGTATCTTTAGAACAACTTTGGTTGTGGGTCGCATAATTGGGTACAGTCGGACTGCCTTGGAAAACACATCGATACATACCAATATGTGCTTCACAGCTCGACTTGATCGCGGTAGTGGTCCCAGAAAATCCATTGCAATTAGCTCTCTTTTGTTCTCCTTCTGTATACTCTGCATTCCTACATATGTGTGTAAATTCGGTCCTTAATTTTACATTATCTTACTCATACATTCTTACCTTCGCTTCTAATCTTCCTTAACTTTTTTCTTAACATGACACTACTTTATCTAATACATTACTTATACAATACATTAACATTCATTACCTTTTATTACATTTCTTTAACATTACCTTTCTGATCGCTACTACTTTCTTGAAATACACTTCCGTAACAGAATACTCTTTTAGCTTTGTAGTGTGTCGCATGATCGGTTACAGAGGAACTGTCTTAGAAAACAACGATATTTTTCTCAGAGACCTTAATCCTAAGTAGTCTCTGCCCTTATGACTTTCACTCTTGCTTTCTTCTGTGTCCTTGTATCTTCATTAAGTGTTCGCTTGATCAGCCGTTCTAACAATTATGGCAATTATTTCCATTCCTAACCCTTTCTTCATATTAATAACAACAATAACATCTTTTACCATTACTTTCTTAAATATTTCTCTACAATAGCATTCCTTACCATCAATAATACATTTCTTAATTAACCCTTTCAAATAATATTCCTTATTTCTTTTCACTAATATTTCTTATTATTAATAATTAATAGTTATATTATTTTATTTTAAAAATAATTATTCATTCCATTCGGGTATTGAGTTCTGAGTTCAGTGTGTAGTTCGATCTTACACCCCTCATTATAACAATTACATTGTCCGTCGTCTACCGGACGTATATTGTTCCTTTGTAGCGTAGTTGCCGTGCTTACCATTGTTCTCACCCTCATGTAAACAACGTCCGCGTTCCATTGTATTACTGCGATGGTTGTTTTTATCGTAGAAGTCACCTGTTCATAGGGTAACGATTTCATCTTACCTGTTGATGAATAACTTCTCTCTCTTCTCTCTGCACATTCCATAATTCTCTCATCACTAATGCATTGCGTATATTCAGTCTGCTTGAAGCCCATATAAACAGCTGTCGACTGTTTTTTCATACGTCGTTTATGATAACTTCTGTAGTTTTCATACTTACAGTTATAATAATTGTTACTATAATTATCGTGCGTATATCTAACATCATATTTACCACAATTTTGCGTAGTGTTTTGTCTAGACAATTTAATACGTTTCTTGTTATACCTACAGTGATATTTATCTCCGTAAGTGTAGGGCCTTAAGTGTTTCATCTTATGTGACTTACTAGTGTGTGTGTGTCTCACAATAGGGATATCGCCATTAATAAGGTATGTTTTATTAACCTTTATTTGCTTCTCCTCCTTAATGTTAATTACTTTTTTATAATTATCGTTAGTAATTACGAACGTATTTTCTCTCTTATTTTTAATTCTTATGGTTTGTTTATATTCTACTTCCGCAATGTGCGTATTAGAATCGTCAATTCTTTCTACTAATTCCTCTTTTGCTTTCCTTTCTTCTCTTAATTTTTCGGTCTGTTTTGTAAAAAATTCTGTTAACTCTTCTATTTGCGTTCTAATATTATTTTCTTTTACTTTTTCTGTTTGTTTGTTCTCTGCTTCACCAAATACGGCTTGCATCATAGCTTGAAGTGCTTCTCCCATCCTTAAACTTCCTGATATTGCCATGGTGAATTATTATTAAAATATTTATTTCGTAGTTATTATTTAACACTTATTATTGATAACCGTTCCCTACTTATTTATTTATATCTTTATTTTTATTAATAGTTATTATTAATACTCATTACAGTTACACCTGTTACATAGACAAATAATATTATTCGTGGGCGCCAGCTGTGTGATTACACAACAATTAACATTACATTCAGTTACTGTTTAATATAAATAATTATTACATATAATACATTTTTTATTTAACACACTCTTATATTTTAGAGCAACCATTTAGCTACATAAAAAAAATTTTAATAGTTAAATGATGGGGATCGGGCCATACGTTCATGGGCTACAATTTATGTAACAAATTTTTGTACATAAATTTAGGCATGTCATGCCCCACGTCCAGGGTGACAAATATATGCGACATTTTTTAAACGTTGTTAAATTTAATTGCAAATACAAATACACTTCTATTTGTGTTTGCGGAGCCCCACGATCTTGGAGCGCCAAATATATGCAAAGTATTTATGTGTGTGAATTTTTATATGTACTTTAATTTGTATAGCCCCACGTTCTTTGGGAGCCAAATATGCAACAATACATATACATAAATACATATACATATTGTAATAAAACAAAATAATTTAAAATCTGTTTATGTATGTAATCACAATTTGAAATAAAAAAATTTTATTGTTTATTTCAAATAAAAAATTTTCTGAAAAAATGTTTTCTGAGTATTTAAGTTCTTAAAATTTAGGAACAAATCGAGTTTATTGGTTGTAATTAAAATTATGATGGTATTGTGTTTATTTTGGTAATAGTGTCACTTTCAGTAAATTTGTTTAAAAGACAATCTGGTTAACTCCAAGTTTAGGTGAAAAACGGCTCTCTTCTTCTTCTTCTTCTTCTTCTTCTTGAAAGGTTGTTGTTTCGTATATACCGCCTTTCGGTTAGTTGGGTTTCTTGATTAATTTACCTGTTAAGCCTTTTTATAATAAAAGTCAACTCCAAATTACCAAAACAGAACGTTTATTAATAAAAATAATGAATTTGTTCGATTAAAATTGATGTTACAATGTAGTATCGACTCACTCAGGGCCGGTCGATATAAACAGTTTACATTAGTATTATAAAAATATGGTTCTTTAAACGGTTATTTAAGATATAGCCAGAGAAGGTTATGGGCAGGAAAGTATAACACTTACAATTATAAAATGCCTTAATATTAAACAGTACAATGATAATTAAAAATAATAAAAGTTTATATATGATTTTTGTTCAAACCAATTGCTGCCAAATGTCGTTTTTCTACAGCAGTGAGAATGGATCAAAATGGCCGACTGACGCATGCGCGATGAAGCCTCTAACATTGATGAAGTACTTGTTGAAATAAAGATGTCCTTTCTTCGTGTAAATGGTCTCAGCAATTGTATATGATAGTCCTGGATATATTTAAATGTCACTGGTGTATGATGGAATAGTTCACTTGGTGTAAAATGTTGTTATTGGATATATCTCATTGTGTCTATGTGTCGGTGTTAACCTCGAATGTTCAGTCTGTATATGGTGTGATATCAGTGTTATTCAGTTTAATTAGTTTTATGTGGTTCAGTTTATTGGTGTTACGCTGTTCATAGGCCAACTTCACCACTTCACAATAAATAAAATAGTTCAAAATAATTTTATACAAAATTTCACCGAACTCGGTTATAACGTAACCGCCATTAAAGGTTATTTCTAGCAAAAATTCACATTAAGTGCACTCTTCAACGTATAATAATGAACTGTTCTGATTTCCTTCGTCTCCTGAAAATCTTAGCCTATTTAATATATCTTATACATTGTTTCAAATTATCTTAGCTTCCGATATATTTTATTTTGATACATTATGCTCAGAAAATAATTTCGTTATTAGTTAACTGTACGAAATATTAAATACATATTCGGTTTCATTATTCTATTCTGCATATTTTGCTAGTAATTAATTGAGTGTTAAAAAGTTTCATTAGAAAATTATATTTCTTACATTTTTGGGAGGTAGGCCTAAAAGTATACTTCCTGTTGTCTAAGCAAATAATAGCCATTTTCCCTAATATAATTATTATTCTACTAAATCTGAAATTGATATAATTGTCTATTCTTACTTAATTTATTGCAATTTAGTTTATTAATGATGGTTTTTAAATACAATTCATTTGTATATGACTCCTCCTATGATAATGTCAGTTAGTCTATTCCATTTTTAATGGTAATTTTATTAGATGAATAAATAATTTTACTTATATAATGACCATATCTTTAGAAAGCCTTATTTACATGGTATACTATATGTTGAGTTTATTTTGCATAAATATTGTCAGTTTAACTGGCTTATAAGACTAGATTTATTAATTATTCTGCATTTTCAAATTCATTACATGGCCTAGATTTGATGTGTTGCTATTTGCAAAATTTTTACCAATGTAGTTATTTTATATCCTTCTCTGACTTCTTATACTTATATACTTTATTAACAATTAGTTCTTTGACTGGTATAACAGTGATTATTGATTGTACAATTAAAATATAACATCTATCTCTATCAAAACTGGTACCTTGAATAATACCTTTTATGTGTATTGATTACCTAGTAACATAATTAAAAATATTTTAAAACATTGGAAATGATATCTATTTTTAGATAGGGTATTCCAAATTTAAATTGACAACAAAATAACAGCTTATAATAATAATATCTCTTACTACTAATTCTTATTTGTCTAATTATTATATGGAACAGGAACATAACATCTTGGTTCCATATAATGGTTAACACTTCTTAAAACTAATTATTAACAGTCTGCTCTGTATTTCCCCATTTTACAGGATTTATTCCCCCTCTTTAAGTATAACACTGGCTATCTGTTTCTTATTTCATTCTATGGAATGTTTATATAGCTTCAGTAGCCTTTCATTAGTAATATTACTATTTCATATCAAAATAGATACTGTTCACAAAACACTTAAAGTTTATTACTTTGTACTGCAACTCATGCACCTTTTTAAAGTTTATCAGTTATAATTCGATAACTTACACTTGTCCATGGTGATTTATTAATATTATTACTAGTCCTTTTCTAGCTTTATAACATGAAATATTCAACCATGGGGGGACTGTGAAGATTTGTTCATACAAACTAAACAATAACTTTTTGGATGCACTGTTATTTAATACTATTAACACTTTTGGTTTTTTGTCAGATTTACATTGTGATATGGTTTTTTGGGGTGTTATACTTTCTCTTTGGACATTCATTTATTTTTGGGGTTTTTGGGTTCTCTCCCTATGGGGTTTCTATTTTATATGGGTTGTCTCACTTCCTTCTTCTTTCTTCAGTAGTTTTGGTCATTCTTCTTTCTTCTTTCTTCAGTATTTTTGGTCATTCTTCTTTCTTCTTTCTTCAGTATTTTTTGGTTATTCTTCTTTCTTCTTTCTTCAGTATTTTTGTTCATTCTTCTTTCTTCTTTCTTCAGTACCATTTCGCTGTGTATGCCTTTGTTTCTTCTGGTCTGGTTTCTTTGTCGGGGTATCTTAATTGCCTGCTTCTATCTTACCTGGGTAATTTTGTTATTCACATTTTTAGTTTTCTGGGTTTTTAAATTTGTAGTATATATATTATTTGCAGATTTTTTCTTTATTTTAACTTTTCTTGTGAGCATATTAATTAATAGTGCCTTTTAATTGATTCTCATCTGGATATTCCATATATTAGAGCTTTATTAATGATCACTGAGTAATATATTTGTGTGGATTATCTGTCATGCTACAATATACACAACTTTAGCGTGACCGGTCTCACGTTCAAGATTGACAAATTATGTAACAATATAACATTTAAATTGGGTTTCAGGTGTATCTGCAATAAGAACTCTATATAACTTGTAACGGTATTTCAAATTTATTTGATATTATTAAAAATTGTGCACATGGCACTGACTTCGATTTAAAACATTCGTTATTAATTGTTATTATGCCGTAAGGCTTATGCTATATACATCCTTACTGACTAAATATTCTATTCTACTAATTACTGTATTAAAGAAAAATCTCATTTTCAGACTACTCAGTCAATTAATGTTTTTCAAAATATCAATATTTAAATCTCTTTTTATATATTGTAATGTACTCAAAATATTAATACTTATTCAATTTATCTTTTGTTTCTCAGTACTGTTTTCTCAAATACTAATTGTTTTCATTTAATGCTTTGTATTCATTTTATTTCATATTAATCATATTAATTTGAGCTCTTGTTACGTTAATCGTATTTCTAAAACATCTATGATTTTAATTCTACTTTACAAGAAACATTGGCTCTTACTTTTAAATAAAATAGAAATGTCTTTAATTGTCTTTGAGTTCATTGTATGATTAAGATATAAATAAGTTGTTTATCACCTTATTGTCATCAATCATACTCGATCATTTTTTGTCCATCTGTAGTCGTCCTCGTCTCGCACTCCAGCGTCGGCTGTCTCTCTTCTCCTCTTGTCCAGCGTCGGCTGTCTCTCTTCTCCTCTTGTCCAGCGTCGAATCACTTCTTCTTGTCCAGCGTCGTATCACTCTCTGGAACTCTCCTCGTGCTGTTTCTGACGTCAATGGATCTTCTTATGTAATTCTTCTTATGTACTGCTGTTATTATTTAAAAATGATTGTCTTTACAACTTAGTTACATAGTTGTATGTAACTGGAAAATTTAAACTATTTACAAAAAAATAAATACGCCGTGCGGACGGGCATAAGCTCCCGCTGCACCGTGGATGATTTAAGAAAGAGAACCACTGTAGCTTGCGTGTCCTATTTATACCCATGTCTTGGTCGACACCTGCAGTGGTACGAAATCGACATGTCAGAAACTGTCTCTGGATTCAGTTCCCCCACTCTTTGTCAAATTCGCTATTTCTTATATTTCTGCGAATTGCAGAGTCCTGTAAGTATACTCTTATACTTATCTTATAACTATTTTTACAACACATGTTCACTGTAATTTTGGACATTGCAACTTAACCCTTTCGATTTGTACACAGTTATTTCACTATTACACTCGTACGGTGTGTCACTTTCGCGTGGTTTTCGTACACAGTATTTAGTAAATTTTATTATATTTTATTGTGGTTTTGGATTTTAATTCTTAATTATAGTTTATGAATAATTACAGAAAAACAGTAATTGTGCAATTATTCATCTTGGGGTGGTAAACTCGCCTGCATAGACCTGCGTTCACACACACTAGCAAAATACTGGTGTACACACTTTCAGTTACATTTGTGCGTGTGTGCACGTCGATTCAGGTCGAAACACCTGTTCATATTTTTGTCTGAGCCAAGCTTGCAATCCCTGACATGCTTATTTCTAATATATTATTAATTATTTACAGTTTATTAGGAAAATTTAAATTTTTATAATCAGTGCTCAGTACATCACTTATTTGTACTGTCGCAATATATATGTGTATATTTTCAATCACTTTCTGCTACAGTCCGTTTCTTGATGTATATAATACTATAATATTTATGACTAAATTTACCTCAAGATATACTTTTTTTCCTTTAGGAACATGTTTCGGGAGATCTTGTTCTCCCATCTTCAGCCTTCGCCATCTTGTTTCTGGTGAAGTATTTGTGTGTTGGCTTCTGGATGTTATTGAGGTAGTTTGTTGGTCTTTGGTCCTTTAAAGTTGCATTATTGTGTGTGGTTGTGGTATCTGTTTTTGTATTTTGTGTATTTTCGATGTTGAGTGCTTTGAATATTGTGTCATGTTTTGTATTGATTTGTATTTGTTCTGGTATTAATTTGTTTTGTGTTTTATGTTTGTAAATCTGTAAATTTTCCCAAATGTTCATTATGGTGCCTTTGTGTGGTATATGTTTTATTAGTGTTACATTGGTTATGTCTGGGAATTCATGTCCTGTGTTTATTGCATGTGTGGCTAAATTGGATTTATATATATTTGGTTTTTTGTGTATGTATGGCCCATTTTTTGTTGTTGTTATTCTATATGTGTTGTTCAGTTTGATTAATTCTTAATTGTTCAGTTTTTATTTTGTATTTGATTTTATTTTCTATTTTGATCATAGTATTTTTATTGTATCCATTTGTATAACCAATTTGGTATATTATATTTCTTTCTTTGTCAGTTTCTTGTTTGTTTAGGGGTATTTTGTACATTCTGTTAAATAACGAATAAAATGCTGCCATTTTATGTTGTGGTGGGTGGTCAGAATGGTTAGGTATAATGATGTTAGTGGAAGTTGGTTTTCTATATATTGCATATTGTATGTGTTTGTTGTATCTTGTGATGGTTATGTCTCAATAGTTGATTTTGTTATGTTTTTCTTTTTCTTCTGTGAATTGTATTTTGGGATGTATGTTATTGATTTGTTTCAGTATGTTCTCTGCATTTGTGTTTTTGTTATTTGATACATATAGTCCATCATCTACATATCTTATCCATATGCCATCTGGGTCATGTGTTTTTATGATATTTTGTATTTTGGTGTCTATGTGTTGTAGGAATATTTCTGCTATTATGCTTGATAATGGTGATCCCATTGCTAAACCTTCTTTCTGTTGATAAATTTTGCTATTAAATTCAAAGTAATTTTGTTTTAGTATTAGTTGGAGACTATTTTTTATTTTGGTTATATATTGTTTGTTTACATTTTGTTCTATAAGTTTGTTTATTATTATGTCAATTGTTTCTTCTACTGGGATATTAGTGTACATGTTTGTTATTTCATATGATGTGAAAAATGTATTTTCATTTATATTTATTATTTTTAGTTTGTCTATTAATTCGTATGTATTTTTTATGTTATGATGATTATTTGTTAGATGGTTACTTTTTAGTTTTTGTGCTATTATTCTTGCTATTTTGTATGTAGGAGCTTTTTTGAAATTGATTAATGGACGTATTGGGTTGTTTAATTTGTGTATTTTTATTAGGCTGTTCATTTTAGGTGGTTCTGGATTATTGTTTATATATATGTCTATGTTTTTATTGTTGAAAATGTTTTGATTTGTTTTTATTAGTTTTATTGTTTGTTTAAGATAGTTTTCTGTTGGGTTTTTAATTGGATATTGGATATAACTTAATCAATTATACAGTAAGAAAAATAGCATAACACTAGACATATACAAACTACACTTAGAGCTAACAAGTTTATTACATCCAATCACTTGGAATAATAAATACAATAACATAGAAAATAAAATAAGATTTGAAAAAACCAAAAAGACTTATACAACCGACAAAAAACTTAACACATTAAAACAACAAAACAAAAATCAAGAACAAAAAAACAAAAATAAACACACATTTTACCCTCAAACCATTAACCTCAGCAATACAGAATTTAACAAAAAAGAAACAGAATATTTAAACAATATGTCAAAAACTAACATAACCCAAAATGCAAACAAAAATCTAGAAAATTTAATAGTAGAAACAGAATTTGCCATTAACCTAATAAAAGACAATATACAAGAAGAAAAAAGAACAGAAGCAACACATATAATTAAAATCATAATCACTAGCGAAATGAAAAACAAAGATAAACAAAAGAAAAACAAGAAAACAATAAAAGAAATTAAAAATAAAGTAAAGAACAATAATTTAATAATAACTAAAGCAGACAAAAGTCAAGCAACAGTAATCATTGATAAAACAGACTACATCAAAAAAACCGAAGACTTCATCAACAATAATAAATGCGTACAACTAGATAAAAACCCAACAGAAAACTATCTTAAACAAACAATAAAACTAATAAAAACAAATCAAAACATTTTCAACAATAAAAACATAGACATATATATAAACAATAATCCAGAACCACCTAAAATGAACAGCCTAATAAAAATACACAAATTAAACAACCCAATACATCCATTAATCAATTTCAAAAAAGCTCCTACATACAAAATAGCAAGAATAATAGCACAAAAACTAAAAAGTAACCATCTAACAAATAACCATCATAACATAAAAAATACATACGAATTAATAGACAAACTAAAAATAATAAATATAAATGAAAATACATTTTTCACATCATATGACATAACAAACATGTACACTAATATCCCAGTAGAAGAAACAATTGACATAATAATAAACAAACTTATAGAACAAAATGAAAACAAGCAATATATAACCGAAATAAAAAATAGTCTCCAACTAATACTAAAACAAAATTATTTTGAATTTAATAGCAAAATTTATGAACAGAAAGAAGGTTTAGCATTGGGATCACCATTATCAAGCATAATAGCAGAAATATTCCTACAACACATAGACACCAAAATACAAAATATCATAAAAACACATGACCCAGATGGCATATGGATAAGATATGTAGATGATGAACTATATGTATCAAATAACAAAAACACAAATGCAGAGAACATACTGAAACAAATCAATAACATACATCCCAAAATACAATTCACAGAAGAAAAAGAAAAACATAACAAAATCAACTATTGAGACATAACCATCACAAGATACAACAAACACATACAATATGCAATATATAGAAAACCAACTTCCACTAACATCATTATACCTAACCATTCTGACCACCCACCACAACATAAAATGGCAGCATTTTATTCGTTATTTAACAGAATGTACAAAATACCCCTAAACAAACAAGAAACTGACAAAGAAAGAAATATAATATACCAAATTGGTTATACAAATGGATACAATAAAAATACTATGATCAAAATAGAAAATAAAATCAAATACAAAATAAAAACTGAACAATTAAGAATTAATCAAACTGAACAACACATATATAATAACAACAACAAAAAATGGGCCACATTCACATATATAAATAATAAAATGACAAAACTAACAAAACTATTTAAAACCACAGATATAAAAATAGCATACAAAACTAATAAAATAAATTACAAAATCTAAATAGCTCACACAACAAAGATAATACAACAACCAACGGTATATACAAAATTGAATGCCAAGATTGCAATAAATGTTATATAGGACAAACAAAAAAACAGCTGAAAAAACGTTATTTTGAACACCTAAATGCATACAAAAAACCAAATATATATAAATCCAATTTAGCCACACATGCAATAAACACAGGACATGAATTCCCAGACATAACCAATGTAACACTAATAAAACATATACCACACAAAGGCACCATAATGAACATTTGGGAAAATTTACAGATTTACAAACATAAAACACAAAACAAATTAATACCAGAACAAATACAAATCAATACAAAACATGACACAATATTCAAAGCACTCAACATCGAAAATACACAAAATACAAAAACAGATACCACAACCACACACAATAATGCAACTTTAAAGGACCAAAGACCAACAAACTACCTCAATAACATCCAGAAGCCAACACACAAATACTTCACCAGAAACAAGATGGCGAAGGCTGAAGATGGGAGAACAAGATCTCCCGAAACATGTTCCTAAAGGAAAAAAGTATATCTTGAGGTAAATTTAGTCATAAATATTATAGTAATATATGTATATATATTGAAACTAGCACTTATATGCGTTGTTGTTGTGTCGTGTTGTGTATGAGTACCTACCTGCTGTCCGATCTTGCGGATTCTTCCGACTAGGGCGTGTGGATTTTGGATTTGAAGTTCGCAAGCTAGTAATCTCAGATTTATTGCAACAACACACAAAATAAGTTACTTTAAAGGGGGTGAGTTTTGTGAGACTGGTAGGCTTTATCGTACAACAATAAAACACTGTAATATGGGGTAATAAAACGGTGTTTATTACTCCAATAACACACAAGAATAAAATGGTTATTATATTATGAATTATCTTACTGTCTAAACAATGAATCAATGTTGACCAATGTTTTTCGATTGGTTAATAATTGAAAAGAAACTAAACTCGTTATTTGGCGAGTTAATTGCAATTGAAAATTTAATTAATTAATTGATTTGATTTGATTAAATTTCTTTTACTAAATTGAATTTAAACGTTAATGAAACAAAATATAAAACTCTGAAGTTAATTAGAATAATTTTCAAAAATAAATTAGACGTGACAGTCTAGTTCACGTTATTTCATTTCTAGTGATTTGACTTCTGTTATACTGCAGTATGAACTAATAATTAGATTGTTAGTTAAGATTTGTATAGCGCTTTTATACTACTTCTATTTTCTTAACTACAGCTTACTAATGACTTAGACTGCTATACAGATTATCACAATGAATTTATTCTTAATTACTAGAGTCTTTGCTTTTTGTATGGCACCTGAATTGTTTGAATTACAATGTTTTAATTGAAAAGATATAAAATTTGATGTTGAAAAATAAATAAGTGGATTTTGCTTTCCTGTTATTGAAGAGGATGTTGTTCCGATTGTCCCTCGTTGATCCCGGTCCGGTCGCTAGAGAAAGTAATCTGCTTAGAGCTGCTGGATTCGGTCGTTGAGTTCAAAATTCGGCAACACTCTGCTTCCTTGCTGTTCGTGAATATTTTAACGTCTGCGGTTCTCTGCTGGAACTGGTTTCTGTCCCTCGTCGATTCGCACGTTGCACATCAGCGTGTGTGTGTGTTTCGTTCGAGTGGTAGCTCTGCTCGTCAGCTGTTCACCAATGATTTAGACGGCCTCTCTGCTGTATTCTTGAAGTCTGGTGGATCTCTTGCGTGCTTATGACCACAGCTTGCAGTACACAATAAGCTTGGTTGATGTAATGAAGAGTATCTCGCCTTTACGCAACAATTACGAGCTATACAGTTGATCTGTATTTAGTGTGTTCGTAATTGCGTGTGATGACCACGTAGAGTCTTCTGATTGATCTTCACCACTATGGTTACGAGAGGATCGAAGAACTACGTCTTTACTTCGTGAGTACTGGCAGAAGAGTGATGTTTCAGCCTGAAAACACCGCGCTGGTCGGGGTTTGGTCAAATGATTTGATTGGCTGACACACTCTCCCTACTACATAAAATTTGAATTCCCTTGGTCCGTGAGAATGAAGTTAGATTCCCACAGACGGAGAATTAATATTATTTTTATTATTATTATCCGGCGGAACCAATTTGTCGGTCCGGATTTCCTGTGCTTATTTAATTTTGCAATATCTTGGTTGCAGACCAAGTTGTGCGAAATCTAAAATATACAATCTGTTAGAAATTATTATATCTATGACATATTCAAAGCTCATAAATGTAACTCTATTTTTACAGGAGTTATTCAATTAATTTAATTAACTCTTTTATTTGTTAATTATATTGCGTAAAATTTGCACACGTCATTATTAATATTTCGGCAAACATTTTGGCTATCTTGGATTTCGCCTTAATTTATTAGTTTCCGAGATATTAATAATTAACAGTTTGGGTGTGGCCCTTCCTTGTACAGCGAGCTGATTACATAACGGCCACGTGTGCGTCGCTTTACAAAGCATTATTTTCAACGCTCTACATACAAATGGAGTTTTGACTGTTATAATTTATTTAAACATGATTTTATTATGCAGGCGACATATAACCCCAAATAATTAATATTTGGTGCTGTTATATACGCCCACAACCATTTAAAAAAAAAAAATGAATGTAATAATTACAGTTATTTTTTTTTTAATCATTACACACGTATTTTGTAATCACTATACTTATTACCTATACATTGGATTACTTATTCTAAAGACACATACATAGGTTTTAATGTTATTGCATTATATACAATTTAACTCTAAATACATGTATTAATAATATTATATTTGCAACTTATTGTGTATTAATGTTTTTAGAACGGGTAATAGCTAATTGCAGCGGTTAAAAGGTTTGTTTGTAAACAGTGGCACACGCGCAAAGGAATTTGCTGACAGATTACATTCGTTATCGCCTGCCGCGCGGTTAATTGCTTGACCTACTTTCAAACGTGGGGAGGTAGTTATCGCGTGACGTAACTATTTCCTGCCGTGTGTTTGTTTTGTTGTACACGCCCGTTATTTTACCGCGTTATAAATGCGTTATTATTACTACACAAGCTATCTACAATTATTATTACTAATATAATACACACGTAATTTATTTTAATTTTACTTATTATAATACAATTACATTATCTTTTAACTGTAATATTTCGTAACCATTTTTACGAATGGTTCTACAGTATTTCGTTAACCATCGGTCATTTTCGTCGGCGTCACCAGATTCGTCGTCCACGTCTTCCCACGTTGACTGTGTGAGAACGTCGTCGTCACTTTCCTGTTCCACCGGACGTACAATTGTCGGAGCCCATTGTTGTATTGTGTTAACGGCCAACCACGGTTCCGTACCTTCCGGTTGAAATACTTTGTCAACTGGCGTACAAATTTCAGTAGAAAAATCACTTTTCTTAAATCTAGCATTTTTCTTATTTTTACCTACTTTATTTCGATACATTTTAGCATGATTTATGGCGCTTCCACCCTGGAGGCGCCCGTTTCCAAGTTTTTTGGAAACTTACGATTCTTTTTCTTCTCATTGGGGTCTTTATTGCTTGAAGTATCGCTGTCTTGCTCTATTGTATCAGTTCTACCTATCTCAACCGTTTGCATAGCTCTAATCGGGGCCCCATCGTTACCCTTATATTGCCCTTTCGGTCTACCAATATTTTGTTTGCCTTTGTATTCAAAGGTCTTATCTGGGGGTTTTGACGATGTCTGGGGTGGAGTATAACAAGTACTCGGTCTCTGATCAGGTTGCTGGTGATATTGTTCCCGTGTATTCTGCCCTTCATTATTTCGGCGAAAATCAGGATTGTAACGCCATCCACCAAAATCAAAAACTGTCTCGCTTTGGGACACTAGAATGAGGAGTTCATCGATCGTGCGAATACCCTGCGTAAACACGGCTACTCTTATGTTGTGATTAAAGTGATAGGCAAGTTTCGTGACTATGTCAATCTCCGAAAATGCTGGGGTTAAATGCTTCGCGCGTTCGACCTGCTGGATTATATAATTTTCCACGGTAATACCCAATTTCCTATCAAATCGGCCATACTCAAGTTCATTGCGTAGAAGTCTTTGAGTATGCGAGTTCCAGTACCGGCTTTAAAATTTTTGTTTGAACTCCGCGTATGTGGACACTCTATCGCGTACAATGTTATACCACTTACGCGCCGAATCACGCATCGCGTTAACTACCCACTGTATTTTGTCTTGATCTTCTAGTCGGGAACCTACTCTAGCCATTTCACTCTCACACGCTAACAAAAATTCAATAGGGTTTTCGTTATTTTCCCCCGTAAAATACACGCGATTTTTCTCGTCGACAGGACCTTGTACCAAAATATTAGGAGCGGACCTCCTCCGTACCTCCTGTCGTACTTTCAAAATCTCGTCGTTTAACGCTTGTAAGACACTCTCTTTATTAGAGTCTATGTTAGATCGCGTCTCTACAATTGAAGCGTCTAATCTATCTACTCGTCGTTGCGTTTCGGTCGCGTCGGCTTGAATCTTTACCTCAAGAGAGTCGACTTTTCTCGCGATGTCTTGCGTTTGTTTTTCGCACCGGCTAATATGCTCCTTGAACCGGCCCTCCATACGTGTTACTTGTTCAATAAACGATTTTTGCATAGTGGTCTCAAAAACCTTAAACCGTTCATTTATTTTAGTATCGACCGTATGTACTTTTTCACCGATCTCAGCGACTTTCGCGGTTAACTCTTTATTACTTTCACCGATTTCCACGACTTTAGCAGTTAATTCTTTAGTGCTTTGTTTAATTTCCGTATTTATATCGGCGTTGCTTTGTTCTAATGCTTCGGTTAGACTAACTCTTTGCGTCTCGATCTTAGACGTTAACTCTGCGTTATTCATCTCAGCATTGGCTGTTATTTGTTCAAATTTCGCGTTCATATTCTCCGTTAAATCGCGTTTCATTTCCTCGTTCATTTGCTGTATTTGTTTAAGTATTTTATCCATATCCATTTTAAATACACAACAATTTCAAATATAGACAATTTCAAATACACAAAACAATTTCAAGTACACAAATTAACTTCACTGCTGTACGAGCACCAGTCACAAAACTCTTTGTAGGGATTGTTTAGTTGGACGCCAGCTGTTTTATGAGTTAAAACAGCAAAGTTTGTTTTAACGTGAAAATTAAATTTAAATTTAATGAATTTAATTTTGTCGAGCCCACGAAATTGGAGCGCCATTTGCAACTCTACTACAAATGTGGCGTTTCAATTTCGTTGTGATTTAATTAATTTTAATTTAATCGCGCCCCACGTTCCGGGCAAACCATATGAAACTAGCACTTATATGCGTTGTTGTTGTGTCGTGTTGTGTATGAGTACCTACCTGCTGTCCGATCTTGCGGATTCTTCCGACTAGGGCGTGTGGATTTTGGATTTGAAGTTCGCAAGCTAGTAATCTCAGATTTATTGCAACAACACACAAAATAAGTTACTTTAAAGGGGGTGAGTTTTGTGAGACTGGTAGGCTTTATCGTACAACAATAAAACACTGTAATATGGGGTAATAAAACGGTGTTTATTACTCCAATAACACACAAGAATAAAATGGTTATTATATTATGAATTATCTTACTGTCTAAACAATGAATCAATGTTGACCAATGTTTTTCGATTGGTTAATAATTGAAAAGAAACTAAACTCGTTATTTGGCGAGTTAATTGCAATTGAAAATTTAATTAATTAATTGATTTGATTTGATTAAATTTCTTTTACTAAATTGAATTTAAATGTTAATGAAACAAAATATAAAACTCTGAAGTTAATTAGAATAATTTTCAAAAATAAATTAGACGTGACAGTCTAGTTCACGTTATTTCATTTCTAGTGATTTGACTTCTGTTATACTGCAGTATGAACTAATAATTAGATTGTTAGTTAAGATTTGTATAGCGCTTTTATACTACTTCTATTTTCTTAACTACAGCTTACTAATGACTTAGACTGCTATACAGATTATCACAATGAATTTATTCTTAATTACTAGAGTCTTTGCTTTTTGTATGGCACCTGAATTGTTTGAATTACAATGTTTTAATTGAAAAGATATAAAATTTGATGTTGAAAAATAAATAAGTGGATTTTGCTTTCCTGTTATTGAAGAGGATGTTGTTCCGATTGTCCCTCGTTGATCCCGGTCCGGTCGCTAGAGAAAGTAATCTGCTTAGAGCTGCTGGATTCGGTCGTTGAGTTCAAAATTCGGCAACACTCTGCTTCCTTGCTGTTCGTGAATATTTTAACGTCTGCGGTTCTCTGCTGGAACTGGTTTCTGTCCCTCGTCGATTCGCACGTTGCACATCAGCGTGTGTGTGTGTTTCGTTCGAGTGGTAGCTCTGCTCGTCAGCTGTTCACCAATGATTTAGACGGCCTCTCTGCTGTATTCTTGAAGTCTGGTGGATCTCTTGCGTGCTTATGACCACAGCTTGCAGTACACAATAAGCTTGGTTGATGTAATGAAGAGTATCTCGCCTTTACGCAACAATTACGAGCTATACAGTTGATCTGTATTTAGTGTGTTCGTAATTGCGTGTGATGACCACGTAGAGTCTTCTGATTGATCTTCACCACTATGGTTACGAGAGGATCGAAGAACTACGTCTTTACTTCGTGAGTACTGGCAGAAGAGTGATGTTTCAGCCTGAAAACACCGCGCTGGTCGGGGTTTGGTCAAATGATTTGATTGGCTGACACACTCTCCCTACTACATAAAATTTGAATTCCCTTGGTCCGTGAGAATGAAGTTAGATTCCCACAGACGGAGAATTAATATTATTTTTATTATTATTATCCGGCGGAACCAATTTGTCGGTCCGGATTTCCTGTGCTTATTTAATTTTGCAATATCTTGGTTGCAGACCAAGTTGTGCGAAATCTAAAATATACAATCTGTTAGAAATTATTATATCTATGACATATTCAAAGCTCATTAATGTAACTCTATTTTTACAGGAGTTATTCAATTAATTTAATTAACTCTTTTATTTGTTAATTATATTGCGTAAAATTTGCACACGTCATTATTAATATTTCGGCAAACATTTTGGCTATCTTGGATTTCGCCTTAATTTATTAGTTTCCGAGATATTAATAATTAACAGTTTGGGTGTGGCCCTTCCTTGTACAGCGAGCTGATTACATAACGGCCAAGTGTGCGTCGCTTTACAAAGCATTATTTTCAACGCTCTACATACAAATGGAGTTTTGACTGTTATAATTTATTTAAACATGATTTTATTATGCAGGCGACATATAACCCCAAATAATTAATATTTGGTGCTGTTATATACGCCCACAACCATTTAAAAAAAAAAAATGAATGTAATAATTACAGTTATTTTTTTTTTAATCATTACACACGTATTTTGTAATCACTATACTTATTACCTATACATTGGATTACTTATTCTAAAGACACATACATAGGTTTTAATGTTATTGCATTATATACAATTTAACTCTAAATACATGTATTAATAATATTATATTTGCAACTTATTGTGTATTAATGTTTTTAGAACGGGTAATAGCTAATTGCAGCGGTTAAAAGGTTTGTTTGTAAACAGTGGCACACGCGCAAAGGAATTTGCTGACAGATTACATTCGTTATCGCCTGCCGCGCGGTTAATTGCTTGACCTACTTTCAAACGTGGGGAGGTAGTTATCGCGTGACGTAACTATTTCCTGCCGTGTGTTTGTTTTGTTGTACACGCCCGTTATTTTACCGCGTTATAAATGCGTTATTATTACTACACAAGCTATCTACAATTATTATTACTAATATAATACACACGTAATTTATTTTAATTTTACTTATTATAATACAATTACATTATCTTTTAACTGTAATATTTCGTAACCATTTTTACGAATGGTTCTACAGTATTTCGTTAACCATCGGTCATTTTCGTCGGCGTCACCAGATTCGTCGTCCACGTCTTCCCACGTTGACTGTGTGAGAACGTCGTCGTCACTTTCCTGTTCCACCGGACGTACAATTGTCGGAGCCCATTGTTGTATTGTGTTAACGGCCAACCACGGTTCCGTACCTTCCGGTTGAAATACTTTGTCAACTGGCGTACAAATTTCAGTAGAAAAATCACTTTTCTTAAATCTAGCATTTTTCTTATTTTTACCTACTTTATTTCGATACATTTTAGCATGATTTATGGCGCTTCCACCCTGGAGGCGCCCGTTTCCAAGTTTTTTGGAAACTTACGATTCTTTTTCTTCTCATTGGGGTCTTTATTGCTTGAAGTATCGCTGTCTTGCTCTATTGTATCAGTTCTACCTATCTCAACCGTTTGCATAGCTCTAATCGGGGCCCCATCGTTACCCTTATATTGCCCTTTCGGTCTACCAATATTTTGTTTGCCTTTGTATTCAAAGGTCTTATCTGGGGGTTTTGACGATGTCTGGGGTGGAGTATAACAAGTACTCGGTCTCTGATCAGGTTGCTGGTGATATTGTTCCCGTGTATTCTGCCCTTCATTATTTCGGCGAAAATCAGGATTGTAACGCCATCCACCAAAATCAAAAACTGTCTCGCTTTGGGACACTAGAATGAGGAGTTCATCGATCGTGCGAATACCCTGCGTAAACACGGCTACTCTTATGTTGTGATTAAAGTGATAGGCAAGTTTCGTGACTATGTCAATCTCCGAAAATGCTGGGGTTAAATGCTTCGCGCGTTCGACCTGCTGGATTATATAATTTTCCACGGTAATACCCAATTTCCTATCAAATCGGCCATACTCAAGTTCATTGCGTAGAAGTCTTTGAGTATGCGAGTTCCAGTACCGGCTTTAAAATTTTTGTTTGAACTCCGCGTATGTGGACACTCTATCGCGTACAATGTTATACCACTTACGCGCCGAATCACGCATCGCGTTAACTACCCACTGTATTTTGTCTTGATCTTCTAGTCGGGAACCTACTCTAGCCATTTCACTCTCACACGCTAACAAAAATTCAATAGGGTTTTCGTTATTTTCCCCCGTAAAATACACGCGATTTTTCTCGTCGACAGGACCTTGTACCAAAATATTAGGAGCGGACCTCCTCCGTACCTCCTGTCGTACTTTCAAAATCTCGTCGTTTAACGCTTGTAAGACACTCTCTTTATTAGAGTCTATGTTAGATCGCGTCTCTACAATTGAAGCGTCTAATCTATCTACTCGTCGTTGCGTTTCGGTCGCGTCGGCTTGAATCTTTACCTCAAGAGAGTCGACTTTTCTCGCGATGTCTTGCGTTTGTTTTTCGCACCGGCTAATATGCTCCTTGAACCGGCCCTCCATACGTGTTACTTGTTCAATAAACGATTTTTGCATAGTGGTCTCAAAAACCTTAAACCGTTCATTTATTTTAGTATCGACCGTATGTACTTTTTCACCGATCTCAGCGACTTTCGCGGTTAACTCTTTATTACTTTCACCGATTTCCACGACTTTAGCAGTTAATTCTTTAGTGCTTTGTTTAATTTCCGTATTTATATCGGCGTTGCTTTGTTCTAATGCTTCGGTTAGACTAACTCTTTGCGTCTCGATCTTAGACGTTAACTCTGCGTTATTCATCTCAGCATTGGCTGTTATTTGTTCAAATTTCGCGTTCATATTCTCCGTTAAATCGCGTTTCATTTCCTCGTTCATTTGCTGTATTTGTTTAAGTATTTTATCCATATCCATTTTAAATACACAACAATTTCAAATATAGACAATTTCAAATACACAAAACAATTTCAAGTACACAAATTAACTTCACTGCTGTACGAGCACCAGTCACAAAACTCTTTGTAGGGATTGTTTAGTTGGACGCCAGCTGTTTTATGAGTTAAAACAGCAAAGTTTGTTTTAACGTGAAAATTAAATTTAAATTTAATGAATTTAATTTTGTCGAGCCCACGAAATTGGAGCGCCATTTGCAACTCTACTACAAATGTGGCGTTTCAATTTCGTTGTGATTTAATTAATTTTAATTTAATCGCGCCCCACGTTCCGGGCAAACCATATGAAACTAGCACTTATATGCGTTGTTGTTGTGTCGTGTTGTGTATGAGTACCTACCTGCTGTCCGATCTTGCGGATTCTTCCGACTAGGGCGTGTGGATTTTGGATTTGAAGTTCGCAAGCTAGTAATCTCAGATTTATTGCAACAACACACAAAATAAGTTACTTTAAAGGGGGTGAGTTTTGTGAGACTGGTAGGCTTTATCGTACAACAATAAAACACTGTAATATGGGGTAATAAAACGGTGTTTATTACTCCAATAACACACAAGAATAAAATGGTTATTATATTATGAATTATCTTACTGTCTAAACAATGAATCAATGTTGACCAATGTTTTTCGATTGGTTAATAATTGAAAAGAAACTAAACTCGTTATTTGGCGAGTTAATTGCAATTGAAAATTTAATTAATTAATTGATTTGATTTGATTAAATTTCTTTTACTAAATTGAATTTAAATGTTAATGAAACAAAATATAAAACTCTGAAGTTAATTAGAATAATTTTCAAAAATAAATTAGACGTGACAGTCTAGTTCACGTTATTTCATTTCTAGTGATTTGACTTCTGTTATACTGCAGTATGAACTAATAATTAGATTGTTAGTTAAGATTTGTATAGCGCTTTTATACTACTTCTATTTTCTTAACTACAGCTTACTAATGACTTAGACTGCTATACATATTATCACAATGAATTTATTCTTAATTACTAGAGTCTTTGCTTTTTGTATGGCACCTGAATTGTTTGAATTACAATGTTTTAATTGAAAAGATATAAAATTTGATGTTGAAAAATAAATAAGTGGATTTTGCTTTCCTGTTATTGAAGAGGATGTTGTTCCGATTGTCCCTCGTTGATCCCGGTCCGGTCGCTAGAGAAAGTAATCTGCTTAGAGCTGCTGGATTCGGTCGTTGAGTTCAAAATTCGGCAACACTCTGCTTCCTTGCTGTTCGTGAATATTTTAACGTCTGCGGTTCTCTGCTGGAACTGGTTTCTGTCCCTCGTCGATTCGCACGTTGCACATCAGCGTGTGTGTGTGTTTCGTTCGAGTGGTAGCTCTGCTCGTCAGCTGTTCACCAATGATTTAGACGGCCTCTCTGCTGTATTCTTGAAGTCTGGTGGATCTCTTGCGTGCTTATGACCACAGCTTGCAGTACACAATAAGCTTGGTTGATGTAATGAAGAGTATCTCGCCTTTACGCAACAATTACGAGCTATACAGTTGATCTGTATTTAGTGTGTTCGTAATTGCGTGTGATGACCACGTAGAGTCTTCTGATTGATCTTCACCACTATGGTTACGAGAGGATCGAAGAACTACGTCTTTACTTCGTGAGTACTGGCAGAAGAGTGATGTTTCAGCCTGAAAACACCGCGCTGGTCGGGGTTTGGTCAAATGATTTGATTGGCTGACACACTCTCCCTACTACATAAAATTTGAATTCCCTTGGTCCGTGAGAATGAAGTTAGATTCCCACAGACGGAGAATTAATATTATTTTTATTATTATTATCCGGCGGAACCAATTTGTCGGTCCGGATTTCCTGTGCTTATTTAATTTTGCAATATCTTGGTTGCAGACCAAGTTGTGCGAAATCTAAAATATACAATCTGTTAGAAATTATTATATCTATGACATATTCAAAGCTCATTAATGTAACTCTATTTTTACAGGAGTTATTCAATTAATTTAATTAACTCTTTTATTTGTTAATTATATTGCGTAAAATTTGCACACGTCATTATTAATATTTCGGCAAACATTTTGGCTATCTTGGATTTCGCCTTAATTTATTAGTTTCCGAGATATTAATAATTAACAGTTTGGGTGTGGCCCTTCCTTGTACAGCGAGCTGATTACATAACGGCCAAGTGTGCGTCGCTTTACAAAGCATTATTTTCAACGCTCTACATACAAATGGAGTTTTGACTGTTATAATTTATTTAAACATGATTTTATTATGCAGGCGACATATAACCCCAAATAATTAATATTTGGTGCTGTTATATACGCCCACAACCATTTAAAAAAAAAAAATGAATGTAATAATTACAGTTATTTTTTTTTTAATCATTACACACGTATTTTGTAATCACTATACTTATTACCTATACATTGGATTACTTATTCTAAAGACACATACATAGGTTTTAATGTTATTGCATTATATACAATTTAACTCTAAATACATGTATTAATAATATTATATTTGCAACTTATTGTGTATTAATGTTTTTAGAACGGGTAATAGCTAATTGCAGCGGTTAAAAGGTTTGTTTGTAAACAGTGGCACACGCGCAAAGGAATTTGCTGACAGATTACATTCGTTATCGCCTGCCGCGCGGTTAATTGCTTGACCTACTTTCAAACGTGGGGAGGTAGTTATCGCGTGACGTAACTATTTCCTGCCGTGTGTTTGTTTTGTTGTACACGCCCGTTATTTTACCGCGTTATAAATGCGTTATTATTACTACACAAGCTATCTACAATTATTATTACTAATATAATACACACGTAATTTATTTTAATTTTACTTATTATAATACAATTACATTATCTTTTAACTGTAATATTTCGTAACCATTTTTACGAATGGTTCTACAGTATTTCGTTAACCATCGGTCATTTTCGTCGGCGTCACCAGATTCGTCGTCCACGTCTTCCCACGTTGACTGTGTGAGAACGTCGTCGTCACTTTCCTGTTCCACCGGACGTACAATTGTCGGAGCCCATTGTTGTATTGTGTTAACGGCCAACCACGGTTCCGTACCTTCCGGTTGAAATACTTTGTCAACTGGCGTACAAATTTCAGTAGAAAAATCACTTTTCTTAAATCTAGCATTTTTCTTATTTTTACCTACTTTATTTCGATACATTTTAGCATGATTTATGGCGCTTCCACCCTGGAGGCGCCCGTTTCCAAGTTTTTTGGAAACTTACGATTCTTTTTCTTCTCATTGGGGTCTTTATTGCTTGAAGTATCGCTGTCTTGCTCTATTGTATCAGTTCTACCTATCTCAACCGTTTGCATAGCTCTAATCGGGGCCCCATCGTTACCCTTATATTGCCCTTTCGGTCTACCAATATTTTGTTTGCCTTTGTATTCAAAGGTCTTATCTGGGGGTTTTGACGATGTCTGGGGTGGAGTATAACAAGTACTCGGTCTCTGATCAGGTTGCTGGTGATATTGTTCCCGTGTATTCTGCCCTTCATTATTTCGGCGAAAATCAGGATTGTAACGCCATCCACCAAAATCAAAAACTGTCTCGCTTTGGGACACTAGAATGAGGAGTTCATCGATCGTGCGAATACCCTGCGTAAACACGGCTACTCTTATGTTGTGATTAAAGTGATAGGCAAGTTTCGTGACTATGTCAATCTCCGAAAATGCTGGGGTTAAATGCTTCGCGCGTTCGACCTGCTGGATTATATAATTTTCCACGGTAATACCCAATTTCCTATCAAATCGGCCATACTCAAGTTCATTGCGTAGAAGTCTTTGAGTATGCGAGTTCCAGTACCGGCTTTAAAATTTTTGTTTGAACTCCGCGTATGTGGACACTCTATCGCGTACAATGTTATACCACTTACGCGCCGAATCACGCATCGCGTTAACTACCCACTGTATTTTGTCTTGATCTTCTAGTCGGGAACCTACTCTAGCCATTTCACTCTCACACGCTAACAAAAATTCAATAGGGTTTTCGTTATTTTCCCCCGTAAAATACACGCGATTTTTCTCGTCGACAGGACCTTGTACCAAAATATTAGGAGCGGACCTCCTCCGTACCTCCTGTCGTACTTTCAAAATCTCGTCGTTTAACGCTTGTAAGACACTCTCTTTATTAGAGTCTATGTTAGATCGCGTCTCTACAATTGAAGCGTCTAATCTATCTACTCGTCGTTGCGTTTCGGTCGCGTCGGCTTGAATCTTTACCTCAAGAGAGTCGACTTTTCTCGCGATGTCTTGCGTTTGTTTTTCGCACCGGCTAATATGCTCCTTGAACCGGCCCTCCATACGTGTTACTTGTTCAATAAACGATTTTTGCATAGTGGTCTCAAAAACCTTAAACCGTTCATTTATTTTAGTATCGACCGTATGTACTTTTTCACCGATCTCAGCGACTTTCGCGGTTAACTCTTTATTACTTTCACCGATTTCCACGACTTTAGCAGTTAATTCTTTAGTGCTTTGTTTAATTTCCGTATTTATATCGGCGTTGCTTTGTTCTAATGCTTCGGTTAGACTAACTCTTTGCGTCTCGATCTTAGACGTTAACTCTGCGTTATTCATCTCAGCATTGGCTGTTATTTGTTCAAATTTCGCGTTCATATTCTCCGTTAAATCGCGTTTCATTTCCTCGTTCATTTGCTGTATTTGTTTAAGTATTTTATCCATATCCATTTTAAATACACAACAATTTCAAATATAGACAATTTCAAATACACAAAACAATTTCAAGTACACAAATTAACTTCACTGCTGTACGAGCACCAGTCACAAAACTCTTTGTAGGGATTGTTTAGTTGGACGCCAGCTGTTTTATGAGTTAAAACAGCAAAGTTTGTTTTAACGTGAAAATTAAATTTAAATTTAATGAATTTAATTTTGTCGAGCCCACGAAATTGGAGCGCCATTTGCAACTCTACTACAAATGTGGCGTTTCAATTTCGTTGTGATTTAATTAATTTTAATTTAATCGCGCCCCACGTTCCGGGCAAACCATATGAAACTAGCACTTATATGCGTTGTTGTTGTGTCGTGTTGTGTATGAGTACCTACCTGCTGTCCGATCTTGCGGATTCTTCCGACTAGGGCGTGTGGATTTTGGATTTGAAGTTCGCAAGCTAGTAATCTCAGATTTATTGCAACAACACACAAAATAAGTTACTTTAAAGGGGGTGAGTTTTGTGAGACTGGTAGGCTTTATCGTACAACAATAAAACACTGTAATATGGGGTAATAAAACGGTGTTTATTACTCCAATAACACACAAGAATAAAATGGTTATTATATTATGAATTATCTTACTGTCTAAACAATGAATCAATGTTGACCAATGTTTTTCGATTGGTTAATAATTGAAAAGAAACTAAACTCGTTATTTGGCGAGTTAATTGCAATTGAAAATTTAATTAATTAATTGATTTGATTTGATTAAATTTCTTTTACTAAATTGAATTTAAATGTTAATGAAACAAAATATAAAACTCTGAAGTTAATTAGAATAATTTTCAAAAATAAATTAGACGTGACAGTCTAGTTCACGTTATTTCATTTCTAGTGATTTGACTTCTGTTATACTGCAGTATGAACTAATAATTAGATTGTTAGTTAAGATTTGTATAGCGCTTTTATACTACTTCTATTTTCTTAACTACAGCTTACTAATGACTTAGACTGCTATACAGATTATCACAATGAATTTATTCTTAATTACTAGAGTCTTTGCTTTTTGTATGGCACCTGAATTGTTTGAATTACAATGTTTTAATTGAAAAGATATAAAATTTGATGTTGAAAAATAAATAAGTGGATTTTGCTTTCCTGTTATTGAAGAGGATGTTGTTCCGATTGTCCCTCGTTGATCCCGGTCCGGTCGCTAGAGAAAGTAATCTGCTTAGAGCTGCTGGATTCGGTCGTTGAGTTCAAAATTCGGCAACACTCTGCTTCCTTGCTGTTCGTGAATATTTTAACGTCTGCGGTTCTCTGCTGGAACTGGTTTCTGTCCCTCGTCGATTCGCACGTTGCACATCAGCGTGTGTGTGTGTTTCGTTCGAGTGGTAGCTCTGCTCGTCAGCTGTTCACCAATGATTTAGACGGCCTCTCTGCTGTATTCTTGAAGTCTGGTGGATCTCTTGCGTGCTTATGACCACAGCTTGCAGTACACAATAAGCTTGGTTGATGTAATGAAGAGTATCTCGCCTTTACGCAACAATTACGAGCTATACAGTTGATCTGTATTTAGTGTGTTCGTAATTGCGTGTGATGACCACGTAGAGTCTTCTGATTGATCTTCACCACTATGGTTACGAGAGGATCGAAGAACTACGTCTTTACTTCGTGAGTACTGGCAGAAGAGTGATGTTTCAGCCTGAAAACACCGCGCTGGTCGGGGTTTGGTCAAATGATTTGATTGGCTGACACACTCTCCCTACTACATAAAATTTGAATTCCCTTGGTCCGTGAGAATGAAGTTAGATTCCCACAGACGGAGAATTAATATTATTTTTATTATTATTATCCGGCGGAACCAATTTGTCGGTCCGGATTTCCTGTGCTTATTTAATTTTGCAATATCTTGGTTGCAGACCAAGTTGTGCGAAATCTAAAATATACAATCTGTTAGAAATTATTATATCTATGACATATTCAAAGCTCATTAATGTAACTCTATTTTTACAGGAGTTATTCAATTAATTTAATTAACTCTTTTATTTGTTAATTATATTGCGTAAAATTTGCACACGTCATTATTAATATTTCGGCAAACATTTTGGCTATCTTGGATTTCGCCTTAATTTATTAGTTTCCGAGATATTAATAATTAACAGTTTGGGTGTGGCCCTTCCTTGTACAGCGAGCTGATTACATAACGGCCAAGTGTGCGTCGCTTTACAAAGCATTATTTTCAACGCTCTACATACAAATGGAGTTTTGACTGTTATAATTTATTTAAACATGATTTTATTATGCAGGCGACATATAACCCCAAATAATTAATATTTGGTGCTGTTATATACGCCCACAACCATTTAAAAAAAAAAATGAATGTAATAATTACAGTTATTTTTTTTTTAATCATTACACACGTATTTTGTAATCACTATACTTATTACCTATACATTGGATTACTTATTCTAAAGACACATACATAGGTTTTAATGTTATTGCATTATATACAATTTAACTCTAAATACATGTATTAATAATATTATATTTGCAACTTATTGTGTATTAATGTTTTTAGAACGGGTAATAGCTAATTGCAGCGGTTAAAAGGTTTGTTTGTAAACAGTGGCACACGCGCAAAGGAATTTGCTGACAGATTACATTCGTTATCGCCTGCCGCGCGGTTAATTGCTTGACCTACTTTCAAACGTGGGGAGGTAGTTATCGCGTGACGTAACTATTTCCTGCCGTGTGTTTGTTTTGTTGTACACGCCCGTTATTTTACCGTGTTATAAATGCGTTATTATTACTACACAAGCTATCTACAATTATTATTACTAATATAATACACACGTAATTTATTTTAATTTTACTTATTATAATACAATTACATTATCTTTTAACTGTAATATTTTGTAACCATTTTTACGAATGGTTCTACAGTATTTCGTTAACCATCGGTCATTTTCGTCGGCGTCACCAGATTCGTCGTCCACGTCTTCCCACGTTGACTGTGTGAGAACGTCGTCGTCACTTTCCTGTTCCACCGGACGTACAATTGTCGGAGCCCATTGTTGTATTGTGTTAACGGCCAACCACGGTTCCGTACCTTCCGGTTGAAATACTTTGTCAACTGGCGTACAAATTTCAGTAGAAAAATCACTTTTCTTAAATCTAGCATTTTTCTTATTTTTACCTACTTTATTTCGATACATTTTAGCATGATTTATGGCGCTTCCACCCTGGAGGCGCCCGTTTCCAAGTTTTTTGGAAACTTACGATTCTTTTTCTTCTCATTGGGGTCTTTATTGCTTGAAGTATCGCTGTCTTGCTCTATTGTATCAGTTCTACCTATCTCAACCGTTTGCATAGCTCTAATCGGGGCCCCATCGTTACCCTTATATTGCCCTTTCGGTCTACCAATATTTTGTTTGCCTTTGTATTCAAAGGTCTTATCTGGGGGTTTTGACGATGTCTGGGGTGGAGTATAACAAGTACTCGGTCTCTGATCAGGTTGCTGGTGATATTGTTCCCGTGTATTCTGCCCTTCATTATTTCGGCGAAAATCAGGATTGTAACGCCATCCACCAAAATCAAAAACTGTCTCGCTTTGGGACACTAGAATGAGGAGTTCATCGATCGTGCGAATACCCTGCGTAAACACGGCTACTCTTATGTTGTGATTAAAGTGATAGGCAAGTTTCGTGACTATGTCAATCTCCGAAAATGCTGGGGTTAAATGCTTCGCGCGTTCGACCTGCTGGATTATATAATTTTCCACGGTAATACCCAATTTCCTATCAAATCGGCCATACTCAAGTTCATTGCGTAGAAGTCTTTGAGTATGCGAGTTCCAGTACCGGCTTTAAAATTTTTGTTTGAACTCCGCGTATGTGGACACTCTATCGCGTACAATGTTATACCACTTACGCGCCGAATCACGCATCGCGTTAACTACCCACTGTATTTTGTCTTGATCTTCTAGTCGGGAACCTACTCTAGCCATTTCACTCTCACACGCTAACAAAAATTCAATAGGGTTTTCGTTATTTTCCCCCGTAAAATACACGCGATTTTTCTCGTCGACAGGACCTTGTACCAAAATATTAGGAGCGGACCTCCTCCGTACCTCCTGTCGTACTTTCAAAATCTCGTCGTTTAACGCTTGTAAGACACTCTCTTTATTAGAGTCTATGTTAGATCGCGTCTCTACAATTGAAGCGTCTAATCTATCTACTCGTCGTTGCGTTTCGGTCGCGTCGGCTTGAATCTTTACCTCAAGAGAGTCGACTTTTCTCGCGATGTCTTGCGTTTGTTTTTCGCACCGGCTAATATGCTCCTTGAACCGGCCCTCCATACGTGTTACTTGTTCAATAAACGATTTTTGCATAGTGGTCTCAAAAACCTTAAACCGTTCATTTATTTTAGTATCGACCGTATGTACTTTTTCACCGATCTCAGCGACTTTCGCGGTTAACTCTTTATTACTTTCACCGATTTCCACGACTTTAGCAGTTAATTCTTTAGTGCTTTGTTTAATTTCCGTATTTATATCGGCGTTGCTTTGTTCTAATGCTTCGGTTAGACTAACTCTTTGCGTCTCGATCTTAGACGTTAACTCTGCGTTATTCATCTCAGCATTGGCTGTTATTTGTTCAAATTTCGCGTTCATATTCTCCGTTAAATCGCGTTTCATTTCCTCGTTCATTTGCTGTATTTGTTTAAGTATTTTATCCATATCCATTTTAAATACACAACAATTTCAAATATAGACAATTTCAAATACACAAAACAATTTCAAGTACACAAATTAACTTCACTGCTGTACGAGCACCAGTCACAAAACTCTTTGTAGGGATTGTTTAGTTGGACGCCAGCTGTTTTATGAGTTAAAACAGCAAAGTTTGTTTTAACGTGAAAATTAAATTTAAATTTAATGAATTTAATTTTGTCGAGCCCACGAAATTGGAGCGCCATTTGCAACTCTACTACAAATGTGGCGTTTCAATTTCGTTGTGATTTAATTAATTTTAATTTAATCGCGCCCCACGTTCCGGGCAAACCATATGAAACTAGCACTTATATGCGTTGTTGTTGTGTCGTGTTGTGTATGAGTACCTACCTGCTGTCCGATCTTGCGGATTCTTCCGACTAGGGCGTGTGGATTTTGGATTTGAAGTTCGCAAGCTAGTAATCTCAGATTTATTGCAACAACACACAAAATAAGTTACTTTAAAGGGGGTGAGTTTTGTGAGACTGGTAGGCTTTATCGTACAACAATAAAACACTGTAATATGGGGTAATAAAACGGTGTTTATTACTCCAATAACACACAAGAATAAAATGGTTATTATATTATGAATTATCTTACTGTCTAAACAATGAATCAATGTTGACCAATGTTTTTCGATTGGTTAATAATTGAAAAGAAACTAAACTCGTTATTTGGCGAGTTAATTGCAATTGAAAATTTAATTAATTAATTGATTTGATTTGATTAAATTTCTTTTACTAAATTGAATTTAAATGTTAATGAAACAAAATATAAAACTCTGAAGTTAATTAGAATAATTTTCAAAAATAAATTAGACGTGACAGTCTAGTTCACGTTATTTCATTTCTAGTGATTTGACTTCTGTTATACTGCAGTATGAACTAATAATTAGATTGTTAGTTAAGATTTGTATAGCGCTTTTATACTACTTCTATTTTCTTAACTACAGCTTACTAATGACTTAGACTGCTATACAGATTATCACAATGAATTTATTCTTAATTACTAGAGTCTTTGCTTTTTGTATGGCACCTGAATTGTTTGAATTACAATGTTTTAATTGAAAAGATATAAAATTTGATGTTGAAAAATAAATAAGTGGATTTTGCTTTCCTGTTATTGAAGAGGATGTTGTTCCGATTGTCCCTCGTTGATCCCGGTCCGGTCGCTAGAGAAAGTAATCTGCTTAGAGCTGCTGGATTCGGTCGTTGAGTTCAAAATTCGGCAACACTCTGCTTCCTTGCTGTTCGTGAATATTTTAACGTCTGCGGTTCTCTGCTGGAACTGGTTTCTGTCCCTCGTCGATTCGCACGTTGCACATCAGCGTGTGTGTGTGTTTCGTTCGAGTGGTAGCTCTGCTCGTCAGCTGTTCACCAATGATTTAGACGGCCTCTCTGCTGTATTCTTGAAGTCTGGTGGATCTCTTGCGTGCTTATGACCACAGCTTGCAGTACACAATAAGCTTGGTTGATGTAATGAAGAGTATCTCGCCTTTACGCAACAATTACGAGCTATACAGTTGATCTGTATTTAGTGTGTTCGTAATTGCGTGTGATGACCACGTAGAGTCTTCTGATTGATCTTCACCACTATGGTTACGAGAGGATCGAAGAACTACGTCTTTACTTCGTGAGTACTGGCAGAAGAGTGATGTTTCAGCCTGAAAACACCGCGCTGGTCGGGGTTTGGTCAAATGATTTGATTGGCTGACACACTCTCCCTACTACATAAAATTTGAATTCCCTTGGTCCGTGAGAATGAAGTTAGATTCCCACAGACGGAGAATTAATATTATTTTTATTATTATTATCCGGCGGAACCAATTTGTCGGTCCGGATTTCCTGTGCTTATTTAATTTTGCAATATCTTGGTTGCAGACCAAGTTGTGCGAAATCTAAAATATACAATCTGTTAGAAATTATTATATCTATGACATATTCAAAGCTCATTAATGTAACTCTATTTTTACAGGAGTTATTCAATTAATTTAATTAACTCTTTTATTTGTTAATTATATTGCGTAAAATTTGCACACGTCATTATTAATATTTCGGAAAACATTTTGGCTATCTTGGATTTCGCCTTAATTTATTAGTTTCCGAGATATTAATAATTAACAGTTTGGGTGTGGCCCTTCCTTGTACAGCGAGCTGATTACATAACGGCCAAGTGTGCGTCGCTTTACAAAGCATTATTTTCAACGCTCTACATACAAATGGAGTTTTGACTGTTATAATTTATTTAAACATGATTTTATTATGCAGGCGACATATAACCCCAAATAATTAATATTTGGTGCTGTTATATACGCCCACAACCATTTAAAAAAAAAAAATGAATGTAATAATTACAGTTATTTTTTTTTTAATCATTACACACGTATTTTGTAATCACTATACTTATTACCTATACATTGGATTACTTATTCTAAAGACACATACATAGGTTTTAATGTTATTGCATTATATACAATTTAACTCTAAATACATGTATTAATAATATTATATTTGCAACTTATTGTGTATTAATGTTTTTAGAACGGGTAATAGCTAATTGCAGCGGTTAAAAGGTTTGTTTGTAAACAGTGGCACACGCGCAAAGGAATTTGCTGACAGATTACATTCGTTATCGCCTGCCGCGCGGTTAATTGCTTGACCTACTTTCAAACGTGGGGAGGTAGTTATCGCGTGACGTAACTATTTCCTGCCGTGTGTTTGTTTTGTTGTACACGCCCGTTATTTTACCGCGTTATAAATGCGTTATTATTACTACACAAGCTATCTACAATTATTATTACTAATATAATACACACGTAATTTATTTTAATTTTACTTATTATAATACAATTACATTATCTTTTAACTGTAATATTTCGTAACCATTTTTACGAATGGTTCTACAGTATTTCGTTAACCATCGGTCATTTTCGTCGGCGTCACCAGATTCGTCGTCCACGTCTTCCCACGTTGACTGTGTGAGAACGTCGTCGTCACTTTCCTGTTCCACCAGACGTACAATTGTCGGAGCCCATTGTTGTATTGTGTTAACGGCCAACCACGGTTCCGTACCTTCCGGTTGAAATACTTTGTCAACTGGCGTACAAATTTCAGTAGAAAAATCACTTTTCTTAAATCTAGCATTTTTCTTATTTTTACCTACTTTATTTCGATACATTTTAGCATGATTTATGGCGCTTCCACCCTGGAGGCGCCCGTTTCCAAGTTTTTTGGAAACTTACGATTCTTTTTCTTCTCATTGGGGTCTTTATTGCTTGAAGTATCGCTGTCTTGCTCTATTGTATCAGTTCTACCTATCTCAACCGTTTGCATAGCTCTAATCGGGGCCCCATCGTTACCCTTATATTGCCCTTTCGGTCTACCAATATTTTGTTTGCCTTTGTATTCAAAGGTCTTATCTGGGGGTTTTGACGATGTCTGGGGTGGAGTATAACAAGTACTCGGTCTCTGATCAGGTTGCTGGTGATATTGTTCCCGTGTATTCTGCCCTTCATTATTTCGGCGAAAATCAGGATTGTAACGCCATCCACCAAAATCAAAAACTGTCTCGCTTTGGGACACTAGAATGAGGAGTTCATCGATCGTGCGAATACCCTGCGTAAACACGGCTACTCTTATGTTGTGATTAAAGTGATAGGCAAGTTTCGTGACTATGTCAATCTCCGAAAATGCTGGGGTTAAATGCTTCGCGCGTTCGACCTGCTGGATTATATAATTTTCCACGGTAATACCCAATTTCCTATCAAATCGGCCATACTCAAGTTCATTGCGTAGAAGTCTTTGAGTATGCGAGTTCCAGTACCGGCTTTAAAATTTTTGTTTGAACTCCGCGTATGTGGACACTCTATCGCGTACAATGTTATACCACTTACGCGCCGAATCACGCATCGCGTTAACTACCCACTGTATTTTGTCTTGATCTTCTAGTCGGGAACCTACTCTAGCCATTTCACTCTCACACGCTAACAAAAATTCAATAGGGTTTTCGTTATTTTCCCCCGTAAAATACACGCGATTTTTCTCGTCGACAGGACCTTGTACCAAAATATTAGGAGCGGACCTCCTCCGTACCTCCTGTCGTACTTTCAAAATCTCGTCGTTTAACGCTTGTAAGACACTCTCTTTATTAGAGTCTATGTTAGATCGCGTCTCTACAATTGAAGCGTCTAATCTATCTACTCGTCGTTGCGTTTCGGTCGCGTCGGCTTGAATCTTTACCTCAAGAGAGTCGACTTTTCTCGCGATGTCTTGCGTTTGTTTTTCGCACCGGCTAATATGCTCCTTGAACCGGCCCTCCATACGTGTTACTTGTTCAATAAACGATTTTTGCATAGTGGTCTCAAAAACCTTAAACCGTTCATTTATTTTAGTATCGACCGTATGTACTTTTTCACCGATCTCAGCGACTTTCGCGGTTAACTCTTTATTACTTTCACCGATTTCCACGACTTTAGCAGTTAATTCTTTAGTGCTTTGTTTAATTTCCGTATTTATATCGGCGTTGCTTTGTTCTAATGCTTCGGTTAGACTAACTCTTTGCGTCTCGATCTTAGACGTTAACTCTGCGTTATTCATCTCAGCATTGGCTGTTATTTGTTCAAATTTCGCGTTCATATTCTCCGTTAAATCGCGTTTCATTTCCTCGTTCATTTGCTGTATTTGTTTAAGTATTTTATCCATATCCATTTTAAATACACAACAATTTCAAATATAGACAATTTCAAATACACAAAACAATTTCAAGTACACAAATTAACTTCACTGCTGTACGAGCACCAGTCACAAAACTCTTTGTAGGGATTGTTTAGTTGGACGCCAGCTGTTTTATGAGTTAAAACAGCAAAGTTTGTTTTAACGTGAAAATTAAATTTAAATTTAATGAATTTAATTTTGTCGAGCCCACGAAATTGGAGCGCCATTTGCAACTCTACTACAAATGTGGCGTTTCAATTTCGTTGTGATTTAATTAATTTTAATTTAATCGCGCCCCACGTTCCGGGCAAACCATATGAAACTAGCACTTATATGCGTTGTTGTTGTGTCGTGTTGTGTATGAGTACCTACCTGCTGTCCGATCTTGCGGATTCTTCCGACTAGGGCGTGTGGATTTTGGATTTGAAGTTCGCAAGCTAGTAATCTCAGATTTATTGCAACAACACACAAAATAAGTTACTTTAAAGGGGGTGAGTTTTGTGAGACTGGTAGGCTTTATCGTACAACAATAAAACACTGTAATATGGGGTAATAAAACGGTGTTTATTACTCCAATAACACACAAGAATAAAATGGTTATTATATTATGAATTATCTTACTGTCTAAACAATGAATCAATGTTGACCAATGTTTTTCGATTGGTTAATAATTGAAAAGAAACTAAACTCGTTATTTGGCGAGTTAATTGCAATTGAAAATTTAATTAATTAATTGATTTGATTTGATTAAATTTCTTTTACTAAATTGAATTTAAATGTTAATGAAACAAAATATAAAACTCTGAAGTTAATTAGAATAATTTTCAAAAATAAATTAGACGTGACAGTCTAGTTCACGTTATTTCATTTCTAGTGATTTGACTTCTGTTATACTGCAGTATGAACTAATAATTAGATTGTTAGTTAAGATTTGTATAGCGCTTTTATACTACTTCTATTTTCTTAACTACAGCTTACTAATGACTTAGACTGCTATACAGATTATCACAATGAATTTATTCTTAATTACTAGAGTCTTTGCTTTTTGTATGGCACCTGAATTGTTTGAATTACAATGTTTTAATTGAAAAGATATAAAATTTGATGTTGAAAAATAAATAAGTGGATTTTGCTTTCCTGTTATTGAAGAGGATGTTGTTCCGATTGTCCCTCGTTGATCCCGGTCCGGTCGCTAGAGAAAGTAATCTGCTTAGAGCTGCTGGATTCGGTCGTTGAGTTCAAAATTCGGCAACACTCTGCTTCCTTGCTGTTCGTGAATATTTTAACGTCTGCGGTTCTCTGCTGGAACTGGTTTCTGTCCCTCGTCGATTCGCACGTTGCACATCAGCGTGTGTGTGTGTTTCGTTCGAGTGGTAGCTCTGCTCGTCAGCTGTTCACCAATGATTTAGACGGCCTCTCTGCTGTATTCTTGAAGTCTGGTGGATCTCTTGCGTGCTTATGACCACAGCTTGCAGTACACAATAAGCTTGGTTGATGTAATGAAGAGTATCTCGCCTTTACGCAACAATTACGAGCTATACAGTTGATCTGTATTTAGTGTGTTCGTAATTGCGTGTGATGACCACGTAGAGTCTTCTGATTGATCTTCACCACTATGGTTACGAGAGGATCGAAGAACTACGTCTTTACTTCGTGAGTACTGGCAGAAGAGTGATGTTTCAGCCTGAAAACACCGCGCTGGTCAGGGTTTGGTCAAATGATTTGATTGGCTGACACACTCTCCCTACTACATAAAATTTGAATTCCCTTGGTCCGTGAGAATGAAGTTAGATTCCCACAGACGGAGAATTAATATTATTTTTATTATTATTATCCGGCGGAACCAATTTGTCGGTCCGGATTTCCTGTGCTTATTTAATTTTGCAATATCTTGGTTGCAGACCAAGTTGTGCGAAATCTAAAATATACAATCTGTTAGAAATTATTATATCTATGACATATTCAAAGCTCATTAATGTAACTCTATTTTTACAGGAGTTATTCAATTAATTTAATTAACTCTTTTATTTGTTAATTATATTGCGTAAAATTTGCACACGTCATTATTAATATTTCGGCAAACATTTTGGCTATCTTGGATTTCGCCTTAATTTATTAGTTTCCGAGATATTAATAATTAACAGTTTGGGTGTGGCCCTTCCTTGTACAGCGAGCTGATTACATAACGGCCACGTGTGCGTCGCTTTACAAAGCATTATTTTCAACGCTCTACATACAAATGGAGTTTTGACTGTTATAATTTATTTAAACATGATTTTATTATGCAGGCGACATATAACCTCAAATAATTAATATTTGGTGCTATTATAATATATATATATTTTTTCTTGTTTTCATCTTGTTTCCAATAAATTGTTCTACTCTTTTATGTTATGACAGTAATTCTTCCAGTGGTTCTTATTATAATTAAGTTTATTAAAATTAAAGTAGTTATTATAGTCCTTTTTTTTCATTCCGAAAAATTATTATTTCGCCCTTGTTTTCATCCAAATTATTTTATTAACATCATATTATGTAAGTGGTCTTTACTTCTTTTTGAACTTCGTAAATGTTTTAATAATTCCTTTCCAAGACTAGTTTATTCAATAATTGATGTAAGTTGTTATTACTTTTCTTTTATAATTTTGATAAATAATTATTTCAATTCAAAATTAGTTCCTGCAAATAATTGATGTAAGGTGTTCTTACTTTTCTTTTAGAATTTTGAAGTTTTTAATATTTTAATTCCAAATTAGTTCCTGCAAATGATTGATGTAAGTTGATCTTACTTAGTTTTTTGAATTTTGAAGTTTAAATATTTTAATTCAAAACTAGTTCCTACAAATCATTGATGTAAGTTGATCTTACTTAGTTTTTTGAATTTTGAAGATGTTTAATATTTCATTCCTTTACTATAGTTCTTAACTGTCATATGCTCTTCCAAACCCTGTATTGATGGGATTTTGATTATTTTCATAATAGCGCTCAGTTCCTCATATCTTCATTTGTATTGTTCATTTTCTCGAATAATATTCTTCCTTAAACCTCGGTTTTTTTTTCTTTATTATTTATTCCTATTATTTTTTCTTAATTATTGTTATTTTTCCTTCTCTTTTAAATGGTTTTTGCTGTAGTCGGTTATCAGAGAATCAGTCCCTTTTCTTGATGGTGTGTGGTATTTAGTTTATCCATGGTCCATAATCTCAGTTGCCCTGATTGTCCGGACTACCATTGTTTTCAGAATTATTTCTGTTCTTGTGACATCTCTTGCTTCTCCCTTGTATTTCATTTTTTCTGCTGTTATTTTTTCATTTGTTTCAAGGCTTATTTGAATCACTCTATCATATAGTTTACTAAACCAAAATGTCACTGGTACATCAATGATTAATGATATCACTGATATTTTATCAGGTATTTCTATTTCTGGTGTATTCCATTTACCTATAGTCTTTTTGAAGTTGTTACATACTATTTTATTGTAAGTCATTTCTGAAATTTCTTTTGACCTCCTCCTATAATCTTTGAAATTCATGATTTCTTTATTGTTGGTAATTGGGATATGAAGTATATTAATTAGACCATTGTTCATCATCTCCCACTCTTCCCGTGTTTTTATTACTTTCCTTTGATGCATTTGTCTCATTTTCTTTGTCTTCATTTCTTTGTCTTCAATCAAAATATTCTCTTTGATTCTGTTAGGTTTATTTTCAGATAACAATGTTCTGTTGTCTTCTTTATTTTCTATTTCCTTCCTACTATCGTCTATTTTCTGACCTACTTGTTCCATTTTTTTATCGTTTGGTATTTCTTCTGTTCCCGGTTTGCTATCATTTTTTAATTCTTCCCTCCACAGTTTAGTATCATTTATTATTTCTTTGGTCACATCATCCATTTTCTGACATAATTCTTTCTTTGATTCTTTATAACTATCATCTATTTTATTATTGGTCTCCTCCAACTTCTTACTCAGTTCTTCTTTTAACCACTCATCCTTTCATCTAACTTGTCCATATTTTTCTGGTTAACCTCCCTTAATTTTTCTCCTCTTTATTTTTTCTGGTTGGTTGTCCTCTTTCAATTCTTCCAATTTCTCCCCCATCTTTTCTTCCATATTCTTATTGGTATTTTCAATTTTGTTACTCAATTCTCCCAATTCTTCCTTTGTGGATTGGTTGTTCTCATCCATTTTCTTATTGTTCTCATCCATTTTCTCCTCCATCTTTTTGCTATTTTCTTCCATTTTCTTCCTATTCTCTTCCATCTTCTTACTGTTCTCCCTCAACTCTTCCCTTATAAGTTTTATCAGGTCCTGTAAGCTCATGTTCTCCTTTGGTGTGGGGTTTTCTGGTTGTTTCTCCTGTAACACGGGTTTGGTTGGTTCAGCAGGCGGTAGTGTCATTTCCACTGGCATCGCCTCTTTGTTTTCCATGTCAATCTCCTTCTCGGCTTCTGCCGCCCTTTTCTTTGATGTTGCTCTCCTGTGCATTTTTATTACCCTTCTGAGCTTGTAACAGTTGCCAGCTAACATAGGAATTTAGGCAGCTTATTTTTTATTTCTTTTGCCTATAAATTCCTAATTTCAGCCCCTTAAGTTAGAGCGCCAATTTGTAACGAGCCGGTTTTTTATGTAGTTGCAATAGATTAGAATATTCCTACTTATAGTCTGGAATTTATTTCTATCTTCCTGCTGGGTAGCGGATTCCTTTCAAATAATGTTCCACGTTTGGACACCAATTTGTAACGAAACGTTTTTTATCTGATCAATTAAAGATAATGAAAAATTTTGGTTTTTTATTTGTTTATTGTTTATTATTTATTAATTATTTATTAGCTTATTATTTATTATATTAATTCCTTCCTTATTTCACTTATTTTGGTTGTTTATGAATAATTTGTTTAAAATGTTAAATAGATTATAAGATTGAATAATCGATTTGTTGTATTTGTATATTCGGTGTTTTTACTCCTTTTCGAAGTTGTTCTCTTCCTCCTTGACGTCCAGGTTTCAATTAATCTCTGAAATTCTTTCAAATATATACTTTGCAAAGAAATAAAACTCAAAAAATGTAATATTTAATTGAATTTATTGATCTTGTTGTGATTAGTCGACTTTGAGTCGAAATACTTATTCACAGCTCGAAAACTCTTATCTCAGGTCGATTTGGTTTCTTTTATTTAAATTAATAACATTTTAAAATCCATAGCTTCTTTTAGCTGTTATCAAAAGTCAGAAAAGGGCAATGCTGAAAAGTACAATACTTACAATTAAAAGTTCTTAATTAATAAAATAGAAATAATATTTATTATAAAAATGTTAGTAAAAATTGAATTGTTCAAACCACAAGCTATGCATGGGCTGACGTCATCACAGCTGATTGAAGTTGTATACAAAATTATCTCATCAAAGATGGCCGCCTTCTTCGCCTCGGATTTATACAAAGAACTTCTCAACGAATTTCCTCCAAATACATGTTTATTCTTTATGTGTTCCTCATCAGAGTAGTAGTTATTAATTTTCTTCGTTGTAGTGTGATGATTCAGTGTTCGTAATCCGTTTTAGTTTTGGTAATAGGTGTTGGTTAAAAGTGTCTTCGTTCAAATAGTTCCTCCAGAAGGTCGTGATGATATTCACATCGGAACTTTTTCGATTAGTGCCTGGACTGTTCCGTTATCGGTTTTATAATTACCAATCTTCATAAAAGTAATGGTTTGATTTGTTTTATTTGACCTTAGTATGAACAACTCATAGTTTAAATTTCCTTTTCTTAGGCTTTCTAAAAATTTTTAATCTTTCTTAGCTATCTTGTTCTGATGTGTTCACCTTGACGTTTAACAATCAACTCCCAGTTTTTTTCTTCATCATACAAAAGGTCCTGGCTGATTTATTAGTAAATTTACATTGTTTTCAGTCAGCTGTTACTTAAGTCTCAAGTTGATTTTGTTCAAAAGAATTGAATTTTACATTATATTAAAATTTACATTTTGATTATTATATATTCTTATTAAATTATAATTACATAATCAAATTCCTCATTTAATTCTGCATAATTTAATACCATACATGATATATTTTATAGTATTTTTTAACTCAAAAGTCATATTTACATTATATTTGCTGGTAGGCTTTATTACCTACTTTACTTCCTTCCAAATTAAATAGTTTTCAGTATATGTTAGATTCCAATTAACATTGATTGAATTATTATGATTTGGTTTCTTTAATTCTCAGTAATTTGATGATTTACTTAGCTAATTTGAACACTATCTTCAATTTAGGCTTTTCTCTAGGCCCCAGTGTTATTACACTTGCCTTTTTTCTAATAATATCCTATACATTCCTTAATTACTTTCACAGAGTGTTGTTATATTTATAATAAATTGTTATTGTGTTAAATTCAACAATTTTCATTCATTTAATTTGTTTCATTAACTTATTTACTATTAATTTATAATGTTGGTGATGTTTACAATTTGGTCTATATTTTTATGTTAGTTCTATTACCAAGTTTACAATTATTTCAGCTTGCTATTACCCTTTCTGACATACAATTCCAATAAAATTCTAACTACTAAATTGCCCTTACTTAATTACAACACTGTTTATGATTAATTGACATTATTAAAACATAATAAAGATATTATTTTAAAAATAATTTTAAACTCAAGCATTCAATGCTATGGGTTCAATGAACTTCTAACATAACAAAACAAATCTGTTTTTATTTAAACAGTTTATTAAAGTTAATTTTTATTCAGTCTATTGCTGTTTTTGTTTTGATTTAGGGATTTACCCTGGTTCTCCTCATTATTCACTGTGTTCCCTATTCTTATTTCTAGTAATTGTATCTAGTCTTGGGGAATAAGGAACCTCACTTAATTTGCATTATTATTAGTAACTTTTCACAATAAAAATAAATCACACTTGTCCACCTTTAGTCATATATCTAAAATCTTCACTTACACTTAATTTACATTTATTCTTATTTTATTGTATTGTACTTTTCTTATGTTATCTTTTTGGGGTTTTATTTTTATAATGTGGTATTGTTTTTTCAATAGTTATTTTTACTTCCATATTCCTTAAGGAATGGAAGTATGGTGATGGCAAAAAAAATCGTGTTCGAGATTATTGCAGATTCTGATTCTACTACACTCAAAACATGAAAAAAAGTCGTTTTCCGAAAAGTGTCTGTGTGTGTGTGTCTGTAGATTTTTTTTCTATGGCAAACGATAACTGCCGCAAATTCAAACAGAATCAAATAATTTTTTGCATACAGCTCTGATTTGTAGAGTACTCGCGACCTATTGTTTTTGGTGAAGATCGGTTGAGGGAAAGGGGTAGTTTACCTGCAACGGTTTTTTTTTATCAAGGGAAATTTTTTTTTTTTGGCAAACGATAACAGCCGCAAATTCAAACAGAATTAAATAATGTTTCGTATATAGCCCTGAATTGTAGAGTTCTCAAGACCTATTGTTTTTGGTGAAGATCGGTTAAGGGAAAGGGGTAGTTTACCTGTAACGTTTTATGTCTTAACAAGGGTATTTCCTATGGCAAACGATAACAGCCGCAAATTCAAACAGAATCAAACGATTATTTGCATACAGCCCTAAATTGTAGAGTTCTCAAGACCTATTGTTTTTGGTGAAGATCGGTTGAGGGAAAGGGGTAGTTTACCTGCAACGTTTTTTTAACAAGGGTATTTTCTATGGCAAATGATAACAGCCGCAAATTCAAACATAATCAAATAATGTTTTGCATACAGCCCTGATTTGTAGAGTACTCAAGACCTATTGTTTTTGGTGAAGATCGGTTAAGGGAAAGGGGTAGTTTACCTGCAACGTTTTTTTATCAAGCGTATTTTCTATGGCAAACGATAACTGCCGCAAATTCAAACAGAATCAAATAATTTTTTGCATACGTCCCTGAATTGTAGAGGTCTCAAGGCCTTTCGATTTTGGTGAAGATCTGTTAAGGGGAAGGGGTAGTTTACCTGCAACCTTTTACGTTTTAACAAGAGTGAAGTACTTGAAAATTTATTTAAACTTTTTCAAACAATGGTAATTGTTAAAAATAAAATAATTTTGTTGCCAGGCAATAAAATTAAAATTTTTTCATTTTAATGTAAATCATGTATAAGAGAAAATATGTCGCGCTTGGCAGGCGATATTAAGATTTAAATATAAATCTTAGAATATGGAAGTCATGTATGGTTCTCCATACCGATATTTTTATTCTGTGGGTTTGTATATCCATGATTTTTCCTTACCTGCTCCTATTCTACCTGGGTATATCTACTCTATAAGTTGGACTATCATTACCTTCCTATTATTTATTATAGATTGTATATTTGATTTTAATGAACTTGATTTCTTTGGATCTAGAAATTCAGTTTACTGTTGTTTTTGATTAATTATTATAGTAATTTTTCTTTATGCCAGTTGGTTTTTATTTTATATTTGCTTATTTTTGGAATTATAATAAGGTGGATTTTCTGTCATGCTACAACAAATAGTTATTGTTAGTATAATTTGTTCTGTTATTTTGTATGTTACTTAGTCTTTGAAACACATTATTGAAATTATATGAATGAAGTGCTTGGTGATAAAAATATTTATATTGATTCTTAGACAATTGTAATATTAACTTTCTTTGTTCTCTAAGCAATTCAGCTAGAAAATTTTGACATTTAATAAGACACATACAAAGAGAGTTTTGATGTATGATATGAAGACACATCTGCAGCATTTCCAAAAAGAAACTGAATATTTTGCAGAGTGCGCCAGTGTGTTGATACTGTTCTTTTGCTAGCACTGTGCAGTGAGATAATTTAGGAGTAATTTTCAATTTGCTGTCATTTCTAGGGGACGGATTTTTAAGGTGTTACAATTTTTGTCTTGTAGTTTAACATAATCAAACAGGTTGTAACAGGAAAATGTTTGTATGTACTCACCAAACTTGGTGGTAAACTTGTCAGTTCCTTCTTGAAAATATACTTGGAGCTGCAGTGCACAATATATACCATATCTAAATTATCCATTACAAACATCTGCCAATTATCATGGACCAAACCTTGATATTGGGAAAAGGACCATTCTACATCACATTAAGTCAGCCTGGCATAGTTAAAAATATCACTTACACCTAACGTTTTCAATGTATACTTGCTGACCTTCTAGAACTTGGGCAACTTTACTTACAATTTCATATCCACTGTTTTTTCCAAACGCAACTTCTAATTTATATTTTAAAGTTTCCACTATTGATCCTGTAAGAGAACTGATTTTACTTTCAACAAAACGTACTTCATTAACAGTTTCTGTTAAGAGGTTTGTTTTTTGGAGTTTTTTTTTTAACAAATCGCACAAGAAACTCAAATTAGTAAAAATATATGCAACTCATTACTTACACTTCTGTCTTAACAGATTTTGAAGGATCTCTATTTATGAAGCATCATCTTTGTCCAATCTGTCAACAACTTATTTAACACTATCAAAATTGTCTCCATAATATAACACTGCAGAAAACCAAGTCCCCCAGCAAGTGACAATGGGTGCTGGTGGTAATGGGAGGTTAGGATTTTTGTTTTTGAAAAGATCATTTCTCTTAGGGGATGTAACAAACACTTTCTTTCCATTTGATACTAATCTGTCAGCATTAGGATCAGTGGCAAAGTTACCTGGAGGCAATTGAGGCAATGCCTACCCTAAAATTTCTGTAGAATAAAAATTATAAATACGTATGAACTACGTAACGTAAAGATTATACATTGTTACTGTGACTGTCGAATTTATTAAGCCGAAATGTGCTTTACTGAGCGACCGCTAGATGGTGACAGGTGAGATTCGGCATAAAGCGAATGAGGCAACGTGAACTTGCCTCAGCGGTTTTTGTATACATCGTATGTAAGCAATGTGCAGGCTAGATTCGGAAGTGCGGGGGAGGGGGATTGTCCCGTGCTGTACACATAGAGCGTTGAGGCATGTCTCACTTCTATGGTGCAAACAGTTAAGTTAAAGCGCACTGTGTTGTTTATAAGTGTGCTTATTTTATGCGGTTATTAAAAGTGTGGCGGTTATTCCGCTGAACTAACAGATGATCAAGATTGTTTTTTGAATTGTTTGTAACATTAAACATATAATATATAGAAACTAATCAAGTTTAAAAATTTGAAGTTCAATCAGTTGTATTATTGTGTATGACATATACAAGGACTGTTCAATAGAAACACGTTTAGAGCTGTAAAGCATTTTTTATTCAACGATTTTAAAAGAAGTCTCCATTAACATTAAGACATGAGTCCCACTGTTGCACTAATCTGTAGATTCCCTGCTAGTAAAATTCTTACGGCTGTTTGCGGAACAATTGGCTAACAGCAAACTCTACCTCAGCGTCCGATTTGAACCACCGTCCTTTTAGTGATTCATAAAAAAATATGTAAAGTAAGATTTTTGCCTACCCATTCATTAACTACTAGCTTCGCCACTGATTAGGATACAAGGATATCAGATAATTTCACACACATAACACAAGTTATGTATCAATGTCAGATAACTGACACAAAAGGCTTCCACTGCTATCTTCATATAAAACACTGCATCGGTAATACATTTTAATACTTAATACCCTTTGGCCACAACCAGTGCATAGTGTTACGAGAAGCGTACTGAACAATCCAGAACATTCTCCACTCCCCCCATCTAGTGTGGCTTGTGTTGCGTCATTCACGTAGGTGGTTCTAGTGAGTTTCAGGAGCACTTAGAGATACGCATTAAGCTGCTGGCGTGCAGTAAGGAGGCAAAGCTGTACTTCACCTCTGGGGGCCCTATATAAAGTGATAGCAGCCGGATTGTCAGTTCAGTTACGTGAGTGATTTTCGCTAGTGCGGATTGAGTGTTGTCAAAGTGAAGTAGTATTGTGTTAATAATTGTGTGAAACTCTATTGTGAGTCCTGAATGTGAGGAGGGGGAGGGTCCTGTTTCACCTAGAACACTTGTTTTGAACTAAAACTTGAAGCCGCAGCAAGATGGTGTGTAACTTGTGGTTGTCAATCCAATTTTATGGATTTTCTATAAGGCTGGCAATATAGTGCGAGCCATCTGAACTGGATATACATTTAAATTCTTTAACATACTGCTGTAACCGGGCAGTTTCACTACATTTTACCTTTGGCGTTCTGACACGAACACTATCTTGTAACACAAGAGCTGATGTATAACGGCAACAAATTAGGTAATCTGCTGATTTAGTGCTTACAAAATGAACAATTGTCTCCTCTTTCTTGTGACTACATCACTGTTTACAAAAATTTCTAGAAGTATTATTGAGTTGCCAGTTGTCTTACCCCATCTTGTCTGTTGTAAACATAAATTCTTTGTGTGTTTATACATAGAGCCACTTAAACATAAAACTGTGTCAATTTATAATAGCTACAGGAGTATACCTATCAAGTGTTTAGTCTGACACCATAATTAGTGGGCAGAAATTAAAAATACGTGGGCAGGAAATGTGTGTTTTATATGCGAATGACAGGCACTTGACTGAGTAAACTAAAACATAATGACGTATTCTCTTATGTATGTGAAGCACGTAGAACTCACATCATTATTATGCAACACTCCATACAACATGTGAAGGATAGTCCCAAAAACTTAACATTGATATGGTAAAATATGTGTTAATAATCTATCTATGAAAAATATTTAATTAGTAACATAAATATGAAGAATATTTATTTACCTAAAAATCCATTCCTTAGTCATTACACTTTGGTGCATGAAAATTGTTGGTTGACCATCTGTGATGTATCAGAAGAAGTAGGAATGTACAAAAGTGTATATCATTATATCATACAACTCTGATGGAAAAGTCAGTATGAATTGGGTTTTCACAAAATATATTCCACAGTTTCTGACTGATGAAATACAAGAGTGGATTGAAATCACTTATTTTTAGATAGATCAAATGAGACAACAGATCACTGATGAAAAATGAATGTGTGGTTATGATATAAAAAAATTGTTGCAGAATCCAAAAAGACACATCTCAGTCACTGAAATGTAAATGTGGTGTTGATCATCTTTTCTTATTGAATGGGTCTGTCTTCTGTTGTGACTGTATCTCATGTAGCTACATTAAGAATAAAATGTTTTATTTTGGAGTAATATGGTATTTGAGAGAGGCAGTAAAAAGGAAGTATCTGAAGCATGGGTTACTTTGAGAATATATTAAATGATAAAAACAAATTATCTATCAGTTAAATAAATAATATATCACTGTAACAAAACTAAATTAGAATATGTACATACCTTGTCTCTCTTTCTGCTACTGGAATGGTTAATCTGTTTAACATAGTTTAATAAATGATGGAGGCCATGTTCATTTTCACTTTTATTCTAACACCTTTTAAAACTTACAAATTGTAAGGTGCGCGTGTGCGCGCACACACACAGAGTTTGCATGTTCCCGAAACTCTCTCCCTCTCACTCAGTCTGCCACCTCTCTCTCATTTGTCTGTCCTGTGTCAGCATTCACATTTTCCTGTCAAACCAGTCCTTATTTTCTATAGATTGGTGTACTCATGGATTTAACTACAATATGGTTTTTTAACATTTTCTATATTGCTGTGGTTACAACAATCCTGCTTGTTGTAGTCCTGTGTCCTTTCCACATTGCATATGACTGTAATAATTTATTCTCTTTGCTTTCTGCCATTGACTACAGCTATAATTCCTTCTGTAAAGTTTTAATTGTTATTTCCATATAAATGAGATTATAATTACGTTGCCAAAATCTCATCTTTACTTCTTTCAACTGATATTCATTTCTGTATGTAAACACCCAAATGTCTATCCCTTATTAGAAAAATGCTCTTTTGAAACTAACATATGTTTACATTTTGTTAATACCAACTGTTTGCACGCACACGCGCACACACACACACACACACAAAACAACACAACAAATACATAAAATAAACTGATAAATGAACGTAAGCTTTCACGTCCGTTGTTTATTTATCACAATTTTCTGTGATGTTAGGCCAGGCCATGGTCCAGATTGTCTATGTGAATTTCCAGACATTCTGTCTGTATTGACAACAAACATGTTCACTGACACTGGAACTCAGGTCACAAAAGCAAAACAAACAATCACAAATTACTCTGCCACTGAAGATGTCCATCGTGGATATAGACAAAATGTCTGGAAATGAACATAGACAATCTGGACCATGGCCTATCAGCCCAGAAAATTGTGATAATATAAAGTGAATTATTTTAGATACATACTAATTTGGTTTACTGATTTTAGAAATACAATACGCAATCACAAGGAGAGTATTCGCAGACTCGTAGAATGCGAACAGCATCAGCAGTGTTTCGAGCATCAAGTCTGGAAGTAATGCGTAGCTTTGCAGCTGGACAAAAAGATAGCACAGGGACCAGTGGCACCCATTTTATACGATGTATCCGTGCAGATCTCAGTGGCAAACCCTTAGGCTTTCAACCTGAGATAGTTCGGCAGCAGTTGCGTGCTCTTGCAGTAATTGATACAGCGAGAGCCAGACAAAAAGGTTACTCCCATAGAGTCACTTTCTCCGAATTCATTCGCAGGTAACATAAAGTGTTCATTTTAACTATGTTTCTGATTGTCTGTTGTAGTATGTTTGTTAGATCCGTAAATGTTGGTGAACTAATTGTATGCCTTTATTAGAAGTACATAAGGACCAGCCTGTATAAATCTGTCTATATTCTAATAATGTATGATGTTAACAGAATGACTATAAAATATGTTTAAATACTGAGACACAGAGCATGTCCAGAATGTAAAGTAATCTAGGTCATTACATTACATTATATTACTTTACATCTAAGTAAAGGCACATTACATTATGGTAATTGCAACACAGCTGTTGGTGCTGATTCATTATATTTAGTAAGGGATTAGACTTTGCTTGAAAATATGCGTTGTCCTTGGTTACAAAAAAAGTGTCAATAACATTTAAAATTCTTTCAAATAAGATTTATTGACTATATGTAACCCCTCTGATAATCTTCTACTGCAGAAATTTGAAAGCTTATTGGGTGTAAATTTTCAGTGTACTAACTTAATAAAACTCTTGTTCTTTAGGTATAAGTTTCTGGCATTCGATTTTGATGAAAATGTAGAAGTGACTAAAGATAACTGTAGATTACTTTTGGTGAGATTGAAAATGGAAGGTTGGGCAATTGGAAAAGGAAAAGTCTTTCTTCGGTACTACAATGAAGAATACTTATCCAGGTAATTTGAAGCATGAAAGTATATATAATATATTATTATTACTAAATTATATATATTTATTACATATATAATATTATTTATATTATTACTACTGTTGCTGGTTTAAAAAATATACATTTAAATTCTTTTATTATGTAGGCTTTTATAAAGTCATGTTCATGGTTGAATGGTGGCTAGTTATTAACGATATTGTTTAATTTTAATTGGATAATTGTGTCTGTTACATATTATTATATAATACCTATAATACATTCATATTTTAGGAACTGTGAATATTAGGAGGTATTTTTTAGAGTAATTACCAAACACTTACAGAATTAGGCAATGTACACTAAACAAAGAGAAACTATGATGCAGCACGCACTAACCTTCAAGAATTTTAGAAGACAAGACAAATTTTAGATTCTCCCACCCAAAAAGATTCACTTTAAAGACAACTTTTTTTAACATAAAATGTACTCACTTCTTTAATTTTTAATCTTTAACATATCACATGCTGACCTATATTAATTTCACTTCGTATTACTTAAACAGATGAGTGAAATTAACCTGGTTACTTAACCTGGTGGAGTCAGGTTATTTTCTATGTGTTTTTTGTTTTGCTCCACAGATGAGGCATCTTGACCTTTAAAAGGGTTGACATACTTGTATTATCCTCAGAAAGACTTACACACATGTGTGCATAAGTGTGTGTGTGTGTGTGTGTGTGTGTGTGTGTGTGTGTGTGTGTGTGTGTGTGTGTGTGTGTGTGTGTGTGTGTGTGTGTGTGTTCTGGTTCTGAAAAAGTTGTTGATGTTGTTTTGACTGAAAGGACTGATGCAAAATTTTGATAGTGTCTCCTCCACTCTTCTCACCAAGTTGTACTTTCACTCTGTTGAGTTGTTGTTCATACTGTAGTCATTATGTATCTGTATTTAATGTTCCAGAAGAAAAGAAGGGGTCTCTTCATGAAACGTTTTTAGCCTTATTAATTACTTTTTTAATTCATATTGTGAGGAAAACATATTGTGACAGTTCTTAAAACTAAGGGTGGAATAGGATGTGCCTCATTATCCCAGTGCACCAGAAGGCATTCCGGACTGTAATGTCTAAAAGTAACACATAATTTTTAGTAATTGTGATATTCATGGACTACTACTACAACGTCATGTTTACCACTACAACGTATAACTAAAGTTATATTTGTCATGACAAGTATTTATATTTGGTGTATTCAAAATTCAGTTACTTTTATCTCTGTAAAATGTTTGTAATTTATATGTATACCCAGCAATTAACTAATTACTAACTTATTAATTAACTTAATATGTTCATTTTTATGTACAGTATAACTTTTTCTAGGTTGTATGAGACACAAGTAAAGAAAATAGTAAAAGTACAATCAATGATGCGTGCTTTCTTAGCCAAACGTAATGTTGCTGGTAAACTACTGAAACATCGCCAGGACTCTGTCAAAAAAGAAGCATCGTGTCTAAACTCTGAGCAAGCATCTGCAAATGAAGAAGGTGGTGATGAATAGAAGCACTTTTAATATTAATTTTTAATATTAATTTATTTGTAGAATATACAATAAATATTGATTAATTTTGTTGATTTTGTTGTCAACAGTTTTATAAATAGATTGGTATTTTTATAGTTATACCAAAATATTTAACACCTCGAAAACCAAAATGCTATTTGTATACAAAGCATGGTGAAGTTATTATAATTAGAACCAGAATTGTCACTGTTGCACATCACTATATAAAAATTATTCCGATTAGCGCTTTCAAGCTTCACAGCTCATCGTCAGATCGGAAATGAACAAACAGATGTGAAAACAAACCCTTCACCCCCACCCCACCACAACTTGCTCACACACAACAAGCTATAATTCCTTGTGTTTTGTTTTTGCTAGAAAAATATGTAACTGTCCAAATGGGGGTGACAGGACTCAGAGGTTGGGAAGGGACATTTGAATTATAGCTTGTTGTGTGTGAGCAAGGTGGGGTGGGGTGGGGGTGAAGGGTTTGTTTTCACGTCTGTTTGTTCATTTCCGATCTGACGATGAGCTGTGAAGCTTGAAAGAACTAATTGGAATAATTTTTATATAGTGGTGTGCAACAGTGATAATTCTGGTTGTGATTTTAACCACTAACACAACTTTCTTCATTAAACTTCTATTATAATTAGATTAAAATTACGGATTTAAGTTATGGACAACATAAAAAAATCTTTTTTTCATTCAGGAAACAGTTTTCTAACCTTAAACATTTTAAACATATTTAAATCATTACAAGTTTGGAAAGTGTGTGTGTGCAAGGTATGTTTCAAAAAACCTTTTGAAATTAAATGTATACAATTTATTTAAATATATGACTTTACTTATGTCAATAATTACATACATATGTATACATATATGTAAATGTTTTTTACAACATAGTTCAGTTTTTGTCATGTAGCAGAAATGATAGGATGGCATCAAAATTTGTTTATCTACAGCTCTGCTTCCTTTTGGGACCTGTCTGTCTCCTTTATCATAGTTTGTATCTGGTGATAGTCCTGACATTCAATTAAAAAATTTTCTCTGTTGTGTTGAGCACAACCACATACTTTTGTTGCAACACAATGCCTCTTAACATGTTATTAAATAAAACAGTACAATATTTGTTAACTTTTCTGTAATGAAAAGATTTCAATTTTTAAACTTGAAATTTAAAACCGTAATTAATATTAACATCTTACAGACAAGAATTGGGAGTTTGTAAATTATATACAATTTAAGTTGAATTCCAGTTTTGTTTGTTAATTTTGAAGAAAAGGTTTACCTCATATTTGAGTCACTACAGTACATGGTCAAAAATAGATGTGTAATGAATTCATATTATTTAATTTATATAAAGATGTGTATATGTTAGAATAATTGTATGAGCAAGAAATATTTAAAAGCCTAATCGTTCATCATTATTATATATTTGCTGTTGTCTCAGTACTCTGAATTGACATTTATTTAATATTACAATTTAATCAATTATAGGATTCCAAGGTTGAAATATAGGTAATAGTTCAGTGCACTGTATCTGATCCATGCACCCTAAAATTTGCTAACTCTGAATTTCAGCATTTCTTACATATACTAACAATAAGACTTCACAAAAAAATCACCTTTTTCATTTGTATTTTACTAAAAAAAATTATACTGTTTGAAGTAGCATATATTACTAAATTATATTAAAATTTCGTTTCAAGATATATTAGATTTGTTATCAAAATTCAATTTATATTGATATTAACCAGTAATTTTTGTGGGTGTTACATGAAATTTTTTTTTTTTTTTTTTTGTATATACAGAAAAACAAAAGAAGTGAAGTATAGTTAGTGTGGATGTTACACAAATTCCCGACTCAATTTTTCTTTTAATATTTAGAAATGATTAATTTTCAAAAAATTATAAATTATAATCACACCTTTGTTAAGGTTGGTTAGTCTGATTTTTGATCTAACAGTTTGCAAAAGTCAAGTGTGTACAAAAACAATAGATTGTGATGTAAAAAAACAAGTTTGATGTAACAAATTAAGCAAAATGTAGAGTAACATTTTTCAAGAAAAAGTGGTGTGTTTGTGAGTTTTCTAAAATTTGTTGTGCATAAAGAGGCCTACTGTTTTCAAGAATTGGTGTGAAGGTAATAGTTGTGAGCTCTGAAATATGAGTTATCTTGTTGAAAGTTACACAAAAAACAGGTTCAACCCCAATTTTCAAAGTCAGTAATTTTTGTAGATTTCGCTGTGCAATTTAGTTGCACATACTCATACACTGAATTGAACAAGGTAAACAATTTATGTGTAACTTGTGTATGATATAGATTTGAAGCATACTGTATGACTATATGCATCATGTATGCCAATAAAATATGAAACAATGAGGTAAAAATACAAATCACAAAAAATTGAACATTAATTTTTGTGACGCCAGACACAGTAATTCTTATATTATAAAAGCAAAATCATGGAGTTCTGTTCTTATTAAAAATAAAGTAAAATAAAATAAACTTTAATCCATAGTATGATGCATGTGAATTGTAGATGATACAAATTACAACTACAACAGAACTGCCATATTCAACTTGAGTAGATTGTGTGCTGATCTATGAATACATCCTTGTTTTCTTAACATTTTTACTGTGGGAACAGCGTTAATGTTCACGGTACTGTGCTTATTATTATTATTATTATTATTATTTTAAGTTTATTATTTCATTTACGTTACTTAAAGATTATATTTATTTAAAACTACTTTTTTTTTGTAACTTCCAACTGTGGTTACTTGCCTTCCCAAAACAATCTTCTTGACAAAACAAAACTTTTTGGTCTTAATGGAGTCTTTTTCTTAAAAAGATTCATCATACAAAATTAGATCTATTATTCATGTATAGGAGTTTGCTGCTGATATAATTCATGACTGTATTTAGATGTTACTTTCCCTTCTACATCTTCATATGTATGTTTGGCATGCAGTATAAGTGTATCTCATTAAGTTATTTTGAAATTATAAAGATATATAATCACACTTATTATTATTATTAATAATAAATGACACTTTTCTTACAAGAATATATTATATATTTTTTAAATATTTTACAGTGTTTTGATTATTGTTACAGAATACTTTGTAATATTGTAATGGTGTTTTTTCAGTCTATAGAAACACTGTAAAATATTTAAAAAATATATAATATATTGTTAATATAATTATTTCACTACGACTCAGAACACAAACTTTTTATGGGTAAAAACGTAAAAGCTTTACCTTACAACCTGAACCGGTTTTCACTTTTAAAAAGCTTCTTCAGAGGTTGCCGCTGGTAGTACTGTCCGTCTTGTTGTTGGTGACGAAATCGATTTTTGAAAGATCGATGTTGTGTGTGTGAGGTGTGATATGTTCGAATAATGCGTGTGATTTGAATTGCGTCTGTTCGTTTAGGATGTCGTTTTTATTTGTTTTTGTGTGTTTGTATATTTCCAATTGTTCTAGAGTGTCTAGTTTTTGGCCTTTTGTGTGTACGTGTAGAATGTTCATGTTATTGTCGATGTTTTTGTATGTGTGGTTTGCTTCAATGAGGTGGTTTGCAAAGGAGGATTCTGTAGTGGAGTGGAGTGCCTTTGTGTGTTCAATGTATCTTTGTTTGAAGCTACGTCTTGTCTGGCCTATGTAGAATTTGTTGCAATCTGAGCAAGACTTAACAACTTGCAATGATACATAGACTTAACAACATCCCCCTAGATGAAAAAGACTACAAAGACGAACTAAACATGATAAAATATCTAGCAGAATCCAACGGATACGACAGAACAGTAGTCAATAAACTCCTACACAAAACAAACAACAGACAAAGACAGAAAACAACAAATTCATAACACTAACATACATCAACAAATAAACTGAAAAAATAGCCCACAAATTCAAAAAAGCAGGAACAAAATCGCTTACAAACCTACTAACAAAACAGAACACACACTATCAAAACACACTCACAAAGCACAAAACAAATTCGATCTTCCTGGTGTTTACAAACTAAATTGCTCAGATTGCAACAAATTCTACATAGGCCAGACAGGACGTAGCTTCAAACAAAGATACATTGAACACACAAAGGCACTCCACTCCACTACAGAATCCACCTTTGCAAACCACCTCATTGAAGCAAACCACACATACAAAAACATCGACAATAACATGAACATTCTACACATACACACAAGAGGCCGAAACTAGACACTCTAGAACAATTGGAAATATACAAACACACAAAAACAAATAAAAACGACATCCTAAACGAATAGACGCAATTCAAATCACACGCATTATTCGAACATATCACACCTTACACACACAACATCGATCGTTCGAAAATCGATTTCGTCGCCAACAACAAGATGGACAGTACTACCAGCGGCAACCTCTGAAGAAGCTTTTTAAAAGTGAAAACTGGTTCAGGTTGTTAGGTAAAGCTTTTACGTTTTTACCCATAAAAAGTTTGTGTTCTGAGTCGTAGTGAAATAATTATATTTAGTTAAGAAATGGACACGTCATGGATAACGAAATCCAAGAATATATTCTTGTAAGAAAACTGTTATTTGTTATTATTATAAAAAATATATATTCAAGAATAATGTGGACAAATATGAATATAATCATAAATGAATATGTAAAAGTCACTTTTGACTACTTGAGTAGTCTAATATAGATGTGGGTGCATATAATGTGCTCAAATAGAAAATTAGGGTACCTATATTGTTTCTAAATGTTTTATACATAGTCCCTTTTTTATTACCTTTTTAAGCCCTTTTATGTAGGCATTTTCCTACTATATGCAACTATTTCATTTATATGGCAGTTATGAAAGCTGCTTTCCAATAGTGATAGTTTTATATCACCATTAGACTATAGTTTTATTGGAGTAAGGTAATTTAGTAACTTTGTGAACATTTGATACATTTTGTTTAATTTTTTTTTAACTACTTGACTACTGTTAGTATGTGCATGCATATGTCTACACACTGGGCCTACACAGAAAATGTTTTATATAACCCACTCATTTTTGAACTGTGATTCAAAACATCTAAGTTAATAAATAATATTTTGATTTTGAAAAACTTAAAAAACTGAAGAATACACCATAGATGTTCAGAAATTAATTCTCTGTCTTTTTGTTACCAGTCACCTTTTTTAGGTTTATGTTTGTAGGCAACATTCACAGTGCATCATGAAGTAGGATATTTTTATACTGTTCTGACATTGTAACATGAGTAATTAAAATTGTCTATATTTTACATACATACATACATACATACATCCTCGGCACTACAGCCCAGTCCGGGCCCTGGCCTCCAAAAGAAATCTTCCCCACTGGTCTCTACTCCCGGCCAATGTCCACCAGTTTGCTGCACCCAGCCTCACTGCCTCCTTACCAACCTGGTCCAGCCATCTTGTACGCGGTCTTCCTTTCCTTCTCCTTCCCATCGGCAAATAATTCATAACTCTTTTTGGGATTCTATCCTCCGCCATTCTCTGTACATGACCAGTGTCTATATTTTAATACATATACAAAGACCTGCTATCATATTGTCAAAGACTTTAGTGTCCAGACAGTCATATTTCATTTTCTCCTTCCCATATTTGAAGTTTTCTTGAAAAGAATGAAATTATTTAAATCATCATATTTCTATTCATTGTATTATTCAAATTTTTGTAATTTTTGTATTTTCAAAACATTGTGCATACATGGATTACCCATTCTGTACTTACAAGTACAAAAATATTCTTATGTTATACTGAAATATTCTTCCCCTGAGAGTTCAGCTTCATGTTGTACCATTTTGGGTATTCAAAAGTTAGTAACCTCTCTCTTGTCAGTCATGACTGCTTTCAACTACTTAGGAAACAACATACTTGTCATTATTGACAGTCACATATTATAAGAGGTTAAATAATATGTCCATATGCAAAGCTTGCTTTGGAATGATTTCCTCTTATATTCCTCAAGGTGAACTCTACTGTTCGTTCTATGTTATAAAATGTCTACTTTCAACAAATCTGAAGTGTCTTTAATATGAAATTATTACTGAAAACTAGATCTTTACCACACACACGCACACACACACACAATTCATACCCTAGTATAATTAATTTGTGAAACGGTATTGTATGATTATCTCTAATACTGTAAAAATGTATTTAAAATATTAAGCTCACATACAAATTAAGTCCAATTATATCATGTACAACACTGTATGAGTGGAGTAAATATTTATTCTATTATATAAAATCAATTTAGGATTGTATCATAACTCTTCTTCATGCATAAGGTATGACTTATTCCCACAATGAGAATGGGGAATAGGTTCAGGAACTACAACTGCTTCTAACAATTGCAAGTAATTAATGTGGTTGTGTGTATGTGCTGAAATCAGTATAAGTTACACATCATGAAGCCAATTCATGTTTGAAATTTTCACTTATAGTTTGGAATGGTTCAGTACTCACATTGAATTGACTGGTATGCTATGAAAGTCAGCATTTTATCTATCAAATGTTGTAACAATCCTTTTCTGCCGAAAATATAAATTCATAAACTCATAAACTTAGTTTAACAGATTATTTAAATTTAAATTAATTTAGTAGGAATCTGGAATAACCTGAACATGAATATTTCAGTTTAAATATTAATATTTAGTAATGGTTTAATGTAACTATGAATTAGACTAAACAAAACCTTTTTATTTATAATTCTGCCCTACTTCTAACTTTAAATGAAACATAATATAAAACTGGTTTTGTTCTATGTGAGTTTAATTTGCATCTTTTCTCAATCTGTGCAACAATTATGAAATTCCATACTCTAATGACTTCTTTATAAAATATTTTTTATAGAAGTACCAGTAACTAGTAATTTCTGTGAAATACCATTTTAAACAGTGAGTACAACCATTAAACTCAAAAACGTTATAAAACAGTTTTCATGTAGGCCTAATATTGAAGGTTTTACAAGTGTGCAAGTCATATAGCATTGACCAGTTATAAACACATATGAATTAAATGATGTAAATTAAACTGGTGAAGAACAAAATCAGTTTAATTTAAACTCCAAGATCTGTTGTTGTTGATATTCGTTTGTAATAAAATGAGTTGGTTTGTCAGAAATAAATCAGTTTTGTGTGGAAATGTTAGATTACACGTTTATTTTAAAAAGTAAGCATTCTTTATCATATTGAGAGTTTTATTGAATATGTTTACGAATATGAACACTCCCGGTTTTGGAGTATTATAGTTATTTTATAATTTATGGTTGCTGTGATATTTGATTCAGTATGATAAAAAATACTTGCTTGACTTCACCTTTCTGTCATCATTTTATAGTAGGTATACATTTAAAAACATTTAAAAACCGTTTAAATTAACACTTTTGCTGCTTAAATCAACTGTAGTCCTTTTTGCCATTTATTAGCTAATCAGCTGATTGACTTGATGTAGTGAAAGCGTTAAAAACATTTTTTAAATAACTTTTTACATAAACATTATATGTAACAGTCAGTACCTGCAATTTTAACAGGAACATAATATACCGGTACTGTTAAAAAAACTATTACTGTAACTACAATCATTGGGCATGAGAAAAAACTGTAATAATCGAGTTATTTCTTTATAACACAAAAATATTAATCAAAAAGATATATGTAATTTAGCATTATTAAAAGCTTTTATTAAAAGCCTCCAGGCTTTATCCTATTATAGGTGCTCCAGCGTACTCCAAGTCTTGTAATAAAGAGATAAAAAGAAGGGAACATAAGCTTTAATTGCTGGTGTCAATGATATTAAAATTTCCCAGGCTGTTAGGTTGTGGTCCAAGGTGTCTGTATTACATATCAAACATTTTAGCCTGCCCATGACATTCGTTCTCTGTGGTGTGGGAACAGGGATCTCAGTTGCTGCACAGGACTACAAATATAGATAGTCTAACCTGAAAAGCACTTCTGTTTTTAAAATTTCTTCAGGGTTTAATTTAAACTTGTTGCTGCTTGACCTAACCTAACCTAACCTATATCACATCACTCTCATTTCTAATAAGTCTGTCAAACTTAGCATGTCTCATAGCTAGTAAGTATTTATTTAGAGGGCTAAGACTAAGGACAAACATGGTGATCATAGCAGGAATAAACAAGAGGAGTCCTTTGCCCTAAAATTGTAATACATTTACATCACATTACATAACTTATAACAATTAATACTTTATAAAACATATTAATTCAACCAATATCTCATATATATATATATATATATATATATATATATATATATATATATATATATATAATAAAATCAATACATGGTAGGTATAGAGTTTACATTGCATTTCAAATTCTACAAACTTCTTCCACTCTTTTTTATCTCTTTCTAACCTTTTCGCTTTTGGTTCATGCTATGCATTTTGTTCCTAAAATTTTAACAATTACTTGGTCCCATGTGTGTCTAGATCTGCCATGACTAGCATACTAGGTTTATACTAGTATTAATGTAAACGTTAAATCAGTTTATAGGAAACAGAAGTTCAGAAAGAAAAGGATTAAAATTGTTGAGACATTAATAATAGTTGTACATAACCATTTGTGAACTACAATCCACGTAACATGTTAAAGTTTCACAAATATGTACAAAATACTCTATGGTTGATAAACAGTGTGGTCTATAAGTCACTTGGAAAATGCATTTTTTTTGTTTGTTGAGGTTTGTCAGACTGCACACAATTTTGAAACATTTGTATCACTTTTTTACAAAATTTATTGTCACCATCAGGTCAATATACAAACGACTATGGATAATGCACAGATAATTAAAACACATGTATACCTTATTAATATAAAAATAATTATACGTATATAACAATTGTTATTATTCTTATATAACACATGAACACATTAACACAAAAGTCACTCATTATTTATGCAAGCCTATTAATTATTTCTGTGTTGGCCTTATATAGGTCCTTCCTTGTGGTGACAAATTTTGATGAAATGTAAACACACATGTCTTAAAATGTAATGTGAGTGAGTTAATGACTGGAGTTCACAAAACATTTCAACTTTATTAAGAGGAGAGTAGCACTTTTTCATTCCTATGTAATTTAAATGGCAGTTTTAGCTACACTTAGGTACCATTATTTTCAAAACTATTGGAGCTAGGTCATTGAAATTTTTACATAATCACACTAAAACAGTAATGAATAAGATGTACTAGAACTATCTTTGTAAAACAAACATTTCTATTAGAAAGCTTTTTTTTTAATTTTTAGTTTTCCGGATGAATGAAAAAACAAATTTTATTTTCCATTTTTATTGGCAGTTTAAGATTAATAATGATCATTCTAATACACTTTATAAACATAATGGTATTACATATCCACACAAAAATTTCAAGTCAATATGTCCACTCAGTCTTGAGAAAAGTGTACCTAATTACAAAAAAACACATTTTTGGAAAAACGCAATTGAAAGTAAAACTTACTTTTTCTGCACTAAAATCCTCCAGGGCAGTAGTAATCTTCATCTTCAGTGTCTTCTCGTTTTCTCTTACATAATCTCCTTCTGACCCTTTGCTTCTTAATTTGTTCTTGTGCCTCTTTTTCAGCTTTAAGAACCCTGACGCAGTCTATATTTTTTAAACCCTCGATCATAAATTTACCGGGTTTAATTTTCATCCATTCTAGAACATTTTCTTTGACTATGGAGCCTTCATTGAAGCATATAACTGCATCTGTAACACCCAGTTTAAGTGTTTGTAGCCCTACAAACACAGTTTTTCGTACCCTTTGCCATATGCAGCTATTAAAACTTTCGAGATTTTGTGTTTTTTCATGCAGACACCGCTTCAGTAATTCCTCATTTGACAACTCCCTATATATAGGCTTTACGGCTTTCATGATTGCTTCTGGTAAAGAGTTCACATGTGTATAATGTGTGTTTGTACATTGTGCTTTATTATATTTGCACCAGGTATCTTCACTTTTGGCACATAGGAAATGCTGCGGATTGTCATCCATTGAAAGTTTGTGCAAGTAAGAAGCCCATATAGCTTGCTTCATATCCTATACACAAGCTAAATTTGTCCTTATGGCCAAGCCATAACATCTTTGTAACTGATCAATTTCAGTATCTGTTAACCTTCCTTTACCCCCAATGCCTTTCCCATCACTTAATTTTACTCCTTTCTCTTCATTTTTTGGTTTTCGAAGACGTGTACCAAGTTGCTTCTGGATGTGGCCTACACATTCCAGTTTTGTAATATCCACATCACTCCCATAATTTGAAGAAATGTTCAAATTAGATGGACAGCTGACCATTGCCAACTTAAGAAATATAATAATCATACCATAGCACATACAATATGTGTCATAATATGATTCTGTTGGTGAGCCTTTTCACAAAATATGCTTCAAAAGCGCAACACTGGCTTATATTATTTTTGTTTTTTAACCATTTTCAGACTGCAAAAGTATATAAAAGTATATATTTTCTTATTCAGAAAGAATTGGCGATTCTTTTAGGATAATAAAAAAACTGAGTTTTTTGACCAAAAAAAAGTGCTACTCTCCCCTTAATATAAAGTCACTACTAAACTAAAGATAATTTATTTTTAATATCAAGTGACATAGCCATTTAAAAATATGATTTGTGAGCCTCTGAAAAATTAGAACATGATAAGAAATATTACATTATAACATGTAAATGACATGACACAGGCTCATTTAGACATCTAAATGTTTCTACAAAAATTTCTTCAGAAGTAAAATTAATTAACATTCTACTGACAAACTAAACTACATTTCCCAAACTCATATTTCTGTAACAGGACTTTTAACATTATTTTACATAATATAAACATTATTCTTGAATATGTTGTTACACTGATGAAATAAATATTACCACATCATTGAGTGCGTACATGATTCTGGGCATGCCACAGAGCGTGAGATTGTTAAAGATGCTTACAGTTCATTCTACACAGCAGAATTACGTAATGCCATGGACTGTTCAAGGTCACACGAGACTCACCTTCCAGATGTTCACTGAACTACTCTATGCCTGATAGTTCACTACACTGCAAGGCAGCAGAGATATAAATACTGGTTTTCGGAGCGGCCTAGTTTCAGTTACAGCTGCCGATTTATTCAAGTGCAAATCGAAGTTTTTGTTGCAGTTTAGTGAAAAATGATTAGCATGTTAATTAGTACAAAAGTGTAGTAAGGTGATGTTTATTAGTGGACAAATTTAACTTGAATTATTGTGTAAGAGTGCTTTGTTGATTTATAACTGCTGTTTGCGTCCAACTAAAGTTTGTAATAAGTGACTTCATTGGTCAGTTATTCTGTTTCCACTGTACAAGCAACAATCTGGTGTGACCATCATAACAGTGTTGCCAGAAATAGGATAGAACCAGAAAAAGAGTGGAAACAGGAACCAGGAATCCAGAAAATAACAGTGGAAACAGAGGACACTCCGTAGAAGAGTAGTGTCAGTGATAATTAATTAAAAAAAAAAAATGGCTACCAGTCAGTTAATGGAATCCTTCCAAGCACTGCTACTGAAGACAGAAAAACAACAGCATGAGAAACATAAGCAGGAAGCAGATAAAATGGAAGCTCTATCTAAAGCAATAGACAAACAGATGCAAGAGCATGCTACTGCTGAGTTCGATCTCCTACGCAGTAATTTGGGTAAATTATGGGGTGATCTGAATGGAAGATGTAAGATAGTCTATAGCGGAAAAATCTGTCTCAAATATAGAACAATAATGTCAACAAAAATATCTCCAGTAGAAGACTCAATTGCAAACGTAAGAGAACAAATTAAAAGTGAAGTCGAGAAGTTCATGTAAATACATAACCATGTGGTTCAAAACAAATTGAACAGACTGTACCAATGGTAAAGACAGGAAAAAACAGAAAATAAGACAATAGAGAAAGTCACTTTACCTGCAGTTGGGACAGTTCATTTCAAGGCCCCGACATTCGATGGAAGCGCTCACTGGATGACATATCTTTGGCAGTTTGAATCAAGTAATTGGACGGAGAAAGAGAAAGCAATTTCACTCGTTGAGACTTTAAAAGGACCTGCCACAGAGCTACTACAGAAATTGCCACCTGTTAGCCAGAACACACATGCAGAATTGATTACACTCTAGAATTACAGTACCTATAGTGGTCTACATTTGCATGATGAGTTGAGAGAAAGGCAACAGTATTCTGGGGAGAGTCTTAAAGAGTTTGAACTAAGCATCAGCTGACTAATTAGACTAGCCTACCTTGAAGCATCAGAGGATTTTTTTTTTTTGAATGAGGTTTACGATGTGACATTTATTGATGTCATCTGAGACTGTGAACTTCAGCAAGTGTTACGAATGGCAAGACATCAAAATAGCTCGGAAGTTCTTGTTCATACCCTTGAGTTTGAAGCTGCCAAATATCCTTCTACATTAATAAGTTTATGTCATCACACTGTAGTCAGAAGATCCCAGTATCACATTACCGTTACGATGGGGGCAGAAAAGAAATGTTACAACACAACAATGTGAATTATGGGAAAGAGACAGAAGACTGAAGCATGTGGGAAACATAGTCAGCTATAGGCAGATTTTTGGGAGAATAAAATGCAAAAAGAAGGGCGTGAATGTACAAATTGGAGAAATAAAGCTTCTGAACAGCACGCAGTTTCCATCCTTCAGAAGACTAGTGGAAACTTGATTGTTGATGGATTTGTTGAAGGTAAACCACCATCAATTATAGCTCACATGGATGCAACAGTGTCAATTGTGGGCTCTGATTTACTCAGCCACCTCCAGTCTCAGTTTAGCTCTTGTACCATGCAGACTGTGACTGGAAGCCCTGCCAGCCTGTTAAGCCAGGTTAAATGTAAGACTGGGATTCATTGAGCCACCAAGCCCTTGTTGCAGACATAGTTGATGAAGTTATTCTTGGCATTGACATTATGAATGCCTTTGGATTCATTGTGGACTTAAGATAGAATGTCCTGATTGTTGGCCAAAAGAAGATTAAGTTTACCATAGCTCAAATCATAGGATCAACCAATCATTCAATCACGAGAGTGAAAGTAGCCAAAGAAGAAGTCAAGAGGTGCGGAGAAGAGGAACTCTTGTTGTTCCAGGCAGAAACAGAAGAAGAACAAATAGATGAAGTACCAATTTATATGATGACAGAAGAGATGATTGGAAAACCTACTAAGTTTATCGCGGAAAAGCTCTTGTTTGTTCATGAGTTAAAGGAAGTGCCCAAGGGAGAAGTCGCTGAAGGTGACATTATGCAAGAGTTTGTTGTGTGACGATTTAATAGGGTTAAATAGCACAAAATAAAAAAAGAGGTAAAAATAATATAATTCTAAATGAAACTACATAATTTCTCTCCCTATGAAATAAATATGAAATAAATAGAAAACTAAATAATGTTAAACAAATAAATATGTAAACCACCTCCTGTTTCTTCAGCGAGTAATAAATTATAGAGAGACATAATAAACCAGCAATTTAAAATAAGTAAAAATAATAATTAATAAATTAAGAACTATTTCTTGCGCAGGTAAATAACTACACGCGCGGACATGCACATCGCTAAGCCAGCGGTGTGCGCCCCAAATTAGTTGTAAATCAGACTCCGCAGCAAGAACAGTACATTTGAAAATGTAGGCAGTAACTACCATATTATAGAGAATGAAAGAATATGTCGTTCACTCTCTTAGTTTCTTTAAGATAATGCTTAGTAAAGCAGATAGCAAATATTATCAGTAATTTCAATATGTTTAACATCTTTGATGCATTTTAAGTGTGTGTGTTTATGACATCTCTGCAGCTGATTTAATATCACGTCAACGTGATAGAGATCACAGTATATGTAACAGTTTAACTATAAGGTAAAAGTGCGGTAAACCGAAGAAAGTGAGTTCAAGTGAAAGTTTCTCACCACCGCCAGCTCCAGAATCTGATCAACCTTGCAAAAAGAGAGAGACAACAACACCTTCCATTATTACACCTTCTTCAGACCTGCAAGATAGACCAGAAGCCGCATAGCCACCGTTTACTACAGACAAACCCGATTCGCCGAGGATGCTACATACAGGTGACACAGAAGTCAAACTTCTGTAGTTCAGAAATTACTTAATAAAACTATGAAAGACAATTGACACAAAAATAAAATTAATATAATAATACAAAAGACTGGCCGAATTAAATTACCATTGTAACTTTGTAATAAACAATATGATGTATTTAGCTTTAATGACTATAACATGCTAATATTAATAAGCCCATTCTTCAAATGGCAGCAAAAGAAAATTGTTTAACTTTAATATAAAGAAAGGATATATCTCGGATCCGAGGGTATGAATTACCAAAGTTTTATAAATAATTAACCAAGTTGATTAATTATGCATTATTATTTATCATTATGCAGTTACTATTTTTTTATAGTTAACTAATCAGTTGAACGAAATAGAGTAAACGAAAAGTAGGTTAAGTATATATATGTATGTTTTAACAATACAAATCACAAGCCTAATTGATTTTTAATAATAAGACAGTAACTCATTTTCTTTTATGCTAATTACCAGGTATGTAAATAAAGAGATGTCATGGATGTAAATATGCGTGAATTAATTTGGCAACACGAATCTAATATTCCTTAATTTACAGGTTCCAATTAAGTGTTTTGTTACGTTGTATTTTAATTAAATATATAACATTTTGTGAATATTATGGCAGCCTGTTTAATTGACCGACGTCAATTAACCCGGCTCCCGAAGTTATAAGGGTGATAGTATTCAGAAGTTATAAAAGATAGTATACAGCCGTTATAAAAAGCGCCACTCTGCTATGCTAATAAATAAAAGACTAATTGGAGTTACTGCAATAAAGAAATAAAAAAAGACCATACAAAAAGCTTAATAATAAAAATAAAAATTATAAGAAAGAATAATAAGAAATGGATATTAATAAGAAAGTAAAGTAGTAAAAGAGTAAATAAAACAAGAATAGCAATAATATATAGTACAAAAGATTTGCAATTATTATTAAGAAAAATAATATATGTAATGATAATTTAATTCTGTAAACCCATGTTGAAGCGTGCACAGATTGTCATCCCAAAGTAAGCGTGAGAACAAGAACAAACAGGAAATATATTAACGTGTTATAAACTGTATAAACTAGGCCATTGTTATAAGCGTATGTACAATAGTCGAATACAAACGCGTAATCTCTCCCCTTGGATAGGAATGTTATCGCCTAACAACAACAGTAGTCATAATATTTCATGTCACGTCCTGTAGAACTCTGTGTGAGATTCCCTTCTCTATTATTCTCTCTGTAAATTGAAAGGTATTTGATTCCACAAAACTAAAGATGTGGTTTATATGAATAATTAATACAATCAAACTGATGTTGATTAGTATAAGTAGATTACTACAATTAGCATATTAAGACAATGTCTCAATTTAACCCGGATTTGTTATTAAAAGACGAATTATGCTATGAAGCACTTTTACGCGGTTTACCTTATGCAAACGTAACGGTCGCAGAATTATGCAAAACATTACGTGAAAACAAACAAAATATACCTACCCAGTTAGATAGATTAAACGAAATAGAACTTGAAAGCGAATGACGTCAATATCGCAAACCCTCCACGACGAAAAATTACCCGCCATAATCTTGCGTACCACGCAACGGATAGAGCATTTAACCCGTCGCATAAATAATTTACTAAACTGGCCCGGAGCTACTGTAACACCCCGTGACGTGCAAAAATTTGCAAAGAAGCAAAGCAGCAATTACCTATGATAGTAAGAAACCTATGTCGTAAATCAGACTCATTTAAAATGGAGGAAATAGAAGAATCTCTTTCTAGATTATATATCACACCATCTCAATCACCCACCATAGAACAGAGACCCACTATCGTGACTTTCGAATTTCCACAAGTATCAAGTGTAGAACCGAATGCAGATCAGACGCTTAATAGATATGTGAATACCACACCAACAGCGGAATCCTCACCTCCAAATGCCAGCGTAGTCTCACATATAATAATGATTTAATGAGTAATCGTGTGTTACCACCCTCTGCGATAACTAATTCAGTGTCGAGACACCCGAGAATACAATCTCACGTGAACTTTAGTGCTAACCTATACGGAAAGATAACTCATCCCGTAGAAAAGATTTTATCAGAAATCCAATATACCGATGGATTAAGTATTACCAAACTGTTAGCGTTCATAAAACACCTTTTACAAATAAAAGACTTACAGCAACTGAGCGATAGCCAGATATTGCAAGTCATTATGACTAAATGTAGACCACCATTAAAAGACCATGTACAGGAGTCAATGAATTTTCAGCATTCCGTAAACCAACTACATTCTGCCTTAATAAGACATTTTATTCCAACGGGAATTTATGAAGAATTGAAACGGAACACAGTACTTAGAGTACAAGGAGCGCACGAGAGACTCACGCACTATATTTCAGAAATAAGAGAATCTTCATTATTACTAAAGGTAAATTTGAGCGAACCACAGTTAGTAGAAACGATTCTGGTAGGATTATCCCCAGAAGAGAGATTGCGATTAGTACTGATCAATAGACCCAACACTTTTGCAGAATTAGAACAATACTGTATCCACTCATCAAACGTATGGTATTCGGACCAAAACAGACGTTCTTTAATTCCTCAGACACAACACAGAAACGAAACACCGCCCCTGGTATCAGAACCGAGAATACACCATGATAGTCGACACTTTAGAACTCCGAAACCTTCACACTACCAACCTGCACAAAATTATCAACTGAAATCCCAACCAAATATGAGCGACACAGTGAGTAGAGAAAAAAGATGCTATAACTGCGGTAAACAAGGTCACATTAGTAGGTACTGTAAACAGAAACAGCACTACCAAAAATCTTCTCATTCAAAAAACATGTAAGGCAGGGAGTGCCGAAATCCTGTGTCTCCCGCCGCGTCGTAAGAGTAGGTAAAACCGAGAAGTACGAAACCAAAAAAAAAAAATAATAAAAAAAAATTAGACCCCTACGTAGAAAGATTTGTCAATAGATGCAACTCAATTACTACATGCAAATCCAGTGTGTGTGTATTACCATATATACAAGTAGACATTGGCATTACGAAAACACTAGGATTAATTGATTCCGGATCAACACGGAGCTTAATTAGCCAACAGTTAGCCGAAACATTAGCCAAACACCACCTTGTTAAACGTAGTCAACCGGTGAATATGAAATGCGCTACCGCTAATAACCAAAAATTAACAATAAAATTCAGCATTACTATCAAACTAAAAATTAAAAATTTAACATGGTATTTTCCAGTATTAGTATCTGAAGAATTAGGACCAAACTTAATATTAGGAGCGGACTTCATCAGTAAAACAGGTATAATTCTTGACATGTACGATAAGAAGTATTATTTTAGATTCGACCATACCCAAAAATATAATTTTGACTTCGAAGTAAATAACAGTAAAGGTAGAGAAACATCCGCAACGCACGTAGTACACCACGAACCTGCACTAGATCATTTAGAAAGTAAAGATAAACAAAAAATACAAAATCTAATAAATAAATTTTCCATCGTTCTAACCCCAAAGTTAGGTTTAACGAATCTAATAGAGTACAAGATCAACCTGAAGCATATAAGTTATCTCCTCCAAAAATGGAAATCATGAGAAATCAAATCAATAAATTGTTAGAACAACAAGTTATAGAACCTTCCACTTCACCATATTCATCACCCGCGTTCTTAGTACCCAAAGGCACTGATAAACATAGATTAGTCGTTGACTATAGACAATTAAATAAAAAGATAGAATTCGAGTCCATACCGCTCCCCGACATCCACAGCACCTTCCACTATTTTACAAAAGCTAAAGTTTTCACCATAATGGATCTCAATCAAGCATTCCACCAAATACCATTATCGGAAGAATCCAAACATCTAACCGCCTTCGCAGTCCCGTTCAACCTGTACTAATTTACAAGAGTACCCTTTGGAATCTCCCAGGGAAGTTCTGTTTGTAGTCGATTGTTAGAAAAAATATTCCACGACGTAAAATTTAAATTCGTATACCACTACCTAGATGACATAGTAATTTACAGTGAATCCATGGAACAACATCTTCATCATTTACGCGAAATCTTATCCTGACTAAAGAAAGCCGGATTAACCGTAAACCCAAGTAAAGTAAATTTTGCCGTTAACCAATTCTCATTTTTAGGTCACATAGTATCTGCCGACGGAAAAGTAAGCATAGACCCAGAATGCACCCGTGCAATCAGAGAATTTTTACCACCACGTGATACGAAAGGAATTCGATTTTTGGGAATGATAAATTACTTCCACAAGTATATTCCACACCTAGCTGATATAGCAGCACCCTTTAATGCATTAAGAAAAAAAGGAGTAAAATTTGAATGGACCCCTCAACATCAAACAGCATTCGACAACCTGAAAGAAAGCATAATACAACCTCCAGTATTACAACTGGCCGATTTCACAAAACCATTTATCGTACAGACAGATAGTTCAAGTGTAGCCCTAGGAGCAGTCATATATAAGGAAGTAGATAATTCTAGATACCGATCAGTTATGCCTCGCGAACCCTAACCGATCAGGAAAAGAAATTCTCCGCATACGAATTAGAATGTTTAGCCGTAGTATTCGCATTCGAGAAATTCAAGCCATTTTTAGAACATAAAGAATTTCTGTTAGAAACGGATAATCAAGCTTTATCATGGTTATTAAATCACCCTAAACAGTTAGGTCGTATCGGAAGATGGGTATTGAGATTAAATTGTTACAAGTTTAAAGTACAACACATTCGTGGCACCCAAAATGTAATAGCCGATACACTATCCCGTATGTTCCAGCAGCCGAGTAAGGAATCCGAACATAATGAAAAAGGTGAAACATCAATAATAAATACCCTAATAACTGAATTCCCACTGGCATTTACTGACATAGCCCAGTATCAATAACAAGATCCTTTCTTAAGTAAAATGATAGAACAGATCAATAAAGGAATTACTTCAGATAAATATATATTGAGTAAGAGAGTATTATGTTATAAACTAGCAAATGGGAAATCCTTGAGAATAATTGCCCCGGACATTATTAAACCAATGCTTATGCAATACTACCATGCATCCACCATTGGAGCTCATATGGGTATTAATAAAACCATACATCGTATTAGAAAAGAATATCATTGGGGAAATATGAACAGCGAGATAGCTAAGTTCGTAAAAGAGTGTAAATTGTGTGCACTCAGCAAACCCGCGAGAAACAGCCACATTGGTAAATTAATCTCAGAGACTCCCACGACACACTTTTCAAAAATTTACATAGACTTTTCTGGCCCTTATCCACGTTCAAAATCCGGTAACACCATGCTACTCATTTGCGTAGATTCATTTACCAAATTTGTCTGGATGTATCCCATGCGACGAGCATTAGCATCAACCACAGTGAAAATTTTACAAGAAAAGACTTTGGTACACCAGTACACCTAGTGTCAGATAACGGACCCCAGTTTAAGTCTAAAGAATTCAAGGACATGTGTTTCAGACTAGGCATAGACCATATAACTGTCACAGAGTACCGTCCACAAGGTAATATTGCTGAAAGGTATTTGCGAAACTTAACATCCGCTTTAATAGCCTATCATGCAAACGACCAGACATCATGGGACCAGAACCTATCCTGGATCCAATTTGCTTTCAACTCAGCATATCACGAAGGACATAAATCTACACCCTTTGATTTAGTTGTACAAATATACGTTAACCAAATCACCCATTATCCACAAAGTGGAAAATACATGAATTGCTACCCCGCAAAATCAGTGTTCAAAATATAAAAAAAATATGGAACGAAGCTCACGCAAATCTGAGAGTAAACTTAAGAAAATCGCGAAAATATCACGAGCGTGATAGTAAAGAAATTAAGTATCAAGTCGGCGACTTAGTGATGTACCAAACTCATCCGGCGAGTAGTGCAGTTGATAAGACCACCTCCAAGCTATCTTACGGATGGTGTGGCCCTTACAGGATTCACAAATATTTAACACCTGTAATCGTAGCACTGTATGACCCCACTACGGATAATTATGTACGAAGAAGTCATGTTTCCCAGATAAAATATTATCACGGAAATTGTTCTGCTAGTGAGCAAAGAAAGAAATGAAGTAAAAAAAAAAAAACAATAAATGTACTACGAAGTATATTTCCTATATTGTAATTAAGTCACTGTAAACCATACTTAATTACAAAATCGTAAGGTATGAATAAGAATGAGGCCTGATCAACCTTAGATCCTATTCACTAAAAATAAATAAAAGCGATATGTAAAGTCAACACACAAAAATACAGTACTAAAATAAAATTGTCGACGAACAATTAAAAAAGGAAAGGAAACGCAGTAATTATGAAAAACATACTCTGTGTTGAATAACTCCGCTAAACGAGTTAGAAAAAGCTAAACGAAAAAACCGGTAGTAGTATTAAGTAGTAGAATTAAGATAAATTTTAGAGATAGTATAGTATCGTATCTTTTAGATGAAAATTTAAAATTCTTTAAAAAAATATATATATATTGAATTGATAATGATTCGATTATCACATGAGTGAATCACGAAAAGAGAGAAAGGGGGTTTCACACGGAAGCTCGTACCAAATTCCCATTGTAATTCTTAGCTATTTCCCCGTTGAATACACATCGGTCACCGACCCAGTGTCTTCTTTAAGTGGAGGAGAATGTGACGATTTAATAGGATTAAATAGCACAAAATAAAAAAAGAGGTAAAAATAATATAATCCTAAATGAAACTATATAATTTCTCTCCCTATGAAATAAATAGAAAACTAAATAATGTTAAACAAATAAATATGTAAACCACCTCCTGTTTCTTCAGCGAGTAATAAATTATAGAGAGACGTAATAAACCAGCAATTTAAAATAAGTAAAAATAATAATTAATAAATTAAGAACTATTTCTCGCGCAGGTAAATAACCACACGCGCGGACACGCACATCGCTAAGCCAGCGGTGTGCGCCCCAAATTAGTTGTAAATCAGACTCCGCAGCGAGAACAGTACATTTGAAAATGTAGGCAGTAACTACCATATTATAGAGAATGAAAGAATATGTCGTTCACTCTCTTAGTTTCTTTAAGATAATGCTTAGTAAAGCAGATAGCAAATATTATCAGTAATTTCAATATCTTTGATGCATTTTAAGTGTGTGTGTTTATGACATCTCTTCAGTTGATTTAATATCACGTCAACGTGATAGAGATCACAGTATATGTAACAGTTTAACTATAAGGTAAAAGTGCGGTAAACCGAAGAAAGTGAGTTCAAGTGAAAGTTTCTCACCACCGCCAGCACCAGAATCTGATCAACCTTGCAAAAAGAGAGAGACAACAACACCTTCCATTATTACACCTTCTTCAGACCTGCAAGATAGAACAGAAGCCGCATAGCCACCGTTTACTACAGACAAACCCGATTCGCCGAGGATGCTACATACAGGTGACACAGAAGTCAAACTTCTGTAGTTCAGAAATTACTTAATAAAACTATGAAAGACAATTGACACAAAAATAAAATTAATATAATAATACAAAAGACTGGCCGAATTAAATTACCATTGTAACTTTGTAATAAACAATATGATGTATTTAGCTTTAATGACTATAACATGCTAATATTAATAAGCACATTCTTCAAATGGCAGCAAAAGTAAATTGTTTAACTTTAATATAAAGAAAGGATATATCTCGGATCCGAGGGTATGAATTACCAAAGTTTTATAATTAATTAACCAAGTTGATTAATTATGCATTATTATTTATCATTATGCAGTTATTATTTTTTTATAGTTAACTAATCAGTTGAACGAAATAGAGTAAACGAAAAGTAGGTTAAGTATATATATATTATAATATACCGAGTACGTACGTCTCGTTCGGGCCCCGCGATGGAAGCCAATTTATATTATGTCTACTGTGTTCGGGTTAAGCCCCACTGTTGGGTTCGTCAATTTATAATGTATCTCCTTCCTCCTCTTTGGTTGTGTGCCTATTTCTTATGTATCTTAATTTAGTATGTGTTGTAATATTGTTAATTATATCTACTTTATCTCTATTTAATATAATTGTGTTAATGTGAGTGAAAATTGTGTATAGGGCGTAATTCGAAAATTCCGCTCAAGCCTATTCTATGTTGAAGAGAATAGCAGACATTTTTATTGAATTCTCCTCTCTTTAATACCTGAGAAGTCCGCGAATAGCGCTGTGGTTCCCAGACAAGGGAAATTTGTAGGTTAACCCACCGCGTATGGTGATTATTGGTTATACTCTCTACTTATCTTATTTCTTATTCACACTCCATTAAATCTTATATAAATGAGAAGATATTGAAATTCTGAAATGATTCTTTATTAATATTTAATATTTCTTGTCCAATAAAATTGTTTCTCTCACTTTAGATACGAAAGGCTATAAGTCAGAAGTAATCGATTATCGATCGGATTCAAGGTTTTATATTAAATTCAGTTATGGTTTTTATAATTCTTTAAATATAGGGCGTGAAGGTTCTTTCAACTGTTAATAAGATCAGAAAATGCATAAATAGGAATACAAGGTATTACAATATAGAGTTAAGTTTTATTAAATAATATTTAAAATATTTGTTGCTTTACCGTCCGCTCGACATCGTGACTCGATGAGGCCGTGTGTAGCTAATCCTTTCGTCTTGACAACAACAGATCAGCATGCAGATGAATTTGCTCCCGTTAGTCTACGTGTCAAGTTGAAAATAACGTTTAATTCTTGGTCCTAGGATGATGCAGAAATACCGCTCCTTTTGTTCACCAATGTCCGAGTTCTGTGGTTACGTGCTTCGACGAAATTCGAATCCAATTACGTTTTTCTATTGGATTGTGTAAACTGCAAGTTCCAATGTAATTTGGCGGTTATTTTAGTTTCGTTTGTTTTAGAGGATTATATCTTTATGCAGGTAGTTATTTCTCTGGTTTCGTTACTTTGTTAATTTAACATTTGTTCATTATCAGGAAGTTGGCAATCCGAGTTCTTCCTTTATGTTTCGTTACTTTGTGTATCGTTTTTATATTGTCCAATTATATAATATGGTTAACTGTTAGTGGACCAAACTATTGCAATTTATCATTCATTTATTTTAACTTTCTCTGTACTTGGTATTTAAATTAAATCAATTTTTTACTGAGCATCTCTCTTAGCTAAACTCTCCTCGTTCATGTAAAATTATCCAATAATCAAATCAACAAATTCTATATATTTTGTTGTCCCTAGCAACCATTTTTTTATTCTTATTCGATATTATGTGATTTTATAATCCTTTCATACAAAGTTCTTCCACTCACCAAAATAATCCCCTTCTAAATTTCCATTATATCCGATTATACTCTTACTTATGCCTTGTTTACTAATTCTTATATATTTTGCTGTCTTTTACTCTTAGTCTGTTTATTTTAACAAATATTATTTTTCCGTTACCAAACATTATCTGTCGGTATCATTGCACTATGGCATTATAATAATTTGTTTAATTTGAGTTTATTTATTTGTTATTATTAATTATTATTAACTTCTACTAACTCATTAGATTGTATTTAGTATTTGTTACTAATTTCTTTACCTAACCTTTCTGATCTGACTTACTATATAATGTGATTGGTTGTTAGGCCTATCATTATACCTTGATCTACTTCTGAATTTAACTTGTTACAATCTGCAATATTATAGAACCTTTTATCTATTTATGATATGGTGGTATTAAACTCCTTTGGTACCTTGTTAGCCTTTTTATCCAAGTTTACAATTATAATCATCTTATTATCTAAGTACATGTATACAAATAATTAACTTTATAAAAACTAACAAAGCTTTATCTTGACCTATGGATAACACATAAAATTGAAATTAATTAGTACTCAATTACTGAATTCAACCACAGCTCTACAACGGTAAATTAATTAGACATAATCCGTAATTACCTGATATTCTATCAACAGAAAAACTTTCACATGATAACACAAAATATAACATCATGGTCATGATAACAATATAACATGATACAATTAATAACATGTATTTTTGAGTAGCGTAAGTCATACACTATTTACTCATTCTCATCTATTTTAAAAACATCAATTATTCTGAAATAGTCAACATTAGTTTTTTACTTCCACGTTCCTTAAGGAAATGGAAGTATGGTGATGGCAAAAAAAATCGTGTTCGAGATTATTGCAGAATATGATTGTACTACACTCAAAACATGAAAAAAAGTCATTTTTCGAAAAGTGTCGTGTGTGTGTGTCTGTGTGTCTTTCTGTAGATTTTTTTCTATGGCAAACGATAACAGCCGCAAATTCAAACAGAATCAAATAATTTTTTGCATACAGCTCTGATTTGTAGAGTACTCGTGACCTATTGTTTCTGGTGAAGATCGGTTAAGGGAAAGGGGTAGTTTACCTGCAACGGTTTTTTTTTATCAAGGGTAATTTTGTTTGTTTGGCAAACGATAACAGCCGCAAATTCAAACAGAATCAAATAATGTTTCGTATACAGCCCTGAATTGTAGGGTTCTCAAGATCTGTTGATTTTGGTAAAGATCGGTTAAGGGAAAGGGGTAGTTTACCTGCAACGTTTTATGTTTTAACAAGGGTATTTTATATGGCAAACGATAACAGCCGCAAATTCAAACATAATCAAATACGTTTTTGCATACAGCCCTGATTTCTTGAGTACTAAAGACCTATTGTTTTTGGTGAAGATTGTTTAAGGGAAAGGGGTAGTTTACCTCCCACGTTTTTTGTTTTATCAAGGGTATTTTGTATGTCAAACGATAACAGCCGCAAAATCAAACAAAATCATATAATATTTTGCATACAGCCCTGAATTGCAGAGTTCTCAAGACCTATCGTTTTTGGTGAAGATCGGTTAAGGGAAAGGGGTAGTTTACCTGCAACGGTTTTTTATCAAGGGTAATTACTTCCATATTCCTTAAGGAATGGAAGTATGGTGATGGCAAAAAAAATCGTGTTCGAGATTATTGCAGATTCTGATTCTACTACACTCAAAACATGAAAAAAAGTCGTTTTCCGAAAAGTGTCTGTGTGTCTATCTGTCTGTCTGTCTTAGATTTTTTTTCTATGGCAAACGATAACTGCCGCAAATTCAAACAGAATCAAATAATTTTTTGCATACAGCCCGGTTTTGCAGAGTTCTCGCGACCTATTGTTTTTGGTGAAGATCGGTTGAGGGAAAGGGGTAGTTTACCTGCAACGGTTTTTTTTTAGCAAGGGTAATTTTGTTTGTTTGGCAAACGATAACAGCCGCAAATTCAAACAGAATCAAATAATGTTTCGCATACAGCCCTGAATTGTAGAGTTCTCAAGACCTATTGTTTTTGGTGAAGATCGGTTAAGGGAAAGGGGTAGTTTACCTGTAACGTTTTATGTTTTAACAAGGGTATTTCCTATGGCAAACGATAACAGCCGCAAATTCAAACAGAATGAAAAGATTATTTGCATACAGCCCTAAATTGTAGAGTTCTCAAGACCTTTTGTTTTTGGTGAAGATCGGTTAAGGGAAAGGGGTAGTTTACCTACAACGTTTTTTTAACAAGGGTATTTTGTATGGCAAACGATAACAGCCGCAAATTCAAACAGAATCAAATAATTTTCTGCATACAGCCCTGATTTGTAGAGTACTCAAGACCTATTGTTTTTGGTGAAGATCGGTTGAGAGGAAGGGGTAGTTTACCAGCAACGTTTTTTATCATGCGTATTTTCTATGGCAAACGACAACTGCCGCAAATTCAAACAGAATCAAATAATTTTTTGCATACAGCCCTGATTTGTAGAGTACTCGCGACCTATTGTTTTTGGTGAAGATCGGTTGAGGGGAAGGGGTAGTTTACCTGCAACGGTTTTTACTTCCATATTCCTTAAGGAATGGAAGTATGGTGATGGCAAAAAAAATCGTGTTCGAGATTATTGCAGATTCTGATTCTACTACACTCAAAACATGAAAAAAAGTCGTTTTCCGAAAAGTGTCTGTGTGTCTGTCTGTCTGTCTGTCTGTCTGTCTGTGTGTCTGTCTGTCTGTCTGTCTGTAGATTTTTTTTCTATGGCAAACGATAACTGCCGCAAATTCAAACAGAATCAAATAATTTTTTGCATACAGCTCGGTTTTGCAGAGTTCTCGCGACCTATTGTTTTTGGTGAAGATCGGTTGAGGGAAAGGGGTAGTTTACCTGCAACGGTTTTTTTTTAGCAAGGGTAATTTTGTTTGTTTGGCAAACGATAACAGCCGCAAATTCAAACAGAATCAAATAATGTTTCGCATACAGCCCTGAATTGTAGAGTTCTCAAGACCTATTGTTTTTGGTGAAGATCGGTTAAGGGAAAGGGGTAGTTTACCTGTAACGTTTTATGTTTTAACAAGGGTATTTCCTATGGCAAACGATAACAGCCGCAAATTCAAACAGAATGAAAAGATTATTTGCATACAGCCCTAAATTGTAGAGTTCTCAAGACCTTTTGTTTTTGGTGAAGATCGGTTAAGGGAAAGGGGTAGTTTACCTGTAACGTTTTATGTTTTAACAAGGGTATTTCCTATGGCAAACGATAACAGCCGCAAATTCAAACAGAATGAAAAGATTATTTGCATACAGCCCTAAATTGTAGAGTTCTCAAGACCTTTTGTTTTTGGTGAAGATCGGTTAAGGGAAAGGGGTAGTTTACCTACAACGTTTTTTTAACAAGGGTATTTTCTATGGCAAACGATAACAGCCGCAAATTGAAACAGAATCAAATAATTTTCTGCATACAGCCCTGATTTGTAGAGTACTCAAGACCTATTGTTTTTGGTGAAGATCGGTTGAGAGGAAGGGGTAGTTTACCAGCAACGTTTTTTATCATGCGTATTTTCTATGGCAAACGACAACTGCCGCAAATTCAAACAGAATCAAATAATTTTTTGCATACAGCCCTGATTTGTAGAGTACTCGCGAACTATTGTTTTTGGTGAAGATCGGTTGAGGGGAAGGGGTAGTTTACCAGCAACGGTTTTTTACTTCCATATTCCTTAAGGAATGGAAGTATGGTGATGGCAAAAAAAATCGTGTTCGAGATTATTGCAGATTCTGATTCTACTACACTCAAAACATGAAAAAAAGTCGTTTTCCGAAAAGTGTCTGTGTGTGTGTCTGTCTGTCTGTCTGTCTGTCTGTCTGTAGATTTTTTTTCTATGGCAAACGATAACTGCCGCAAATTCAAACAGAATCAAATATTTTTTTGCATACAGCCCGGTTTTGCAGAGTTCTCGCGACCTATTGTTTTTGGTGAAGATCGGTTAAGGGAAAGGGGTAGTTTACCTGTAACATTTTATGTTTTAACAAGGGTATTTCCTATGGCAAACGATAACAGCCGCAAATTCAAACAGAATCAAAAGATTATTTGCATACAGCCCTAAATTGTAGAGTTCTCAAGACCTATTGTTTTTGGTGAAGATCGGTTGAGGGAAAGGGGTAGTTTACCTGCAACGTTTTTTTAACAAGGGTATTTTTTATGGCAAACGATAACAGCCGCAAATTCAAACAGAATCAAATAATGTTTTGCATACAGCCCTGATTTGTAGAGTACTCAAGACCTTTTGTTCTTGGTGAAGATCGGTTAAGGGGAAGGGGTAGTTTACCTGCAACGTTTTTTTATCAAGCGTATTTTCTATGGCAAACGATAACAGCCGCAAATTCAAACATATTGTTTTTTTTTGTAATAAGAATGTCAATTTAAATAAAAATAGGAACTATATTATCGCGGAGTACTTGCCCCTCTCCGTTGTAATGTGCCAGTCGAATCGAGTAGAGAGTCACAATGCTGCCGTCAGAGCGTATAGAACTACGAGCAAGAGCTCCACCAAAATGCACTGGTTAAATTTAATTTTAAAATGTTAGCTACCACTGCTAAACGTGGCGAGCGAGTGTAATATGTGAATTGTAGAAAGTTGTGTTATAAAAAAAAAAGATGTAATAAGTTAAAAAAATAAAAAAATAACAAGTAGTAAGCAAGATGACGTCTCCCCTCAAGAGGTAAATTCAAGTACAACTATACATATGAAGATGTGACCTGCATAAACTTCACATGTGGACGTATACGAGGCATAAGACGCTGACGAGGACCTACGTGGATCTACACCAACTTTAACAAGAAAAACTTCAATCTCCGCAGTGAACCAGCTATCTAGTAATCGCCGAAGACACGACCCAGATGACGACGCCGACTTCAAGAACTCCCAAGAGAGACACCCCAGGACGAGGTCACCACGACTTATTGTAAAGGTGACTCGATAGCTTGCCTATCGAGAGTTAAATATATTTGAGACATAACTTACAGAGAAAAGACACTTTTCAAAGACTATAATTTTCTTTAAACTATAAATGAGACCAACTAAGAGTTTACTGTAATATTGAATATCATATGTTGTAACGCATTATATGTAAATGTAAATTATAATCACTTTAATTAATAATACCATTCTTCAAATGGTAAATGAAGTCTTGCAAGCAACTAGATGAACTTAAAAATACTCAGAAGTCTTTGCTATAGATATATTTAAAGTAAACTCGGATCCGAGGTAAAAAGTACATAATCATTTTGATCCCTAGTTTTTCTGAAAACCATTTAAATATTTTAATCTAATTAATTATGTCATGGGATCTTTTCATATCAGTTGTTAATAAAGAGAAGTCATCTTATTACACATGAAAATGAGTGCATAAATCAGTGAAATACCTTCCCTTGTTTCCTAATAATTAGCGTAAGTAATTTGTTCAATTATGTTGAGTTTAATAACAGTTCGTTACAACGTAGGCAGCCCATGTAATTGGCAGGTGTCAATTAAGATGGGTTCCCTGGATTTGTAACGTGGTAAAAAACGCAGTTGGTTTGTTTATTTTTCCTCTTTTCTCCTTCTTCACCTTCAGTATATTTCATTTATATCTTGGTTTTCCACCTTCTCCTCTGGGTTTATTTTATTATGTTGTATTGATTCATTCAATTCCTTCAATTTGTTTCATTGTTGTTTGGTTTTGGTTTTTTCCCTTCTTCATTTTATTTGGTCAATCACTTTCTTATTTGTTTTCGTCTTTTCCCTTCTTCTTTTTGTTCTTTTTGTTTGGTCAATCACTTTCTTATTTGTTTTCGTCTTTTCCCTTCTTCTTTTTGTTTCTTTTTATTTGGTCAATCACTTGGGTTAGGTCATGTTGTTGTTTGTCGTGTCATCGTCATTTTATTTTCTTTATATTAAACATTTTATTTTATACGAATTACTTTTTTTTATATTCAGATTCATCTTTTTTATCCCTTGTATTGGGGTGGCTTATTTGTGTTGTAACATAATGCCTCTCCTTCAAAATTGATCATTTTGATAAAACACTATCATAGTTTTTTATGAAATTATCAATTATATATTATTTTTCCTTTTCTTTCTTGTTCATTTCTTCCTTCTTATTTCTCTTCTTACTTGATTCACTCCTTTTTATTTAGATCTGTTTTTACTTAGTGCATTCTCCCTTTTATAATATTTTTCCTAACTTTTAGTAGCTGGTTTCTTCCATTACTACTCATTTTTTCTGAGACCAGAAGAACATCATCTGTGCTCAGTTAATTTGATTGCTGGACCTATTCTCAGTCAATCTTAAATACCTTTTTTGTCATCTTGTGACTTAAATTAATAATAATAATATTTTTTGGGATTGTCCACTTTGTGGTTTGTTTTTAGATCACTTTAGCCTTTTACTCATTCTTCCTTCCGCTGTACCTTTGCTATATACGGTTATTTACTCATACAGTTGATTGTTTTTTATTTATTTAGTTGTTAACTTCATCATTTCTAACTTTTCATTAGTTTGTTTTTCTTTTCTTCTTGTGATCATTTTAATTATCTTAGACATCTTTTTTTTCTTTTTCTTGGTTGTTTACCAATATTCTGCTTTAGCCATTTGCTGTATATTTGCTTTTTTTTTTCTTTGAATACATTGAATTCATTATAATTTTAGGTATTTGTCTTAGCAAGTTCTGCTTGATTTTATTTTTGTTTATTTTATTTTGTTTTAAATATTATTCTGAATAATTTTAGTAAGTTTGTTGTTCTTACTTTATAGGAATTTTTGTAACTTATTCCTTATTTTAATATTTTTATATTAGGCCTCATAAGTCATCAAAATATTGTTGTAAGTTGTGCTCACATATTTTTTGAATTTTGGTATTTCTTTATTTGTTTATTATAGGTTATTTTTCTTCATAAAACTTTTTTATAGAAGCTTAATTATACACTCCTTTTCTCTTTTTGGTGGTTATGTTACTTATTTCATAAGTATTGTTACCATTGTCCTTGGTAATGACATAAGGTCCTATGTATAATAATAACAGTTTCTTTGTTATACCTTCAATCGTATTGGGTAGTTCACGGTTCTTTATTAATCCTCTTTCTCCTTCATTATATTTAATGGTTTTAAGTTGGTTTTGAGAATACTTTGCTTTTTGTTTCTCGATTTTTTTCTATTATTCGGCTGTACCATTTGTTTTCATCATACGGGTCTTGTGGGTTGTTCGGAAATTCTGTTAGTTCCTGTATATCTCTATTGGGTTTCCTTCCAAACATCATTAAATATGGGGTGTTCTCAATAAAATGGTGATAACTTATATTCAAAAATACTTCGGTTGAAGTTAAATATTTCTGCCATTCCTTTTGATTATCATTGCAATACGTTCTCATTTAATTCGTCTTAGTCGTTTAGTCATTTCTTGTCAATTATTCTCAAGTTTTTCCTTTAAATATCATTTATGTTTCTTGTTTTGGTTATTATTAATTGGTTTAATTAATTTAATGCTCCTTCATTTCCATTGGTTTGCTTGGTCATAACTCTGCAAATCCATCCCTTTTCTCTGTGTTCATCTTCACTTTGTTTACCCATGATCCATCATTTCCTCTGCACTTGTGGTTCAGATAATCTTGGTGTGTATAACTATTTCTGTCCGTGTGAAATAGGAATCTTCTACCTTGTACCACAATTCTTCTAATACCATATGTTCCGTAGTATCAATGTCTACCTCATTCACTATATTATGTTGTTTATTAATCAAAGAAGTTAATTGTACCTCCCTCATTAATGTTATCATTGGTTTTTTATTTTGCATTTCCAACTCTGGTGCGCTCCAGTGTTTTAGAGACCTTCTTGATTTGTGACACACAATTTTGTTGAGAGTCCTTTCACTTTTGGGTAATTTCCATTTTCTTATTGATTTGCTGAAGTTTTTCTCCGCTGGTTTGTTGCGAATCCCTTCTATTTTTTCCTTTAAGGTCCTCCTACAGTCTTTATATTTTATTAATTTGCTTTGGTCAGTAAGGGGTAAATTAAACACATCGATTAGTCCATACTTCATCATCTTTAACTCTTCTCTTGTTTTTATTAGTTTCTTTTTATATATTTTTCCTATTTCCTTTGTTTTCTTAATCTTCTTAATTATTCGATTCTTCTTTACTCTTCTACGGTTGGTTTTTATGTACTTAATTTTCTCATTGTTTTTGTTATTTTTATCCTCAGAAAACAATATACTTTTGTCTTCTTTATTCTTTATTTCTTCATTGATACCGTCAGAAGTGTTGTCTAGTGTTTCATTCAATGGTGTGAAACCACTATCTGTTGTTTCATGAAGTTGATCTGCTGGGTAACTTGTTTCTTCCCATTTCTTATTCATCCCCGTTTTGGTCTGCTTGACTTCTTCACGATGCCCTATTAGTATGTATCTTAATTCTCCCTTCAGTTCTTCATGACTTTTTTGAATGTCCTCCTTCAATTGCTGTTGTAAGGTTTCTTGATTCTTCCTTAAGGTATTGCTGTGTTCCTCCATTTTCTCATTGATTTGTTGTTTTAGTGTCTCATTATCATCTTCGATTTTATTGTTCAACGTCTCTATATCTTCCCTTATTTTCTCCTCCATCTGGTCTATTTTTTCATCGAGTTTTTCGTTTAATTCTTCATTGTTTCTGTCTAATTTTTCATGTATTTTCTTATTATCTTCCTGGATTTGGCCTATTTTTTCATTCGTTTTCTTATTATCTTCCTTTTGTTTCTTAAAATTTTCATCAGTTGTCTCCTGGTTTTTGTTCAATTGTTCCATCATCATCCTCATCATGTTCTCCATCCTCTCCCCTTCGGTTGACGTAGCCTTGTCTGGTTGGTCTCCGACAGTTACTTCTACTTCCGGTTCAGGTTGTGTTGGATTTTCCGTTGGTCCTCCTGGGGATCTTCTTCGATCATTTCCCCAATCATTTCTTCAACCTCTTCCATTTCTTCATCGTTAGTACCTTTAGTTCCCTTTTTTGTTTGATATCTTGTAACCATTGAATGTCTCATAATCGCTGCTAGTCTTCTTTTCTAGCCTCACCAGTTGGTCGCCAATTTGTAACGATTCAATGTCTGCCTTCTTTAAAGCCCCGCGATGGAAGCCAATCTGTAACGGTAAGACTCTGTCGTCTCTATAAAAAGGTGTATAGGTAATGTGTTCGCCTCACACTGGTGTCGTTACTTCAATCCTTGCGCTAACGAAGTCCGTCGCAATGTTTTAATTACCAGCAGAACGCAGTAGTAACCTTACCTGTTTTTAAATAGGGTTTTGTGAATCCCGGGTGGCGCCAAATTGTATATTAAAAACAATTAAACTTATTAAATAATGTGTTAAAAAGATGTTCTCAGCGATGACGGCCGGGGCATTCAAATTTATTCCCGCCTGTTCGACCTCCTGAATCGAGTAGGTAGTTTGTTGAATTGCAGCGTGAGCGCTGGCCGTCAAATCTAGTTTTTGTTAACAAGCACAAATAATACAATACACTCCCTATAAAATAAAAACAATGGTTACACTTTGTACTAGTTACTTTAATTATTGATTTGTAATGTTTCAGTCTGACAAGAAAATTATACTGGTTTATTAATAAATTTGCACCGACATTAGTTATGAAACAATTTCTCTCAGGTTGACGAAATCGATTTTGTAACGAGTTATTCAGTCCAGTAAGGCAACTGTTTTGTTTAGTTTACAATTGTACTCGTTCAAAATCTGGAGTTTTTTTGATTATAAGACAAATATCAATTATGATTACAATAAAAAGTACATTACCTTACATTATTTGTACTTAAATAATAAGGTGTTTGGTTATAATTTGTTCTGTAGTGTAGTTAAGTGTGTTTCTAAAGTTCGTATTCGATCAACAGGTTATATTCTAAGTTAACAAATTTTCAGTGTTTTATTTTTCTTAATTAATCTTTGAAAGAGAATATACGGTTTATAGTGAGAGTTCAATTTACTGTGAAAAATATTTAGAGTGAGTTTATTCCTGGAATTTGGGTAATTCAATTACACTTATCAAATCAGGCGACTTGGTATAAACAGTCATCAGTCAAAAAGGTATTTGGGCTGCATTAGTCATCAATTTTCAGTAATCTTGGGGCTTAAGTATGTCTTGCATCCTTTTCATGTTAGTTGTAGACGGTTTTTTCATTTAATTCTTGTGTAAAATGGTCCTTGGCATCAGTTAATCATCATGGTACCTCGTCTTCTTCTTATTGGTACATAATTTTGAATTTTGATTACTTTTATACGTTTAAAAATGAAAATTTAGGTCAGTCAACATTTGGCGTCTAATCTTGACAAGCGTCACTTTACGAATCTCAGAAATTAACGGAAAAATTCGTAACCAACGTGTGTTGTCACGGTTACAAGCTAATTCTGATTGGTTAATCTTGGCTTAGTACCATTGTTATCAAATTTGAATTCTTTTTCAAAATAGCTGTATATCTTCTGATTGCTTATATTCTTCTGTCTTCCTCCCTACATATTAAATATTATCACTACTGTTAGTATTTCCTTTCAAAGATTGTTTTGATACCACATAAGGTTGTGTTCTATAATATATTAACTTTTGTATAATTATGTTAACATTTGTTAATTACATTTCTTTTTTAATTTAAGTCCTTATTCTAACATTTTGCTTTTAATATGCTTTACAAATTATCCTTGGTTGATTACTCGCCTCGGATTTGTTAAATTCTTTGTTAATTTGTTACAATTTGTGGTTGTTTGTTTTTTACTGTTAGGCATTTCCTAGGCCTAAGTAGTCATTGCTTGTATTTACTTATTTCCTACAAATTACATTTCATTTTAACCTAATGAGTTTTGTTTTGTTATTATAATTGGTTGTGTTATTTGTTGATGTTTTTTGGATCTGTTTTTTGTGTTCTATTTCTGTTTCTTGTATGTTACTATTATTTTACACATCATGGATTGCTAATTATTTACTAACCGATTTTCTCGTTTTCTAAGTTCTGCATGTTTATTTAATTTGCCATTGCTAACAATATGGCTCTTACTTATTATCTTTTATCACATAAAATATAACATCTAGGCCTATGGTCTGTATAATTCTTCCAGCCATATCCTATTCATAAATTTGATTAAACAATTATTTAACAATTATTATGTAGTGTTAGTTTACAATTCATTTCCTTTTATACTATTTCTTGGGTGTTAAACAACATCACACCTTTTGAATTAACTTAAATAATCATCCCTTATAACATGGGGTGTTTATTGATTTTGTTTTTAACTTATTATTTTTTTACGTAATCTTTACTTTCACTCCATGATAACACTATCTGTTTCCTCTTTCATGGGATTCTCCCTTTTAACTACAATTGTATTCAATTAAACTTAACAATAAGATTCTTTTTTAATTAATACTGTTATCATCACTCTTCAGTGTTCATTACTTCTTAATTAATTGTTTACATCTAATACTATTCTTAATTACTAATATAGTTCACCATTACTCATTTAGTATTTCTTATTGATTTACTAAGTGTTTTTTCTATCCTTCACTACTTTTCATAATACTATCATTTACACTATTCTTATTTATTCACTACCTTCACTTTTAAATTATCTATTGTTTATTATAATTTATTTCGTGTTTTTTCTTTATCACTTTACTTTGGGGTTTTTACACTTCCACTTTTTCACTCCTTAAATGTTTTTATTTTAAGTGTTTCTAAATGGTTAATCCCTGTAATTACTTTCTCTTTCTAATTTACTACCGTTTTTTTCTCACTACCTTACTATCTCTTTCATTACAAATATCATTAATAATATTAACAAGTTTATGTCTCTATCGATTTCATCATCACATCTAACTCTAATTTGTGGGTTAGTGTATTTTTATTTCTAATAGTATTTAATTGGGTTTCATCACATATCAGTTACCTTTATCAATTGATAATAATATTTATTATTTACTTAGGTTAGTTATTGGTTTCATTTCCAATATTACATTTGAGTGTACCATTTCTCCTGCTTGTATTCGATATTACTTGTTTGTGCCTTATCACTGGGTTTAATTTTATTTCCCTTTATCGTCGGTTTGTTTCTTTTTCCTCTTTTCTCCTTCTTCACCTTCAGTATATTTCATTTATATCTTGGTTTTCCACCTTCTCCTCTGGGTTTATTTTATTATGTTGTATTGATTCATTCAATTCCTTCAATTTGTTTCATTGTTGTTTGGTTTCGGTTTTTTCCCTTCTTCATTTTATTTGGTCAATCACTTACTTATTTGTTTTCGTCTTTCCCTTCTTCTTTTTTTCTTTTTGTTTGGTCAATCACTTTCTTATTTGTTTTCGTCTTTTCCCTTCTTCTTTTTGTTTCTTTTTATTTGGTCAATCACTTGGGTTAGGTCATGTCGTCGTTTGTCGTGTCATCGTCATTTTATTTTCTTTATATTAAACATTTTATTTTATACGAATTACTTTTTTTTATATTCAGATTCATCTTTTTTATCCCTCGTATTGGGGTGGCTTATTTGTGTTGTAACAATATATATATATTCAATCACTTTCTGCTACAGTCCGTTTCTTGATATATATAATACATTTAATATTTATAATTAAATTTACCTCAAAATGTTATTTTTCTATATGGAACATGTTTCGAGAGTTCCTGTTCTCTCATCTTCAGCCTTGGCGATCTTGTTTCTGGTGAAGTATTTGTGTGTTGACTGCTAGATGCAATTAAGGTTGTTTGTTGGTCTTTGGTATTTTAAAGTTGTATTATTGTGTGTGATTGTGGTATATGTTTTTGTATTTTGTGTATTTTCGATGTTGAGTGCTTTGAATATTGTGTCATGTTTTGTATTGATTTGTATTTGTTCTGGTATTAGTTTGTTTTGTGTTTTATGTTTGTATATTTGTAAATTTTCCCAAATGTTCATTATGGTGCCTTTGTGTGGTATATGTTTTATTAGTGATGAGCCGCTCATCACCAATGACATCACAACACAATTTTCAACTTTCCGAATTTAACACATTTTACAAGTTTGACTTCCTTAAAAAAATTATAAAAAAACTACAACTTACCTGGATGACCGGCTCACTTGCTCACTTGAACCAGGAGAGGCCTCCTAGTGGAAGAATGGCCACATGCTGGGGAACCATTAGGTAATTGGACCAATGAGGTGACCTCAATTTTCAAATTCCGCATATAACAAATTTATTGATTCTATAAAATTTTGTTTTCCTTACAATGAGAGATTTCATAGTATCCAGGCTGTGAAAGTATTCTATTAGAAATATATAAAATCTGTAAAATATCTAAAATATATTACATGGTATTCAAAAATAACCATGACATGCAACAAGCCTTGACAGTACATTTTTAACCTTCACCAAATAGAATTTCCCAGTTGGAAATAATTATATGAACATTAATAAATACAAAGAATAAATCCAGAGGTATTCGAAATCCAATACATTTAATAACAATAAGTCTTTTTTTTTTCTTTTACAGTCCCCCCCTCTGGTTGTACTATAAACAATTTTAATAATATAAATAATTTTATAAACCATTTAACGAACAATTTTACCCTACAACAATTATTACAGCCACAACAATTTAAACAATTATATTACACAACAACTTGCGCCCTCTGAAATCTCAATCACAAGCTAGGAAGGAGAATCATATAATGAGTAAGGTAGAATTTAAACATGTGGTAGGTAATTATGTACTTAGTGTGGAGTTCACAAGTATGTGTGCTCAATTTTCCTTAAACTTGTATAAACTTGTGTAGCACAATGGCTTGCTGATTTCAGAGTGTACACCATTAAAAAAAAATCAAATAATCAGGTATATATCTCTCAAAAATGTAACAATGTTTTGTGCATACACCCAGGTGTATACGAAGGACTAGATGCATAACACTATTTATACATACTCATCACTCAACGATTAAATATAGTCCTTCAACATGTTTGGAACTGAACCAACGTTATTAAGTCTATTAGAATTATGAATATATACATATACAAAAGAATTTTAACAGTGACTGTACATTGATAGAGAATTAAAATAAATACTAAATCCCAAAGTGGAAATTTCATCTTGTACAAAAGTTCAGTCATTTCTATTAACATGATGAATACTTCTGAATTACAGTTCTAGTACATATTATGGCAATTGTATGTGATCTGCAGCTCTTTTGATATACAAATTTATACGTTCCAATAAAAGGCAGACACAATATAAGTTCAACACAGATTATAGACAAAATGTATACTGGACATTACATGCTTTTCACAATTCATACACAAGACATTTATATGAACAACACTGAATAATACTGAGAGAGATTAAGGAACTCTGGCTAGATTTCACTTCACTAGGCACATGGGCACACAGGCCAAATCCTAACACATTTTCTTAGGTTTTTTTTCTTTTTTTTTTTGTGTGTAAAAAAAAATTTTGCACATAAGGAATTACTGTCACTACTAGCAGCATGAGAAGCTGACCTCCACATTTAAAAGAAATATCATAAGCCAGTCAAGTTCAACAGACTTTTCTTTTAAAAAAAAAAACTTGCGTTCAGGAAAGAATTTGCAATGACTACGGTAACCTGTGTATTCCAGGTATTCAGTGAAGTAAAAAAAACACATCCAGAATTAAAGCAACTGTTTTTCTTTTTTTTTTTTTTAAGAACTAGCCCGGCCTACACTTGACCCAAAACACAAGTAGTGCAAAAGCACCTCCTAGGAAAAATTTAATAATTTTCATTTTTGTATACCTGTCCGATTTTGCACGAGCACAAGCTCAGTCGGAGTTCCTCAATTTACTTACACATTACATCTTGGTCTCACACAGGATCACAGTTGCCAGGCCTGAGACCCCTTGGCACACTTTTTTCTTAGCCTTCCATAATCAATTTAAAAAACCCCGGCATTAAAAATGAAACAACAAAATACTTTTCCAGATGCTGACCTGTAAGACAGCTCACGGCATGAACAGCTGACAACCACCACGAGTCTACAACACGCCTCCCGTCCTCTCAACGACAAACACCGCTCCACGCCGCGGGAATGAAAAGTCAAGTTGTCCAAAGTCTCTCATAGATAGCGTGAGCGTCCGATATCACGCGACAACATAGATGACTGCATCTATTGCCCAGATTCGACTTAAACAAATTCGTGAGTTGCCGTAACACCTGTCCTAGTTACGGCACAGTGATACATTGGTTATGTCTGGGAATTCGTGTCCTGTGTTTATTGCATGTGTGGCTAAATTGGATTTATATATTTCTGGTTTTTTGTATGCGTTTAGGTGTTCAAAATAACGTTTTTTTCAGCTGTTTTTTTGTTTGTCCTATGTAACATTTATTGCAATCTTGGCATTCAATTTTGTATACACCATTAGTTGTTGTATTATCTTTGTTGTGTGAACTATTTAGAATTTGTAATTTATTTTTATTAGTTTTGTCATTTTATTATTTATGTATGTGAATGTGGCCCATTTTTTGTTGTTGTTATTATTTATGTGTTGTTCATTTTGATTAATTCTTAATTGTTCAGTTTTTATTTTATATTTGATTTTATTTTCTATTTTGTTCACAGTATTTTTATTGTATCCATTTTCATAACCAATTTGGTATATTATATTTCTTTCTTTGTCAGTTTCTTGTTTGTTTAGGGGAATTTTGTACATTCTGTTAAATTGCGAATAGAGTGCTGCCATTTTATGTTGTGGTGGGTGGTCAGAATGGTTAGGTATAATGATGTTAGTGGAAGTTGGTTTTCTATATATTGCATATTGTATGTGGTTGTTGTATCTTGTGATGGTTATGTCTAAATAGTTGATTTTGTTATGTTTTTCTTTTTCTTCTGTGAATTGTATTTTAGGGTGTATGTTATTGATTTGATTTGTTTCAGTATGTTCTCTGCTTTTGTTTTATAATATTTTGTATTTTTGTGTCTATGTGTTGTAGGAATATTTATGCTATTATGCTTGATAATGGTGATCCCATTGCTAAACCTTCTTGCTGTTGATAAATTTTGCTATTAAATTCAAAGTAATTTTGTTTTAGTATTAGTTGGAGGCTATTTTTTATTTCGGTTATATATTGTTTGTTTTCATTTTGTTATTTAAGTTTGTTTATTATTATGCCTATTGTTTCTTCTACTGGGATGTTGGTGTACATGTTTGTGATATCATATGATGTGAAAATGTATTTTCATTTATATTTATTATTTTTAGTTTGTCTATTAATTCATATATATTTTTTATGTTATGATGGTTATTTGTTAGATGGTTATTTTTTAGTTTTTGTGCTATTATTTTTGCTATTTTGTATGTAGGAGCTTTTTTGAAGTTGATTAATGGACGTATTAGGTTGTTTAATTTGTGTATTTTTATTAGGCTATTCATTTTAGGTGGTTCTGGATTATTATTTATATATATATATATATATATATCTGTGTTTTTCATGTTGAAAATGTTTGTAGTTGTTTTTATTAGTTTTATTGTTTGTTTAAGACAGTTTTCTGTTGAGTTTTTGTTAAGTTGTATGCAATTATTATTATGATTAATGATCATTAATAAAGCAGACTACATTAAAAAAACCGAAGACTTCATCAACAATAATAATAATAATAACAATAATAACATACACCCTAAAATACAATTCACAGAAGAAAAAGAAAAACATAACAAAATCAACTATTTAGACATAACCATCACAAGATACAACAACCACATACAATATGCAATATATAGAAAACCAACTTCCACTAACATCATTATACCTAACCATTCTGACCACCCACCACAACATAAAATGGCAGCACTCTATTCGCAATTTAACAGGATGTACAAAATTCCCCTAAACAAACAAGAAACTGACAAAGAAAGAAATATAATATACCAAATTGGTTATGAAAATGGATACAATAAAAATACTGTGTGAACAAAATAGAAAATAAAATCAAATATAAAATAAAAACTGAACAATTAAGAATTAATCAAAATGAACAACACATAAATAATAACAACAACAAAAAATGGGCCACATTCACATACATAAATAATAAAATGATAAAACTAACAAAACTATTTAAAAACACATAAAAATAGCATACAAAACTAATAAAAATAAATTACAAATTCTAAATAGTTCACACAACAAAGATAATAAAACAACTAATTGTATATACAAAATTAAATGCCAAGATTGCAATAAATGTTACATAGGACAAACAAAAAAACAGCTGAAAAAACGTTATTTTGAACACCTAAACGCATACAAAAAACCAGAAATATATAAATCCAATTTAGCCACACATGCAATAAACACAGGACACAAATTCCCAGACATAACCAATGTATCACTAATAAAACATATACCACACAAAGGCACCATAATGAACATTTGGGAAAATTTACAAATATACAAACATAAAACACAAAACAAACTAATACCAGAACAAATACAAATCAATACAAAACATGACACAATATTCAAAGCACTCAACATCGAAAATACACAAAATACAAAAACATATACAACAATCACACACAATAATTCAACTTTAAAATACCAAAGACCAACAAACAACCTTAATTGCATCCAGCAGTCAACACACAAATACTTCACCAGAAACAAGATCGCCAAGGCTGAAGATGAGAGAACAGGAACTCTCGAAACATGTTCCATATAGAAAAATAACATTTTGAGGTAAATTTAATTATAAATATTAAATGTATTTTATATATATATATATACTGTATTGTAATAACACGCGATTTCGTGTGTTTATTACTTTTTATTGTGGTTAATTATTTTCTTTAAAGCCCCACGTTTGTGTGCCAAATTTGTTATATAACTTTATTTCGTGTGTTTATTAGCCACACATTTGTTGCGTCAATTTTGTAAGATAACAAGATTTTTCTTCAAAATTATAAATCTGTTATATAATTCCAAACCACAAATTGTTTCTTCTTTATTTTAACAATTTATTTTTTTATTTTATCTTTTGTTTCCCGATTTAGGCGCCAAATTGTTTTGTGATTAAAACAATTAAAATTACTCACTTTTTATTTTATTTATTCACCTTCTCTTTATTGTGTTTAGTCGACTTACCTTTTAAATAATTCAATTCGAATTCCGTTCCTAAAAATAATTGTTACCAACTTCTTTTTTGATAAAAAAATTCACCTTTTGCTGTATGAAGAAATAAAATATTGTTAACATATCAGTGTTTGTAGGTTAAGTGTGTTGTGAGGATTATTACACTTCCAATAAGTCAAGTCTATCACCATGGATTAATAATTTAATAGTAATATAAATTAATTATTACAAGTTCTTTACAAGTGAATAGTGAAATATAGTTTATGTGTGATTGAAAATGTGTACAAGTGTATTATAGTTTATTATACTGATTAGTTTTTATAATCTGATATTATACTTCTCATCTTCCTTCAATTATTAGGTTCAACACATAATTCACTGTTTTTGAAATTATTCTCCTATTTTACTTTCAAATCCTTTCTTCTCTGAGTCTAATAATGAACTATTTTTTCATGTAATATTTTGGTTGTCAAGGCAAAATGTATATAATTCCTATTGGTTGAAAATTTTTTGCATTGTTAAACATGGCTACTGTTTTTGATACAAATTTAACAAATATCTTTAAATTAGTATAATCTTTTTACACTATTTTTAATCCTAAAGATAATAACATCATTGTCTTGCTTTCTTTACATAAATTAATTTGAATTCAAACATGAATGATTTCTGTCCAATACTTACAGAGTTACAATTTCAACAATTTTGTTTTCTATCATTAATTAATTCAAAATTAATTCTTTTGTATACATTTTGTTTCTCTAAAACTATATAATCAAACCTAACATGATAATATACATGGTACGGTACCATTAATTTCTACTCTTTTAATATCTAATTTTCTAAAGTTCTTAATGTTACTATTGGCTTTTAAGGCCTAGTTTTTCTGACTTTCTTTATACATTTATTATAATATATTCCTTTGTTTTTATTAACCTTACACACCTTACAATGCAAATACAACCAACGAACTAAATCAACTAATACACAACATTTGATTAGTCATAATCATTTTCAAACATAATACCGTATAACTCTTTTTAAACATTTTATACAAATACCATTCTTCAATACATAACATACACACTTTATTTTACTAATAATCATTCATTAAGCATTTTTTTACTTTTATATTTTGTTTTTAGTATTTCACAGTATATCTTATCCCTTCTTTTATTAAGTATTAGTTACTCTTAAAATTATATTTTGTTTCTACTACTGACTTCCAGTTATTATAACATTCATGGTTTCTATACACTCTTTATTTATAGCACTCACTGTTCACATTCCTTTTATTCCCTTTAAACTAATCACATATCTGAACCTACCATTAAACATTGTACATTTATAATAGTTTTATTCTTTTATATTCTATTAGCATTACTATCATTATCATTAACTAATTTACCTCTATATCCCTAGAGTTTTACATGAAACGATTATTATTTTCTAATTCAGACTTTTTTATCTACAGCTTTGTACTTCCACTTTTGTTTATCATATTCTTATTATGTGAAAAGAGGTTGGGGAATGATCATGTTAAATCTGTTTTTCACTCACACCACCAATCAATTGGGTATTGTCTTAGTCTGTCTTTGTATAGTCCATATGTTGATATTGATTCTATTTTCTAAATTCTGTCCATCAATTCGTTCGTTGTTTCTAATGGTAATTGTTTTATCGTTCCGTTACCTTATGTCACGTTACAATATATATATTGCAACAATACATATATTTGCATATTTGCCCAGGGCGGTATGTTTATAAATATTTAGCATAGAAAGTATATAATGAACACTTTTTAACAATATTATGCATGCTCATAGTTGTCAGATACCGTAAACCTCCCCCCGCATGAATACAGCGCTTGTGTGTTTGTGTGTGTGTAATGCAAGCTACGACAGGAAAATATGGGGTGATGCTACGGCTGTAATCACGTTTTAACCGGATAAAAATAAACTAATTAATACGTTTTAAACCTGTGAATGAAGACTTACCCAAATTATAAAGACACCATTACATTAAGGAATTTTTAATGAATAAGGTGATATAAAAATTATTGCAAAATGTGCAATAATAAAGAAGCTGGGTAATTTAATGTTAATTACTACTATAATTAAATAGTAATTAATAAGTGTGTTATATGTGTGACCAGGAAAAAATTACGCAATGATATCGCTCGTGCTATGAGTATGTTTACAAAATCGCAAAAATGAACCAAAAAGTGATTTGTAATTAAAAGGATGCTTTGCACAATAGTGACAATATCTAACAGGTCGAAAACAGTCCTGGACATGTCAGATCGCCGTCCAGTATAAATACCACCGGCAATTTTGGGGTGGTCTCAGACTCAAGAAATCTTCACACGTCACGCTGCCGGTCTGCTGATCGATCAGGACCACACACACTTTACCACACACACCAAGACATATGGAGGAACTCTGGACCATCACAAACAACAACCCGTAGAGACAGAGAACACAGCATCAGCATAATCATCATCATCATCATCATCAAATTCTCAGGATTCAGGACACACACATGCAACGGTAACAGCACGTGATGAATAAACAATTATATTTTTTACTTCCATGTTCCTTAAGGAAATGGAAGTATGGTGATGGCAAAAAAATCGTGTTCGAGATTATTGCAGATTCTGATTGTACTACACTCAAAACATGAAAAAACTCATTTTTCGAAAAGTGTGTGTGTGTGTGTGTGTGTGTGTGTGTGTGTAGATTTTTTTCTATGGCAAACGATAACAGCCGCAAATTCAAACAGAATCAAAAAATTTTTTGCATACAGCCTTTATTTGTAGAGTACCGGTACTCAAGACCTATTATTTTTGGTGAAGATCAGTTAAGGGAAGGGATAGTTACCTGCAATGTTTTTTTTTTTAATCAAGGGTAATTTTTTCTATGGCAAACGATAACAGCCGCAAATTCAATCAGAATCAAATAATGTTTTGCATACAGCCCTGAATTGTAGAGTTCTCAAGATCTGTTGGTTTTGGTGAAGATCGGTTAAGGGAAAGGGGTAGTTTACCTGCAATGTTTTATGTTTTAAAAGGGTATTTTCTATGGCAAACGATAAGAGCCGCAAATTCAAACAGAATCAAATAAGTTTTCGCATACAGCCCTGATTTGTTGAGTACTAAAGACCTTTTGTTTTTGGTGAAGATCGGTTAAGGGAAAGGGGTAGTTTACCAGCCACATTTTTTGTTTTATCAAGGATATTTTCTATGGCAAATGATAACAGCTGCAAATTCAAACAGAATCATATAATATTTTGCATACAGCCCTGAATTGTAGAGTTCTCAAGATCTGGTGGTTTTGGTGAAGATCGGTTAAAGGAATAGGGTAGTTTACCTGCAACATTTTATGTTTTAACAAGGGTAATTTTTTTTATGACGAACGATAACTGCCGCACATTAAAACAGAATCAACTACTCTTCTGCATACCTTTTTGAATTATACAGAACTCAAGGTCTGTTGATTTTGTTGAAGATCGGTTAAGGGAAAGGGGTAGTTTACCTGCAACATTTTATGTTTTAACAAGGGTAATTTTTTCTATGACGAACGATAACTGCTGTAAATTCAAAGAGAATCAAATAATGTTTTGCATACAGCCCTGAATTGTAGAGTTCTCAAGACCAGGGCTGCCCCGGGGGAGGGGGCAAGCTGCCCCGGGCGCCGCGTCAGGGGGGGTGCCACGAGTCGGAGAAATTTGTATTTCGCATATATCATCGTTATGCCATATAATATACTGGCTTGTAATAGTACCAGTACCAAACGCTTTCAAAAGCTTCCAATTACTAGAATCGAATGTTAATCTCTGCTGCCCGCCGCGGTCCCCACTACGTTTGCACGACACTTTGTCTATTCACGCCCTGCAGCCGATTTTACACTGTTTTCTTTGTGAAATTTTGGTAGGTTGACAGCTGACAGTACTCGATGTTGTTTACGTCAAATTTTCAGTAAATCTTTCGTGTTTTGAAGTTTATAAAATTTATTTATTCTATCCAGTTTGTATAAATATTGTTTATTACTTTCTATTTTGTTAGTGTATTATAGTGAATATTAATGTTTATAGTGTGTATAATGTGGATGTTTATAGTGTGTATACATAACCGAGAAAGGTAAGTTAGGCCTACGTGATACATTTAGGCCTACTAATATTTTTCTCATTATTATAATTATGCATATTGACTATTGTATATTCCTAAGCATTTTTTTATTTTTATATTATTATATATTTCTAAGAAATTCTGTCTTTACTGTCGTCTTATATTAGATGATCATCACTCTACACTATAGGTTTTAGTAAAATTTCGCATATATAGTGTATGTTATAAAAACGAGCGTGTAGTGTATATTGTTTTTGTGTTCGTGTGTATACAGTACATAGTATAATGTGTATTTATATAATAATTTTAATGTGCGAGATGCAGGTGTAATAATAGTGAATGCTCAATATTCTCTTTTTAATCGAGTATTTTAAAAATTATTGATCTAAACATGCAATTAATCATTTTTAAAGTGCGCTCTGATAAAGTAATGATTAAAAAAGTGCGCATCGATAAAATAATTGTAAAAAAGAATTAAACGTGAAATTAATACTTTTTTAAAAGTGCGTTTCGATTTAAATTTAAAAAGAATTAAACGTAGATTTAATACTTTTCAAAAGTATTAAATAGAAGGTTAAATCTTTTTTGCGTAATAAAGCGCTCTTTTGGGTTGAGAGCTCATTTTGGAAATTGTATCATTGTTTAACTATAAATAAGAATTAACTCTGTTTTTTTTAACTGAAAATTATTATGTTATGCCTAATTATTTCTTGCACTGCCAACTATGAAAGTCCTTAACCTATTCAATGAGGATTGTGACATTTTTTTCTTTTCCAGTTATTAAAATAAAATGAAGATCTTACACTTTTGACTGAATTTTGGTTGAACAATATATCCCAAGATTTCAAATAAGAAAAATGTCCTCAAAGCAATCAGGGGCTCAAAGGCAGAAAATGGGAAGGGAAGCTGAAGCAGCCCATGAAGTACTACTTAGTTACATGAAGTACTGTTCCTAAATTAACAAGTTTTTTTATGCCCACCTCGTCTTCATCTGTAGCTCTGCCAAATGACGAACTGCATTGTAATTCAACTAATAATGTAGAATCTCACCATTCCAAAAATTTCAGTACAAACAAACAAGATGCTCAAGATAATCCACTGACAGCTAAACATGAAACTACTCATACTTTTGAGGTAGACGATGTTCTCACTGATTGTCAATCTGAATCTATTACTAGTAGTTCTGAACGTCAATTATCCAATGAGCCATCAACTTGGCCTGAGCACCTATCAGTGAGAGAAAGAGACATTATTGCAATGATGGAGCTAATACCTTTTTTGGCAAATGATAAAGAGTACCCACAGATTGACAAACGCCATTTTTCCAATGAATTTCAATACAGAATTGCAGAAAATGGTGAAAGAATTTAACGTAGGTGGCTTGTGTACTCTCGAACGGCAGACACAGCTTTTTGCTTGCCTTGTCGTTTATTTGAACCTTCCATTCAATCTTTTTTTGGAAAGAAAGAGGGATTTAAGAAATGGAGAAAATTTTGTGAACGAGCAAAATCGCACGAGACATCACCTGGACATTTTCTTAACACTCAAAAGTGGATTGATGCCGAGAAAAGGTTGAAGGGAGATAAAACTATTGATCAACAGCTAATAGACCAAATAAATGTTGAAACAGAAAGATGGAAAAGTATTTTAAAACGAGTTATATCAGTAATAATGTTTCTGGCTGAAAATAATATAGCTTTTATAGGATCTTCAACAAAGCTTTTCACAAAGAATAATGGCAATTTTCTTGGCCTCATCTAGTTGCTGGGGCAGTTTGACCCGACAATGAAAGAACACTTACGACAGATCGAAACTAAAGAACAGCGGGTCCAAATGTTAAGCGTTAAAATCCAAAATGAAATTATTAACCTACTTGCTCAGCATGTCAAGGAAGACATCATCAAAAAAAAATACATTCTGCAAAATACTTTTCTGTGATCATGGATTGTACGCCAGATGTCAGTCACAAGGAACAAACGTCAGTAACAATTCGTTATGTTCATGAAGAAAATGAAACTAATGGTAAAATAGTTGTCCAAGAAAGCTTCATAGGTTACACTGTTGCTGAAGAGTCGACAGGTGAAGTACTTGAAAATTCATTTAAACTTTTTCAAACAATGGTAATTGTTAAAAATAAAATAATTTTGTTGCCAGGGAATAAAATTATAATTTTTTCATTTTAATGTAAATTATGTATGAGTTAATATCTTTATATATATAATTCTTCTGTACGTGTGTATGTCACTGAACTCCTCCATGTATAAAATAATATATCGTTCGTGGCAGGTAAGCATATCTCAGTTATGTAATGTTTACGTTTCCATTTTATTATTATGCCTACAGCAATAGAAAGGCAGGTAAGACACACACACACACACACACACAATTTACGTTATTTCTGGCCTCACTCATGTTTATTTTCTTACATTTGCACGCTTTTTAAATGGAAAGTGCCAACAACCATAAACCACCAACATAACGCGTGCAAGCCGAAAAAATGGACATCAATTTGCTTCCTGTGGATTGCTGGGCAGTGTAACTGCACATGTTTACAGAGGAACGATTCATAGACAGACTTTTCATCTTTAGGGAATGAACCCTCTGCAAGATGCTGAGGGTCCATGAGTGACTTCGGAGTGCTCCTTCTTTTTCGCGTGTTTGTTCTGTGAAACATACACTGTAGATTCGCAGCTTTACTCTAAGCAACGCTCAATAGGAAATGTTGAAAATTTTTGTCCACGGTGTACCCTCATTCATACTAAACCTGCTCTGATGTTTTAATTACGGACATCATAATATTAAAACTTTGGAAACTTGAGCACTACTTAATGGAGATCAATCATTAACTTATACAAGCCATTAATTTTATGCATATTTTTTATATATATGTGTACAACGTTATCGGCAACAAAGAAGTAGTTTTTGTTAAAATTCCTTCCCGGGATATTTGGCCGTAGTCCAATGTTTTCTACAAAACCAGACGTTCCGGCAATGCCATCGACTTCCATCATCAGTGAAAATCGAGTGCGATAACGTGAGGTGGTATACGTTAGTGACCACAGTACTGTGGTTAAGGCTGAAGCAGTAAGTAGAAAGAAGTAGTTTCTATGGTAATATTGTCACGATTTAAATTCTAACTGTAATCGTAAATAAAAAAAATTAAGTTTGCGAGCGATTAAGTATTTTTAAATCGCACTATAAAACCTAAACCCCCGTATTAACTCAGTATGAGAATGAGAAGTGATTAAAAAATCCAAAGAAACACTAATAAAAAGGCCGAATTGTAAAAAGTTATTATTATCATAATTAACCCTTTGCTAGTCATCATGCGGTGACCTGTTAATTCCGGACTCAACGTGTTTATCGAGTCGTCTGTAATTTAGGAAGATATAAAAATCATAATGTTTATAATTAGAAATTTGAAGACACAAATAGTAGTTAAAATAACTCACTTAAATTATATATGTATAATTAAGGTATGGTTTTTGGTAATAAGAATGTTAACTTAAATAAAAATAGGAACTATATTGTCGCGGAGTACTTGCCCCTCTCCTTTGTTATGTACCAGTTGAATCGAGAAAAAGACTCGCTATGTTGCCTTCACGCCGTACAGACGTAAGAGCGAGAGCTCTACCAAAATGTATTTGATTTGTTTGTTTTATTTAACTGTAGTATATTAGCTACCATTGCTAAACGTGGAAAGCATTGTGTCATGTATAAATAACATAAATATGTGTTAAGAAGAAGATGTAAAATGTAACACAAAAACAGAACTAGTGGTAAGCAAGATGACGTCTCCCCTTAAGAGGTAACTCCAATTACAACATCACTCCTGAAGATGTGATCTGCAGAAAATTCATAAAGACACGTATACGATGAAGAAGACGCTGCCTAGGACGTCCGTGAATCTACATCTACTTACACCAAAGAAACTTCAATCTCCGCAGTGAACATCCGACCTAATTCTTACCGAAGACACGACCCAGATGACGACGCCGACTACAAGGATTCCCAAGACGGACACCCCAGGACGAGGTTACTACGTTCAATTGTAAAGGTGACTCGATAGCATTGCTATCGAGAGTTAATCATATTTGATACACAACTCACTTCTAAAAGAGACTTTTCAAAGACGATTAATTTTATTTAAAAATTAAAATGAGACAATCTAAGAGTTTACTGTAAAATTCAATTATCATACGTTGTAACGCCTTAAATGTAAAAGTAATTTATAATCACTTCAAGTAAGAATGCCATTCTTCAAATGGTAAAAGAAGTCTTGCAAGCTTCTAGATGAACTAAAAATAATAAGAAGTCTTTACTATAAATATACATAAAGTAAACCCGGATCCGAGGTATAAGAATACATAATCAATTTGATCCCAAAGTTTATGAAAAGCATTTAAATATTTTAGTTTAATTAATGATGTCATGGGATCTTTTAGTAACTGTTGTTAATAAAGAGAAGTCGTCTTGTTACACCTGAAAATGAGTGCATAAATCAGTAAAATACCTTCCCTTGTTTCCTTATACTTATAGTGAGTAATTTGTTCAATTAATTTGACTTTAAATACAGTTCGTTACAACATAGGCAGCCCATGTAATTGGCAGACGTCAGTTAAGATGGGTTCCCTGGATTTGTAACGCGGCAATACGTTACAAAATTGCGCCACTCTGCTGATTTATATAAAAGTTTTGTAAGCATCATGACGCAAACAAAATTGCGCCAATCTGCTTTTATCTAATTTACTTTGCTGTGCTTTGATTAGCTGTAAATAGTAATTATTTGTGTATTGTGTTGTTGCTGTCTTGTAAGAGTAATTGTGTACAGAGTGTCACAAAATTGTGCCACTCTGCTTAATTTATTAGTAAATTAGATAACTCACGGCATTCAGTTATTGATCTATGCACTACATTCCCTGAGTGATGTGAATGTAATTGATGTAACTTTAATTTTCAGAAAGAAATGAATTTGTTTTGAGATACGTAAATGATAGTCAGTATAAATTGAAATATCATTGTATGAAGATATATGCATGTACCTACTTGCATACACGAATTGTAATGCTTGGTCAACTGCTCAGTCTTTAACAGGTTTATATTATGACAATCCAAGACCTGTTGTTTCTTGAATAATGCAGGCTTATCCAATCTGCATAGTATATGTTAGTGTATGTCTGTCGTCACGGTAAAAGAAAAAAAAAATTTTTTGTTAATAATAATGCTCCTGTGTAGAGTAGACCCGGTTAATGACGTGAAAAGAATTTTGTAACTTGAAATTGTTACCAAAATAAATAATTAATTTATTTGGGGAAAGTACATGAATGAATAAAGTCAAACTGTTATAACCGTAATACTAGTGTAAGTTGAAGGCGTGCGTTGTTGAATAAGATTCACCCTAACGTCTGAGCTGGCTTTTCCGGCTATGACCTGTAAAGGAAGCAATCGGTGGCATTGTGTAGAGAACAATACGTGAGCGTAAACCCCCGCATTCTCACGGACACACTGACCCTACCTTTGTTTACTAAATAAAAGAGGGTGGCCTATATTCCAGAAAACAGCTGATCGGCTATTTAACTTTGAAAAATATGTGTGTGTGGAATTTCTGTCTCTCCCTTAGAAGAGAAATTGTTCTTTTCTGAATTATGCAAATTATTTACTCAAGAATTTATCTTATATATGTGATTAATGTATAGTATAGTAGATCAAGTATTTTCACCGTGACGACAATTAAATAATGTAGTGACTTAATAATAATAAATTTATAATAATAAATAAAGTGTGCTAAATAAATATGGTAATTAAATAGAAGATAGTTCTAGGTAAGTTTCTTAAATCTCCCCTAAGTAAATAATAAATAAATTAAAAGAAAAAGGTAAGCTTCTTAGAAAGAAAAGAAAAGTAAATAATAATAAAGAAAGTAAATCAGAATAAGTGAATAATAATAATTGTTTTAAATAATAAGGCTGAATAAATCTTAAGTTAAACTAAATAGTGTGAAGTGTAGCAGTAAATAAGAGAAAGGAAAATAATAATAACAGTGTAGTTGCATATTGTAAACACCCCGGTCGTGGCCAGTTCGAGGAAATAAAGCGTGTTGAGAATTGTAGTAAGCAGTCACCCTCCCTATTGTTCTGAACTGGTACCGAAGTAAACCACCCCTGTGTATTACATTGCTTTGTGTAAAGTGTCTCCCCTTCCGCATAGTTTGTTTAAGAATTGTTAAAGAGATAATAAGAATTATCTTCGTGAAGTTCCGCTTCTCTCTGTAGCATAAGATGTTAGGATTAGCTATAATCTAAAGTGGAGTATGGGATCCTCTTTAGATTATATTAGAAATAAGTTTATGGTATATAATTAAGAGAGAATTATATACGTGTAACGTAACAAGTCACAACGGCGCCGACTGAAAAGTGTAATGATGGGGGCAGAAAGGTGCCAAAGATCATTAATGAGTGCTGAAAGCTAACTGGTGTAGTTAGAGTAAGCCGATGTCAGTCGGGCCACGATATTGTGAGTTACGGATAAGTAGGGATCTTTCCAATCTAAGGTTTGGAAATTAGTATTAAGACTTAAAGTATAAGTTAGCGTGTTAAGAAATGAGAAAAAGGGAATTTCACGGAGGAGAACATTTAAATGAACATGATCATTTAAAGAGAATTAGAGAAAACAAACCGTGCACTAATAAAAAAAAAATTAAACTTCCCACACCGACACCATGCATACTCCAAGTCCCCAACTGTGCGTTAGACTCACAAAAACCCCCGTAACGTGAAACTTAAGCGGTGGAGTATGTGACGATTTAAATTCTAACTGTAATCGTAAATAAAAAAAAATTAAGTTTGCGAGCGATTAAGTATTTTTAAATCACACTATAAAACCTAAACCCCCGTATTAACTCAGTATGAGAATGAGAAGTGATTAAAAAATCCAAAGAAACACTAATAAAAAGGCCGAATTGTAAAAAGTTAAAGCCGAATAATCATAATTAACCCTTTGCTAGTCATCATGCGGTGACCTGTTAATTCCGGACTCAACGTGTTTATCGAGTCGTCTGTAATTTAGGAAGATATAAAAATCATAATGTTTATAATTAGAAATTTGAAGACACAAATAGTAGTTAAAATAACTCACTTAAATTATATATGTATAATTAAGGTATGGTTTTTGGTAATAAGAATGTTAACTTAAATAAAAATAGGAACTATATTGTCGCGGAGTACTTGCCCCTCTCCTTTGTTATGTACCAGTTGAATCGAGAAAAGGACTCGCTATGTTGCCTTTACGCCGTACAGACGTAAGAGCGAGAGCTCTACCAAAATGTATTTGATTTGTTTGTTTTATTTAACTGTAGTATATTAGCTACCATTGCTAAACGTGGAAAGCATTGTGTCATGTATAAATAACATAAATATGTGTTAAGAAGAAGATGTAAAATGTAACACAAAAACAGAACTAGTGGTAAGCAAGATGACGTCTCCCCTTAAGAGGTAACTCCAATTACAACATCACTCCTGAAGATGTGATCTGCAGAAAATTCATAAAGACACGTATACGATGAAGAAGACGCTGCCTAGGACGTCCGTGAATCTGCATCTACTTACACCAAAGAAACTTCAATCTCCGCAGTGAACATCCGACCTAATTCTTACCGGAGACACGACCCAGATGACGACGCCGACTACAAGGATTCCCAAGACGGACACCCCAGGACGAGGTTACTACGTTCAATTGTAAAGGTGACTCGATAGCATTGCTATCGAGAGTTAATCATATTTGATACACAACTCACTTCTAAAAGAGACTTTTCAAAGACGATTAATTTTATTTAAAAATTAAAATGAGACAATCTAAGAGTTTACTGTAAAATTCAATTATCATACGTTGTAACGCCTTAAATGTAAAAGTAATTTATAATCACTTCAAGTAAGAATGCCATTCTTCAAATGGTAAAAGAAGTCTTGCAAGCTTCTAGATGAACTAAAAATAATAAGAAGTCTTTACTATAAATATACATAAAGTAAACCCGGATCCGAGGTATAAGAATACATAATCAATTTGATCCCAAAGTTTATGAAAAGCATTTAAATATTTTAGTTTAATTAATGATGTCATGGGATCTTTTAGTAACTGTTGTTAATAAAGAGAAGTCATCTTGTTACACCTGAAAATGAGTGCATAAATCAGTAAAATACCTTCCCTTGTTTCCTTATACTTATAGTGAGTAATTTGTTCAATTAATTTGACTTTAAATACAGTTCGTTACAACGTAGGCAGCCCATTTAATTGGCAGACGTCAGTTAAGATGGGTTCCCTGGATTTGTAACGCGGCAATACGTTACAATATTTCGTTTCGAAAATGATTTTAAATATAAATCTTAGAATATGGAAGTCATGTATGGTTCTCCATACCGATATTATAAAAACCAGTCTAGATTGGCATGGTCAGGACACAGACAAGAAAACTTCTCTTCTCTGTGGTCAGGACGATTTCAACCGCGGCGGGAGGGGGGCGCCCAACGTAAGCTTGCCCCAGGCACCTAGACCCCTAGGGACGGCCCTGCTCAAGACCTGTTGTTTTTGGTGAAGATCGGTTAATGGAATAGGGTAGTTTACCAGCAACGTTTTGTGTTTTATCAAGGGTGTTTTCTATGGCAAACGATAAGAGCCGCAAATTCAAACAGAATCAAATAATTGTTTGCATACAGGCCTGAATTGTAGAGTACTCAAGACCTATCGTTTTTGGTGAAGATCGGTTAAGGGAAAGGGGTAGTTTACCTGCAACGGTTTTTTATCAAGGGTAATTTTTTTCTATGGTAAACGATAATTTGCAAATTCAAACAGAATCAAATGATGTTTTGCATACAGCCCTGTATTGTAGAGTTCTCAAGATCTATTGGTGTCAGTGAAGATCGGTTAAGGGAAAGGGGTAGTTTACCTGCAACATTTTATGTTTTAACAAGGGTAATTTTTAATATGACGAATGATAACTGCTGTAAATTCAAACAGAATCAACTACGCTTTTGCATACCTTTTTGAACTAAAGAGAACTCAAGGTCTGTTGATTTTGTTGAAGATCGGGTAAGGGAAAGAGGTAGTTTATCAGCAACATTTTATGTTTTAAAAAGGGTAATTTTTTTTATGAGGAACGATAACTGCCGCACATTCAAACAGAATCAAATATTTTTTTGCATGCATCCCTGAATTGTAGAGGACTGAAGGTCTATTGATTTTGGAGAAGATCGGTTAAGAGAAAGGGGTAATTTACCTGAAACATTTTATGATTTAACAAGAGTAAAGTACTTAATTTTTATAAATAAAGTATCCTGATAAGAAGCTCATAATAATCCACTGTAGAAACGTAGATGAAATATCTATAAATGAAGAGGTTAAGTGAACAGGGTGGGGGTAATTTTCTATTATTAAAATTTATAGTTGAAGGTGGAGGGGACAATTTTTTATGTGTACTATATTATCGGCAACAAAGAAGTAGTTTTTTGTTAAAATTGCTTCCCGGGCTGTTTAGCCATAGTCCAATGTTTTCTGCAAAACCAGACTTTTCGGCAGTGGCATCGACTGCCATCATCAGTGAAAATCGAGTGCGAAAACGTGAGGTGGTATATGTTAGTGACAACAGTATTGTGGTTAATGCTGAAGCAATAAGTAGAAAGACGTAGTTTCTATGGAAATATTCCATTTCGAATATGATTTTAAATATAAATCTTAGAACATGGAAGTCATGTATGGTTCTCCATACCGATATTTTTGATAAATAATGTATCCTGATAAGAAGCTCATAATAATCCACTGTAGAAACGTAGGTGAAATATCTATAAATGAAGAGGTTAGGTGAACGAGGTGGGGGTAATTTTCTATTAATGAAAATTATAGTTGATGGGGGAGGGGAGAATTTTTTATATGTGTACTACGTTATCGGCAACAAAGAAGTAGTTCTTTGTTAAAATTCTTTCCCGGGCTGTTAAGCCGTAGTCCAATGTTTTCTGCAAAACCAGACTTTTTGGCAGTGCCATCGACTGCCATCATCAGTGAAAATCTAGTGCGAAAATGTGAGGTGGTATACGTTAGTGAAAACGTTAGTGACCACAGTACTGTGGTTAAGGCTGAAGCAATAAGTAGAAAAAAGTAGTTTCTATAGAAATATTTCATTTCGAATATGATTTTAAATATAAATCTTAGAACATGGAAGTCATGTATGGTTCTCCATACCGATATTTTTTTTGGTGAAAAGAACTTTCAAAAAGAAAATTATATATGAACAATAAAGACTTTAAATTTAAATAGTAATTAAAGTAAAAAATAATTTAATTGAATAAGAAAATTTAAAAAATACTTATCTTCTGTTATATGTTAAAATCTGGGTGTGTCAGTAGAATTAAATAATAGGTTGAAAGTAAATGTTATTATTTTATTTTTGTTTATAGCAACAAGTAATTTTATTCTTGAGTTTAATATTAATTTTGTGTGTATATGAGTTGCTATTATTATTTAAAAATTGGAGTAAAAGTCAGACACACTGAAAGAAAAAGGGTTTAGATAATTTGTTTAACATGTCTGTTTAGCTAGTAAGATTATATGGTTATTTATTTTAATATGTCATGAATAGCAGAGAAGGTTATATGGTACTTTATGTAAGCTTATAAAAGAGAATATTTTATATATCAAAGATTTAAAATTTTAATATTTGAATATTTCCATTTAACATTAATAAATCTTAGTATGATTATTTTGAAACGGTTTTAATTAATTATTTCATGTCAACAACATCTCACTCCTCTTTGAAGATTATTTAATTATTGTACAACTACATATACTTGACGCAACGAGAATAAAAGAAATCCTGCGACCTGGCCGGTGTAATACACTTTATAGTTGGGTTGAGTACATGGTTATGTATTTGTGCGAATTTTTGAAATACTTGTAACGTTGCAATATATTTTGTTCTGTTTATGTGCGTCTTCATGAAGTACTTATTCTTCATTTGTGCAATTCAAAATTCTGTAATTAGATGCAAGTAAAAATTGTATTCTCTGAACATTTTGATATAGTAATACAATCTTTGTATGATACATCATCATAAGGTAACTGACATAATGTATCTTACCTTAAAAAGTTTTGTTTTTCTTTCTTAATTACAGGAAAAGATGCTAAACAATCCAAAAAACCAGTTGTGAAAGCAGAAAATTTATCAGAAGCAGACGCTGCTGTCATTATACAAAAACGTAAGCACTGTTTTTAAGCATTCTGGCCAGTGACAGTAGTGATATGTGAATGTATCTATAGCAGTTAAAAATAACAAAGAAACAAATCAAAAACAGTGTATAGTAATGTGTGTGTGTGTGTGTGTGTGTGTGTGTGTGTGTGTGTGTGTGTGTGTGTGTGTGTGTGTGTGTGTGTGTGTGTGTGTGTGTGTGTGTGTGTGTGTGTGTGTGTGTGTGTGTGTGTGTGTGTGTGTGTGTGTGTGTGTGTGTGTGTGTGTGTGTGTGTGTGTGTGTGTGTGTGTGTGTGTGTGTGTGTGTGTGTGTGTGTGTGTTACTATAAATGAAACAGTTCATTTCACTATCTACTGCAACATACAACTGCAAGACAAGCCACGATGCAAGTATCAAGACAGGACACCTGTACGTCAAATTATATACAGTATGCTCATGATATTCCAGCCTATGCCTATTGTGGTAGAAGGCCAGGCCAGATTTGGAAAATGCTTGAATTTATGGAGGTCAATGCCCTTATAATCTACTGCATTATTTTGTCCCCAGGCATTTTGTAATATTATTTTAACTATATTTTGTTACTCTGTAATGTTAAAATTTTGAAATATTGTTATACTACACCATATTTGTATTATAACAAAGGGTTTCAAACAAAAACATTGAGCATCCCAGTTACCTCTAATTTAAAAAAATATATTACATCACAACGATTTTAATACGTTTATTTATTGACGTGTGTTAAAGCTTTATGTACATTACATCACATTAAATTCATGTGTGTGCAAGAATAAAGGTTGTAATCATAATAATAATAATTCTATTTGATCGGTTTACAAATCATTTCAATTTTTATTAACACTTTTTTTTTTATTTGTTTTGCGGTTTAGAAACTCATTATTATTTTGGCATTTTTATTACGGATAATTTGCAATCTCAGATTACATGTTAATTTCTTATTTATTTTACGATTCCAAATGATTCGTATTTTTTACGTACCTACTACGTATAATTCGTAGTCTTATTTGACACAAAAACATATTATAAAAATCTTATTTCTAATACATTGTTATAAATTTTCTATACTGCTTTCAGCTAGCTCAATTCTCTTACTGATTATCTACTCTTTTAATTATCTAACTCTTTTTTTTTATTTTACTAATTTCTCTTTGTCACTGCATATACATTGCTTCCTATTAATTTCTCTGACGAGGTCGTCATTTACTACTAACAATTATAGTTTTTTAAATTACAGTTGCTGCTAACTCTTATCGTTACACAGTCTTTCATATTACTGTACTTAATGTACAAACAAAAACATATCTACAATTATACAGTTACTTGACTCATCTTAGAATCGAATTGTTTATTCTTTTTCTCTTTAATATTTAAAGTCTTCTGATTCGGTCTCGGGTTCTGATAAATGCATGGTTATTTGTCACCTTGTTATTTGTGTGGTACATCTGAAGCGTGTCCTCTTCGGTCCTGGATAGTGTAACATGACATAAGATAGTGAAAATACACTAATCTTATATATAAAAATGAATGTTTCTTTGTTTGTCCCGTATGCGTTCCTATACCATTCATCCGATTGCGATGAAACTTTGGTGAGTTGTTGTGCGCACGCCCGCGAATTTTTCTGAATTAGTGGTGTGTTTTCGATGGGGTCCTTTGGGGGGTTCTTTGGGGTCTTCCACATCTCCTCCTAAACCACTGGACCGATTTCAACCAAACTTGGCACAAATATTTTACGCAAAGGGAGAACCAACATAGGATAGGTGTTTTTTCGATGGGGTCCCTTTGGCGGTTCTTTGGGGTCTTCCACATCTTCTCCTAAACCACTGGACCGATTTCAACCAAAGTTGGCACAAATATTTTACGCAACGGGAGAACCAACATAGGACAGGTGTTTTTTCGATACGATCCTCTGGGGGGTCCTTTGGAGTCTTAAAAAACTATTAGATTTGGTTACTATGGCAACCCAACAGAATAGATTCTGTTTTAAATATATTATCGCATTAAATTGAAGACCATGCGAACGAAGTCGTGGGCAACAGCTATTTATTTTTAAGAAACCTACTTTAATTGAACTTTATTAATTAAACTAACATTTTCATTACGTACAACGTGAAACTCCGTAGCGAAGCACGGGTATTCCGCTAGTGATTAATAAACAAAAAAAAAGCTGAAAGTAAGAAGAAATGTTAAAAAACTTATAACTCAAAGATTAATGACTTAATTACGAAATGACAATTGACTAAGGAACTGACGATGACTTGACCCAATAGATTGGAGAAAAACAAGAAAAATAGATTGTAACAAGAAAGAAGGAACCAGAAACCAAATGTAACCAAGAGTATAACAACAATTATTGTAATCCCCAAAATATGACTAAAATATGTATGTAAAACAATGCACTAAAACAATTAGGACATAAATAAGATGTAACCACGTAAACAACAAAAAGTAAGATAGAGATATTATGTATAGTCTATGAAAGGAGAAGAAACATGAACTTATAAATATAAGGTAGGAAGTTAAAAATAACAATACCCAATTAATAATAAACATAGTCAAAGCAAGTAAAAGATACATTGAGCCAAATGAAGGCAATAATTAATAACAAAAAGTGATCAATGTGAATTGAAAATAAAACAATTACTAATGACCAATAACTACACAGTGATATTAAAATAAGTAGACAAACAGTGTGAGAAATATCAAGTGAATGATATAAATAAGTGTATAAATATAAGTAGGTGATAACCAGCTATGTAAATAGCATATGATAAAAAGTGAAAGTGTTAACAAATAAAGAAACCTTCTATGAAGGGAAAAGTGCAGTGAGTGTACAGAGTAAAGTACTTAAGAAGCAGACTGTAATAGTATAGCTAAACAGCCTTTGATAGAACTTTATGTTATTAAATAAGAATGAACTAATTGTACCATTAGTAATTTCGAACAATATATAGTAATAATTCAGTAATAGTAAATAAGAATGATCAAAAAATAAGATGAAAATTAAGTTATTAGAGTGGAAGATAAGAAAGACAGACACTGTATTTTAGTGAAGGAATTAGTAAGTGAAGTATATTGTGTAAGGTACTGTTTAAAATTATTATTATAAGAGTTTCGTTATTGTTTAAAAAACCATAGCATTTATTAACTTATAAGATAAGCAAGGTAGAAATAAGAAACCAAAAACAGTTAGAAGTTGAATTTCAGGTGTGAGCCTGGTAAGAAAATGTTTGTTTTATAATAAGAGGTGTGGTTAGAAGCACCAATGTTTTATTATCTGTTTTTATAACAAAGTTATTCAATGTACTAATAAATAAAGCTAATGAGTTATAAAGAATGTTAAGCATTGTACGGGGAAGTCTAGGCTCTAGGCCTAACATTTAGTGAAGGAACTTTGTAAGTTTAAAAAGAAAACAAAAACCCAGTATCAATTAGAGTATATCAAATGTTTAAGCAGTTAAGTAAGTATACCTAGTACAAAAATGTATAATTAATATCCAGTTTAAAAATAACTACATAAGAAATATAAATAAGAAATTAAGGAAATGTTATTAACTATTCAAAAGTAATCATGAGGGATATCAAAATAATCTTTAACGAAAAAGAAAAACAATGGTGGTCATATAAATGATATTACTACTAATATAAGAAAGAAATCATAATTTGAAGATATTTTATAAATTTAAACCAAAATAAAACGTTAGAATATAACAATGTCATAAGATATTGACCAATGAGAAATAGCATAATTCGAAAGGTAACCATGACAACTGACGCTTATTACATAAAATACCGTTAGAATTCTAATTACTTCATTATTGACTAACGCGGAGGGCGGATGTATGAAGCTCTCGATCCAAAATTAACTTTAAAACTTTAAATTTTACTAAATTTTGAAAGAAGAAGTATAAGAGAAACGTTCTAAACTACAACTGATGAGATGAACCACTATTAAAATAAATATACCATAAAAATCATGGTAAAAACTACAAAGATATCCAATTAACGTAATACACGACTATCCTGAAGGAAGAAGTGGATTTACCTAACTCAACCTGAGGACATCGAACATGTAGGCGAACTGATGGAAGCTGAACTTCGAATTAGAACCATTTGAACGGGAATTTCGGACAATCCAAAGAAGGAGGGACTCCTAGAGGTTTCCTGAAGAAGAAGACGATCCTCGAAGAAGCCACGTCAAGAAATCAATGAGTATAAAATAACAACCTCACTTCAAAATAAATTTTCAATTATCCATAATAACGAACTATAAGTATTTTCACTTCACTGATCATGAAATTGACTCAATAACTGAACTTAAGCAATATGTCACTCGTAATAAAACATAATCAATCAATAAACTTTGAGATTAAATTATAATAATTTTCAAAAACATAACTTGCTGACAAGAATTTAACCAAACCTATTCTAATTCTCATTGCCAATAACTTACTTTGTATGTCTTAGTATATCAATGATTGTGTATTTAGTTTTAAGGAACGTTATAATTTTGTGTATTTATTAGCTGATAATCCAACTTCTGTAGTCAAAAGGACATACTCCCTGAGACAAAAAAATTATTAATTGTAAACAAAATATGTACGCCATAATGGTTTCCTTACATACAACTAAGCAAGCCTAGCGATACCAACTGAGCAATTTGTAAACGCCGGTATTAACATAAATATATGTATTATTCATTAACTGTAATTGAACAGGTAATACCATGAAGGGTTAAATAAATTTTAATATTCCTCAACTGCTGTATGTTTGATTCTTGTAAAACAAGGTAATATAAAGAAATATTGAAAACAAACCATCATCATACTACAGTTCGCGAATTCAACACTGCAAGACAGCGTGAGCCAATGAGATTACGAGGCGGTGAAATTTGAATTGAGCGACGAGAGATACGGTTAGCCAGTAAGTATTGAGAAAAGGTATAAACTGGCTCGCTACACACGATTAATTTTCACAAAAGTAATTAACAAATTAATACCAAAGAATCAACCCACAATTACACAGTTATATTACGAAATATACACAGGTATATTAAGAAAGGGGACATTAGAAATTACCCCACAAACTGATCTAATACAATAGGGATGATCCTCTTCGGTCCTGGAAGTCCTGGAGTTGGGTATTCTAGGAGTCTTGTAGTATCTCGTACTCCGGTTCACTGGATTCTCTCGTTCCTGGTCATGGCCTCTGGTTCCAACTGCTCACTCGAATGGATGTGCAGTCTTGAAGACTCTGGTTTCTGCTTGTGGTTGATCTATGGTAGTTGTTGTTTCTACGTCAATACTTTGGCTGCCATGGTTATCAATCAATTCTAGAAGTTCTAGTTGTTGGACATAGCCTCCAGCTGTTCTGATGATTGAACGAGAATCGAGTTGTAGTTCTTGGACATAGCCTCCGGCTGCTATGATGGTCTGACGAGAAAGAGAAAGATGTTTGCGCGTTCCCGTATTTATACCCAAGGCACCAAAATCATGTCTCGACAATATTCTGCATTTTTTATTCTTTGTATTGTTTAAATTAGCAGCCATCCTTACTATTTCTTTTATGAATTTGCTCACTGCTATAATTTTTATTGTTCGACTAAGCTTTTCGTCATCACTGACCTGAAGATGTCAGTGATGACGAAAAGCTTAGTCGAACAATAAAAATTATAGCAGTGAGCAAATTCATAAAAGAAATAATATTCTGCATGTTTGAAAGTGTTGATAACGACACTCTTAACCCACCTTATTGTTACACTTAATTTGCTCGTCTTCGTGAATTGCGAAGTCTTTGGCACATTATCCAATATTCACTCGATCGGTAATTTCTAGGTGTTCATCATGCACAAACCGTTTTTCCTTATCTTACTTACTCTAATTACTATTGATTTTTAACTTCCTATCATTACACTTTTCATTCGTTTTTCATAATTTTTTATACACTTGTTCGTTATTTTTAACCACACATTTTGGTGTCTTTAGTTTTTGCTACCATGCACACAAGCATTATAAATTAATTTAAATACAATAATTTATATCATTACTGAAAAGGGTGGTGCTTTTCAGGAATGAACAAGTCGCACACATACACCCCTTTTACGTGTGTACACACATACAAAGAGCAGCTGGCGTTAATCACCTGTCCCAACCTGCAAGTCAAGCGTCTCTTTTACAATTTATATTGCAGGCTGAATTCTTATTATTATGAAAATGCATTATTTATTTCTTCTGATCACTTATTTAAATTACTTGGTGCAATGCACAGTACTCAATCTATTTGTACTGTTGCAATATATATATTTTTACGATACCAAAAGCAGCCCAATACAAGGGACGATATACCATAAAATATAAAGTAAAAAGCATACAGCTGTTAACAAACTTATTTATAAACAATCAAGTCCCTAGTTCTGGGCGACATTTGTTAACAAACTCCTCTTTTGCATATTTAGATTTTAATTTATTATTTATTTTAATCGTAATTCGCATTGTACTCACCATACATCCGGTATGAACACGTGCTTCGTCATCAACACTAAACTTACCCATCAGGTCCAGGGCTTCGTTAAACGAAAGGACAGAGACAGTCGGGTTTTCAAATAACAATATCAACTGCATTTAAACAATAAGAGTGGTGGTTTATTCAGATTTTGAAATTATCAACTTTAAATAGACCATGTGGAGTCACCTCTTTTACATAGCTATTTAACAAAATGGCGTCTCTACTGCTTCCGCCGTCTCAGTACATTCACATCTCATTTTAACATCAAATTATCTCTCGAACTACCTTTGTACGAGATCATTTTATTATACTGCAGTATCTATTTTATATTTACTTATTATCTTTACTTGTTTTGAAGAAACAAACACAAACCAACACCTCAAAGTAAGGTTCAGTTACCGGCATCCTTTCACATTCACACACTCATTTTTGCATGACATACATTGGTTATTTGTACATGGTAGATTACTTAGAATTCTTTGAGCTCATTTAGAATTGTTATAAATTTTGAATTTTGGACTTCCCTGCAATGTTGTGGTACTTGTTGCTCCTCAGGCGATTCCCATACTTGTTGGCAGATGTTCGGCCTAACTTACAGTCTGTTTCTGAGTGCACTGAATTTAATCTATTCCATTTTATAACTGTTCACTTGTTCAATTACATTGTTGAATTACATTTTTATAAGTTAAGGCACTTCTGCTGGCGTTAACTTGCCAGCACACAATTGAGCGTGTATACGCTCTCACTGATGGATGAAGACTGGGGTGGATGCTATGCACATTTTGTGTAAGTGTGTGTGCATCGACGTCATTGTCTTTTGTTTCAAACGGCTGGTTTCGCGTCATTGTTGTTACGTCATTTATATTTTTTAATGATGCCCTGCATTGTTGACCAATGAAAAGTATATTAAGAGCTTGTGTCAACTGTCACATACGCTTGACCTTGGAATTGTCCCGCACCGATGTAACTGCGTTGTTTTCGTTAAACAAAGGGAAAATTGTCCTACCCATGTACATATGTGCAAAATACAATAAAATAATACCTTTTGTACCATAAATATGAAAACAGGCTTCTGTCCTGTTACAAAACCCCCTCAATGAAAGGTTTTATGCCGAAGCATAAAAACTTTCATTGACCCATTCACACTTCCTAAAGGGATCAGCCCAGATATGTTGCCACAACCCCCTGTAGTGTTTATATAGAAAAAATTTTAATCACTTACCCTTGGTCCAATGATGATGATTGTACCTGCCTGACCTTACTGGACTTCTCTCTCGAGATCCCAACACCATAAGGCTATTAGGCACTTAACGCTCCTGCTCTGATGCACCGGCCAGCTCAGGACCGCCGTCACAACATCACTAAACTCTGAAACATGAAATACAAAATTTTAAAATAGTGGCCTTATCTATTCCCATATCCACAACTGATATGTCTCCCCTTAGATGCATTGGTTTGTGTTTAGAGGCATTGGTTTGTTTAACTTAAAATTCTCTCATAACAAAATAAACAAGACTTTAGGATAGAAGATCCATTCCCACTTTTGACATTCCTATATTTATCAAAGCTTTCTGACTCCAGTCAACATTAACTTACTTCTCTCACCACAAGAAAACATATTATTATTCTAATCATAACACATAAAACAACCTTTTAATTTTCAAAGCAACAACCACTATCTCTATCATTTTATATAAAATCAAAAAAAAATATACCCATTATGGCAAACACTTCAAATACTTTAAATTTTCTTTCCTCGGCTTTCTTTATACTTATATTTCTTTGCAACAGAGTCATAATTATATATTTTATAACCAACACCAATATCGACATTATTTCTTGACTTAATATTTGTTACCATTGCTACTAATAACAATAAAACATAGTAAAATATCATAAAACATTAAACACTAACATTGAACAATTCACATGTAAATAACTTGTATCCAAACTTTATAACATTATTATTCTCAACTCTCTATTCAACTTTTAATTAGTTAACATTTATTGTATCATTAGATTCTATAAAAAAATTTCAAATTTATTATTAATCTCTCTGTTACATCATCTTTCTACTATGAATTTTCTTTTTCTAACCTTTTCATCAATACTTATCTAGTTTGGGTGACTCTCTGCTATTCACTATTATCTATATCTTATTTTGTCATTTATCTATCTAGCCTTACTCATCCTTTTTTCCCTGCTAGCAACCATTACTAACAACCAGATTTACATATTATGACACCAATCTCTCAATTATAACTCCCTTCACATTTTATCCAATTCCTCTGGCACCGCTTGTCTTTGTACTAGGATGTGTGTTCCCTACCTGGCCATATACATCCCTAACCATTTCCCCCCCACCAAATATCGGCAAACACTCCCTTAAACTGCTCTATTACCTGCCACAACGTCGCACGTTGATACACCACTATCCTTACTACAAAATATCATCAGCAAATATATTTACCATTGACATTACTCACCTCTCTACATATAATCACTAACACTACTGTGTCCCTAAAATATCTAACACCCTCTTTGTATATTCTCTGTATCTCAACTTCTTATTCTCTCTAACTCCCATTAAAGTTAATTCTGACTAATTCATATGCCTTATTTATCACTATCCCCAAACTCTTTACAACATTTCACCTTAATATACCACTAGAAAATTCATCACTTACTTTACAACAATAATACAGCTCAATATCCAAATATATTACATGCTTAATCATTTATTATTCATTAGAAGCTAAATCTCATAATTATTTAAAATCATCATCAAACTTTCTTCAATTATTTAAAATTCTACAGTACATGGTTTACATAAAAAATACATAAAATACACAACATCAAGAATACACAAATACATTGACATTAATACACAAAAATATACAATCCACATTATCATTTAATCATTTCCCATAAATCAGTTCATAAACAGTCCATTTCAAAAACACTGTCCACATAATTAAATGTTCATTACACAATAAAATATTTATCCTCCATCATTGAACAATAATCTTACCTTAGGTCTATACAACTTATTTATTATTGGATACCTTATATTATCATTATACATGTACCAACTATTCAAATTTTTATCATTTTCTGCAAACTCATATAATTCATGATCGGGTATGGTTCTGTCACCTTCAGTATAATTAGTCACAATCAGGTACGTTACAAAGTCATTATTTTCCTTAACATCTCCTACTACTGCTATATCAGCTTCATTACAAGGTAAGTTCTTATTTTTATTATACATCATCTCTATTCCTAACCTTTCCATAAATTCTTCATAAGTTCTACTCATCTTAAAAATCTCTATTTCTCTCTTTCTCTCACAATATTTCTCACAATACCTCTCTACACTCTCTCTCTCTCAATATTTGCAGGGGACACTAACTCACAACTACTGCACCACCTGTGAAGTGCACTAAAAAACCTAGGGACAACTTTATTTGTAGACCTATAGTCTTCCAAATACACATTGAAGGCACTCTCGTCCTTCCTCAACACATGTACTTCACCCCCAACTACACCATTAAGAGAAAAATTTACCCCCTGCAATCCCCCTACAATTATACTTTCTTTACACACTCTCTTTAACCCTTCAACACACACTAACATTCCATCATTATCATATTCTATTCCCCATAAAATCTCATTATCACTACCAATGTTCACATAATCATTTTCTAATATCATATTTTTATTTTTATTATTACAATTCTCTCCCCTACTTACCTTGTCATCTTTGTTTATATCTAATTTGTCTATTTCCCTCTTATTTTCTAACTCTATCTTATCTAACCGTGTCTCTATTTTCCCTTATTCTTTTATCAAAATTACAATTTTGTCTTTGTATTTCATTTTTCATGTCACTGACTTTCTCATCAAATTGGTTAATCTTATCATTAAAATTGTCTAATCTTGTATTTTGCTCATCAAACTTAATACTCTGTTCGTTAAATTTTTCGTCAAAAAGTAATCTCATCATTTTTATCACGTCATTTTCCTCAACTCTTTTTGTTGGGACTGGTGTCTAGTGAATACCTTCACTCATTATTTCTGATTCTGTTACGCTTATTTCACTATTGTTTGCCATTTTAATATAATATTTGGTCAAACTTTCTTTATTCTCAATTGTTGCTTTCTATTTTAATTAAACAATAACATAACCTCTCATTGTAATGTTACGTGCTATGTTTTATTCATATATCTAATACTACTATATTGCTATCGCCCATAAGTGGAGGTGTCACGGAGTAAGTGAGACAGCAAACGACTGCTTCTATCTCTTTTTTCTACTACTCAACCCGTTGTGCGCAAGCGCATAAGACTCGAAGTAGTAATGAGGGAGACAGACTCATATATGTCTGCACCGTAATGGTTTTGTCGTCCTTCAGACCCCTACTAGCAATATAGGAGTATTAGATATATGGTTTTATTATTTTGGTACCAACCGTCTCTGCACTTTGGTTCATTTATATAAAGTAATCTCTTATATAAAGTCCGTAGTTCGGGCGGCATTTGTTAACACACTAATTAAGTCCCTAGTTCGGGTCGTCATTTGTTAACAAACTTATTTATAAACAATCAAGTCCCTAGTTCTGGGCGACATTTGTTAACAAACTCCTCTTTTGCATATTTAGATTTTAATTTATTATTTATTTTAATCGTAATTAGCATTGTACTCACCATACATCCGGTATGAACACGTGCTTCGTCATCAACACTAAACTTACCCATCGGGTCCAGGGCTTCGTTAAACGAAAGGGCAGAGACAGTCGGGTTTTGAAATAACAATATCAACTGCATTTAAACAATAAGAGTGGTGGTTTATTCAGATTTTGCAATTATCAACTTTAAATAAACCATGTGGAGTCACCTCTTTTACATAGCGATTTAACAAAATGGCGTCGCTACTGCTTCCGCTGTCTCAGTACATTCACATCTCATTTTAACATCAAATTATCTCTCGAACTACCTTTGTACGAGATCATTTTATTATACTGCAGTATCTATTTTATATTTATTTATTATCTTTACTTGTTTTGAAGAAACAAACACAAACCAACACCTCAAAGTAAGGTTCAGATACGGCATCCTTTCACATTCACACACTCATTTTTGCATGACATACATTGGTTATTTGTACATGTTAGATTACTTAGAATTCTTTGAGCTCATTTAGAATTGTTATAAATTTTGAATTTTGGACTTCCCTGCAATGTTGCGGTACTTGTTGCTCCTCAGGCGATTCCCATACTTGTTGGCAGATGTTCGGCCTAACTTACAGTCTGTTTCTGAGTGCACTGAATTTAATCTATTCCATTTTATAACTGTTCACTTGTTTAATTACATTGTTGAATTACATGTTTATAAGTTAAGGCACTTCTGCTGGCGTTAACTTGCCAGCACACAATTGAGCGTGTATACTCTCTCACTTATGGATGAAGACTGGGGTGGATGCTATGCACATTTTGCGTAAGTGTGTGTGCATCGATGTCATTGTCTTTTGTTTCAAATGGCTAACGCCCTGGTTTTGCGTCATTGTTGTTACGTCATTTATATTTTTTAATTATAAGCATTGTTGACCAATGAAAAGTATATTAAGAGCTTGTGTCGACTGTCACATACGCTTGACCTTGGAATTGTCCCGCACCGATGTAACTGCGTTGTTTTCGTTAAACAAAGGGAAAATTGTCCTACCCATATACATGTGTGCAAAATACAATAAAATAATACCTTTTGTACCATAAATATGAAAACAGGCTTTTGTCCTGTTACACAGCTAAATGTAGAGAAAAGAAGAAGAGTTAACAATTTTAAATAAAAAGCACTAGAATGACTTTACAAGACAAATGACTATGACCTAACCCAATTCATTGGCCAAATGACAATTTATATGAAATAAACCCATAAACTAAGGAAAGTAAATATAATTAAATGTATCATTGAAAATAGAAAGTACAAACCAACAAAAAATATTGTAATACTAGCTAAGTAAGTATAGAATAATAATGAATTGAACAAATAATCAAATACACAGACAATGACACAGAGAATAATAATAACATAACTAAAATATAATAAAGAAAGACTAATCATCCAAAATAGTCATAGACCCAAAGTGAACCAAGAGTGCATGATATTGAATAATAGATACTAAATAATAAACACTATGTGATAAGGGTGATGACACCAATGTGATTAATACAAAGAAACAAAATAAAAGTGTATAATGCTATTGACGCTAAGTACAGTGAAACAGTACAAGTGCAGGTGTAACCCTAAATATAAATAAACAACAATAATGATAAGCAAGAACTCATCTGAAAGTGAGAGTGCAGAAGGAAAGTGAATAATTAAAATTAAACCACAAAATATATATAAAAACACCAAAATAAGTGAGCAATTATAGAGTTTAGTGGTGAAAAAGAACTAATAAAAGTAGTAGATAAGATATCATTAGATTATATTAGTAGTCAATATAAAAATACGTTAATGTTATTCAAAGTATTATTGTTAGCAGTTAGAATTAATAGTTAAAGGGCTAGACCAAACTTTAAACCAATAATATGGTATAAAAGAAAAGTAGGCCTAAGAAAGAAATGAATGTTTAAATACTAAAGTTATATGTTAAGGGATTGAAGTTATTGTAATGATGTTATAAAGAAATGCAGAGAAGATAATAGTAATATTATAGAAATGTGCAAATGTTATAATTGTTGAAGTAGTATTAAGAGTAAGTTGTATTAGGTTGAATGGTGATGAAAGCCTAAAAAACAGTTCATGTTAAAGTTATAAATTTAAATATAAAAGGCATTAATATGTCAGAGAAGCTGTAATAGTCATATACTAAGGATTGTAAATCAGTAATGCATGTAAACTAGCTAAAACAAAACTATAAAAAAACTAGTAATAAGAGTAAAATTAAAGAAAACAATGTCCGAATGATAGGCAAATTTAGGCCTAACACTAGGTGAACAGAAATTGTAAAATGTAAACAAATAACAGTAGACAGTGAGGGAGAAGATAAGCAATCATAAAATACCAAACCAAGGACAATGCAAACCCAAAATAATTGCAAAAAACAACATAATAAACAAAATAAATGTAAAAAAGAACAAAAATAGTCAAATGTTAGAACAGCCCAGAGATAATAGAAACTAGTCATGCTGGATATCTAATTAATCTACATCAGAAAAGCTATTCGATAATAATAATAATAATAACCATATTGATAATAATACAAAGAAATTATCCTAATTAGAAAATATTTATTCATTTTGGGCAAAAAAATCCAGCCATATAACAATGAGTACAAAATTCTTTCAGCCAATAGAGATAGGAGTCTGGCTGCCATGACAATGGGATAAAATTATAAAAAACCGTTACAAATGAATTAAGAGTCCATTTTTACATTCAGACGAGAGCGGATGAAAAAATAGTAGCTCCATAAAAAATTAGAAAATAAACCAAACAGATGATTTAAAACCAATAATACTAAAGAAAAAATTAAAAAACAAAATTAACAGAACATATTAGCAAGATACATACAATTTAATCGAGAATTACTGAAAATAAAACCAATTAAATAAGAGAAGGAAGACCTGAACACCAGACTTGATGAAAATAATCTACCAAACATCGATGAAATAGTAACGTATAATATTTAATTAATTTACTACACCCATGAGAAGGATCACAACACTTCTAAATTAACGCACAATATCCAAAACTTGTTTCAAACACTAAAAAAACTGAATGACTATTAAAATACACAATAATCATTATTAAAAGATTATTCAAATTTATTATTAACACTTTGGGAAATAAGAAAATATCTGTACCCGATATCTAACTTAACCTATATTTGTAAACTGAACTCACTATTGTTTTAAATACTAAGAAAACTATTGTAAAGAAGGATGATAATATTTAATCAACTTGATGTGAAGGATTGTACTTTCAAAAATCATTTTGTTATCTTTTTGCCGTAATCAAAAGAACTTTTTGACTGATCACACGTCTGTATAAAATAAATTAAGACATCTTAGCGTGGTCATCAACGACCCAAATCAACATAGCCAACCGCTGAGTTGTAGTTTCTTATTAGCCGGAGCAAAAAGTTATATATTTTTATAATTTCATGTCTTAATAACTAGTACAAGCAGAACTGATAATTAATAAACCAATACGCAAAATAATACCTGTTCATTATTTCAGTTAATAATATTTATGTGTTTATTTCATTAATGTAGCACCGTGAAAATTTTCTACCAGAATTACAGGTTGGCACGACTGCCGTGCGAAAGAGGAATTCGAATTTAGTCGAATCCAAGCAGCGAGAGATACGGTTGCCCCCAAAGAAAGAAATTCAAATATTTTAATTGTTTTAAATCAAACATTTTGGTGCCTATAATCAGGAAAATAACATCTACTTGTAACAGGTAAACAGGTATTGGTGAGGTAAAAAATATGACGCAAACAGATCGTTACAAAACAGACGACGCAACTTGGGACTATTTCACGGTAGAAACAAGATCCAGTTGTAATTGAAGAGCGACACAAAACTATGTCGTTATAAATTGGTGACCAACTAGTGAGGCTAGAGTTATAGGAAGGATAGTATTCTAGCGGCGGTTACGGAAAAGGCAAACAAAATGCATAAAAGAGCGACTTCGAAAAGGAGGACGAAGGACCCGGAGACAGAAGAAGATAGGCGGGAACAAGGAGAAGAAACAATCCAAGACAGTGAAATGGAACAACAGGCGGGCGATAAGGCGGAAGCCAGAGGAGAACCAAATTTGCTGAAATTTATGGAACAAATGAATGAGAATTTAATAAAACAAATGAACAAAAAATTCGACAGGAATGAGGAGAGTTTGAGGCAAATAAAGGAAGATAATATGCAAACGAATGAAAAAATAGACAAAATGGAGGAAAAAATAAATGAAAAATTTGATAGGAATAAGGAAGAAATAAATGAAAATTCAAGGAGACAAAACGAGGTTTTGAGCGAAAACTTAAAGAAACAAATGAGAGAAGCCAATGAAAAGTTGAATAATAAAATTGACAATAACTACAAAACATTACAACAACAATTGAAGGAAGACAGTGAGAAGAATAAAGAAGAATTAAGACAACAGTTGGTAGAGTATTGGGAGGAAATAAAACAGATAATCACAGAGACAAATGAAACAGTAATACAAGTCCGTGAGGAAATGCTAAGTAAAATAAACAACGTCGAAGATGAAAGTAAAAAGAGGGTTGAAGGACTCCGACAGGAAACTGCAGAAAAGTGCGAACAAAATAAGGAAGAACTAGCATAAGTACGAACAGATATTGGTGAAAGGATGGAACATGTCTATAATAACTTAAACCAGGTAGAGGGACAAGTAAAAGAAAACAAAGAAAAGATTAACGGAATCAACCAACGGGAGAGGCAAATGCTGGATAAACTGGACGCATTGCGAGATAAACCTTGCCATAACACACATATAATCACCAGCGAGAATCGGGAGCTGATTAACTTCCGTAGCTACCGACACAATCTGATGGAGTTTTTGAAGAGAGTAGAGGAAACGGTTGAGAAAAATAGAGAGACTCGATGGACAATGGTGCGAGGGATGATAGACAAAATGTTCAAAGATACTCATGATAATTGGTGGACAGCAACAAGACCAGACATACACAACACACAAGATTTTAAAACACAATTTCGCGATAAATACTGGTCAGAATCGACTCAGAACGTAGTGAGAAACGATATCAGCAATGGGAGGTATGAGTCACAATCGGGACAATCACTAACCTCATACTTTTTAGGCAAAGTATGCCTGGCACGTAACCTGGAGCCCAGAATCCCCGAAGAATTGTTAGTGATACAACTCGGTTATCACTACGAAGACCCCATCCAAAAGGCCAGAAGCAAGGTCAAGTAAAGACAATCCAAGGTATGGCCAGCTTATTAGACCACGAACATGATGGGCAGTACAAGTGGAACCAGATGGTGAACATAAAATATAATAGGTGGAATGATAACCATAACCCACCGATTTATATCAAACAATTTGGCGCATGTAATCGGGAAAATAACATCTACTTGGAACAGGTAAACAGGTATTGGCGAGGTAAAAAATACGACACAAGCAGATCATTACAAAACAGATGACGCAACTTGGGGCTATTTCGTGGTAGAAACAAGATCCAGTTGTAATTGAAGAGCGACACAAAACTATGTCGTTATAATATATACAGTAAAATAATGTTTTCTTCAGAATGTAATAAAAACATTTAAAGGCATTTCATAAATTCTAATAATGAATTTGATTTTATAATTATTATATGTTCTCACTGATAAATTAATTAGAGTAATCAAATAAATACAAAAGACATCTACCAAAGAACAATAAAAATATCTTAAATAATATTAGCCATTGTTTTACTCAAAATCATTTTTTTTAATCATCCAATGATGTTTGTTTCTGGTAATGCGGTCTCTTTTTGCTGCTACATGCTACTATTTTCTGAAACAGATGATGTCACTTGGTATCTCTTCATCTTGTTAGCTGATGTCTGAAACCCCTCAGTGTGTGGTATTTATTTATCTGGACCTGGCCAGCTTCATTCTCATTGCTGACAAGTCCACTGGCTTCATTTGTAGCCATTTCAATGAATCATCTTCAGTAAATTCTTTTTCATCACCGTTTCCCATCCATTCTTTAATTTTTCTGGCTGGCAGACTCACATCTGGACAATTTTTATAAAAGGAAGTCAGTTAGGTGTCATTATTTGTGGTTAAATTGTCAGTTTCTTTTGGTGGCTCCTTCATGTTCCAGTAATAGTTTTCATGACCCTACCATCTTGTATGATACCCTGTGACTATGAAACCTTGATGCACTCTTCAAATAACCAGCTTGTCTTCAACCAAATCCAGTTTTGTCAGCCTCTCCACATAGTCTTCATCATTGTGTACTGATGTAATCAAAGTTATAAGGAATTGATGCCAATATTTTTTTTTCAGTGCTTCTAGCATGCCTTGGTCCACGGCCTGGCATAAAGATGTAACATCTGCAGGAAGTAATGGTGCTTTATGTCACCATTCCATAGTTCTTCATTGTCTAGGTGAAAAGAGTCATTGTCAAGAATTAGGACTGCCTTTCTTGATAAGTTGTTTTCAGGAACATATTTTTTAACAGGGGAACAAACTACTGTTTGAACCACTGATGAAAAATGTCATTATTCACTCATGCCTTTTTGACGTGTATACCATATGGGGAGTTTAGTTAAATCTTTTAGCTTTTCAAAGGCTCTGGTGTTTTTTGACTTTCTGATAAGGCCGAACTTTAACTTATGATTACCAAATGCGTTACTGCAAGCTAAAACAGTAACTCTTTCTTTGATTTTTTTTGTACCCGGATGCTGATGCTACCTTTTTTGAGGCTAAAGTTTTTAGTGGTAACAGTTTACAATTTAACACAGTCTCATCACAATTGTATATCTGGTCTCAAATAATTCCTCCTTTATCCACCAAGACAAACAGTTCTGTCTTAAAACTCTTCACTTTACTTTCATCTGCTAATAGTGACTCTCCGCACACAGTTGACTGTTCCGCACCAAACCTTTTTTTTTTCACCGGGCCAGCCAACCGTCACTGTCACTGTAAAGTGACCAGTTCTCCCTTAATCTTTTTATAACAACCCAAAGCATTTTCCTGAAGTAAAGGTTCTGATATCAGTAAAACCTTTCTCTCCTTACATATTCGTGACTCAAAAATATCTCAGCTACCCATCATATCTCAGTGAACCAATAATAGGTTAAGAAATATATCACAATACTTTAACACTGTTCTGCTCACTAGGAAACATATCCCAAATCAGTTACTGAAGTGACAATAACGATAAAAATGCTTAAGACAAATAACAGTGGTTGTGCATAACTGTTTGGGTCAGTGTAGGTCACGATAAGTATGGAAAGAAATACACTGAGGCAAAAGTATGTTCCTCAAAACTTATGCTATTAAGTTGTAGCATAAGTCCTATCACATGAAATATCAATAAATAAAATATGTATCAAATTCAATTAGCAATAAGCTACTTTAATTCATTAAACTGTCTTTACATTCACATTTTTAGGCTTATGAGAGATATGATTCTACTTTTTTCCACTTTACACTTCACTTGTAAGTAAAGTGTGGAAATTCAATGGTGGAGAAAATTAAGAATTCACACTCTTGTAATAAAATTAACTTTACTAATAATATGTTTTACACAAGGCAATTTGATATTATTCATAATGAGTAAAATTCTGTTGAATTTCCTCTAATTTATTGTGATACAAAATAAGGCTAATCTATGAGTTTATTGTTACACTTCTTCTTCAGCGACAACCCATTACTGAGTCAAGGCCACCTTTAACAGCCTCCGCCAGTTGTCCCGGTCAAGTGCAGCTGCTCTCCAGTTCCGGGTCCCAAGGATATGGCGTGCATCATAGTTCACACTGTCTTCCCAACGTAGTTTGGGTCTACCAACTCTCCTGGTGCCATAGATCTGTTCTGTGAGTGCCTTTCTGGGTATTTCATTCTCCCCCATTTTGATCACATGCCCAGGCCACTAAATCTACCAAGTTTCATAACTTTCACTATATCTGGTTCATTCAGAAGTGTTCAGTTCTTGGTTGGTCCTTTTCCTCCATTCACCCATTCACCTCCCACACATATTGGACTAAAATACTGCAGAGGATTTTGTGTTCATGAACCAGCAGGCTTGACTCAGACTTTCTAGAAATGGTCCAGGTCTCAGAACCATAGGTGAGAACTGGGCAGATCAGTGTTTTATACCGAAGCAGATTGATGCTCCTGGCAATTGTTTTTATTGTTACAGTTACAGATTAAAACTTTATCCCCATATATAACCACTTTTGTTCCACCTCTCACTCAGTTTGACAGTTCTTCATGAATATAATAATCGATTATAAGCTAATCACAAATACTATAATAAAACCATTAAATGAAACGTAATGGTTGACCAAACTAATTAATTTAGTAAGTTATAGCTAGAAAAAATTAATATTCAAGGTGGAACACAACATGCCAAATGTTATATTCATGTTGCACACAGGATAACTGCAATAATACAAACCACAATTGTTACAATGTAAATATCCCCACAATGGCTCCAACTGAATTTATATAGACTATCTGAATATCCTTAGGTCATATCATGCATAAAAATAATCTGAGCACTACTAAAACAAATCTATTAATACCAAAATGTTTTTAGAGTATGTTGTCTTCAGGTTATACATAAAATTATTCTTGCTGTCACTAATTGATTTCCAAAAGTTTTTTTTAATGTTCTATCACTTTAGTTTGTTTGTTATACTACCAAATCAGTATTAAATTAATGTAGAATGTAAATTACATCCACATTTGTAATTTTGGTAGTTTGTCAGTTTCTAAAAAAATGTGCTTTGTACTTTCAGAATACAGAGGATATCAAGCAAGGAAACAATATGGGCCAATTTTGCATACAGGTAGTGTTTTTATTGTGTGTGTGTGTGTGTGTGTGTGTGTGTGTGTGTGTGTGTGTGTGTGTGTGTGTGTTATTCTGATTCACAGATATACCAAATTAATTTAAATAATTTGTATTTTGAAGTACTTATTGAGTTACCTTACTTACTACAGTCACTCAGCATCTCTGAAGCATTTTATGAGATAAACTTTGTTGTAATCTATATATTACTTGTGATGTCATCTGTTCATTTGCCAGGAATGTACTATTTTGTTTTTATGCAACCAGGGAGCAAGACAGAAGTATGTTTATAGAAAACTGCATCAGTACATCAGTATTTAAATTATTAATATATACTTGACTTAACAAAAGCAAGATGTTGTCAGCACCTTAATCTGCAGATCAACACACAAATTTGACAACTAAATTAACATTAAAAAGGGTATTGATTATTTCAGAGTAAGATCACAATCCACTGACATTTTACATACAGCATATTATTGAGGCACTTAATGACAGTTAATTCAAGCAATTGTAACTTTGAATTAACTAAGAGGAACTTACATGAATAAGTTATCATTATCTTGGAGGAAGAACCTATCCTATTCATCTTATTCTAGCAAATCAGTTGTCTGCTGGTTTGATAACAAGTTTCTGCAATTTAAAAATTTTACTGGCTTGACCTAATTAACAAGGGAAAGGTTCAACTTAAGAGAAAATTGTTGAAATTCTTCAACTGTATTATTATGAATTAACAATTGGTGTGTAGGGTTGACATAATAGACAAAATTGTGATGACATTTACTGAAAAAATGGAAAAGTAATTTGTTTATAAATTATTAAATTTGTATTATGAAATACCATTATTATATTAACGACTCTGAACACAAAGTGTTTTATAAGTAAAAACATAAAGTTTTACCTTACAGCCTGAACCGGTTTTCGCCTTTAAAAGGCTTCTTCAGAGGCTGCCGCTGGTTGCACTGTCCGTCCTGTTGTGGGCGACGGAATTGAATTTCGAAAAATCGATGCTGTGTGTGTGGGGTGAGATATGTTCGAATAATGCGTGCGATTTGAATTGTGTCTGTTCATTTAGGATGTCATTTTTATTTGTTTTTGTGTGTTTGTATATTTCCAATTTTTCTAGAGTGTCTAGTTTTCGGCCTTTTGTGTGTACGTGTAGAATGTTCATGTTATTGTCGATGTTTTTATATGTGTGGTTTGCTTCAATGAGGTGGTTTGCAAAGGTGGATTCTGTAGTGGAATGGAGAGCCTTTGTGTGTTCAATGTATCTCTGTTTGAAGCTACGTCCTGTCTGGCCTATGTAGAATTTGTTGCAATTTGAGCAATTTAGCTTGTAAACATCGGGTAGATCAAATTTGTTTTGTGCTTTGTGTGTGTATTTTGATAGTGTGTGTTCTGTTTTGTTAGTAGTTTTGTAAGCGATTCTGTATCCTGCTTTTTTGAATTTGTGGGCTATTTTTTCAGTTTGTTTGCTGATGTATGTTAGTGTTATGAATTTGTTGTTTTCTGTCTTTGTCTGTTGTTTGTTTTGTGTTTTGTGTAGGAGTTTACTGACTATTGTTCTGTCATATCCGTTAGATTCTGCTAGATATTTTATCGTGTTTAGTTCGTCTTTGTAGTCTTTTTCATCTAAGGGGATGTTGTTAAGTCTATGTATCATGGTTCTGAAGGCAGCTAGTTTGTGTTGTATTGGGTGATTGGAGGAGTTGTGTATTAGTGTGTCAGTTGTAGTTGGTTTTCTGTATATACTGAATTTGTGCCTGTGTTCTAGTTTTGTGATGGAGAGGTCTAAGAAGTTTATGGTATTGTTGTGTTCGTATTCGGCAGTAAAGGTTATGTTTTTATGTATTTTGTTTATGTGTGTTAGTAACTGTTCACATTGTCTTTTGTTTCCCGTGTATAGTATTAGAATGTCATCAACATATCTGTGCCAATATAGTATTTTATGTGAGTGTCTGTCATTGTTTGTGAGTATTTTTGTTTTTTCTAAGTGTTGGAGGAAGACTTCTGCTAGAATGCTGGATATGGGGAGCCCATGGGTAGACCATCATTCTGAACCAACACTTAGAAAAAACAAAAATACTCACAAACAATGACAGACACTCACATAAAATACTATATTGGCACAGATACACTGATGACATTCTAATACTATATAGGGGAAACAAAAGACAATGTGAACAGTTACTAACACACATAAACAAAATACATAAAAACATAACCTTTACTGCCAAATACGAACACAACAATACCATAAACTTCTTAGACCTCTCCATCACAAAACTAGAACACAGGCACAAATTTAGTATATACAGAAAACCAACTACAACTGACACACTAATACACAACTCCTCCAATCACCCTATACAACACAAACTAGCTGCCTTCAGAACCATGATACATAGACTTAACAACATCCCCTTAGATGAAAAAGACTACAAAGACGAACTAAACACGATAAAATATCTAGCAGAATCTAACGGATATGACAGAACAATAGTCAGTAAACTCCTACACAAAACACAAAACAAACAACAGACAAAGACAGAAAACAACAAATTCATAACACTAACATACATCAGCAAACAAACTGAAAAAATAGCCCACAAATTCAAAAAAGCAGGATACAGAATCGCTTACAAAACTACTAACAAAACAGAACACACACTATCAAAACACACACACAAACCACAAAACAAATTCGATCTACCCGGTGTTTACAAGCTGAAATTGCTCAAATTGCAACAAATTCTATATAGGCCAGACAGGACGTAGCTTCAAACAGAGATACATTGAACACACAAAGGCTCTCCATTCCACTACAGAATCCACCTTTGCAAACCACCTCATTGAAGCAAACCACACATATAAAAACATCGACAATAACATGAAAATTCTACACGTACACACAAAAGGCCGAAAACTAGACACTCTAGAACAATTGGAAATATACAAACACACGAAAACAAATAAAAACAACATCCTAAATGAACAGACACAATTCAAATCGCACGCATTATTCAAACATATCTCACCCCACACACACAGCATCGATTTTTTGAAATTCGATTCCATCGCCCACAACAGGACGGACAGCGCAACCAGCGGCAGCCTCTGAAGAAGCCTTTTAAAGGCGAAAACTGGTTCAGGCTGTAAGGTAAAACTTTATGTTTTTACTTATAAAACACTTTGTGTTCCGAGTCATTAATATAATAGTGGTATTTAGTTAAGTAACGGACACGTCATGGACAACGAAATCCAAGAATTGTATTATGAATAAAGTATGAATTTGCTACAGACTATATATACCTTCTTGCTTTGATGTATCTAGAACACTGAACTAAGTTAGGTAAACTGGAGAATAAAATAAGACTGTTGTAGAAAACACATTGTTTTTGTGTATAAAACATCAGTTTTTGTGTAAAAGTCTGTTTTTTTTTTAAATAAATTTTCCTATACTGTCTTATCACCATTGTTGCCTAATTCTTTTCTGTCTATATCTTCATTTGCATACTGTTTTATTATTTTTATTCTTCACATGTACATCTGTTAAATTCAGAGTCATTCATTGGAGCCAAAATATCTTTTACCACTGGCAGATAAACCTTGCCAGTGAACCCTCCTCCTTTATACAGGTTTGGGATGGGAAAGGCAACAGTATCTGATATGCTACTCAATCAATACACCTTCATTTATCACAGACAGAACTACTAGCATTTCTAGTATATTTACTTTATACCATACTTGTTTGTTTAAGCATTTTTCTGCTTCCACTAATTTAGTATTTTATCCAATTTCAGGAAAGTTAGATGAAGAAACAGCTATGCTAATGAAACAATATTGTAAAAAGTGGAGGGCCCAATCATTGTTTCAGGTGTTGTTGTTATATAGAGCAGCACGGCATCAGGATCTTGTATATATGTCACAGCAGGTATAAACTATAATAATTATACATTTTTTACATTCAAACTAGTTGACATTAGATTAAAGTCAAACTTATCGACTTATATAGGAAAAAGAAAAGAATTTCAAATACATAATTCAATGAAGTGTTTTAAATTAACAATATTTATAAAAAACACTACTATAAATCAATGTTTAAATAAATCAGTATTTTATACACAGGAAAAGTGAATGTCATTTTAATGTTTTTGTTTTAAATTAGTACAATTTTATTATTAACGATATAGTACATTCTTAATATACATTAGTTATTCTTAGCTTAGTTAACGCTCTGACCTATTCTAAACCTAGTATAAATCATTATTTAGATTTACATTTAGCCATTATCAGGCAGCCATTTAGGACTGTAACAGGCAGATTGAATTTTATTTGTTTTAATTTGCTTTAGTGTAATGTACTATTGCCTTTACTACTTCTTTCTCTGTCAGTCTACCCTCCTCCCTCTCACCACTTCTCTCTCTCTCTCTCTCTCTCTCTCTCTCTCTCTCTCTCTCTCTCTCTCTCTCTCTCTCTCTCTCTCTCCTTCCCTTCCACCCTCCTGTATAATTTTAATAAATTGCCAAGCTTCTTAGATTCATTGTACTATTGAGATGGATAATACTATATTAGTTTTACTGTCAGAGGCAAGAACTTTTCCCAAATGATCCTGTATCATTCGCCTATATTCAGCATATTCGCCATCAGCAAATTGTAACGGGCCTATTTTGGGGTAATAAAGCAGTTTGTATATTTTTCATAAAACAAATAACATTTTTCGAATAATAGGGACAAACGTATAAACAAAGGTAAATTTATTGTTAGCGACATTGGTAGCGAAGGTGGTACGACTGATTGAAAATATTGTATGTAAATTTCTCAAGCGAGAACATCAACAAGCTGGAATTGTGCCAAGGTCAACCAATGACACACAAAAACTGTCAACAAATTATGTAACGGATCGTCAGGCGACATTACGTCAGAGACGATCCCTGTTGTGGAATGCCGTTATGTAACAAAACAGTCTGCTGGCGTAGTGATACAAACATAAAACAATGAAAATTGATCATCCAACCACGGCGACAACACAAAATAGCGCCGGTGGCCTTTTCCCAGTCGGACAATAACATCTGAACACATCGGACGCAAACAACTGTCGCGTCCGCCCGGCTCGCCGGTTTTAGGCGAAGTTTTGTGTGTTCACCGGCTGTGCGTGATTTTCGCGCCCGCAACCAATAAAATGTGAAAAAATGTATAATTAAACACTTCACGGTTAATACCGTTTTTACAGTTACTTCAAAATGTGAAATCTGTAATATAAACTCAATAGAATCAGTGAAAACCGCTAGTTATGTTGTGCGGGTAACATCTTCATCTTCAGGACTCAATGAACAGATAAGTAACCAGGACAAAACACCACTTTAAATGAAAATTCACACAGTCAATATTTTAATAAAATTGTTAACATAAAATGAGATCTCTTAAGTAACTGGGTGTGTGTGTGTGTGCATGAGTATGTGAGTGAAATCATGTAAATTAAGAAGGCTGGTTTGTGTGTCAAAAAATTATTTCTATTAATATCTTGATTTTCTTTGTTAATTAAAAAGTTTATACTATGTTTCAATTTTATTTCATGTGAATTTTTAGAATGAGAATTGTATAATAGATGAAGGAGGTAAAGAGGTAGTTTGTTAATGATCTTTTAAAGTTAAATGATGAGAATATCTAATTGTTAATAAAACTCTATTAATGGGAAACAAAATAAAGTTTTCTTTATTTTGAACAACCAGTTCTGCTCCTGTGTTCGCCGAAAAGAATCTGGCCCGAAAAAATGGTAAGCACATATATTTTTGCAATAATTAATTTCTTGCAGTACGCAAGATGGCGCCCGAAGAATTCAGTAAATAAATAATGAATACCGTAACCTTAAAATCAGTTCAATCAAATTATTAACAAAAACGAATATCACAATTTGGCGCCCGAACAGGGACAATTTATATAAATATAGGCCTACTTGAGAGAGCAGAATGGTTGTTTGAAATGGGAAGTAAAATTTTTGTGTGTACGTAAAATAGACGTAGATAAGTAGTAAGGTTATGTCATGGTTATGTGTAGTATGGGTGAGTAGAATATTTTTTTTATAATAATTATGTGTTACATATAAAACTATTTTGCAAAGAAATATATTTAAAAAATCTTAAGAAAAATGGCAGATAATAATGATGTCAGCTTATCTGACAGTCAGGTAGAAAGTCAGTTAAGTAGCGATTTGGGAGTTCAAACGAATGACAGTAATTTAGAGAGTCAGTTGACCGAATCGAAAATAATGGAAGGTGTGACGAGTCAGTCCACGCCAACCTTAATTAAGAGAGAAAGTAATAGTGATATGATGACTATGATGCAGTTATTGTTGAATAAATTTGATAGCAAATTTGACGAACACAAAAACGAGATTCAAGAATTTAAAAATAAGATAAATGTGAAATTAGATATACAGAATACTGAATTAAATAAACGTTTTGATGTATTAACTAATTCACTGTGTAGCACTGAAGACCGAATGAACGAAATATGTAGAGAAATACAGGAGTCAAGAGAGTGTGTATGTGTGGGAGATAATAAAACACATGAAAATTGTAGTGACAAATGTAAAAATACGATGCCAGATAAAGAATTAATAAATAATAATGATGTTGTTGAAAATAATGAGAATAATAATATAATTGAAAATGTCATATCAAAGAGTACTGATGAGTTTGTGGAATGTGATTATGAGATGTTAAGGTGTATTGATGAAGTAGAGAGAGAGTGGAAAAATAATATAGTAATTGAATGTGGGCAGAGGGTAAATTTTTCCATTAATTTTTCTGAACCAGAGTGTTCACAGATGTTGTTTTTGCAGGGCAAGAGACCCGTATTAGTAGATGAATTGAAGTGTATATTGATGTTGTATAATGTTGTACCCTCTGTCTGTAATAATTGTGAGAGTGGGATGTGGTGTTATGAAGAGAGAGAGTTGTGTATTGAGAGAGAGATAGAATTATATAAGTTAAAAAGAAATTATGATGAATTGAGAAAAATATTAGAAGGGGTGAAGATGAACCATATAAAATACTTACCTGTCGAAAGAGAGATAGAGAATTATTTTGATAATATTTTTATAAACGATAATGACTTACCTGACGTAATGGTAGAGGAATATAAAAATGATGAAACAACTTACCTGACGTTGACCAATAATACTGATGGAGACTGGACAATAGTAACTTATGGTGACAAGGTTTATGAAATATTAATAGGGAATAACCCTATAAATTATAATGGCATAATGAATGAAATAAAGGTAATGGATTATTATAATAATAATAATAAACTGTATGTGGATAACAATGATGCATGTTACAAATATATTAGATATTTATATGATGATGGAGGCTGAACTAAAAAATCAGTGAGTGGACATTGTTAAATATTGTAATTTATGGTAACGACCTTGCAGATTTGGACATATGAAGTGTGAAACAATTGAACAGTTATTGACGAATAATTTGTAAATAATGAAGTATATTCAGTTGTGTGTATTATGAAATGTTAGGTAAATAATGTGTATATGTAGTAGAAAAATGTTGTGATAATAATAATAATATTATTAATAGTTTGCAGTCTAAATAAATAATAAAATAATTATGAAGGCAATAATTAATGATTTGTAAGTTTTGATAATAATTGAAATATGTTGTGTTTTAATAATCAATTGAAGTAAATAATTTTGAGGTGTTTAAATATTGTGATTGAATGTTATCTGTTTGAATTTTATAATGAATTTAAATGGTTTGATGAGATTTTAATTTGATAACAATGAATAAATTAATAAATATTAAATGTTTTAGTTTGTGGAATAACATAATTGTTAAAATAAATAGATTAATAATAAATTTGGAAATTTTGAGGAACCTAATTACAGCAAAGGATAAGTAATGAAATGATGATATATAAAAAAGTTAATGAAAGATTTCAAATAATAATATTGATAAGTTTTTATATAAATTATTTAAAAGAGAATTGTTTGTTTAATGTATACTAATAAGCAAGGTTAATGTCTATTTGTTTATTATGTTATGTAATGTATTATACAAGATGCGTGTGTGTGTGTGGCAGGGAGGTTATCCAGGGGGGTAACAAATTAGAAATTTGCTGTATTTTAATAATGATGACTTGCTACTAAATAATTTTGTTTTGATTTGAAAAATAGATGCACTACATACTTCCTATATTGTGTTTATTATATCTTATTGTGTTAATTGCATGTAGTTTGTTAGGAATAAGGATTATAAAATACGATAATATGTTTTTAATGTGTTTATAGATTTTAAAATAAAATGGAATAAAGTTGTGATAGTTTAAAATTTTCAATGGGTTGCAAAAGATAGAAGTTGGGTGATGAATATTTGTGGGACATATAGATCTGTCCAAATCGAAGTCAAAGTTAAAGAAATAGTAGAGATGAAAATAATGTAATGTTGTTTTGAGTTAATGTATGTTATAGAATTTTGAGAAGTATTGATGTTGACACAGTAGTAATGGAGAATTTATGTAGAGTCTTGAACGATATAATGTTGTTATTTTGTTGTAGTTGTAGTAAGGTAATGAGATTGAGATTTTGGGGATGGCAATTTTGTAGTAGGGGGTAGTGTAATGTGGGAGTCCGCAACAAAATGATAAGTTGGGACGGGATTTGGTACCGATTTAGTAGGGAAGGGGTTGCCTTAGGTAGAATCCAGGAACCAAATAAGGGAATTGAGTTTTTTTTTGGGGGGGGAACACTTATCCTAAGTACAATGGGTTAGAGAGTATTTTTTTTATATATATAGAGAGAAGGTGGCGAATTGAGTTAAAGTAGTAAGTAGTTAGAGGTAGAGAAGGGTTAGTAGATTTTTGGTAGAGAGGGGTGTCATACTAGTCAAAGATTTTGTAAGGGAGCATTAGAGTCATAAAAGGGGTAAGATTATGGGTAAATGCCAAGTTGATAAAGTGAATTATAATGAATAACTGAGAATCACCCAAATGAATGAAATGGAATAATAATTGCAATGTTATAAAAAAAAAAAAAAAAAAATTTTGAAAGAGAATTAATAAGAGTTAAATTGAGATTAAAAGGTAAATTTTATGATTTTATATGCAAATTTAATGATGTTAAGTGTGTAACATTTTAAATACAACTTGTTTATTTTAAGATAATAATAATGATGTGAATTATGAATGTACTATGTTTTCTTACGTTATGTTGTTGTTAGGTATTTTGATATATATTAGAAGTAAGTAAAAAACAAAACCAGTGCTTCTTAGCGCAAACCAGCACCGCTAGGGGGAAACAGATCAGTTGGGGATATGGTGTTGCATAAGGCCACTATTTGATATTTGATTTGTTGTTTCAGTGTTTGGTGATGCTGTGGCGGCGGACCTGAGCTGGCCAGCGCGTCAGAGCAGGGGCGTTAAGTATCTGTCTGACTCTACGGTGTTGGGATCTCGATAGAGAAGTCCAGTATTGTCATTCAGGTGCGGTCACAGTCACCGGACCAAGGGTGAGTTAATTGATTATATTTTTTGTAAATCATACAGGGGGTTGTGGCGACATATCCTGGCTGATCCCTTTAGCAAGTATGAATGTGTCAATGAGATTTTTTATGCTTCGGCATAAAATATCTCATTGAGGGGGTATTGTAACGGGCCTATTTTGGGGTAATAAAGCAGTTTGTATATTTTTTGAATAATAGGGACAAACGTATAAACAAAGGTAAATTTATTGTTAGCGACATTGGTAGCGAAGGTGGTACGACTGATTGAAAATATTGTATGTAAATTTCTCAAGCGAGAACATCAACAAGCTGGAATTGTGCCAAGGTCAACCAATGACACACAAAAACTGTCAACAAATTATGTAACGGATCGTCAGGCGACATTACGTCAGAGACGATCCCTGTTGTGGAATGCCGTTATGTAACAAAACAGTCTGCTGGCGTAGTGATACAAACATAAAACAATGAAAATTGATCATCCAACCACGGCGACAACACAAAATAGCGCCGGTGGCCTTTTCCCAGTCGGACAATAACATCTGAACACATCGGACGCAAACAACTGTCGCGTCCGCCCGGCTCGCCGGTTTTAGGCGAAGTTTTGTGTGTTCACCGGCTGTGCGTGATTTTCGCGCCCGCAACCAATAAAATGTGAAAAAATGTATAATTAAACACTTCACGGTTAATACCGTTTTTACAGTTACTTCAAAATGTGAAATCTGTAATATAAACTCAATAGAATCGGTGAAAACCGCTAGTTATGTTGTGCGGGTAACATCTTCATCTTCAGGACTCAATGAACAGATAAGTAACCAGGACAAAACACCACTTTAAATGAAAATTCACACAGTCAATATTTTAATAAAATTGTTAACATAAAATGAGATCTCTTAAGTAACTTGGTGTGTGTGTGTGTGCGTGAGTATGTGAGTAAAATCATGTAAATTAAGAAGGCTGGTTTGTGTGTCAAAAAATTATTTCTATTAATATCTTGATTTTCTTTGTTAATTAAAAAGTTTATACTATGTTTCAATTTTATTTCATGTGAGTTTTTAGAATGAGAATTGTATAATAGATGAAGGAGGTAAAGAGGTAGTTTGTTAATGATCTTTTAAAGTTAAATCATGAGAATATCTAATTGTTAATAAAACTCTATTAATGGGAAACAAATTAAAGTTTTCTTTATTTTGAACAACCAGTTCTGCTCCTGTGTTCGCCGAAAAGAATCTGGCCCGAAAAAATGGTAAGCACATATATTTTTGCAATAATTAATTTCTTGCAGTACGCAAGATGGCGCCCGAAGAATTCAGTAAATAAATAATGAATACAGTGACCTTAAAATCAGTTCAATCAAATTATTAATAAAAATGAATATCACAAAATATACATCTAATTCGCCTATATTCAGCATATTGTTTGCTTCATATTATCTTGTAAATCTACATACTGATATATGTCTGTATTGACCCCTGTATATTCAGTATTTCTATTTTCAGTTTCTGAATTCTTTCACCACCTACTAGTCTTGCCGCAACCACTGAATGAGATAATTTTATGTATTTTGAACATGTAATTATGAATAATTTATTTATCCATGAGTAATTTATAAACGATTATAAAAATTTGTTCACCATATAATAGTTTAATATTATTTGTGTTTAGTACAAAAAACTTGATTGAAATAACAGTTTAACAATAGGTGTAGGTTAAAAGTACTCATAGAAAGAAAAACAATGATAATAAAATAAAAATTATGTGTAATTTAAAATGTTTAGGCACATTTGTTTAATCAGAATGCTGTCAGTATTATGTTAACTACCAACAAGGAGAAAGTAGCACTGAATACAATAAACTGTGATTTGAAAGCACGAGAATTCATAGGTAGAATGAAACAGCCTGTTAGAAAGTTACCGTTCAGGCTCAATGACTTTGAGTATTGTGATTCATCATTTCTCTGCAATACATTGGCAAAAAGGTAATATAAATTTATGTCCGTGTTATAAACTTACTTACTAAATCATTTATAGTAATATTCATGAGTTGTTAAAATTTATTTTTAATTTAATTATGTCAAAAGCTAGGTGAAGCTGACTGCATATCAAGTCTGGCAATGAAGTTCACAAATTCTGTGCAGTGTGTTACAGTAGCACTGCGCAAAAATCCCATGACAAAGATATGTTGATGTCTTTATTCACCTAACCACTATCAGTTTTTAGTTGTGTCTATTATTATCTGTAGTGCATCATACAAATATCTGATCTTAAATGAACGAACAAACATTCAAATTGTTAAATTCTTCTATTGTAGGAGATAAGTCAATTAAATGTAAGTTTTAGGGTTATCACTGTGAAGGAAAAGCCAGATATTAATTATACAAACTAGTTTTCTTAAAACGGAGAGAGAGTATTGTAACGTTATATAAATGGTGTCTGGTGCGTACCTGTAAAATGTACACCAATTTTGAATGTGTAATAAATGTTAGTGCGTTCGTCTCGCACCGGGGTCGTTACATCAGTGTTCGCGGCTAACAATGTCCGTAGCGTTGCGGTAATCACCAGTATAACGCGGCAGTAACCTTACCTGTTTACTTGTAGGGGTGTGTTAATCCCGGGTGGCGCCATGTCGTTTATTAAAACAACTAAAACTATTGTATGATGAGTTTTCAGCGGTGACGGTCGGGCGTTCAAATAATTCCCGCTCGCATGGCCGTCTGAATTGTCGATGCTGCTGTGCAAATGCCGACTGGTTCGCTGCTCATCAAATCTATTCTTCATAAATAAACATAAGTAATGTATAAAGCACTCCCTATGAAATAATAACAACGGTTACTCCCTGTAATAGTTATTTTTAATAGGTGATAATTAAAATGTTCAAATTGACAATTATATAATAATAATTTTGCACCGACTGATTACATGAAACACTTGTTCTCAAGGCTTGACGAAAATCGATTCTGTAATGATACATTCGTATTAGCTAGGCAGCTGAATGTTTAGATATGGCAATTAATTTTGTTTCAAAATCGTGGGATTCTTGTGATTATGAACTAAAGAATTCCTATGGTTACAATAAAAATATTTTACCTTATTCTAAGTGTACATAAATAATAATGTGTGATGTTACAATCTGTTCTGTAGTGTCGTTAAATGTGTTTTGAAAGTTCGTGTTTTAATAATCGGTTATGTTTTATCTTAACAAATTTTCAGTGAGTTTTATTTTACTTAAATAATCTGTGAAAGAGAAATATTTGTTTATAGTGAGATAAATTTACCTTTAGTAAAATTTAGAGTGATTAGGTTTTTGGAAATAGGTAATTTAATTGTACTTAACACCTCAGCATGACTTGGTGTCTTCGTTCGTTTGATCGGGTAGGATTTGGCTGCAATAAGTTCTTTTTTCATTAATTTTTGGGCTTCAATGGGTTGGGCGTCCTTTTCATAATGTATCTTGGCATTCTTTTTGGTTAATTTTCAGTTTAATTATCCTGGATCTCGAGTGGACTGCTATAAATGGGTCGTCTGCTTCTTATACCGTCATGGTTATGAACCTTGATTATTGTTTTACATTATTTTATTAGAAAATCGTTCTTCCCAACATTGGCTTCTGTATTGTTTGACTGACGCTTCACTTCTGTAACGGTATTCAACCGTAATTCTGTATTCAACTGCCGTTTCTATGGCAACTGCATGATTTTGATTGGTTGATTTTGAGATGATGTATTGTTATCAAAATTCGAATTCTTCGTATATCTTCTGGCTGCTGTTATTCCTCTATCTTCCTTCCTGGCTATTAAGTATTGTCACTGTAGTATTTATTTCCTTTCATAGATTATTTTGATACCCCACAAGTTTGGGTAATTTTAGATTTTATGTTTTTACTATTATGTTAATACTTGTTAATTATATTTCTTTTTGTATACAAATGCTTATTATAGTATTTTGTTTTACAAATGATTTACAATTTATTCTTGGTGAATCCTTCACCTCAGATTTGTTAATTTCTTTGTTAATTTGTTATAATTTGTAGTTGTTGTAACTTTCTTTTCTTTTGGTATTTTTTATTAGTCATATTGAAACTTCCACTTACCTTTAATCTTCGATCTGGCCGGATCGCATAGTGGGAACGAACCGAATTCGTTCGACGAACTTGACAGTACATAAAACGAAATAAGGTTTTTGAAAGAATTTAACTCTCAATTTTTTCTTGGAAGAGAAATTATTTTTTGTTTATTAATCAAAAGTGTTGAATTAATCAAAAGTTTTCTCCAAAATAGGTTTTTACATGTTTTAAAGGTTGTACAACTATTATATCTTACTTCCTATACTTACTTCCTATTACTTACATACTTTAAGATAGCCCAGCCTGCGCACTCACTACTCACATTCTTAAAACCCCTTTTCAATATAAAAACGCCCCCTTTTATGTAAAATTAATGACATAACGCTTTCAGTGTGAAACGTTACGTGTGTGGCGTCCTCTTCCCCGGCCACGTGGTGCGTTTTCCACAGTCTTTCATTCTCCGGATGTTCACAAAGTTTATAATATTTAATACCGTTCAATATTCACTCTTCGTCACTGGAGGCACTGTTATACATGTTTTTGTAATATCACATAGGTATTTTGTCGGCCGACTTAAGAAAAAATATGAAGATTTGCCCGGGCACAAAACTGATAGCTGCCACGCGTGGCTTGGGTTGTTAGTCGACTGGGAAGAAGATTATCAATCTGCCTCCCTCCAAACACTCGTGCAGAGCGGAAGTTTCACTGCCTCATGATCGGATCTTCCGTCACTGTTCATTCAACACATGTGTTTTTTGTGTGGTAACCGTGGACGATTTTTGTTAAGCACTGGTTGACGTCACAAAAGTGGGCCGTCCTTAGCGGCATTTCCTGCAGATCGGCTAAGGAGACAATGAATAAAATCGTTCCCCAGACATCTTGGTTTTAGGATGAAGGCGTCCCCCGAGCGCGGATTTGTACTGCTCGTGGGCGCGCGGTCACACTTATGCAAAGTTCTGAGAAATTTTAGGGTGGTGCAAATTCCTTGCCGAGTTACACCACAGAAATTGCGCCTTGCCTTTGTTTCAACACTGTTTCTCGCCACGTGTTCTGTTACAATGGCAATAACGTTTGTACAATATTTTTGCAAAACCCCAGAAAATGAAATAAATAAAAATGCAAATACCCCATACTGTAAGAAATAAACTGACCCAATTTTGACACGTTACAATACCCCCTCAATGAGAATTCTGCTGCCCAGAACAGAAGAAATCTCATTGACAAATCCCCTAAGAAGACCGGTGAGGAACTGGTGCCAACAACCCCCTTGTTCTAACTCCTCATGGGTACACTAGCCCCCTGGCTTGGCGACTATGGACGCATCTGAACGAGATCACTGGACTTCTCCGTAAGAGATCCCAACACCGAGAAACCGAACAGACAAGTACCACAGCACACCTCACCTTCTAACATGCTACCCCCCAAAATCCTCAATCCCGGGCTTAGACCATGCCAGATCCTCCACCGATATGTTTCCCCTTGTATGCAAGCTGGGCTGCCTTTAGCAGATACTGGGCTCACACACACTCACATTACCTATTGACATCACATATCATAAAATTGAAAAAGTTTCAAAAGTTATTTAACTGGCAACCCATTGGTTGTTTTCAGATAAAATTGATTCATAAAATTTTTATAAATTCTAACTTATTCTCTTCTTTGTTTCCTGTTTTTCTTTAAAATAAGTTAATTTAAACATTTCTTATAAGTAATAACATCCTTAACCTAACACGTAATCACTTATAGTCTAACAATACAATTCAATACAAAATAAATCAATCAAATAAACATGGTTGGTACACAAACAATAAAATAATCAAAGCTTAAAATATTCATAAGCTGGCAGGCGAAAAATCAAGATTTTTTTTTTTTTTTCAAAAAATAATTTCCCAAAAAATTTTAAAATTCAAAAAAAAATTTAATTTTATTAAAAAGGTTTCCTTTACATATAGAAATTATTTAAAACTCGGTTAAATTGATTAAAAAACACAAATTGAATTGACTTCCATATGAAACAAGCTTAGTGGGTGTATGACCTCATCAGCTGATCAAAATTAGGTCAAGTCCACAACCTTGACCTACATACGTTATATATCAGTTCTATCTGAAAATACATTTAACATCTGTAACCATCTAACTTCCAACACAAAACATAATAAAATAAACATTTAAAGTAACAAAACATTATTATAAATAATAAGCAAATTGACATTTAAATTATTCAAATAAACAATTCTTAATTTTACATTATCTTCAAATTCTATCAAAATTCTGTCACTGGTTTCAAAATAAAAATTTTATATCTTTATTACAAAGCTCTCTCTTTGCTTAACAATCTGATTCTACATTGCGGTGGGTGATTTAAACATTTATCTCATTTAATTTACTACTTGATCTGTATACATATATCAACTTCCTCCCTCTGACTCTAACTTCTAACAATTGTAACTCACATGACACCCATCTCTATCAAAAACATCTCTCAAAACACTCTCTAACCCCAACTTATCATTAAACTCAAATCGCCACCTTCTCTCAATATATAAAAAAATACTCTCTAACCCTTTGTACTTAGGATACGTGTTTCCCCCCCAAAAAAACTCATTTCCCTTATCTGGCCCCTGGATTCTACCTAAGGCGGCCCCGTCCCACTAAATCGGTCCCAATCCCGTCCCAACCTATCATTTTGTTGCGGACTCCCACATTACACTACCCCCTACTACAAATTGCCATCCCCAAAAAATCTCAATCTTATTACCTTACTTCAAATACAACAAAATAACAACATCAATTATAAACAACAATATATCACTCAAAACTCTACATATTTTCTCCACAACTACTGTGTCAACATCAATACTTCTTAAAACTCTCTAACATACATTAATTCAAAACAACATTACATTACTTCAAAACAATATTTCGATCTTTACTACTTCAACTCTAACTTCAACTTGGACAGATCTATATGTCCCACCAAATATTCATCACCCCAAAAACTATCTCTTGTTAACTTGCATAAATTATTACTTTACTTCTCACTTTATCAAATTATTTTTTATCATTACTTTAAATAACATCTGTAATACATTGAAACATTACATTAAATATTAATTACTTGGAATATTTATAAACCAATATCAGTGACATCTTATTGCTAATCAGCTGATCTCCTAACACAATGAAAACACATCTCAAAATTGAACAAATTACATGAAATATATATATGTTTATCAATATTCGCTTTTGACCTCTTTGTTTCCTCTCTCTCTCTGATTCTGATACTTTGTGTTAACCGCCTGCCAGACGGTTTAATTATCTGCTTAGTTTAAAAAATATACACATAATGGAAACACGTATTTTTATCAAGACCTATATCTAACGTACAACAATAAAATAATACATTTAAAAGTATGCAATGAACACCTTATATTGAATGTCTGAGCGTATAGTTATTTAAACAGAGCACAAGCATTTTTATAGGATCAAATTTGAATCAGCAAAAAAAAAATTTTTTATGTTGTAAAATTTAAACTCGTGGCTCCTCTGAGTCACCTCCCATCCACACACTCTATTGCAAATTATGGAGGACAAATTCACCACTACAGCATAGAAAGCCTTAAAACTATTACTTCTCTTCAGACGCACTACAGACGAATGCACGTTGCGGGCCCTTGCCCGTTTGATGCTCAGTGGCAGCGGACCTCCCCCCCTACCCTTTGGCAATGGGCCGTACAAATCTACCGCTACTAAATCGAATGGTTTTTCTACTTTGATGTAATTTAGTATCCCTTCTAACCTATAATTCACAACTTTAGATTTCTGACATAGCTCGCAAACTCTAAGTATTTTTCGGACGCGTTTCTCCATATTTTTAAATAGACAGGATTCCTTTAACACATTCACACACTTCCGTGCCCCAAAATGCCCGTATCTAAGGTGGCAGTCCCACACTATTTTCTCTATCAACCCTTCAGGTATAACTAACCTCCAATCTCTCTCTCTCTCTCTCTCCCCTCTACTTTTTTAAACAAACTCCCCTGAAATACTTGAAAATATTGTTTATATCCAAATTCATCTACATCCGATTCTATGCTAGTAATGATTTTATTTAATTTACTATCGGCTCTTTGCATTACATTGATATCTTTCAATTCTTCCCCAAAAAGTTTATCCTCCCTGGACAATCTATAAATCTCTATTTCTTTGATATCTCTACCCGTTCGATTTCTATCTGTGTCTATTCGTGATAGTGTGTGTGGCACTCTGTTCTCTACACCCTTAATGTACTCCCAAGAAAAATTATGCTCTTGAAGAGCTAACACCCACCTGGTTATCCGGCTGTGTGTGAGTTTACAAGTATTCAGGAACGACAGCGCTTTATGGTCCGTCCTGATGATGGTTTTATTACCCAGCAGATACGTACGGAACTTCTTCACGGCGAACACTATACTGAGGAGCTCCTTCTCGGTGGTAGTATAGTTACGCTCTGCGGCTAGCAACGTCCGGCTGGCGAAGGCAATGGTTTTGTGTTCTTTCGCCTCGTCCTCCTGGTACAGTTCCGCTCCAAGTGCTATATTGCTGGCGTCTGTCTGTAAGTAAAATTTATCATTAAAATTCGGATGGTTCATTAAAATCATATCAGCGAACTTATTTTTGATTTCGTTGAACGCTGCTCTTTCGTTATCTCCCCACCTCCATTGTTTGTTCTTTTGCAGCACTGCGCTGAGTCGGGTCGTCGTCTGGGCGTAGTTCCACTGGAATTTCCTGTAAAAATTACAGAGACCAACAAAACTTTGCAATTGTTTTATATTTTTAGGCTCCGGGAACGTCAGGATGGATTCTACTTTATCCGGATTGGCACGTATCCCTGTAGGTGTTATGATGAAACCCAAAAAATGTATCTCAGTTTGCAAAAATTTTGATTTGTCCCAATTCACTGTCAAACCTCCCTGGTATAATTTCTCCAATACATATTCTAAGTGTTCTACATGCTCTTCAAATGTTCTAGAAGCGATCAGAATATCATCAACGTATATGGTTAAAAAATCTAAGTTATGGGGTTGCAAAATTTCGTCAAGACACTTGATAAAACTAGCTACACTTGTGTTCAAGCCAAACGGTAGTCTTTTGAATTTATAATTCTTTCCATTGAATAAAAAGGCTGTATATTTTCTGCTATTCGCTGCCAACGACCTGCCAATACCTGGCGGTTAGGTCTAAAGATGTCATATACTTTACGCCGCTGAACTTCTGAAAAATCTCTTCTATCGCTTCAGGTGACTCCCGGTCGGGAATGATTATTTGATTGATTTTGCGGGCATCTAAACATAACCTAACTCTACCATCTTTTTTAATCACTACTACTAAGGGGTTAGAATATGGTGATACCGATCGCTCAATTATATCTCCCTCTAACATTTTCTCTAACTCAATTTGAACCGCTCTTCTCTTCGCATATGGCACCGGATAACTTCTTTGCACATAGGGTGCGTGTTCCCTTACCTTCAACTCGCATTCATAGTTTCTTGCCCTCCCTGGTATATCGGCAAACACTTCTCTAAAATTCTCTACTACCCGCCACAACGATTCACGTTGAGAACTCCCTATTACGCCACCCTCACTACAAAATTTACGTGCTCTCTCATTCCATAAGTGATCCATATTCTCCTCGCACTCTATCTTACTCTCACTACATACATTCATACTAACTTCCATTTCTTGTTTATTACTCCGATTATGTATCACCCTTACCCCTGAAATTCTTACCGCATCTAACACCCGCTCAAGATTAATACGGACTGGTTCCCCTTCACTATTTAATTCTAACACCCGTTTATGAAAATCAATCACCGCCTTATGTTTAATCAGAAAATCATTTCCCAGTATAACCTCAAGATTTAATCCCCGTACGACTAGAAATGTATTATCGTACCCTACCCCGTTAATTATCATGTTTAAATGTACTTGTTTCGTGCTCTTTTACTTCTAACTCCCGTAATACCTACAATCGTCACCCCCGCTACTGGCAAAGATGGAATATTTTTATTTATTTCTCTTAACTCATCTAGTACATGTTCAGAAATAACAGAGATTTCGCTACCTGTATCTATTAAAGTTTTAATCTCCTTACCTTCTATGTTGATTTTCACCTCAGTCAGTCCATTCTCCCGTCTCCCTGCTTCGAAATCTTCCTCCTCCAATAATTCCTCAGATAAATCCGTTATAACAACGTTGTTTCGATATCTGTCATCCATTTGGACCCCAGAAACTTCCGGCAACAACGGTCGGGTCCGGTGTTCCATTGTCTCTCTTAGTTTCCCGCAGACGTGCTCGCCACTGCTGTATTGTATCCTCTTCCCCGCTGGTTTCCTTGCTGTTCATGAGCGTTGCCTCTCGGCGCTCCTCCTTGGTCCTCTCCCCTTCGTTGGTATGCCTGGTGGTTCTGCGTGGGTTGTTGTCCCTGTCGCTGACCCGGTCTCTCCCTCCTGCATCTAAAACAAAAATTTTGTGTCGCATAATTCTCCTGTGAGCATGCCGGACAAGTCCATTTTGGTCCTCGATTATTTTGTTCTCATCTGGGGTATGCCAGTCCATTTGTAGGTCCTCTCGGCGGTCCCTGATGACCTCCACTATTTACATTCTGCTGGTTCTGACGACGACTCAATTCTTGGTCCCGGATATTCTGAAACACATCTAAAATATTTTCTAGTTCGCTAATATTAGCTACATCCCGCGTCATAAGTGTTATTTATACTTCCCTTGGCAAATGCTTGCTTATATGCCTCACGAAGGATCTAAATGGCAATGGCGGTTCTAAGTATTTCGCCTCATTAAATATTCTCATCACATACCCTGTTATATTATTATTGGGCCCCCCAAAATTCCCAGTTCCCATGATTCTACTCCGTAACACTTCTTGGTCTTCTTCGGACCAATATTTATTTCTGAATGCGGACTCAAAACTTTCAAAACACCCCCATTCCGTTTTGTGTACCTCGGCCCATATCTCCGAACTACCCTTGAAGCATTTTAAAATTTTTAATAATTGAACTTCCCAGTTATTAGTACTAAACTTATTGAACTCTCTCACTCTATTTATGAACTGCATAGGATGTACTCTTTTGTTATCACAACTGAAGGTCTCTAACTCAACTTCACTGCTTACATCACGAGTCATAATTACTCGTTCGGTACCAGTGTTTACTTGTTGGTTGATGGCCATGCTCAATTCATTTTTAACATTCATTAACTTAAGGTTACTATCAGATTCAAGGTCACTTATTGTATCGTGTATGGTCTTAAATTCAATCTTACAATTATTTTCTATTTCTCTTATTTTACTATTATTATTTTCAATCTGACTCATAGCATAACCAACCTTACATTCAGTATTGGTGTTACATTCACTTATCTGTTTCTCAACAATTGTATTTATGATGCTATATTGTTCCGTGATCTGTTTCTCTACTTTATTAGTTATATTATTGGTAATATCAGAAACACGGCACCCTAATTGCTCATTTATGGACTCTGACAATTGTGATTTCATACTTTCACAACGTTCATCAATATGTTTGTCTAGTACACGACTCAAATTATCAAATTGCACATTAATATTCTGCTGAAACTGAATACTCTGTTCTTTAATTTCATTAAAAATAATATCATTTTTAATATTCTGCTGTTCGCATTTTATTTTCTGTTCTTTGAATTCGTTACTTAAAATCTCAAATTTCTCGTCATTAGTATTAAAACGACTCTCAAATTTTTCGTCAATTCTATCAAGACGCTTATTTAATTCATTATTCTGCATGTCAAATTTGTTGTCCATTTTTTGTAAGAAACTCATTATATCTAGTTCCTCTGATTGTTTATTTTTATTGGCTGACACTGCGGTCAACTGAATCCCAGAATCAACATCTGTTTCGCTTAATTGTTTTTGAACGATAATTGGGGTAGAGTGAATGATGACATTGCCGCCGACAGCTGTTTCTGTAACAGCGCTCGGCATATCACTTTCATACAGTGACTGTGACTCAAGGTCACCTTCACTCATAACTGAATCTATTATACTACTTTTTTCTGTGTTCTCAGACATTTTTACTTGATCTATTTTTTCTTACGTAACAACTGCCAATGATTACTCTCTTTTCAAAACTGATATTACAACATACATACAATCAACCTTCTATCATAATTACGTAAGTTTACATCAATACAATTTCGCTTTCGTAACCATACTTCGTTCAATGTACTGTCAAATGTAAGCCGGTGTAACACAATCTTTTTTGTTATATTACATCCTGGTCACGCGGCAACAATTGTAACTTTCTTTTCTTTTGGTATTTTTTATTAGTCATACTGAAACTTCCACTTACCTTTAATCTTCGATCTGGCCGGATCGCATAGTGGGGACGAACCCAATTCGTTCGACGAACTTGACAGTACATAAAACGAAATAAGGTTTTTGAAAGAATTTAACTCTCAATTTTTTCTTGGAAGAGAAATTATTTTTTGTTTATTAATCAAAAGTGTTGAATTTATAAGTTTTCTCCAAAATAGGTTTTTACATGTTTTAAAGGTTGTACAACTATTATATCTTACTTCCTATACTTACTTCCTATTACTTACATACTTTAAGATAGCCCAGCCTGCGCACTCACTACTCACATTCTTAAAACCCCTTTTCAATATAAAAACGCCCCCTTTTATGTAAAATTAATGACATAACGCTTTCAGTGTGAAACGTTACGTGTGTGGCGTCCTCTTCCCCGGCCATGTGGTGCGTTTTCCACAGTCTTTCATTCTCCGGATGTTCACAAAGTTTATAATATTTAATACCGTTCAATATTCACTCTTCGTCACTGGAGGCACTGTTATACATGTTTTTGTAATATCACATAGGTATTTTGTCGGCCGACTTAAGAAAAAATATGAAGATTTGCCCGGGCACAAAACTGATAGCTGCCACGCGTGGCTTGGGTTGTTAGTCGACTGGGAAGAAGATTATCAATCTGCCTCCCTCCAAACACTCGTGCAGAGCGGAAGTTTCACTGCCTCATGATCGGATCTTCCGTCACTGTTCATTCAACACATGTGTTTTTTGTGTGGTAACCGTGGACGATTTTTGTTAAGCACTGGTTGACGTCACAAAAGTGGGCCATCCTTAGCGGCATTTCCTGCGGATCGGCTAAGGAGACGATGAATAAAATCGTTCCCCAGACATCTTGGTTTTAGGATGAAGGCGTCCCCCGAGCGCGGATTTGTACTGCTCGTGGGCGCGCGGTCACACTTATGCAAAGTTCTGAGAAATTTTAGGGTGGTGCAAATTCCTTGCCGAGTTACACCACAGAAATTGCGCCTTGCCTTTGTTTCAACACTGTTTCTCGCCACGTGTTCTGTTACAATGGAAATAACGTTTGTACAATATTTTTGCAAAACCCCAGAAAATGAAATAAATAAAAATGCAAATACCCCATACTGTAAGAAATAAACTGACCCAATTTTGACACGTTACATTGTTTGGTTCTGACAGTTAGGCACTTTCATAGGCATAAGTAGCCATTATGGTATTTGACTTATTTCATTTAAATTACATTTCATTTCAGCCTAATGGGCTTTATTTAGTTATTATAATTGGTTGTGTTGTGTTTTTTGAGTCTATTTATGTGTTATTATTATGTCACTATTATTTTATACACAGTTATTTACTCTTTGGTTTCCATGTTTTCTAGTCATTATTTATTTCCTTTGCCAATAATAACAATGTGGCTATTATTTACTACTTCTTTGATCTTATTTAAATATAACATGTAGGCCTATGGTCTGTATGATTCTTACAGCCATATCCAATTCATAAACTTGATTGAATAATTATTTAACTAACTTATTATTTGCTAATCTTTGTTCACAATACATCTTATTTTATATTATTTTTTAGTGTGACAAACAACATCACTTTTATGAACTTATCATGATCCCTTATAACATGGGTGTTTTTTGATTTGTATCTAACTCCTTAACTTTCTAAACAATCTTTACTCTCCCTCCATGTTAACACTTTCAATTTACTCTTTCCTGGGGTTCTCCCTTTCAACTATGATTACTTGCTTTTAAAACTCCTTAATTATCTTTTTTGTTTTGTTTACTATGGTAATTATCACTTTCCAGTGTTCAATACCTCTTTATAGTTTCTACTTAATACTATTTTTCACAACATACTTATTCACTATTATTTTTCACTATTAAACTTTTAGCGTTTTTTAGGATTTATTAATTGTTAATGATCTTATCATTCACTATTTTTCACTATATTTCCATTCTATATCTTACACTATTTTCATTCAATCATCACCTTCACTCTTAAATTATTTATAGTTAATTATAATTTAATTAGTGTACCTTCTTTATCACTACACTTTGGGGTTTTTACACTTTCATTTTGCACTTCACAAATGTTTTCGTTTTTTAAGTGTTTCTGAATCCCTCTAATTCCTCTAATTACTATCTCACTCTTCTTTTTTTCTCTTTCATTACAATATATCCTTAATACTATTAACAATTTTATGTCCTTACAATACTATTCTTACATCTAATTCTAAATTGGGGTTTAGTTTCCTTTTTTATCATTTTTATCTTTAACATTGTTTAATACATTGTTTAATAGGGTTTCTTCCCTGAATTATTATAGTCCATTAATGGATAATGACATTTACTTTTTCCTTTCTCATAGGTTAATTATTGGTCTTGGTTCCAATGTTACTTTTGAGTGCATTATCTCTCCTTCTCCTATGTTTTATTACTTGTATGTGTATCATTATTGGTTTTTATTTCTATCCATTTCCCTCCTTCTTCATTTTCATTGTATTTGGTTAATACCTTGGTTTTTCCACCTTCTCCTTTGGGTACATTTCAACGTGTTACATTGAGTCATTTAATTCCATGAACTTGTTTCATTTTTGTTTGGGTTTTGGTTTTTTCCCTTCTTCTTTTGGTTTTGTCAATCACCTTCTTTTCTTCTTTGGTTTTATTCTCGTTTGTTTTTCGTGGATCCCTTCTTCTTTTGTTTACTTTTGTTGGGTCAGTCACTTTCTTTTCTTCCTTGGTTTTATTCTCGTTTGTTTTTCGTGGATCCCTTCTTCTTTTGTTTCCTTTTGTTGGGTCAATCACTTGGGTTAGGTCATGTCGTCGTTTGTCGAGTCATAGTTTTTATATTTTATTTAAATTAATCATTTTATTCAACATGAAGTATTATTTTAGATTCAATATTATCTTGTTCATCCCTGGTATTGGGTTGGCTTATTTGTGTTGTAACAGTATTAACAAGCATCAGAGCAGCGGTTAGTATTATAACAATCTCTTTCCGTGCAATCTTCCTCTATCAAGTTGGTTGCGGGAATTTATAACAATCAGCTCGTGTCGTGATAGTTTTAATTCGATTCCTTCTGACGTTATATTAACGAATTCCAAAACTTCATAAATTTCCCACTATCTGTCACTCTCGTGACCTCGCCAATACCTGTCTCTTCTTTCTTACCTGATTTAAATTAACAATTATTTTCCCGATTATAGGCGCCAAATTGTTTTAAAACAATTGAAATTGTTCGTAGCTTTTCCTTCTTTCTCAATGAAACCGTATTACTTACCGCTCTGTATCGGCTGAATTCCAAATTCGCTCTCTCGCGGCAGTATTACCAACCTTTAATTCTGGTAAAAAATGTTCACTGTGCTATATTAAATAAATTAACACATAAATATTGTCACATGAAATAATAAACAGGTATAAATTCTTAGTATTGGTTTATTGGATAGCAGTTCAACCATTTGTATTGGTTATTACAGGAAATTATGAAAATACGGTATATAAAGTTATGTTCCGGCTTTGAATGACTTATAACTCAGTGGTTGGCTATGTTTGTTTGGGTCGCTGACTGAGCACCAAGTGTCTAATATCGAATTTAATTTTACAATGTTTATTCAGTCAAAAGTTCTTTGGATTACAGCAAAAGTTAACAAAATGATTCGAGAAAGTACAATCTTTCACATAAACTCGATCAAATATTCGGTTTTATTTTACACCATTACTCTTATTAACTAAAGTAATTGTGAGTTCAACTCATAACTTGAGGTTAAGTTTTATATTGTTGAAAAAATATTTTGGTATTTCCAAATGTGTTATTAATTGAATTGAACAGTTTTTTGATAATTATTATTTGGTTTTTTAAGAGCCATTCAGTGTTTGAGTGTTTGAACCAAGTTAATTATATTGTGCATCAGTGTTAAAGTGTAGTGAATCCAGTCTTTCGTTTTGTTAATTAATTAAATTTTATACTTTACTCCTTCCTTAACATCTGATAACTTATTTTCATGTATGCTTGTGGCTATGTCTTCCTTCTTTTATTTCTTTTTTTGTTTTATATTTTTTTATCTTCTGTAATTCAAAATGTTCTTTAGTTCAATCTTGTTAATATGTTTTGCCTATCTTGTATTCCATTTTCATTAACTATTATATGGTTTATCTCATTTGATTGATTCTTTTTGCTAATTATATGGACTGGCTATTTTTTCATCTGTACTCTACTGAAGCTAATAATGGACTCTTAATAAATTTGTAACGGTTTTTTGGTTCTAACTACAAAACCTATCCTTCTCATTGGGTGAAACAATTTTGTACCCATTGTTAGACATAGCTTGTGTTTTCGCCCAAAATGGATAAATATTTTCTAATTAAGATAATTTGCTTGTATTACTATTAATACTTCTATTATTAGTACCATTGAATAGCATTTCTGTTTAATATTATTTTGAAATCAAACATGACTATGTTCTATTCAGTATTGGCTGATTTAGTCTTTTGATACTTTTGTTTTCTATACTTATTTTGGTTTATAAGTGTGTTTTTGAAAGTATTTTGTGTTTTTAATGTTCCTTGGCTAAATATATTATGTTTACCTAACTGTTTCCCTAACTGAATGTTGTTATTTGTTTACATTTTACAATTTTCTCACATTTCTTTAGGCCTGCACTTGCCTACAATGGTTGACATTGATTATAATTTAATTTTGCTCTTGTTCCTATGTTCTCATTGCTTTGTCTTAGTTTTTTTACAATTATTATGAATTTACATACATTGGTTTATGATTAGTAGTTCTTTACAGACATATTATTGCCTTTTACATCTATATCTAAGAAATTAACATTGCATATTTTTAGGATTTCCTCATCCTTTCAACACATTATTACTGCTTTTTAGTATTATTTTCCCAACTCAACATAACATAACTTATTCTTAAGATTCTTTTAACGATTATAACATTTTCATAGTTTTATAATACTCCTGCTACCTTCTACTATTCTCTTTATAACACAACTTCAATAATTGAGTATCCATCTTTTGATGTCTACTCTTCTTTTTATAACATATAACTTGTTTAAGTTTTGTTTATCCCTTTAAATTTACTAACTTAATATTTTAACACTAACATTCTTTATAACAGTTACTTATTCTTATATTTTTTTAACATGATACCTTATTCTATCTTACTTACTAGTGTTTTGTCTTTTTCAAAACTAATTTCTATCACCATACACCTACTTAATGTATTTTGACATATTGTTTATTATGCTAAGCACTTGTCATTCGCACCTTTCACTTTCATATTATTTATTACTGGTAATTGACATTCTTTATTTATACCTTTTTACACATGCACTTGGGTTGCTTTTGTTTACCTAGTGTTTGTTACCTTATTGTTTTTTTTTCTCGGTACGCACTGTTATATGGTTTTGGCAAGATGTACTTATTATTATTCAGGATATTGGTTGTTAAAACCATCACTAATTATCACTTAGTGTTGTTCACTTATTGTTTTTTTTTGTAACTCACTCCCTACCTACTTTATGCACTCTTGGTTCAATTTAATATGAATGTTGTGATTATCAGACTAGCTCTATCACGTTTTATTCTCTATAAATTTATTTATTATCATTTGATTTCATTGTTCTGTTTATTTACTATTTGTCTACTTAACATTTAGTCTACACTTACATACATAGAATTATATTATTTCTGCTGGTGGTTTGTACCTTCAAGGTTCAATTATTCATTTAATTATTGTCAATTTTATGACATTTTTATCATAGGTTTAATTACATTGATTTGGTCATTTGGCCAATCACTTGGGTGTGGTCATTGTCATTGTCTAGTCTAAGTTAATGTCATTATTTTGCTATTTATTGAAATTGTCAATTTTCTCATCTTATCTATTCTTAGCTGCATGTTTTCTCTTTATATTATAAGGTATTCCCTCCCTTTTACTGGGCGGCTTTTGGTAATGTAACAGTATATATAACTTAGTTAATATAAACATTCCAAATTTTGCATGATAACTGTAGAAACTGTAGTTTTGTTAGAGCTGGCAAACTTCAACAAAGAAATGGTTGAAAATTGTAACTTAAGGTGTGAGAAACTTTAGCCAAAAGTGGCATCAAAACAGCTCCATGATGATGAACAAAACGAAAGAAGGGTTGAAACTTTCCTAGAGTTTTTGGAGAAGCCAGGTAATAACAATGGGTTGTGAAACAACAGGTAAGGGGTGCGAGTCTCATTACAATTCTGATAGAAACAGAAAAGTGCTCATTGGAACACTACAGGTACCAAATTTTCACTCTCAAAATTATCAGTCCAAGTCAAGAGTTTAAAAAGGTCCCATTTGCATATAAAGAATATGTTTGTTATGAGTAGAGCTAGGAATTTTAAGTGCAAAATTTTGGTAAAAAAGGTGCTTTAATTTAGCTGGAAAAGGTGCTTTAATTTAGCTGGAAAAGGTGCAAATTTCAAATGTAAATATTCATACACACAGTACCAAAACCAATTACATCACATATAAGGACTCAAAATTCACTCATGTACTAAAAAGTCTGCCTAAAACAAGTCCCAGAACACAATGTTATTAAAGTCACAAGTCTAGAAAAAGTACCCCATCTAGTGAGAGTTGGGGAAGTTGGAAGAGGAAGTCCTGTAATTTCAACATAATTTTGTATCCTAGCAGGAGCCTTTTTCAGCAATTTCTTAATGCAAGACAGAAATTCATTTGCACATGACATCTTTTAGTGTCTCACAAACTCGCTGCAATGCATGTGCAATGCAGGTCACATGTTTTGGATTAGAGTACATAGGTTTCAGGTTAGCAATAGCCAATAACATGTAAGGTGCTTGGTCCATAATTTGTATAAAAACATACTTATTTATACTTTTATTTTTATTGTTCGTTACTTACCGATATTCCTAAGGGTCCCCAGAGTTCTTTTATAAGCGAGATCAGAAACAGTGTGAGGTTACGAAATAAATATTTATACACATTTTGTATGAAGAGAATTTACTTAATATTTATTAATCATTTAATATGCTCTGTTGCAAATTATTCATTACTAAATGCTGGTATGTTTACAAAACCTCTATTATTTTTAGTGTATTGTGCAACTGGAATACAGCTTCCTTGTAATAGGTACTTTTACATTATTAACTTACATACTATGGCTTACCTTATACATCACTCATAAATACACAAACACAAACAACCCAGCTTTGCTCACTCACGCATACACACAGAAAATTATAAATCCCTTAACATTTTTTTAAAAGAAAACCCCCTCCTGCCGGCACGTGGGAATATCTCGAGCACCACATTTCACTTCGTGATTTCTAATTGATGTATTCGAATTTAATTTATTGATGTTCTGAATGATTTTAGTTTCTGCTGCACTACTCCGTGTTCATTTTTTAACCGAAACTCACTTTGACGGATAATTATAACAAATTTTAGAAGAGCCCACCGGGCTTGGTACCTGCAGGTACTTTAGCTAGGCCTAAACTGCGCAGAGCGGCAAGGTGTTCGACGCTAACTGAATTTCGTCGTTTGTTGAGGAAACCAATGCCTGGTATTTGTTCGTCACAGTTTCGTCCCATGCTATTCATGTAGTTGTTGGGGTGACGACAGTAAACGATCTCAGTGAGGCACTGGCTAACGTCACGAGCTGGGCGGTCCTTAAGTTTTGCATCCGCCGTTACACGACCATGTGCTCGTATAGTTTCGTGCTTTTAGCCATTTTGAGTTTCACAAACGCGTGGGTCAGCGCCCATGCTTGGTGGACGCATAGGTGCGCACTGCCACACTCTCGCATAGTTCTTGGAAAACTGGGGTGGTAAATTCTTCGCTTACTGATTGCACAACGCTATTTCGTCTTGCCTTTGTTCCAAACTGTTCCTTACACTCAGCACGTGGCCTGTTATAATGGAATTAACTTGCACAATAATTTGAAACCCCGAAAAATAAAATAAATGAAATACCCCATATTTTTGACACGTTACAATACCCCCTCAATGAGAATTCTTCTGTCCCAAAACACAAGAAATCTCATTGATAAAACCCCTAAGAGGACCGGTGAGGAACTGGTGCCAACAACCCCCTTGTTCTTACTCTACATGGGTACACGACCCCCCTGGCTCAGCGACCACGGACGCATCTGAACGAGATCACTGGACTTCTCCGTAAGAGATCCCAACACCAAAAAATCGAACAGACACGTACCACAGCACACCTCGCCGTCTAACATGCTAACCCCAAAAAATCCTCAATCCCTGGCTTAGATTATGCCAGATCCTCCACCGATATGTTTCCCCTTTTATGCAAGCTGGGCTGCCTTTAGCAGATACTGGGCTCATACACACTCACATTACATACTGACATTACATATTATACAATTGAAAAATTTTTCTAAAAGTTATTTAAATTGCAACCCATTTGTTATTTTCAGGTAAAATTGATTCATAAATTTTGCATAAATTTTAAATTATTCTCTTCATTGGTTTCTGTTTTTATTTAAAATTAAGTTGACTTAAACATTTCTTATAATTAAACATATCCTTAACCTAACATGTGAATACTTAGAGTCTAACAATACAAGTCAATACAATAAATCAATAAAATAAACATGGTTAGCACACAAACAATAAAATAATCAATACTTAAAATATTCATTAGCTGGCAGGCGAAAAATCAAGATTTTTTTTTTTCAAAAAAAATATTTTCCCAAAAAATTTTAAAATTCAACGAAAAATTTAAATCTATTAAAGTGTTTCCTTTACCTATAGAAATTATTTAAAATTTGTTTACATCGATCAAAAAACAAAAGTTAAATTGACTTCCTTCCTCAACAAGCTTAGTATGTCTATGACCTCACTGTCAGCTGATCAAACTAGGTCAAGTCCAAAAACCTTGAACTACATGTGTTATGTATAAGTTCTATCTGAAAATACCTTTAACATCTGTAACATCCTAGCTTGAAACACAAAACATAATAAAATAAAACATTTAAAATAACAAAATATTATTATAAATAATAAGCAAATTGACATTTAAATTATTTAAAATAAACACTTCCTGACTTTATATTTCCAAATTTTATCAAAATTTTGTCACTGGTTTCAAAATAAAAATTTAATATCTTTATTACAAATCTCTCTCTTTGCTTAACAATCTGATTCTCCATTACAGTGGGTGAATTGAATTATTTATTCTCATTTACTGTACTACTTGATCTGTATACACATATAATCTTTCTCCCTCTGACTCTAATACTCATCAACTTTAACTAACATGACACCCATCTCTATCTAAACATCTATCCAACAATCTCTAAACCCAACTTACCTCTGGCACCGCTCATCTTTGTACTAGGATGTGTGTTCCCAACTTGGCTATCTACATACGAACCAATGCCCCTCCAAAATATCGGCAAACACTCCCTTAAACTACTCTATTCCCGCCGCAACGCCACATGCTGCTCACACCTTACCACCTCACCCTTACTACAAAATATCATCAACAAATATATTTATCTACCATTCACATTACGCATCGCTACATATACTCACTACTACTGTGTCAACATCAATATTTCTCAAATTCTATTGCATTATCTTACAACAACATTACATTAACTCAAAACAATATTATTCTCTTCTATTTCAACTTTAATTTTAACTCGGACAGATCTACATGTCCCATAAAATATTCATCACCCAAAAACTATCTTTTATTAGCTTTCACAAATTATTACTTTATTTCTCATTACTTTATTAAATTACTTTCCTCATTACTTTGAAATAGCATATTAATTACTTGGAACATTTACAACCAATATACCAGTGACATTTTATTGCTGATCAGCTGATATTCCTAACATAATTAAAACACATCTCAAAATTGAGCAAATTACATGAAATATATATATTTATTTATCCTTACTTCTCACATCCTTGTTTCCCCTCTTTCTGATTCTGATAGTTTACGTTAACTGCCTGCCAGTTAGTTTAATTATTTACTTAGGTTCAAAAATACACACATAATGAAAACACATATTTTTATCAATGCTTATATCTAACTTACAACAATAAAATAATACATTTAAAACATAGAATGAATACCTTATATTGACTGTCTGAGCATGTAGTTATTTAAACAGAACACAAGCATTTTATTGGGTCAAAATTTGAGTTAGCAATTTTTTCATGTTATAAAATTTAAATTCGTGACTCATTTGGGTCACCTCCCATCCACACACTCTATTGCAAATTATGTAAGGCTGTGGCGCCTCCTCGCTTCCACAAAGACGGCATATTTTGTAGTAGGTTGTCCTCTCCATGTCTTTGCTTCCGCAGTTACATTTAACGTCTGAATATCAACATATTCTTGGCTATAATTAAACGCCCTTAAACGGGTCTACCACCTGGCTTTGCTGTTCCTACGCGAACAGAGTGGTAGCCGCTGTTCCCTAGTTTGGTGATTCCCCTTAATTTCACCCCCCATCAATTTCAAAATACACCTTGACAACGATAACAGCTATGGTCAGTTAAGGCAGAACGTGACGCAATGAGCCCCAACCATAGCTGTTAAAGATAAACCAATTCCACGGTCAGGGTTTGGTGAGGCCGTGACCGCCCGAAAAGTTGGGGAATCACAAGTAAAATACCTTTTATAACACTAAAATTAATAATTTATACTTAAATGACATTATTAGTTTGGATGGTGTTTTAACCTCCTATATCCCTAGCTTAAACTTCATTAACATAAAATATTAAGTACAAAAATTAAAACTTCCTACCATTGCAGTTCCACACTCCACTGTTATGTCACTTCTTTAAACACCAATATACCCCCTAAAATTACCCTTTAATCTTGTATAATAACAAGTTCTTTTATTTAGTTTTAAAAATTTTCACATAGACACTTCTGCAAGTCCAATCTTTCACTTTCCACTAACATTTTCTTTCTGACAAAATAATAAGTACCACAATGGATCATCTTATACAGTTACATCAAAATAAAATACATTTGTGTTGTTTTCTGAGGGAAAACAATTCCTTGAAAATTTAAGTATTCAAATTTCATATTCTTGGTTATTTCATTTTACAATTTCCAAAGCAAACTAAAATATTTCGTGAAGAGAAAAAAATATATATATACTACCTTTCCACGAAACTATGGGTCCCCCTCCCCGTTCAAAGCATTGTAAGTTTTCAAATATTAACCAATTTTGGTGGAGCCGGACCAGCGTTGTTTTCACCACCCGAAGGAAGATCCGCCAACCATGGCCCGCCTCCAAGTTCCGAATACCACGGCCAGGACTGGTAAGATCGTGACCGCCCAAAAATGGAGGAGACGCCCTTCTGTAAACATATAAAACCAAATTAAATTTCATTCACTCAATAACAATTAGTAACAATCATGGTAAAATTCCTATGATGACCAATACAATTTCAAATTTGTAGCATTGTGTGTCCCTACTATCTCCCTTGTCTCTCTGTTCTGTAATACATACGAATTCTTCATCTTAAGTTCTATTACCTCATACGGTCCTTCATAGAGTAAGAAAAACTTCTTGATCTCCTTGTCCTGAGTGCTCGACAAATCATGTCTCCTCACCAATACCAATTGTCCTACTTCGTACTTCATCCACTTACCTTTTGCGTCATGCCTACGTTTTCTTTGTTCTCCTTTACTTAATAAACTCTCGTTTGCCAACCTGATTTTTATACTCACATCCGCTTTCTCAGTCTCAGGTGGGTAATCAAACAACTGTTCCAAAATTCTCGGGGGGCGTGTTCCTTTGATCAATTCGTGAGGTGTATAGCCGGTGGACTCGTGGGTGGTACTGTTCAGCCAAGTCTCTACTCTTCGGACGTACAACGGCCACTCGCTGTGTTTAGCGTGACAATAGGCTCTAAAGATCCTGCCTATCTCTCTCATTACACGCTCAGCCTGGTTGGACTGGGGATGATACATAGCCGTATGTTTCGTGATGATTCCTTCCCATCCTAGGGTCTGACGCCATTTCCCACTGATGAACTGTGGCCCATGATCTGATAAAATTACTCTCGGCTTACCCACGCGAATCATGTAGTCCTTTGTCACCTTCTCACTCAATACCTGACTGGTAGCTCTTTTAACGCTATACAATCTCACATATTTAGAAAAAGTATCAAGCATCACAAAAATATACATCACTCCGCCTCTACACTTTGGCAATGGCCCAAACAAATCTACCGCAACTAAATCGAAAGGTCTACTCACTTTTATAAAATTCATCTCCCCTTCTACTCTATAATTTACTACCTTTGACTTCTGACATAAATCACAACCCCTTAAAAATGTTCTAACCCTTCTTTCCATATTTTTAAAAACACATGACTCTTTCAAAACATTAACACACTTCTTCGCCCCAAAATGACCATATCTTAAATGACAATCCCATATAATCTTATCAACTAACCCCTCTGGCATAACTAGTTTCCAATCATGCTCACCCCCTACTACTTTCTTAAATAATAACCCCTGATAAATCTGAAAATGCTGATTATATTCTGACTCTGCTAATTCTGTCTCTAAACTATCCATAATCTTACCTGACTTACCATCTGCTCGTTGCATGGTTCTGATGTCCTTCAACTCTTCACCAAAAATTCTGTCTTCTCTGCTAATCCGAAAAATTTCAATTTCCTTTAAATCCCTACTTGTCTTATTGTCTAACATGTCTACCCGTGAAAGAGTGTCAGGTATCTTGTTGTCTGTTCCCTTGATGTACTCCCATTCGAAATTATATTCCTGTAAAACAAGTACCCACCTGGTTAGACGGCTGTGAGCGAGTTTACATGTATTTAAGAAGGATAATGCCTTGTGATCGGTGCGGACACCGTCCTATTTCCCAAGATGTAAGTGCGAAATTTGCCGACGGTGAACACAATACTTAATAGTTCCTTTTCGGTGGTAGTGTAGTTTTTCTCTGCTATCAACAAGGATCTGCTTGCAAATGCGATGGTTAAGTGTTCTTTCTCTTCGTTCTCTTGGTAGAGTTCCGCACCTACGGCCACGTTACTAGCATCTGTCTGTAAGAAAAATATTTTATTAAAATCAGGGTGGTTCATCATTATCATTTTGCTAAATTTCTGTTTAATTTCGTTGAACGCCTCTCGTTCCACTACTCCCCATCTCCACTGTTTGTTTTTCTGGAGTACCGCACTCAATCTTGCTGTTACATGTGCGTAGTTCTTCTGAAATTTTCGATAAAAATTACACAATCCCAGAAAACTCTGTAGCTGCTTGATGTTCTTCGGCTCAGGGAAGCGCATGATGGAGTCCACTTTATCCGGATTTGCTGAGATTCCTTCTGGTGTGATTATAAATCCTAAAAAATTTATTTGTGTTTGTAGGAATTTTGATTTGTCCCAATTTACAGTAAGTCCTCCTTCCTTTAATTTGGCTAACACATATCCTAAATGATCTAAATGGTCCTCAAAAGTTCTCGACGCAATTAAAATATCATCTACATATACCGTTAAAAAATCTAAATCTTTGGGTTTTAAAATTTGGTCTAAGCATTTTATGAAGCTGGCTACGCTGGTATTTAATCCAAATGGCAGTCTTTGAAATTGGTAGTTCTTGCCGTTAAACAGGAAAGCTGTGTATTTCCTACTTACCTCCGCCAATGGTACCTGCCAATATCCTGCTGTTAGGTCCAACGTCATATATCTCACCCCGCTAAATTTTTGAAATATTTCATTGATTGACTCTGGTGATTCACGGTCTGGTATTATTATCTGGTTGATCCTCCTGGCATCTAAACATAACCTAACTCTGCCATCTTTTTTAATTACTACAACTAATGGGTTCGAATAGTGTGATACTGACCTTTCTATTATCCCTCCTTCCATCATCCTGTCCCGCTCCTCTTGCACTGCTCGTCTCTTGGAATAAGGCACGGGATAACTTCGCTGCATGAAAGGTGTGTGTTCCCGTATCTGCAATGTACATACATAATCCTTTGCCCTTCCTGGAATATCGGCAAACACTCCCTTAAACTTCTCGATCACTTGCCACAACGCCGCACGCTGATCTGCTTGTCTCAATGCCGCACGCTGGTCACTCCTTACCACCTCACCTCCACTACAAAATTCATCCGCCCTTATCTCCCATACTGCATTATTAATATTACTCATTTCATCTTCAAAATCATCAATATACTCACTCTCTCTACATAAATTTACTCTAGTATCTATATCACTCTCGCCTACTCTCTTTTGTAGTATTTTTACCCCCGTTGTTCTAACTTTATCTATTATTTGTTCAAAATTAACCTTTACAGACCGATCACCCCCGTCTAACTCTATTATTTTCTCTTTAAAGTTTACAACAGCTTTATTTCTTTGCAGGAAATCATTACCCAATATAATGTCTAAACTTAACCCTTTAACTACCAAAAATGTGTTCTCAAATTCTATGTCATTTATCGAAAAACTTAAGTGTATCTGTTTTGTTATTCTCTTACTGCGTACGCCTGTAACTCCTACTACTGTAACCCCAGCTACTGGTAAAATTGGAATATTTTTTATACTTTCTTTTAACTCTCCTAAAATGTTTTCAGCAATAATGGAAATCTCGCTACCTGTGTCTACAAGTGTTCTATAATATTTATTAGCTACATTTACCTGTATTTCTGTTAGTCCCGCTCTCACCTCGATTGCATTGTTTTCTTCCTCCAGTAGATCGGCAACTATATCTGTTCTAATTACATTACTCTTGACATCTTCTAACGGTTGGACCTCACTTGCTTCCCCGTACAGTGGTCTGGTCCGTGCTACCACTGTATGCTCTAGTTTTCCGGTTGTTGTCTATGGTTGCTTGTTGTGGGTATCTGGTGATCCCGCGGCGGTCCCTGGTGTTAGTTATTTGTTCCTCTGTACTGCCTGGTTTCGTTTCTCCTCCTCTGCTCTTCTCTTGGTAAACTACATTTATAACATCGTTGTCTGCTGGCGAAATTTTCCCATTTGCACCTGGAACAACTCCACTCACCTGGTTTGTTTACATTATCTCTATGCACATTATTATTATACCCACGATAATTATTATTCTTATTTTGATTATATTCAACATGATGATTGTTATTATTCTGTTGTGTTCGCCTACCCCCTTCTCGATCTCTAATGCTCTGTAGTATATCTAGTATTCTCTCCAACTCGTTCATGTCTTCAATTTCTTTTGTCATTAAAGTGGTTTGTACATCTCTCGGTAAGTGTTTACTTACATGTCTAACAAAAGATTTAAATGGTATCTGCGGTTCTAAATACTTCGCTTCATTATATAACTTAGTTACGTATATCGTTAAATTATTATTATTGGGGCGTCCTAAAAAATCGCCCGTTCCCATTATACGGCTTCTTAGTATTTCTTGTTCATCTTCGGTCCAATATTTCCCTTTAAATGCTTTTTCGAATGTCTCATAACAGTCCCATTCTGACCGATGTGCTTCCGCCCACACTACTGAACTACCCCTAAAACATTTAATTATTTTGGTTAATTGCACCTCCCAATTACTGTTATTGAAACGGTTGTATTCCCGGGTTTGGTTTATAAATCTCATTGGATGTATTGTTCGGTTTTCATAGCTAAATGTTTCTAATTCAATTTCATTGTGTAAATCTCTAGTTATGATAACCCTTTCAGTAACTCCGGTAAATTTTTTGTTAAATTCCCCCCGTAATTCATTCTTCACACTCATTAAATTATTCTCAATTACAGTACATTTGTCATATATATTATTACTAGTCTGTAAACTGAATTCATCTATTTCTCTAAGCTTATTTTGTATGGTACTTATTTTACAATTGGTACTATCTGCATGCTCTGAAATAGCTTTACTTACTGTTTCTATATTCTCTGCTATACTTATTACATTTGACTCAAAATTTTCTAACTGATCTTGTAAAACGGTTGTTTTAAGTCTATTTGTTTATTTATTTCAAATTTGGTTTTCATCTCTATCTGCTTATCTACTGTAGCTAAACATTTATTTTCTATCTCTTTACTTTGTGTCTCTATTTGGTTTTGAACTGTACTAATTACTGTTTCATTGATTGTATTGATTTTGTCATCTAAATCATTTATTTTAGCATCGAATTTCTCATTAACTATTTCTACTACTTGTTCTTGCATATTTGTACAACGTACGTCTATTTCATTGATTCGTCTATCAAAATTAATATTCTGTTTTCTGATTTCATTTTTTACTTCATAAAAATCATTTTTCTGTTCACTAAATTTTTCGTCAAGTTTACTAAATTTCTCATCGAACTTATTATTTTGTATATTAAAAAGCGTTTGCATCATTTTCACTATTTGATTTTCGTCAGCCCTGTTAGTCGGGACTGGCGTTGAGTGAATAATTTCTCCACTCATAATTTGTGATTCGGTTGCGCTTGTCTGGCTTTCATTGTTATTGTCATTTAGGCTGACGTTCTCATTATCTGCCATTTTAAAATTTTATTTAAATATTACTTTCAAAAAAAAAAAATTATTTTGTGTAATAAATATTACACATTCATATTGTATCTAAAAATTATTGTACTATCTTCTACCATGTGTAGTTACAACATAACCTTATTTTTACGTATTTTATATTCTTTCGATACCCACTCTGTTTCTGAATTCTGGCTTATTTATATAATTATTTTATATAATGTCCCTGTTCGGGTGCCATTTGTATAAAAACATACTTATTTATACTTTTATTTTTATTGTTCGTTACTTACCGATATTCCTAAGGGTCCCCAGAGTTCTTTTATAAGCGAGATCAGAAACAGTGTGAGGTTACGAAATAAATATTTATACACATTTTGTATGAAGAGAATTTACTTAATATTTATTAATCATTTAATATGCTCTGTTGCAAATTATTCATTACTAAATGCTGGTATGTTTACAAAACCTCTATTATTTTTAGTGTATTGTGCAACTGGAATACAGCTTCCTTGTAATAGGTACTTTTACATTATTAACTTACATACTATGGCTTACCTTATACATCACTCATAAATACACAAACACAAACAACCCAGCTTTGCTCACTCACGCATACACACAGAAAATTATAAATCCCTTAACATTTTTTAAAAGAAAACCCCCTCCTGCCGGCACGTGGGAATATCTCGAGCACCACATTTCACTTCGTGATTTCTAATTGATGTATTCGAAATTAATTTATTGATGTTCTGAATGATTTTAGTTTCTACTGCACTATTCCGTGTTCATTTTTTAACCGAAACTCACTTTGACGGATAATTATAACAAATTTTAGAAGAGCCCACCGGGCTTGGTACCTGCAGGTACTTTAGCTAGGCCTAAACTGCGCAGAGCGGCAAGGCGTTCGACGCTAACTGAATTTCGTCGTTTGTTGAGGAAACCAATGCCTGGTATTTGTTCGTCACAGTTTCGTCCCATGCTATTCATGTAGTTGTTGGGGTGACGACAGTAAACGATCTCAGTGAGGCACTGGCTAACGTCACGAGCTGGGCGGTCCTTAAGTTTTGCATCCGCCATTACACGACCATGTGCTCGTATAGTTTCGTGCTTTTAGCCATTTTGAGTTTTACAAACGCATGGGTCAGCGCCCATGCTTGGTGGACGCATAGGTGCGCACTGCCACACTCTCGCATAGTTCTTGGAAAACTGGGGTGGTAAATTCTTCGCTTACTGATTGCACAACGCTATTTCGTCTTGCCTTTGTTCCAAACTGTTCCTTACACTCAGCACGTGGCCTGTTATAATGGAATTAACTTGCACAATAATTTGAAACCCCGAAAAATAAAATAAATGAAATACCTCATATTTTTGACACGTTACAAAGTACTAGCCACACTCGATCATATTCTATTCCTTCAGGCCACAACACAATACAAGCGTTGTTAAACTTCGCATCACAATGGCATTGTCTGTTTTGTTCAGAAAGTATGTTTTCAACAGCATGGGTTTTACTTGCTGTCCATTTATGGGTGCTACTAAAATGTTTTCTCATCTGCCTGTCAGTGGTTTCATCTATACAAAGTATAAAGTAAAGTCGGTCCGTTTTCTCTCTGTGTTTGAAATCGCTAATCTCAGGAAGTACTGAATGGATTTTATTCAAGTTTTCGCTAATAGATAGAGTGTCTATCGAGGAACATTTATGTGTATAATTAATACATATATGTTGTACATTAGCTTAGCTATCACGGTTTATGTCAAGTAAGTGGTATAGTTTACATCTTATATATAAAAATGAATGTTTCTTTGTTTGTCCCGTATGCGTTCCTATACCATTCATCCGATTGCGATGAAACTTCGGTGAGTTGTTGTGCGCACGCCTGCGAAGGTATCTGTATTTTTTCCGATGGGGTCCTTTGGGGGGGTTCTTTGGGGTCTTCCACATCTCCTCCTAAACCACTGGACCGATTTCAACCAAACTTGGCACAAATGTTTTACGCAACGGGAGAACCAATATAGGATAGGTGTTTTTTCGATGGGGTATTTTGGGGGGGTTCTTTGGGGTCTTCCACATCTCCTCCTAAACCACTGGACCGATTTCAACCAAACTTGGCACAAATATTTTACGCAACAGGAGAACCAACATAGGATAGGTGTTTTTTTGATGGGGTCCTTTTGGGGGTTCTTTGGGGTCTTCCACATCGCCTCCTAAACCACTGGACCGATTTCAACCAAACTTGGCACAAATATTTTACGCCAAGGGAGAACCAACATAGGACAAGTGTTTTTTTTTATACGATCCTTTGGGGGGTCCTTTGGGGTCTTCCACGTCTCCACCTAAACCATTGGACCGATTTCAACCAAACTTGGCACAAATATTTTACGCAACGGGAGAACCAACCAACATAGGACAGGTGTTTTTTCGATACGATCCTCTCCCCCAGAGGAGAGTCATTTGCAGTCTTAAAAAACTATTAGATCTGGTTACTATGGCAACCCAATAGAATAGATTCTGTTCTAAATATATTATCACATTAAATTGAAGACCACGCGAACGAAGTTGTGGGCAACAGCTATTTATTTTTAAGAAGCCTACTTTAATTGAACTTTATTAATTAAACTAACATTGCGGTGATGCCGCACACATTCGGTGTTCCTTGTTTAATTATTATAGGAATAAAATGCGACAAAGGAACCAAAAAAAGGTAAAAAAGTGCAAAAAGGTGATGACATTGAGAAAAGGTGCAAAAAGGTGCAACCAAAACACAGTTAGGAGTGTTTATTTAATGTTTTCTTTGCAAGACAAGCTAATTTGGGCATTTTAATAGCAAAAAAAAAATTGAGGTGCAGCACCTAAAATTCCTAGCTCTAATATGAGTTTGTACCAATCAGTCATATGGTATTATTTATAAATGCTGTAAAAATTATATAATTACGGTATATAAAATTTGGACACAACTAAAAAAAACTAAAACTTTTTAAACACTGATTCCTGACAGTGGGCTTTTCATGGAGACCAATACTTAGTTGGTACTAATATTTAGTTGATAAAAGAATAACATATGTTAGTTCACCCAACACACTGACTACTTACCTGATTGGATCCCAATTGATCTCTAAAGGCCTATGATCTCCAAATGACATCAGTATGGGAAGTCTCAAGGACTTTTCACAAAGCATCCCCACAGGTTTATTTTAAATGAAACCTTGGTGAAATTCATCAATAAGGAACTCTCTCTCTCTCTCTCTCTCTCTCTCTCTCTCTCTCTCTCTCTCTCTCTCTCTCTCTCTCTCTCTCTCTCTCTCTCTCTCTCTCTCTCTCTCTCTCTCTCTCTCTCTCTCTCTCTCTCTCTCTCTCTCTCTCTCTCTGTGTGTGTGTGTGTGTGTGTGGTGTGTGTGTGTGTGTGTGTGTGTGTGTGTGTGTGTGTGTGGTGTGTGTGTGGTGTGTGTGTGTGTGTGTGTGTGTGTGTGTGTGTGTGTGTGTGTGTGTGTGTGTGTGTGTGTGTGTGTGTGAACTTTATTGTCAAAGCTTGTGTACAATAAAATTATTTTTATGAAACAGGATAATTCTGAATAATAAACATATGCATTTGCATGAGATTTGTCCAGAAAGTGTTCAGCCATGGATATCTCAATAATTGCAGGAGCCCTCACCATAAATGCATAAATAGTCAGGCAAGTAGGACCCCTCAACTAGCAGTCACCCACCATTATGTAAGGCTTGTGTTTTGTGTGATCATCCCATTATAAATATCAAGTAGATCAGTGAATCTGCATTTCGTTTTGTTTCAAACTTGGACATTCATCAGTGGAAAAAAATTGAATGAATAACAGAGCCTTTGGGCAGATTCTATGAGTGATGTTTTTCAAATGGAAGTAGCCTAGGTTTTCTCATTCAAAGGTTTTGCAAAGTTGAAAAAAAATCAAGGCTATGTTGACTGTTTTTCAACCGTGGAGCACAAGACCATAAGTTGTGAGGACTTCACAGGTTAGAGGAATACTACATAACTAATTGTCTCCTCCAGCTCAATAACTAAGGAGTGCTACAGAGAAATCCTTCACAGGCTGCATTATGCAGTGAGACGTAAATTGCAGCAGCTGTGTGCATGCAAGTGGTGATTCTTCACCATGACAATGCGTCTGCACATCTTTGCACCTGGAACATCACATCATGTAGACTGCTCAGCCATCCTATAATCCTGAATTGCCTCCTCCCAGCTTCTCTCTCATTCCAAAACTAAAGTTGTCACAAAGAGGGAAAAAAGTCAAATGATGGATGACACTCAGGGGAATGAGACAAGGTAGCTGATGGAAATTATGGGGGAAGATTTTGCAAACTGTTTCAAGAAATGGAAGAGATGCTGGGATATGTGTGTGAATTCTCAATGGGAGTACTTGAAAGGAACTAAGATCCCATTATGCTAGGTCAGCTACTTTCCTCAAAAAATTACATGGCTGGAAACTTTCCGGACAGAGCTCACATATATTTAACATTATCAAAGACAACTGAAGGGGTCTTAACATACAAATTGTAAACATATTGTTATTCTATACTTTTCATACATGAGAATAAAAGTAGCAATCTTTTTGTACATCGTGAAACACATACATTTAAGCTGAAAATCATTTCATTATATTAAGTGAAGGTGTCATAATGTTTTAGGACATTAACAAAGGAAGTCCCTTGGATGCTCCTTTCAAGAAAGTTACTAATCGATACTATTATTGCAGCAGTCAAGGTAAATGGTATTTTAAGTAATGGGTACCTGTATGCTAAGAATAAATATAGACAATTTCATTAGTCACTAATATTAGTAAATGAATTAAAAAATAAATCACTAAACCAATGTCATAATGCTGACCAAAATGAAACATTTTCATGGTTATTAGATTTCTCTTAGAATGTCTTATTAGTTTACCCTATAGGTTAAGTAAAGATAACATAATCAAGTTTCACAACATACATTCAGACTATTTTTGCAAACTTATAACCTTTATGGAAAACTTTCAGTTTCCAATTAATTTTCTCATAGTTATTACCAATATATGTAAGTGAACATAATATTATTAACATGTCTTAGTACAACTTGTACTATCAAATAAATGATTTGTGTCAATAACCGTAACACTCTGTCTACCCTTTTTAGGAATGTAGAAGTAGTACCAAATTAACCCATACAAATCTGATCAGTCATATGAACAAATTAAACAGACTTCAAAGGTATGTATGCTGTGAATAGATTGCTCGTTGTTGTATGAAAAAAATGAGAATTTATGAAAGGGCATGTGTCACAATTTACCACCACAGATATTCGTTCTGACAATACAACAACAATGAATATGATGTTTTGAATACATGAATATGGATTTTACTGGGTTTAATAATATTTTACATGTATTTGTTAAAATGTATTGTCCTTGTCCTTCATATTTTATTTTAAAACTCTTAATTTTTACAATTCTGCTCTTCAATTTGCTTAAAGAAAATTAACAGGTATTATTAAACAATTAATTTTCATGAGATCACGTAGGAAAATTTTTTCAATTAATTTTATACTTTATTCAGTACTGAATTACAAGGCAGAGAGAATGTGCAGAATGGTTTTGAAATAAGCACTGCAAGAACAGAGCATTTTGTCCACTGACAAATTAATATTGTAATAAAAATATAACTTGGTTACCTGATTAAAATCATTAATGTTGCCTCCCGCTGTTGATGCCAGTTTGTAATAAAAAAGATTACAAATAAAATTATGATGATAATTTGCTGAGTAGTTTGTTTCTTATGGTTCAATATAATTGACTTTATTCTATTAGTTGTTAATTCATTTGTCGTGGTGTAAAATCAGTTTGCTAATTTTAATTATAAATTATACAGGTTAGTTTGGTTTGTAATTAAAGTGGAATGGTTCCCTTGTGCTCGCTGGTATGAAACTAGATTGCTCTGATTTCTTTTATTTGGTTATTAGTAATTGAGATATTAAAAGTTTGTATTAATTGTTATTCATAAGTTTTATTTAATTTATTCTTTTTACTTTATTAGAGTTCACTGACCTAGTTAAATCATTAAAAAGCAAGTGGTGTCCCATAACAGGTACTGCCAACTTATTCTTCTGGAGTTGATGTAAACACTAATGTTCATAAATTGCGAATAAAATGTTAATTATTAAAATGATAATTCATACACCTTTAATTACTTTCACTTTTCTTTATTTTCTTTAAGAATTCTATTCTATTCTTCTGATATAAAAAATGAATAACATTTCTTGTAATATGTTGACCAGGCTTGTTGTATTGATAGCTTAACAGTTGGTAGCATGAGTTACAATCTCAGAGAGATATAGGTTACAGTTTACGATATTAAAATATAACCTTTTGGGTTCTTTTGACTACAATGATTAACAAAAACGCCTTTTTGAAGAACAAAACATTACAATACTTGATTAAATATAATAATATAAAATAACAACTTAAATCTCAAGTGACGAACAGTTCGTATATTTGACAGAGTCCGCTTTTGAGGTTAACCCCTGGTGGCTAGGTTATTCAAGTTTAAATATGCAGTACCACGAAATAATAGTTAACCACCAAATAATTATAATAGTGTTAATGTTTCTATACTGTGATGGTATGAAAATTAGTTCACAAGTGTATATAAAAGTTACCATGGTATGGCGATACTTAAAGATTAAGTTGGGTTATAAATTTTTTATATGCACTCTATACTTTCCTTTTCTTTATACATTTAATATAATTCACTGTTATTATTTATTCACTATAATGTCCTTTAGATATAAAAAAACTTCACAACACTTGTTCACTGTCCCCGCTTGTAGGTTAGCACACCTTTTGTTTACACTTCACCCAACCTCACTCGGGTTAGAGACTTTGAGGACAAGAATATTCACACTTTGGGTTGGAGGCTATTTAAATTTTCCGTGTCACAGAGAAGGTGTTCTTTACTGTATGATTACCGGTAAACGACTAACTCCTTGGCGGTGCATTATGGGTTGATTTACCTGCCTGGTGAACGACTCTGATTGGTGGAATTATCAAGTATTCCGTTTTTAATCACACAAATTCTGTTTTATGGTTTGATGCTCACCAACAGACGCCAACCTAAGCGTCCCTTTTTTGATCAAATACCAGTATATTAAAAAATCTTAAAATTGACATATCTTACTTATGCTACTGAATATAACAAAGATATTACCACCATTACACTGCATTTTTTATGCTGATTTTGAGATCTCTTAAGCCATATTTCTGTCCAGTAATAACAAAAATAACATTTTTAGCTGATGGCCTATTCTAACATTTTTGTTTAAAATTAGTCCTTTTTGATACTGTAACAAGACATATGAACCCAATATTTCAGTAACCAAAACACTAACACATGTCATAATAATTGAGTCAACAAGACACACCAAGTGTTTAATCTAAAATGCCAAGAATGAAACTACATGAGCAACTCATCAAGAAGAATAAACTCAACACAGGAGTTAATAAAATTAATGGTAAATAAGAAACAATAACATATAAGAAGAAAGAAGATACAACAAATAGTGAGAATACCACAGGAACCAATAACCCAATAGTTTCGGTCAGTAAGGAACCAATGAAAACAAGGAAGAAACACTACGAGAAAGACACCTAACAACCATAGCATAAAATATAGGTTCCAAGAGCCAGTCAACTATAGATTAACATCTTACCCATATATATAATAACTGAAGAACTTACAGATTGAAAATATAGACAATAACTGACTAACTTAGATGACCCATATACAACTAATAATATTGTAAATGAGTAGGACATCCTGTAAATAGGATTAGGACAAGCTGTAAATTAAGGCATTATGACATGTTATGCACAGCATCAATGTAATGTAAGGAAGAAATAGAATTGTCTCATAATTATAATAATTGTTAGTCAAGTAATAAAAAAAAATCATGTAAGATAGAAAAAGGAAATAAATAATGAATTACCAGTTACCATTAATAACATTAGACTTGAATAATCATGGTTAAAAGATGTAAATTTGTATCAACTTAATACACCCATTGTTGCTACAAATAATAAAACCACATAACCTAAATACAGGTACTTTCCACCTAATTTCATATTTACTAGTAGGTAAAACATACCAAAACTAAATATTTTGTACCCCAAATCAAGGAGAAGTAATAAGGTTTCTACCAATACCAATATCAGATACCAAGAGTAATTTTTATATAAGAATTCAAGTAAAGAAGGTGACCAAAACCAGCCAAAATGAGATTCACTATGTGAAACATACACAAACCACATTGTAATGCTAAATAGGAATAACAGAAGGATACCTATGTAATAAGTAAGATGTTATATCTTACTTATAATAGCATAAGACAATTATAAACAAGGACATAATGTGTAATAAGAAAAATTAAGCACACCTGTCATATGACACCAGATGTAATTACTATTATCCAATGCTATATGCTAAGGAACAGACTAGTGTGTTAAAAAACACAAGACTAACTATAAATATACTACTACTAGTAAACTATTCAAACTAAATAATGATCTGAAAAGACACTACATTCCCAAATAAGAGTTAAATTAAAGGTACACTTAATAGTGCCTTACCCCTAAGAACAAAAATTAAAATATCGCGCGGAGGGGGTATGTGCATCAAATTAAAGATCGTCAACCAATCAGATCCAAGAAATTAGCCAAATTTACAACGATCACAAGACGGAACGGCAGATTGAGATGCCATTTCGAGACACTTTTTAATCAACTTCAGAGGAAGGCAGACGGCTACTCGACACCGCTAGGAAACAGCTGTTCACAAAATTTGTGCGCGTCACCATTGTCAACAAAGCAACATACCCTAAATTTGTGCCAACATAACTACACTAGTATTGAAGATGTTTTAAGTGTAACAGTGCGTAAATAAGGATTGCAAAGTGTATAATCCATAGCAATTCCGGGATTTAATTTAAAAAAAGGGAGTACAGTGATTTTCTCAAAACTAATTAAGAATTTGAAAAGACGATATAATAGAACCACATTCTAATAATGTGTGTAAATAAAGTATGTAGGTTAAGGTGCATTATTAATATTATTCAATCAACAGTACTAATGACAATACTGAGTGTGATATAACCACACCTAATTAAAGTTGTTGTTTACTAAACATAGATCAAACCAACAAGCATTCATAAGCGATTGAGAATTGTCAACTGTATGAAACAATTAACGAAAATTAATGAAAAATGCAAATGCTATTTATGTTTTGTAATTTAGGAAGAGTCTACTACTATTACTATTTAAATGTTTATGTCTATTATGAATAAGAAACTAAGGTTGTCAAGCTATATAAATACTTACAACTATACAATTACCGTTTGTAGAGTCAAATGATGATTCAGATGTTCCATTCAACAACACTGTTTCAAAATATTATCTTATTGTTCACATTTTAAATGTTTTATCAAGAGTTATTTTAACGTTAACGAACGTTCTTTAAATAATTTATTGTCAATTGACTAATAATTTTCTTAACCTAAAATCTCCAAAGCAGGCATTGTTATAATTTTGAAATGTTAATTATTAAGAAAAGATTGAGTTGTAATCGTCTCCAAAACTGCCTAATAACGGTAGAATAAGAGTTCTAGTAAATAATTTGGTATTCTACAAGGTAAAAGAAACCACATATGAATTAACTTATTTTAACCAAAAAGCATTTAACCACACACTGACATTGTAAATCAGTTTTACCACCCTGAGACAAATTTTATAAAGCAAACAACTAATGTTATTCAAATTTGAATTAAAATGATACTTTAGATCATTAAAAAGGAGTGTTAAACAGAATAAATTATCATTTTATATGAGGAAACGGAGTCAGTTAGTTCACTTCAATAGACTAGGCTTTCAGAATAGGTGAACGACTCTTATTGGATAGCCCAACACGCTGCGGCGAATTTGAATACGGTAAGTCAATCTACAGATTAGATTGCTACATCGACCCTGCAAGATCGACAAGACTCACCACAAGTAAGTGATTATTCTTACCAAATATTTATGCTTTCAGCGAGGAATCTACGTCACCATTTTGCCTAGTCAACGGAAGAATAACAACTTAAAATAAATTAACCGAAGTTGAAACCACTTCGCTAACTAACTTCCAATGCATTCATCGGATTTATTTACATTGGATTCAATGATAGATTGAATTGAATTAAATAAATCAATAAAAATAATAAAAATAAACTAAAAGTTATTGAAATTTTAAAATAATCGGATGGTCCCTATAACCCCATAAACCGTTAAGTTACAAATTGATGCCAACAACGTGTGGCTATTAAACCAACAACCCCACTACACCACAGTGAGTTACAAATTAGTGCACAACGTAAGAGGCTTAAATTAGGTCACAACTAATAATAAATAAAACACAATAAACTCAGTTTTACCTAATTTCGAACAAGCAGCTGCAGTACCAAAAAACGAAAATGCCCGAACAAGAGAGACGATTAAGCTACACAGAATGGGTGACAGTGTTATTTAAAAAATTCAGCATGGATATGGATTATATTAATGAAAATACCACTGATCACGAACGAGCACAGATGAGGCGTGTGAATAGAATGGTGTCACCGAACGACAACATGATGTTGAGAGATACTTATGATAAAATGTGGGATCTAGACACAAAGTATGATAAAGAAGAGACTATCGGGACAACCCACGAAAATAACGATAAAAATGTGGAAGGAATGACTGAGGATGATTGGGATAGATGGAATGATAATCTTAAACGAATGAAAAACGAAAGAACGGGAATATACGCACATTTGAAAGAGCAATATATACAGGAGGAGTATGAACAAATGAGACAATTGATAAGACAACCAGAGAAACCGGTACAAACGGAAAATGCAGAGCTAAAGGAATGGATAAGGGTTATGTTTGAACAATCCAGAGAAGATATTTGTAAATGGAGGGAAGAATTAAATAAGAAGCGTAAAAGGAAAATGAGTAGTAAAAACACAGAAGAAATAATGAATGAGAATAAACAAGCAACAGTAACAATAACAGAAGTACCCGAGGATGAAAACTTGGAACAACAAAATCTGCCAATAGATGATAGTAAAACGGAGATAGAAGAAATACCAAACGATGAAAACATCGAACATTCAAACCAGAAAATAGAAGGTAATGGAGAAAAGAAGAACCAAATAACTAAGAAAACGGATGAAGATAAGAGGAATAATACGTCCTAAGAAAATCAAAATTACACAAGAAGTGTTAGAGATGACTCGGAGTGGTCTAATTAATCTACTTAACCTTCCAATTGTTGACCACAGAGAAGGAATTAATATGAAGAACTATAGAAGGAACTTGATGAAGATGTTCGAAGTGAATCGCCATGCGACAATGAGAAAAAATTTTACCAATAATATATTTAAATTAAATACACCTGAAAAAGAAATACTTCCAAGAGATCAGAGATGTCATCAATAATCGAGATACCTGGAACATATTTTTGTAACAAACCAGATGATGAAGTGATAGAAGTGGACCTTAAAATAAATGGAAATTTTATAGCGGCAAAATGGAAGAGCCAGATGATAGCGAGATACGTGACAAGGACAGAAATGTCTGAACACTCTAGAAATAAGAACAACAAGAACAGATGAAGTAAGTGTACGGATAAACTGAATAAGGATACATTGAGAAAAAGAGACGGATTTTTTCGATACTGACCAATGCAAACCAAAAGAAGAAAAAGGAATATATCTAACTAAATATAAAAAGATACTAAATAATGAAAATGAAACGGACCAATCTTAAGGGTAGAATCACAGAAAATACCATCCAGAATAAATGTTAACCATCTAGCATTTCAAGGAGTAGAGAAGAAAACCACCAAAGAGAGTATTATATAAGAGAAGGATATAAGAAAAGGAAATGATCAAGAAAAAAAATGATAATATAACAAATCCATAAAGATGAGACAAACGACTATGGAGTAAACGACTAATACAAGGCACATATACTTTAATAATGATTTCAACCACAATAAGAAGAAAATATCATCCAGAATAAATGTTAACCATCTAACATTTGAAGAAGAAGAGGAGAAAACCACCAAAGAGAGTATTATATAAGAGAAGGTTATAAGAAAGGGAACTGATCAAGAAGAAGAAGAATTATAATATAATAAATAAATAAAGATGAGACAAACGACTATTGGGCAAACGACTAATACAAGACATCAAACAGGATGATTATTAAACTTAATTCAAGACACAGATACTTTAGTAATGATTTCAACCACAATAAGAAGAACATATTATCCAGAATAAATGTTAAAAATCTAACATTTGAAGGAGTAGAGAAGAAAACCACCAAAGAGAGTATTATATAAGAGAAAGCTACAATAAAGGGAAAGGATAAAGAAGAAAAATGATAATATAACAAATCAATAAAGATGAGAAAAACGACTATTGAGTAAACTTAATACAAGACACAGATAATCTAACATTAATTTCAACCACCGAAGAGATACTATTCAGAACCACTACCAATTTTATTAGGAAAAATACTCAAATAATGAAGAACAAGTAGTTACCAAAACTTGAAGGCATAATAAAGAAGACCAGACATGTAATATGAAATCAACGATTATTATTACAACTAATACAGTTACTAAGCAGAAAATAGTAAAAGGAAGATCAATAAAAGAGAAAATAGATACAAATAAAAATCTATCAACGATATTGTTTCAAATAGAGCAAAGAGATTAAAATAAAGTAAAAAAGAAAGAAGATATTATCAAATCTGAGCAGCAAATGCGTGAGTAACCCCTGAATATTTTTTATTAGTCACACAACGACTACTTTAAGTTTTTATGTGTGTTTGTAGAGATAAGCTCCAACAACAATATACCTGAGCAGACGGTACATCCCTCTGGTCTCAGAAGATGTAGGATGGACAGCAGAGTATGGAAGCCAAAAGTGCCCCTCTGACCTGTACCAACTACCGCGTTAGGGAAATGATAGGGAATTAAATACTACAGGGAATAAACCACCAAGCAAGAAGATAGTAGATAAGATCAAAGATAACAATATTATATTATATATAACTACTTGTTCTTCATTATTTGAGTGTTTTTCCTCGTAAAATTGGTGTTAGTTCTGAATAGTATCTCTTCAGTGGTTGAAATTAATGTTAGATTATCTGTGTCTTGTATTAAGTTTATTCAATATTCGTTTTTCTCATCTTTATTAATTTCTTATATTATCATTTTTCTTCTTTATCCTTTCCCTTTATTATAACCTTCTCTTATATAATACTCTTTGGTGGTTTTCTCCTCTACTCCTTCAAATTTCTGATTTTTCTAACATTTATTCTGGATAATATGTTCTCCTTATTGTGGTTGAAATCATTATTAGAGTATCTGTGTCTTGTATTAAGTTTAATAATCATCCTGTTTGATGTCTTGTATTAAGTTTAATAACCATTTTGTTTTTCTCATCTTTGTTGATTTGTTATATTATCATTTTTCTTCTTTATCCTTTCCCTTTATTGTAGCCTTCTCTTATATAATACTCTCTTTGGTGGTTTTCTTCTCTACTCCTTCAAATGTTAGATTTTTAACATTTATTCTGGATAATATGTTCTTCTTATTGTGGTTGAAATCATTATTAAAGTATCTGTGTCTTGTATTGTTTAATAATTATCCTGTTTGATGTCTTGTATTAGTCGTTTGCCCAATAGTCGTTTGTCTCATCTTCATTTATTTATTATATTATAATTCTTCTTCTTGATCAATTCCATTTCTTATAACCTTCTCTTATATAATACTCTCTTTGGTGGTTTTCTCCTCTTCTCCTTCAAATGTTAGATGGTTAACATTTATTCTGGATGATATTTTCTTCTTATTGTGGTTGAAATCATTATTAAAGTATCTGTGCCTTGTATTAGTCGTTTACTCCATAGTAATTTGTCTCATCTTTATGGATTTGTTATATTATCATTTTTTTTCTTGATCATTTCCTTTTCTTATATCCTTCTCTTATATAATACTCTCTTTGGTGGTTTTCTTCTCTACTCCTTCAAATGTTAGATGGTTAACATTTATTCTGGATGGTATTTTCTGTGATTCTACCCTTAAGATAGGTCCGTTTCATTTTCATTATTTAGTATCTTATTATATTTATTTAGATATATTACTTTTTCTTCTTTTGGTTTGCTTTGGTCAGTATCGAAAAAATCCGTCCCTTTTTCTCAATGTATCCTTATTCAGTTTATCCGTAGTCACTTACTTCATCTGTTCTTGTTGTTCGGATTTCTAGTGTTCAGACTGTCTTATTTCTGTCCTTGTCACGTATCTCGCTATCAACCGGATCTTCCATTTTGCCGCTAAAAAATTTCCATTTATTTTAAGGTCCACTTCTATCACTTCATCATCTGGTTTGTTACAAAAATATGTTCCAGGTATCTCGATTATTGATGACATGTCTGATCTCTTGGGAAGTATTTCTTTTTCAGGTGTATTTAATTTAAATATACTATTGGTAAAATTTTTTCTCATTGTCGCATGGCGATTCACTTCAAGCATCTTCATCAAGTTCCTTCTATAATTCTTCATATTAATTCCTTCTCTGTGGTCAACAATTGGAAGGTTAAGTAGATTAATTAGACCACTCCGCGTCATCTCTAACACTTTCTTGTGTAATTTTGATTTTCTTAGGATGTATTATCTTCATCTTCTTCTCTTCCGTTTTCTTAGTTATTTGGTTCTTCTTTTCTCCATTACCTTCTATTTTCTGGTTTGAATGTTCGATGTTTTCATCGTTTGGTATTTCTTCTGTCTCCGTTTTACTATCATCTATTGGCAGATTTTGTTGTTCCAAGTTTTCATCCTCGGATACTTCTGTTATTGTTACTGTTACTTGTTTATTCTCATTCATTATTTCTTCTTTGTTTTTACTACTCATTTTCCTTTTACGCTTCTTATTTAATTCTTCCCTCCATTTACAAATATCTTCTCTGGATTGTTCAAACATACCCCTTATCCATTCCTTTAGCTCTGCATTTTCCGTTTGTACCGGTTTCTCTGGTTGTCTTATCAATTGTCTCATTTGTTCATACTCCTCCTGTGTATATTGCTCTTTCAAATGTGCGTATATTCCTCGTCTTTAGTTTTTCATTCGTTTAAGATAATCATTCCATCTATCCCAATCATCCTCAGTCATTCCTTCCACATTTTTATCGTTATTTTTGTGGGTTGTCCCGATAGTCTCTTCTTTATCATACTTTGCGTCTAGTTCCCACATTTTATCATAAGTATCTCTCAACGTCATGTTGTCGTTCGGTGACACCATTCTATTCGCACGCCTCATCTGTGCTCGTTCGTGATCAGTGGTATTTTCATTAATATAATCCATATCCTTGCTGAATTTTTTAAATAACACTGTCACCCATTCCGTGTAGCTTAATCGTCTCTCTTGTTCGGGCATTTTCGATTTTTGGTACTGCAGCTGCTTGCTCGAAATTAGGTAAAACTGAATTTATTGTGTTTATTTATTATTAGTTGTGACCCAATTTAAGCCTCTTACATTGTGCGCTAATTTGTAACTCATTGTGGTGTAGTGGGGTCGTTGGTTTAATAGCCACACGTTGTTTGCGTCAATTTGTAACTTAACGGTTTATGGGGTTATAGGGACCATCCGATTGTTTTAAAATTTCAATAACTTTTAGTTTATTTTTATTATTTTTATTGATTTATTTAATTCAATTCAATCTATCATTGAATCCAATGTAAATAAATCCGATGAATGCACTGGAAGTTAGTTAGTGAAGTGGTTTCAACTTCGGTTAATTTATTTTAAGTTGTTATTCTTCCGTCGACTAGGCGAAATGGTGACGTAGATTCCTCGCTGAAAGCATAAATATTTGGTAAGAATAATCACTTACTTGTGGTGAGTCTTGCAGGGTCGATGTAGCAATCTAATCTGTAGATTGACTTACCGTGTTCAAATTCGCCGCAGCGTGTCGGGCTATCCAATAAGAGTCGTTCACCTATTCTGAAAGCCTAGTCTATTGAAATGAATTAACTGACTCCGTTTCCTCATATAATATGATAATTTATTCTGTTTAACACTCCTTTTTAATGATCTAATGTATCATTTTAATTCAAATTTGAATAACATTAGTTGTTTGCTTTATAAAATTTGTCTCAGGGTGGTAAAACTGATTTACAATGTCAGTGTGTGGTTAAATGCTTTTTGGTTAAAATAAGTTAATTCATATGTGGTTTCTTTTACCTTGTAGAATACCAAATTATTTACTAGAACTCTTATTCTACCGTTATTAGGCAGTTTTGGAGACGATTACAACTCAATCATCTCTTAATAATTAACATTTCAAAATTATAACCATGCCTGCTTTGGACATTTTAGGTTAACAAAATTATTAGTCAATTGACAATAAATTATTTAAAGAACGTTCATTAACGTTAAAATAACTCTTGATAAAACATTTAAAATGTTAACAAGAAGATAATATTTTGAAACAGTGTTGTTGAATGGAACATCAGAATCATCATTTGACTCTACAAAAGTTAATTGTATAGTTGTAAGTATTTATATAGCTTGACAACCTTAGTTTCTTATTCATAATAGATGTAAACATTTAAATAGTAATAGTAGTAGACTCTTCCTAAATTACAAAACATAAATAGCATTTGCATTTTTCATTAACTTTCGTTAATTGTTTCATACAGTTGACAATTCTCAATCGCTTATGAATGCTTGTTGGTTTGATCTATGTTTAGTAAACAACAACTTTCATTAGGTGTAGTTATATCACACTCAGTATTTATACATAGTACATGATCAATTGTTTGCAAAATTTATGTTGAGAAAAAGGGACGGATTTTTTCGATACTGACCAATGCAAACCAAAAGAAGAAAAAGGAATATATCTAAATTAATATAATAAGATACTAAATAATGAAAATGAAATGGACCAATCTTAAGGATAGAATCACAGAAAATACCATCCAGAATAAATGTTAACCATCTAACATTTGAAGGAGTAGAGAAGAAAACCACCAAAGAGAGTATTATATAAGAGAAGGATATAAGAAAAGGAAATGATCAAGAAAAAAAATGATAAAATAACAATCCCTTAAAAATGAGACAAATGACTATGGAGTAAACGACTAATACAAGGCACAGATACTTTAATAATGATTTCAACCACAATAAGAAGAAAATATCATCCACAATAAATGTTAACCATCTAACATTTGAAGGAGAAGAGGAGAAAACCACCAAAGAGAGTATTATATAAGAGAAGGTTATAAGAAATGGAATTGATCAAGAAGAAGAATTATAATATAATAAATAAATGAAGATGAGACAAACGACTATTGGGCAAACGACTAATACAAGACATCAAACAGGATGATTAAAAACTTAATACAAGACACAGATACTTTAATAATGATTTCAACCACAATAAGAAGAACATATACAGAATAAATGTTAAAAATCTAACATTTGAAGGAGTAGAGAAGAAAACCACCAAAGAGAGTATTATATAAGAGAAGGCTACAATAAAGGGAAAGGATAAAGAAGGAAAATGATAATATAACAAATCAACAAAGATGAGAAAAACAAAATGGTTATTAAACTTAATACAAGACACAGATACTCTAATAATGATTTCAACCACAATAAGGAGAACATATTATCCAGAATAAATGTTAGAAAAATCAGACATTTGAAGGAGTAGAGGAGAAAACCACCAAAGAGTATTATATAAGAGAAGGTTATAATAAAGGGAAAGGATAAAGAAGAAAAATTATAATATAACAAATTAATAAAGATGAGAAAAACGAATATTGAATAAACTTAATACAAGACACAGATACTCTAATAATGATTTCAACCACAATAAGGAGAACATATTATCCAGAATAAATGTTAGAAAAATCAGACATTTGAAGGAGTAGAGGAGAAAACCACCAAAGAGTATTATATAAGAGAAGGTTATAATAAAGGGAAAGGATAAAGAAGAAAAATGATAATATAAGAAATTAATAAAGTTGAGAAAAACGAATATTGAATAAACTTAATACAAGACACAGATAATCTAACATTAATTTCAACCACTGAAGAGATATTATTCAGAACCAACACCAATTTTATGAGGAAAAACACTCAAATAATGAAGAACAAGTAGTTACCAAAACTTGAAGGCATAATAAAGAAGACCAGACATGAAATATGAAATCCACGATTATTATTACAACTAATACAGTTACAAAGCAGAAAATAGTAAAAGGAAGATCAATAAAAGAGAAAATAGATACAAATAAAAATCTATCAACGATATTGTTTCAAATAGAGCAAAGAGATTAAAATAAAGTAAAAAAGAAAGAAGATATTATCAAATCTGAGCAGCAAATGCGTGAGTAACCCCTGAATATTTTTTATTAGTCACACAACGACTACTTTAAGTTTTTATGTGTGTTTGTAGAGATAAGCTCCAACAACAATATACCTGAGCAGACGGTACATCCCTCTGGTCTCAGAAGATGTAGGATGGACAGCAGAGTATGGAAGTCAAAAGTGCCCCTCTGACCTGTACCAACTACCGCGTTAGGGAAATGATAGGGAATTAAATACTACGGGGAATAGACCACCAAGCAAGAAGATAGTAGATCAGATCAAAGATAACAATGTATTAAAATATGAAATGAAAGAAACAAGATGGAAGACGGAAGCTCAAATAAAAAAGAAACAATGTAACAGATAATTTCTCAAATCCCATAAAGGAATTAATCCAAATGATCTATTTTCGAGGGGGGACAATATGTAACAAGACATACAAACCCAATATTTCAGTAACCAAAATATTAACACATGTCATAATAATTGAGTCAACAAGACACAGCAAGTGTTTAATCTAAAATGCCAAGAATGAAACTACATGAGCAACTCATCAAGAAGAATAAACTCAACACAGGAGTTAATAAAATGAATGGTAAATAACATACAATAAAATATAAGAAGAAAGAAGATACTACAAATAGTGAGAATACCACAGGAACCAATAACCCAATAGTTTCGGTCATTAAGGAACCAATGAAAACAAGGAAGAAACATACTACAAGAAAGACACCTAACAACCATGGCATAAAATATAGATTCCAAGAGCCAGTCAAGTATAGATTAACATATTACCCGTATATATAATAACTGAAGAACTTACAGATTGAAAATATAGACAATAACTGACTAACTTAGATGACCCATATACAACTAATAATATTGTAAACGAGTAGGAGATCCTATATTAGACAAAGTGTGGAAGTAACAATAATGTTAACATAAAAGAAGCTGTAAATAAAGGCATAATGACATGTTATGCACAGCATCAATGTAACGTAAGGAAGAAATACAATTATCTCATAATTATAATAATTGTTAGTCAAGTAATAAAAAAAAAAATCATGTAAGATAGAAAAAGTAAATAAATAATGAATTACCAGTTATCATTAATAACATTAGACTTGAATAAACAAGGTTAAAAGATATCAATTTGTATCAACTTAATACACCCATTGTTGCTACAAATAATAAAACCACATAACCTAAATACAGGTACTTTCCACCTAATTTCATATTTAATAGTAGGTAAAACATACCAAAACTAAAATATTTTGTACCCCAAATCAAGGAGAAGTAATAAGGTTTCTACCAATACCAATATCAGATACCAAGAGTAATTTTTATGTAAGAATTCAAGTAAAGAAGGTGAACAAAACCAGCCAAAATGAGATTCAGTATGTGAAACATAGACAAAACCACATTGTAATGCTAAATAGGAATAACAGAAGGATACCTATGTAATAAGTAAGATGTAAAATCACTATTATAATATTAAAACATTTTATTTGCCTCCAGAAACGGTTAAGACTATAAAATAGGTTAATTACCTGCTGTCGCGTTCCTCCGAATCCTAATTACGGGATTACTCGAGTTTTGACACCAATACTCCAATATTAGAGGATGAGTTTTGACATCATCAGATCCAATATGATTAAGGTTAAAACATCATTTATCGATGTATATTCATCTCGTCATACAATAAAAACAACACATACATTGCACAAAATAATAAATGATTACATATTAAAACGAAATAACAACGAATGAAAAACAACATGCGGCCGTCAAGAACCTGTACAGGAACGCTCCCACGGTAAAACTAATCAATACCGGCTTGAACTTCATTCAATTTTATCGATCTGATACAGCCGATTTCTCGTTCTATATGATCAATTCTATTAAACAAATATTATTTGTATGTACTGATTTTTCATTTAGGACACGATTGTAATCCTCCTTTATAGCTTTATATATCTCGAACCGTTCGAGAGTGTCTAGCCTTAGTGATTTCTTACATTTATGTAAGATATCTAAATTATCACCAATACTCTTTATATTATGGTCACGTGAGCTTAAATGTTCAGTAAATGTAGATTTTTCTACATTTGACTTGGAGCTAGGGATATGTTCTTTATAACGTAATTTAAACGAACATAATTTGTCCTATGTAGAACTGTGTGCAATCCGAACAATTAAGTTTATATACACCAGTACCATCAAATATATTAGAAGGTTTATTTTTGTTTGTAAACGTAAGTTTTTTCTCAAGCTTATTACTCACCTTTGAAGCCAAAATAATATTTTGCTTTTTTAAATGGTTTTTTAAAGTGTGATGTAAAATTTCACCATATTCTATTGCAATATATTTTTTTTACTTTTTCTTTGGATATATCAATATTTATTGGTCTATTTAGTTTTTTATTAATTATTCTATCTAATATGTGACTTTTATATCCATTGACTGTTGCTATGTGTTTAATAATGTCTAGTTCATTTTTATAATCTTCCGTAGATAGGGGCAATGCCAGCAATCTATGAATCATACAATCAATCAAATACAATCATACAATCCTCTTATCACCCTATTTCACATAAAATGGCATTTTTTAAATTACGTTATAAAGAACATATCCCTAGCTCCAAGTCAAATGTAGAAAAATCTACATTTACTGAACATTTAAGCTCACATGACCATAATATAAAGAGTATTGGTGATAATTTAAATATCTTACATAAATGTAAGAAATCACTAAGGCTAGACACTCTCGAACGGTTCGAGATATATAAAGCTATAAAGGAGGATTACAATCGTGTCTTAAATGAAAAATCAGTACATACAAATAATATTTTGTTTAATAGAATCAATCATATAGAACAAGAAATCGGCTATATCAGATCGATAAAAATGAACAAAGTGCAAGCCGGTATTGATTAGTTTTACCATGGGAGCATTCCTGTACAGGTTCGTGACGGCCGCATGTTATTTTTAATTCGTTGTTATTTTGTTTTAATATGTGTTAATTATTTATTATTTAGTGCAATGTATGTATTGTTTTTTTATTATATGACGAGATGAATATACATCGATAAATGTATTTAACCTTAATCATATTGGATCTGATGATGACACCATTGGTGTCGAAACTCGAGTAATCCCGTGATTAGGATTGAGAGAAACGCGACAGCAGGTAATTAATCTATTTTATAGTCTATTATAATAGCATAAGAGAATTATAAACAAGGACATAATGTGTAATAAGAATAATTAAGCACACCTGTCATATGACATCAGATGTAATTACTATTATCTAATGCTATACGCTAAGGAACAGACTAGTGTGTTAAAAAACACAAGACTACCTATAAATATACTACTACTAGTAAACTATTCAAACTAAATAATGATCTGAAAAGACACTACATTCCCAAATAAGAGTTAAATTAAAGGTACACTTAATAGTGCCATATAGGGGTCATATTAATGACAAAAATACCAAGGAATAACAATACATTCCAGACAAACAGTAGTTGTAACAACTCATTGTTTACAACTGGGGCAATACAGAAGTTACCCAGATACCTTTTATAATAAGTAATTTGTAAATACAACTGATAGACTCTTAGGCTAAGTCAGTGGTAGCATAAGCACTATATTTTGTCATTAAATATAAGTAACAAATATGTGAGAAGTGTTGAAGGACTTGGAAGGCATGCTCACAAGGAGATATGATTGCCATTAAATAGTTTTAGTTTAAGAATAAATACAATTAATAGTGAATAGTGTAATGTGATAATCTCAAACATTAACTCCCTTAATAATGAACAGAAGCACACCATGAGTGGACTCAAAATAAAGAGCCAAGGGTTACCAATACAATGATAAGCTTAGATTTTAAATCTATGCCATAATAAAAAGTTATTACAATTATAAGATATTTGTGTCAAATCGAGCAAATGTTTATAATCTCAAACCCATACTCCCCACACTAAGAACAACAATTAAAATATTGTGCGGAGGGGGTATGTGCATCAAATTAAAGATCGTCAACCAATCAGATCCAAGAAATTAGCCAAATTTACAATGATCACAAGTAGGAATGGCAGATTGAGATGCCATTTCGAGACACTTTTTAATCAACTTCAGAGGAAGTCAGACGGCTACTCGACACCGCTAGGAAACAACTGTTCACATAATTTGTGCGCATCACCTTTGACAACAAAGCAACATAACCTAAATTTGTGCCAACATAACTACACTAGTATTGAAGATGTTTTAAGTGTAACAGTGCATAAATAAGGATTGCTAAGTGTATAATCTATAGCAATTCTGGGATTTAATTTAAAAAAAGGGAGTACAGTGATTTTCTCAAACTTAATTAAGAATTTGAAAAGACGATATAATCAAACCACATTCTAATAATGTGTGTAAATAAAGTATGTAGATTAAGGTGCATTAATAATATTATTCAATCAACAGTACTAATGACAATCCTCAACTTAATCTGAATATTCTATTTTTAAGAATTTTGCAAACAATTAATCATTTGTTATGTATAAATACTGAGCGTGATATAACCACACCTAATTAAAGTTGTTGTTTACTAAACATAGATCAAACCAACAAGCATTCATAAGCGATTGAGAATTGTCAACTGTATGAAACAATTAACGAAAATTAATGAAAAATGCAAATGCTATTTATGTTTTGTAATTTAGGAAGAGTCTACTACTATTACTATTTAAATGTTTATGTCTATTATGAATAAGAAACTAAGGTTGTCAAGCTATATAAATACTTACAACTATACAATTACCTTTTGTAGAGTCAAATGATGATTCAGATGTTCCATTCAACAACACTGTTTCAAAATATTATCTTATTGTTCACATTTTAAATGTTTTATCAAGAGTTATTTTAACATTAACGAACGTTCTTTAAATCATTTATTGTCAATTGACTAATAATTTTGTTAACCTAAAATGTCTAAAGCAGGCATGGTTATAATTTTGAAATGTTAATTATTAAGAGATGATTGAGTTGTACTCGTCTCCAAACTGCCTAATAACGGTAGAATAAGAGTTCTAGTAAATAATTTGATATTCTACAAGGTAAAAGAAACCACATATGAATTAACTTATTTTAACCAAAAAGCATTTAACCACACACTGACATTGTAAATCAGTTTTACCACCCTGAGACAAATTTTATAAAGCAAACAACTAATGTTATTCAAATTTGAATTAAAATGATACATTAGATCATTAAAAAGGAGTGTTAAACAGAATAAATTATCATATTATATGAGGAAACGGAGTCAGTTAATTCATTTCAATAGACTAGGCTTTCAGAATAGGTGAACGACTCTTATTGGATAGCCCGACACGCTGCGGCGAATTTGAACACGGTAAGTCAATCTACAGATTAGATTGCTACATCGACCCTGCAAGACTCACCACAAGTAAGTGATTATTCTTACCAAATATTTATGCTTTCAGCGAGGAATCTACGTCACCATTTCGCCTAGTCGACGGAAGAATAACAACTTAAAATAAATTAACCGAAGTTGAAACCACTTCGCTAACTAACTTCCAGTGCATTCATCGGATTTATTTACATTGGATTCAATGATAGATTGAATTGAATTAAATAAATCAATAAAAATATTAAACTAAAAGTTATTGAAATTTTAAAACAATCGGATGGTCCCTATAACCCCATAAACCGTTAAGTTACAAATTGACGCCAATGTGTGGCTATTAAACCAACGACCCCACTGCACCACAATACGTTACAATACCTATCTTAAATTTTGTTGTTGTACATTTTATCTTAGGTTAATAAAAGACATTTTAATATTAGTACTGATAACTATAAACATTAACTTTTGTAACAAAACATTGAATTGCCCTGTAGGCCCCATAATGTCCATGGTTCTATGGACTATAATTCTTTTCTTTAAACAAAATTACTTAACTCTAATACAATTCAACAGTTATTAATTATTCCTTATGAACTACATGAAGTTTTACTAAATATCTTATAAACTAATACACTCTTTATTCCCTGTAATGTTCATTACTAACTTATACAGTAGGTGCAAGTTGGTTGTCCAAGTTAATTTGTTATTATTTACATTATGTATGGTCCATTATTAACACCTTTGATTACTAATAACTTACTCTACTAAAATACATTATCTTTTAATCTATAGAATATGATTTAACATGTTTTATATATACAATTTGTTTTCTTCTTTCCTACCCAGTATGTACAGGCCTTAGGTGTAACATGAGTTTCTTACTATTTATATTATTATTTGGTTCATAACCAACAATCGTTATGTATCATTGTCTTAGCTATTATTCAGTTTATTGGTTATACTTTCTATTATGAAATTATTTATCTTACAATCTTCTTTATATTCTTCTCTTTCTTTAACATATAACAATGGTTCTTAACCTAACCTACATTGTAACATGTTCATACAAAATTAAAACTGTTATTATACACTTATCTGATATAATTATTCTCTGAATTGTCTATGTGATTTAATTTACACTCAGGTAGGATTATTCTCTAGCTTTATTGTTTGGTTTCATTAAATTCTTATTTAGTTTATTAACCCTTTCCTAATTGGTAATCCAGTTAGGTTCTGCTGAATAGGCTTTCACCTATTTTGTGCCATCTTTCTTATTCATTCTACTGGAGTTATTTGTTACAAAGTTCCAGATAGTTTTATATAGTATCTTGGTCTTATTATTTTATTTTACAGTGATCTTACATTTATTGTTTAACATCTATACCTCATGATATAAGTTAATTACTCAATTATTGTTTTGTCTTTCATTATTTTAGTAATACAATTTTTTATATTAAGGGATATTCTTTATGTTGAGGGAAACATCACGTTACAATATGTACTACAAATATTATTACTATAAATTTTAACATGATAATGTTTTTAGGTTGGGGGTCATTCCACAAAAATCGTCATCGAAAAACGTAATGCTTCCACACTTCCGATTCCCCACAGTCTAGAAATTTGATATGTAAACACATCAAGACAGAAATAATCGCTGCTGACATTGAGTTTAGAAAACGTTTTAGTGAGAATAAATTTGGTTTTACATGCTCTGTTTGTGATCATCTGTGGTTTGGAAATGATTTACGTAATCCACATTATACGTTTCAAAAGCCTGAAAACATTATCATACTTTGATGTTTCAGTTTCGTCGAAATTCTTTGAATGCTTAGGTGCATAAATAGAGAGAGAGAGAGAGAGAGAGAGAGAGAGAGAGAGAGAGAGAGAGAGAGAGAGAGAGTTGTTATGTTTTTTGTCCTTGTATTGGCAAGTCAGCTGGGTAAGGTTGCGCGCGCATGCAGCAGATAAACAAATCGAAGGAGCTGCCATCTACTTCCTTTTTAAGAATATAGTCAAGTTAATAATTAGTTTCATTAGTCAACTTTTCAAAACTGGAACACTAGTGAAGCATAGTCTGCCATAATTATCAATGTTGTGCTGGAGAGAGTTCTTATAACTATGAATATTGGTGGTAATATAATTCCGAAATGAAAGCACATCTGTGCCTATGCTGATGATGTGGTGCTTGTTGCTAGAAATGTCCATGATTTAAGAAAAAAAGTTAATAGGTAGAAAGGTATCATTGCAGGGAAGTAAATTAAAACTGAGAATATATATAAATGAAATTAATTAGACAGACAGAGAGTGTTATATTTTTTTAGTTTCTATATGTTATGTGACATCTTAATTCTAATGACTGATATTTGATTCTATAAATAAATATTTAATCTTGCCAAAAATGATTGACAGTATCTAACAATTCTTATTCCTAAATCATTGTTACCGTATATAGTGAAACAATATATTAGTGCAAATAATAAAACTACTCGAGTCCCTAGTTCGTGGCCAATGAAACAATATATTATAATTCAATTTATATTAAACTCTTACCTTAGGGTTCTATTCCAGAGTCGTACAGACGAACACAGCTGCAGAAAGGATTATTTGAAGGTTATCGGTACACATATAAATACGCAGTTCGTTTTAAAACAAATCGCTTCTAGTTTATTAGCCAAATTAATTACTTCTTCAATTAAACACTCGTCTATTACTTTATATTAGTAACACATTGAATTCAAACAGATTAATAAATGAAGTCTTTCTTAACCTATAACAAATTATATAATTTTGAATAAACCAGTACGTTTCTCCCTCTTTTCCCCTTGCTCTTATATAAAAAAAAACCTTTCTCTTAGAGATCTCTATTTGTTTTTGCGTTTTAAGCTTTTGTTTTATGATGAATAATCATCATAAACTTAACATTGATTTAAGTGTTAATATGTTGTGATTTAGTTACCCATTCATTACGTTTTCTTATGGTTTGCTACGCCGTCTCGTGATAACCATTTTCCTCGTTTTTTACGCACTCCGGCACTATTAACATCGAGTTTGGTTGTTGTTAAATACTTTATGCACTGGAAGATGTATACTGTATATGTTTTTTATATAGCCGGCACATTGTTTGCGCACTGTTAGTTGTTGTTTACTGGATAGGCCAACTATTAATTACGGCCTATCCTGCACCTGAGGCCACCGTTTTTCTTGACAAACTGTAGGCTGCTCCTTACTGTATGGTGTTAATCTGCATACTGTGATTCACAAGGAAGACTGCTGCTGACAAGCTGTTACGTAATATGTCCAGACAGTTGTTTATGCTAACAGTGTATGTGTTGCTGGTTACAAAGGGGCACCTCACAGGTGTATACTGACAATTGAAAATTAAGACTGATAAAAATTAAAACTGTTGGAGCCCACAATTCTGTACGTTAAAATACCCCCCCCCCAATGAGAGATTGGATGCCGAAGCATACAAACTCTCATTGCCTAAAACCTAAGAGGATCAGTGAGGATATGGCGCCGCAACCCCCCTGAACTCTCTACTAAAATCATGGGTACTTACCCCCCTAGTCTGGTGACTGTGGCAGCACCTATCTGATCTTACTGGACTTCTCTCCACGAGATTCCAACACCATAAACTCGGACAGATACCCACCACAGTATCACCTGACTCTAAAACATTCAATTAAAATTTAACAAAAAAGGCCTTCCAATATACCGTGTATCCACAACTGATTGTTTTCCTCTTAGCCGTACTGGTTCATTGACAAAGTACTGGTTCATTTTTTATTATAAAATATAATATGTATTCTACTACATTGTAATATAGCTTCTAAATTGTCCAACAGTTACCTGGGTCAATTAAAATTTAACTATCAGGCCCATCGGCTCTTCTTCAACAAGTTACATGTTTCAACAATATAGCTTAACCCTAGAAGAAACAGTGTTAACAAAACAATATAAGTTTACAGTAGTACATATTGTAACGTAACAGAGTTGAGGTCCCCGACGTTACATAAAAAACTATGTAAATATGATTTAAAACAATGCCCAAAGCCTGTTATAATTAAATACAAGAGGGCCCATCTCACCTGAAAAATGCATTAGAGGTACCTAGTAAGGTTACTAAGTAATTAAAACATCAAAAGTGTACCTAAATCTAAAATATGTAATGGGTAGTACGAGATGTAAAACATAAACATTGTGTCTAATGGGAGGAGTTTAATGTGTAGGAATTAAGTATAAAATACTATTCAAATTAATATTTAATGTGTTATAAAATGTACTTGTTGTACTGTAGCATGATATAGTGTTTACAGGATATTTATTTTATGTTTTGTGGATAGTAAGAGTGGAGCTGTTGCTTTAAAGAAGTACTTAGTCAGTGGTACTCCTTTTATTTATGTTAAAATTGTATTTAAATAATTAAGTATAAGTACATGTATTAGGTATGATATTATGTTAAATGTATTTACTTTTATGGATTAATGAAGATGTTTAAAATAATGTTTGTAAACTTGGCCAGGAAGGCAATAAGTGTTAATAAGCTGGCAAAGTAGTTCTTATAGTTATGTTAAAAAATAATGAAGGGTTCAATGATGAACTAAATAATATAATGAATTGAAACCAGGAAATTAAAATTGATGTAAGTGGCCATAAGCCAGTGACTATTTGTACAGTAGGTCAGGTAAAGAAAAATTAAGTTAAAAACAAAACAATATTATAACAGGTGTAATAAAACCAGTAGGCCTAAATTTGATATTTGTAAAAGGAAATTAATACCTTTTTAATAAGTCCAGTCAGATGAAATTATAGTAAAATGTCTACGGTTTAATAAGGTAGATTAAGTGAGAGTTTTATGTAATTTGGTATAATTCCAAGCATGGAGTATTTTATTAAAAAAGAGTAGTAATATTTTCTAATTCTGGCTGTAGGATACCAAATATTATCCAATGACAGAAAGTAATGGTTGTTAGGGTAACTAAAATGTAAAAAATCTTGTTGATTTTCATTATTCAATTGTTAGATGTGAATGGGTTAAGTTAAATTAATACTAATCCAGAAAAGAATTTATAAAAAACCTATATTATTCGATTGTTATATGCTATTGAGAACAGTTCAGTAGACAGTTTTACACGAAAAAATAAATTAAAATAAAATGAATTAACCTTAATAAATTTAAAGTATCAAAACCAATTTATTCAAACCAAACTGATGAATAATTACTGAACTAGATTTCGAGAATATACTCATACACCTCCAAAAGGTAGCGGAATTACTATTTCCTTCTTCAAATAAATTCCATTGGAATTAATGATGAACCCGATTTCCCATTGAACCAGGATACTTATTGAATGAACAAGAAGTCTGAATTAATGAAATTATAAACCAAATATACACAAGAACCTTTGGTACGGGAGACATAAACCTCACTTCCAAGAGGGAAGAAATTATAATACTACACCAATTCCACTGGGACCGACAACCACGAGGATCGTGAAGAAGAACGAAGATAGAAGAATTCCTGTTGCACTCCGGGACATCACCTTTCCATCTTTATTAATAATCTGGACACATTTTCTGGACAAAAGTAACCTCCTCAGTAAGTCTTCAAGCGTTTGTAAACAGACACGGCTATCTTGAGAATCGCATTGTACAGTAACACCAGCTTATATTTAATTTTATACAATAAGAATTAATAACAATTTGTAATACTTAGTAACCTTAATTTTGCATTACCTGGCCTTACTAATCGTTAAAAGAATCACACGTACCCTGGGATAAGAGATAAACAAAATTATATTTAAATTGTATTATACAGGACTAGTCCATTAACAAATCGATTCAGCATTGTACGATCGATATAACGATCACATAACTGTGAAGAACACTGTTGGAAATTAAAAAGTAATACAAATAAAGAATCCTTCTTGTATGTAATGATGTTTTGTATTATTGTATAATAGGTATTGTATTTTGATGGGGGAGTAATTTACAGGTAAAGAAGGTGATTAACTATCAGGTGAAACAAATTAACCTATAAGGGTGAGTCAATTACGAATAGCAGCGCTTGCTGTAGACAGCTGGTGGAACGTGAGATTGCCGAACTAACGTATTTCCTTCGCAACTTTTGAATTAATTTAAATAATACGGACTGAATAGGGTTGGAGAGAATTATCGAATTATTAACTAAAATACATGTAATATAGAGGTATCATCTGGTAAACATTTAGTAATTGATTAACACAGGGCTATATTCTACATACAAGTTGCAGCAACGATATAATAAATAAAATTTTTATTAATATTGAGTTGCAGGAGGTCACCTCTACGATAACATAATAAACATTTTCCTTAAACAGATCGAATTAGTTAATTTAACTTTTTTAAATTAACTACAACGGTAATTAAATAAGAAATACAACCAATATAATATATTGATATTAAATTGAAGCATCCAAGGTGGGACTTAACGTTAATACACGGGTGTCACACATATATATGCAAATATAACGTAATCTTTTAGATTACAAATTGGTGCATACCAACGTGGAGCTTGATTAAACCCCAGTAAAACTTTATATTTAGATTACAAATTGGCGCTCAACGAGTGGGCTTTAGTTAAGTAAAAAATTAGGCTATTACTTAACTGGAGCAGGCAACTGTTAGAGGCACAGGAATGCATACTAGAGGTGTTTCTAAAAGGATGGAGAAGGAGCATGAAACAGAAGAAGATAGACGGGAAGAAGAAACAGAGGTAGTTACAGACACCGAAATGGAACAACAGGCGAGCAATAAAGAGGATGCCCAAGGGGACCAACCAGATAAAGCGGTAACCAGAGAATATCCAAATTGGCAAGACATGATGAAATTTATGGCAGAACAATTTAAGGAACAGAATAAACAAACTAATGAAAATTTTAGGAAACAGGAGGAAAACTCAAAGCAAACCAAGGAGGAAACTAATGAGAGTTTAAGGCAAATTAAAGAAGATAATAGACAAACTAATGAAAAAATAGACAGTATAAATGAAAATTCGGGAAGGCTAGAAAACAAAATAGACAGTATCAACGAAAACTCAAAGAAACAAAACGAAATTTTGAGTGAGAACTTAATCAAACTAATGAATGAGAAGTTTGACAAAAATAAAGAGGAAAATGATGAAAATAACCGGCTGATAAATGAAAGCTTAAACCAAATTAATGAAAGGTTTGACAGGAACGATGAGAGCTTAAAGCAGATTCTGGAAAATACCAAACAAATAGACGAGAAAATTGAAAACCGTAATAAGGAGTTGCGGCAAATCATCAATGAACAAAACCAAGCGTTGAGGGAAGTCATCAATGAAAGTATTACAAATGTCAATGAAACACTTAACAAAAGGGTGGATAATTATGAAGAGGAAGTAAGACAGCAAATAACTGAAACTAAGGTAGGTCTAGAAAGGACGGATGAAACCATCATACAACTCAGAGTGGAAGTAGAGGCCAAAATAATCCAAATAGAAAACAATAACAAACTTAGAATAACGGAGGTACAAGCGAAAACCAAAGAAAAATTAAACGAAGTACGAATTAACATAACTGGAAGAATAGAACGGGTTCACAATGAAATGAAGACAATGAAAATAAGACAAACGCGTAAAAGGAAATTAATAAATACACGGGAAGGATTGGAGATGATTAAAAGGGGATTAGTTCAGCTACATAATATACCAATTACGGAACCAGGAGAAGTAAGGCAATTTAGAAACTTTAAACGAACCACAATTGAATTCCCAGATAGATTAGAAGGACCGAAAAAGCCAAAACTAACCGAGGAGCATGGAGGACTTCTGGAGATTAGGTATGAACCATTTGAACAATTAAGAAACGGTACGGAAGAATCAGCTCGAAAAACGATGGTAGACTTCAGCATGAATGAAAATTTTATAACAACAAAATGGCGGAACTACATGATAGTGAGATATGTCACAAGGACATAAATAACTCTATACACTAGAGAGATCCGAACAACCAGTATAGAGGAAATAATGGACCACGGTTAAACAGATTCCAAACCAACCAGAAAAAAAAGGGGACTGATTTTCTGAAAACCGACCAAGCAACCCATTGGAAAGAAAACCCCAAAATTCCAAAAAGCACGTAAGGACAACTTACTCAAGTTATTTCGAAACAATATATTTTAAAATAAAAAGACTAAAACCCCAAAATTCCAAAAGCACGTAAGGACAACTTACTTAATTTATTCAGAAATAATATGATTTAAGATATTTCGCAACAATTTGATTTAATAAACAGTAAAACACCAAGAGTATGTAAGAACAGATTATTAAATAATATTTATAAAGAATTGATTTAAAATGAAATAATAGGAAAAAGTAATATTTTTATGGGAACAAAAAGAAGAATAAATGAATAAAAACAATTGATGATAATGTGCTCAAATAAGAAGAATAAAGAATAATTTAATGACTCCAATGAAACTGAAGGAGGATGATAATTAATACAATGATAATTTAGAATCTCTCGGAATTGAAGATGATATAAGAAGAAATGATACGGAGAAAATATGTCACAAGAAGGAAAGTTAAAAGAATTTTAAAATAATGCCTATCAATAATGTTATATGCTATTAGTTAATGATAAAGAAGAAGGAATCAAGAAGAAAAGGAAATATATAATTAAATGCAAATAGCTACAATATGAAGAATCCCAAAAGTGTTTAGTATTAGTCGCTAATTGACTACTTGTAATCTTTTTATTTTAATGTATTGACCGTAGAAATGTTCCGGCAATAATTTTCCTGAGCAGGGATGATATTCCCCTGGTCTCAGAAGGTGTAAGGATGGACAGCGGAGTTATGGACCCAAAAGTGGCCACCCGACTGGTACCACCGCACAGGATAGGGAAAAATGTTAGGGAAATTGAATATTTAAGGGATAATAATTATAAAATAGCTGAAAAGAGTGATATTAGATTCCAGAAGTATAGATGAAGAAAATAGAAGGAAGATAGCAGACAGAAGCTTAATTGAGAAAGCGAATTTATAGAAGTAAATAAGAAAATAAGTGTTAAAACAAGTTTTTTATGATTAGTGTGACCAGTCCTTATCAAGTAAAATATGGAAGTACCACTACCCAGAGGAATAAATAATTGATGAATTTGCCCCCAAGAGAGAGAAAGTTGAGTAGGAAAACAGCAATTACCATTAACCGAATAACGGGTACCTATAACCAAACGGAAATAAAAAAAATATGAGTAAAAAGATAACCTGATCAGTGACGAACTATAAGTTTATTTTTACTAAACTACATTGAGCCAAAATAAACTTCTTTCGAAGGGGGAGTGTTATGTAACGTAACAGAGTTGAGGTCCCCGACGTTACATAAAAAACTATGTAAATATGATTTAAAACAATGCCCAAAGCCTGTTATAATTAAATACAAGAGGGCCCATCTCACCTGAAAAATGCATTAGAGGTACCTATGTTTTTTGGGCCTATTTTTAGAGTAATAAAGAATTTTTTATTTTTTTCTATAAAACAAATAATATTTTTTCAATGATAGGGACAAACGTAAACAAAGGTAAATTTATTGTTAGCGACAGTGGTAGCGGAGGTGGTACGACTGATTGCAAATATTGATTGTGAATATCAAAAGACGCAGACAGCAACAGACTTAATAAGCTGGAATTGTGCCAAGGTCAACCAATGACACACAAAAACTGTCAACAAATTATGTAATGGATCGTCAGGCGACATTACGTCAGAGACGATCCCCACGATGGAATTCGGTGTGTAATGCAGTTATGTAACAAAACAGTCTGCTGGCGTAGGAATACAAACTTTCAAACAATAAGACTTGGTCATACAACCACGGCGACAACACAAAATAGTGCCGGTGGCCTATTCTCAGTCTAACTCCACCACTCGCGAGTGGCATACGTAAAAGTTCCGGAACGTAAGTGCGGGCCCGCAACACACCAAAAAATGTGAACAATGTATAATTAAACACTTCACGGTTAATACCGGTATTACAGTTTAAATCAAAATGTGAAATCAATAAAATAAACTCAATAGAATCAGTGAAAACCGCTAGCTATGTTGTGCGGGTAACATCGTCCGGACGCAATGAACAGATAAGTAAACAGGATAAAACACCACTTTAAACGAAAATTTAAACATTCAATTTTTTAATAGAAGGAAATAAAATAAAATCTAATATGAGATCTCACGGGTTGTAAATTAATTGTGTGTGTGTGTGTGTGTGTGGGTGTATATGAGTGAGTGAAACTAGGTAACAAAGAAGGCTGGTTTGTGTTGATATGTGTTAGTGTAATTCATGCTTAATTTTATAGAAGTTTATTTACAATTTATATACTATGTTTCGATTCCCATCATATGCTAAATAACTTTCGTTAATCTGAATTTATAGTACAGAAAGGATGTCAGGAGATAGTGTGTTAGTAATAAAAGTTCTAATCAAAATTGTCAATAAAACTCGATTAATGGGAAACAAAATAAAGTTTTCTTTATTTTGAACAACCAGTTCTGCTCCTGAGTTCGCCTAAAAAGAACCCCAAAACATGGTAAGTACAAATCTGTTTCTTGTAAGTAATAAATACAAGATGGCGCCCGACAAAGTTAGACAATAAAAATTAAATAAAATTGAAGTCAATCATATTTCATTTATTTTGTTAATTTCAATGAGAACAAAACATAACACCTAGTAAGGTTACTAAGTAATTAAAACATCAAAAGTGTACCTAAATCTAAAATATGTAATGAGTAGTACGAGATGTAAAACATAAATATTGTGTCTAATGGGAGGAGTTTAATGTGTAGGAATTAAGTATAAAATACTATTCAAATTAATATTTAATGTGTTATAAAATGTACTTGTTGTACTGTAGCATGATATAGTGTTTACAGGATATTTATTTTATGTTTTGTGGATAGTAAGAGTGGAGCTGTTGCTTTAAAGAAGTACTTAGTCAGTGGTACTCCTTTTATTTATGTTAAAATTGTATTTAAATAATTAAGTATAAGTACATGTATTAGGTATGATATTATGTTAAATGTATTTACTTTTATGGATTAATGAAGATGTTTAAAATAATGTTTGTAAACTTGGCCAGGAAGGCAATAAGTGTTAATAAGCTGGCAAAGTAGTTCTTATAGTTATGTTAAAAAATAATGAAGGGTTCAATGATGAACTAAATAATATAATGAATTGAAACCAGGAAATTAAAATTGATGTAAGTGGCCATAAGCCAGTGACTATTTGTACAGTAGGTCAGGTAAAGAAAAATTAAGTTAAAAACAAAACAATATTATAACAGGTGTAATAAAACCAGTAGGCCTAAATTCGATATTTGTAAAAGGAAATTAATACCTTTTTAATAAGTCCAGTCAGATGAAATTATAGTAAAATGTCTACGGTTTAATAAGGTAGATTAAGTGAGAGTTTTATGTAATTTGGTATAATTCCAAGCATGGAGTATTTTATTAAAAAAGAGTAGTAATATTTTCTAATTCTGGCTGTAGGATACCAAATATTATCCAATGACAGAAAGTAATGGTTGTTAGGGTAACTAAAATGTAAAAAATCTTGTTGATTTTCATTATTCAATTGTTAGATGTGAATGGGTTAAGTTAAATTAATACTAATCCAGAAAAGAATTTATAAAAAACCTATATTATTCGATTGTTATATGCTATTGAGAACAGTTCAGTAAACAGTTTTACACGAAAAAATAAATTAAAATAAAATGAATTAACCTTAATAAATTTAAAGTATCAAAACCAATTCATTCAAACCAAACTGATGAATAATTACTGAACTAGATTTCGAGAATATACTCATACACCTCCAAAAGGTAGCGGAATTACTATTTCCTTCTTCAAATAAATTCCATTGGAATTAATGATGAACCCGATTTCCCATTGAACCAGGATACTTATTGAATGAACAAGAAGTCTGAATTAATGAAATTATAAACCAAATATACACAAGAACCTTTGGTACGGGAGACATAAACCTCACTTCCAAGAGGGAAGAAATTATAATACTACACCAATTCCACTGGGACCGACAACCACGAGGATCGTGAAGAAGAACGAAGAATAGAAGAATTCCTGTTGCACTCCGGGACATCACCTTTCCATCTTTATTAATAATCTGGACACATTTTCTGGACAAAAGTAACCTCCTCAGTAAGTCTTCAAGCGTTTGTAAACAGACACGGCTATCTTGAGAATCGCATTGTACGGTAACACCAGCTTATATTTAATTTTATACATTAAGAATTAATAACAATTTGTAATACTTAGTAACCTTAATTTTGCATTACCTGGCCTTACTAATCGTTAAAAGAATCACACGTACCCTGGGATAAGAGATAAACAAAATTATATTTAAATTGTATTATACAGGACTAGTCCATTAACAACGATTCAGCATTGTACGATTGATATAACGATCACATAACTGTGAAGAACACTGTTGGAAATTAAAAAGTAATACAAATAAAGAATCCTTCTTGTATGTAATGATGTTTTGTATTATTGTATAATAGGTATTGTACTTTGATGGGGGAGTAATTTACAGGTAAAGAAGGTGATTAACTATCAGGTGAAACAAACTAACCTATAAGTATGAGCCAATTACGAATAGCAGCGCTTGCTGTAGACAGCTGTTGGAACGTGAGATTGCCGAACTAACGTGTTTCCTTCGCAACTTTTGAATCAATTTAAATAATATGGACTGAATAGGGTTGGAGAGAATTATCGAATTATTAACTAAAATACATGTAATATAGAGGTATCATCTGGTAAACATTTAGTAATTGATTAACACAGGGCTATATTCTACATACAAGTTGCAGCAATGATATAATAAATAAAATTTTTATTAATATTTTTTTTTCAGGAGGTCACCTCTACGATAACATAATAAACATTTTCCTTAAACAGATCGAATTAGTTAATTTAATTTTTTTAAATTAACTATAACGGTAATTAAATAAGAAATACAACCAATATAGTATATTGATATTAAATTGAAGCATCCAAGGTGGGACTTAACGTTAATACACGGGTGTCACACATATATTCAAATATAACGTCATCTTTAAATTACAAATTGGTGCATACCAACGTGGAGCTTGATTAAACCCCAGTAAAACTTTATATTTTATATTACAATATGCATTCCAGACAAGTTAAATAATATTCACAGTACAATATTGCCCAGCCAAAATAGCACAATAATCATACAAAACTGATTTAACTCACAACAATTATAACTAAAATACAAGTTATATCCTTAACTACTATATTTATATAGAATAAATAATTTTTTTTTCTACTACCCCCCTAATATTCCCTTAACCCCTGATACCCGTTACACTCTGCTGTGTGCAGCACTAGGCTTCTTGGCCCTACAGACCTCAACCTAGCCATAATCACATCTCCCTCGTGACCTGTAACTGGGTCACCCCCTAATCCACACTCATTATTACCCCCCTGGACTGTAGTGCCCAGTTGCTTCCACAAGGACTGATGCGGAAGGGGTGGACATTTTCTTTTATTCCACCCCCATCATTGCTTCAGCGTTACAATAAAAATTCAGTATACTACTTACTGGTATTGAGTAATACGCCCCTAATGGACTACCACCCCTATCTGGGTGAAAATAGCCCTGTTCCAAAATTTAGTAGATTCCCCTAAAAATAACCCCCCTACTAAATCTAACAAACCACCGGGTTAACAAAACAAAACAAACCACAAGCCGGTTATATCAAGTAAAATTTATGATTTGTCACAATTAACTACTTTCACGGTCATGATCCGGTGAGGTCATGGCCGCACTTAGGTGGGGAATCTACAGTTGAACATAAAACATAGATTGACATTGATAAAGTTTACATGAACAGGTATATGCACCTCTTATTTTCCAACTCAGCCTAAACATTTTTTTATTATTTTTACCCAAGATTTCCTTTAGTTTTCATCAGTTTAACAAAGTACCTATTTTATTCATTATTTTTTCATCAATTATTTATTTTACCATTACAATCAAAATTCAGATCAAAATAGATTTAAATTCATTATTAAAAATCATTTTTTCAATTAATTTAATTACCGGTTTAATTTAATTTAATTCCTCAAAACTCTAAGTTACAGTAATTACCTCATTATATCAATCTCATCTGTTCAAACAGTTTCATTTGCTTTAATTACATTTTTCAAAATGTTTTTACATTGACAACATTTTCTCCCATAAATATTAACTGCATTACAGTCAAAACATCAAGTCATTTCCTTATTATTTAAAAAATTTACCTTCATTTCTTCACATCTGGTGTTTCTTTTATTTCATAATAGAATCTGCTCATAGCACTGATTCAGCCGAATACAACATTCTTGTTGTTGTCAACTCAGCATGACTGTAGACATTAGTCACAACAGACAGCATACCTGTTTACATTAACAGTTGTATGCCAGACTTTTTTTATAAACACTGGCTCAGTCTCAACATTCTGATTACAACACATATTGACACATGTGCTTCCTACAAATTTTTTGTTTCTATAAATCTTTTTGTGTTAACATATTTATCAATTACTATTTATTATAATTCAGATCAAATATAATTTTAATTCACCTTTTTACTTTGGCTTTAGTTACTTTATTTAAAACACTTCTAATATGGTCACACAATACAGAATAAAATTCATTATTACCTCTTGTTCATTATTATTGTTAATTAATGACAAATAAAATGTTATTATGATTATATCATTCTACAAACATTATTACATACTATAATCTAGATTCCCACAATATAATCTTGACACAATACATTTAACACCAACACAATTATTTACAAATTTTTGTCATAATTTATTATTTACCACACTTCATTACCTAAATCAGCAAGGTCAGAACCATATACTAAAGTATTTAAAATGTCCATTCATTGGGTTTATATTCAACCTACATCATCAAAAATTAGTCTTTTCTTCACATAGCATTTTTCAATTTTATTTATGCACATCATATGGCTATTTTTTGTGTTGTGACCATAAAATTTTGTTTTTTTCCAATATACCATCATAATAATTTGTAGGGTAACCCCCCATTATTACCTTATCATAAATCATGTTTACATTAATATTTTTTGTCAAGTCTCTGTAAGTATTTGTTGTTACAATCATATTTAAATTTTTGCCACAATAGACGTCAGCTGTTACTAATACGCTGATCCTCTCTACAGGTAAGTATTGTTACAACACAAATAAGCCACCCCAGTACCAGGGATAGAAAAGATAATTATAAATGTAAAAATACTTCATATCGAATAAAATGGTTAAAAATAAATAAAATATAAATATTATGACACGACGAACGACGACATTACCCAACCCAAGTGATTGACCCAACAACAGAAAACAAAAGAAGAAGGGAACCACGAAAAATAAACAAGAGAAAAAAGTGATTGACCAAACAACTAGGAACTAACAAAAGAAGGGAAGAAACCAGAACCAAAGAAGAATAAGGAAAATTAAAGGAAGTGAACAAATTCCTACAACTAAATAGAAATTAAACCAGTCGAGAAGAGGAGAACCGAATCAAAATGAAGACAATTGAAGATGAAGAAGAAGAAGGAAGAGGAAACAAAGTGAAACCAAGAAATAACAAACAACACATATGAAAGGGAGAAATGGTATACTCAAAGATAGAATACTGTAAATAAACCCCAAATGATTATCCACTAATGAAAACAAATAATATTATTGTAAATGAAATAATTTATATACCTGTTTTAAACAAAAAACAGTGAAAAAATAATTTAGTAAAGAAAAGTACACTAATCCAATTATTAAAGTTAGATGTAGTGAAATGTAAATAACAAAATATCATTAATAATAAGTATCATGTTATAATGAAATAGTGAGAAATAAAAGAGAAATAAGTATAGGGATTACCCACTAAGTAACACTTAATATAAACAGTGATAAACACCAATTAATTAAAGGTGAAAGTGATATGTGGAAAAAGATATTATCAGTAATAAAAAGTGTTAATAGATAAGAAAACACTTAATAAATCATTGATAAACTAATAAATGATTTAAGTGAGCTTATGAAAAATTATATAATTAAGGATAGTTAGAAATAGTATTTAAAATAGAGATAAGTAAAGGATGTAATATTATTCAGGGAGAAAGCCCATGTAACCCCATGTTAGAAGGGAAAATAAATTTAATAAGTTTGAAAGAAGTGATGATGTTTCTCACTCAAAGTAATAGCAAAAGAATGAAATTAATGTTAAACCAACAGTAACTAATATCTTATAAAGAATTGTTCATTTTAATGTTATGAATAGGATATGGCTGAAAGAAACTTGCAGTCCATAAGCCTAATTGTTATATTTTAAAAATGGATAGTGAAAACTATATTGACATGAAATCAGAACACAAACAGAATCAAAACGCAACACAAACAATTATCATAACAAAGGGAAGCCCATCAGGCTGAATTAAAATGTAATTTAAAAGAAATAAGTAAAATACCATCATGGCTACTTTTGGCTACGAAAATGTCTAACTGTCAGACACACACAAATGTCAATTGTAACAAATTCACAAGGAAATTTACAAATCTAAGGCAAGTAAATAGCCAGTAATTATGTATAAATCATTTTAAAAGAGAAATGTTATTATAAAAGTTTAATTTAAAAGAGATATGTAATTTATCAAATGTCAAATAATTAGACTAAAGTTAATGTATAATAGAATATGACCTTATGAGGTATCATTTTAAACTTTGAAAGGAAATAAAGACAATAGTGATATTACTTATTACCCCAAAAGGACGATAAAGGAATAAAATCATTCAGAAAATACATAATAAATTTGAATAAAAATTTCAAATATCTTAACAATGCTTTTAATCGAGGCCTTAACCAATCAAAGGGTTTCTGTTACTATAGAAACGGGCCGTTGAATACTAATTTTACGTTAAATTTATTAGACTTGAAAAAATGGCGCGTGGGTAAGCGGTACGCAAGATTGAGATGACCAAAATTTTACTTTAAAAAGTGCAAAAGACGATTAGAAATCGACTACAAGAACCAATGACGAGTAGATGCAGAGCTTCTAATGTTAACAGATGTCCTGGAACCAAATAAAAGAAATTAAATAGCAGAAAGTCCCAAGACGAGATAGAAGAAGATGCCCGAAGCCTAAATCAGCCCCAAATTCGATGAATTTCCACTACCCCAGACAACAACATATCACCACCGTCTGAACCGATAAGTATCAACTAAATTCAATTATCCCAGAAACCAAATTACTTTAAATATTTCTCAAAACAATCAAAATTTCTCACTATTAAACAAAATTAATTTTTTTTCAAAGGTTTGAATAATAATCAACTTACGTAAAACAATTGTTAATTAAGATATAACCTCGCATTAGTGTGCAAATTTTGTAACAACTAATATGACACTACCGAACAATTTGTAAAAACACTTTATACTATTTAAGTACGTATGAGGTATGGTAGTGTACTTTTTTAATGTAACCAGCTTTTATGTTTTATTTTATAATCCAAAGAACCCCAGATTTTGAACAGACTAATATATTGTATGTAAACAGAAGCCATGACGGCATCAGAATAATTTATTTCAAAGTCAATTTCGCCAACCTGAAGATATATGTGTTTCATGTTCTAAGCCGGAGCAATTTGTTAAAAAATCAATTATAATCCTTTTATCATATTAATTAATGACCAAACTTGCATTAAAATTACAGTACAGAGTATTACCATCGTTTTATTTCGTAGGACGTTGTATAATATATGTGTGTTAACAATTTTTACTAAGTAACCAACTAGCGCTCTTCACGAGTGGACAATAAGACAAGCAGTACAGCGGCGGGAATGATTTGAACGCTCCAGCCGTCAACGCTGACAACACTTAGTTAACTTGTAATTTAACAAATTTAATTGTTTTAATATAAACAATTTGGTGCCACCCGGGATTCGCAACCCCTATGAATGAACAGGTAGGTTGTACTGATAATTTAGACCACGCTACAGACTTCAGTAGTGACAACCATTATTGTAACGACCGGTGTGAGGCGAACACACCACATTAACACTTATACACATAAAAAACAAGTGTAAACATTTTATACAAAGGTACGACTAGACTGCTCGTTACAGATTTGGCTTCCATCGCGGGGCTTGAACAATAGTGGCCGACATTTATGCTCGTTACAGATTGGCGCCCAACGTGGGGCTAGAAAGGACAACTAGCGGCGGTTATGAATAGACATAGTATGGTTACAAGGCTCAAAAGTAAGGAAGCATCAAACCAAGAAGAAATGGAAGAAGTTGAGGAAATGATTGGAGGATTGTTTGAAGAACATCCACAGGAGGACCAGCTGGAAAACCGAAATTTACCGGAACCAGAAATGGAAGCAGAAGTAATAGTAAACAACCAACCGGAGAAACCAATCCAAGATAGTGAGAGGGAACAACAGGCGGGTGACAAGGGAGAAGTTAGAGGAGACCCCAACATACTAAAATTGATGGAGTTAATGAATAGTATGAATGAAACTTCAAAGAAAATGAATGAAAAAATAGACCAAATCCAGGAAGATAACAAGAGAACAAATAAAAAATTAGAATCATTGCAAGTAGAGAGAAGATAAGACAAGGAAGATTTAGATAAAAAATTTGAATCATTACAAATGGGAATGAATGAAAAACTGGACCGAAACAGTGAAGAATTGAAGAAGCAAATGAAGGAGAGCATAGAATTTCTGAATAACAAAATGGAGAGCAACCATGAAGCCCTGAAGAGAAGTCAGGAGACATTGGAAAAGAAGAGCGAAGAGCTGAAGAAACAGATCAAGAAGGTTCTGGAAATAGTAAATAAAAAGATTGAAAGTAGTAATGATACTCTCCAATGGAAAATGAAGGAAGAAAGTGAGAAGAACAGAGAAGAATTAAGATTCATGCTAGTAGAGTTTCGTGAAGAAGTCAAACGGACAAAAACAGGGATGAACAAGAGATGGGAAGAAACAAGTTACCCAGTAGATCGACTTAATGAAACAGTAGTTAGTGATTTCAAACCATGGAATGAAACACTAGACAGCACTTCTGAAAGTATCGAAGAAACGTTGAATGAGAACAGGGAACCGGGGAATCAGAAAATAACACAGAAGGAGATGGAAATTATAGAAGAAACAAGTGTATTGTTTTCTGAACATACAGATAACGATGACACCAAGAAAATTAAGCACATAAAAACCAACAGTAGAAGAGTAAAGAAGAATCGAATCATTAAGAAGATTAAGAAAACAGAGGAAATGAGAAAGATACATAAAAGGAAACTCATCAAAACACGAGAAGAAGTGGAGATGATGAAGAACGGACTCATCGATGTGTTTAATTTGCCCCTTACCTACCAAAGCAAATTAATAAAGTATAAAGATTGTAGGAGGACTCTGAGGGAAATTATAAAAGGAATTCACAACCAACCAGTGGATGAAAATTTCAGCAAATCTATGCTTAGATGGAAGATGCCAGAAATAGAAATGACTGACAACAAAACAGAGTATAACAAATCAAGAAGGTCAATAAAACACTGGAACACACCAGAAATGGAAATACCGAATAAAAAAGCAAAAATAACAATAATGAGAGAGGCACAAGTAACTTCCCTGATTAATCAACAGAACGATCAAATGATTGATGTAGACATTAATACTACGGGACATATGGTAGTAGAGGAATTGTGGTACGAGACCGAAGAAACCTACATCACAAGGAAGAAAATAGTTCTACACGCCAAGGTTATCCGAACCACAAGTGCAGAAGAACTGATGGAGCATGGGTAAACTAAGCGAAGATACCAAACACCAAGAAAAGGGACTGATCTTCAAATTACTGACCAAGCAACCCAATGGAATAGAAAGAAGCATTAAAGTTAAATTAGACCAATAAAAATCACCAAGACAAGAAATGACAACGACTAAGACGAATTAAATAAGAAAAATTAAACTATAATAAACAAACTTAAAAAATTATCCAGAATAAATGTAGAAAATCAGACATTTGAAGGAGAAAAGGGGAAGATAGCAAAAGTGTATTATATATTGAAAGATAGGAAAGACCTGGAAAATATTGTAAACCAAATAGTGTTACAACAAGAGCAAGATACCAAAGTATCAAACATAAGAAAAAGACTAATGGAATCTGAAGCAATTATTAACAAATTTTACTGTGTATACAAAGACATTTTATTCATAAAAACAAAAAAGAACCAAGACACATGGAAACTAGTAATTCCTCATTCATTAGAAAATCAGATCATCAAAGATTACCATGTAAGATACGGACACATGGAAACACTCAAAATGGTAAAAGCTTTAGAGGAAGATTTGTTCATAAAAAATATCACAAGAAGGGTAAATAAAAATATAAAAACCTGCACATTGTGTCAGATGGTCAAAACCAATAATGAAAGGAAGAGTGGAACGATGATACCCATCACATCAAACGCCAAACTAGAGAAGGTATTCCTCGACATATGTGGACCATTCCCACGTAGCGGAGGAAGACATGGATACAAGTTCATCGTGATTATACTTGACCATTACACCAAGTACACCAAACTATACGCTATAAACAGAGCCACAACAAATAAAATATTAGATATTATTAAAAATAAATACATGTCAGAGATTGGAAAACCGTACATGATAATAACCGATCATGGAACGCAGTTTAAGGGAAAAAGGTGGAGAGAAGAGTTAATAAAACTGAACATTAAAACCTATAAAACTTCAGTATACCACCCTAGTAGTAATCCAGCAGAAAGAATGTTGAGAGAGGTGGGACGCATTTTGAGAACTTATTGTCATGACAACCAGAGAGAGTGGTGCAAATATTTAACTTCAACCGAAGTGTTTCTAAATATCAGCTATCACCACTTTACTGAGAATACACCATACTTAATGATGTTCGAGAGGAAGCCAAATAGAGAGACACAAGAGATAACAGAATTCCCAAAAAACCCAGAAGACCCGTACGATAAAAACAAATGGTACAGCCTAATAATGGAAAAGATTGAGAAACAAAAGGCCAAATATGCTAAAAACCAACCCAAAATAATCAAATATAAAGAGGGAGAAAAAATATTAATCAAAAATCGTGAACTGCCAAGTACAGTGGAAGGTATAGTAAAGAAATTGTTATTGCTATACACTGGTCCGTACGTTATCACAAAAGATAATGGTAATAACACTTACCAAATAAGTAATATAAATACAAGAAAAATAAAGGGAGTTTACAACCAAACTTCAATAAAAAGGTTTTATGAAGAAGAATAAATAACTAGAAATGAAATGAACAAATTTCAAAATTCAAAAAGATTGTAAGAGCAACTTACTCCATTATTTAGACAATATATGCGGAATAGAAAAAATTAATATAAATGAATAAAAATGTAAAAACAAAGGAATCAGTTACACAAATTCCTTTCAATTTAAATCAACTTACAGTCTATTAAAAGGTTGATATATGAAGTATAAAATAAAAAAGTGAGATAATAAGGAATAAGCTACACAAATTCCTATATATAAAAAAAGTAAGAATCACAAACTTACAATAATAATGAAACAAAAAGTAACTAAAAAGGAATAAGCTACAAACATTCCTATAAAGTAAGAGAATTAACTTACCAAAAAATTATCAAAAATGATATTTAATACAAAATAAAATAAACAAAAATAAAATCAAGCTCAAATTGCTGAGATAAATACCTAACATTATAATGAATTTAATGTATTAAAAAAAAAAAAAAAACTGAACTGGTACAAGGAAAAAGAGAAGTTATGTATAAAACAAATATACAAAAGAAATGGCTAAAGCAGAATATTGCTAAATAACTAAGAAAAGAATAAAAATGTCTAAGATAATTAAATGATTACAATAAGAATTGAAAACAAAATAATGAAAAGTTAGGTATGATGAAATTAACATATGAATAAATAAAAAATAATCAACTGTATGAGCAAATGATAGTATATAGTAAAGGTACAGTGGAAGGAAGAATGAGTAAAAGGCCAAAGTGATCTAAAAACAAACCACAGGGTGGACAATCCCAAAATATATTATTATTAATTTAAGTCACAAGTTGACAAAAAAGGTATTTAAGATTGACTGTTGAAAAGTCCAGCAATCCAAATAAACTGAGCAGAGGTGATGTTCCTCTGGTCTCAGAAAAAATGAGTAGTAATGGGAGAAACCAGCTACTAAAAAGATAGGGAAAAAATGTGTATAAGGGAGAATGCACCAAGGGAAATATAAATAAAAACAGATCCAAATAAAATGGAATGAATTAAGTAAGAAGAGATATAAAGAATGGAGAAACAAACAAGAAAGAAAAGGAAAAAGATTATATATAACTGATAATTTCATAAAAAACTATGCTAGTGTTTTATTAAAATGATCAATTTTGAAGGAGAGGCATTATGTTACAACACAAATAAGCCACCCCAGTACCAGGGATAGAAAAGATAATTATAAATATAAAAATACTTCATATCAAATAAAATGGTTAAAAATAAATAAAATATAAATATTATGACACGACGAACGACGACATTACCCAACCCAAGTGATTGACCCAAAACAGAAAACAAAAGAAGAAGGGAACCACGAAAAGTAAACAAGAGAAAAAAGTGATTGACCAAACAACTAGGAACTAACAAAAGAAGGGAAGAAACCAGAACCAAAGAAGAATAAGGACAATTAAAGGAAGTGAACAAATTCCTACAACTAAATAGAAATTAAACCAGTCGAGAAGAGGAGAACCGAATCAAAATGAAGACAATTGAAGATGAAGAAGAAGAAGGAAGAGGAAACAAAGTGAAACCAAGAAATAACAAACAACACATATGAAAGGGAGAAATGGTATACTCAAAGATAGAATACTGTAAATAAACCCCAAATGATTATCCACTAATGAAAACAAATAATATTAATGTAAATGAAATAATTTGTATACCTGTTTTCAACAAAAAACAGTGAAAAAATAACTTAGTAAAGAAAAGTACACTAATCCAATTATTAAAGTTAGATGTAGTGAAATGTAAATAACAAAATATCATTAATAATAAGTATCATGTTATAATGAAATAGTGAGAAATAAAAGAGAAATAAGTATAGGGATTACCCACTAAGTAACACTTAATATAAACAGTGATAAACACCAATTAATTAAAGGTGAAAGTGATATGTGGAAAAAGATATTATCAGTAATAAAAAGTGTTAATAGATAAGAAAACACTTAATAAATCATTGATAAACTAATAAATGATTTAAGTGAGCTTATGAAAAATTATATAATTAAGGATAGTTAGAAATAGTATTTAAAATAGAGATAAGTAAAGGATGTAATATTATTCAGGGAGAAAGCCCATGTAAAAACAGTTTGTGTTAACATGGAATGGAGGAAAGAAGTAGTAATGAAATAAGAATTTAAATATACAATTAAAAACACCCCATGTTAGAAGGGAAAATAAATTTAATAAGTTTGAAAGAAGTGATGATGTTTCTCACTCAAAGTAATAGCAAAAGAATGAAATTAATGTTAAACCAACAGTAACTAATAACTTATAAAGAATTGTTCATTTTAATGTTATGAATAGGATATGGCTGAAAGAAACTTGCAGTCCATAAGCCTAATTGTTATATTTTAAAAATGGATAGTGAAAACTATATTGACATGAAATCAGAACACAAACAGAATCAAAACGCAACACAAACAATTATCATAACAAAGGGAAGCCCATCAGGCTGAATTAAAATGTAATTTAAAAGAAATAAGTAAAATACCATCATGGCTACTTTTGGCTACGAAAATGTCTAACTGTCAGACACACACAAATGTCAATTGTAACAAATTCACAAGGAAATTTACAAATCTAAGGCAAGTAAATAGCCAGTAATTATGTATAAATCATTTTAAAAGAGAAATGTTATTATAAAAGTTTAATTTAAAAGAGATATGTAATTTATCAAATGTCAAATAATTAGACTAAAGTTAATGTATAATAGAATATGACCTTATGAGGTATCATTTTAAACTTTGAAAGGAAATAAAGACAATAGTGATATTACTTATTACCCCAAAAGGACGATAAAGGAATAAAATCATTCAGAAAATACATAATAAATTTGAATAAAAATTTCAAATATCTTAACAATGCTTTTAATCGAGGCCTTAACCAATCAAAGGGTTTCTGTTACTATAGAAACGGGCCGTTGAATACTAATTTTACGTTAAATTTATTAGACTTGAAAAAATGGCGCGTGGGTAAGCGGTACGCAAGAGTGAGATGACCAAAATTTTACTTTAAAAAGTGCAAAAGACGATTAGAAATCGACTACAAGAACCAATGACGAGTAGATGCAGAGCTTCTAATGTTAACAGATGTCCTGGAACCAAATAAAAGAAATTAAATAGCAGAAAGTCCCAAGACGAGATAGAAGAAGATGCCCGAAGCCTAAATCAGCCCCAAATTCGATGAATTTCCACTACCCCAGACGACAACATATCACCACCGTCTGAACCGATAAGTATCAACTAAATTCAATTATCCCAGAAACCAAATTACTTTAAATATTTCTCAAAACAATCAAAATTTCTCACTATTAAACAAAATTAATTTTTTTTCAAAGGTTTGAATAATAATCAACTTACGTAAAACAATTGTTAATTAAGATATAACCTCGCATTAGTGTGCAAATTTTGTAACAACTAATATGACACTACCGAACAATTTGTAAAAACACTTTATACTATTTAAGTACGTATGAGGTATGGTAGTGTACTTTTTTAATGTAACCAGCTTTTATGTTTTATTTTATAATCCAAAGAACCCCAGATTTTGAACAGACTAATATATTGTATGTAAACAGAAGCCATGACGGCATCAGAATAATTTATTTCAAAGTCAATTTCGCCAACCTGAAGATATATGTGTTTCATGTTCTAAGCCGGAGCAATTTGTTAAAAAATCAATTATAATCCTTTTATCATATTAATTAATGACCAAACTTGCATTAAAATTACAGTACAGAGTATTACCATCGTTTTATTTCGTAGGACGTTGTATAATATATGTGTGTTAACAATTTTTACTAAGTAACCAACTAGCGCTCTTCACGAGTGGACAATAAGACAAGCAGTACAGCGGCGGGAATGATTTGAACGCTCCAGCCGTCAACGCTGACAACACTTAGTTAACTTGTAATTTAACAAATTTAATTGTTTTAATATAAACAATTTGGCGCCACCCGGGATTCGCAACCCCTATGAATGAACAGGTAGGTTGTACTGATAATTTAGACCACGCTAGACTTCAGTAGTGACAACCATTATTGTAACGACCGGTGTGAGGCGAACACACCACATTAACACTTATACACATAAAAAACAAGTGTAAACGTTTTATACAAAGGTACGACTAGACTGCTCGTTACAGATTTGGCTTCCATCGCGGGGCTTGAACAATAGCGGCCGACATTTATGCTCCTTACAGTATATGTTATTATCATCAATATAATCATCAATCTTTATTTCACAAAATGAGGCAATTTGTTCCTCTCTTTCAATACAATACAAAACTCTGCACTAATATTTCATAATCTCTATTCATCTTAAATATTTCTATTTCTCTCTCTCTATTTCTCTCATCACAATATTTCTCACAACATTTCACATTCTCTCTCTCACTCCATGCAGAGGGTACCACTTTGTTACTACAACATCTGGCTCTGCCAGATGCACAAAAAACCAAGGGACAATTATTTGTTGACCATACGTCTCCCAAATATACTCGTGAAGCATTTTCTTCACCCACAACCACACCACAGGAAAATTTTACCCTCTGTATACTCTCTCTCTAACTGATTAACATTTGTTAACAACACTTCATTACTAAACTCTACTTCAACAAAATCTTCCTTATCACTCTCAACATTAATCTCCTTATTCTCTAATACCACGTTTTTACACATATCATTATAATTCTCATTTGTTTTACATTCATCACTTACCTTGTTATTAATTATTTGATTTGCTTTACTTTTAATCTGTTCTCCCACTGACTTTACCACTTTCTCAATATCTCGTTTCAATTCGTTACACTCACTCTCACACTTAATTTTTACTTCATTAATGTCAATTTTAAGGTCATCAAATTTAGCGTCAAATTTATTATTTTGTTCATCAAATTTTCTATCAAAGTCACTGCTCAATTTATCAAATTTATTCTTTTGTTCATTCATATCCTTCGATATTGTTATTAACATATTTATTACATCATTATTAAATTGACTGTTACATTTTGTTGAGGTTGGGGTTAATTGAACCCCAGAGTCATCTGTGACCATTGCTTCATCTGTGGTTAAAATCAATTACAGTACTTTCATTATTATTACCTGCCATTTTTATCTTATTTGTGTAATATTACATAGAAATTTTTTATCTTATACGTATTCAGTATTAATTTACTGCTCTACACAATTATAACCCTCTTAAATTAATTATATAAAGCTTCATTGAACATTTATATATTTTACAAAAACAAACACCCTCCCTCTCAAATAACCCGTTCTGCAGCTTAATTAGGTCTGGCGAATGTAATAAAAAATTATACTCGCCGTCCCTGTTTCGGGGGCCAATGAAACAATATAATTTAGTGCAAATAATAAAACTACTCGAGTCCCTAGTTCGTGGCCAATGAAACAATATATTATAATTCAATTTATATTAAACTCTTACCTTAGGGTTCTATTCCAGAGTCGTACAGACGAACACAGCTGCAGAAAGGATTATTTGAAGGTTATCGGTACACATATAAATACGCAGTTCGTTTTAAAACAAATCGCTTCTAGTTTATTAGCCAAATTAATTACTTCTTCAATTAAACACTCGTCTATTACTTTATATTAGTAACACATTGAATTCAAACAGATTAATAAATGAAGTCTTTCTTAACCTATAACAAATTATATATTTTTGAATAAACCAGTACGTTTTTCCCTCTTTTCCCCTTGCTCTTATATAAAAAAAAACCTTTCTCTTAGAGATCTCTATTTGTTTTTGCGTTTTAAGCTTTTGTTTTATGATGAATAATCATCATAAACTTAACATTGATTTAAGTGTTAATATGTTGTGATTTAGTTACCCATTCATTACGTTTTCTTATGGTTTGCTACGCCGTCTCGTGATAACCGTTTTCCTCGTTTTTTACACACTCCGGCACTATTAACACCGAGTTTGGTTGTTGTTAAATACTTTATGCACTGGAAGATGTATACTGTATATGTTTTTTATATAGCCGGCACATTGTTTGCTCACTGTTAGTTGTTGTTTACTGGATAGGCCGACTATTAATTACGGCCTATCCGGCACCCGAGGCCACCGTTTTTCTTGACACACTGTAGGCTGCTCCTTACTGTATGGTGTTAATCTGCATACTGTGATTCACAAGGAAGACTGCTGCTGGCAAGCTGTTATGTAATATGTCTAGACAGTGTTGTTTATGCTAACAGTGTATGTGTTGCTGGTTATAAAGGGGCACCTCACAGGTGTATACTGACAATTGAAAATTAAGACTGATAAAAATTAAAACTGTTGGAGCCTACAATTCTGTACTGTTACAATAGTTATGATAATTATTGCATTATCATATTCTTTTTATTCTTTTCATATTGTACAACTTGGATAACAAAAAGAGATCATGTAATGATAACATTACCTGGATAGGATAACATTTTTGAGGACACAAATATTTTTATAAATTACACATTAAAATGAACTCTGAATTTTCCTGACAAATTATACTTCATGTTATCAATTAATATAGTGTTTGTAAAAAACATAAAATAAAAAGAAAACAACGTTGTAAATTGTATCATGAAACATCATGATTTTTGAGTGAAAATGTTTGTAGGTTACCTCTTTGTAACAGACTGTTTCTGAGTAGCTAAGTGTGGAGATCTTAGATAATGTAATCAGTTACTGTTGATTTATTAATTTCATGAAAAGAAGTAACATGATAAATGTCAAATTAATTTTTTTAATGTTTATGTATTTTACAAATATGATTTGTTTACAGACAATAAACAGTTCAAGAATATAAACTGTAGTGAAGGAGATGTATTACATTTTATAGAAACACCTTACTGTAGAGACCCATACAGTGCAGAAGAAGTTTACAGAGGACAACAATATCGTAAAGTATGAATATTATATTTTTGTATATTCTTCCTCTTAAAATTAGTTTTATTAAAACATAAAATTTATATTCGATATTGCATACTTACACTAAAAACAATATTTAATGTTATGAGAACTTGGGCATGCCGGGCTGTAAGGCCGTGGTCCAATGTTGTTTGATGCAAACATTTTGGCCATGCCTTCAATGGCCATCTTAGTGCAGAAAGCTGCAAAACACTGACAAAGGTTTCGTAGTCAGTCACCACTGACCTGTGGTTAAGGCTAGTGAGTAGGACACCCATATTTATAAAATATTGTAAATATTTTAAATTTACATAAACAAATATTTTAATATTTTATAAGGAAAAATAGTATTTTGTTCAAACATTAGAATATATTTTTCCTCTAAGGCTTTCATGGCCGTCGTCAATGTTATAATGAGTCTTAGCTGGGCTGTTAGGCCGTGATCTCATGGCAGTAAAACCAGATGTTTCCGCCTCACCATCAGAGGCCATCTTCAATGGAAAAGGAGTATATTTTTATTTATAAAAAATTTATAAAGGACCATGTTACAACCTGGCAACACAAAGTTCTCATAACATTGAAGCCGGCCATGAAAGCCTCAGACAAATATATCTAATATTGGGTAAAATACATATGATTTCCCAACTGGTAATAATATTACAAATGTTGTATGTCTTTGTTTGATATTCTCTTGTCAAATGCTCAATCTTCCTTTCTTTCTCTTCAGTACAGGGTGGGCTTTTGCCTCCAGTAGAAGACTACATTACCACTTTGTAGTGTTTGTCATTTCTTAAATTTCTTTCCCAGCTTGGACTAAGTTTTATTTCCTCGTCCTCTACTCATGCCAAATATCAAGCCTATTATAGTCAATTGATTATAAGTAAGTACAGTACTGTTTCCACAAAATTTTTACAATTTTTTTCTTTCACTGCAGTAAACTAAAATTAATACACAGACAATTTACACAATTATTCTCAAAATAGCATAAAACTAGTATAATATTAATACCCAGTATAAGACTAATAAAAACTTGAAGAAAAGTTGTAGTTTTGATAAAAGACTCAAATACATATTACACATGTATACATACATACATTTGAGGATATTATGTTGATATGTGAAGTGGTCAGGGAAACTCTTTTTGTTTTTAATTTTGTTTAGAATATAATCAAGTTTATCAAGCATAGCAATTTTTGTGATCACTATTTTCAGTATAAGAGTTTAACAACAATAATAAAAACTTAAGAATTTTTTACCTTGTGTAATCCACTAGGCGATCTCAGTTTTTAACATACAACATGTTTCGGGGACTAAACCCCCATCTTCAGGTACAGTAAAAAATTATTATTCCCCTAATACATAGGGGTCGTCGAAATGATTAAAATGTTTATACATAAAAACACACGCACAAAAATCACTGAATAAATTAACATATAACACAAACACATGAACACGTTAAAAGCGACTCGGTGCACCGGTCGACCTCCGATCATCAACTAGCCTGTGTTCGTGCTTCATTGCTTATCATCAATGCGGTATCATATAATTTATTGGATTTAAATGATAGCTGATCGTTGAGTAACTGCTCTTTATTTACTTTGGATGCCTTGTATATTTCAAACTCTTCTAAAGCATTCAGGAAATGACCTTTATTACAAACATGTATCGGCTCCATGTTCTCTTTGAATCCGGTGTAATTATGGTTTTCGTTTATGAGGTGGAGTGCATAATTTGATGAGGTGGTTTGGGGTTTCTTTTTTGGTAGGTGTTCTTTAAATCTCTTGATAAATTTCCTCCCCGTTTGTCCGATATAGAACTTATCGCACTCACTGCACTGGATTCTATATACCCCTGAACATTCCTCCAAAGTTATTGGTTTTCGTGGCTTAAGTATATTTTTTAGATTATTTATGGTCTTGAATGAAACATTTATATATAATTTTTTTAATTCATTTTTTTATTATGTTGGGGAGTATGTTCGTATATAATGCTGAGACATATTGTGTTGTATTTTTAACTTTATTATTGTCACCATTTATTTTCCGTAATTGTTTATGTATCATTTTATCCACAATTTCTGTGTTATATCCATTCTTCAAGGCTATGTGTTTTATTACGTTATATTCTTCCTTATAATCCTCCGTATTCATTGGTACGCTTATTAGTCTACGTACTAGTGCATTAAATGCCGCCATTTTTTGTGTGTATGGATGAATCCTGTAGTCGAATTGTAATTGCCATTTATGGCTGATTCAAAAAATTCCAGGAATTCCGGCCATTTACTCTGGTTAACATTACAATATGTCCGGAATAATCGTCCCAATTCCTTATTGACTCGTTCAGCCAGGTTTCCTTGCTGTCTCCGGATCGCTGTCAGTACAGTCTGGACACCGTGTTTTTCAAGCTCAGAGTGCCACTTGGTGTTAGTAAACTGCTTACCCTGATCCGATAGTATTTTCTTTATGGGTCCATTTTTCGGCATGTATTTATTTAATACAATGTTTACTACAGCCGATGTTGTCGGTCTACCGATGGCGTACAGGCTGACATGCTTGGTGAATGCATCGGTACAAACCACAAGGTTCTACATTCCACGCGCCGCCCGCGGAAGTGGACCTAAAAAGTCAATGCAGACTAGGTCGTTTTTATTCCTAGCCACAATGTTACCTATTTCTACCTGGGTATGTTGGTTTGGATATTTCGCCATTTGGCAGGCGTGGCATGTGCAAAGTATGGCCTTTATTTTCCTGGCCATATTGAGCCACACAAAATCCTCCCGCATTGCTAGGTAACATTTATAAGCCCCCGCATGGGCTGGACTCTCGTGACACATCCAGGTAAGGTCTTCCACCATCGCGTCAGGCACCATGATTTTCCAACCCCCATTAACAATTTTATACAGCACGTTTTTATATATTTTGTATCTGGGGTTTTCTTGGATCCGGATCGCGTCACTGATCTGGCTTAATTTGGTGTCCCTCTGCTGTTCCGTACTAATATTCTTCAACTTATTCTTAAGACTGTCCTCTATCTTGTACTTAACAGCCAGAATTTGTACTTCTTTGTTATTTGAAGCATGATGCTCTTCCATTACCGGAGGGTATCGGCTTAACGTGTCTGCCGTTTTGTTCTCGCTGGCCTTGCAGTACGTAATCGTGAAGTCATATTCCTGGATGGCCATGATCCAACGGGATATGCGAGCATTAGCCAACTTGCAGCGCAGCATGAACGATAAGGCCTGGTTGTTCGAAAGGATTTCGAAATGTTGCCCAACCAGGTAGTAACGAAACTTGCTGATGCAGTATACTATGGCCAAGATTTCCTTCTCCGAGGTGAAGTAGTTGCGTTCAGCCCCTTTTAGTGATCTACTGCTGTGAGTGATCACTATGTGCTCACCCTTTCATTTCTTTGGTAGAGTACTCCCCCTATGGCATAATCTGAGGCGTCGCAATTTAAGACATATGTGCCCTCCTTCTCGGTATGGAATACGTGAAGGTTTCTGCTGTACAGGTTTTTTTGTCGCATTGAAGGCATGCTCATGACGCTCCTCCCATCTCCATTTTGGACCCTAATGTAGCAGTTCCAGTAACGGCTCAATTGTTTCAGAATACTCAGGAGTAAAACGTCGGAAATAACCCGTCAGCCCGAGGAACGCTCTGATGTCCTTAGGTTTCGTGGGGTTCGGGAACTCCATGATAGCTTGTATTTTTTCAGGATCCGTTGTTATACCCTCCGCCGAAATTATATGTCCTAAAAATTTAATCTGCGATTTACCAAACTCGCACTTTTCAAGATTGAGGGTCAGGTTAGCGTCTTTTAATTATTGAAATACGATTTTGAGATGTTCGATATGTTCCTCAAAAGATTTAGATATAATCAAAATGTCATCCACAAATATGCTAACAAAATCTTCCACCTCAGGACCCAAAGCTAATTCCAAACACCTGACCATGGCGGCTAAACTTGTTACTAATCCAAAGGGACCTACTTTGAATTGGTAGCATTTATTCTGATACAGAAATGCTGTGTACTTCCTTGATTCTTTAGCAAGGGGAATCTGCCAGAATCCACTTTTAAGATCAAGGCGGGACATATATTTAACCCCCTGGCATTTAATGAACAGGTTCTCCGCATTCGGAGCACAGTCGTAGCATTTTTTCGTAATGGTGTTAAGGTTCCTCATGTCAAGACACAACCTAATGTCATTATTCTTTTTCTTGACAACAACCATAGGGTTCAGAAAGTTGCTATCTGTGCGTTCTATCACGCCACTCTCAAGCATGTCCCTGACTTCAGCGTCGACCTGCTGTTGATAGTGTAGGGGGATGGGGTAAATTTTTTGCACAAATTTATTCTCATCGGTGACTTGAATTTTGTGCTCGTATACATTTGTTGTGGTTGGTTTATTTGAAAATACCAATCCGAATTTATCTAGCACACATTGTAGTTTATTTTGCTCGCTGCCCGTTATCTGACTACTGTGGGTCAGTGAGTTATGTGTTATCTTATCAGCTTGTTGAACAGCCGGTCGGGCTAATGTACACGGCTCACATATGGACCCCTAACCTAGTAGACTATTTGCCGACACATTGTCACCCAAATATCCTGCTGAGAAAATCTTATTCTCTAATATCACTTGTGAAGTCTTTACTCCACATTTAACCCTAGAAAAATTTGCCCCCTGCACCCACTCTACATTTAAACTCTCTTCGTACTCCCTTTCTAACTCACTAACACTCCATAACTAACCTCTACTGATTTTACACTCTCATTCTCACTACCACTATTTACCGTATCATTCTTAGATACAGCCTTTTCAAATACTTGGTTAACATCATCATAATTAACCTCATTAACCTTGTTACTCACCTTGTCTATTGTCACCTGTTTTGCCTTTAAACTGACACCATTATTATTCGTAATTCTCTCCCCCATTAGAATCATCACTTATTTTAACCACATTACTCACCTTATTCTCCGTTACTTCATTATTTTCAATATTCCTCCCAAACTTATCTAACTGTTGTGTCCATTTAGTATTTAATTAATTTAATTTACTATCGATATTCTTTTGTGACTCAATTACTTTTTCCTTTAATTCATCAATATTAATATTTTGTTGTTTCATTTCCCCCTTTATTTCATTAATCTTAGCCTCATTAATATCAAAACATTTATTGATGTCACTACTTATTTCATCAAATTTAGTATCAAATCGATTATTTAATGCATCAAATTTCTTATTATTATCATTAGACATTTGTTTAATTTCATCTTTTAAACTAATATTTTGATTAGAAATCAGTTTAATCTCCCCCATTTTCTCACGAAACCAATTTCTCGTTTCGTCATCAGTTTTACATTCTTTAACTAAAATGGGAGTAGATTTTGCTCCCGCATTACTAATTATGATTGAATCTGTTACATTATTTTCATTTCCTACGGTAGGAGTCGTCTCCAGCCCCGAATCATTCATAACCGCTGACTCAGTTAAAACATTTTCTCGGACCGTTATAGGCGTTAAATGGTCTCCTAACTCACTCATAACTGTTGAGTCGGTCAGATTTATTTCGTTAATATCTTCCATCTTTATCAATATAACTAATTTAAGTAAATAATTGTATGAATTGCCTATACAATTATAAAAACATCTTAAAATTTACTCTACATTTTGTGTTACTAACCTTATACACATAACCTTTAATTACACATTTATATGTAACCTACAAGAACGCCATCACTACCAAATAATCCGTTTCTGCAACTAAAGTTAGGTCTAGCTTATATAAAATGAATTATATAAACCATCCCTAAGTTCACGGCGCCATTTGTAACAATACTATTTTATACGCAAATAAATTCGTCCCTATTCATGCGTCATTTGTAACAACTCAAATAAAGTCTTACCCAGATTTTTAAGATTTTACGACTTTTTCTTACCTTCGGGTTCCTTCCAGGGTTCTATAGATGAAACAGTTGTAGAGTGATTATTTAGGTTTGATTGGCAAAATAAACTACTTAACACATTTTATGCTGACTAAAACAAACATGTTCTTTTATTCACAAACCTTCTCTCTTTACTAACATTTCCCCTAACTCCTCACACTCTCCTCTCTTCTTTTTGACAAGCTACTCCAAAATTTTTATAACATCAGATTCATGAACATGAACTTACAATCGCTTAATTACTATCTATATTGGACAAGATTAATTATGATAAAGTTATTTTATAATATCAAACCAGTAGGCTACTTTTAATATTTTAGTATGATTCCCCACACACGCTCTCTCACTCTTATGCCCATCACACTTTTAAAACCCCAGTTCTTATTACTAGCGCTCTTTCAATCTTTTATTTTGAATACAAGAAGTACTTATCCAGTCTGTGGAAGTATCCGATCTGTTGCATCACTATTAAGAGTTCCCGTGCTGCACTTCACATTTAATGTTTCGTTATATGCTTCAAAGTCTAACGTAATTGCTTCGATTACATGTCTTAACTACTATTTCCCATTGACAAAGTTATATTTTTAGTCGGCAGACTGTATTTTTGCTTGGCACTGATTTTACGGAACCACGCAGTTCTGGAGTAGAAAGTCCACACTTTTAATTGCTCACACACTGGTTACTGGAACAGCGCACTCATTTACTGACCCGCGTGGCTCTGTAGTTTCTAGTCGACTGGGGACACTAAACTGGCGTATGGTCGGTCACCTGACCACAAATTCAAGTTCTGATTGGTTAGAATGTCCAGACGCTCAGCCCGGGAATTCCTATACTTTTTACCGCCTGTTGAAACTGGCGTTTTCTGTGATTCACGGTCAGCACAAGCTGTAGGTGATTGAGTAACGTGTCTAGCCGGACTGACTCCAGACACAAACACAGACGGGTGTTTTGCAATAAGATTACATGTCTCTTGATTAAACAGAGGTTCCCCAAAGGTTGTACAATATTTGTGTTGGCATTTATTAAAATTCTTTATCACCCCATTTTGTCCCGTTACACATTATCATAGGTGGGAGCCTAAAACAAGACCCACTACTACAGTGCTGTTTTGTTATCACTATTTACCAAAGAAACCACCAAAAGTTTGTTATACTGTCTATTATTATTACTCCCAATTTCTAAAGCAAACATTTAACAGATACTCAAGTGTATAGAAAAAGCACTCAAAGAAAAGAATCTACAGCGGTATCGATTTTTCAAAGCTATTCTGACCTCTGATAAAATGAAAATCTTGGAAGGAATTATTATCACAACAATAAAGTGAAATAATAAATAAAATAATAAAGTTAAACAAAAATATTTTCAGAAGTGTGATAACATAGATGGAGGATAGGCTATGTTTTCCGAACATCCTAAATTTGTTAAATATCTATGACTTAACACACCAACAGTACAATCATTGTTGTACCATGTAACTAAACAAACTTTCTCGAAATACATAAATAATTAAAATACTGCCAGGAACTTACCTGCGGTCTTTCTCACTTACCTTGTATTAAATTTTGATCAGAAGCCCAGAGTCGCCACCACTATCTTTGAAGGACAGATATGGAAACCTTTACACTTTACCTTAATAAAAACGGGACAATTTTGCAATCTGACTACCCCCCACTAATAATTCAGAAGAAATCCGGGAACGTTTAGACGAATCTTGCCGCACAGAAATGAGAAAGTGGTAATGACGAAATAACTTAGACTAACACATTATTTTGAAGAGAATTACTGACCTTTTAATGTTTAATTATTAACAAAATTTAACAAACAGATTTTACTCATACTTTAGCACATGAAATAGCAGCCTCATAGTCTCTTATTTTTGTTGTTCGTTCCATGAATACCATTTCTACTTTACCTTATGCTACAAGCTTACCTTATACTATACATCAGACCGCCCAGTCTGCATTTTCATTCACCCACACACACTATATTTACCTTACCCCTTGTTCTATTTTACACATTCATTTTTGTATCTACACTGTTCACTATCGCGATTCCGTACAACCACGTGTTTTGTTCACCCGATTCGATGCCCGTTAACTTGTCTATGGCCAACTTCGTTTCACCAGTTAACAAATGTAGTACGTCTATTATCTATTAATTCCTTGGGTCCCGGTCGGTGTTAAAACGGTATTATACTTAATTGTTCACATTTTATAAAGTTCGGCCGACCGGGCCCACACAACACTATCTGCGTCTGTAAGCGAACTGGGCAGAACGGCTCTACATTTACCGCCAACTAGATTATGTCTTTTTAGGTGGAAACCAACGCCTTGTGGTTCTTCATCGCTTGTTATTTTCCATTTAACCCATGCAGTTGATTGTGTGTGGGTCGCCGAAGATATTTGTTCAGCACTGGCTGACGTCACGAAAAGGGTTGGACTTAGGACTCACATCCGTCAACCTGGAACATGTGCTCATACAAATTTTTCTTTAGCCATCTTTGAGTTTCACAAAACCGGCGTCGGTCCGCGCACCTGCTTGTCGGGTGTGATCGGGCGCACGACCACACACTCGCAAATTTCTTAGAAAATGACGCTTAGTACATTCCTTCATACAGATTGCACAATAGTTAAGGCGTATTGTTCCTTTGTTAGAACACTGTTTCAATTCACCACATGTTCTGGTCACAGTTAGAAATTACGTTTCTAAATATTTTTTATAAATCCCAAAATTTTAATAAAATGAAATCCCCTGTATTTGTCACGTTACAATACCCCCCCCCCATGAGAGATCTTCTGCCGGAACAGAAGAAATCTCATTGATAAAACCCCTAAGAGGACCGGTGAGGAACTGGTGCCAACGACCCCCTCTAGCTCTTATACTTCATGGGTAAACAACCCCCCTGGCTCGGCGACGATGGACGCATCTGAACGAGATCACTGGACTTCTCTGTGCGAGATCCCAACACCGAAAAATCGAACAGATACGCACCACAGCGCACCTCACCTTCTAACATGTTTCCCCAAAATCCAAATCCCTGGTCTTATATCATGCCAGATCCTCAACCGATATGTTCCCCCTTATCATGCACACTGGGCGGCCTTTAGCAGTTTCTGGGCTCACACACGCTTATACTACATACTATCAAAATTGAAACATTCTTCAAAATTTATTTAAGTTAAAAATCACCAGCTATTTTCTTTTAAATCAAAACAAACAATTTTTTATCTAAACTGACTAATTCTCTTCATTATATTTTTTTTTATTATTAGAAAATAAACAAGTCGAACATTCCTTAAAATAGGTTCATCCTTTTCCTAACATGTGATTATACCTATATTCTAAACAATATATTGCAATAAAAAAAAACACGATTAGTACACAAACAATAACATCATCAAAGTTCAAAAACATCAATTAGATGGCAGGCACCAAATCAAGAAAAATATTTTTTTTTTTCAAAAAAAAATTTTAAATTCAAAAAATTCAAATTTATCAAAAAATATATTCTTTTTTTCAATATTGAAATTATTTAAAATTATTCAAATTAATTAAAAGCAAAATTGGCTTTACTTCCTTGCTAAACGTCTCTAGTATAGGACATCACCTATCAGCTGATCAAAACTGGGTCAAGTCAAGAACCTTGACCTACATAAGTTATACCTAAGTTACATCTGAAAATACACTGAACATCTTTAAACTTCTATCTTCAAACACAAAACACAATAAAATAAAACATTTAAAAGAACAAAATATTATTATACTTAACAATCAAATTAATATTTAAATTATTCAAAATAAACACTTTATAGCTTTACATTTTCAAATTCTATCAAAAATTGTCACTGGTTGCAATCAAAATTTTACCTTTTTACTATAAATCTCTTTTCTTTACTATTCTCAATTTCCTTTACTTTGGGTGATCTAATTATTTATACTAACTTGATTTGCCACTTGGCCTTTATACATATATAATCTTTCTCACTCTCTCTGACTCTAATACCACTAACAACTTTAACTAACAGGACACCCATCTCTATCAAAACATCTATCAAACAATCTCTAAACCCAACTTACTATTAAACTCAATCCACATCATTCTCTTGATATATAAAAAAATACTCTCTAACCCTTTGTACTTAGGATAAGTGTTTCCCCCCCCCAAAAAAGCTCATTTCCTTAATCTGGTCCCTGGATTCTACCTAAGGCAACCCCTTCCCGCCAAATCGGTCCCTTCCCGTCCAACCCTTTTGTTGCGGACTCCTACACTACACTATCCCCTATTACAAAATTATCATCCCCAAATTAACACTCTTATTACCTCACTTCAACTATAAAATAACATCATCATTTATAAACGTCAATATATCAATCATTACTTTACATATATTCCCCATAACTACTGTGTCAACAACAATACTTCTCAAATTCTATTACATTAACTCACAACAACATTACATTAATTCAAAACAATATTTTCATCTCTAGTACCACTTTAACTTTAACTTGGACTGATCTACATGTCCACAAAATATTAATCACCCAACATCTATCTTTTATTACCTTTCATAAATCTTTAAAATCGTAACTTTATCAAATTACTTCCATCATCATTTAAAATAACATCTTTAACCTATTAAAACATTATTTTTAACATTAATTACCTTGGAAATTAATAAACAATTTATCAGTGACATTCTACTACTGATCAGCTGATTTGCTTAGCAAGGTGAATGACCTTACTCCCAACACATTTCAAATCTCTACCAATTACATAAACCACATATTTTCTCAATTCTTACCTCTAACGCACTAAAAGAATACATTTCTAAAATACAGAATGAACACATTATACTGAACGTATGAACACCTATTTATCAAAGCGTAATACAAGCATTTTAGTAGAGCAAAATTGAGTTATCATTTTTTATGTTATGAAATTTAAATTCGTTGCTCGCCGGAGCAACCCCCCCAATCCACACACACTATTGTATTTTCTGTTTAAAACAATTATCGCAAATTCTTCTCATTATTATAAATTTTATACTTACAGTACATAATTCACATACTGACATACACAAAATATATACACCATACACCCCAATATCTCCCAGTAACCTCTGAAACATTTAACAAAATGTTATTTCAAATCACACAATTTAACAATTAATTACCAAATTCACATCTTGTAAGATAATTTAAACTCGTTATCAAAATTCAATTCTACAACATTTAAATCAATCAAAATATTTAAACATTTCAAATTAGTTTGATTAAATTAATTATTGAAAATACAAGTTCCATTGCTATCAAAACAATTACAATTCACTAATTACTGTCTTCAAAATTAATTTTGTTATTTATTTAGATTGCAAAATATTAGTATTATTATTACAACAATTACCTACCTACACATTGTTTACCTCACATCCTACAATACACACAATTAAATTCACTACATATTTATTTACAAATCTTCCTCCTTATTTATTCAGTTATATCATATTTCAATGTCAAAATCAGCTAGGTCATTACCATATGTTAACATATTTAACTGTTCCTTCCCCGATTTCTTAATCTAACCTCCATCGTTGTATAGATATCTAATATATTTGTAGCATAAATCATTTTTGCTTACCTCAAATTTATTATTATTATAATAGACCATTACCTCTATATCCGTCGTTATACCATTAATTATGTCATAAAACTTGTCACTATCAATTAATTTTGTCCAGTCTCCGTTAGTAAATTTTCTCAACACCAAGTCAATTATTTTATCATCATAAATTACCTTATTGTTATTTAAACATGTATCATCACAACAATCTTCACTCTCTATCTTAACCGGTAAGTATTTCATATCATTTAACCTCTCTTTCCGCTCATTATAGTCTCTCTTTAATTTATACAATTCTGTCTCTCTTTCAATACACCATTCTCTATCTAAACCTCCCTCATCATAATGCCATATCACACTTTCTTTCTCATTCCATGCAGAGGGTACTAACTCAATTACACATTTCCTGACTTCTCCAGGAACAACACAAAACTTCAAAAAACAATTATTTGTAGAACACTTGTCTACCCAATATTCTCGTGAAGACCTTTCTTCACCCCCCTTAACACCTCGGAAAAAATTTACCCCCTGTTTCATACCCACAATATAACTCTCTTTCCACTCATTATCTAATTCATCAACACTAATTACTACGCCTTTACAATCTATTACTTTCTCTCTCTCACTCACTATCTCTGTCTCATCACTATCCAATACTTTATTCTCAACTATATCATTATTATTCTTTACCATTATTTCATCATTAGAATTAATTATATTAACATCACCAATTACCTCCGAATTGTAATCACCATCATTATCTTCACTAGTCAACACTACCTCTCCCACTATTTTGTCACTGTTATTTATTAATTCATTGTTATAATTATCGTTATCACTCACCTGGTTAATTATTTCTTCGCTATCATTAACAACATTATTATCACTTACCTGTTTTAATTCAACTTCTGTACTCTCTTTTAATTTATCTGTCTCGAGTTTTCGCAATAACTTATCCCACACTGTGTCCCTTTCGTCCAACCGTTTATTAATCATATCAAAACTCTTGTTCGTCATTTCCATATATTCCTCCAAACCTTTCTTAATCATTTGCAGCATATTCATCTTATAATCAGATTCACTCATATCATCATTATTTACCTTACTCTCTGCCACCTGATCGTCTTTATTTTGGTTAACTCGGTCCGTCTCTCTACCTTTATTTACCACCACCACACTCTCATCATTATCACTAGGCCTATTTACTGTCTTATTTTCTACCACCGTTATTTCAACTATCTTACCTTTATCGTTCGTCATCTTACTACCAATACTAATATCATCACTATGCCTTCTAATTTCGGCAAATATTCCCTCTTCTTGTTCTTCCATCCGCGTTAAAGTGTTATCTAAATTACCCCACTCCTCGTCTGTCATCTCACCTACAACACCTCTAAATTCACTCTCCCACTCATCCCACTCGAAACCCATATCATTACCTTGTATTTCACCCATCTTCAAAGTTTATTTATATAACACTTATGTATAAAAAACCACTATTATTATAAAACTAAAACACCTAACACAACTGTAAACCATAATAACACAAACATAACCTACTCACATGTACGTAATTATATACTATAAATATTTTTACAAATACGTCATTACCACATCCTATTTTCTGTGCTTTAAAATAGGTCTACCTCGTATAAATAAAATTAAACCAGGATCCTGACAGCGCGTCGCCAAATGTAACTAACCAAACCTTCGAAATAAATTAAAATAATAAAACACTGCCAGGAACTTACCTGCGGTCTTTCTCACTTACCTTGTATTAAATTTTGATCAGAAGCCCAGAGTCGCCACCACTATCTTTGAAGGACAGATATGGAAACCTTTACACTTTACCTTAATAAAAACGGGACAATTTTGCAATCTGACTACCCCCCACTAATAATTCAGAAGAAATCCGGGAACGTTTAGACGAATCTTGCCGCACAGAAATGAGAAAGTGGTAATGATGAAATAACTTAAACTAACACATTATTTTGAAGAGAATTACTGACCTTTTAATGTTTAATTATTAACAAACAGATTTTACTCATACTTTAGCACATGAAATAGCAGCCTCATAGTCTCTTATTTTTGTTGTTCGTTCCATGAATACCATTTCTACTTTACCTTATGCTACAAGCTTACCTTATACTATACATCAGACTGCCCAGTCTGCATTTTCATTCACCCACACACACTATATTTACCTTACCCCTTGTTCTATTTTACACATTCATTTTTGTATCTACACTGTTCACTATCGCGATTCCGTACAACCACGTGTTTTGTTCACCCGATTCGATGCCCATTAACTTGTCTATGGCCAACTTCGTTTCACCAGTTAACAAATGTAGTACGTCTATTATCTATTAATTCCTTGGGTCCCGGTCGGTGTTAAAACGGTATTATACTTAATTGTACACATTTTATGAAGTTCGGCCGACCGGGCCCACACAACACTATCTGCGTCTGTAAGCGAACTGGGCAGAACGGCTCTACATTCACCGCCAACTAGATTACGTCTTTTTAGGTGGAAACCAACGCCTTGTGGTTCTTCGTCGCTTGTTATTTTCCATTTAACCCATGCAGTTGATTGTGTGTGGGTCGCCGAAGATATTTGTTCAGCACTGGCTGACGTCACGAAAAGGGTTGGACTTAGGACTCACATCCGTCAACCTAGAACATGTGCTCGTACAAATTTTTCTTTAGCCATCTTTGAGTTTCACAAAACCGGCGTCGGTCCGCGCACCTGCTTGTCGGGTGCGATCGGGCGCATGACCACACACTCGCAAAGTTTTTAGAAAATGACGCTTAGTACATTCCTTCATACAGATTGCACAATAGTTAAGGCGTATTGTTCCTTTGTTAGAACACTGTTTCAATTCACCACGTGTTCTGGTCACAGTTAGAAATTACGTTTCTAAATATTTTTTATAAATCCCAAAATTTTAATGAAATGAAATCCCCTGTATTTGTCACGTTACAACCAGATACAAACACAGACGGGTGTTTTGCAATAAGATTACATGTCTCTTGGTTAAACAGAGGTTCCCCAAAGGTTGTACAGTATTTGTGTTGGCATTTATTAAAATTCTTTATCACCTCATTTTGTCCCGTTACAATACCCCCCCCCCCAATGAGAGGGTTTATGCCGAAGCATAAAAACTCTCATTGCATAAATGTAAGAGGATCAGGGATATAGCGCCACGACCCCCCTTAAATCCTTACTGACATCATGGGTTACTTACCCCCTAGTCTGGTGGCTGTGGCTGTACCTGCACGCTGCACGACCTTACTGGACTTCCCTTATCGAGATCCCAACACCATAAAGTGAGACAGGCACGTTACCACAGCATCACCCGACTCTGAAACATTTAATCAAAATATAAATAAACGGCCTTCTATTACTCCATATCCTCCACCGATTTGTTTCCTCTTAACCGTACTTGTTTGATTTTGCAAAGTACTGGTTCTATTTTTACTACACTTTACATGTTACACATCTATACATAATTTCATCCTAAACAGATAACCCTTTTATATTTCACAAACTTAGAATCAGAATACATTATTAAACTCAGGGTAACATCATACATTCATCTCTGGATTTGAATGAAAATTGTCAGCATTATAACTTTTACTTTGCTTATCTATTAAACCTTTTGATCATCAAACTTCAATTATTATTACATTATTCAATCTCAGCATTTCCATTCAATATTTTGATCATCTACCACTGGTTATTCGACAAATCTCAACCAAAAATTTAAATTCGTCATCCAAAATTCAGCTTTTACTTTCATTACAAATTAATTAAATCATCACAGATTGATTTAATAATCAATTTTTAATTCACTCTTTTTTTTAAATAATTGAAATTAATTACCTCAACTTAATTTAATTACATACTTTACACCAATTTAAGCTAATTAAATCCTTTCATAATCTGCTTTTTATTACAAAATGCATAATTACATACTACCCATATTAAATTCCGTTAAAATAAAATATTATCAAAATTGTAAATTTGTGACATAGAATACAATGTACATAATAACATCGTCCTTACTGTATATTTACATCTAACACATGTAAGCCCCATACAAATTATATACTGTTAATTATCTCCCCTAACAAGACACTATTCCCCACCAAAATCACAAATTGATTACATACAATGCAAAGTAAATAATAACAACATTACTATAGAATACATGTTACATACACAGGAATATAGTATTACCAACTTTTCAACTTTGAATTTGAATAAAATTTACAGACATTACAATTTTGATTTCAACTGCCAATTAAATAAGCATTTTCATTGTTTATCATTCATTATAACTTATTTTTATATTTAACATTTTAATCATTTAATTTTAATCGCCTACCATTTTAATTTCACATTACCCATCTCTTTTAATTAGTTATTTTAATTGCATTAATTAAAACATTTTACCTTAATAAAATCTTCTCACATAAATTTTAATTACATTATAATCAAAACACTGTTAATTTACTTCCATTATATTAGTCAAAACAAGTTGCCTCCATTTAATTACATCTTGCATTTATTTTATTTCATAATAAAATTCATTTATGGCGATTATTCATCAAAATAAAATATTATTGTTGTTCTCAACTCCATCATAACTGCAAACATTGGTCATACAAAATACAATGTACCTGTCAACAACATATCAGCTGATGCACTATCAAAATATCAACATAACCTTAACACACTACATTTAACACCATTACAAATTTATTTACAAATTTTCATCATCCCGTTATTGTTTACCACACCTCATTACGTAAGTAAGCCAAGTAATTACCATTAACTCAAATAATTAAATGTTCATTAGCAATAAATGTTTAACCACCATCGTCGAAAATTAGTCTTATGTTGAACATACACAATTCATTTTTATTTAAATTCATTATATTACTATTTTTAATATAATAACCACATTTTGTTTTTTCCATTATACCATAATAATAATTCCCCGGGTTATCCCCCTTTATTATTTTATCATATGCCATGTCTACATTAGTATTTTTGGTCCGGTCTCCATTAGTAGTTTCTGTCTCATTTAAATAGTTTACCATTTCATCACTATAGCCATCATCTGTTACTAGTACGCTAATTCTCACAACACGTAAGTGTTTATCATCATCAACATCAATGTAATCATCGTTTACTACTACACAAGGTAAGTCTTTATTATTTGCAATAATTCTCTCATCATTTAACTTCTTAACTGATCCTTTATAACCTCTATTTAACTTAAATGTCTCTACCACCCTCTCACTCTCTTTATTATTTTCACTCTCCCATCCCCATTTCACATTTTCACTCCACGCAGAGGGCAATACAACACTATCTAACCTCCATCTTGCCTTACCAGATACCCAAAAATAACCTAGTGGACTATTTGCTGACACATTGTCACCCAAATATCCTGCTGAGAAAATCTTATTCTCTAATATCACTTGTGAAGTCTTTACTCCATATTTAACCCTAGAAAAATTTGCCCCCTGCACCCACTCTACATTTAAACTCTCTTCGTACTCCCTTTCTAACTCACTAACACTCCATAACTAACCTCTACTGATTTTACACTCTCATTCTCACTACCACTATTTACTGTATCATTCTTAGATACAGCCTTTTCAAATACTTGGTTAACATCATCATAATTAACCTCATTAACCTTGTTACTCACCTTGTCTATTGTCACCTGTTTTGCCTTTAAACTGACACCATTATTATTCGTAATTCTCTCCCCCATTAGAATCATCACTTATTTTAACCACATTACTCACCTTATTCTCCGTTACTTCATTATTTTCAATATTCCTCCCAAACTTATCTAACTGTTGTGTCCATTTAGTATTTAATTAATTTAATTTACTATCGATATTCTTTTGTGACTCAATTACTTTTTCCTTTAATTCATCAATATTAATATTTTGTTGTTTCATTTCCCCCTTTATTTCATTAATCTTAGCCTCATTAATTTCAAAACGTTTATTGATGTCACTACTTATTTCATCAAATTTAGTATCAAATCGATTATTTAATGCATCAAATTTCTTATTATTATCATTAGACATTTGTTTAATTTCATCTTTTAAACTAATATTTTGATTAGAAATCAGTTTAATCTCCCCCATTTTCTCACGAAACCAATTTCTCGTTTCGTCATCAGTTTTACATTCTTTAACTAAAATGGGAGTAGATTTTGCTCCCGCGTTACTAATTATGATTGAATCCGTTACATTATTTTCATTTCCTACGGTTGGAGTCGTCTCCAGCCCCGAATCATTCATAACCGCTGACTCAGTTAAAACATTTTCTCGGACCGTTATAGGCATTAAATGGTCTCCTAACTCACTCATAACTGTTGAGTCGGTCAGATTTATTTCGTTAATATCTTCCATCTTTATCAATATAACTAATTTAAGTAAATAATTGTATGAATTGCCTATACAATTATAAAAACATCTTAAAATTTACTCTACGTTTTGTGTTACTAACCTTATACACATAACCTTTAATTACACATTTATATGTAACCTACAAGAACGCCATCACTACCAAATAATCCGTTTCTGCAACTAAAGTTAGGTCTAGCTTATATAAAATGAATTATATAAACCATCCCTAAGTTCACGGTGCCATTTGTAACAATACTATTTTATACGCAAATAAATTCGTCCCTATTCATGCGTCATGTAACGGGGAAAAAGGGTGGGGCTTTTTATTTTATTAAATTTGGGGTTTTATCTTATTAAAATACCAACAATTTATTTCATATGTGTGGCCAGTCCCCGGTTGAATCTAACTCGCAGTTAGAACAAAGGAAATGTAGTGAAACAATTGTAATGGAATGTGCGGGTGACACAATTCTTGGAACTTTGCGGCTGTGTGACATCACACCCAAACTCGCAAGCACCAACATCTGCGGAGCGCCTGAACGACGCCAAGTTGTTTAAAACAACATGGCTTAGAGATGAATTTTGTTCTTACACGTGGTCCGAGGTGACGGAAACAAAGTTTAAGTCCAACCCACATTTGTGACGTCGACCAGTGAACACTCAATATCGTCGACGTCAAAAACACGAAAAACCCATGTGTTGAATTGTCACCGCTATGACTAAAAAGTACAAGGCATTGCTTTCCGCCTTGTCAAAGGATTGAAAGTGTAAGAGTCTTGGTAAACGCTCTCCCCAGTTCTCTCACCGAAGCTTACCTGGCCAGGTAACCGCCTCACGGGGCTCCTTACAAAATTTATGAATATCAAGTAAAAGTGTGTTTCCGTTAGTAAAAAATGTGAAGGTGATCGGAGTTTTTCGGCAGAGAAGATGAAGTTATAAACTATTGCGGACTCACAACAAAATTTCATAAGTGAATCGCCACGACTTCGGAGATACCCTCGTTACCGACAAGGGTATTGCACAATGCATACTACCAATGTTTATAAATAAGTAAAAGGGGGTTTTTATATAAATGGTGTGAATGTGAGAATGGGCATTCTGGGCTGTTTTCTTTAAGATAAGATGTGATAGAATTTTAGTAATATATAACCATGTCATAAATGTCAGGACGTTTTGTTTCTTTTAAAATTTTGGCAAGACGTAATAACCAACATGTTAAAAAAATCTAAAGAATTTAATAAAATTTAATTTGTTTTCTCTTCCTAAATAAGAGTTGCGTAAGTTATTAGTGTAACCTTACAATCATGCTTGCATTCAAACGTTCGTGTGACGTAACCCTGGGCTAAGAGAACATGTGTTAAGGTAAGTGTAATAATAATAATTTTATTTATTTGTATTTGTATTTGTATTTGATTATATTATCACAATTGGCGCCCGAACAGGGACAGGGACTGCTATTGTAGAAAGATTTAGTGTAGTTATTAGTGTGCTATCGCTGTGGTGGCATGTGCCACAGTAGATAGCGGAAAGTGTTGGGGGTAACAGAGAGTGTTACCTCCATCGGAGGCCAAAATGGTGTAAAATGCACGGCACACCCTTTTTTACAATTTTATATTGTATACTGATAAACTGCCGTGCCGTGCAGTTAAATGATGATGATAACATGCCTGAAAGTCGAGTTGATTTCCCCGACTTTTCGGGCGATTACTGCCTTACCAGCACTAATCGTGGTTTTGGCTAGCGGTCAGCTATGGCCAAAAATTAAGAACCTTGACCATAGCTGGCTTGAAATTGGTTTATATTAGAAATTGATGGGGGGTGACATTAGGGGAAATCCCGGAAACTATGGAACAGCGGCTGCCACTCTGTTCGAGTAGGAACAGCAAGGCCAGGTGGTAGACCCGCATTAAGGGTGTGTAATTATGTAACAAAAGATATGTTGATGTCTAAATCTTTCAAATGTAACGCTGAAGCAAGGACACGGAGATGTAAAATTCCTCCACCAATGCCGTCCTTGTGTAGGCAAATGGGCGCAACAGTCCAACAGAAAAAAACAATAGTGTGTGTGGCTGGGTGGTTGCTCAGGGGAGCAACGAATTCAAATTTTTGTAACTTAAAGATGATAACTCGCTATTGCACTAATTAAATAATTGTATTATGATTTGACGAATGGGTGTTCGTATATGTATTATGTTGTGTTTATTCTATCTTATAAATGTATTAGTTTATTGTGTTAGAGGTAAGTGTTGATAAAATGTGTAATTTATATAATTTTGAAATGTGGTTATAACAAAGTAAATACCTAGACCGACCAGCAGGTGGTTTACCTAATTGTAGCAGTCAGAAAAGGGGGAAACAATGAAGCGATGTAGATGTGTACTAATTATATATAGTATGTTAGATATAAGGATTGTAAAAATATGTATTTCATATAATTGCAGAATGCATCTGTAGTAAGGCTATTCACCTTGCTAAGAAAATCAGCTGATCCGCTGTAGAATGTCACTTATAAATTGTTTGCTAATTTCCAATGTAACTAATGTTTGAATAATGATCTTAATGTGTTAAAAGATTTTGATTTAAATGTTGGAAGTAATTTGATATAGTTAAGATTTTTAAATGATTTGTGAAAGATAGTAAAAGGTAGATGTTGGGTGATTAATATTTTGTTAGGACATTTAGATCAGTCCACGTTGAGTTTAAAGTGGTAACAGAGATGAATAAATATTGTTGTGAATTAATGTAATGTAGAATTTGAGATGTAATAGTGACACAGTAGTTATGGTGATAATATGTAGAATATTGATTGATATATTGATGTAATAAATAAGTGGAGATATTTTGTTGTAGTTGAAGTGATGTAATGAGAATGGTAATTAGTTGATGGGAATTTTGTAAGAGGGGGTGGTGTGGTAGGAGTCCGCAACAAAAGTAGTTGGGACGGGAAGGGACCGTTTAGCGCCGGAAAGGGTTGCCTTAGGTAGAATCCAGGGACCAAATAAGGGAATGAGCTTTTGGGAGGGAACACACATCCTGAGTACAAAGGGGTAGAGTTTTTTTTTTTAAAGAGTAGAATGAGGTGAATTGAGTTGAGTAGTAAGTTGGGTTTAGAGATTGTTTGATAGATGTTTTTGATAGAGAAGGGTGTCATGTTAGTTAAAGTTGTTAGTGATGTTAGAGTCAGAGGGGAGATTATAAATGTATACATGCCAAGTTGATACAATCAAGTTATTATAAATAATTAAATCACACAAACTAATGGAGATGGAGAATATTAAAGAAAGAGAGTCATAGTAAAAATATAGAATTTTAATTGAAACAAGTGACAATTTTAATAGAATTTGAGAATAAAGTAAAGTTGTAAAATGTGTAATTTTGAGTAATTTAAATGTCAATTTTATTGTTAATTGTAATAATACTATTTTAATTTTAAATGTCTTATTTTATTATATTTTATTGTGTTTGAAGATAAAAATTTTAAAGATGTTTAATGTATTTTCTGAGGTAGCTTACGTATAACCTGTGTAGGTCAAGGTTGTGGACTTGACCCAGTTTGATCAGCTGATGGGTGATGTTATATACTGGACCCGTTTTGGCAATGAAGTAATGCCAATTTTGTTGTTTAATTAATTTAAATAATTTTAAATTTTCTTAATATTGAAAATAGTATATTTTAATAAATTTAAAATTTTTTTGAAAAAAAAATTTTTTTTTATTTTTGTGCCTGCCATCTAATTGATGTTTTGAATTTTGATTGTAATGGTTTACGTGTATTACTAGGGTTTTATTGAATTATATTGTTTAGAATGTATGTATAATCACATGTTAGGATAAATGAGTTCATGTTTTAATTAAATGTTCAATTTGTTTGTTTTTCTGAGTATAAATAGTAATGAAGAGAATTGATAAATGTAGATAAAAGTTTTTTTTGGTTTTAATGAAAATAATAATAATATAACAACCTAATTTTGAACTTAAAAGAATAGTGAATTGAAAGATAAATATTTTGTGACTTTTAAATGATGAGTTTGTTTCTAAGATATTATAAGAGTATGTACGAGCCCAGTAACTGCTAAAGGCAGCCCAGTGTGCATGATGAGGGGGAACACATCGGTTGAGGATCTGGCATGGTATAAGACCAGGGGTTTGGATTTTGGGGTGGCATGATAGAAGGTTAGGTGCGCTGTGGTGCGTGTCTGTTCGATTTTATGGTGTTGGGATCTCGTACAGAGAAGTCCAGTAATCCCGTTCAGATGCGGCCATAGTCGCCGAGCCAGGGGGGTTGTTTACCCATGTTGTAGAAGATTATAAATGGGGGTTTGTTGGCACCATATCCTCACCGGTCCTCTTAGGGGTTTAGCAATGAGATTTCTTCTGTTTCGACAGAAGACCTATCATTGGGGGGGTATTGTAACGGGTAAAAAAGGGTGGGGCTTTTTATTTTATTAAATTTGGGGTTTTATCTTATTAAAATACCAACAATTTATTTCATATGTGTGGCCAGTCCCCGGTTGAATCTAACTCGCAGTTAGAACAAGGGAACTGTGGTGAAACAATTTTAATGGAATGTGCGGGTGACACAATTCTTGGAACTTTGCGGCTGTGTGACATCTACGCCCAAACGCGCAAGCACCAACATCTGCGGAGCGCCTGAATGACGCCGAGTTGTTTAAAACAACATGGCTTAGAGATGAATTTTGTTCTTACACGTTGTCCGAGGTGACGGAAACAAAGTTTAAGTCCAACCCACATTTGTGACGTCGACCAGTGAACACTCAATATCGTCGACATCAAAAACACGAAAAACCCATGTGTTGAATATGTCACTGCTATGACTAAAAAGTACAAGGCATTGTTTTCCGCCTTGTCAAAGGATTGAAAGTGTAAGAGTCTTGGTAAACGCTCTCCCCAGTTCTCTCACCGAAGCTTACCTGGCCAGGTAACCACCTCATGGGGCTCCTTAAAAAATTTATGAATATCAAGTAAAAGTGTGTTTCCGTTAGTAAAAAATGTGAAGGTGATCAGAGTTTTTCGGCAGAGAAGATGAAGTTATAAACTATTGCGGACTCACAACAAAATTTCGTAAGTGAATCGCCACGACTTCGGAGATACCCTCGTTACCGACAAGGGTATTGCACAATGCATACTACCAATGTTTATAAATAAGTAAAAGGGGGTTTTTATATAAATGGTGTGAATGTGAGAATGGGCAGTCTGGGCTGTTTTCTTTAAGATAAGATGTGATAGAATTTTAGTAATATATAACCATGTCATAAATGTCAGGACGTTTTGTTTCTTTTAAAATTTTGGCAAGACGTAATAACCAACATGTTAAAAAATCTAAAGAATTTAATAAAATTTAATTTGTTTTCTCTTCCTAAATAAGAGTTGCATAAGTTATTAGTGTAACCTTACAATCATGCTTGCATTCAAACGTTCGTGTGACGTAACCCTGGGCTAAGAGAACATGTGTTAAGGTAAGTGTAATAATAATAATTTTATTTATTTGTATTTGTATTTGATTATATTATCACAGTCATTTGTAACAACTCAAATAAAGTCTTACCCAGATTTTTAAGATTTTACGACTTTTTCTTACCTTCAGGTTCCTTCCAGGGTTCTATAGACAAAACAGTTGTAGAGTGATTATTTAGGTTTGATTGGCAAAATAAACTACTTAACACATTTTATGCTGACTAAAACAAACATGTTCTTTTATTCAGAAACCTTCTCTCTTTACTAACCTTTCCCCTAACTCCTCACACTCTCCTCTCTCCTATTTGACAAGCTACTCCAAAATTTGTATAACATCAGATTCATGAACATGAACTTACAATCGCTTAATTACTATCTATATTGGACAAGATTAATTATGATAAAGTTATTTTATAATATCAAACCAGTAGGCTACTTTTAATATTTTAGTATGATTCCCCACACACGCTCTCTCACTCTTATGCCCATCACACTTTTAAAACCCCAGTTCTTATTACTAGCGCTCTTTCAATCTTTTATTTTGAATACAAGAAGTACTTATCCAGTCTGTGGAAGTATCCGATCTGTTGCATCACTATTGTGAGTTCCCGTCCTGCACTTCACATTTATGTTTTGTTATACACTTCAGTCTAACGTAATTGCTTCGATTACATGTCTAACTACTATTTCCCGTTGACAAAGTTATATTTTTAGTTGGCCGACTGTATTTTTGCTTGGCACTGATTTTACGGAACCACGCAGTTCTGGAGTAGAAAGTCCACACTTTTAATTGCTCACACACTGGTTACTGGAACAGCAAAAATTTACTGACCCGCGCAGCTCTGTAGTTTCTAGTCGACTGGGGACACTAAACTGGCATATGGTCGGTCACCTGACCACAAATTCGAGCTCTGATTGGTTAGAATTGTCCAGACGCTCAGCCCGGGAATTCCTATACTTTTTACCGCCTGTTGAAACTGGCGTTTTCTGTGATTCACGGTCAGCACAAGCTGTAGGTGATTGAGTAACGTGTCTAGCCGGACTGATTCCAGACACAAACACAGACGGGTGTTTTGCAATAAAATTACATGTCTCTTGATTAAACAGAGGTTCCCCAAAGGTTGTACAATATTTGTGTTGGCATTTATTAAAATTCTTTATCACCCCATTTTGTCCCGTTACACATTATCATAGGTGGGAGCCTAAAACAAGACCCACTACTACAGTGATGTTTTGTTATCACTATTTACCAAAGAAACCACCAAAAGGTTTTTTATACTGTCTGTTATTATTACTCCCAATTTCTAAAGCAAACATTTAACAGATACTCAAGTGTATAGAAAAAGCACTCAAAGAAGATTCTACAGTGGTACCGATTTTTCAAAGCTATTCTGACCTCTGATAAAATGAAGAACTTGGAAGGAATTATTATCACAACAATAAAGTGAAATAATAAATAAAATATTAAAGTTAAACAAAAATATTTTTAGAAGTGTGATAACATAGATGGAGGATAGGCTATGTTTTCCGAACACCCTAAATTTGTTAAATATCTATGACTTAACACACCAATAGTACAACCATTGTTATCTCCATTACTGATGATAATACCTTACCATAACACTAATAGAATACAATTTAAAAGAGGCATCAGGCAAAGTGGTAAAGGCCATAAGAAAAATAGTATTTTGTTCAAACATTAGAATATATTTTTCCTCTAAGGCTTTCATGGTCATCGTCAATGTTATTAGAATGAGTGTTAGCTGGGCTGTTAGGCCGTGGTCTCATGGCAGAAAAACCAGAAGTTTCTGCCTCACCATCAGAGGCCATCTTCAATGGAAAAAGTGTTTGGCAGTTGTTCGGCAAATAACCACAGTACTGAGACACCTGAGTTTGTGCCTCGTTTATTGAAAACCTTCATGACATAATCTCTTAATGTATTTCTACGTCATAGATCCTACAAGGTATAGGCTACAGATATGTCACGTTACTGATTGTAAAAATTTCACCTCTGTAGTTTGGATACATTACAATGCTTCTTTCTTAATGTCCAGATCTCTCTACCACATAACAGAGTACCAACTGCTGTTCTCTATAAAATTTCAATAAAATATCTTTTCTAATTTTTAGTTTTTAATTAAAGTCACCTTTCTCAAACCTGAAATTGTTTGTAACTGATGTTATTCACAACAATTTTCTTATAATTAAAAGTCTTTACAGTTTTATTTGAAAGTTCTCTTTAGTTATTAGCAATTTAATAGAGTTACGTATGCTAAACTCGAACAATGATGACTTTTTAGTCCAATATTTTTTGCACTTGTCAGAAATTTTCTGAATCACTACTAGGGATAGTGTTGGAAACTCGTTTTGCACATTTCAGGTCAAATAACAATGGACTCACAAAATTTGTGTTCCACTTATTTTCCATTTCAATTTTCCCCCTGGACACGTGTATAAACATTTTCAATGTAGAATATTTTTGATCAAATATATGTTATACATATTTGGTGTAACAACACTTAGATTTGTTTAACTTTTTTCAGGGCGATTGGAACTATACTAAAAAGAAGGAGAATGCGGGTTCTTTAAAAAAGACTAAAGCACCACCACTTCCAGATGCAGCATTTAACAGCAACAGAGGACAACTTCCAACAGCAGAAAGAAGTGGATATTCTAATCAATTTAATTATAAAGAGCCTTTTGACTTCTACGAAATGAACTATGGTATGAGTAGTAGTAATGCTGGTGTTAACAGAAGAGGCAGTTCCAATTTTGATCCGCTTCCCAGTAACTTTAACAATGCTGGTGTTAGTGGGTATGTTTATAACAGCAAAAACTCTAGTGTCTGCAACAGTCCTGTTCTCAACTGCATACCCCGAGAACCAACAGTTCAGTCAAACTATGGTTATCAGTCACCTGACTATGGCCTTTCATTTTATGGAAACAATAACCGGTATGCTGTTTATGTATTTTAAAGATAAGTTTTTTACAAAAAGTTTGGGTGCATGTATCAGTAAATGTGTACACGCGGAAGAAGTGAAACTTCTTTGGGTTATATCCATTATTTTTTGTTTATCCATTATTACTATTATTATTTTTAACTGTATACTTAAAATTTAATAGGATGGGAGAGGTATCAGTATAAGAAAAATTTTCATTTTTAGTAAATTAAAAATATTTTATTATATACATTTACAGAAATTATTATTATTAACCTATTTCATTAATATTGAGTGATATTTTATCATACACTTTTGTAACCAAAGGCTTATGGTAACTAAAATAAGAAATGTATGTTTTACATTCAATATTATCCAGAAACCTTGTGAATACTGCGTCAATTGTCGTATTTGATTTTGTCATAGATATTTTTTTATCATTTTGTATAGACAGGTTTAAATTATCTTTTAAAAATTCAACCAGTTTTATAGATTTGTCTAAGCAAAATTGACATTGAAATCTCCACTTAAAATCATAAGTATTTTATGATAATCTTTACGAAGTATGGCGGCACCTTGTGATGTATACGATAATAATGAACGATGGAGAAAATCAATAATATCATCTAATGTTTTATTAGGAGAAATTTACACTGCTACAATCACAACTGTTTGCCCATTTTACATTCAGCCATACACAAATCGCCAACTGTAGATGCCATTGAACCATAGACATCAGATTGAGTAACGGAAAAATCCATGGATGGAGTTATAATGTTAATAATATCGTCAGAATTTTGAAATATCCCGACACCTCCCCCTCTAATATTTGGTCGTTTATATTTCACAATGCAGTTGAAATTAAGAACAGATACGTCATCTTCATTGGCTAGCCAAGTTTCTGATAAAACTATGACATTTGAATTTTTCACAACTATATCTTTTAGATCAACAGCATGAGCTGTAAGACCTTGGCAATTAAAAGTGAATATTGATAAACCTTTTCTGTTATTGATGAAATTAACTAAATTTTCATTTATAGTTTCTAGTTTGTTTAGTGAAAGTCGTTTAAATTCCTGTTGCAAATCAATTGTTGATGATGATCGTCTTCGGCCATGGTAGAATATCTTCTCGTTGTTCTGTGTCGTAATATGTAATCCTTCAATACTCGTCACACGTGATAAAGCAACGTATAATAATGATTGAGAATGACGTCGATTGTATGCATAAACAATTTTTAACATATATGTCATTAAATTATGTAGGACTAGGTAGATTATTTTTTACATATCGTTAACTTAAAATATTCGTAACAATAATTATATATAACTGTACATTTCCTCATTTTGGTATACTACTAAACACATATACACACACATGCATGCATATAACGCATAATGCGTAACGCGTAACGAACATTGTTCCTACCATTCCCAAAGAAGTTTCATGCATATAACGCATAATGCGTAATGCACAACGAACATTTTTCCTACCGTGCCCAAAGAAGTTTCATGCATATAACGTGTAACGGGTAACGAACATTTTTCCTACCGTGCCAAAAGAAGTTTCACTTCAATAATAAATTTCTTGTTTATATATTTGAATTCTCCATATATAATACACAGATTCAATTCAGCATATTAGACAAAATTGGAGAATGTAACATTTTCATTTTTATCATCACAATTCAAAGCCTCTAGTCTTTTCTATTCTGGCTGGCATCCAGTTCTCATTCTCATAAATTTGTCCAAGCTTGTAAGGGTGAACAGTTATATAAAGCTTGAAAAAAAAATTTGTTTATCAGTGAGATTCTACTACCTTAAAAAGTAATGGTTAATCCTTTAGTTAGTCATTTTCCAGTAATGAGCACAGCATTTGAGAAGAGAATATACTATAGTACAGACTCATATTAGAATTAATTTTCTTCTTAAAAAATATTGTATCTTTGCATGTAAGTATGTTTAGATACTATAATTAGGATTCAATTAGATGCAAAGGTTTTATTTCTTTAGATGATAGCATGCTTTAAGAACCTTTCATCTTGAAAATAAAAGAAGCGTTGTGGGGTAATCTATTGTACAATATATATTATGTAAGTCTATTTTGTGTGTGTGTGTGTGTGTGTGTGTGTGTGTGTGTGTGTGTGTGTGTGTGTATGTGTGTGCTTCTGAATTTACATTTAATACTTTTTAAAATAATTCTGTATTCTAAGCTGAAAGTCAAAAGTATTAATGAAAATTCTAAGAATAATTAAAACAAAATAATTCTAAGAATTAGAATTCCATATTATTATTTGTGCCTGGCTGTGGATACAGCAAAAAGCAGCTGGCGACGAGTTGTACTAGCCATGCAACCATCACGCTAAACACAAAAGTCGCATGGTATGCCTTGATCCTTAATGGACTGTTTAGTAGAGGTTTTTATTATTTGTGTCTTACAGGAAAAGCTGTTTATGTTTGCAATTTGTTGTTAAACAGAAAAAACATAATACAGCCAACTCTTGATTATCTGTGCTCACAAGATCAGGAAGGGAATCACAGATAAAATGAAAACAATCGCAGTTAATCCAAAAATCTACGCTAATGTACTAGATTGCTATCTATTAATTAACACAGGCCATATAGAAGAGATTATTACATTAATATACTGAAATCCAAGTGGATTATGTGATGTGTCAACACAGTTTTCACTGACACTTGTTACAGATGTGTTGTAATCAACTTACAATTGTACACTACATAAAGTACTAATTGAGAGAACAAGTATGATTTATCTTTTCTAAAGTACGAAATGACTATTTTTTGTTTCTTAGAATAAAACCATTTTTTAATTAATGGAAAATGATAATTTGCATAACATCATTACATTGCAAGGTAAGCAGTCTTACAGACTTTCCAAGTAATTGAGAAATTTTATCATACTTTAAAATTACATGGTGTACTAAGAAACCAAACAGCTGCTTCATCAGAAGGATTAGGTCAGACTCTTACCCATCATTAAAATTTACCACACAATATTTCGACCACTAAAAAAATCTGTGGTCATCTTCAGATTTACATTAAACTAATACAATAAATACAAACTTGTGCTACAAAATTAAATACAAACAAGTATGAACCATCAAAAGAATAAACCACCACCAACCTACAAAGTTAAACACAACTATAGAAAACTATATAAAAAAGAACTGGTACTTACCCTTACCTGGAGAGAACCACAAAGCAGAACCACGCTGATGCAAGTTCACACAATGAACAATATCAGAGATCTGCAATGATATATATTCTTTTGATGGTTCATACTTGTTAGTGAACGAATCTCAGTTAGGCTCAAGTTTGTATTTAATGTACTAGTTTAACTTACACCTGAAGATGAGTACAGATTTTTAGTGGATGAGACGACGCTGTGTGGTAAATGTTACTATCGGAATTTAGGTTTACAGTTGGTACAAACATTGCTATGGAGTGAGTTCTAAGTGTTGATATCTAAGGTATTAAGCAACAGTAGGGAGCAAAGGCTAGAAGATGTTCATGCTATACTGCATTTAAATCACAAAGTGAATAATCAAAAGCTGGCTGCATTCAAAAGTTTTTATGTTGAATGTGTACAACTTAAGGATATCCATAAAGATAAGTTTAAAATATGGAAAATTTGTATTTTTTTTTATAAAAAATTGTTGTGTTAGCAGCTACCATAGATTTTGAGATTAATGTAAGAAATAACTGGTGATTTCAGAGAGCCCAAACAAGCGGCTCATTCCTCTAGTGCTCCAAGACAAGTTAACAACAATCCCATTCGTGAATTAGAGTCGCTTGGTAGGCAAGCTGGTTATAATGCAAATGACAGTAGTGATGAGCCTCCCTACAATTTTCAGGTGATTTTTGCATATTAATGTTCATCCCCACTTTACAGTATACCTTTTAGGACTAGAATTGTGGTGACATTACGAGAAAACAGTTTACATCAGGATTCTATACATAATTATGATATCAGTCATTCCAGTTAATAATTTGATGTTATCAACAAACATTTACAGTTATCATAATATAATTCACAGAAAAATAAACAACTCTATGTTCAGTTGATTTTATTATAAAGGCAGCTTTGTTTTTACATATATTTTTAGTTGTTTTGTTTGTTCATCATCTTCTTTCACAGCACTACACTTTATATAATATAGAAACTTTCTCTTGTGAAACTTACTTGTCTTTTTCGTTGAACGCGTTTCGGCATCGTGTACGCCTTCGTCAGCTTAGAAACAGACTGCCAGTACTTAGTAACTGTTGTTGTTTGGAAGGTATAGTGGGGGTGTGTGTAGAGGAAGGGGATTGGCGCGGGGATCCAAATTATTGTTTGTTTTTTGTATAATGGTGTTGAAAAGTGTATGTGATTTATATTGTAATTGGTCGTTTAGTATGCTGTTTGGTTGTGTTGTGTGGTATTTGTATATTTCATACTGTTCAGCTGTGTTGAGTTTTCGACCTTTGGGTAAGAGGTGTAATATTTCAAGATTAGTATCTATGTTGGTGTAGCTATGGTTATGTGTGTGTATGTGTGTGGCAAACGCAGAATGTATATTGTTGTTGGATAGGGCCTTTAAGTGTTCAGAGTAATGGCATGAAAAAGATCTTCCCGTCTGGCCTATGTAGAAACTATTGCAGTTATTAAAATTTAATTTGTAAACACAAATAAACAACAACAAATACACCAACAAAATCATTTACTGGCAGAGGTATGTAGATGACATATTACTTTTATTCAAAGGCAACCTAAGACAAGTTGAAAACTTCCACAAATACATAAACACAATACACCACAAATTAAAATTTACACTGGAAATTGAACAAAACAATAGTATAAATTTTCTAGACCTAACAATTAACAAAACTAACAATACACACACGTACAAAATATACAGGAAACCTACAACAACTGACATGGTTATACACAACACATCAAACCACCCAACACAACATAAACATGCGGCCTTCAACCATATGCTCCATAGACTAACTAAAATACCCTTAAGTAAACAAGATTATACTGACGAACTCAACACAATCAAATACATAGCAATGAAAAACGGTTACAACCCCAATTTAATAAACAAACTACACAAACGCATCAAAAACAAAAATAACAAAACACAAAATACCAACAACACACAACACAATAAATACATCACACTCACATACCATAACTCCAACACGCACAAACTTGCCAACACATTCAGAAAACATAAGTACAAAATAGCATTCAGAACTAACAATACCATCAAAAAACACATCAACGATACAAACACAGACATAGAAAAATACAATAGAATAGGTGTTTACAAATTAAATTGTAATAACTGCAATAGTTTCTACATAGGCCAGACGGGAAGATCTTTTTCATCCCGTTACTCTGAACACTTAAAGGCCCTATCCAACAACAATATACATTTTGCGTTTGCCACACACATAACCATAGCTACACCAACATAGATACTAATCTTGAAATATTACACCTCTTACCCAAAGGTCGAAAACTCAACACAGCTGAACAGTATGAAATATACAAATACCACACAACACAACCAAACAACATACTAAACGACCAATTACAATATAAATCACATACACTTTTTGACACCATTATACAAAAAACAAACAATAATTTGGATCCCCGTGCCAATCCCCTTCCTCTACACACCACCCCCACTATACCTTCCAAACAACAACCGTTACTAAGTACTGGCAGTCTGTTTCTAAGCTGACGAAGGCGAACACGACGCCAAAACGCGTTCGACGAAAAAGACAAGTAAGTTTCACAAGAGAAAGTTTCTATATTATAGAAAATATATTTTTAATGTTATTGGCTTTTCAAGAGGCAATTATATTGCCAGCTCCAAGAGTTTACCATTACTAATTATTTTACCAATACTTGCAGTAATAGAGGATTAAAATTATAAAGTTTTTTCATGGATCTTGTTGTCCATGAGTATGAATGATGATGATGATGATGATATATATATATATTTCAATCACTTTCTGCTACAGTCCGTTTCTTGATGTATATAATACTTTAATATTTATACTAAATTTACCTCAAGATGTTTTTTATATTTGGAACATGTTTCGAGAGTTCCTGTTCTCTCATCTTGCAATAGTATAAATTTTCTAGACCCAACAATTAACAAAACTAACAATACACACACGTACAAAATATACAGAAAACCTACAACAACTGACATGGTTATACACAACACATCAAACCACCCAACACAACATAAACATGCAGCCTTCAACCATATGCTCCATAGACTAACACATAGAAGATGAGAGAACAGGAACTCTCGAAACATGTTCCAAATAGAAAAAACATCTTGAGGTAAATTTACTATAAATATTATAATATTATATATATATATATATATATATATATATATATATATATATATTTTAACCAAATTGATTGGTTAATAATTTTGACTTATTCAATTTCAGAGTAATGTTGCTCTTTTCCAACTTGCTTAACACCATTTCCACACGCTGGCAATGTTCCTCCCATGTGGTTGAAGTTACCAATATATCATCTACATATACTGTTGTGAAGGCTAACACTTCTTTACCTAGGACCTGGTCCATGCATTTAATAAAAACCGCCACAGAGATTACTAATCCAAAAGGAAGACGTTTAAAATGATAATTTCTACCTTCAAATATAAAGGCGACGTAATTTCGACTGTTGGGATGTAACTCCACCTGCCAGTATCCACAAACAGCATCCCAAATACTCATATACCTGCAATTCTTAAATTTCTTCATTAACTCTTCAATTTCTGGTGAGGTTCTATCATTTATTATATTTTTATTTATCTCCCTGGCGTCCAAACATAAGCGTATGGTACCGTCCTTTTTCTTTATGGCTACTATAGGGCTGGTGTATGGTGATGAGCTATACTCAATTATGTCCTGTTCCATCATACTCTGTATTTCCCTTCTCACTGCTGGTTTTAGGGATTGGGGTATAGGATATGATTTCCAGTTAAAGTTAATGGGTTGTTTAAATGACAATTCACAAATAAAATTCTTGGCCTTTCCTGGCAAATCCGAAAATACTTTTTTATATCTGTTATAAATCTTTATTAATTGATTCTTTTGTTCAGGTGTTACTCCATTATTATTACTGGCAGTTTTAAACAAATAAATCTCTTGCAATTTTTCTTTCCATTCATTCTCCTTAGTACAGGCTAATTCCTCAAAAGGTGTTCTATATTCCATTTCATCATTACGCATTAGAGTACAAGAATGTCGTTGGTGAGTGGCATTTTTATGATCCACTATTTCACTTGACCATTCTCCATTTTCATGGTACAGGGTTATTTTTCCTCTGCCCATATTAATAATAGCTGAGTGGCACCGCAGCGTATCACACCCTAGCATCGCTTTAAATGGTAATCCTTGAGCTACCATAAACACCATAGGAATAGTTTTACCTTCACTAGATACTTCCAACATTACTTGTTGCCGTATTGTTTTATTTGGTCTGCCAGTAGCACCTATTATTACCATGTTATTAACTGGTAATGTTGGTATATTTTTCTTATACATCTCCCTTATTCGGTTATATTCTACCTTATCTAGGAGTGACACGTTCGCGCCGGTATCAATCACCATCTCTGTCATAACTCCCTGCAATTCTGCCATTATATATATAATTTGATTGTCAGTTTTATTCTCTGACTGTAACCCTTCTTCCGTTAAATCATTTCGTATGTCCTTTAAATAATTGTCCCTTGTAATGTTTATAATTTTGTTGCTTTCTTTTTGTGTTCGTACATACCCTTCCAATCCCAGCAGCGAGGGGTTACTTGATACTTCCACTGCTGTACTTAGTTTTCCATCCTATCCTGCGGACGATCGTCCCTCGCAGCGGTTCCTGGGTTGCCATCATCGTTGTTGATTGTTGCGATAACGATTATTTATAAACTGGTCATTCACCCTTTGGTGATAATTATTGTGGTTAAATCGATTTGTTCCTGGACGCGACTCTTGATTTGGCTCCTCCCTTCTATTGTTGGAATATTCACTTTGCCGTCGGGACCTTTGATAATAGTCTTCCATTTCGTAACTGGCCAACAAGGTTTCCATTGCTTCTACTGTCTTCACTTGTCCACTGCGTCTGGCACGAACTATCTCTTCTTCAAAATGGTAAGATAATTTATTTACCAAACATTCCTCTGGTATTCGCGGTTCCAAATGACGCGCCAAACACACCTTTCCCAAAAAGTAAGTAGTTGGTGACTGCTCTTGATTAAAATTGAATCTCCCATTGGTAATGTTATCTCTAATCATGTTCTGTATGGAATCCGACCAGTATTTTGACCTAAAAGTCCTTTTAAACTCTTCATACTTACTAAGTTCATTCCAGACCGCTGACCACCAATTATCATTTATACTTTTAAAACACTCATCTAACAAACTTTTTATTACGTTCCATCGGGTTACCTTAATCCTGCTAAACCATTCATCTATTCTCTCCAGAAATTCTATGGGATTTCCTCTATAAATTTTAAAATTAATATTTTCTTTTTGCTCAGGGGCTATGTGATGCGCCAGATACATTGGTCGATTTTGTAAAATTTCTATTGATTCTTTTATATTAATCAATTCCTGATTTTTCATATTTTCTACAGTTTCTTTATTTTGATCCACTTGGGTTTTTATTTGTGTTACCTCGTTATTTACTATTTCAATTCTCCCAGCTATATTAATTTGCACTTCGTCCAATTTCTCTTGGGTTTCTAATTGTACTTCCTTTATCCTGGTTTTGTTATTATTTTCCCCTTGATTAATTTTGGCCTCTACTTCCACTGCGAGTTGTATGATGGTTTCATCTGTCTTTTCCAGACCCACCTTAATTTCAGATATTTGCTGTCTTACTTCCTCCTCATTATTATCTACCCTTTTATTGAGTGTTTCATTGACATTTGCAACCCTTTCATTGATGACTTCCCTCAACGCTTGGTTTTGTTCATTTATAATTTGCCTCAACTCCTTATTACTGTTTTCAATTTTCCCGTCTATTTGTCTGTTATTTTCCTGAATCTGCTTTAAGCTCTCATCGTTCCTGTCAAATCTTTCATTAATTTGGTTTAAGCTTTCATTTATCAGCCGGTTATTCTCATCATTTTCCTCTTTATTTTTGTCAAACTTCTCATTCATTAGTTTGATTAAGTTCTCACTCAAAATTTCGTTTTGTTTCTTTGAGTTTTCGTTGATACTGTCTATTTTTTCATTAGTTTGTCTTAAACTCTCATTAGTGTTCTCATTTTGTTTCCTAAAATTTTCATTAGTTTGTTTATTCTGTTCCTTAATGCTATCCATTTTCTCCATCATTAGCCTCATCATTTCTTGCCAATCTGGTTCTCTTCTGGCTTCCGCTTTATCTGGTTGGTCCCCTTGGGCATCCTCTTTATTGCTTGTTTGTTGTTCCATTTTGGTATCAGTAACTACCTCTGCCTTCTTCCCGTCTATCTTCTTCTGTTTCTTGCTCCTTCTCCATCCTTTTAGAAACACCTCTAGTATGCATTCCTGTGCCTCTAATAGTTGCCTGCTCCAGTTAAGTAATAATTAAGTCCATTTTTTACTTAACTAAAGCCCACTCGTTGAGCGCCAATTTGTAACAACAAATTAATCAGTTGTTATGGGGTTTATTTACTTATATGAGACTCCCGTGTATCCACGTTAAGCCCCACGTTATGAGCGTCAATTTGTAACAACAAATTAATCAAGATCAATAAGATTTATTTTAGGTTTCGGGGTTTAATCAAGCTCCACGTTGGTAACAAGCCGATGTTACGTGTGTTTAATCAATCTGTTATTAAGGAAATGTTTATTAGGTAGTCTTGTAGGTGACCTCCTGTAACTCAATATTAATAGACAAGTTTATTTATTATATCGTTATTGCAACTTTTATGTAACCCATAACACGGTTTTCCCCAATTACTAAATGTTTACTCAATGTTAATTCTATATTTCATGTATTTTAATTAATAAATTGAGAATTCTCTCCAACCCTAGTCAGTCCGTATTATGTAAATCAATTCAAAAGTTGTGAAGGAAACACGCTAGTTCGGCAATCTCACGTTCTACCAGCTGTCGACTATAAGCGCTGTTCTTCGTAATTGACTTACTCTTATAGGTTAGCTTGTTCACCAGATTTTTAATCACCTTTTTTACCTGTAAATTAATCCACCACCAAAATACAATACCTATTCTACAATAATATAAAACATCATTACATACAAGAAGGATTCTTTATTTATATTACTTTTTATTTTAACTTCCAACAGTGCTCTTCATGGTTACAAGATAGTTATATCGATTGTACAATGTTGAATCGATTGGTTAGTTGACTATTCCTTTTTTAATACAAATCAAATATAATGTTAATTATCTCTTATCCCAGGGTACGTGTGATTCTTTTAACGATTAGTAAGGCCAGGTAATGCAAAATTAAGGTTACTAAGTATTACAAAATGTTATTAGTTCTTAATGTATTAAAATTAAATATAAGCTGGTGTTACCGTACTGGGCGATTCTCAAGGTAGCAGTGCCAGTATACAAACTATTGAAGATTTACAGTTGAGGTTACGTTAGTCCAGAAAAGGTGTTCAGATTATTAATAAAATTGGAAGGGTGATGTCCTGGAAGGCGACAGGAACTCTTCTATTCTTCGTTCTCCTTCACGATCCTTGTGGTTGTCGGTCCCGGTGGAATTGGTGTCGTTTTATAATTTCTTTCTTGAAAGTGAGGTTTACGTCTCCAGTAACAAAGGTTCTTGAATATTTTTTGTCTATAATTCCATTAATTCAGACTTCTTATTCCATCAATGAGTCTCCTGGTTAAATGGGAAATCGGGTTCAACACTAATTCCAATGGAATTACCTTGAAGAGTGAAATAATAATTCCGCTACCATTTGGAGGTATATGGGTATATTTTTCGAAATCTAATTCATTGATTATTCATCGGTTTAGTTTGCAGGAATTGGTTTTTACTTTAATTTGTTAATTTTTATTCATTTTATGTTAATTTATGTCTTTTTTTTCTTAAATTTGTCTACTGATCTGAACTCAATAGCATATAACAATCGAATAATCGAAATCAACAAGATTTTTTACATTTTAGTTACCCTAACAACCATTACTTTCTGTCATTGGATAATATTTGATATCCTAGAGCCAGAATTATAAAATATTACTACTCTTTTTTAATAAAATACTCCATGCTTGGAATTATACCAAATTACCTAAAACTCTCACCCAATCTACCTTATTAAACCGTATATATTTTACTATAGTTTCATTTGACTGGACTTATTAAAAAGGTATTAATTTCCTTCTACAAATATTAAATTTAGGCCTATAGGTTTTCTTACAACTGTTATAATATTGTTTTGTTTTTAACTTAATTTTTCTTTACCTGACTTACTGTACAAATAGTCACTGGCTTATGGCCACTTACATCAATTTTAATTTCCTGGTTTCAATTCATTATATTATTTAGTTCATCATAGAACCCTTCATTATTTTTTAACATAACTATAAGAACTACTTGCCAACTTATTAACACTTATTGCCTTCCTGGCCAAGTTTACAAACATTATTTTAGACATCTTCATTAATCAATTAAAGTAAATACATTTAACATAATATCATAACTAATAAATGTACTTATACTTAATTATTTAAATACAATTTTAACATAAATAAATTGAGTACCTAGGAGTTAGTACTTCCTTAAAGCAACAACTCCACTCTTACTATCCACAAAACATAAGATAAATATTCTGTAAACACTATATCATGTTACAGCATAACACCAAGTACATTTCATAACATATTAAATATTAATTTGAATAATATTTTATAATTTATTCCTACACATTAAACTCCTCCCATTAGACACAATGTTTATGTTTTACATCCCATATTACTTTTACATTTTTTAGATTTAGATACACTTTAGATGTTTTAATTACTTAGTAACCTTAACATGTACCTATAATGTATTCTTCAGGTGATATGGGCCCTCTGGTATTCAATTATAACCGGCTTTGGGTATTGTTCTAAACCATATTTACTTTGTTTTTTTATGTAACGTTGGGACCTCGAATCTGTTACGTTACAATATAAATATTGTAATACATCAACTTATTTATCTTGCTCTCTTCCTTCTTATTATTTTTTATTTATGTAATATATTTTATTAAAACAAATGAATCAAAGTCTATTTGGTTTTATCGGTTTGGGAAAATTTTTATTTTAAAGAAATGGTTTAAGTGAGTTCGGTTCGATTGTAGAATCGATTCGTAAGATCCGAACTCTTATTCACTCCTTCTCGACGCTGTTCAATTACCAACGTGTGTTCACTCTTCCTCTTATTCTACGGTAGTTATAAATATTATTTTGTTATTTCATTTATCACCAGAATGTGAGTCATCTTCTGTCAGTTCATCCTTCCATTGTTTTTCAGGTAATTGTTTTCTCTTTAATTATTGTTATTTCCTCAGATCATTCTTAACAGTCACATTCTCTTCTAATCCCTGTAATGATGAGCTTTTGGTTATTTTCATAGTAGCGCTCAGTTCCTCATATCTTCATTTGTATTGTTCATTTTCTCAATTAATATTCTTCCTTAAATCTCGGTTTTGTTTCTTTATGTTTCTTTATTCTTTATTCATATTATTTTTTCTCAATTATCATTATTTTTCCTTCTCTTTTAAATGGTTTTTGCTGTAGTCGGTTCTCAGAAAATCAGTCCCTTTTTCTCAATAGTGCGTTATATTTAGTTTATCCGTGGTCCATAGATTCTCTTCCTTCCTCCTGGTCCCTTGGAGGACGATCTGCTAGGTTCCCACTCCTGGGTTGGTTTCCTTCATCTTCATCTCTTCTATTGTTGTTTTGGTACCTTCTATCATTATTAAAATTTTGTCTCCCCTCCCTATATCTATTATTATTATTATAGTGGTTGTTATTATTATTGTTATGATTATTCCAGTAATCATTATTATTATATGTATTATTGCTGTTATTGTTATTATGGTTACTGGTACAGACATGGTTCACCCTCTGCCGCTGGTCCCTATTCTGATCCTCCCTATCCATGTTTGGTTGGTCATATTGCCTCCGTGATCTTCTGTAATAATCTTGTTGCTCATAACTCCCACGCAATCTTTCCATATCGACTATTGTCTTCACCTGGCTGCAGAGTGTAGCCTGGACTATTCCCTCATCAAAATGGTGCGCCATTTTGTTTACCAAACACTCTTCAGGTTCCAGTTTACGTGCAACACACACCTTTCCGAGGAAATAAGCTGTAGCCGACTGATAATGAGTGGTGTTGTATCTTCAGTTGCAGAGATTGTTTCTTACTATATTTCGCATCGACTCTGACCAGTACTTTGATCTGAATATTTGCTTGAACTCTTCGTATGTGTGTATCTCGTTACGGATGGCCGACCACCAATTGTCGGTTATTTCCTTGAAACTGTCATCTAATAATCTCTTAATCATGCTCCATCAGTTCTCCTTCGTTCGCATAAGACCTTCATCCACTCGCTCTAAAAATTCAATAGGGTTTCTACAGTAATTTTTAAAATTTATATTTTCTCTGTTATCCAATGTTGAATGGTGAGTACTACACATCGGTCCATGGTTCATCTTCTCGATGTCTCCCTGCATGTTCAATTGTGTCTGTTGTATATTTTCTATCTTTTCTTGGTTATTGTTTATTTTATTCTTCACTGAATTCACCTCGACGTTAATTAGTTCTATTTTCCCGGATGTGTTGTCTTGCGTTTTCTGCCATATTTCAGTTGCTCTAATCCTATTATCATTTTCTACCTAGTCTATTCTTGTATCTAATTCTACCCTGACCTGTACAATGGTTTCATTGGTTTGTTCTAACTTTTCATTTGTTTCGGCTATTTCTTGTTTTCTTTCTTCATTGTTTTTATTATATATATATTATATATATATATATATATATATATATATATATATCTTTTGGCTAATTGTCTGATTGACATTTTCAATTTTCTCATGTATCTGTTTTAAGTTTTCTTCATTTATTTGTCTGAAATCTTCCTTCATTTGTTTATTATTTTCATTTATAGTTTGCCTTAAAGTATCACTAGTACTTTCTTTAATGCTGTCTATTTTTTCATTTATTTGTTTATTGTTTTCTTCGAATTTTTCGTTTATACCTTCCTTCATTTGTCTATTATCCTCCTTAATCTGTCTTAAACTCTCATTAGTACTTTCATTTTGTTTCCTAAAGGTTTCATTATTTTCTTCAAATTTTTCGTTTATATTTTCTTTTTGTTCATTTATAATTTCTCTTAAGTCTTTATTAGTGTTCTCAATTTTTTCGTTCATCATCCTAAAATTTTCATTATTTTCTTGTTTAGTGTTCTCAATTTTTTCGTTAATTTGTTTTATTAAGTTTTCACTCAAAGTCTCGTTTTGTTTCCTTGAGTTTTCATTTATTTTTTCCTCCATACTGTCTATTTTTTCATTCATTTGTCTATTTAAATTTTCACTCAAAGTCTCGTTTTGTTTCTGAGTTTTCATTTATTTTTTCCTCCATACTGTCTATTTTTTCATTCATTTGTTTATTTAAATTTTCACTCAAAGCCTTGTTTTGTTTCCTTGAGTTTTCATTTATTTCCTTCTTTAGATCTTCGCTCATCTGTTTTAGCATTTGTTCCATTATTTGCAAATCCAGGCCTCCTCTGGCTTCCTCCTTGTCACCCGCCTGTTGTTCCATTTCACTGTCTTTGACTGTTTCTTCTTCATGCTCTCGCCTATCTTCTTCTGTTTCTAGGTCCTTCGTCCTTCTTTTTGAGGTAGCTCTCCGATGCATCTCTGAACTTATAGCAGTTGCCAGCTAAAATTAGGAACTCATTATTTTATTAATTGCGTTGGAGTCAGTATTTTTTTCCTAATTCAAGCCTCGCTAGTTGGGCGCCATTTGTGATACATCGACTTATTTATCTTGCTCTTCCTTCTTATTATTTTTTATTTATTTAATATATTTTATTTAAAAAATATTGGTATGGAGAACCATACATGACTTCCATATTCTAAGATTTATATTTAAAATCATTTTCAGCCAAACAGCCAGGGAAGGAATTTTAACAAAAAAATACTTCTTTGTTGCCAATAACGTAGTACACATATAAAAAAAAATTATCCCCTCCCCCTTCAACTATAATTTTGATTTATAGAAAATTACCCCCAGCCCGTTCAACTAGCCTCTTCATTTATAGATATTTCATCTACGTTTCTACAGTGGATTATTAAGATCTTATCAGGATACTTTATCAAAATTAAGTACTTTACTCATGTTACAACAAAAAATGTTTCAGGTAAACTGCCCTTTCCCCGTAACCGATCTTCACCAAAATCAACAGACATTGAGTTCTCTATAGCTCAGGCACATATGTAAAAAATTATTTGATTCTGTTTGAATTTACGGCAGTTATGGTTCGTCATATAAAAAATTACCCATGTTAAAACATAAAACATGAGATTTATAAAACATATCTAAGATTTATATTTAAAATCATTTTTGAAATAAAATATTTTCATAGAACCTACTAACGCTGGGGAAATCTGAGGAGCCAATCAGAGTTGGGCCTACCTGTCACTCTGCTGAATTTGGTGGAAAGCCCTGTCACTGTCGTCAAAGTATCAGCCTTGACAGGGTCCTCTTTTTCTGCAAAATGGGAGAGGCTTGAGATGGAGTGAGTGACATGGTCCCCACCTCAATGAAGAACCCATTGTTTTATAAAAATATATTTAAATTTTGAAAACTGAAAATTCTTTTCTTGTTGTAAATATTTAATTTTATAATCAAAATGACTTTATTTTTGTTACCTGGCAACAAAATTATTTTATTTTCAACAATTACCATTGTTTCAAAAAGTTTAAATAAATTTTCAAGTACTTTACTCTTGTTAAAACGTAAAAGGTTGCAGGTAAACTACCCCTTCCCCTTAACCGATCTTCACCAAAATCTAAAGGCCCTGAGTCCTCCACAATTCACTGACGTATGCAAAAAATTATTTGATTCTGTTTGAATTTGCGGCTGTTATCGTTTGCCATAGAAAATACGCTTGATAAAAAACGTTGCAGGTAAACTACCCCTTCCCCTCAACCGATCTTCACCAAAAACAATAGGTCTTGAGAACTCTACAATTTAGGGCTGTATGCAAATAATCTTTTGATTCTGTGTGAATTTGCGGCAGTTATCGTTTGCCATAGAAAAAAATCTATAGACACACAGACACTTTTCGGAAAACGACTTTTTTTCATGTTTTGAGTGTAGTAGAATCAGAATCTGCAATAATCTCGAACACTATTTTTTTTGCCATCACCATACTTCCATTCCTTAAGGAATATGGAAGTAAAAATTATTAATCAAAGTCTATTTGGTTTCATCGGTTTGGGAAAATTTTTATTTTAAAGAAATGGTTTAAGTGAGTTCGGTTCAATTGTAGTATATAGGTTATCTGCTTATTCACTCCTTCTCGACGCTGTTCAATTACCAACGTGTGTTAACTCTTCCTCTTGTACCTAGAAACCCTTTAAACTAAATTTATTTAACAAATAAAACTCAATTCAATGATAATTAATTCTTTTTTATTTACTTTTATTAAGTTTCTTATTTAGTTACACGACTTTTGGGTCGAAAGTGTTGGTTCCCAGATCGAGTCTTTATCTCGGGTCGATTGTAACAATTTTAATTTTTTATAATTTTATTATAAGAATTATCGGGTTCTTTTTTAACTGCTACGAAAAGTCAGAAATGCATTTTAAGAGGTACAATACTTACAAATAACTAAAATCTTACTTACTAATACATAAATGGTTGATTTTGTTTAAAATATACGGCAATAACTATTTAATTTGTGTGACCAGAGTCCATTAAGTATGGCGTCGCTTTGCCTCGTTTGTATGACGATGACAGTTTTAAAGATGGCCACCTGCGTTCCACCTCGATTAATGCAAAAGTTTTTTCGTCACTTTTTGTTTTGAATAAATGAATTTATTGTAAGTGTTCAATGTAATAATGGTTACCGTATTTATCCTTTTTCTTTCACTGTGGTGTTGTTTAAAGGTGACGTTATTCTTAGTGTGGTGTAGCTGTTAAGAGTGCGTTTTATTATAAGGTTATCTCACCAAGCCTCGTTGAATTAATATTTCATTTTTTTATTATACTTTACTTATTATTCGTTCTTTTCTTCTTTTTTATGCTTGTTGATTTATATTGTCTTCATTTTTTAATAACGTCTTATTTTTTTTTACAATTATTTCTTCTTTTTGGGCACACTCGGAATTGATACTGAGTTGAACTTTTGTTCTTCGCTATACGGAGCTGACCTGCTCGCATTTATGTCTAACAATCAACTCCCACGTTTTCTTACTCTTTCAAACGGTCTTGACCAAATTTTGCTAATTCCTGATTGGTCAATTCAGCTGAACTCTGGGTCACATGACTAGTATTATTCCAAATAAATGGTTTTTTTCACTTTCCAGTATACGTTACTCCCTACTATTACCTAATTTTACTTAATTTAATTTACATAGTTATTTTCATTATTTAATTACAAACAATTTGATACCCTTTATGATATATCTTGACCCAATATTAGATGTTTTATCATCTTTACAAAAATTCTGTTTATAGGCCTTTTAGTCATTTGACTGTCACAAAATCATGTTAAAATTCCTTAAGTTATTTACTACATTGTGATTATTATTAATAAAGAACATCTACTTAACAATTCTGGCTTATTTTCACTAATTAACAGTGGTTTGACCTTTTTTGTTAATTAATTTTGCCACTACCTTTAATGTTTAACTTTTGCCTAGGTCAGGTTTTTTTTCTTTTTATACAGTTTGACATTTTCTGAAAACATTTTCTAACTCATTTGAGTATTCCAAAAAATACGATTACATTTATAAAAGCTTGCTCATCTGTTAAATTTACTACACTGCATTAATTTACATTGTTTTGTTACCTTATTTGCTATTTTTACAATAGTTTGTTGATTTTGACATTGGCCTATGTACTGGTGTTATCTTCATCACCATGTTTATAAACAGTTTACCTTGACTGATATCTTAGTAAACCTTTAACAGTTACTTTAACTTTTAACAACCATAAAAACTGTTTAACATATCATAACACTATCTTAACAAAACAAAAGGATATAGGCCTACTATCCTATTAGTTTAATCTCATGCCCACATGGCTATGATTCTACTGAACATTTGAACAAATAAATATTCTCCCAATTGTTATCTATATACTTAATATTAGCACTTGACTGGTGATACTTGTTCAAAAAACACTTGGTTTATTATTTTATCACTGGTTAGTATTGCACTGTTTGGATTTTATTTGTCACACTTAGAAATAATTAATCTATCCAGTTTTGATTGTTTTATTAATTATTTGTTACCTTCTTAGGTAAGTATTATTTCCACTTTTATCATGTAATCTTACATATAGTATTTTCTTAAAATTAATGTACATTAGTTTATTTATTAACTGTATTGTACTTCAGTACCATTTCAGAACGGTTTTGTTTTTATATTTATTCTTATTTCTTTAAGTTAAATATTTTGGTATTATTATTTAAGCTTTTTATTTTGTGGGCTTATACTCATCTGGGCTTCCCATATCTTCGCATTAATATATATATATATATATATATATATATATATATATAGTATTTAAAATATATATTTATATTACCTCAAGATGTTATTTTTCCTTATTTGGAACATGCAAGGTTCCAAATACCTTGCATGTTCCAAATAAGGAAAAATAACATCTTGAGGTAATATAAATATAAATTTTAAATACTTTATATATATCAAGAAATGAACTGTAGCAGAAAGTGATTGAATATATATATATATATATATATACTGCACGCACGCACGCGCGCGCGCGCACGCACACACACACACACACACACACACACATTTCCATCACTGTACACTTAATATATATTAATGTTCTGCATCAGAAAAGTGTATACATGTTATTATTATTATTTTTTATCACAGGTGCTTGTCACTAGATATTAACATCAGTTTAATAGTGATTACAAACTAATAAATGATGGAAGACATAATAATGTTCACTCATTAAGTAGTCACAATTCTAATGTGTTGAAATTTCAACAAAAATTTATTGTACTCATCAGGACCTCATACAGGAGGCAACAGAGAAATAATTAATAGGTCCACACATATAATACGTGTTTTCGATGACTGTGCGTGTGTGTTAAATTAATAATAATAATAATAATAATACATTTAAGTTATATTATTATATTAACAAGATATCCTGGTAATTAATTATAATATTCAATACATACTACGTAATACTCATTATATGTGTATTAATTACTTCCATATTGCCTATTTACATGATCTGATCATGACAATCTTTTTGTTGAAACGATAACAAAATTGTGTATTATAAATGAGAAAATCTCACAAAACCTTTCATTACTAGAATGTATTCAAAGGTTTTTAAAATATATAAATACTTGGTATGTTTCACAGTTTTGTGAAACGTTTCACAAAAACTGTGAAACATACCAAGTGTTTATATATTTTAAAAACCTTTGTATTAATATATTTCACCAAGTGCCCAACATCATCAATTAATAACGTAGAATGTATTCATTATCAAAAAGGGCATTTTGTAAGTGACTTATGGCCAACTCTGTATTTTAGAATCTACAGAAAGTATTTTTTGAGCTACAGGCTTTTATGAGTTGTAATATATAACTGAATATGAGCTAAATATTCCAGGGATATTGAAGGAAAGCATTTGAAATGTAAATTTCTTATTAGTTCAGATATTCCAAACTAAATAAATGTTTTTATTAATGAACTCTAAACAATACACACATATTTTCTTTTATTTCAATGATCTTTAAATATTTTTTAATATAATATTTCATTGTAAAGAAAAATATCTTTATGGACAAATCAGTGAAAAAATCTCATTTGTGAACAATATTCTTAGTATACCCAACTAATAGGCAAATTGTATAATTTATTTTTACTATTCATCAGTTTTCTTAACGGATTATTGAAGTACTGTTTGTGAATTCTTTTAGTAATGAGTTCATCTTTTTGTAGTACTAGTGACTACCGGTAATTATTTACATTAAGAAAATCTGTCTAAAATGGCTGGAGGAAATCAGACCAAATTTCTCCACTAAACACTAAATTGAAAAACATATAGTTATTGCCTCTACAAGAAGTACATTCAGAAATGGTTGCATTGAAATATAGTGTAGATTGTAAAACAATCGATTCTGGTACAAAATACCGCACTACATTAGAACCCATCATCATTTACAAAAAATATAATTCTTAAATGGTCCACGCTATGAACCAGATAATTTTCTCATTTGTTAAATTGTCTCAAATTGCCTACAATATGAAAAGAAAAGAAAATTGTGTACACTTCTTCATTAACACGTACACTTCAAACTAACAACAGAGGACAAAATCATTTTTACAAGTAAATGAGATTTCATCATAGTCTGAGGATTTCGTTGTTTTCAACTGTGTTAAAGCCCTGACTGTAACTGTAACTTGATGGTTGTCAAAGAATCACTTATAGGAGTGTTATTACTATCAATCAAAAATTCACTATACAATGTACAAAGACTGCACCACTTTTTTGCAGGCCTTATTGAACATAACTTACATTTTTTTTAGGCCATGTTACGAAAAACCAATCATAATAGAGCATCATTGCGTCGATCACCTGAACTTGAGAGGTCATTCAAAAGCAATCAGAGTTACAATAGGACTGAACAAGACATCATGAACAGGAGCAATATGGATAACAGTAGAAGTGGATTCCAGTCAAATAAAGGATATAGTAATGTGGTGTATAACAGTTCAGCAGACCGTAAGTATGATAACAATCATCTTAATCAGTTTGAGCGACAGGATTCAAGAACTGTACTCAATACAAGGAACTACAATGCTCCAAAACCATCTTTGAAGCAGACTAGGGGACATGAAAATTTCTCATCAACTACAGAAGTTGCTGAAATTGCTCCAGGCATAATAGTTGAAGGTCAAGTTGCTGACCTTTGAACTATAAGACCTTTGTTTATTTCTACTATGGAGGTTACAGTAATCATTACCTACACAGTAATGGAATACTTTATTACATACATTAGTATATATGTGTATGAATACAATATTACCAACGAGAACATATAAATTACTTAAGTTGTCTTATGACTCTTTCAGGCTTGGTCTTTATACGCATATTCCTAATTTCTTCCACAAAATGTTGCTCTATGTCTGATACCAATTCATACCTCCAATTTAACCATTAGTTCTCTCTTTATGTATAACTGTTTCTAAATGTTTTGCTTTCTCCAAAACAAATATAGCTTACTGGCACATTATGGTCATGATATGATTCTGAGGTTTCATTTACATCAAAGCTTGGGTAGAATAAACAGCAATTCTGAAGACAAGCCATCAGGGACATGTACTACTATTCTTTTTCACACATTTTCCCAAAAGTCAGTTCTATAAACATTTATAATTTAGACAGCTGCTCAATAATTTTATTGATATGAATTTTTTAATAACTTCTAAATTTAGACAGTCTAAATTTTTAGTTTATAATTTTGGATATTGAATAGAGTGGTAATAGTTCTATAATTTAGAACTTGAGGAATGCAAAGCCCTAGAACCATGTTTCGAGACCAGGCTAGTAAAATTGAGCAAAACAAGTAGTAGCATGGACTGTCTTCTGAACTGCCAATTAGTCTGTATGAGGTATTTAACATCTGAAATACCCAGCTCACTATAGTTAATGAATGGCAGATTTCTTTTATGGCAGAAATATTCAGTTATCCTCTACTTCTTATGTATTCAATATTCTCTCAGTTAATCAGTATAGCAGTGTTTACCTGTGACAGGGAACCGTGGGGAATGTTTCTTCAGCGCTCTGAGTGACTCCCCCCCCCCACACACACAAAACTGAAAACTTTTAGAATTTATTTGAATAACTAGTTGTATGTAGCCATATATAAGTACGAGGCATATTTCAAATGTTAGGGCTGATTGGTTATAAAAGAAAAACACATGTGAAAATGAAAAATTTATTAGTGGTTCCAAATACATACAAACTTACATTATTTTCTAGTCACAGTTTCATTCCAAACACTTTTGATATCGTGACACAAGCTTTCTCAACCCTGTGGATAAAATTCTGCAGTCTGGGATTTCAACCAGTTTTGCACTGAGGTTTCAACTCTTCAGTTTCCTCGATTTGTTGAGACACAAGCCAGTTCTTGAGGTGTAGGAACAGATGGTAGTCACTGGGTGCAAGAACAGGACTATAAGGCAGATGATCAAACATGCTGGAATTTTTGAATTGTTTAGATCATGTGGGCAGCCACGTGTGGTCATACATTATTGTGAAGAAGAACAATTTTGACCTCAGCACCTCACCTCATTGGTTATGAATGCCACAGCGCAGTTTAGAAAGTGTTTCACAATAGACTTGCGATGTGATGGTTGTTCCAGGCTCCATGAAATCGACCAAAAGCATGCCCCTTTGGTCACAGAATGCAATTGCTATGATTTTCCTTTCAGACTGGGTTTGCTTGAATTCTTTTGTGTTTGGGTGAACTGGAATGACCCACTGCATGGTTTGTTGTTTCGACTCAGCATTGACATACAGAATCCACGATTCACCACCAGTGATGATACAGAAAAAAGTTTGTCACCCTCTCTATAAAGCGGTCCAAAAAAGCACATGCAGTTGTCAATCTCTGGAATTTGTGAGCACTAGTCAGTATTTACAGCAACCACTGTGCACTCACTTTTACAATAGCTGAGAGTGTCAGTCACAATTCTGAACAATGTTGTCTTTGAAACTTCTGGAAATTCTATGGAAAGATCACTAATGTAAAGCGACAATTTTCTCTACTTTCACATATACATGCTCAGTGACATCGTCAGTCCAGATGCTAGGCCAGCCACTCCTCTCTTCATCATGAACATTTAAACGGTCATCTCTAAACTCATGAGACATTGCTCACTTTTCCTTCACTCATTGTGAAGCATAGGCCCATGTTTCACACAATTGACAATGAATTTCAGCAGCAGTATGTCCTCTTACATTTAGAAATATAATACTGCTCAGACTTCACAAATCACAGGATTGTTTATTTTCGCACTCATTATAACCCGATGTCACGCAAAGGCAAAGAACAATGGACTGGCAACAATATGGCAGGTTATATGCCCAACAGACCAGTTGAAGCTACTGTACACACGCAAACTAATCAGTGTTATAACTGATCGGCAGTTACTTTGAGAGGGTATAAGGAGCTCTATAATTGGAGTGTAATGGGAATGCGATAATAGAAAAAACTTGCATTATCCTATGTGCCTGTTGGCACAGAAAAAGCTGGTAAGATGTGTAGCCCTTATGAAGTCAACATACCAACATTAGTATTAGTCAGTCAATATGAATAGAAACCTGACGATAGAAACTGAACACTGCTTGAGATGTGCAGTGGACAAACACCTCGTTTTGAGGCTAACAAAGTTTTCAATCATTTCACACATGCACATAACAGTCTTGTGCAGTGTTTTATAGCATGAACATCAGCTCCAACAAGGCTGGTGAAAACAATGGAAGCATGTGTGTGACAGAGAGTAAAATGAGACAGTGAACTGTTATAGCGTTATCTCCCCTCACTCCTCTCTAGACAACTTAAGTGGGGGTAATTCATTCGCTGGGTCTGCACAGCTGAGCAACTAAGAAAGGCTGTCATATTTTTACATCTCAATAATGGTTTTTCCAGTAGCGAGCTAAAATTAATGGACAGTCTGTGTGACACGCAAGTTGTGTGGCCATTCTGCTTACAGTGAGGGAGATGTCCAAATATATATGCGTAATTATTAATATATTCTATTTATTAATAGAATTATGGAGTTCTAGTTGTACAGAATAACTAACTGTTTTCTAGTTACGGAGTTCAACATTATACTAGCAGCTGGATACAGTCACTTTATACTGTGGTCAAAATTACACATACTACACTAGGAAAACAAAAAAGTTACATATCGTGTAACTTAATTTTACAAATATGGTACAAAATCTGCTGTATACTTAATAAACATAATTTTCCCTTCATTTGAATACAAGTATGTTGTGAATACTATATTCAATACTACAACAATGTAAACAGAACTTTATATTTTATTTTCTCAAGTACATAATAGACGTAAAAATATATATTTGTACAGATGTATACAATATGCAAACACTCCGCATATGTTTAAAGGAAGAGAATTCAAATTTGAAGTGCAGATACTTGTATATAATTTTCACATTATACAAAATATAAATATATTTAATATTTATAATGACTTTACCTCAAGATGATTTCTCCTTATTTGGAACATGTTTCGGGAAGCCTTGTGTTCCCATCTTCCCACATATATATATATATATATATATATATATATATATATATATAATATATATATTGCGACAACACAAATTACTAAACTATTGGCGCATAGGATATGATAGTATGTGTATTTCAAATTACAAGTCTATATTGGAGGGTTTAAGATTATTTATTGCACAAACACAAGCTATAGTTTATATGGTATATTTGATATGTACAGAATGTAATGTTTGATATAGAGTCTTTCTTTTAAAATGTTAAATAATGTTCATACGCAAGACATGATACGTTACATAAGAAGACTCCCACGATGATGTTGTTGAAGAGAAGGGCCGGTCTTTGCGGTGTAGTTGGTTCGTCAGGTGTGGCTTACAAATGACAGACGTTTCCCCAGAAACGTTTACAGCTGGGCTGGCGTCCTGTAACAGCTTGGCTGATGTCCTGTAACAGCTGGGCTGGTCCTATAACAGCAGGGCTGATGTCCTATAACAGCTGGGCTGGTGTCCTATAACAGCTGGGCTGGTGTCCTATAACAGCTGGGCTGATGTCCTATAACAGCTGGGCTGATGTCCTATAACAGCTAGGCTGATGTCCTGCAATTCCCACGATGAATCCGACGCTTCGCACACACAACGGTACTACGGATTTTATTACTCGCAAAATTAATATAGAGCTTATGACCAAGTAATATCTCAGGTGACAGTGAGTTTAATCTACTAACGGTATATTGAGCTTATACCACTCCGGCTTCTTCAAGTGTTCACGCGAATACAAGGTCTACCGCGATCGGCAGACCACCCTATGAGGAAATCTTGCACTAGCACGGAAACGTCTTGATGGAACAACTTACTATTGCATAACAATTAATGACACTGTCACTGCGGAAAAACTCGCACAGTGGTACAGTTACACTCACTTAGTACACACGTAGTACTACAATTATTACGTTAATTATACTTATACGCCGGATTTTTCCAACAAATTTTATATTCATAGACAAATATATAATAGCGTAAAATTACCGCTATTTTACGAGCCCTACGTTGCTAAGCGCCAAAATATCTCTATGCGACAACACAAATTACTAAACTATTGGTGCATAGGATATGATAGTATGTGTATTTCAAATTACAAGTCTATATTGGAGGGTTTAAGATTATTTATTGCACAAACACACGCTATAGTTTATATGGTATATTTGATATGTACAGAATGTAATGTTTGATATAGAGTCTTTCTTTTAAAATGTTAAATAATGTTCATACGCAAGACGTGATACGTTACATAAGAAGACTCCCACGATGATGTTGTTGAAGAGAAGGGCCGGTCTTTGCGGTGTAGTTGGTTCGTCAGGTGTGGCTTACAAATGACAGACGTTTCCCCAGAAACGTTTACAGCTGGGCTGGCGTCCTGTAACAGCTTGGCTGATGTCCTGTAACAGCTGGGCTGGTCCTACAACAGCAGGGCTGATGTCCTGCAATTCCCACGATGAATCCGACGCTTCGCACACACAACGGTACTACGGATTTTATTACTCGCAAAATTAATATAGAGCTTATGACCAAGTAATATCTCAGGTGACAGTGAGTTTAATCTACTAACGGTATATTGAGCTTATACCACTCCGGCTTCTTCAAGTGTTCACGCGAATACAAGGTCTACCGCGATCGGCAGACCACCCTATGAGGAAATCTTGCACTAGCACGGAAACGTCTTGATGGAACAACTTACTATTGCGTAACAATTAATGACACTGTCACTGCGGAAAAACTCGCACAGTGGTACAGTTACACTCACTTAGTACACACGTACTACTACAATATTAATACTACCATGTGTAAATAGATAATATCAACTGTTATGCGTCACACGCGTTACTATCCCCGAAAAGTCTTAACAGATCCTTGCAAGCGGTAGAATCTTGTACAAGGATTGTATGTACCGTTCGCGGTAGCAGCAGTGAAGAACTGCCTGTAATTATACGCACAATGCGTTAAAACAATACCGTGTGCAGATGTACTACACACACAGTTCTGAGTCTTCCCGTTTCACTAACGACGAATAGTTTTTACAACACCTTGCAAGCGGCAGAATCTTGTACAAGGAGTGCACGTCCCGTTCGCGGTAGATGGCGTAGAAGAACTCCTGTGTAACGACAGGCTTAAGAAAATTTCCAACCACCACTCAGCATTCTATTGGTGGATGGAAGTCACATGGTTATTATATAGTGACAATGCACTTTTCATGCAGTAGAGTGCATTTACTTTGTAACAGCATGCATAGCGGTAATCAGACTACCCGTATCTCATGCATAACTGCCTACATACTAATATCGTAAACAATAGTTAGAAATGTATAGGGATTGTAGCAATACATATGTCTAAGTTCAGTTCAATGTCAAACACAACGATAAATACTTCACGCACCGCCCGGGAAACGTTTACCACTCACGCACGCGCGCACATTTCCACAAACACAGTACATGAATAACAATAAATAAATAATGCACAGTTTTACTAAACTAAACCCTTATCCTTACTAAATACACTTGATAACAACCAAACTTAACCATCTACCAATATAATATGAATGTCCATTGTCTGTGTAATATATGAACTTGCCCCGCCTATCATGATCCTGTGATTCGTTGCAATATATATATATATATTATATATATATATTATATATATATAATATATATATTGCAACACATCTTTTTATGATTTCTTTCATTATGGATTATAAGTTTTACATGGACCTGGTTAGGGTATACCATGCCAACACTTACCTGCAGTATATGGTACTTTTCTGCTTTGCCGGCTATTAGGTGTGGGATTTGGGCTTATTAGGTATCAGGTAACGAGTTGGGACGATGTGTTTCCAAAAGAATTATTTTAGGAAGCTGAGTTGTATAAATTGTGAATAAATGAAAACTACCTTTTTTAGTCTATCATTCCAATGATTATAATTGTCACCCTCAAGGTGCTTATCTTTAGACAAATCATAATAATAAAAAGAATTTCAAATATTTAACACGATTTACGGCGGGTTCCACCATTTTATATTCTCTCTTGAATATTACTTTACACATATTTTCTCTAGTGATATATTGTTATAATGCTTACGTCTAACAATCACATATTAAAATCATATATCTTAGTACATAATTTATAAGTTCCTGAAAATAAAACATACTATACACAGTATATACACAAAACATATAACATGGAAATATACACACATATATGGGCAGTTTCACACTGTCTGCCTGTAATTATAATTCATTTATAAAAAATCATTTTGTTATATTGAATTTAATTATTTAATAAAATGGAAATACTGAATTGATTTCATTCTATGAAATCCGTAACCCTGTTCTTTATACATGAGAAAATAAAATACTAACTTTTTAAATGAATATAACAAGGGTTATAGTTATCGTTATCTCTATGTTAATTATTCTTTATACAGTGCACAATCTCATGAAAACATTTGCTTAGAGTCTTTCTGCACTCTTATTAACATATTATTATAATAATCACACATTATCTAAATGTTCTGTCTTTTTGAATAAATGTCTCTATATGATATACAGTACAACATTTAAAAGTGTCTTTAGGCTTTAGTCATACCGCCTATATAATTAAATGTTTATCAATTATTTAAAACTGTTCAATTTCGCTTATAGCGGCTTTTCATTTACTTGTTGTGTTTTACAACATTATTATGAACCCTGAACCATATCAGGTCACCTGTTTTGATGATTTCATGTTACACAGATGTACACGGGTCTCAGGCGTCGGCGTTGAGTACAGCTATTCCTCTCGAAACCTCCGTCAGCGTCGCTTAGCGGTGTATGAACAGCTAGGCTAGGCGTCGTTCCTTTATCGTCATGGACACAGCGTCTCTGGCCTCGGGTATAGTCTGATGTCCGTAGTACGTAGTTGTAGTCACTCAGGTGTCTGCCGGTCTCATTGAAGCGTCTTCTGCAGCGTATCGTGCCGTGTGTACGACTCAACGAATACTTTATGACTGCGAGACAGATGCTCGTTTTTGGCTCACTGTTTACAGGGCAAAGCCACGTGTGCAAATGAGTTTCTATCGGCGAATATCTCAACAATCCTTTATTTATTTAGGTAACAAAGTTGTTTGTTAGACGTGTCTTGAACACAGTTATTAGCTATGTATACACGCGATCTTTAATTAGCACCGCGAAAGGTGTGAAATAGTAAAACGCTTATAGTTCACGACACTCTCACTATCTCGTTATGTGTTTGGTGTCTAAATAAAGCTACATTTCCGCACTATTCACTGGTCAACCTAGTTCTTCTTAATCTTTTGTCATTTTTTTATTATTTAAGTTTTAAAACACTTCTGACATGTGCCGACAAAATTATACATATTTATGCAGGTGGACTGTTATCTGTTTTGTTTGCTATATAAAATCCTATCTGTACCCTTCTAAATGTACAATTGTAGCAGATAACGCTTATTATGCGTACTCCAGTTAGAACGATAAACATTGATAACAATGTTTCGTTATAACACTCCCCCACTTGCTTTAAAAAAAATTGTTTTGTGCTTTACAGAACATATTTTTTTTTTTATCTATGTTTAGTACATACACAGTCAGTTATATTACATGTTTATTAGAAAGAATATAAAATCTTTTCTTAAAGTAACAATCACATATGGGTATTATTGGATATAATGACGCAGAGATGACGCATGGTACTTTCCGACGTCCTTTTTCTTCACTGGGTCATATACCATGTAGGTGTGTGGTCCTAGACGACTCCTTAGTTCATATGGGCCACAGAATAATCTGAAGAATTTCTTGGAAGTGTTTAATATACTACTTCCCACAGGATTTGTCTTTATCAATACCTTATCACCAATCTGGAATCTTGTCAATCGGTGAGTTCTATTATACCGGTCTCTCCTTTTACCTGCTTGATGATATAGCTGTCGTTCAGCTCTGTTTATTTTTATTTGAATTGGCAAATCTACATTATAATTTTTCGGTTTATTTATCATGTTGTGCCAGAATCTTTTAGGTATTTTATTCTCACTTAATTCTAACGGTGTGTATCCTGTAGCTTCACTATAATTGTGATTCATTGCATCTTCGAAAAATTGTAGATAGTCAGGCCATTTACTCTGTTGATTGTAGCAATATAACCTCATGTACTTGCCTAACTCTCTATTTATTCTTTCAGCTAGATTAGTTTGTGGATGCCTTATGGATGTAAGTATAGGTTTTATACCTTGTCTTGTCAATGCGTCCTTCCATAATTTATTACCAAACTGCTTACCTTGATCTGTCAACACTTTATCCATTTTTCCATACTTTGGTATATACTTCTGGGTGATGACGTTCAGAACAGATTTCATGGTGGGTCTTCGTACAGCATATAACTTTACTAGCTTGGTAAACACATCTACCGTCACAATTATATGGCGGTACCCACGACTTGATCGCGGGAGTGGTCCAAGGAAATCAAGTGCAACTATATCCCCCTTCTTCTTAGTTCTGATACTCCCCATTTCAACGCAAGTGTTTAAATTCGGATGTTTGGCTGTTTGACAATCATGGCATTTCCTAACAATTATTTTAATTTTTCTGAACATATTATTACAGGTGAAGGCTTCTTTCATAGTTAAATAGCACTTCAATGGAGATGCATGAGCTAGACTACGATGACATGGCATAATTAATTGCTGTAACATGTCATGAGATAGCACAACTTTCCAATCATAATTAATAAGCTTAAATAAAATTCCATCTTTCACACAATAATTTATAGGTAACGGATTATTTTTTATATTCTGTAATCGCTGATCTTTATCTTGCTCTCTAGCGAGATTACGTAGTAATTCTTGTACTTCTCTCTCGGGTTTGTATGTTATGTTGCTAAGTACCCTGACATCTTGTGGTTTAGCTTCATGTGTTTCTATACAGACTCCAGAATGTAGTCATTGATTTTCAGTCTTCGATGTGGACGGTTTATTACGTTCATCAGTGTTTCTCGGTGTCTCTTTCTGTTTTTTCTCAACGGTAATCGCCTGCGTATTTTCTTTCCTATCGGATGTCCATGGTTTCGAAAATCGTTTCGACGAATTCGGCCATCGGTAACCTCCTTTGTAATTACCTCTTTCATTATTTTGCTCCTGCTTCTCATATGTTCGTCCATCTTCATGGCGTCTATCATATGATACATTTTTGTTTTTCGGATATTTTTCCTCGTCTGTACGTCTATCTTCTCTGCCTTTATCTTCTTGGCGATATCTTTGCGAATACCACGTACCTCTATCTTGATTTTGGTTCCGGTTATCTCGCTGAACTCCTCTTGGTGGGTCTCGTTCACGGATTACACCCTCCATCTGTGTTAAAAGTATTAATAGATCTTCAATGGTAGCTATACCCTGAACATGTATAGCTAGTTGGATGTTCCTGCTGAAATGATTAGCAAGCTTAATGACTAATTCTTTTTGTGTTAAAGCGGGACGTAAATGTTTACTCCTCTCTACTAACATAATGACGTATTCATCTTCAGACAGCTTACCTGGATTATATTTACCAAATTCCAGTGTATTTCGTATTCTCATTTGTATGTATTCATTCCAATACCTCCGTTCGAATGCTAGTTTAAATTCTTCATACGTTTTTAAATCGTCATTCACCATCGTGAACCAACTGGCTGCTGCATCTTTTAAGTAACGGCTTACAAAGTCTATTTTATCTTTGTCACTGAGAATAGATCCAATACTATCTATTTCTTTCTCACATTTGATACGAAATTCAATGGGATTTTCCCCTCTGGATCCTCTAAAATAGTTAATGGGTCTCTCTTCTCTAGGTACGGTCGAGTATACTAACGCTTGTGTTGGTAGTCTTCTCACTTCTCGTGTAAGTCGGTCTACTTCACCTTTTAACTTGACTTCCAGCTGATCTACCCTGTTGTCATGGTGTTGGATAGATTTCTTGATGGTGTCGTCTGCTGCGGCTAGACTTTTTGTTTCTTCTTCAATTTTCATGGTCTTCCTGACATTACTCTGCACCAACTCGCTGATGACTTGTATCTTGGTATCTTGTCGATGCGTAATTTTTTCGAGTTTCTGGTCCAGTGTGTCGGCCATAGATTTAAAATTTTGTTGTAGTCTTTTTCGCTGCTCTTCGAAATTTTCATTCATCACCACCGCTTGTTGTTTTAGAGACTCTTTAACTTTACCTTCTAAGGTCTCCATTCGTTCCATAATTTCTACCTTACTTTCAGCATTATACGCGTATAGTTTCTGAATTTCTGACGTGCTTGCTTCCAATCTTCTCATAGTTTCAGCACCACTAGTTTTTATTTCTTCAAACCTTTTTACGTTTTCAGCGTTGCTGGCTTCTAACTTCTTCATTATGTCGGCTAAACTGACCTCTTGTTTATGTGCCATGTTTAATTTTAATTTGGTGAACCGATTTTAAAATATTTATTATTAATTTGTATATTATTAATTATTTGGATTATTATTAAATACTGTATTGGTAGTCATTTATTCATCAACATACAACCATTATCTTGGGCGCCTGTAGTATCAGTTTCTGATAACCACAATATTTATCTAAGCTCCCCTTTGTTTACTCTACTGATAACGCTAACTGTACGTTCTTATCAGCTACATTCAACATATAAATGCACGTTTTATAATAATTACACATCAACTCTAAATATTTGTTCTACGTGAATTTATATTTATTTAATTTCTTACTAATTTTTAGTTTTTTTTTTCGTATTATGTTTTTTTTTTATTTATTTAATCGTGCCCCACGTTGGAAGCGACATTTTCTTTTGCAACACATCTTTTTATGATTTCTTTCATTATGGATTATAAGTTTTACATGGACCTGGTTAGGGTATACCATGCCAACACTTACCTGCAGTATATGGTACTTTTCTGCTTTGCCGGCTATTAGGTGTGGGATTTGGGCTTATTAGGTATCAGGTAACGAGTTGGGACGATGTGTTTCCAAAAGAATTATTTTAGGAAGCTGAGTTGTATAAATTGTGAATAAATGAAAACTACCTTTTTTAGTCTATCATTCCAATGATTATAATTGTCACCCTCAAGGTGCTTATCTTTAGACAAATCATAATAATAAAAAGAATTTCAAATATTTAACACGATTTACGGCGGGTTCCACCATTTTATATTCTCTCTTGAATATTACTTTACACATATTTTCTCTAGTGATATATTGTTATAATGCTTACGTCTAACAATCACATATTAAAATCATATATCTTAGTACATAATTTATAAGTTCCTGAAAATAAAACATACTATACACAGTATATACACAAAACATATAACATGGAAATATACACACATATATGGGCAGTTTCACACTGTCTGCCTGTAATTATAATTCATTTATAAAAAATCATTTTGTTATATTGAATTTAATTATTTAATAAAATGGAAATACTGAATTGATTTCATTCTATGAAATCCGTAACCCTGTTCTTTATACATGAGAAAATAAAATACTAACTTTTTAAATGAATATAACAAGGGTTATAGTTATCGTTATCTCTATGTTAATTATTCTTTATACAGTGCACAATCTCATGAAAACATTTGCTTAGAGTCTTTCTGCACTCTTATTAACATATTATTATAATAATCACACATTATCTAAATGTTCTGTCTTTTTGAATAAATGTCTCTATATGATATACAGTACAACATTTAAAAGTGTCTTTAGGCTTTAGTCATACCGCCTATATAATTAAATGTTTATCAATTATTTAAAACTGTTCAATTTCGCTTATAGCGGCTTTTCATTTACTTGTTGTGTTTTACAACATTATTATGAACCCTGAACCATATCAGGTCACCTGTTTTGATGATTTCATGTTACACAGATGTACACGGGTCTCAGGCGTCGGCGTTGAGTACAGCTATTCCTCTCGAAACCTCCGTCAGCGTCGCTTAGCGGTGTATGAACAGCTAGGCTAGGCGTCGTTCCTTTATCGTCATGGACACAGCGTCTCTGGCCTCGGGTATAGTCTGATGTCCGTAGTACGTAGTTGTAGTCACTCAGGTGTCTGCCGGTCTCATTGAAGCGTCTTCTGCAGCGTATCGTGCCGTGTGTACGACTCAACGAATACTTTATGACTGCGAGACAGATGCTCGTTTTTGGCTCACTGTTTACAGGGCAAAGCCACGTGTGCAAATGAGTTTCTATCGGCGAATATCTCAACAATCCTTTATTTATTTAGGTAACAAAGTTGTTTGTTAGACGTGTCTTGAACACAGTTATTAGCTATGTATACACGCGATCTTTAATTAGCACCGCGAAAGGTGTGAAATAGTAAAACGCTTATAGTTCACGACACTCTCACTATCTCGTTATGTGTTTGGTGTCTAAATAAAGCTACATTTCCGCACTATTCACTGGTCAACCTAGTTCTTCTTAATCTTTTGTCATTTTTTTATTATTTAAGTTTTAAAACACTTCTGACATGTGCCGACAAAATTATACATATTTATGCAGGTGGACTGTTATCTGTTTTGTTTGCTATATAAAATCCTATCTGTACCCTTCTAAATGTACAATTGTAGCAGATAACGCTTATTATGCGTACTCCAGTTAGAACGATAAACATTGATAACAATGTTTCGTTATAATATATATTATATATATATTATATATATATATATATTATATATATATAATATATATATATTATATATATATATTATATATATATATATATTGTAACCACCTTCTCTTCGTGTATGTATGTGTCTTATCTAGTTTATTTTTGGAATTGGAAGTTTTCGTAATGTGTTTTGCGAACGTAAATGGTGTCGTTCGGAAGCGTCTGGTAGTCTGTGTGCCTTACCTGTCCCTTCTCACTCTTTCGTAATTCCGGATAGGCACCAAATTGTTTTTCGTGAAAACAAAAGTTTTTATTTGTATAGTTTGATATTGCACTATTGTAAATTCGAATCGCTCGCCGTCTGGCTTGTTACTGATTCTCATCTGAGTGGGGGAAACGTGTTGCCAACTTGAGATAACGTTGGTTATGTTGACCCACTGCTAGTAAACAAAACATGCATAATATTCTTTACAAGTAAATAATGGACAGTTGTTATCGGTACACACTCTTTTATTAGGCTTTTGACTGGTTATTTTTTGTTAACGCTTCATAAAATTAATAATTTATACAATGATTTTAGCCTCGGCAATATTCGCTCAATCAGCGGATCGCTGGGTTGGCAGTACAATGTTTATATTAGCTGCAAGACAGTGTGGTTATTATTTTACAAAATAAATCTGCCTATAGGGTTCTTTTAAGTACGAAACAGAGGTTTATCTAACAAGATAACAAAATTAGAACATATCATTTAAAGTACGTGATCATTAAAATTAAACAAGGTTTACTATAAATTAAATATTGTGGTGTTGAATTGTGACAGTGTCGTTGGTGTATACATAGGTTATCATTTGGTCATTCAGTGTTTACAAAGTTACTTTTTTATTTTATCAATCCTTGAAAATACCTTCAGTGATGGTGAGAGTTTTATCATTTAGTTATAATTTTGTGAAAGAGAATTTGTCTTTTTTTATAAATCAATAAATTCAGCAATACTCAACGTTAGTAGATAAAAGATGTATTGTCAGTCATCCAAGTGGTGTAATGGGTTGATGTCGGTTTTCCTTCTTCAGTCTTGGGCTTCGGGAATGGTTGGCGTCTTCTTCAGTAATTACGGTCACAGATCTTCTAAATGTAATTAATCTTCAGTACTCCCTTTTTAGTAGTAAATATTATTACCACTGTTCATATTTTGGCTCAAGGATTAATTTGACATCCAATACTACAGTATTTACTTAGGTATTAACATTTTGACAGTTTTGTGGATTTTATTTAATTATACTGTTTTCTCAATTTACATTATTATCATAATATTCCTGCCTTAACATGATAGTCTAATTGTATTTCATAGTTTATGTGGCTTAATCTTACTAATGTCAGTGTTTAATTCTAAAATTTGAAGTCTTTTGTAGTTTGACTGTTGGGAATCTGCCTAGGCTTAGATAGCAATTGACTATTTTTTCTTTAATTACTGAGATTACATTTTATTCTCCCCTTGTATGGGTCCTGATTGTTTTAATACATGATTCTGTTTATTTGCTCAATGTTTATGTCTGTCCTAGTAATTGTGTGTGATTTTATTGGTTTCATATGTTAATTTGTATACTGTCATAACTGCCTTTTAGTGTCATTGTATCAGACTGTATTTATTTTGTTTCTTGTTTATTGCATCATATAACATAGCATCTTATGGTTTTAACAATTCCCATAGATATAATTTTTATTCATTAAAACATAATTCTCTTGAAACATAAATCTTACTCATTAAAACATAATTATTTACCTTTTATTATCCACTCATACTCTTCAGTGGGTAATAATTATTTTATAGTATCATTAAAAGAAAACAAACATATAAACCTTAATTAATTATTTTGATTATTTTAGAAAATCCTTATTACTAAGCTTATCTGACACTGTTTTATTAACTAATGGTACCTAATACCATTTCACTATGTCTTATTAACTCTTATCATGATTATTCATTGTTTTTATCCCTTAATATTACTGACATTTTCTATATGGTGAATTGACACACTGATAGTCTATCTTTCTTACTTTCCTAATAATCTTAATAGTCACTTGTTACATTAATTGACACACATTTAAAACCATGATAATCAGTTATCACTAAAGCTAACTTAATTTTAACACTATTAGTTTATTTAGTTACATTTTGGGTGTCCACTCACATTGGCCTCTCAACTATCACAGTCCTTCCTGCATTTGACCATTATCAGATCTCACTCATTTATAACTTATAACCTAGTTTATGCACTTATAAACTTTGATTATGGTTTTATCCGTGTTTATCACTTTTTAATGGGGTTTATTCTCACTTCGGGGTATTAACACTAACACTTTGCACTCAATCTTGTTTTAGGGTTACTGGTGGGTAAAGATTAGTGTATTGCTTATTCAAAACTCTCTTTCTTACATTTATTTTAAAATGTTCATCCTCCTTACAATTTATAATCTCTCACTCTGTGTGGTTTGACTATACATGATATGTTTGTGTCGTGCTAATGTGATTTGTCCTAGTTTACTTTATTTGTTTGGGTTAGTGTACCCTTCTATATCTCAAGTCCTTAACAATTAATATTTTTAACTTGTCTGTCTTTACATTTATTATTATCATATACAATTTTCATTAGTTAGTCCTTTTCATTGGTTTAACATTAGTTTTGTATTCTTTCTGGGCTCACTTTATTTTGCCATCGTTTACATGTCACTTCCTTGGTGTTGTGGCTGATTATACTTTCACACTTCCATGCTAATTCTTTGTTCATTATTATTCTTATTATTACTACACTATTGTGGTAGTGTGGTGGCTAGTTCTAGTTCACTTAGAGTTGTCATTATTTATATTATTCTTTGTTTATGGGGCTGGTTCTACTCTCTCACTTACCATCTATTGGGCTACTCAGGTTAAATCGCCATGTATTACTGTATTTAACATTTGGTTTGTTTGTTTGTTACTTCTTTATTATTAGAGGTTATTGTTCTGACTACCTGGATATGTGTGATCGTTTTATTATTTTGAGTTACCCATTCCTTTAATCTCTGATTCATCCCTTTTTTATTTTAGTGTTAATGATTAAACAATTTATCTTGTCATGTTTTCTTCATTATTGTTAGGTGAAGATATGTACCATTACAATATATATATATATTGTAGCATGACAGATAATCCACATTATAATGAACGAAATAATGATCATAAATAAATTAAAATTAAAATGAAATCAAAGAAAAATACAATAAAAAACAATTAAGGGTCACAGTAAAGTGCACTCATAGTTTGAAGAAATAAAAATAAATTAAAAACAACTATGCAATATAAATGAGTAATAAAAAATAAAACAAAAAGCCAAGATAAAGTAAGAAAGTACCCAGGTAGGATAGGAGTAAGTAAGGCAATACCCAGAACATCCCTAATAACAGGACTGAATTTGGAAGAAACCACATAGTAGAATAAAATAAAGTAGGGAAATACCCAAAGCAAACCCAGTAATAAGAAAAAACGAAACCCCAAAAGAGAGTATATATAACAAATGAAAGTATAACACCAACAAATAAAAAATAATGTAAAGTAGATATAAACAAAAGTGTCTAAAGGTAGAATTAAAAGTGAACCAGTGGAAATTATTTATATAATGGAAAAAACAAATCTTCATAATCCTCTATAAATAAGATTCTTGATCTTATAAAACAATAAAACTGATTAGAGATAAGAAAAAGGAATAACAGGGAACAAGTGCAAGTTATTCTATTATGTTAAATAGACTTCATGTGTCAATGTTTAAATTCATAAACTAAGTGAATTAGTGAATTTATACAACTTTAAAGTTTTTGTATGTAATACTGAAATAATATTTGCAGAATATTGTTAAGAAAATAAACTAGAAATGTGTCTAAGTGAATGCCACTCTTTATCTAACAACATTTATTAAAATGACAATGATAAAATAAGAGCAGGCAATAAATAAGTGAAGTGACAAAGGGTACATCCCCAAAATAAAATAAAAACAGCCAAGACTGCACAAAATTTAGTTTTAAGAAATCATTTAAATAAGGAAGGGACAGATGTGTTCTGTTTATATTAAGGTCAATGAACTCTATACCTAAATGTTTGAAATAGAGGGTAATGTTTTTTATTATTCTAAAATATTTATGATGTTTAGTAGTATTAATCAAGACTGAAATGTCTGAGTTTGAGTACAACTCTTTTGTTTTAAAATATTTGTTATGTATTGATAGTATTAATTCAATACTAAATGTTAATTTAGTTAAGTATAGGAATTTTAATTAAGACTGTATAAAAAATAAAAGTCAGAAGGGGTATAAGCAAACTGTAATAGTCATAAAACATTATACATGAACAAAACTAAAATCTGGACAAATGGTAAATCTCAACAACCTTATAATTGATAAATAAGTACAGTAAATTAAGTAAAGTGATGAAATTTGTATAATGTAAATCCAACACAATGTATTCTAACAGTACCAATACTTTATAAGGATATTGAAGAAATGTATTAAAGGAATATTAGAAAAAATGCAAGTGTAATAACACTATAACCTAAGGGGAAGATTTAAATTAAATTATAATTTAAAAAAGATAACTAATTCATAAAATTACAAGGAATTAAGGAAAAATAAACATTTTATTTCAATAAGGGATCTTGTTCAATAATAAATAACTTCATAAAGATTGTAAATCATTTAATGTGACAGGAAGTAAAATTTTAGGCCTACATGTAAAAATACTGTAAATAAGGCATTTCGAGATGAAAAACATTGTAAAAGTATCATATTTGGTATTAAATCACGTAGAATTAACTAAAGAAAGAGAATATGTGTTAGGTATTTAATAAAATTAAATAATAGTAAAAATGTATTCATTCATATAATGTAAAAGGCAACCATGTAAGCGGAAATGATAGAGATTTAAAACAATGTCTTTTTAATATTAAATTGGCTAAGACGTTTCGGATGAAGAAGAAAGAAAGACAGTTGATTATTAGATGTTGAGTAGTTCACATCAGAACGAGAGCTCGCGAAATATTCACTTAAAGCGAAGGAAGAAAGATGGCGAACCTCAACCAAGCCTATTCTATGTAAAATCGCGAATTTTGACAAAACCTTAAATAACTACTAAATTCAGTGAATTAAACCAGTATAATTATAAAAGTGAACCAACATTGAACATTAAAAGGTGCGATAACCATTTTAAAACACAAACGATAATTCCGAATACCAAGACAAAATCTGCCATTATCGACCTTATGGATGAAGTGAAATAAAAACATTATTCAACACAAATTACCGAGTCACTGAACACTGATCCAGGACAACTACACTATCACCAGAGGAATTAATCACTATTGCTGGGATGAAGAAATCTTGGAAAAACAACTTTTATTTGCAGAGAATTCTTTGAGGTGTAGCAGCTGTCGACATCTGCGATACGAAGCAGCCATCTTTGCAATCCCATGATCCTCTGCAGTCCATCGCTAGCTTCGCCAACAAGCGATTTGGTTCGAAAACATTACTTTACTAACCATTATATATTAAATAATATCTTTGTATTTTTAGATCATTAAGCTTGTAATTGTAAGTGTTATACTTTCCTGACTTTGCCCTTTCTCTGACTATTCTAACATAACAGTTTAAAGAACCTGAGAATTAATATTAATAATTTGTATAAAAGAATTCGCTCGCCCTGAGAGAGTCGATTCATCAATCTATATAAAATCGATTATTTTATATTTTGTCAATAAAAACCATTGAATGTTATAATTTTGAATTCTATTTATTTCTAAACTTATAAATAGAATAATATAAGATAATATTTGATACATAACTACCAGAACAGCTGAAATTAACAACTTTACAGGAGGACACACTTCGAATAAAGAAAGATCACAAATCGATTGTCCCTGGAGACAATCCATTTAACGCAGAATCATAATTCCAATTAATTACACAAGGTGATATATTTAGACAAAAACAAACATAAAAGAATTAAAATGACACCAAAACTAATTAAAATAATTAATTACAAATTAATAAAAAATAAATAAACCAAAAAAAATAAAATTTTATAAAATAAACAAAATTTTTATAAAATTTTTACAAAATTGACGCTCACAACAGTGGGCATAAAAGGAGAAGAATAAACATGAGCGAAGATACGTTTTATTACAATATATATATATATATATATATATATATATTGTAATGACTATATTTACACGCTCTGTAGATGTGTATTTCGTGTGTTCGCCTCTCACATCGTGGTCGTTACTTTATGTTCACGCTGACGATGTCCGTAGCGATCTCTCGAATTATCAGTACTCGCGAGTGGGAACCTTACCTGTTCTTTCATATGTGTTCGTATATCCCGGGTGGCGCCAAATTGTTTAATCTGAAAACAATTAAAAAGAATAGGACGATTGAGCGTTCGTGCTATGACGGTATGGTGAATTCAAATTACTCCCGCCCTGTGCGAATTTCTTAATCTCGCTGGTAGTTTGCCGAGTTTCCGACATGATCGCTTACCGTCACTTTTCCTCGTCTCTATAATACACAAATCATATAATGCACTTTCCTATGAAATAAAGAACAGTGGTTGCAACTCTGTAATAGTTTATTAAATTGTGATTAGTAGTTATTCAGTATTATACAAAATTATATTTTTGTTATTAAACAAATTTGCTCCAGCGGTAAAAGACAATTATATCTCAAGGTTTGGCGAATGTTTCTGAACGATTTAGTCAGTCAGACATGCCAACTACTGAATATTATTTTTTCTATTTTTCGTTCAATAAATCTGGATTCTTTTGGTTTACAAAAAAATATCAATTTGATTACAATAAAGTACACTACCTTACATTACTGGTACTTATATACTATAAGGAGTAATTACAATTTGTCCCTGAAGTGTTAAAAAGTGTGTTTCAAAAGTTCGTAATTTTTATACAGGTTATTTTTCTAGTTCACATAAGTTTAGTGTTTTATTTTTTAATTAATCTTTGAAAGAAATTAGATCATCAGTTTATAGTGAGAGTTGAAAGTGTTGTGAGAAAAAATTATAGAGAATTTATTCCATCAATTCGGGTAACTCAGCAATACTTATCAAATCAGTTGACTCAAGGTGTAATGTCATTCAGCTGAAATAGGTTGGGTCAGCTTTTGTCATCAATCTTCCATCATTTTGGGATTTAATTATGCCTGGCTTCTTTTTCGTATAAGTTGATCGAAATTTATTAATTTAGAATTTATTAATCTGGTCTGTGGCCTCGATTGAATTGATTAGTTCCTCATCATCTTCTTACTTGTTCATGTTATTAAATTTGGATTACTTTTTATTGTTTTAAATTAAAAATTGAGTCATTTACGGCTTGGCGTCTATTCATCTCGAGCTTCAATAATGGACTAACAGTTTCTAACGGAATATTCATAAATAACGCTTGGTTGTTATGGTAACGGTTTGATTCTCATTGGCTATTCATGACTTAAGCTCATTGTTAGAATATTTGAATTTTTATTCAAAATGACTAAATATCTTCTGATTGCTATTATTCCTCTGTCTTCTTATCAATGTATGAGATATTATCACCACTGTTCGTATTTTCTTTCAAAGATCATTTTGACATCCCACAAAGCTGGGTTTGCTTATGTATTAATGTTTTGACAATTATGTTGATATTATCTAATTACATTTCTTTCTTATTTTATGTCCTTAATTTAACTTTTACATCTTAATATGATCCACTAATTATCATTGACTAGTTACTAGCCTTGGATTTGCTAATATCATAGTTAATTTCTTACAATTTGTAGTTTTTGGTTTTATACAGTTAGGCATTTCATAGGCCTAGGTAGTAATTGGCTATATTTTCTTATTTTATACAAATTAAATATTATTTTCCCCTTATACATGTTTTGTTTTGTGTTACAAATGCTTTGTTTACTTTTTGAATTGATTTGGGTCTGTTTTATAACAATTGTATGTTTTCATTATTTTACAAAATCATGGTTTGTCTATTATTTTCTAACTGCTTTTCCCGTATTATTAGGTTTGTATGAATTTATTTTTTTCTTATCTATAATGCCATTGTTTATTATTTGTCTATTATTTACTATTCTCTATAAAATATAACACAACATATAGACTTATGGTCTGTATAACTCTTTCAGCCATATTCCTACTCATAAACTTAATCAAACAAATCTTTTAACAGTTATTATGCTACTCTTGTTTACATTTTGTTTATTCTTATTTATTTTATGGTGACAAACATCATCACACCATTTACTTTATCTAATTAACTATCCCTTTGAACATAGGATGTTTATTGATTTTGCATTTATATTCTTTACCACATTTTTTCTTTTCTAAACTTTCCTATCTAACCATGGTAACACTAATATTTTGACTCTCCGTGGGATTTTTCCCTGAATACCCTTGTATTCCTAATCTTTTTTTTTTTTTGCGGGGGAGGAAAAATGCATTATGTACCATCAGGAGACACCCGACTGGTCTCCCAGTGTGTGGGACTCGCACCCACTAAAAAACCTCCACTTTACAGGCAGGGAACCCCCCCTGGAACAACTATTCGTATGGCTTCAGGGTGGCACCTCGTATTGCACCTACTAGGCTTCTACAGCTTTATCTATATGATCGACCTGTGAGACGGTCCAGTTCAGGCTTCTTTTGCCGCAGGACCATCCTCACGAAGGTCACAACAATGTCCCAATTCTCTTTGCTGTTGAGCATGACGCCTATGATGTTATCAGGCGTCATGGGGCCAATCTCAGATTCGAGTCCTCGCCTCTCCAGCACCCACCGTTGACACTCGAAAAAAGTATGATAAGCGTCATCAGAGTCTGAGTCGCCATACACGCACGACGGATCCTCCATCTTACCCATCCTTCGCAGGTATGCACAGAAATAACTATGCCCTGTCAGGAATTGAGTAAGGTAATAATCTACCTCGCTGTGCGTTCTGTCCACCCATTCAGGGAGGTTCCCAATCAGCCTCGCCGTCCACCTAGCTCGACTCTCCTGCTCCCATCGTAGTTGCCAGCTCCGCATGGAGTGTGCCCTGGCCACTGCTCTTGCTTCTACAAACCCCAAGTCTTCCTTGGTTGTGTAGACCCTCCTTCTCTCCTCAGCCATCAGATCTATTGGCATTACTCCAGCGACAACCAACACTGCTGGTTCCGACACCATTCTGTAGGAGCTTGCAATCCGAAGTGCTCCTCTTCGTTGTATCGCGGCCATCTGCTTGCGGTATTTTTCTTGCTTCAGTGCGTCGGCCCAGACCTCGCATCCGTAGAGGAGAATCGAGTTGGTCACCGACATCAGCAGTCGCCATCTTCCTGCAGCTGGGCCTCCGACATTTGCCATTAGTCTGCTTAGCACAGCAACGACCTTAGCGGCTTTTTCCGAGGAACATCGAATTTGCTCCCAGTAGGAAAGCTTAGTATCCAGGTGCACCCCTAGATACTTCACCGCTGGCTTTGATATTATCGCCTTTTCCCCCACCACGAACTGTGTGATTATGGGTATACGTCGTCGAGTGAGCAGCACAATCTCTGTCTTCTCCGTCGCGAGGCTCAGATCGTGTTCGTCCATCCAGATGCGGACCCTGCGCATGACCTGGTTCAGCATGCGCTGTGCCTCCTCTGCGTCTCTCGCGGTGATCACGGCAGCCACATCATCAGCATATGCTACCAGAAAGGTATCATCTGGCATCTCCATCCGGAGGATTCCATCATAGAAGGCATTCCACAGGTCGGGGCCCAAGATAGAGCCTTGAGCTACGCCTCCTGTTATCTTTCTGCTGCGTGGCCCATCTGCTGTGTCGTACCGGAGCTCCCTGTGCCTCAATTAACTTCGTATTATCTGGAGCAGGTGTCCGGCGCTTGAAAGACGTCCTCCAGAGCAGCTAGCAAGTCTGTCCACCTGGCCGAATTAAAGGCGTTGCGTAAGTCCAGTGTAGCGAGTAGCACCATCCTTCTGGAGAAGTGATTACCCCGCTGGGCCACCTGGACGGCACTCAAGATCTCCTGTATGGCTCCAATGGTGGATCTGGCCGTTGTGAACCCATACTGCCTCGCTGACAGATCTCCCGCATCCCGAATTGCCGCTACTAGGCGAGGCCTGAGTAGACGTTCCAGTAGTTTCCCCGCCGTGTCCAGCATACAAAGAGGTCTGTATGCCGATGGGGAATTCGGGCCGCCCTTCCCTTTGCCGACTAAGACTAGTCTCTGGGTCTTCCACCTCTTCGGGAAGACTCCGTCTTTGAGGCAACGGTTGTACATATTGAGTAGCACCTGGGGGCAGGATCTAGTGACCACCCTCAGCACTTCCGCAGGTATACCATCCGGCCCTGGTGCCTTCTTGTTGCGCAGGGAGCTAGCAGCTAGTGATAGCTCGTCCTCGCTGAAAATGGGGACGTCTTCCAATGGGCCTGGATACTCCTCACGATCCCTCAGTGGGTGACGAGGAAATAGACCGTCCACGATGAAGCGCATCCGATTTTCGTCCATCCTTGGGCTACGAGGCCGGGCTCCAAGCCTGCTCATTACAAGCCTGTACCCCAGACCCCAGGGATCAGAATCTAGATCATTCCTGAGGGTCTCCCACTTGAGCCGCTTGCTTCTGTTGATGGCCTCCTTCAGTCTTTTCCTGGTGAGCCGATATTCGTCTTGCGCTTCGGCTGCTGCAATCGCGTTTCTCCGTCTGTTTCTAGTCGCCATGCGACGCGAGCACAAGCAACGTCTCCTGAGGTCAGCAATCTCGTCTGTCCACCAGTACGCCACTGTCTTCCCCCCGCGGCGTCTCGCTCTCCTGGGCAAGTATTCCTAATCTACAATTACTCTTAATCCTAATAATAACAAAATTCTTATTTACTAGCACTTTTCACCATTTAACCTTTAGTGTTTATCACTGATTTTTAGGTGTCTATACCTATCAATAGGGTTTCTATTTATTTTGGGGGTTTACACTGTCACTTTGCACTTTTTTATATTATTTAAGTGTTACTAGTGGGTATTCCCCAACATTAAATTCTTGTTCTCACTTACTCATGTTCACTATCTAATTATCTCTCACTTTACAATGGGGATTCATAGTGGTCATGCCGGTATACCTCTTGACTACGACTTCGGCCTACATTGGTTCTGGTATCCCGTCCGTAGTTGCTGTTACTGTACCGGTGTCCGTATGCGTTTCGGTCGGTACTTCGTCGTCCTTGATAATATGACCTGCCTCTCCCATCATCTTCGGCCCTCACATAGTGTACTTGGCGATAGTTACAATCCTGGTTATTTCGATTTCTATTGTCATTATTATTATTGAAATTTGGCCGGTTGTAGTTTGGGTTATTCGGCCTATAGGGTTGATGCTGTGGATTATTTGGCCAGTTGTATTGATTATTTTGGTTGTTTGGCCGATTGTTACTATTATAATTGTTGTTTGTTTGATTGGCCGGATGGTCATTATTTTGTTTATTATACAACTCATTGGTGTGGTTGTTATTGTTATTACTGTTGTTAATTTTGAGCAGTAATTGTAGTTATTAAAGTGGTTACTGTTCTGGAAGTTTTTGTTGTCACCTGTGTCGTCCCGTTGTCGACTTCTGCGATAGTATCGCTCCCTTTCATACTCTTCTGCTGGGCTATTGTCTTGATCTGACTGCCGAGTTGCGCTCTGGAGACACCCTCTTCATAATGAAAGGCAAGTTTTGTGACCAAACTCTCTTCAGGAATTTTCGGCTTCAGGTTCCTCGCTAGACAGACCTTCCCCAAAAAATAGGCGGTGAAAGTCGTCCCTCTGCTGGCATCATACCTGCCGAAACATGTTATCTCGGACAATGTTCTGGGTTGCCTCCGACCAGTATTTTCCCTTAAACACATCTTTGAATTCCTCGTAACTTGTGAGGTCGTGTCTTGTTGCCGTCCACCAGTTGTCATTTATATCCCGGAAGTATTCATTGAGATATCCTCGGATGATTGTCCATCGATTCTCCCGAGTCTTTGCCAGCTGCTCATCAACTCTCTCAAGGAATTCCAACGGGTTCCGCTTGTACTGTTTAAAATTGATGACCTCCCGGTTGTCCATGTGTTGGAATTGCGAAATCATGGGTGGTCTGCTATTAATAATTTCTAACTCCTCTCTGATTTTGGCGATTTCCTGTTTCTGGATCTCTTCAATTTTATCCTGATTGTGCTGACCTTGCCCGCAAACTTCGCTTACGGCGGTGTCGATCTCCCGACATCTCTTTCCGAAGTCTGTCCGCACCTGGGTTATGTTTTCTTCGGTTGCGGTTCGTATGGACTCCATTTGAATCTGACTGTCTTCTTCAAGGTTAGTCATTTGGTTGCCGAAGTCTTCCTTCGTTTGTTGTAATTCCTGACTTGTGTTTTCCCATTTTCCGTTTATTTTGGAAATCTCTTGTCGGATCCCCGTCATCTCCTCCTCAATCTTCTTATTTATCTGTTCGTTATTATTTTCGATAGTTTTGCTTAATTCTTCCTTCAACTCCTCCAAGTTTTTCTGGTTGACTTGCTTCAGTTCGTCTTTTTTTTATTGTTGCCATCTATTTTCTTATTATTTTCGGCCATTTGTTGGCTTATTTTTCAGTTATCTCCTTTTAATGACTCTATATTTTTATTGGTTTCCTCCCTGTTCTTGTCCAATTTTTCGTTCATTTGTTTACTATCGTCCTTAATTTGTTTCAGACTCGCATCGTTTCTGTCGAATTTTTCGTTCATTTGTTTCAGACTCTTATCGTTTCTGTCCATCTTTCCTAGCATCTGTTCCAACATTTTTTGCACATTTGGTTCTCCTCTATTTTCTGCCGTATCGCCCGTCTCCACTTCTTCAACCAATGTTGACTCCTTCTCTTCCACTCTAATTTCTTTTTCAGCCTCCTTCATCCGTCTCAGTGATGACGCCCTCTTATGCATCTTGTTCTCCTTTTTTCGTAACCGCCGCTAGATCTTATTCTTCTTGTAAATCTAGCCTCACTAGTTGGTGCGCCACTTTGTAAAGATGAATCTCCGTTGTCTTTGTTAAATGTGTATATCGTGCGTTCGCCTCACACATGTGGTCGTTACTTAATGTTTACGCTGACGGTGTCCACAGCGATCTTTCGAATTACCGGTACACACGAGTGGAATCCTTACCTGTTCTTCTATAAGTGTTTGTATTTCCCGGGTGGCGCCAAATTGTTTTAACTGAAAACAATTAAAATGGAAAATAGGACGATTGAGTGTTCGTGGCTATGACAGTATTGTGAATTCAATTATTCCTACCGCGTGCGAATTGATCATGTAGTTCGCAGAGTTTCCAATGTCTAGCGTTTACCGCCACTGTCGCTCGTCCCTAGTATACACAAATCATATAACACAATTTCCTATGGAATAAAGAACAGTGGTTATGACTCTGTACTGGTTTATTAAATTGTGATTAATAATTATTTAGTATTATACAATAATTATATTTTGTTATTAAACAAATTTGCTCCGACAGTGAGACAATTATTCTCAAGGCTTGGCAAAATCGATTTTGAACGATTTTAGTTAGTCAGACATGGCGTCTACAGAAATGTTTATCTTTTACAATTTTCGTTCAATAAATCTGGATTCTTTTTGCTTACGAAAAAAAAGGATCAGTTATGATTATAATAAAGTACACTACCTTACATTACTGGTACTTATATACTATAAGGAGTAATTACAATTTGTTCTTGAAGTGTTATAAAGTGTTTTCAAAAGTTCGTAATTTTTGTACAGGTTATTTTTCTCGTTCACATAAGTTTAGTGTTTTGTTTTTCAATTAATCTTTGAAAGAAATAAGATCATCAGTTTATAGTGAGAGTTCAAAGTGTAGTGAGAAAAATTAAAGAGAATTTTTAATTTGAATTCGGGTAATTCAGCAATACTTATCAATCAGTTGACTTAAGGTGTAGTGTCATTCTGTTGAATTAGGTTGGGTCATCGTTTTGGTCTTCAATCTTCAATCATCTTGGGATTCAATCATGCCTTGCATCTTTTTCGTATTAGTTGATCGAATTTAATTAATTTGGAATTAATTAATCTGGTCTGTTGCCTAGATTGAATGTATTAGTTCCTCATCAGGTAGTTTGGTTCTTCATTTTAATAAATTTGGTTACTTTTCTTTTAAATTAAAAATTGGGCCATTTACGGCTTGGCGTCTATTCCTCTTGAGCATCACTTTGGAATTAACAGTTTCTAACGTAATATTCATAAATAATGTTCAGTTGTCATGGTAACTGATTGATTCTGATTGGCTATTCATGACTTAAGCCCATTGTTAGAATATTTGAATTTTTATTCAACACGATTAAATATCTTCTGATTGCTATTATTCTTTGGTCTTCTTATTTAAGTATGAGATCTTATCACAACTGTTCGTATTTTCTTTCAAAGATCATTTTGACATCCCACAAAGCTGGGTTTGCTTATGTATTATGTTTTGACAGTTATGTTGATATTATTTAATTACATTTCTTTCTTATTTTATGTCCTTAATTTAACATTTATCTCTTAAAATGATTCACTAATTATCATTGACTAGTTACTTGCCTTGGATTTGCTAATATCATAGTTAATTTCTTACAATTTGTTGTTATTGGTTTTTTACAGTTAGGCATTTCATAGGCCTAGGTAGTAATTGGCTATATTTTCTTATTTTATACAAATTACATATTATTTTACCCTTATACATGTTTTGTTTTGTATTACAAATGATTTGTTTATTTGTTGAATCGTTTTGGGGTCTGTTTTATAATAATTGTATGTGTTCATTATTTTACATATGGTTTGTCTATTATTTTCTAACTGCTTTTCTAGTATTATTATGTTTGCATGAATTTATCTATTTTCTTATCTATCTTGCCATGGTTTATAATTGGTTTATTATTTACTATTGTCTATCAAATATAATATAACATTTAGGCTTATGGTCTGTATAACTCTTTCAGCTATATTACTATTCATAAACTTAATCAAACAATTCTTTAACAGTTATTGTGCTACTCTTGTTTACAATTTGTTACTTCTTATTTATTTTTTGGTGATAAACATCATCACGTCATTTACTTTAGTTAATTAACTATCCCTTAGAACATAGGATATTTATTGTTTTTGCATTTCTATTCTTTACTATATTTTTCTATTCTAATCTTTACTAGCTAACCATGGTAACACTAACATTTTGACTCTTCCTGGGATTTTTTCCCTGAATATCCTTGTATTCCTCATCTACAATTAATCTTAATCCTAATAATAACAATATCCTTATTTACTAACACTGTTCACCATTAACCTTTAGTGTTTATCACTGGTTTTTTGGGCGTCTATCCCTATCAAACCTATAGGGTTTCTATTTATTTTGTGGGGTTTACACTTACACTTTGCACTTTTTATATTATTTAAGTGTTACTAGTGGGTATTCCCTAACATTAAATTCTTGTTCTCACTTACTCATTGTAACATGTCTAAATTGGGTAATTTTATTTATTTCATTTTTGCAGGATTTTATAAAAAATTATTGTGAAAGTTTTATTTTACGACAAACGTCGATTCCATTATAACAGACCACGTGACAAGAAACAGTGTTGAAACAAAGGCAAAACGCAGTTTCTGTTGGGTAACTAGGCAAGGAATTTGCACCACCCTAAAATTTCTCAGAACTTTGCATAAGTGTGACCACACACTCACGCGCAGCACAAGTACGCGCTCGGAATGACGCCTTCATCCTAAAACCAAGATGTCTGGGGAACGATTTTATTCATCATCTCCTTAGCGATCCACAGGAAATGCCGCTAAGGACTGCCCACTTTTAGTGACGTCACCAGTGCTTAACAAAGATCGTCCACGGTTACCACACAAAAAACACACTATGTTTCATGTATAAAGTTGGTAAGCCACAGCAAAACAGCTAGGAACGGCGACGAAAATCTGTTGGCAGTGAATACGAAGTTCCTCCCGTTAAGCAAAGAACGCTGCCCAGTTACTCTATACGTGTCGGCCGGCATGGAGCCAAGTCGGCTCTCTACGAAATTTTTTTTATTTTCCAGTAATAGAGTGATAGAACCACAAAGATCTGTCTGACCGCGGTTAGGTGAAAGTGCGGAACGTATCCTGAGACATTTTTTTTGGACACTAAAAGAAGTATGACCGAACAATGAGTGTGCGTGAAGACCGCGTGGCCGGCGTGGGGGGAATTTCATTATTATGAAAAAAAAATGTTAAGGGGTAAATAAATTTTGTGTGTGTTTGGGTGCGTGAAAAATTGCAGGCTGGGCAGTCTATATGTGTGTGTGAGTAAGTAAAATAAGGTAAGCAGTAGTATAAGTTAGATTAAGAACGCTGATTATGTAACCAAGCAATAGGTTTTTCACAAAATTATGTCAGATGCGGGAAAGTGTATAAAGAAATTGTAAATGATTCAAAATTAAAGTAAAAGGTAATTCTCTTCATAAAAAAATGAGTCAAGGTACTTATTTCAGTAACCTGTAAATCACGCTAACATTTTACGTTCGTACGAGAATCCTGGCCCCAGATAGAAGTTCTACAGGTAGGTCAAAGTAATTTAGGTGTTTTTATAAATTTAATGAGTGTAAGAGTATCTCATCATGTTCACTATCTAATTATCTCTCACTTTACAATGGTTAGTTATACTGTTAACAAGTTCATATCATGATAGAGTGATTTATAATATTTACTCTCTATTTATTTGGTTAGTGTACTTTTAGTTTGTCATTACTTTATTGGATTTTAATACTTATCATTTACTTTGATTAATTAGTTGGTACTAATAATTATCATTTATTGATTTCTTTTTCATTGCTTTATTTGAGTGTAACATTTCTCCTTTTCACTTCTATATTATTCGTTTGTGTCTTTTCATTTCTTCTCATTTTATTTCATTCATATATTGTTTGTTTCCTTTTCATTCACCTTCTCATTTGATTTCACTTATTTCGTTTATATGTCCTATCACTGGTATTGGGGCTTGTTCTACCTACTCACTTACCATCTATTGGGTTATTATGGTTAAATCGCATTGTACTATCGTTTTTTCAAGTTTTGTTTCGTTGCTTGCTACATTTCTCTTATCAGAGGTTACTTTTATTACTACCTTTATTTTTTGATCGCATTATTATATTAATTACCCATTTCTTTATCTCTGACTCATCCCTTTTTATTCATAGTGTTAATCATTTAGTATTTTATTTTTATCATGTTGCTTCATAAATGTATGTTGAAGATATGTACCCTTACAATATATATATATTGTAACGTGTAAACTCTTATTGTCACTGTAAAAGTGTGTTTTATGTGTGTTAGCCCCCACACGTCGTAGTCGTTACTTTGTATTTGTCTAACAGTCATACTTTTTCTTATTTCTCACGCTGACGATGTCTGTCGCGAACGCACGAATTACTAGTACCGATATCTTCACGAGTGTAATCCTTACCTGTCCTTCAATGATTATATTTATTTCCCGATAGGCGCCAAATTGTTTATGAAAACAATTAAAAAAGTTAAACTGAGCGTCGTAGTGGATTATATAGTACTAGATTCTATATGGTGATGACCAATTCAAATTACCCTCGCACACTGGCGGGCATCCGAATCTCGCTTGTAGTTCATCGTGCTGCCAACGTCTAAATCTGGCTGACAATTTTGCTCATCGCTAAAGTACACAAACTTTATAATACAATTTATAATGAAATAAAGGACGGTTATTACTAATCAGTACTAGTTTATTAACGTCAAAATAGTTAATAGTTAATCAGTTAGATACAAAACTATAATGTTATAAAATAATGTTGCTCCAGCAATAAATAGAAAATATCTCAAGGTTGGCTAAGTTGATTGAAGAGTTTCTAAATCGACATGGCTGCCGTCAAAGTTTATTTTCTACAGTTCATTCAATCAATGAATCCTTTTGATTACAAAAAAATAGAAATAAGATGTTAATAAAGTACATTACCTTACATCAATGGTACTTATATACTATTAAAGTTTAAATACAATTTGTTTTTTGAGTGTTAAAAAGTGTTTGTTAAAATTTCGTACTTCGTACACAGGTTAAAATTATGTTTACATACAAGTTTAATATTTATTATCAATTAATCCTTGAAAGAAATTTAGTTACCAAGTTCGGAGTGAGAGTTTTTGATGTTGTGAGAAAAGTTAATTAATTTAGTTCGTAAATTCGGGTAGTTCAGATATACTTAACAAAATCTTGTTGATTTCTGGTGATGAGTCACTTTGTTATTAGTTAGGTTGGGTTGATACGATAATTAATCTTCCATCATTTGTACTTTTAATTTCATCTGGCTTCTTTTTCAATTAATTTGGATTTTTTAATTAGTTTTGAATATTAAAATCTGGTTTATTATCTCTCTTGGGTTAAATAGTTCTTTATTAGACTTCTTGCATCCACATCTCGTTAAATTTTTCAGTATTTATTACTATTTTAATTGATAATTAAGTCGAATATGGTTTGGCTTCTGTATCTCTTGATCGTCAATAATGGACTAATGTTTTATAACGGAATTAAATATAATAACGTTCCGTTGTTATGGCTACTGCCTATACTCTCATTGGTCGAATACATTTATGTCTATTGTTATAATATTTGAATTTTAATTCAAAATTAATAAATATTTTCTGATCGCTATTATTCTTTTGTCTTCTTGTCAATGTATTAGATATTAACATCACTGTTCCTATTTTCTTTCAAAGATCATTTTGACATCCCACAAAGCTGGGTTTGTTCATGTATTAAAGTTTTGACAAAATGCTAATATTATATTATTACATTTCTTTCTGATTTTATGTTTTTAATATAATTCTGACATCTTAATATGGTTCACTAATTGTAATTAATGAGTTACTTGCCCTGAATTTTCTAATACAGTAGTTAATTTCTTACAACTTGTTTATTTTAAATTTATACAGTTAGGCATTCTATAGGCCTAAGTAGTAATTGGCTATATCTTCTTATTTTACACAAATTAAAGAGTATTTTTCATTTACACATGTTTTGCTTGGTGTCACTTATGACTTATTTACCTTTTGAATTAGTTTGGGCTGTTTTACAATAATTGAATGTTCTTATTAATTTACAAAATCATTGCTTGTCTGTCATTCTCTTATTTTCTTTTTCTGTCTTTACTTTAATGATTAATTATTATGTTTGTAGAAATATTTCCTTACTCATATCTATTGCCATTTCTTATAACTTGTTTATCACTTAATATTACTATAGAACATAACACAAAAATTAGGTTTATGGTCTGTTTACTTTTCAGCCATATTCCTTCTTACAAACTCAACTCTTTTAATTGAACAAATAACAATTTTGGTGAATAACATTATGACACCATTTATTCTATCTTGATAATAATCCCTTGAATATTTTTATTAATATAGGATGTCTTATTTTCATTGCACTCATAGTACTAGTTTATTATTAATTAACACTATTATATTAATGGTCTATCCATCTTTTACAATCTGTTTTATTATCTTTGTATCCTTTTTCTCATTATTGTGAATTGTTTATTCTCTCACTTCTAACACTTACACTGTTTATCACTTTCACTTCCTACCTATCTCTCATCACTCTTGGGTTTTTATTATTTTATACACAATTTATAGTTAGTCTGTTAACATTTTATGTTTTGGTTTTCTTATCATCATAAGGTTATTAACAACATACATTATTCTGGTTAGTGTAATTTAACTAGGATTATTTTATTTAATGCTTGTTACTAGATATTTATTATTTGTTTGTGCTTTTTTTTCATTGGTTTAGTTTATACCTTCTCATTTTATTTTCTTTATTGGGTCAATCACTTGGGTTGGGTCATGGTCATTTGTCTCGTCATAGTCATTTTATTTTACTTAGTTTAATATAGTTAATTCATTATAGTTCTTCTCTGGTATTGGGGCTGCTTTTGGTATTGTAACATTATATATATATATATATATATTGTAACGTGATTTAAGAGGGACGTCCTCGTCTTATTTTAAGCCTCACGTTGGAGTCGTCAATCTGTAACGTATTTTTTTCTGTTTTTGTGTGCGTACCTGTACAATGTACACCTTCAATTTTGTATGTGTAATAATGATGAGTGCGTTCGTCTCGCACCGGGGTCGTTACATTAATGTTCGTGGCTAACGATGTCCGTAGCGTTGCGGTAATCACCTGTATAACACGGCAGTAACCTTACCTGTTGTTTATAGGGGTGTGTTAATCCCGGGTGGCGCCAAGTCGTTATTTAAAACAACTAAAATTATTGTGTGATGAGTTATCAGCGGTGACGGCCGGGGCATTCAAATAATTCCCGCTCGCACTGCCGTCTGAATTGTCGATGCTGCTACGCAAATGACAACTTGTTCGCTTCTCATCAAATCTATTCTTAAGTAAACACTAGTAATATATAAAGCACTCCCTATGAAATAATAACGACGGTTACTCCCTGTAATAGTTATTTTTAATAGGTGATAATTAAAATATTCAAACTGACAATAATATAATGATAAATTTGCACTGACTGATTACATTAAACTCTTGTCCTCTGGGCTTGACGAATCGATCAAGGAAACAATTAGCTTTTGTATGGCTGTGTACATTGAAGTATTACAATTATTTTTGTTTCCAAAATCGTGGATTCTTGTGACTATGAGCTAAAGAATTCCTATGGTTACAATAAAAATATATTACCTTATTCTACGTGTACATAAATAATAATGTGTGATGTTACAATCTGTTCTGTGGTGTGGTTAAATGTGTTTTGTAAGTTCGTGTTTACCTAATAGGCTATATTTAACGTTAACAAGTTTTTAGCAAGTTTTATTTTACTTAAATAATCTGTGAAAGAGAAATATTTGTTTATAGTGAGATTAATTTACCTTTAGTAAAATTTAGAGTGATTAGGGTTTTGGAGAATAAGTAATTTAATTGTACTTAACACCTCAGCATGACTCGGTGTCTTCGTTCATTTGATCAGGTAGGATTTGGCTGCAATAAGTTCTGTTTTCATTGATTTTGGGGCTTCAATGGGTTGGTCGTCTTTTACATAATGTATCTGGATGTTCTTTTCGGGTAATATTCCGTTTAATTGCCTTGGATCTCGAGTTGGCTGCTACAAATGGTCGTCTGCTTCTTCTGCTATCATGGTTAGGAACTTTAATTATTTTTTTTACATTATTTTAACAGAAAATCGTTCTTCCCAACATTGGCTTCTGTATTCTCTTAATGACGCTTCGCTTCTTTCTAACGGTATTCAACGGTAATCCTCTTCAACTGCCGTTTCCATGGCAACTGCATGCTTTTGATTGGTTGATTTTGAGGTGATGTATTGTTATCAAAATTCGAATTCTTCGTATATCTTCTGATTGCTGTTATTCCTCTATCTTCCTTCCTGGTTATTAAATATTGTCACTATAGTATTTATTTCCTTTCATAGATTATTTTGATACCCCACAAGTTTGGGTAATTTTAGATTTTATGTTTTTACAATTATGTTAATGCTTGTTAATTACATTTCTTTTTGTATACAAATGCTTATTATAATATTTTGTTTTACAAATGATTTACAATTTATTCTTGGTGAATTCTTCACCTCAGATTTGCTAATTTCTTTGTTAATTTGTTATAATTTTTAGTTGTTTGGTTCTGACAGTTATGCACCTTCATAGGCCTGAGTAGCCATTATGTTATTTGACTTATTTCATTTAAATCACATTTCGTTTCAGCCTAATGGGCTTTACTTTGTTATTTTTATTGGTTGTGTTGTATTTTGAGTCTGTTGGTGTTTTGATTACATGTCAATATTGCTTTCTCTATCTTAATATTTAAAACATAACAATTAGGCTTATGGACTGCAAGTTTCTTTCAGCCATATCCTATTCATAACATTAAAACGAACAATTCTTTATAAGTTATTAGAGTTATTATTTTGAATGAGAAATATCATCACTTCCCTCCAACTTATTATTCGCTAATTTTTTGTTTACAATACATATTATTTTTATTGTGATAAACAACATCACTTTTATGAAATTTATAACTATCCCTTATAACATGGGTGTCTTTGATTTGTCTCTAATTTCTTAATTTTTAAACAATCTTTACATTCTCTCCATGTCAACACCTTCCATTTATTCTTTCCTGGAATCCTCCCTTTTAATTACTATCGGTTATAATTAAACTTAAATCTCTTAAACATCTTTTCTTAAATAATAATGTCGTCATCACTTTCCAGCGTTCAGCATATCTTATTCTATAATTCATACTTAATACTATTTTTCACCATATAGTTATTCACTGTTATTTTTCCACTTTTAAACCTTTAGTGTTTTTTACAGATTTGTTAAGTGTCTATTTTCTTTATTATTCACTATTTCTTATAATAGTTATATTCTATATCTTACACTATTCCCATTTATACCTCACCTTCACTTTTAAATTATCTATAGTTAATTATAATTTAACTAGCGTACCTTACTTATCACTTCACTTTGGGGTTTTTACACATACACTATTGCACTGTATCACTGTTTATACTATGTGTTTTTTTTTTAGTGGGTAATCCCTATACTTATTTCTCTTTCATTACAATATATCCTTAATACTATTAACAATTTTATGTTCTTACAATACTATTTTTACATCTAATTCTCAATTGGGGTTTAGTTTATTTTTTTATCATTTTAATCTTTAACCTTGTTTAATAGGGTTTCTTCCCTAAATCATTGTTGTCCATTAATGGGTAATAACAGTTACTTTTTCCTTTCTCATAGGGTAATTATTGGTTTTGGTTCCAATATTATTCTTGAGTGCATTATTGCTCCTTCTCCTCTGCTTTATTACTTGTTTGTGTATCATTATTGGTTTTCATTTCTATCTATTTCCCTCCTTCTTCATTTTCATTATTTGGTTATTACTTTGGTTTTTCCATCCTCTCCTTTGGGTACATTTCGACGTGTTACATTGGGTCGTTTAATTCCATGAACTTGTTTCATTTTTGTTTGGGTTTTGGATTTTTTTCTCTCTTCCTTGTTTATTCTTCGTGGATCCCTTCTTCATTTGTTTCCTTTTGTTGGGTCAATCACTTTCTTCTCTTCTTTGGTTGCATTCTCGTTTGTTTTTTGTGTGGTTCCCTTCTTCTTTTGTTTCCTTTTGTTGGGTCAATCACTTGGGTTAGGTCATGTCGTCGTTTGTCGAGTCATAGTTTTTATATTTTATTTAAATTAATCATTTTTATTTAACATGAAGTATTATTTTAGATTTAATATTGTTTTGTTCATCCCTGGTATTGGGTTGGCTTATTTGTGTTGTAACAATATATATATATATATTGTAACGTTACATAACCCGGTCCCAGTAAATTAAATCATAATAACATCAATGTCAGAAATGGGTAACCTAAGGCTCGCTCAAAATTAAATTATATCACTCAATAGGACAAACAATTCGAGTGATATATGGTGCAAAGTGAGTTATAGTGTACCCATTGAGGTGAAAAATAAAAGTGAAAGTAACGTATTACCAAACTGTGCTGTAGGTTTGGAAATTATAAAACTATGAGAGTAGGCTGTAATACTACTAACTGATTTTGTATTTTTATTTATTTATTGTAATATTGATATTGTATGGATAACCAATTGTTATACATAAGTTAATGTTATATTTTTTTTAAATATTTGTGTTGTAATATAGGATAACCCAGGGTTAGTTTTAAAAGACATAAAAATTTAAATACCAAAAGATAATAAAAATTAAAATAATCCTATGAAGGAAATGGCAACAGGAAGTAGTGCCGTGTAGGAATACTATGAGAGACTAAATAAATAATATATAAATTTATTTAAAGATAATAAAATTATCAAATACTTATATACAATGTCATAAGAAAATGAACCAAAACTTATTATGTAAACTAAATTAGTAAAGAAACCGGGATGGAAAGGAATTATTTTTCCATAAAGAAAATATAAATTTATAATAATTACAAACTGCCTGTATAATAAAAATACTATGTGTTACTAAGAGTGATGAAAATAACAAGTATTGTAAAGAACAAATTTAGAAATAAAACCGTAGAGTTGAGAAAAAGATGCTACTACAATTATAATAAAAAATAACCTTTTCGGAACTTAAGAGGAGTGCAAATTGATACTAAATTAACTTACAACATGACCACTTCACAATCATCCATGATTTGTCAAAATTAGATGGTCCTACTCCTTAATAAATAGTGAAAGAAAACCTTCTGATGATTCAACTTGGTTTCGCCATAGTTCTAGTTTGACGATCAAAAAATGCGCTAGACCGTAAGGAAATTATAACGCAAGACGGACCTCATAACAGAAAAAGCTTCATTCCAGTAAGAACCATACGGAGTGAGGTAATATAAACATTTTTTTGTAATAATTCAAGAAGAAAACGCATTCCGAACGTTGATAGAGAAAAAAATAAGAAAATTAATCATTTCATAATCATATGTTTTTTGAAGTAAACAAAGCACACTGCACTCTTACGGACATTCCAGAACTACATACTACACGAAAAAATAAACAAATTATTTCATAATTTTTTCGGTATTTGTAAAGCGTAGTAATTATCCATTTCTGACACTCTCGTAACAAAAAGAACTTACCCTGAACCCTGGGGAATTATTAAGAATTATATATTAATTGATGTTTTTTTTATATAGTGAAAAAATTTGATAAACAACACCATATATGTTTTTCTCCTTAGACAATTCCATGTTTACTCTGTGAAGTCGAGATTATGTTTTATTGAAAGAAAGAGCAATTGTAATACTTGTATTTTGGTGGCAGGAAACAAAAACCAATAATATAAATACATAATATTATTGAAAAATAATCTTGAATAATAAAGTGTTATAATTTTTTGGTAGTGGGTAGTTGTAATCAATTTCAGCGAACAATTTGAAAGAAATCCGAAATCGGCTAAACTGAGTGTAAATAATTGATACTTACTCTCTCTTCTTCATAAGGCTGAACAACTTCACTCCTTGACCCCAAATCACACACTCTCGATTTCAATTTAGATTGAGTAACACAAAATAACAAAAAATAGAAAAATCCTTTATTTATACTTTTTAAAAAAACGTCAGTTATTATAATTCATAAGTGGCGACTGCGGAGAGGCGGAAACATTGACACCTCTCATCTCAAAAAGCAGTACGTTACAGAATTGGCGAACCCAACATTTGGGGTTTGACTAAAGGTGTACGTTTCGCTAAACCTCTCATCTAAAAAGCAGTACGTTACAATATATATATATATATATATATATATATATATATATAGTTCTGCTCCCATATTCCAAATAAGGAGAAAACATTTTGAGGTAAAGTCATTATAATTATTAAATATATTATATACATCAAGAAACAGACTGTAGCATAAAGTGTTTGAAAAAATGTAAATAATATACCAAAACCATCTATTTCAACCATATTGAAAATATGAAATGGTGTTTGTAAATAACTGGATTAGGCTTGAAAGGGTCCTGCTTATCACACTTAAAATTGGTCACTATCCAATCTCAAATGTACTGAAAAACATACTTGAAGTACTGAAGTACCAATTTCAGTATGTATTCCACTTATCAGAAGTACCTTGAAAGTTTCTTTTTATGAGCCCATCCATTATCACCTGATTTTCTATGGATTATGACCAAAACACTGAAATAATGTGTCCACCTTCTTTTTATGAACAACATACAATCATAAAAATACGGAGGGTGGGAAGTAATCACCGTATACTTTCCCATATATTTTCTGTCAACAAAACTTCATTATCTCAAGAGATGTGTGAGTGGGTATGTTGTCATGATACAATAGCAATAGTTTGGTCTTCTTCATAATACATCTTCTCTTAAATATTTCAAAAGTGTTACAAAACGTCATGATTAACTATATAGCTGTGAGGAACAATTTCTCAAGTACTGATGAGATCACAAAAACCAAACCATTCTGGTTATTACAATCCAAATGTGTTGTATCGTCTATGGTAAATAAGATCTTTCACTATAATCAATATTGTTTTGTCTCTATACAGTAACAGTTAACACAATATTCACTGTCAGTAACAATCCCATCCTAGATAGCTGAGTTGTCATTAGTCACCTCTGAGTGAGTGTCAAGACTGATGTAACAAAATTTTGCAGCAACATTATCATATTCAACAAGATCACGATTTTCTGTGATGATATCCATGACAACCCGATATTTTATTCTAATCACATAAGTGAGCTGATTAATACAGTAACAGTCATTATGACTCGTCCATGAATTTTTCTGTTTCTGAGGTTTTGCTGTTTCTTGACCATCTTGAATACTGAACTTGATGGATCTTGAATCCATGTGCCAATTAACACTAAAACACTGTGTTCAACCTAAATAATGTTTGTTAAAAACCTGATGACAAACGTTTTATACTGACAGTAGTCAAATTTATCAACCATCATAAAGATAGAAATTGGATCTTAACGTACATGCCAAAACCATGTGTGCGAATTGAATACATGTTGATCATATAGTAATAGATGACAGACTGACATTTTGTGCATTTTTTGGCTGTTTTACCAAGTCTAAATCAGATACAGATATGCTGTTCTCTGAGATCAGCGACTACAAAATCACAATCCAAGCAAACGTGACAATGGAAAACTGCCCAGCAACAATAAACATGTCTACTTAGATTGAAGCCTCTAAGCATACTGACTCACAAAGAATGTATTACGCTGTTACTAGCAGCATTTGGTTGTAGTAGTGCTCATTCTCATGCAATAATACAAATTTCAGGAATTTTAGGTTCCACTTCATATTTACTGAATGTTACAATCACACCATTGTGGAATGTTTCTAATACAACATCATGTTAATAGTTAAATTATCAAAACTAAAAACTGTAAAGTTTTGAACTAATATGATCACTTTTACTTTCTAATAAATTACCCCCTATTTCAATGCATGATATTCCAATTAAGAAACAATCTGCTTTATATGTTTCATTATGTATTGTTGTGTTTTAGCCTAAAATGCTGGAAATATAGTATTTCAAATCCTGATGATTTAGAACACCAATTTTTTTATGTTAGTAAAGAGTTAAAATTTATATTACACAATTTCAATTGTAAACTGTACTTATTATGAATTAATTAATTTTATCTACACAATAGAATTAGTATATTATAATTACACTATATATATGTATTTTATATCCAAATTATATTTTAAATTATTAGTGCATTAAATATATGACATATTTCCTCTCTGTTAATAACATTAACATAATCTGTTAAATGTAACTAGTAAATGGTTTAATGTGTACAAAACATGAAAATTTGCAATACATCAATTATAAATAATTTTGATATTATTCTTAAGATCTCAATATCATTAAACGTGGATTTGTTTCAGTAGTAATATATTATCATTAAATCATTGTAACTTCTGAAGGCAGTATTGTACATTATAATTATCTTATAGAGAAACATGAAAATGTTTCAGCAAGTAACATATAGTCTTATGTTTCAGTAGTTTATTTTAACCCTGTATTTAGCCAGAAATCAAATAGATATTCAGGAATTATTCAGTGTTATGGTAACATGTTGACTATCTATTTTATTATTACCATGATATAGTTTACATAAAATAAAATATTTACCAACTTAAACTATCACATGAGCCAATGCGATGTAAAATGAACTTTGTAAAATCTACAGTACAACCTCTTTATCCTGATCAACTGGGACCAGAGGTCATCAGATTAATGAAAACCCACATAATAGAGTAACTAATATTTAATGTAAATTACTGTACCACAGTATATTTAAAGTTCAGTACTTGCCAATTTTTATATTTGCCAAAATAGTTTTCATAAACACTACACTATATATTATTTTATTGCATTAGTTTCACTACACTACCGCTTATTTAACACTGCACTATGTTTTACTGTATTTTTGGCAAATTAGTTTACATAAACACTACACTATATATTACAACCTTCAATTGTTACATGATATTTTTACCAAAATAGTTAGTAAGTTTATTCTGTTTAACTTTTTGTAATGTTTACGTTCTGCACGATAATGCAGGTGTTTCACTACCGTTAGATCACTAACACAGGATACTCTAATACAGCACAATGCAGCGGTATACACACTCATTATTATCAAATCAGACTCCGCTGTGAGAGAAGGGAATTTGCACGCACACAACCTTTGACTACACAGTTTTTGAAGAGACAGGGCTGATGAGTGAATGTTAACAAACCATTCAAACATTCTTCAAATGAATGTGTTGAAGAATTCTTAGAAAAGGCGGTTTGCAGGTAGTGCGGATCTATACAATACAGTACACTGCTGTGTCGTTCTAAAAATATCTCATTTTACTATAACTGCACATTTAAATGTTGAGTCAGTGCACTCCGACAGTAGTTTGATTAGTTTTGTGATCATGGGGATTCTATTGCTTCTTACATGTGATAGGCAAAGCCATAAAGTTCAGTGCATAGTTATAAAGTGATATACATTATGTATTACAGTACTAACCGAATTCGGGTATAATAAATTCTGTACTACTGTATTTGCAGTACTGTACTTGTAAAAAAGCGACTCTTTGTTTTAAACAACAATTTCAAAATACAAAAAATGTATACAATATAGGACTAATTGTTTTCAATCTGGATTACATAGGAATCTGGTTCAACGAGATTCGTATAAAAGAGGTTATACTGTACATTGTACAGAAGGTATTAAATGATACTGTGATGCATATCTGTTTTACTTCATTCTGTAATAATAAAAATGTGTAATATTATAAAAACTATATAGCTTTCAGTTGTGTGTTTTAGTAATAACACTTATGTCTTTGGATGGAATCACTACCTACACGACACACACACACACACACACACCCACACACACACACACACACACACACACACACAATAAAAACAGTTAAATGGAAATATATTACACGAGCAAATGGTGGAAGTGGAATTTAAAAATGTAATTTTCCAGTTACTCCTTTAAGTAATAACGTTTTCATTTTTTATAGCTAGAATGCCCACAAACTGGTTGGTTGGTACGGTTTTAGTTTTTGGGCACTATATTGTGGCTGAAACCACTGGGAGAAGAAAGAACTATTAACCATGGCCTCGACCTGAAAACAAAATCTAAACCAGTCTCCTCCAAATGCTTGTGTGACATTTGCTGCCTGAAGAAGTTTTTAAACATTCATTCATGTTCATGCATGGATATTATTAAGCCATGACATAGCCCTTCCACCAACTCACTGCAACCCTCTCCTTTCAATGAGCTGTTAAAACCTCCGCTCAACAGTCCGTTAAGGACTAAGGCGTACCGCACGGCTTTTTGTGTTAGTGTGACGGTGTATGGCTAGTACTACGCGCCACCAGCCGCTAGTTGCGGTATTCACAGCCAGGAGGCGGCGCTGTTATCTCAGCGCCTACTCAGTTTGCCTCACGACGCTGAGTGCACGCCGTACGGAACCTCCGCCGGGAATTGAACCCGGGACCACGAGCGCATCAATCGCCCGCGTTAGCCACTAGACCGCCTGGAGGCTTCAATGAGCTGTTAATCACACAATATTTCAACACATATTTTCCCACACTATGCCAACTAAGACATCCTCCTCTTGTCTGTATTCTCCACTCCTTGTCCAATCTGCTCAGTTGTCTATAACATGCTACAACAGTAGCATATAAAACAGTATACAACAGTTCTGGGTATATATGAACAGTTTGAAAAAATAACTGTTCCATACACCAAAACGTTCAGTCCCAAAGCCTACCCAATCATGTGACACAAAACTGAACAAATGGATTTTGTCTACACTATTTAAACAGGATTCAGGTTAATACACACATTAACCACCTTATACTAAAAACTTAAGTACATTCTCCAGTAGCACTTTTACTTGTTAAATATTTAACATCACCATTCAACAGTATGGTAAGCTATGTTTCTGTTTCAACTACCACTTATTTCAACAAATTCTGGCTTGCTCTATTTATGGTTAATAGTCAGTTAATCATGCATCCAACGAGATAATAAAAAGAAAAGTACACATTACCAACAAACAGATTTACATAACTCATTTAATAACAAAACACATTACTCCTACAGAACTGTACAGGTATTTGACAATATAAGTGAACTTTCTCTTGAGTGTTATAAAGTAACTCTGACAGCAAGGATCCATGCAGAATCAATATTCATTCAGTATACAGTAAGGGTTGGATATTTTTCACAATTGTCGCTAGGTAATTAATAGGGAGTGGTTGCTGTAAACAGACAAAAGTAAAATTCAAGCATACATTTTAGTTTTCACATTCATAAGTAAAGAAACTAGTAAATTTTATGGTAGCCACTGTTGTTCAGACTACACAGTGATTACATGTCCACCCTTCAGCCATTTTTGTGACAATTTCACTGCTTTTGTTATAGATTTAAGTAATAATTAGTTATTCAGTAAAACACATATAACAAGCTACCATGAAAATCCGATATGTTATCAATATTAAAATATCGGTATGGAGAATCATACATGACTTCCATGTTATACGATTTATATTTAAAATCATTTTCAAAATGAAATATTTCTATAGAAACTACTTCTTTCTGCATCTTGCTTCACCCTTAACCACAGTACTGTGGTCACTAACATATACCACCTCACGTTAGCACACTCAATTTACACTGATGATGGCAGTCGATGGCACTGCCAAAACATCTGGTTTTGCAGAAAACATTAGACCACGGCCAAACACCCGGGAAGGAATTTTAACAACAAACTACTTATTTGTTGCCGATAACATAGTACACATCAAAAATTATCCCCTCCCACTTCAACTATCATTTTCATTTATAGAAAATTACCCCCTCCCCCTTCAACTACCCTTTTCATTTATAGATATTTCATCTACCTTTCTACAGTGGATTATTATGACCTTCTTTTCAGGATACTTTATTTATCAAAATTAAGTACTTTACTCCTTAAATAAATAATTACCTTATTTTATCCACTAAGTGATCTTCTTTTTCTTTTTTAATTACTACATGTTTCAGGGCTTATATCCCCATCTTCAGGTAAAAGCAAAATCTACCCTTTGCTTTTACCTGAAGATGGGGGATATAAGCCCTGAAACATGTAGTAATTAAATAATAATTATTTATTTAATCATATACAGTGATCTGGAGACCATACAGTAACTATGTACTTTACTCCTGTTAAAACATAACATGTTACAGGTAAACTACCCCTTCCCCTTAACCAATCTTCACCAAAATCAATAGGCCTTGAGTCCTCTACAACTCAGGCACATATGCAAAACATTATTTGATTCTGTTTGAATTTTCAGCAGTTATCGTTCGATATAAAAAAATTTTACACAGACACTTTTCAAAAAATGACTTTTCTTCATGTTTTGAGGGTAGTACAATCAGAATCAGCCCTTATCTCAAACACGATTTTGTTCGCCATCACCATACTTCCATTTCCTTATGAGGTTAGAAGACTATTTAAGTTAGGTCCATCTCATTTGATATCTTTCAATTTAATGCTCTTGGGTCTTCTACATTATAATATTTCCTGAACATTCAAGTTATAGCAATGAAAATACGACTTGGGGCACTTATAGTCTGAATGTCAAATATAAACACTTCATTACATTTCATTACATTTAATATATAAAAATATTCAAGAACCAAATTATTTATTGAACAGACTTAGTAATATAACACTTTATGTTTACCTGTTGCTCACATATGTACAAGTATGTAAACGTCGGATATCTTTTTTAAACAGGAGATTCGATTTTTAATCAGTTACAAAATAAATATGTAATAATGCTAAGAAATATTCCCCATAAATGTACACATACTTCATTTTATTTAAAGTGCACAAAGTGTAACAACTGATGCATTATATTTTTTGAAAATGTGTAATCATAACACCACACAAATAATTTCTACATACTTTAAATTTTATTTTATTTTCCACTTCATTTTACTTACAGCAACATAAATATACATAATTACACAAACACAAACTAAAAATAAGCCTAAATATACATCACATGACATGTTCACATATAATACTATGGTGTCTGTGTAATAAATACCTAAAGTAAAATAAATCAAAGATTCTTAATGTAATGTCATTAAAATCACTAAAATCTTAATTACTTCCCTATCATAAAAATGTGATCATATATTTAATATGCTAAAGTTCATTAAAAATGTGAATCTGAAAACACTAATTACTGATCTTTAGAGTATATGCAGATAAACTACCACTAAACTGATTTATATCTGTTCCATAAATAACATCTGTCTTCTAGAAGGTACAAAAATATACATATCATATTTACTCAGTATTCACTTAAGGCCCTTCTTATAGTTTTGTGTATATGTGCTGTACACAAATGCATACTGTGCTTATCATAAAATAAAATACAATTAACTTCTACAAGTATAAATTACTGGCATATCAAGCTGCAGTACTTAGGAGACTAATAAGAATAAAAGCGTATAACTATATAAAGGCTGATACTAAGTTTTGTCATATTCTACAATCTATCATACATATATTTGCTTAAACTGTTAGAGATGTTTTCATTGTTGTATCACAAGTGAGTTTCTTGTGTTACTAGTGTACTACAATACTTGATGACACTAAACAATAATGAATATACTGCTACAAAATGTCTTACGAGTCCCAAAAATTCATCCACACACATCACACATTCAAATTGAAAATACTTACTAGTTTTAAACAGCAACCACTAGAATATCAACGTATTACAACATCTAAATTTTAATAGCTTGCCACAAAACAAACATTAATGAAATAATATATCACAATATGACAATTTTTTCATAGCAGATCACAACTTGTTGTTACTCATAGCATGAAAACGTTGTACCAACTAATATGGTTTTTTACAGATAACATCTTGTTACCACCCACCAAATTTGGTAACATTTTGCTAATATAACACAAATAACAATTGAAATGGTATAAATAACATTACTTGTCCCTATAACTCTATATCAGCAATTAGATGCAATGTTCTAGAGCCATGGCGAACTGTTTGTTTTTCATATGGGAATCTGTTTGACCTTGTGTGTGCCCAGCACTACACACTCAGGAGTGCATAACTGTTTACAACAGAAGGTCACCAATGTATGAGTACCAAATTCATTATCTAAATATTCTTATTTCACATTAATTCCCCCTATTAGGCTACAAGGCAGAAAATTCCTGCATACATAGATTCAAACAGCACATTTTTACCATTAATACTTTTCAGATTATAATCTTTTACATATTTTAAAATGTTTCTGTACGTTTTTATATATTAGCTTACTGTGAAAATCTTGTTTTTATATACTAATGGTCTATTTTTATACAGCTCAGATTTGAAGCCTATTGAAAAAAAAATGTACACCTGCTGTCTTTAATCAGGTATGCACTTATAATATTCCACCCAAGAGAAACAAAATAACAAAGGAACTGCCAGGTGTTTTGAGTTGTTTTATCAATCTCAGAACAAGAGACTGCAGTGCCTTATACAAATTAAACAGTATATTTCCTTTCCTATGTTTAAAAACAAATTTTTTTAACAAATTCATGAATTATTTTGAAAAGGGAAGCACGATTTAATAACAGATAGTGCACCTTATCAGTCACTTTCAAGAAAATTCCTAACACATTCCTTAGAATGTCACTACTGAATGGTTACAACAAATGGCTATCAAATGTTTAGCATTTTGGGGTGTATAAATTATTGCGTAGTCTGTCTTGACTATAGAGTAGAGAGATCGACTCAAATGCTTCTGACAACGTGCTCTATCAAGCCAGGTTCAGTCATGTTCTAAACTTTGAACAGGCAGCATACAAGTGGTACCTTAAACAACACATGGCCACCATAGACCTAACAAGCACTCCGAGACCAGGAGCCGATATTTGCCCCCTGGACTGTCAACAATTCTTCTTGACTCTGCTATGCACGTTATTCCTGTGCTTCATTCAATCCTTTTATCCTAAAGGGATTAACTGTCTTGCCCCTTCAAACTGTAACAATTACAGAGCTATATGGAATAAGCTGAGTTTGTATCTTTTTATTTGATATTTTAAGACAGTTTTTTCCATTCACCCGAGTTGCACCAGAAGAAATAATATTTAAAATATAAATTTTAACATTATGTGGGCTTAAACAAAATATGTAAAAATTAATGTAATTATTTAATAATCTAAAAACCCCACATACTTCCTACCAGAGGTTTTGTCTGATACTGTCTTAATGGGGGTTGTGTTTTGGCCTAAGGCTAATTGCTGCAGATTCTTAATTCATGTTAAATTACTGACAGACCCATGTGATTTATTCTGGTGGGGGTAAACATTTTCTCACATGTATTTCCATAGTGTTATATTTTATGCTACTCCTGGTTTTCTTTGCTTATAAAGCAATCATTTGTTCATGTATGAGATGTACCTACATCTAATATTTAATTTTTCACCAAGTGGTGAAATTTCACGTGTTCACGTTCATTTTTGCATGATGTCCATTAGTGACTTGTTTTAAATGGTGTTAGCCATTTGTTAATTTGCAAGTTATCACAATTTATTGGTCTTTTTGAACGCATAATAAATAATAATTTGTTTACATTATCATTTTTATGTCTTACAATTTTTATCTGCCGTTATTATAGGCTATTTTTGGGTTTATGCTGGGTCTGTCTGTTGAATTTTGTAACTTATTCATTAATATTTGTGTGCTTTAATTAAATATTACCTAATAATTTCCTTACCATGTTATTTGCTCATTTGCATTTATTGTGTCAGGAATTTGGTTTTGTAACTTGTAGTCTATTTGCTGCTCGTATATGGGATTTTATCGTTTGAATTTTGTGTGATGCTGTTTTACATTATTATGTTAACTAACAATTTCTGTACTCACACATGTGGAATACACATGCTGCACCTTAATATATTTTTCTCATGACTGCATTTTCAACAAAATAGTAATTATCTTTGCAATTTAAACTTGCAGTCATACAAAATATCTACTTTATAAAGAAAAATGTCACGGGTACATTGAAATGTTAAAAATTAAAGATCTGTATAATTTTAATGTGACCTGCTACTGACAATAGTCATTCATATCCATTAGCAGAAACATTTTGAAAGATGTTTCCACACATTCACACATATCTTTACAGTTCTGTTTTAAACTGATTAATGATATACATTTAAATAATGTAAATTACATTGCACTGCTTTCAAATACATATTTAAAGCTGTCTTAATTTATACATATTTCACTCAAATTTTCCTATATTTAAAAATTACAATGTTGAGATTTATATGTTATTTACATTAGAAGCAATTTGCTTTATGGAATAACTTGATCCAGTTAGAGCTGATACCGAGTGCTAAAACTACCATACTGTTCAGATAAACTTATCGCACCCTATCATAACTGCCAAGTCTAGTTCACTTAAAATTTCTATCAGTCTTGAGTATTTTAATGTGTATGAGGTCTGATCAAAAAGTATCTGTCCATATGCCTAGAAAAAAGTATTTACCTGAATATTTAAAAAGCTAGTTTCCTTCAAAATAAGCCTGTTTTGCACTGACACACATTTCCCAGCAGTTCTTCCACTGTTGGAAACATTTTTATAGTCTGTTTCTGGAATACTCAAACAGGCTGTTTCTGTTTCTCTATCCTGAAATCTTATTCCTTTGAGTGGCACCTTGAGTTTTGGCAAGAGACAGAAGTTACACAAAGCCATGCTTGTTGAGTAGGAAGTCTGCTGAACCTGTGAAGTCTCTCTAGAAAGGTCTGAATGAGTTGTGATGCATGGGCTGCAGCATTGTCATGATGAATCAACCAGTCTCCACTTTGCCACAGGTGTGGTCATTTATGTCTAACAGCAACTTGTACGTAACAAACAGTTAGATAGTACTCTTTAACAGTTTGACCTTCAGGAGCATTCTCATGACGAATTACACCTTGGAGGTTGGTCAACATGACCTTGATATTACTCTGTGATTGTCGTGCCTTCTTTGGCCAGGGAGATTGTAGAGTTTTCCACTGATATGACTATGCCCTTGTCTCAGGATCATAACTACAGACCCAGGTCTCATCTCTGGTTATGATTTTCTTCATAAAATCATGATCAGCACTGTTGCATTCCAGCATTTCACAAACAACGCAGATGATTTTCCTTTTGGTCAGGACTTAGGAGTCTTGGTATCCATTTTGCAGCAACATGGTGCATGCAAAGATTGTCAGCAAATGAAATTCCCACTTCACTTTCAGTCTCTCTAAATTCTAGATCTTCCATCACTAACTGATGCTTTTTCGACTGTTTCTTGGATTCTTGCTGGTCAAAGGCCTGGCAGACCACTCTTTGCTCTCAACTCATGTTTGGCCATCTATAAAATGATTATACCTTTAATACATGAAGTACTCACAGCTTTATTACCGAAAGCCCTTCTTATCTTTTCAGTTCTCTCCAATTACATATCTCCAAGTTGCATAGAAAACTTAGTGCATATTCGCTGAGCAATCCATTCTGACAATTTCACTCAAAACAAGAATGCAGAGAACATGTTTGAATATCATGGCTGCTTAGCAGTGACTGCAGCATGCAGCAATCTCACAAAAATCCCACGAACTTGTTTCAGAACAAAGTCTCATGCAGTACTAGTCTCTAACTGTAGTGCAACTAGTTAGAAAAAAACAATCAGTTTTTTTTATCAGACCTTGTATACTTAAAATCATATTATATAGAAAATAAGTTTCATACAAATTATAAACAACACAAACTATTTAACTGTGAATACCATGAATACATTAGAATCTAAATGGTGGACTTTTGCCATCACACAAAAAATATAAGAATGATGTTTCAGCTACCCAATCAATTGACCGCCATCTTCAGACTAACTATAAATTAATACGCACTGAATATAAGTAACAAATAATACTCTATCAAGAAATGATAGACAGTCAAAAAATGATAACAGTTCACATAATATATGAACAAAAGACTAAGACTAAATAATACACGTAAATACTAACAAAACATACAACACTCATAAAAATAGCAGTGTTTTGTTAACCTTGGTAGTGTGAATGTGTTTGGTTTGTATGCGTTGTGCTTATTTGTTTTGTGAGTGTTTTTCCTAGTAAGTATGTATTGCATTTAGTCTTTTGATCATATCCAAACATTTATTATTTTCTGACTCTCTACCACTTGCTGATAGAGTTCTAATTATTACTTACAGTCATCATTTATTAGTTTACAATTAACCTGAAGACAGCTGCCGATTGATTGGGTGCACAAACACTGCTCGTATAATTTTTTCTGTGATGGAAAAGTCCATTTAGATCCTAATGTCTATAATCCATCACAGTCATCTTTTAATGGAAGCATTTTTAGTCTTACTTGTTTGCTATAACCCTTACATTATTATACTGGCCTTGCTTTTTCCAATTAAAGTAAAGTGATATGATATAAAACATACTTGATATTATCTTACCAAATTTAGTAGTTCTTAATGAGTTGTGACAGCAACAGAGTAAGCAAAAGATGGCAGCAGGTGGTAACTGAAACATTTCTGGAATTGTCTAGATCAGCAGTGGTAACTGTATTCCTGGGAGGTATACACTGGGACAGTTAGAAGTACATGAGACAAATTAAATAATGGAAGATTATTAACACAGACCTGATTCATCAGTTTAAAGAAAGCAAATCTGGGAGAGCCTTAGTCATAATGAAGGGAAAATGGGATGTTTGAACATTGGATACTGGAACATCTGAAGTACCTCCCATTGTTATTCTGATGACATGAAGTGGATAGGTGTAACCAACTTTGGAGGGACCAGAATGCCGGCAGACTGGTTACTGGGTTGGCAATTCTGGTACACATCTCATCTGTCATCTAGGCTACAGGTTTTAGACTGGACAAAAATTGTTGGTTTTTAAATTACACTTTTTAAAATAATAATACTATTTGTATTGTTTTATTTTTGTTATTGTTAATAAGAACAGTACATTATAAATGTGAATGTTACCAATTATAGTTTTCAAGGATAAAATAAATAAAAATTGTACATGGTATTGTTTTGTAACTTGTGTTCAGACCCTGTTTTTTAAAAATATTTTGAACATGTAAATACCTGTGTTTCAATCAAAAATGTTATAAAAGGGGGACCTATTTGTAGAAGGCTGTCAAACGGTAAAAAACGTAAAAAAAAATATAGTAAAAAAATATTGGGAACTGCTGGTCTACACATGGCCCGTCTCAAGTTAGCCAATCATTTGTTGCAGACATTGTATATGTGCTACTTGGTCACAGTTTATAAACACCAGTAGAATTATAGTAGTTTTAAAACATAATTCCTTGAAGAAGATGATACTCTGCACAGGTAGTATGACAGGAGCATCTGCCCACTTGATTAAGCAAGTGACGATGACTGAAAAAAGGTCAACAGACTGAACATAAAGATCACAAAGAAATTACTCTCCAAACAGCTGCATACAAGTTTGCAAAGAATTTCTATGTAACATTCCACAAAATAGTGTATGATAACCTTTACATTTTGAGTCCACAAACTGTAGCTCCTGCAGCTAGGAGATTATGTTGCATGACTGCAGGTTTGTAACTGTCCTGACTACTTTACATATGAAGCTCTGTTACTGGAGATGGTATTGAAAACACACAATTCTCATGGTGGTCGAAAGACAATCCACATGCTACTTTAGCTTTCAATATTCAGGCTAGGTTTTCAGTCAATCCATGGAGTTATCAGTGCCATTTTACAGCAAAATACCTAGAATTTTTACAGAATGAGTTATTTTTTCTTCTACTGAACGAAGTTACTCTGTCAAAACAAATGAACATATTGTTACGAGAAGCCTACCGAACAACCCAGAACATTCTCCACTCCCCCCGTCCAGTGTGGCAGCTGTTATATACACCAAAAATTGTATACGGTATTGTTTTGTAACTTGTGTTCAGACCCTGTTTTTTTTTAAATATTTTGAACATGTAAATACCTGTGTTTCAATCAAAAATGTTATAAAAAGGGGACCTATTTGTAGAAGGCTGTCAAATGGTAAAAAACATAAAAAAAATATAGTAAAAAAATATTGGGAACTGCTGGTCTACACATGGCCCGACTCAAGTTAGCCAATCACTTGTTGCAGACATTGTATATGTGCTACTTGGTCACAGTTTATAAACACCAGTAGAATTATAGTAGTTTTAAAACATAATTCCTTGAAGAAGATGATACTCTGCACAGGTAGTATGACAGGAGCATCTGCCCACTTGATTAAGCAAGTGACGATGACTGAAAAAAGGTCAACAGACTGAACATAAAGATCACAAAGAAATTACTCTTCAAACAGCTGCATACAAGTTTGCAAAGAATTTCTATGTAACATTCCACAAAATAGTGTACGATAACCTTTACATTTGGAGTCCACAAACTGTTGCTCCGCCAAAAGAAATGAACATATTGTTACGAGAAGCCTACCGAACAACCCAGAACATTCTCCACTCCCCCGTCCAGTGTGGCAGCTGTTGCGTCATTCAAGTAGGTGTTTCTAGTGAGTTCCAGGAACACCTAAGATACGCATTAAGCCACCAGCGTGCAGTTAGAGGGAAAGTTGTACTGGATGTCAGTGCAGCATATATAAAGCCATAGCAGCCGGGTTGTCAGTTCAGTTACGTGAGCAATTTTTGCTAGTGCGGATTGAGTGTTTGTCGAAGTGAATTACGCGTAGTACTGTGTTAATAATTGTGTGAAACTCTATTAATAGACACTGTTATTGTGTCTCGATAAATCTAACTGGAATTATTGTATGAGTTAATTATAAACAGTTTAATTGTGATAATTAAAGGTGGTGATTAGTGATGTAATTGGTGTCGTAACAGTGGTGTCAGTGGTGGTAGTTGATAAAAATAAAATGGATAACAGTCAGATGATAAAAGCATTCCAAGTAATGGTACGGCAAACACAGGAACAACAAAAAGAAGTACAAAGACAAGAGAAGAAACAGAGAAAAGGCTTCGACGGGAAGCATAAGAAACAGTAAGACGATATGACGAAAAACGTAAGCATGAAAATGAAACACCAGAGAAACAGCAAAAAGAAGAATTTAGTCGTGAAGCAGACAATGTTAAGGCGTTCGTACAAGATGATATCACTGCAAAATTCGTCCTGTTACGAGATGGGCTGAACAAACAAGTTGACAGAATATCTGAAATAGAAAAATCTGTGTCAACTATGAAAACAAGTATGTCAAGTTTAGAAGATTCAAAATATCAGAGAAATCAAAGAACTCTATTAACTGAAGTAGTTTTTGCAAAGGCCCCATCGTTTAATGGAAGAACTCACTGGGCAACTTATCATCGCCAATTTGAAGCTGCCGCTTGCTTAAATAACTGGACAGAAGAAGAGAAAGGCCTTTCACTCATTCCTGCGTTAAAAGGACCTGCGGCAGAGCTAATACACAAAGTGCCACCTGACACCCAGAACACATATGCCGAATTAACAAAAGCTCTGGAATTTCGGTACGGTGACCAGCATTTGTGCGAAGTGTACTGCGTTCAACTTAAGGCAAGGCGACAGCTTTTGGGGGAGAGCCTTCAAAGAATTTGAAGCAAATGTCGACCGACTGACGAGATTGGCTTATCCCGAAGAATCGGAGGCCTTCTGAACGTGGATTGCTCACATTGTGTTTATTGACAGTATCAGAGATAGTGAATTACAACAAGTGTTAAGAATGGCACAGCATCAGAATAGCTCAGACGCTCTTGTTCACGCTCTCCGTTTTGAAGCTGCCAAGTCGGCGACCTACATTAATCAAAGTATGTCATCACATTGTAGTCAATGGATCCAGTATCACAGTATCGTCATAACGGATGGAATAAAGTGTTATAACTGTGGGAAAAGTGGCCATCTACAAGCAGATTGTTGGCAGACAAAAAATCGGAGAGAAGAGCGTGAATGCAAGAATTGGAGATGTAAAGATACGGAACTGCACACAGTCTCCAAGCTTCATAAAACCACGGGTAACCTGATTGTCAAAGGATTCATTAAAGACAAACCTGCAGCATTTACAGTTGACACGGGCGCCACAGTGTCCATCGTGTGCCCTGACTTAATCAGCAACCCCCAGCCTCAATTTAGCTCTTGTACAATACAGACTGTGACTGGAAGCCTCGTCAAAGTATTAGGTCAAGTAGACGTGTGTGTACGCCTGGGTATCCTCAAGTTTAGCCACCAAATGCTCGTTGCAGACACTGTCGATGAAGTGATTCTTGGCACGGACATTATGAATGCCTACGGATTCATTGTGGACTTAAGAGAGAACGTCCTGAAGGTTGGCCAAGAGAAGATTAAGTTTTGCATGGCTAAAATGACAGGGTCTGCCAACCATTCAATCAAGCAAGTGGCTTTGGCCTAAGAAGTCAACAGGTCTGGTCAAGAGGAACCTTTCCTATTCCAGGTGGAAATGGAAGAAGAACTAGCAGAGGAAGTACAAATACATGAAACAGCAAAATAAGTCACTGGAAAGCCAACTATGGGTGTCAAGGAAACCCCCTTGTTTCTTCGTGAGTTAATAGAAGCGCCCGGGGAAAAAGTTGCTGAAGATGAAGTTACGCAAAAGGTTGTTGACAAGAACCAAACAGATTTGGATCAGCCAGTGGTGTTTACGTCATCAGTACATGATGCAACGGGAGTGATTCCAGCAAAACTAGCAGCTGAGCGGAAGACTCGTATTCCTGGGAACTTGACGTTTGGATCACACGAGACTGAATTCGAAGAACCGGAGAATTATCTGTCGCAAGGACGTCCACCTAGATCGCCTGGCCAAGTATTACTTCAGAGACGGTTTGCTAGTTCGGGATGAACAGGCTTAAGGAAGGGGCAGTGTTACAAGAAACCTACTGAACAACCCAGAACATTCTCCACTCCCCCCGTCCAGTGTGGCAGCTGTTGCATCATTCAAGCAGGTGTTTCTAGTGAGTTCCAGGAACACTTGAGATACGCATTAAGCCGCCAGTGTGCAGTTAAGGAGGGAAAGCTGTACTGGACGTCAGCGCGGTGTATATAAAGCTATAGCAGCCGAGTTGTCAGTTCAGTTACGTGAGTGATTTTCACTAGTGCGGATTGAGTGTTTGTCGAAGTGAAGTACGTGTATTGTGTAGTATTGTGTGAAACACTATTAATAGATATTGTTATTACATGTGAATAAATCTAACTGGAAATATTGTACAAGTTAATGATAAACAGTTTAATTGTGATAATTAAAGCTGCTGATTAGTGACGTAATAGGCGTCTTGTATTCTGTTTTCCACTGTACCATAAGACGACCAAGTAGACCGTCATAACAATATAATTTCACAATCCTGAAGTTCCTACACATTTTACTCATCATATGAGGGAAATTTTAAATAAACACTGCTGAAAAACGAAATGAATATTGTAACACGACGAATGAGGACTCAATACGTTACATAAAACTAACATAAAACTCCTGTGTAACTTAAACATATAAAATAAAAGAAATAAAACCTATATAAAAAATAAAACCTAAATAACACCTACGAGGGTTATTCGGAAAGTAAGGTCCGAATTGCTGTAGCTAATCGAATGACGCGCGAACATTGAAACGCGAATGCGCACCGACTCCCGGCATGCCTTGCGCATCAAAAGACGCCATTTGCATTGGTATTGTTGCAGTGTGCTGTTTACAGTGTCAGTTCAAAATGTTTAAAACAATTGATCAGCCCGCCGACTGTGAAATAAGTTCAGTGATTCGGTTTTTGACAGCAAGGAACGTTTCACCAGCCGAAATTCATTGACAGATAAGTGAAGTCTACAGCCCCAATGCGATGAGTGACAGTAAAGTGCGTAAATGGGTGAGAGCTTTCAAGGACGGACAGGAAAATGTCCATGATGAACCACGATCAGGCCGACCATCAGTGATCACAGAAGATTTGGTCAATGCCGTGGACGAAAAAATTCGTGAAGACCGGCGATTCACAATTTCAACTTTAGCATTGGAATTTCCGAATGTGGGTAGAACAACTTTGCACAAAATTGTCTCTGAAAATTTGCAATTTCGCAAATTGTACTCATGTTGGGTTCCCAGGCTGCTTACTGAGGAACACCAAATGAAAAGAATGGCTTGTGCTCTTGATTTTTTGAACCGATATCATAAGGAAGGTGATCAACTTTTAGAGAACATTGTCACAGGGGACGGCACATTGTCAATGGAAAGGCGTCACACGACATCACCAGTCAAAGTCAAGGCCAAGCAGACAATCTCAACACGCAAGGTTATGGCAACCGTGTTTTGCGATAGACATGGAGTCTTGTTAGTCGAGTTTATGCAGCAAGGGACAACAATAAATGCAGCCGCTTACTGCGCTACCCTGACTAAACTTCGACGTGCAATACAGAATAAGCGACGTAGCCTTCTGACGTCTAGAGTTTTGTTGCTGCATGACAATGCCAGACCCCATTCTGCCATTCAAACCCAAAATCTGATCAGATCTTTTGGATGGGAACAGATTGACCACCCATCGTACAGTCCAGACTTGGCGCCGAGTGATTTTCACTTGTTCCGCTACCTAAAGGAGTTTCTCAGCAGCAAGCGCTTCGCCACAGATGACGAGGTGAAAGAAGCAGTTAAAGACTGGTTATCCTCACAGGCGGCAGACTTCTATGATTTCGGCATACAAAAGTTTGTAGAACGTTATGACAAATGTTTAAACAAAAATGGAAACTATGTAGGAAAATAGAGAAAGATGTAAGGAATTAAATAAAAAAAGTTTTTTGAAAAAATCTGTGATGGTTTATTTTTTATAAGAAATCGGACCTTACTTTCCGAATAACCCTCGTATATTAAACCCAGAAGTACAATACAGTATCTAACAGAAACCAATGTATTGTAGTTTATAAGAGAACATGTAAACAATAGTTAATGGTGAAAGTGCAGTGATGAGTGGAAAATAATAATAATTAATCAAACAGAAAGGACTGTGCAGATTAATTAGTTGTTTCAGTGCAAATAGAAGTGTAAACACAAAATGTCAAAAAAAAAGTGTACACCACATAAAAGAGTATAAACAATATTGGAATAAGAACAATAATTATTCCCAATTATACTTATAAAAGAGTAAATGGATTACCAGTTCTATTGTTAACTATATAAACTCCCTATGTCTTTGTAACATTTAATATGGTTTCAAAGAGACATCAATACCAATGATGTACATTACTTAGTCAGTCAGAAAGAATTAAGTTAAATTGGGTTGATAAAACTGAACGGAGGAAAAATGTTATTAATGTATGTTAAACAGTTTTATTATGTTTATGAGAGTTAATTTATTTGTTTAGTATTAATCAGAGTCTTTGCCAAGAAGGCATGAGATTAAGTCAATATGTTTGTGTTTTTTATTAATGTAATAATGTTAATTTCAATGTAAGAACATACAATAGAACCACTGTAATTAATAAGCAGGGTCCAAACCATAGGCCAATGGTAAAATACAGATATATTGTCAGAATAGTCAGAAAGGTATAAAACCAATGTAAATTAATAAGAAATAGTAAAACTCTTAAGATAGGCATTATTTTGATAATGGTAACCACATTTTTAGAATACAGTAAGGAATTAGAAAATGTTTTTGTAAATGTCAAACTGTAGGAAGACCTATGAAACTAAATTTTCTAAAGATGATAAAACATCTATTGAGAAACTCACACATACCAAGTGAGATACCAAAATCCTTGTAATTTTGTAAAGAAGATCACTGTATAATTCAATTTAAGTACAATTAAGTAATAATTAGGGAGTATTTTGGAGTGGAAAATGCAGAAAAGTTTATTTTAAATAATTAGGTCACATGACTCCTAAGTTCAACGGTACTGACCAATGGGCATGTAGCTAATTTTGGTCAAGCCGGTTGAAAGCAGAAGAAAAAATTATTATTCTATTGTTGGACATCAAAGTGTACTCGTCATCTCTGTGCTGTCCAGAGTACCAAAGTATAAAGGAATCAGATCTGAGTGAAAGAAAAAAGTGTAAAATTATAAAACATAAAATCTAAATGAGATGGAAGAAAAAGGACGATAATATAAAATAATAACAATAAATCAAAGGAAGAGCGAGTAAAATGAAGATCTTATAAAATAAAATAAAGTGAAAATATTTCTACTAGATATGGGTAAGAAATAACCTTATTCTAATATCACAATTTACAACTACACAACACCAGGATTAACTGCACTAATGCTTTTAACCTGGACACTGGTGAAAAAAGCAAAAAGAAAACCAATATAAACATAGTGAACACATTGAATGAATTATTTTATTTAAAAGAAACTGAAGGCGAATAATTTTCACATTGAGTGGAGTGAGAAACAGGCGGCCATCTTATAATTTTGGTCAAGTTGAACTGTGAGAGACGCTATGACAGTTTGGGCTGTGGTAAATTAAATTAAATGACTATTTTGTTACACATGAATAAAATTAATTCTGTTTTGTATTAGTGATTAAGATTTTTAAATAATTGTGAGGTATTGTACTTCAGGTATGCATTTCTGACTTTTCCTAATAGTCTAAAAGAACCCACGAACTGACATTATAAAAATAACAATATTATTTAAGATCGATCTGAGCAAAGGAATCGATACGGCCATAAGTTATTTCGACCTAAGAGTCGGCAACTTGAAATTTAATTGAAATAAACGTTAATAAATATAATTAATTGATTTTAAAGGAGTTTTATTTATAAAATAAATCAAGGTTAAAGGATTTTTGAATAATAAAAGAACAGTAAACCCACTCTAGCGATCGGAACTTCATCATAAACAAGGAGTCGAGAGGATAACCTACATTAGCCCATTTAACCTCAAGATTGAACCAAACATAAACAAACTTTTCTTATATTTCAATTTTTTTTGTCAAACCAACGAAAGTAAATGAGAACTAATAATTAGTAAATTCTAATCAATAACATTTTATAACAACAAATCCAATTTAATTTAAAAAAATTAAAACCAAATCAAACAAATTAAAGAAAATAAAATGTTTTTTATTTTTTTTTATAAATAATCATTACGATAATTTCAAAGTTAATAATTAAAAAATATTATTAACAAATACTGTGAAGGAGTAAACGTTAAGTAACAATATGGAGGATCTGTTAACTGGTCACCAAGATCTCCAGACCTCACATCATTAGATTATCGCTTATAAAGTTGGATGAAAAATTAGGTTTACAAATGAAAACTGAATACATGAGATGAACTGATCAATCAAATTTTAAATACTGCTGCATTTCCTCCCACGTTTTGTTTTCAATTAAGAAGTTTTTTAATTTCTCAAACCTGTATTTGTTTTTAACTACCATATTTACATTAATTTTCTCAGTTAAATTCTCTACAAATTTTATTTTGCAGTTTTCTTTGTTTATTAGCAACAAAAAGTTATTCTATACAAAATCTAAAAAATAATGTTTTTCAAGTCTAATTTTTGTATTTTCCAGCATTCCATTCTTGGGAACAAGAATGGAATGTAGTACAGGCATAGCCTTTGTTTGTACATTTCAGGTCCAACAGAATAAGGAATAAAAAATGTTTCATAATTTGTATTCTACAAAATTTTTCATTATTTTACTCTTAGAATGAAATACGAGCAAAATTTCCACCTGGATGCAACTTGGAAATAAAGCATTTCCAAAATTATGACACTTTTTCTGAATTTTAGCTCTCTAATCACTTCCTGAAGTAGCCCCCCCCCCCCATGAGTAATGTTTTGTGATTTGGGAAAAGGTTTTGAACAGAGAAGAAAGAATATTACTAAATGTTATTTTGCTATTACTGCATTGGCCTGAATACTTTTAAAGGTGTTTTACAGGAGAAAAGTGCCTGTACAAGACAACTCTGATTTTTTTTAGGACTTTTATGAGAAAGGTATTGGCCTAAATACCAAACCTTGAGGTGAAACTAAATAAATATGGGTACTTTACATTAAAGGTGAAATTGTAAGTGATAAAGTACCTCACTAAGTCCCAGTCATCATCTTCAATTTCTTCTTCTTCTCCAAGTTTATCTTCAGCACTGGTAGTGGAATCAGATTCATAATAGTAATATTTCCACAAAATGTTATCCTCACTCCCATCCATGTTATTAAAAACACAACATTTTTTAAATTCCTTTACAACGGATTCACGTTTGATTCCCCCCCCCCCCGCCCCAGGCTGTGATTATCCACTGGGCCAGTAGCTGTACGCTTGGTTTCTTAAACTTGCCTGTTGCAGTCGATGCATGGTTTCTTAAATGGTTTATTAACAACCACATATAGAACTTGAAGCTGAGAAGTCAAGGATTTATAACATGACCAGTAACAAACTTATTTACTTTGTCAGTTGTATGATCACGAAAAGCATCAGGAATTAACATAACTCACTGCCCTAGTAAAGCACCTGATTGACATCCCCAAACAACCTTAAGCCAATCTGTCATAAGTTCTGTCCTAAGTCCATCCCTTTTCCTGTACTCTAAAAACAATCCCAGGAGGTAACTGTTCCTTTGGAAGCAGTTTCCCTTCAAAATAACATGTGGTGTAAGAGTGTACCACCAGTAATGCATCACGGTAATACATGACTTTTCATTGCCTGTAGATCTAACTATAACCAATTTTGCATCCTTCTTGTCCGCACTTGACACCATAACAAAAAACAATGGTGTCTGGTCAGCATTTGCCATTCAGCAAAGCAGGTAATTGTGGGATTTTCTGTGTTTTATAACACGTTGCTGATAGGCAATCAATTTATCAGCATAATCTGCAGGTAGACATTGTGCAAGTGAAGTGCAATGTCATAAACATAGGTCTGAATGCCATATCATGCTTTTACACCAACCCAATCTTGCCTTAAATTCAGTTACTGGAATTTTACACTCATGTACCATCTGCAATGCCTTCATTCTAATAACTTCTCAGCACGTTGGATATCCTTGGTTTGATTTCTCATGACTCTATTTAGAAATAAATATACCCAGACGATTAAATTTTTCAGTTTTAGATCCTCTGAATGCTTTTGTTGATGGAATGGCACTCTTAAACTTTACTTCACCTTTTCACCGTCATACATTACATTAAGAAACACCAAATTTTTTAGCAGCCTGCATATTATTTGTTTCACTTCATGTATTATTCTTAATTTGACATTCATATAGTAGCTTCTTCTCTCTTCTATGTGTACATGACACAGAGAAGGATGTCCTGTGTTCAACACTATCCTTTACTTGTGGATTGGCCATTACTGTTTTAATGTCAGTGACCACAGACCGCAATATGGTACTTGGATACTGTAATTAACGCATATGAGTACAAATACAGCAACAAACACTCAAATGGACACATGTATTAACAGAACAATGGACACACATAATAATAGAACAACAAACACTCCAATGCACATATGCATTAATAGAAAAACACCCGACATACATGAATATTCTCTCTCTTAAGTGTACAGCTGTTTTAACATCCGTGGCACAATACTGTACTTGAGCGCAATGGTGATAGTTTGTTGGAATATCTGCTACATTGTTTTGACCTTGAGCTCATTTTATCACACACAGTTTGATTCATGCTACACATGTAGCAGGCCTGTGCAACTGGCATGATACTCTTTCAGGTAAAACACAGAATTTTTAAATGTTAGGCTGCGCATATAAGATAGGTATGGTTTTCGAAAGGGCATTTTACGGGAAAAATCTCTTGTCTTATATCCAGGCTAATACGGTAAATCTTTTGTTTCATGCTAAGAAGCATTTCAGCTGCGGTTTCCTGCTAAGATTATATCAAACAAAGCATTGATTCATCCTTCAATAAGGAAATTCAAAGATACTGGTTCTGTACACAACTGGAAACACTCAGCTACTTAACATAAAAGCTTACAGAGTCCATGTACTGCATGAATTAGTGGATTATGTGGCTAGACTCTGCTACGATCAGTGGTTCAACTGGTTTGTTCATGAGAGCATTAAAGAACTCAACAAAACATTCTCTTTATATAAGTGGCTACTAAACAGCAAAAATGACTTGCTACTGAATATCCCCATGTGCTTCATAATAACCTTTGTGCTCTCAAAACTTTGGTGTATCATGTGGTATTTCTTGGTGGTGGGTTATCGGCACTATATTTTATCAAGGTTATCGACTGTATTTTATAGGTTATTGAAAATACTCTTATCAAGGTATTTAATGCAGTTTATTGTATCTTATCTTCAGTAGTATAGAAAATACACAGTTCCAGCAAAATGAGACCGCATGTCACACAGCAAGAACAACAGTAGAACTCTTGAAAGATTATTATGGTACAGTAAAATTGAAAGTTAAGGGCATATGCGCAGAAACCAATTTATGGATGGACGAGTCCACTTTGAAATTGTGAATGGAGGGCGGGTAACAGAGGATCAGCTGGTATACAAGTGAAGGTGTTGCCAACTTTGCGTGTGATGTTTTAGTTACCGTACATTGTTAGTTACTGTGTGACGTACTATCTCAATCTTGCAATTGTTATTATTATTAATTGTATCATTGTTTTACAGTCACTCATTTTTATTAGTTATTTAACTTTTTAGTTTAGTTTAGTTATTGGTAGTTTGTATTCTGTAATTACGTATTATCATAATTATTTGTGTTATCATCCAGTAATAAGATTTGTTAAAATGAATACTTCTCCTTCAACTAGCAAAGGCAGGAAAGTTATTCATAGTCAAGCACGGGAAATAATAATAAACAGTTTTGTGTTGCCCAAGATTAAAAAGATTCTTGCAATTAAATAATACGAGGAACACGTTCCTTTATGTAATGATAAACTGCAGAGATAGTCGTGTGTAATTAAGGAGTGGAAGTGTACAGTTTGCAAATTCCATTGAGATATGAACAGTCAGAAAGGCTGTAGTTTTTTACGTCTCAGCAGTACACAATGACAGAACCAGATAACACTCAGATATGTTTATAAAACATTCTGATATGTAACAGCAACAAATTCCGATACGTGTGAACAGTACATATCATTTGCTTGATTTGTATAGTAATACAATTACAGTATTATTATTATTATTATTATTTGATTTACGTCGGAAACAATAAACGTATAATTCTTTTTTTAAACCCAGCTGTGTGACTGTATGTACACACACACACACACACACACACACACACAGATAGAGATTCGTGGTGACAAACAAACATAAACTTATTATCATGTCGATTGGACCTATTTTAAAATCTTATTATGTCCTTATGAATAAAAATAACTGCAATCTCTGCTCCTTTTTTCCATTTATGTATCACGGTGCAGACTTATAGTATACCTGTTATGCTCTGAAAGACTTTACTCTTTTATTTACGTTATTTCAGCATAATCGACTTTGATATAAAACTCTTTGTTTAGACAAAGGTTTAGACAAACTCACGACATTTACAAACAAACCTTAACAGGCGCGAGTTTTTGTTACTATTAGAAATAATGTTCATAGGTTGGCAGCACTGTCTCTGATAACAGCAATTCTCTTCTCACATCTCACAGCGACTCCCACCACATCGCCTTTCCCCTCTGACCGTAAGAGTTTCGCGCATTTCCATGCCGTTAACTTTCAATTTTGCTATAACAGACTAATCACCAAGGCTAATGGCCAGGTAGATCAAGACTACACTATACTGACACTGATGCTCTTTCTTCAGTACACTTGTTTCTCTGGAGCTATATAAAGGGGGTTGTATTCCACAATAAACCCAACTCTATTCCATAACTGGAAAAGAACATACTTCAAATGGTATCAGGAACAGGAAGAGGCATGCTTCAAATAGGTGCTCAACATATGAAGAAAAGAGTGATGGCTTGCAGACAGTGGATACCATCCCCAATTTCTCTTAATCGACTTTCCACTAACAAAAGTATTATACATACAATATGTAATAAAATCCTATATCTTTTCGCTTAAAAAATATTATCACTTTAAGTAGTGTTTTAAAAATACCCTGAATTGTGTTACAACATAATAATATAATGGAGTAATAGATAACAACAGTATAATAACGTGATGGGATAAACTAAACGAATAAAAGCAGTTTGTATCCAATTTGTACACCAAAATCTATATAACTTATGAGGATTAAGTGAAGAATCATAATGTATGTATAAAAACAAATTCAGTATTAGACTTGGCAGATGCTTAAAAAATGAGATTATAAGAGCATACCCTTAACAATAAATTTTCTTTTCAAACCTCGATTTGTTGTGTCAATTTTTGTAACACAGATTTTCCACTGATCTTCAAAAATATTATCATCCTTTGTGCAACTGAAATAACGTACAACTTCTTTTATTAGATTCATTTTATCAACATTAAACTGAGGCTTACCCATTTTACCATTTACATTACAGGATATTCTTTCTTCAATTGTAAAAAATGTTTTCATAAGGTTACAAGCAAGTTGGTCCAAAGATCTGTCTTTACACCAGTCCGCCAGTGTTTCTGGAGGTGGAAGACATTCAATATAAGGTAGATTCCAGAAGAAGAATGGATAGTCAATTTGATCTGTTAAAAAGAAAGAAATTAATGAAAGACATATATTTAAATGTAGCAATGTAGACACTATTTTAAAGCAGCATGGGTACTAGTCTATGTAATTTATTATACAGTGTTTTCATAGTTTAAATAATCATTCCTTAACATACATTCCCAGAGAGCTTGTAATATTCAATAATACCAAAATAATATGACTGAAAATATCATTTTCTTTTACAAATACGATGAAAACATAAGTCAAAATCAAAATAAATTTTCAATGTAATAAGATTCATAAGATACTCCAGTACTATGAATGCACTACTTCTGACCAGATATCTAGACATATTCTGTTACTACTTTATTGTTAATGGACTAATGGTACTACATATTTATTTTTAATTACTACTTTTGTTGCCACAATATTTCCTAACTCACACCCTCAAAATATATATGGTATTCATTTTACAGGAAAAGTCTACATTAAGATCTACAAGTTTACTCCAGATAGTCTTCTATGACAGTGACAATGATTTCAATCCTTGATAACAAAATTTTGCTAGTTGAACCCATTGTGTGACCCAAAATGATAATGGAAAAAGTCATAAAAAAATATGAGACACAGTCAGCAAACAGGATGATAGCCTATACCCATCTTGGAAAAAGCATACATACCAGATGGGCCCAGCTGCAAGTCATTCCATTTTAGATCAACAAGTAGAAGTCAACAGCTTAAGAGCAGAATCTGCCAAAACATTACAAAAAACCCTCAGGGATGATTCATGCATATCCATTTGCCTATGGCTCATTCACATTTAATCTGCATTCATATTGTTAACACTCCTTATTGTACTAATTAAATTTAACATTCACCTAGCAGACTCTTCTTCTTTCACTACTTTTTTTAGCTTATATTGTGTTACAAATTCCACACTTATTAATGTAGTTGATCTCGCCATTTTTTTTTTTTTCTTAGATGCCCTAACAAACTTCCTCTAATTGGTTGATTCAAATACTTTTGAGACAATTAATCCTTTTTTTACTGTATTCTTTCATTCGTTTTGTGACCACAGCAACAGACATCTCCCCGTCTCAGCATGGAGTAATCACAGCGAGCCTATCCAAAGCTGAGAGACATCGGATAGGTTCGCCGCAAACACCTGGTGGGAACCAGAAGTACTCACAATGATCCAATCAGGAGCTGGTAGCCTACTGACAGGACAACTGTGACACCAAATTTTAGGGATAAGAAGAGTGCAGTTAGCCACAAATTCATTCTGTCGGATGATGAGAAGGAAGCAACACTGGAGAGGAAGCAGGAGGAAAGAAAAGTGAGATGGAGGAGAGAGAAGTGAACAGAATAGACTGGGACAGCAGATGGCTCTACATCCTACTGCTGAATGAAGAGAACTTCAACTTCAGTGGAAAGTGCAGCTGCCGAAAAAGATTCATGATTGGTGCCATTTGTCCAGTGACAGTTTAACTACATTTCTTCTGAAGTGTAACTAACATAGATTCTGAAGTGTAATTGATGCCAAAAAAACATTTTTATAGTTTGTAGAAACTCATATAGTAGTGATTAAAATAAGAGGTATAGAAGCTCAATAGTTTGCAGCCACTGCTCTCTACAAAACTGAACATGAAAAGTCAATAGGTATAGGCAGTTGAGAGTTTACAAAGACAAGAGAAGAAGGTGCTAACTTATCTAATACAAAAAATTCCACTTATTGATATGAGGATTTCAGCACGAGTGTGGATTCTATATTTTGACAAAGAGATCCTCAAAACACTATAGATGTAGTTATGGAAAAGACAGCCAATGGTGCTACATGAAGCTGAAATGAAATACAGAGTAATAAATATGCTTTTAGACGAAGACGACCACTCGAGGCAACCACTTTTAAGTGCAATTCCGAGCGGTCGGCTAAAAGAGGTTTAACTGTGTTACTAATGATAAAAATGTAGCCAAAACAGCACAGTATCAGACTGCTCTCCCATCTGTAACAATTGTCAGTTCTATTTAACGACAGGAAAACAGATAGCCTCATGATGATCATACCATTTGGGAAATTTATTTCACACATGAGAGAAGGCTGTTGGTGGGCTGTAGGTGCAGTTGAGTTTGACAAATCCAAGTAACATGGGCTTGGTGAATTACTGAAGTTTCCAGATGTTGGTGAGCTCATGTCCGTGGTATCCATTTTGTTTACTGATTCACTATAACTGTCTGTCTGTCTTTTCTCATTGACAAGTCCATTGTTATCAGTTGTTGTTGTTACTGGTACTGCTGTTTCTCCCAGTGATATAGCATCACTTGGGAGGTTAAAATCATGTTTTGAATGATGCTTTCTGCGTTTTGTAGGAACTTTTGTCTGTGTTTCAGTATGCTCTTCACCAAATTCCTAAAACAGGAGAAATATACTGTGATAAACACTGTGATGTGTAAAATAAAATGTTTCGTATAGCTCTAGCAAACCAGTATAACATATTTTCAGTATTATATATACAATATTATTTTACTGTACAATTAGAAAACTACAACTGTCTTATAATTACATCCTATTAACCCCAAACTAATAAAATAATAGAATAAAGTTAATAAAATAAAAACACTCTTACTTTTTAAGCACATAACATACTTTCAAAATAAGTGCAAAACTATAAAAATAGATATAATTAATTATTTATTATATACTTGGATGCATTTAACACTAATAAATTTAATTTTAACTTTTATTTTAATTTTAATTTTATGAAGGACTCACCAATTCTATAGGATGCATTTTCTTCCCACACAATCCTTTAATTTTTAATTCTTCAGCTAACTGTAGAAATTCTGTTAAATTTTCTTCTTCAATATAGACTTCACCTTTATAAATAAAATTCAACAGGTTTTTTACTGTCCCTATTTCAAATTCTGGAATTACAACTACTTGATCTAAGCTTTGTGTACCCTAGAAAAAATAAATAAATAAATAAATAATGGTTACAAATCAGTTGCTTATGATTAGAAAAGTTTATTTATTTTATCAAAATACATCCATTCTGTGGCCTCCCATTCTTAGATGGATACTATCGCATACTGAAGTTACGTTCAGCTGCAAAACAAGTAAGTGTAATTAAGTTTATCAATTTACAAATCTGTACACATTTTAATCGCGTGTAGATGATTCTGAAGCAATGGCTGATTGTGGCGACAGTAATGAATAGTAAAGACACTCCAGTATGTTACTCCTGTATTGCCAGCACAATCAAGTGGTACCAGAAAATAATAATGGATACATTATCTTGCATTTGCCTGTCACACTGTAATGTCCATTTGAAAATCATTAGCTGCCTTCTATTCTGCTTATTGCATTATCAATTGCACATGATTTTAATGTTTGTACTGTGTAGATGGATGCACAACTGATTGACTGCTAATATGTGACAGACGCTTACTTTACTGTCCCTAAGTATGACACTATACACCAGCTACTAAACATTTGTTTACAATGTTTGTATTTCCATTATAAAATGTAAATTTGCAGTCCAGCCTTCATTACAATTTTATTCACTACTTTAAATTGTTAATTTTGTTTATCCTGAGAAGAACCTGAAGATTAGGTTTTTACTGCACGTACATACTTGCAAATTAAGCACATCTGAAGTTATTAAAGCATAAGATGAGGGGGTAACTGCTAAATTAATTCTGAATTACTTAAGACAAGGTGTAAAATAGCATTTAATTGTTTGGAATAAACTGTATATCTTCTACAAATTGTACACCTTTTGAGTCTGTATAACTCAGATGATTTCATTCTATAAATTAACTTTAATAACAGATGGCATCAAGGTAGATGGGAGAACAACGTGTATTTACATTAACATATCAAAGCAGCACAGCTACAACTCTAACTTATTGTTAGCATCATTAAGAGACTTTCTAGACAGGCTAGACAGACATAGCCAAAACTGAGCTATCAGAAGGGGCATAAGTATATACATTTTCGATGAGACTATTTGTGTGTGTGTGTGGGGGGGGGGTAAATTATTATATTATCATTACATTTATTCTATTTGCAACAGACTAAATATATTATTCTAATCTGTAATAATCTTGTCACATATTGCTATAACAGACACCTCAACTTTTTTAGGTAAATCAAGATATTTGTTGTTTCTATTCGTCGTTCACATAGGCTACTTGGTGACGTTAATCTATAATTTTTACTATCAGTTACTTTATGTCTACAAGATTCAAGACATAAACCTGCTTTGTGTTCTACTTGAGGTTTCGTGTTTAAAAACGAACGTTTATACACAGCAGTAAAAGTCACTTCAGCTTCATAACTGTTGTGTTCTCTCACAATACCAATCACAAAAACTCCACATCTTCTAAGAAAAAAAAAACATTGCTCCTATTCTTTATTCCAAAAATAACAAACACAGCAAATCTGTTTAAAATGATGGTTACAATTTAGGCACATTCCCAACAAGCTACGTGATGTGCTGGTAATTCTACAACGGGCCTACAGAGGCCACACAAGTTCAAGTAGCAGAAAGTTCATTTTATTTCTCTATTTGAATAAACGGAATTTTTAGTTCGTAAGTTTCTCATAATGTTTCCAAAATTTTAAATTCAATAAAATTTTGAAAATAACAAATTTGTGATTCAAAATTGGTGAAGAAGTTTTATGCAACATGTTGGGTTGGGCAGTGCCCGTCCTGGTCCCTCTCTGGCTTGTTCATGTGGTGTGTGCACAAACCAAAACTCAGACAACATGATAACCACAGTCTGAAAGCAGACAACTGACTTATCCTTACTTTGACTATTCAAACGTCTATGCAACCCCCATTACAATGTGCATGCAACATGCTTCTTTAATATCCATTGTTCCACAGTTTCTTTTCAAGTTTGTTGACTATAGAATATGTGTGTTTACAGACTACAATAAATATAACACTAAACTGTGTAACTAACATGTCCACCTCATCCGTAAAAAATACGTAAAGCCTCTATTCAGTCTACATACAAAGTAAAAGTAGTAAAGTCTCCCTTTTTTGGAGACTTTACTCCTGACACAGACTGACACACAAACTGGGCCTTCATCAAAAAATAGACGCATTTTAACTACATAAGATACAATAAACAAGGTCTACACAAGATACACTATGTTTCCATGCCAGGATTACCTTGAACAGATGTGTGAAGAATGGGCTGCATGCAGAGAGTATCATTTGATGTGCATGCAACTTCTGCCCACTGCAGTGAATAGTGACATCTGTTAATTTCTCTTCACACCAAAGAGCTGCTAAGGTCTGAGCAATGTTTGTCTCATAAGAATTCCATCGGAGGCAGACCACATCGTTAGTCATTTTCACCAAATGTCTATAAATATGCCCCTTTAACACACATATATTATTTAAACAGAATTATGTACAATATTAAAAGTTAAAAAATAGTCAATTCAAAAATTAGTATAACTGAATAGTAGAAGTTCAACTATATTAATACTAGCAATCGTCTCTGATTATTCTTGTAACTTCGTTTAAAGTCATTTATAATGACACATTTGTATTTATCTTCTTTGTTACAATTACACAGTAAACATGTAAATTATATTTTTTATCATACACACAGGCAGTTCTATTACCAGTAGATATAATTAATTGGTAAAGTACAGCAATTATTAAATAAAACTGAGCTTTTTAAGTAAAATATTTGTAGACCATGCTATCACACAAAGGTCTTGATCATCCATTTCTGAACTGATCTTACCTAAACTAATGAGATTACACTGTTTCTCCCATATGCCTTACAATCAAGTTGGAAACATAAAATCTGAGGGTTCCAATAAAATTGTTATTACTGCTCATAGTATTTAATTGTATACAAAGCTATAGAACTGTTATACATTTGGAACTGTGACCAATTCTACACTGCCGCATCCCGCAGATACAGAATGTACAGTGCATAGGAGTTCCATGGAGCCTCCTATGTGCTTTACAGGGAAAGAGTGTACTATCAGAGAACATGGAAGGAAAGTAAACCCATAAAAAAGGTTCTGTTAGAAATGAAGCCTGTTAGAAGCAACTATTAATTACTAGGCAAAGAGCAACTTCTAGACAATAACCAGCTGCTCAACAGTGACCAGTTTCTACTTAAAAATGTCTACAAATTTCTGTAGACTGTGTCCTATAGGGAATGACAGGGCCTCACACGTTGATTCTAGATAGACAGAAGTGTTCTATCAGATGATGGTCCACCATAAAAAAACAAGGCATAGTGTTGACGTCAAGTGACTGATGTTATCAAAATGTGTCTCTTTCAGAGTTTCCTTTTCCTTTAACTCTGGTAAAATAAAGAGCCACATGGGCCCAGATCCATTGAATTTGGATGACTGTTTAACATAGTGAATTTTGCCCCACTAAAAACTCTATCATAGACAATACTTATAACTAGGTGCTCCATGAGTTGCTAGCAAAAATACTGGGTAGTCTTTATCCTATTTTTCATACAATGTTTTTATCACTGATGGCAGTAAAGCAAATATGACATTTTCATATAGACCTTGTAATGTAACAGAAGTACATAGGCCCAGATAAATAAGATAGAACTTAATTAAACTAAAAAAAAAATACTAAAACCCATAAAATAAAATAAATAAAACCCCTATAGTAAACCCAGAAGTACAATACAGTATCTAATAAAAATTGATGTATTATAATTTATAAGAAAAATTTAAACAATGTTTATTAGTAGAAGTGAAGTGAGAAGTGGAAAAGAATAGTAATTAATCAAGCAAACAGGACTGTGTAAGTTAATGAATTCTGTCAGTGACAAAATGAGTGTAAACACAAACTGTCCAAAAGAACAAAAGTGTGAACAACAAAACAAAAAAGGGTATAAAACAATATTGGGGTAATGGTGATAGTTGTTCCCAATTATGCTTTTAAATTAAAAAGAAGGATTACCAATTTTGTAATTAATTATAAAAGCTCCCTGTCTTTTTAACATTTTTAATTTTGATTCAAAGGGACATCAATACCAATAATGAATATTACCTATTCAATTAGGAAGAATTAAATTAAATTGGTTTGATTTAATCATTGAATAACAGAATAAAATAAACTAGGAAAAATAATAGTAATATAAGTTAAACAGTGTTGTTAGATTTATTAAGAATTAGTTATTTTTTATTATATGTTAAACAGTTTTTGTGTTTTTTGGGAAGTTAGTTTATCTGTTTAGTGTTTATCAGTCTCAGTCATGAAGACATGACATTGAGTTAACATGTTTGTATTTTTGCTGATGTAATAATATTATAAGAATATGAAGAGTATGTTAATCCAATGTAATAAGATACTAGAGAACATTTGTAATTAATAAGAAGGGTTCAAACCAAAAGGCCAAATAATAAATACCAAAATGAAACATGGTACTGAAAGGATCACCATGACATAGGCTAATGTTAAAATAAATAAACTATTGTCAGAATAGCCAGTAAAGTAACAAACCAACATAAATTAATAAGGAATAATAAAATTAACAAAATAGACAGTATTTCTATAATGGTAATCACATTTTTAGAATACATAAATGAATTAGAAAATGTTTTTGTGGAAGTCAAACTGTGTAAAGACATGAAAAACCAAATTTTGTAAAGATGCTAAACCATCTATTAGGAAACGCACACATATCAAATGAGATACCACAATGTTTGTCTTATTACAAGGAAGATCATTGTATAATTCAATTTAGGTACAATTAAGTATTAATCAGAGAGTAATTTGGAGTGGAAAATGTAAAAACCATATATTTTAAATAATAAGGGTCAGGTGACACCTAAGTTCAACGGTATTGACCAATGTAGCTAATTTTGGTCAAGCTGGTTGAAAGCAAAAGAAAAATACATTATTCTATTGTTAGACATAAAAGTGTGCAGGTCAGCTCTGTGTAGCCAAGAACAAAAGTATAGCAAAGAATCAAATCTGAGTTGGAGAAGAGAAGCAAAATTATTATAATACCAAAGTATAAAATGAAAATGAAAACAAAATGAAGATAATAGAATAATAATAACAAATAACAGAAGAATAAGTAATAAGAATATCATACATAAATAAGATAAAATAAAGTGAAAATATTTCTACTAGATACTGGTGAGAAATTAACCTTATTCTAATAATCCAGTTTACAACTAACACAAACACCAAGATTAACTTCACGACCACTTTTAAACAGAACAATAGTGTAAAGAGAAGAGATTTAAATGTAAACACAGTGAACATTATTAGTAAATTCACTTATTTAAAAGAAACTGGTGGCAAATATTTTTCACATTGTGTGAAGTGAGTAACAAGCGGCCATCTTGGCATTTTGATTAACTTGGACTCTGGGAGACGCCATGAGAGTTTTGTTGTAATAATTTAAATTAAATTATTATTTTGTTATACTTAAATAAAATTAACTCTGTATTGTATTAGCGATTAAGATTTTTAAATAATTGTGAGGTATTGTACTTCATGTATGCATTTCTAAACTTTTTAATAGCAGTTAACCAAGAACCCAAGAAGTAATATTATAAAATAAAAAAAATAATTTTTGTCACAATCGAACTGAGTGAAAGAGTCGATCCGGGAAATAAATAACTTCGACCTAAGAATCGTCGAACTGAATTTCAAATAAAATAAAAGTTAATGAAAATAATAAATTGGTCTTAAATGAGTTTTATTTTAAAAAAATAAATTAATTGATACATATTGTAACGCGACAGAAACACAGTCCTTGATGTTACATAAATAGAATATTAGCAAAATAATAAGTAAATCAATATTTAACTCCCATGATAATACAAAGGTCTAATAACTACATTTATAATTATATATAAAAATGAATAAGGATGCAAGGTAGAGATAACAATAAAAAACAAACCTGTAAAATAGACAATAGTAAGAAATCCATGTTCAGTGAAACGTAAATAAATATATTATACTGATAAGAATTGTAAGAAAGAAACTAGTACAGAAAATGTCAAAGTAAATGACAATGAAATTAGATAAAAGCGAGACAATAATTTACATTATAGTAATAGTAAGTAAGGATTCTGAATTAAATGATATTATTTTATTACCATGAATGTTATGTTAAAGTTTATGTTATATTATACAAATTACTTGTTGAATTAATGGAAAGTAATGAAGCAAAATGTATTATTCAATTACTGTTATAGAAGGGTGTAGGAAAGCAGTTAATTAGTGTTAATGGATCTCAATTTTATTATATGTGATCCACAGATCAAGATAAAATTGTTATTAGTTACGAAAAGAATAATTATTTGTGTAAATGTTAATAGTTAAGGTTTGATTATATGTATGAACTTATGTAAAAAGGCTATAGTTGTTCACCAGTTATAATCAAAGGTAGGTCCATATACAATAAAAGGCCTAACAGCCAATAACACTATATAACCACTCATAACATAAAGGTTAGGTACGGAAGTTAATAATAATTAATGAATACAGTTCAAGGAGCTAGGAAAAACATTTGATAAGTAATGATATATAATAAACCAACTCAATTTAAACAAATTATGATAATGCCACAATGCCATGATATCGATTGATAACGTTTGATATCGAAAAAATAATAAATATAAAAGAAACAGACTAAGATCAAAAAACTAGCAGAATATATGTAGAAATTAGTAAAAAAACTATAGATAAAGTTATATTCCGATATGATGGAAGTTTAATAAGGAATGGAAGAAAAATATATGAAATAATCACTATATACAAAACATTGAAAAGGAAGAAAAATAAATGTGTTGCTAAGGACAACAGGAATGAATAGAAGTTGTTGATTTCAATTATTGCTTTTTATGATCTGAACGTGACGAGACTAAAAAACCAGAAAAATTGGTTAATATAACTAAAATATTATAATTTATTTCAATACCGTTACCCATCACGATATATAAATAATTATTTGGATTAATCAGGCCAACAACCGATAACCAGATTGTATAATGGTATCATCTAATAATAATAATCAGTAATTGACTTATACAAGGAAGGACTTGATTTGTCCAATGTAAGAAAAAGAATGAATGAAATATTAATCCAATATAAAGAGTCAACTGTGTAACAACTAATAATACACACCACATTGGAACTCCTAACCTTTTAAATACATGGAACATCACTAGTTACTTCATACGATAGAAGAACGTATTTGGATCCAGAATTTGCAGAAGAACAACCACCAGTCTGGCCGTAAATAAACCAAGGGAGCTGTATTTCCGAGGTAACCAGGACAAGGATTCCACTTTATTAAACCGAAGAAAGGAATATCGAACATCATATCCATTCTGAGCGACGAGGTTAACAACCAACTGCCTACCCGAGTTGCTTCGTTCTAGTCTGGTAAATTATAATTGTATAAATCATATTAACAACACAACACTTCAAATTTGTAATATCTTGCATTCTTATTTATGTATTTTTAATCTTCCCCACAGTTACAAGAACCTTCACACCCTGAACTAAGTTAATTATAAAAAACAAATTATATAACTGAATATAAAATAAAGTATTGGACCGAACAATAATCGATTCACGCAACATATAGCCTTTTGTATGCCAATTGGAACCAATCTTATTTAATGTTAACGGAGTGAATAAATAAAGAAACCTAGTATAATTTCAAAATCTTATTATTTGGGGTATTATTTAATGAGTTGGGAATAAAAAGTAACTGACTAAGAGTATAATAATTGGTTACCGCAAACAGTGAATTAACCTTTAAGTTTCGTTGTCCCGGAACTGCAGCGCTTGTTGCGGAATTCTCCGACACCAAAGAGAAGAGCATTAAAATACGAAATTTACATAATTCTCTTCGAGGTATACTAGTGTTGAGCAAAATTATAGAATAAAACACTAATTATTTAAGTTACAATCACACTAACACTGGTATTATACTTAGAGAGATAAGCTAATATTAGTTAACGAAATTACTATATTCCCCAAATCCAGATATCTCAGAAATTGATTTAAATTAACACGACCGAAGAGAGGAGAGACAGAGAAGCATACCCGTTCTTATTAACAAATTGGCATACATTGCGTGACACGAACAAGACGCACGTACTCGGCTCCATTACAATATATAAACTTTCAAGTATGAACTTACTATTCGTTGTCACTTCCCCAAACGTTTCGAGGTGATGTTCCTCTTCCTCAGTGGGAGTAATACTGAATGTCGATTAGAGAATAACCGTTATGGACTATAGGCGTGTGTGGTGGGGGTTGATGGTGGGAAGGGATTGGCGCTGAGGTTCAAATTGTGTGTTTGGATCAGTGTATCGAATAGTGTATGTGATTTATAATGTAATTGTTCATTTAATGTTGTTTGGTTGTAGTGTGTGATATCTGTCGAAGAGGATGAATCAACAAGATAAAAATAAATTAAGATTAAAAGATTTTTAGGTAATTAAAGAAGAGTGAACTCACTTTGGCAATTGAAACTTCATCGGAACGAGGAAATTAAGAACCAATTCGATATCACAATCGAACTGAACATAAACAAAACGTTCCCTTTAGAAATTCAACTTTTTTTATCAAACCAACGAAAGTAAAATTAAATGATGATATTTAAAATATTTAATTAATAATTTTTTAACAACAAAATCAAAGCAAAATAAATTGAATTAAACAAATTAAATTCAAAGAAAAAAATATATTTATTTAATTTTTGTTTTAAATAAATATTTCACCAGTTAAAACAAGATAATTAAAAAGGGAGAACACTATACAAAAGGTAAAAACGAACAGTTACACAATGGCGCTCCAAGGCGGCGTTTAACGAAAAGAAAACCAGAGAATACTAACAATTTTAAATAAATTAAAATAATAATCAATTAAAATACAAAGATAAAAAGGAAACGTTACAACCTACCTTTCATATACATAAAAACTTTCTATATGTATGGCTTGACAGTTAAGTTCAACTGAAGACTGAATGGTAAAAGTGAATAATAATAAAGTGTTAATCTTAGTGATGCAGAGCTTTTCACCAATACCCACTTGTCTTTATGGTCCATAATTAACAACCTGGGCTTTAAATTTATTACCATTTTAGGTAGACATGTACTAATGGAGCAAGTAATAACATTATCTGGGTTGACGAAACATGTGTGAATGCACCCATTCTCTTTCAAAAAATGTTGGTCAGATGATTCTAGGACAGGAACTACGTCAGTAAAACTCTTAGACATATGTTCCCAACTGCCTCTATGTATTTAATTAAAAAAGACTTCTGACTATCATGAAGAAATGACGCGCAGTAAAATTAAAACATAGTTTACAGAATTCCTGTTAAAGAACATACCTCCCAATTCAGTGATTGTAATGGACAATGCACTGTACCAATACAACAATTTTTAATTTCTAAGTAAACATAAATTAGCAAACAAAACATAATTATGCAGTGTTGTAATTTCTACCAATTATAAATTATTGGTGTGTATATATATATATATATATATATATATATATACACTTCACTCTCTCTCTCTCTCTCTCTCTCTCTCTCTCTCTCTCTCTCTCTCTCTCTCTCTCTCTCTCTCTCTGTGTGTGTGTGTGTGTGTGTGTGTGTGTGTGTGTGTGTGTGTGTGTGTGTGTGTGTGTGTGTGTGTGTGTGTGTGTGTGTGTGTGTGTGTGTGTGTGTGTGTGTGTGTGTGTGTGTGTGTGTGTGTGTGTGTGTGTGTGTGTGTGTGTGTGTGTGTGTGTGTGTGTGTGTGTGTGTGTGTGTGTGTGTGTGTGTGTGTGTGTGTGTGTGTGTGTGTGTGTGTGTGTGTGTGTGTGTGTGTGTGTGTGTGTGTGTGTGTGTGTGTGGTTTCATTTATAAAGAATTTGCAAATATTTATGCTTGTTTATTACCAAAGTACATGCATTTATTAAGTTAAAGTAAAGTAACTTAATATATGCATCATATATTAATAAAGTAATTACTTATCACGTTTTTCAAGTAAATTATTATGATACACTGATATTGATATTCATACCAAAATATTAAGTAAGATCTCAAATTACCCGAGTTGGACTTGGCTGGAATTCGCATAACAAGATTCATGTCATTTCACAAAAAAACGTTGTTTATGCAACTGTCAACAGATTAGTGTTCATTATGATTAAGGTAATGTACAGTATAATGCGTATCTGTTATTGTAATCTTAGATTAAATAACCTTAGATTAGGTATTCAAATGAAATCAAAGTACTCAAGTTGCAGACTTCGCTACAGAAGCATCTCTGGGTGTCTTACTGTAATTAATCATGTTACTCTCTTACTGTATGTTTATCATGTTTTAAAGTAAACTGCTATGTCTTAAAAAGCCTTATTAATGACCATGTGTCTGAACATGTTGTAAGTTTCTGTATGAATCATTGTAAAATCCTTGTAGAAACCATATGGTCAGAGTGTGGCAATGTTGTTTCCATTTCACTACAACTGTCAATACCAAACTGGATTTAATATTACTATAATAATTTTTTCCAGCTTGAGTACATTTTTAATAAAGAATAGATAAACAATCATTTTCAGTTTCTTTGTTTGTCCACATTAATCATCTGAACATCTTTGGTAATAAGCTATCTCCATTACTAAAGTCCTCTTCTACTGATATTTTACTTTATTGCCTGTACCATGTGACTTGGAGTCAAGGGAACTTGGAAAGATAATGCCTTTGTTCTAGGTTGATTGGGTGCACTGGTCCTTCACAGGACTCTAAAGTTGGAGAAAGTGATGTTAGTTTTGAAGCCTTAGTCTCTCTGCCAGAAACAAGACTGTACCGCATGATGCAGGGTCATACCCTACAAGAGGTTGATTTGGCTGGTGCAGAACAGTAATTATCAGTACGGAAATAGAGGAAACCTCAACACTAAATTTTACAACAAATGTCATGTAGCAATTACGTCTATATTTATCACACTGCTTCAGGAAAAATATTGCAGCTAAGAAGAACAGTTTGATTTGAGCTGCTGAAATTATGCATACTGATGTTTCACACAAAAGGCAAGGCTGTGTCTTTATAAATATTCCATTTCTACTTTTTTTCTAATATTTCACTACAGCTTTTGTATAGATTAAATCAAAAGCTTTCCTGTAACTGACAAATATGCAATGTAATTGGAGTGCAATGTAGAAGTCTATAGTCAAGAGATTTTATGATGTAGTCCAGTGCTGGCTTATGATTGATCCAGATTTTGGCTTCTTCTCACTGGGTCAAGTCTAGACCATTTGTCTAGCCACCACTGACCAAAAGTTTATATAGGGAAGGGCTACAAACGAGGTTGTTGTTTGCTCCCTGCTTTGAGTACTGTACAAACTCTACTGTATTGTCTATTTACACCAATGAAGATGGTTACCATAGGCATAGCTGAAATGCTTGGCAGAGGATTTTAAAACAACCAACCATGACATTATAAGCCCAGAATGTTTTCAATCAATTGATTCCAACCATAAAAGCCTTCGCTCATTATTAATTCTGTTATTAAGAAAATATTTTGAATACAATTAGTGCCATAAACACAAAAGAATTATGTTAAAAGGGTAGTCACTTCTAAAAATCAAGAACTTATTGCAACTGACTTAAAACACACACACACGGGGACGGACAAAGCAGCTATTCTAATATAAATACCATCAGTTAATGTAAATACTTCAGCCCATTTTTGAGTGTCTTATTTAACAGTTTTATCACTGTTTTCATACCTTTGATACTTTATTTAACTGTGTTACTTTGACTCATCTGCAATACAGATTAAACATTTTTTTCAATAAAATGGCAAAAATCCCATATAATCTTGAAAGGAAAAAATTTGTGTTTTTAACATTTCATACACAATTTTCTCAAAAACTGATTAAAAGACTACTTTCAAATTGTTTCACACTTTGTAACCTTTAATTTAAAACTTGATCTGGCACACTGGCACACTTGATCTGAACATGACAACTTCCTCACAATACCCAAGAGAATATCTGAAGAAAATAAATTCAAAAACAAACTCCATGCTTATTAAAGAATATTCTCCTCACAATAAATAGGGTGCTGCTGATACAGTCTTCCGTAAAAATGTAATACATTTAGCACTTTGTCATCAAACTTCACTTTTATCGTTAAAATCACTTATTCTGCTACGCTTGGTTTAACATTGCACTGGTTTTTATTAACTTCAACAGATATTTGTATATATTTTTCAAATAGCACTGCTGAGATTTGTAATAGTACGTTTTAAATAATAGCCCTCAACTGTGGTTATGTTTCAATACTGATACACTCTTATTTTTTAGGTATTTTGTCACAGTTCTGTTAAAATTATGTAAAATAATTACAACTTTGTCGAATTTTGTTGCTTCTCTGCTATATATACTTTTCCCTCGAACGAGGCCTTTCGGTTTCGCAACCATTATCAAGTTCTTCCTACAACTTGAGGAAGAACTTGATAATTGTTGCGAAACCAAAAGGCCTCGTTCGAGGGAAAAGTATATATAGCAGAGAAGCAACAAAATTCGACAAAGTTGTGATGAAGACTGCTAACATAGAGAAAATAACTGATAAAATAATTACGATTTTATTACATAAATTATCATATATAATTACAATATACTTTAAAAACGGGCTACCCCAGTCAATTTGGCGCCAATTAATTAAATACTGGCTGTCATTATTAATACAATATCGCACACAAAGTGGTCACCTAATGAGTTTTAGGAAGTAATGTGTCGAACATTTAAATTCTTGGATTTCGTTGTCCATGACATGTCCGTTACTTAACTAAATATCACTATAATATTGACGACTCGGAACACTAATAAATATTATAATAATATAAAATTTAGTACAATTAAGGTTATAAATATAAGAAATTATGGTAATTATATGATATGAATTTATTCTCAATTGTGTTTATTATTTATCTTCGAGAATACTTACAGCGCGTGTACCTAATAAAAACTGTTACACTAAAAATAAAATGACAAAACTTTAAAATGAAACATCGAAATGCTTACAGGACATGTATAGGTAGGTTATACACGAATACACAGACACTTGAATTCACGAAAAATTTACTCTTGAGTTTACGTATTTGAAGCCGTGAACTTGATAAAATTATTGTGCTAAAATAAATACACAAACTTTAATTTTATCAAGTTCACGGCTTCAAATACGTAAACTCAAGAGTAAATTTTTCGTGTATTCAAGTGTCTGTGTATTCGTGTAAAGTTTTATTCGTGTATAACCTACCTATACATGTCCTGTAAGCATTTCGATGTTTCATTTTAAAGTTTTGTCATTTTATTTTTAGTGTAACAGTTTTTATTAGGTACACGCGCTGTAAGTATTCTCGAAGATAAATAATAAACACAATTGAGAATAAATTCATATCATATAATTACCATAATTTCTTACATTTATAACCTTAATTGTACTAAATTTTATATTATTATAATATTTAAATCCTTAAATTTTTAGTGACCGTCAATCAGTGAATGTTTTAGTGGATAGTTAGTGAGGATCGGTCAATAATACAACTTTTAGTAATTTTGCGTCGACGTTTCGACAATATTTATTGTCATCTTCAGGACCTGTGTATGAAATACAGTAGAAATATCAAACATAACGAAACAATTAAATATTTGGGTGAACGTGTTGGTGATGTGAGTGTGTGCGTGTGTATGTATGTATCATTTTTTATGTGAAGACTTATGATAGTTTGTTTACATCTTCAAATTATCTTTAAGAAAGCGAGCAAATTATAGTATGAGAGAACTTAATTTATACAGTATTACAATTTAAATTACTAAATATAATGTTATTTTAATTAATTAAACAAACAGTAACCAACAATTGGATATTAGATTGGTACAAAAATTGTTTATACCTACAACAGTCAACATATAGCAAAGTAATATATTACCTATAACTAAAACAGATTAGGGGATGTTCACTACGTAATTATTAAAAGTTATTTTTACCATGTTTCACTCCCTACTGGTGTTAGCAAACAATCATAATTTAGAAATATACAATTTACACAATATTGTAAAACATTACGACTTAAATCAGATAGTTGACAAAGGTTACACACAAAAGTTTCTGGTAAATTTTACTAACAGGTAAACTTTGATAATACGGTAATTGTAATCATATTGTAAAATATAGTCAAGAGTACTATAGAATAATGTAATTTATGTATGTGTCCACAATCACCCTTCTCTTTCACCCATGCTCCCCCCGCCAGTCCACCCAGCCTCTCACTCTAACCTGAAATCGATCTATCACTCACTATCACCCCACTCTCTCTCTCTCTCTCTCTCTCTCTCTCTCTCACTCTTCCACCCTTCGCTCTCACACTCTCTCTCTCTCCCTCTCATTATCTCTCTCTCTCTCTCTCTCTCTCTCTCTCTCTCTCTCTCTCTCTCTCTCTCTCTCTCTCTCTCTCTCTCTCCTCTCCCCCTCTATTTGTCTTTGTCCACGATTGGCACTCTAAAACACTCACCATTTTTATTACACTATCATCCTCATGTAAATAGAGAATTATACACACGATAACAGAAATGATTTACCAACTTGTATTAAAGGGTTACAGACTTTAAAACACAACATTATAGATAACAGATCTATTATATGAAAAAGGTTATTACTTAATATTTACATTTTTGGTCAATGTTATTTACCTGGAACTTGGTTGGTCTATACAGAGTACCATAGTCAATGTAGTTCAAATATATGTCGGTCATAATCTCTCTCACATGATCCCTCAATCTCTCTCTCTCTCTCTCTCTCTCACTCTATTCTAAACAGATATATACCACAAATCTAACACGTAGACGTGTACATACACACACGCTAGAATTACATACGCACACACACAGACACACACAACAAAACAACCTCACAAGTCAACTACACATTCAAGAATCCATACATAAATATAACACTATTTTATTGACTTATTTTTATCATCTAAGTGTAAATTATGCACAACGGAGATGCCCACTGTACTGAGTTTAAAACTGATCGACTATGTGTCTATAAGAAATGTTATATGTTTCTTAGCTAATACTAATAATATGATCTTTGAGACACTTACAATTGTTGCTGACGCCAAACACACAACTGTAAATTTTCCCTGACCAACACCTTATTATAAAGCAGAACAGACGACCCTTGTACATTTGTAGGAAATTAAGTAACATGTGTTCGGAAGACAGTTGAGAAAGATTTGCACTAGGGGGGAGTGTGACACTAATTAATATCCAACGACAAGCTGGCCACTAATGACCAACACATCCTGTAGGGAGACTACTGAATATTTCTTCAAATTCATGTTTTGACGGTGTGTATAAGTTGAGCATAACTGGACGAGAGGTTTTGAGTATCGGTGCGAAAATTAATGGAGTGAGGGTCACTTTTAATTTGAATCATTTCCAGTACGCACCTTTTGAAATAATTATTTTCGTAATATTTAATTTGGGTGTTGTCAAAACATGAATTTGAAGAAATATTCAGTAGTCTCCCTACAGGATGTGTTGGTCATTAGTGGCCAGCTTGTCGTTGGATATTAATTAGTGTCACACTCCCCCCTAGTGCAAATCTTTCTCAACTGTCTTCCGAACACATGTTACTTAATTTCCTACAAATGTACAAGGGTCGTCTGTTCTGCTTTATAATAAGGTGTTGGTCAGGGAAAATTTACAGTTGTGTGTTTGGCGTCAGCAACAATTGTAAGTGTCTCAAAGATCATATTATTAGTATTAGCTAAGAAACATATAACATTTCTTATAGACACATAGTCGATCAGTTTTAAACTCAGTACAGTGGGCATCTCCGTTGTGCATAATTTACACTTAGATGATAAAAATAAGTCAATAAAATAGTGTTATATTTATGTATGGATTCTTGAATGTGTAGTTGACTTGTGAGGTTGTTTTGTTGTGTGTGTCTGTGTGTGTGCGTATGTAATTCTAGCGTGTGTGTATGTACACGTCTACGTGTTAGATTTGTGGTATATATCTGTTTAGAATAGAGTGAGAGAGAGAGAGAGAGAGAGAGATTGAGGGATCATGTGAGAGAAGAGATTATGACCGACATATATTTGAACTACATTGACTATGGTACTCTGTATAGACCAACCAAGTTCCAGGTAAATAACATTGACCAAAAATGTAAATATTAAGTAATAACCTTTTTCATATAATAGATCTGTTATCTATAATGTTGTGTTTTAAAGTCTGTAACCCTTTAATACAAGTTGGTAAATCATTTCTGTTATCGTGTGTATAATTCTCTATTTACATGAGGATGATAGTGTAATAAAAATGGTGAGTGTTTTAGAGTGCCAATCGTGGACAAAGACAATAGAGGGGGAGAGGAGAGAGAGAGAGAGAGAGAGAGAGAGAGAGAGAGAGAGAGAGAGAGAGAGGAGAGAGGAGAGAGAAGAGAGAGAGAGAGAGAGATGAGAGAGAGAGAGAGAGAGAGAGATAATGAGAGGGAGAGAGAGAGAGTGTGAGAGCGAAGGGTGGGAAGAGTGAGAGAGAGAGAGAGAGAGAGAGAGAGAGAGAGAGAGAGAGAGAGTGGGGTGATAGTGAGTGATAGATCGATTTCAGGTTAGAGTGAGAGGCTGGGTGGACTGGCGGGGGGAGCATGGGTGAAAGAGAAGGGTGATTGTGGACACATACATAAATTACATTATTCTATAGTACTCTTGACTATATTTTACAATATGATTACAATTACCGTATTATCAAAGTTTACCTGTTAGTAAAATTTACCAGAAACTTTTGTGTGTAACCTTTGTCAACTATCTGATTTAAGTCGTAATGTTTTACAATATTGTGTAAATTGTATATTTCTAAATTATGATTGTTTGCTAACACCAGTAGGGAGTGAAACATGGTAAAAATAACTTTTAATAATTACGTAGTGAACATCCCCTAATCTGTTTTAGTTATAGGTAATATATTACTTTGCTATATGTTGACTGTTGTAGGTAATAAACAATTTTTGTACCAATCTAATATCCAATTGTTGGTTACTGTTTGTTTAATTAATTAAAAATAACATTATATTTAGTAATTTAAATTGTAATACTGTATAAATTAAGTTTCTCTCATACTATAATTTGCTCGCTTTCTTAAAGATAATTTGAAGATGTAAACAAACTATCATAAGTCTTCACATAAAAAAATGATACATACATACACACGCACACACTCACATCACCAACACGTTCACCCAAATATTTAAATTGTTTCGTTATGTTTGATATTTCTACTGTATTTCATACACAGGTCCTGAAGATGACAATAAATATTGTCGAAACGTCGACGCAAAATTACTAAAAGTTGTATTATTGACCGATCCTCACTAACTATCCACGAAAACATTATAATATTTATTAGTGTTCCGAGTCGTCAATATTATAGTGATATTTAGAACATTTAAACTAAACATTAACAATATATTTGATTATCCACAGTACTCAAACAGAAATAAGAAAATTCATTATACCGAAAATTCATAAATCTTAATGTTTCACAAAATCCGAGGCCGCAAAAAAATGCTGGACACTTCTTAGCTATAATTAAAAGCAAACTTTAATTTTAGCAGGAATATAAGGACAGATCTGTTATATTGTTCTTAACTATCTTGTAATTGCTTACCAAATATATACTAAAATCCCGTTCACTCGTTTTCTATCTTCCAGACAGGTTATAATTTTTGCATGAAAACAACGAACACCGACTGTCAGCTGATTGTCATTAAAAGCAAAATCTTCTGCCCAAAGATATAAACACAAAATGCACAGCTTTATAAATATGTTATATTTAACATAATAGACGTTTCAAACTAAATATTTTCACGTGTCTTGAATGATCGTGACTGTATTCATTGTGACATAAATTGAATTTATGTATACTTTTTTTTTAAGAGTTCTAGTCTGGCTGTGAATACAACTTATTAGAAATTACCGAAATTAGAATGCATCGCTCTTATAAAGTTTCGAATTTTTAGTCTAAGTTGATTTTTTTTTTTAATCATTTGAATGGTAAAAATAAGGGGGTCTTTCACTAAATCCTGCGGCCAACAACTTTCGTCTCCACGTTTGTATTTCTTTCCGTGTTCGATGTGTACTAGAACTGTTTTCTTCACAAGTAACTAATGCCAGGTTATGGAGGTTATGTAGACAATGTAACTTAAATAAAATTTACTTTGTTAGTGTACAATAAAAGGGTGTATTTACTGGAAGTACAGAAATAATTTTCCATTTATCGCACATAATTACGGTACACAGACGATTTTTGGAGGTTGTGTCTACGTTTAACAATGCAACTTAACCTTTTAGATTTTTAAAATTAATTAGATTTAACAAAAATTTCCTTTGTTAGTGTACATTCAAAGGCTGTATTTATTGTATGGATAAAAGGCAGTATGTACATTAAAGGCTGTATTTATTCGAATTAAAACCTATCGGTACTTCCAATTTAGAACGTATAACCTAGTAGGCTACGTTATTCGTACATACAGTATTTTAATGGAGTTTATTGGTACATATTTTATTAAAAGGGTGTATTTATTGGAAGTACAGAAATTAGTTTCCATTTATCGCACATAATTACGGTACAGAGACGATTTTGGGAGGTTGTGTCTACGTTTAATTATCTAACTTAACCTTTTAGATTTTTAAAATTAATTAGACTTGTAGGGGTGTGCATGGCAGAACTACTTGTAGGGGTGTGCACCCACTTTATAATCATATTTTTGGTAACACTGAGAACTTTAAGACTTCTTTTATGCTTAAACAAATTATATATACACTTAATTATAGAAAAGCAAAAAGCAAATATGTAATTCAAAAGACTAATTTGCTCCAATAAACACATGCTGAAGTTAAAAACAAAAGAGTTCTTAGTTGCCTAACTAATCATTAGTTAATAATGTGACAGTTGGAGCTGCTTTTTCTGCAAAAGCTGGGGTATGTTGGATTCAAGAGTGGTTAAATTAAGTCATAAATCTGAGTGTGCGTCAAGTCTATTTCTGTGCTTGCTTTTCACTTGAGATGAAAATCCCATTTCACTCAAGAATGAGGTGATGAATGGGATGAGCAACTCCGAAAGTTCAGGATATTCATCTCTTAAAGATATCCAGAACTTTGTTAAGTCAGAATCTAAAAGTTTATGGATTTTGTTGTCCATGACATGTCTCATGTTATCACTAACTATACAAAATAATTTACTAAAAATTTAGTTTTAATCCCAGCATCACAGATGATATCACACAATTGCTCATTTAGTTTTACTGACAACATCTTAGAACTTTCAAAATACAAGAATGGGTCTCGAATCCAATTGAATTCACTGTATCCCTCTGGGAAGCAACTTTCAATCTGGTTATAGAGAGTTAAACATCAGAGCTGGTAAAAAGCAATGGTAGAGCATGAATAACAAAAATGTACAGTTTAGACTATGTACAAAACAGGTTGAATTTAAATTGTTAAAATGATATATCTTAGTTATTTACATGTAGTAGCTTTTTAAGACACAGTAAATAAATTTCCGAACCTGACTTTGCAACCCTCCAAATGCCCTCTCGGGACCCAGCAGTGGCTCATGCCCAATAGGTTAAGAAATGCTGAACTAAAGGCATGTTTGTGGAGTGAAACATAAAAGATAACCCAGACTTCTAAAATGCTCTTAGTCAAATGGGATTTTCAGGAGTAACAACACACTATTTGGTTAACAAGCACATTTTACTAATATTGTAATACCAAGTCAATTAGATAGCTTAAATGTGTAGTACTCTATGTGATGCTGATCACATACTGTTAATCAGCAGCACTGCAGAATATTCTAGAGCCACACTCTTGGCATTCATCTGGAACTTTCTCACATTAGCCTGATAATTAGGATGTTGCCACCAGCTGAGTTTTAGAAAGTTGGTGTAGTAGGTTGTGCATTCATATAGGATGATATTAGACAGCAGTTTTTAATGAAAGTGACAAATGATCAATTGTTTACTTGTGTTGTAAACTATTGTGATTTTTTTATTACTGTTTGTAGGCTATACAGTGTGTCCTGGATAATTATATAAAGAGAACTGTTGTATAATAAGTGTGTTTGTTTTAGCAATTGAGAGTATCTGGTATTCAATAATTCATTCCACTGTTTTAAGTTCATAATTCTTGTCACTGGTTGTAAGAATATTATTCTCATTAATTTTCCAATTCTATGAAGTCTTAGTTTTACCACGATGAGACTCAACTTTATCACTGAAGATACCACATCACTGAATGAGCAAAACTTGTCTTTAATAATCTCAACAAAGCATGGTTATCAGCTGAAAAAAAGTTTTAGTATTAAAAGTTTTGATCACGCAAATCTACAAGGGATACTAAAAAGAAATAACATAATAATTGTATTGGACATAAAGTTATGTCCACAAAACAGATTTTGTTTAAAATAAATAAAACACAATTTGACACAAATATTAATTTTATGAATACTTGTTTGGCACATATTACAGAAGGTTACACCATTAAATGAGTTTGCCTAAGTATAAAATTCTTGTCAGATGAAAAACGTGTACAGTCAGAATACTATTTGTTATGTACAATACAAATGATTCACTATGGGTAGCAGTGACACATAAACACTAGACATTGACACTGAATTGTACTTGTTTTGAATGATTCATTGTGTGCTACCTGACCAGAGTACAGGTATTAACCAAGAGATGTTAGTATACTGCTGTGTAACTGCTACAATGATGAATTATAAGTAGTACTTTTTGTTTTGGTCATCAACCTTGAAAAGGATAATAGAAACTTTGTATACCATGCTTCCAGCAGTTTTACATGATACGTTCCTAACACAAATAAGAAAAGTTTAAATCTGCTGATGATCTAAAGGAGTGAAAGTTATTTGCAGACTGACAGGGTTATAAAATAATTCTGAAAGGTTGTTGCTTTTACAATACCATCCTTTATCAACTGACTACTCAAATCTGCCAGTTTTTCACAGAAACTGAAGTTTGATGATTTGATCCATTCAGTGATGCTCCAAACATTTCAAGGATTCTCCTAGCCTTAAAAAACTGGACTGGCCTCATTGATTGACATGATTAATGTTAAATTTACTTTGGGATACTTCCAAACATAATACAGTTTAATGTAAAAAAAAAAATTTTATTTCTAATTTTTCCAGAACTGTATACACATAATTTGATCTGGATAGAACGTGTATTAAACAATAATACTATTTGATGCAAATAATGAAAATATCCGTGTGGAGAACTATACATGACTTCCATGTTTTAAGATTTATATTTAAAATCGTTTTAGAAATGAAATATTTCTACAGAAACTACTTCTATCTTCAGCCTCAACCACAGAAAACACACACCACACAATTCCTTTTTTCTTTATTTAATTTGAATTCAGAGTATTGGCACATATTTTATTAAAAGGGTGTATTTATTGGAAGTACAGAAATTAGTTTCCATTTATTGCACATAATTACGGTACACAGACGATTTTTGGAGGTTGTGTCTACGTTTAGCATGTAGTAACATCAGTAACTTAACCTTTTAGATTTTTAAAATTAATTAGATTTAACAAAAATTTCCTTTGTTAGTGTACATTCAAAGGCTGTATTTATTGTATGGATAAAAGGCTGTATATAACATTAAAGGTGTATTTATTCGAAGTACCGGAATTTACTTCCAATTTATAACCTAGTACAATCTAACGTATAACCAAACAAGTACATTAAAATCCTTTTTTCAATTTCCAGAGGAGTGTCAGTTTTTTTAGTTTCAAAGGATAAAGAAAACACTTGTTTACAATTACTTCTAAGATGTCAAGGGTAATTGTAAATTGGGGTACCCGTAAATTGAATTTTAGAGCTGTATTTATTATTTACATTTTAAACAATTTTTTGTACGCAATATAATAACAAAAGGTTGAAATATTTGCAGTTATTTCAATTTTAAAACGTATACACAATTTTTCGGGCATGTTGCAAGTCTTTACTCATTTTTCTCTAGCAGCCCTAGAGAAAAATGTTGGGAAGTTTTGAAAAAGCACATTCCTTTATCACTGCAGAGCTTCCCTGAAACAAGATGAAGTGAGAGGATCCAAGCTGTCAAACCGATAGTTAAGCACTACCCAGGAGTACTTAAATTGTTGGATATATTTTAGAAGAGATGTCTTCTAGTCTAACTCCCTCTGCCTACAACATCATATTAGGGCTTAAGAAATATTTCAAAGCCACAAAGAGCTTAATGTTGGCATCTTTTTGGTTCAAAGTGCTTTCATATATTGACTAAAAAAATGTTGTTATTCAAAGCAAAGGAATCACACTCAATGTTGAAATACCTCTAGTGGAAGATTTGCTGACAGAATTGAAATTGTTGCGTGATAATCCAGAACAGCATAATTGAAGAACCAAACTTAATTGCAAAAGAACTAATAAAAGTTCCTCCTGAATCTCCCAAAAGGTGGAAAAAAAGTACAGATCAATCCAATAGTGATTTTTCAGTAAACAAAGATCAAGAAAATAAATTTAAGACCTCAGTCATGTACCCAGTATTAGAGTTTGTAAAAAGGGGACAGAACTGTTTAAATTTAAATATTGTTGGCAGGGGCGGCTCGTTCTTAGGGCACTAAGGCGCGCGCCCTCCAGTTTAAATCATGTCACGGGTCTTGGGGAATATTCAGCGGCAAAATGTAACTTCTGGCACCGCGCGTGTACTATATTTCGGTGTCCGATGAGTACATCCAACTGTTTTCTTCACAAGTAACTAATGCCAGCTTATGGAGGTTATGTACGACAATGTAACTTAAATAAAATTTACTTTGTCAGTTTACATTAAAAGGGTGTATTTATTGGAAGTACAGAAATTAGTTTATCGCACATAATTATGGTACAGAGACGATTTTGGCAGGTTGTGGCTACGTTTAACAATATAACTTAACCTTTTACATTTTTAAAATTAATTAGACTTAAACGTTTCCTTAGTTAGTGTACATTCAAAGGCTGTATTTATTGTATGGATAAAAGGCTGTATATAACATTAACGGCTGTATTTATTCGAAGTAAGTAATGCCAGCTTATGGAGGTTATGTACGACAATGTAACTTAAATAAAATTTACTTTGTTCGTGTACATTAAAAGGGTGTATTTATTGGAAGTACAGAAATTAGTTTATCGCACATAATTACGGTACAGAGACGATTTTGGCAGGTTGTGGCTACGTTTAATTATTTAACTTAACCTTTTAGATTTTTAAAATTAATTAGACTTAACAGACATTTCCTTAGTTAGTGTACATTCAAAGGCTGTATATAACATTAAAGGCTGTCTTTATTCAAAGTACCGGAATTAAAACGTACTTCCAATTTAGAACCTAGTACAATCTAATGTATAACCAAACAAGTACATTAAAATCCTTTTTTCAACATAATGCAATAATAAGCAATGTGTAGTTTCTGTTAACATGCAAATGATTAAGTATTAATAATGGGTTACAGTGGAATTTAATGTTACTACGGTCTGAATTAATGCAAATAAAATTGGGAGAATCTCGTAAACATATTAAAGAATGCTTGTATATTACACACAAAATTATTACAGTACGGACCTTTGTTATTGAATAGAAACAAATTTGACTCTATACTTTAGTATGTACCAATAAAATTCACCTTTTTTCAAATACCAATATCTGTTGTTGTTTTTCATACCCTTAAAAAAAGGTCATTAACAACATACATTATGAGAAAACGTGATTACAAATAACCAGCCATTAGTTACTTAGAAGAAAATAGATATAACATTTACAAACATCAAATCTTCAATTCTCTCCCTATTTGTTTTATAAAAACTGGAGTTTCTACTGCAGGTTTTAAGTCCACTAACTACTTAATTAAATATACATAATTGTTCCTGTATCTTGTTGGGTAACATTATATTAATACATCTGCTTCCTACTCATATGTGCAAACAATGTTTTTAATGTACGGTCCTAAAATCTTTATCAACACTTTATATCTTTAAAATTTAGACAAAGTCTAATGAGCAACTTGGCCTAACCTGAATTTACATGACCTGGCTCAGAACAACTTTATTTTGGCAAGTACAAAGATGAAGACTGGTTGCAATTTCTTCAGGGCTCACACCTGCTGCCAGGCCTAGTTCTATAACATGATAAGGAAGAAATAAATCAGCCCAAACCTGCAACCGCTGTGGGAAGGCTTTTACACCATTACCAATAAGATTAATGATGTCATCTAAGAATAACTCATTAGCTTTATTTTTAACTTTCATTAGTTTTATCTTTTTTAACAATTTTTAATGCAGTTTACTGGAGTAAAATCTTCTTATTGATAATATTCTTATCAGTTTCATTACATTATTCTTATCTCTTTTTATTACCGTATCTCAGACAATATTTATAGTATACAATTTAGTTAATGACTTAGTATTTTGTTCTTCATGTATCATGGTCATGAAATGGTTTAAGTTGGGGCCTATTTTATGTAAGGGGAAAACATAACGTTACAATATTGTAATTACTTTTATTTCTATAATTATTTATAAGTATTACTTTGTACAAACAAAACTGGCTTAGAAATGGGTCTACTTAGGAAATTATGGAATTCTGCTGAAATTTCGAATAGTTCTGGAGGGGAATTGATCCCCTGATAACCCCCCTCCGCAAGTTACTCCACTGATCCCACTCTACACAGTTCCAAGAAATCCTGTATTTAGTAGAGCTTCCCTTATGTGCCTGGTAAGTGAAGGAGAAGGGATCTATTTAACGTGCAAGTTGAAGAATATATTTAATTATTGCACTTAACTTGATATAAGTACTGATTACATTTCAGGATTATTATTTTCAGAAATAATGTATGTAAACCAGTTTTCCCCATATAAAGTTAATTAAAATTCTTTAATGCATAGCATTCCAGGCATTTACAGTAGTAGATTCGTTTTACTAAATTTGAATTTACACAAATAATTCTCTTTGATTAACCAGAGTTACACACACAAACTAAATGCTGAGTGTCCTCCTAGTGTATAAATTCAGCTAAAACAGTATTCCAAAAACTTACCTTGTTACTAGAATATGTGACATGATGAACTTTTCATCATGTGTTCAACTTTGTGTTGGGAGTTAAGCATTTTAATAATTTATATTTATGCAGGCGTATAGCAAAATCTGATCATCATGGAAAAGGAATAAGGCATTTTGTAATAGCAATTAACTGATTAGTTCCTGCTGTATTACCGAATCATATTACAAGACCAATTTTTGTTTAATTGAAAAGATATATTTTAATTGTTTCTTTTGGTGCAATCTGTAAATTCCATGACACACGTCCATAACAGTTTGAAAATATGCTTACTCCAGTTTGATAGGAATAAATTTTCAAAAAACTAATGCAAATTTGTTATGTCTGATCACACCAGCTATCCTGTCTATTGGCAATGAGACTTTTATCCAAATTTATCATATAGTATTGTGCTAAGATGTTACACTACATTTGTATACTGTAATACAGTGTATTATTTGCAGACTGACAGGGTTATAAAAAATTCTGAAAGAATTGTTGCTTTTACAACACCATCCTTTATCAAGTGACTACTCAAATCTGCCAGTTTTTCACAGATCCCCTAGTGATGCTCCAAACTTTTCAAGGATTCTCCTGGCCTTAAAAAACTGGACTGGCCTCATTGATTGACATGACTAATGTTAAATTTACTTTGGGATACTTCCAAACATAATACAGTTTACAATAAACAAACAAAATATTATGCCTGTCTAATTTTTTCCAGAACTGTATACACATAATTTGATCTGGATAGAACATTTATTAAACAATAATACTATTTGATGCAAATAATTAAAATATCGGTATGGAGAACCATACATGACTACCATGTTCTAAGATTTATATTTGAAATCATTTTAGAAATGAAATATTTCTATAGAAACTACTTCTACCTTCAGCCTCAACCACAGAATTGTGATCACTAACATATACCACCTCATGTTCATAAAACAGTATTCCAAACACTTACCTTGTTACTATGGTGTCTTCAACAGGTACATTGGTGTATAAATTCGTTATGTCAAATGATGCTAATGTTGAGTTGTGTGGTATATGGATGTGTTCTAGTTTTTTGACAAGTTCTATGTTGTTTTTAACAGAAGTGTTGTTTGTTGGTTAGATTTATGTTGTTTGTTGGTTAGATTTATATGTTTTCTGATTAGTTTATCTAGGTGTCTGGCAATTTTGTGGGAGGGTGCTTGTGTGTTATTTATCAAAGGTCAAATGGGTATATTGGGTTTGTGTATTTTTGGTAATGCGTTTAGTTTTGGGGGGTTAGGTTTAATTTCTTTTTAGGTATTTTATGTTTTCTGTTTGGATTATGTATTTTGCATTATTTATGAATTTGTTTTTGGTATTTTATTGTGGGATCTTTGGTTATTTGAGTTATATTGTTTTCGGAGAAGAATTTCTCAGTTTTATTGTTTATTTCTTAAATATTAGAATTACCTTGGTTCCTTCTTTGCAATTATGTTTATTTCATGTTTGTTCATTATGACTGTTGTAATTTCTATCGGGACTTTTGGTGTGTTTGTTGTAATTTTGTGTTTTACATAATCTTTTGTGATTAAATCATTTGGTGTAAAATGTTCCAGATTATAAAATACACCTAACAGTTTTAACATACAATATATATAGTAACACCTCTATACATAGTAACAGGTATATCAATATACCTGTAATCACAGGTATGGGAAAGTAATGGCAAATCTTGCATAATCTTGTTATCAGTTATTGTTATTATTCGGCTAGTGCTATTAAATTCATATTGGCCCAAAGTGATCACAAAAGGAATTTATTATATTTGTTTACAGTCATCGGTGTTGATTCCAAGTGGATTTGAAATTTATATAAATTAATTTTCACTCACATGAATGAAGTTGCAACCGTAAAGAAATACAGAATATATTTTCTATGACAGCAGACAAGACAGGACACTTGTATTTTGCCTTTTATGTGTGTACATACATTCAGACATCATTTATTTGGATTGACTTCTGCAAGCTTGAAATCAAATACTAATAATGTTCTATGAATATTAATTACTACACTTTCACATGTGAAACTTACTTTGTTTATTTTCCTCGTACGACATTTCAGTGTGGTGTTCGCCTTCATCAGCAGGGTATGATACAGAATGTCCGGAACTTGTAACGGTTTGTTTAGTTGGTAGGTTGTGTGGGGGAGTGTGGAGGTGGAAGGGGGTTATGTAAAATTATAATCCTCAAAGTATAATATTGAATTAATTGGGATGTTTTGTTAAATTGTTACGACGGTCTCACCGATCGTCACATAGTACAGTGGAAACCAAAATAAAACACACTTATGAATTTGCAAATTACATTTATTATATTTTTAATTGGTGTTGTTACATGCTTGTTCACTTCTTTTGTTACATTTTAAATCAGTGTTGTGTTGTGATTAGCTACGATGGTAGTGTTATTAGTACAGACGAGGATGCTGCAGTTTCTTTTCTTAAAGAAAAAGATTTGGTTCACAATCCTCGTCAATGTGGTAATGGACATGATATGATTTTAGCGCTTGGGCAGCAACAGCGTTGGTGTTGTAAAAAGAAGACTTGCCGTGAGTATAAGCCAGTTTACAAGGACACATTTTTAGAGGGGTCCAGATTACCCCTGAGAACAATAATAAAATTTATTTATGACTGGTGTGAAGGCCGTAGTAGTGTGAAAAACAGTAAAAATCAACTGAAAATCGACAACAAAACACACACACATTGGACGGCTTACTTAAGACATATCTGTGCTGAAGACATCATGAGCAACCCACAGAAAATTGGAGGACCAAATTTAACAGTTGAAATTGACGAGAGTCTCTTTGCCAAGAGAAAAAATAATGTTGGCCGGGTGTATCCACAACAGTGGGTTTTCGGAGGATTCTGTCGAGAAACAAAGGAATGTTTCTTGTGTCGTATCGAAGATCGGTCAGCAGCTACCCTCCTACCTCTCATAGTGGCAAATATTGAACCAGGGTCCATTATAATGTCAGATGAGTGGCGTTCATACCGTCAAATTGTTAATTTGCCACAACAGTACACTCATTTGACTGTAAACCACAGTTATAACTTCGTGGATCCTCAAACGGGAGCACATACACAAGGCGTAGAAAGCATGTGGCGGTCCTGTAAACGCCGAAATGTGATTGAATGTGGTGTGAGAAGGGAACGCTTAGATTCCTATTTAAGTGAGTTCATGTGGCGAACAAGAAATGCAAACCAGGATTTGTTCAAGTTCATGTGGAGGTCCGCAGAGGTCCAGAATATCTTTCCAGGTGATGCATCGACAATAATTGTGTAGTTACTGGAACAATCTGGGGATTCACAGACACTTAACTCGCTGTATTAATGTAGAAGTGTGTAGAGTCACCTCCTTACCACTCACGACTACCTGTAACAATATTGTAAATAATTATAAGCTGAACACTGTGGGAAAAAGTGCTAAGTGAAGGAAAAAAAGTGTAATATAATGAATGATCAGTAATAACAGAAAAGACTGTTAAAATTAATGATTCACCCCAAATGTATGAAACAAATGAAACGTAGACTATAAGTAAGATTAAGGGAGACATGATTTATATTATTCTGAATGTTCAGCAACATTGTATTAATTAGGATTTAAACCCAAGTCCCATATTTGTTTCAAGGGAAAAGACTACAACTAGAAGGTTCAATTTGTTTAATTAATTGTATTAAGAGTTAGTTATGTTTAAATATGTTTTGTGTGTAATAATGTTAGTAATGTTGCTATTAAGAATATTATGCTATTATGGCTATTATGAATTGTCAAAGAAGAAAAAGGTTGTAAGAAAATAGACACACTGTTATGTATAAAATACCATAGATACCTAAATTAGGCTCAGACACACTAAATAGAATTAATCAGTCAACAAAATTTGGCAAACTAAGGAAAAAATTACTACTATGGAATGTAAACCAGTTTGTAATAAGTAATAATCCCATCAATCAATGTAATCCCAGCCATAAAGACACAACTCTAAAGTAACATGTCTATAATTCCTGTTTTAAGGTAATATTAGTGTTGGAAGGTAATAGAAGCATTAATTTCAGATAATCAAACCACAATCACAAGCATTAATCAAATCACATAATCAAACTACTCCTTTCCCTTAACCGATCTTCACAAAGAACAATACGTCTTGAGTACTCTACACAGGGCTGTACGCAGAAAATTATTTTATTCAGTTTGAATTTGCGGCTCTTATCGTTTGCCACAGAAAATACCCTTGTTAAAATGTTGCAGGTAAACTACCCCTTTCCGTTAACCGATCTTCACCAAAACCAATAGGTCTTGAGTACTATACAAATCAGGGCTGTATGTAAAAAAATATTTGATTCTAAATATAATTATTACACTACTACTGTGTTCCGAGTCGTAGTGTAATAATTATATTTAGTTAATTAATGGACACGTCATGGACAACGAAATCGAAGTATTCGATTCTGTTTGAATTTTTGGCTGTTATCGTTTGCCATAGAAAACAATCTACACACAAACACACACACACTTTTCGAAAAATGACTTTTCATGTTTTGAGGGTAGTACAATCAGAATCTGCAAAAATCTCGAACACGATTTTTTTTTACCATCACCATACTTCCATTTCCTTAAGGACATGGAAGTAAAAGGTAAGGGGCTTAACAATATCTACCACTTTTTAGATAAAGAAGGAGTATGCACTACGGTTAATAGCTTATGCTACAAGATACATAAGTGTTTATTTTAAAAATTAGTACAGTAACATACAAGACAGGTTACATGAACAACCGCTGGAAGAAACGGAGAATAAACAGTTACAGTGAGGTCGAAAGACGTAGAATTGAGCACTACAGAGTCAATTGGGTTTGTAAAGAAACATCAAACCCAATGTACTATCATTACACACAACAATGTACTATCATTACCTAACCAACCACAACACTCATGTAGAGTAGATGTATTATTTAGGAAGTATCTGTGCCTCAACTAAGTACTAAGTCCAGTATACTGTAACAGGATCTACTGTTCCACACTGTAAATAAAGAAGACGGGCAATAATATATATTGTAACGTTTATCCCTTTTTCTTACCTTTAAATCTGTAGTATCTTGTCCTTGTAGTATTCTATATTGTAATAGATGTATTGGTATTGTTTTTGTATTCGTCAGTCTCACCTAACGTTATAGTTAAATTGTGTACCTTTAATTCAATTGTAAAGAAGACTGTTTGCATTAAATGTAATGTAATAATGTAACAATATGTATGTGTAGGCTGATTAGAATGGAATGGCTGTTTACTTACAACTTTACCTAGTATTTTGGTCACTTAACCAAAAATTTGTCCATTTTAAGTACAGACTCTAACCTATCAGATTGCAATGTAACTGGAATTTGTTGAAAACAAGATTAAACTATCACTCATATATTCAACCCCCCCCCCCCACAGAGAGTGGGAGGGGGAAGAGAGAGAGTTATATATCATTGTTGAATAATTAAGACATTCCTTTTAACAAAAATATACTTTTTAATTAAATTATTACAACTATTTATTTTTACTTTAATTATATTTATGTTTCTGAATAATTGAATACAATACAATAATTAAAATAAAAGTATATTGTTGTTAAAAAGTATTTTATTTTTTATTGAATAATAATAATAACATAAGAATATAAAATAAAGTAATTTGTAAATATATCGTTATACTTCTGACATGTAAGGTAGTATACATCAATAGTCTACTCTCATACAGTATACGAATTTGTTGGAAAATATCATGCACACTACTTGGCAAAGGTTCAACACTGATTTAAAAATTTTTGTTTAATGCAAACACTGAAACACACTATACACAAGAAATAGAACTCATCATGAACATAACGTGATTATATTACTTATTATGGTATAAGAATATGATATCGGTTTTTTGTTTAATATCCACTTGTAAAGGAAAAAATACAGCAGATAATTATTTTATAAATAACTTTGTTACAGCTGCTGTGAAGTTGATTAGATTAAATAATGTAACCTAACCAACTTTTAAGTATTTAATATTAAGTATAAGTATATTTAATCCTCAGAGAAAATGAACAATTAACACCAGTTTTTGAAAGAACCATGAAAGGAGAGAAGATGAGCTTGTGTACGAAATGCAAAGTGGAGTATCTTATGTAGAGATGAAAGCTCAACAGTTCAAACCAAATACATATGAATGGAGATGATTGGTAATATCTGGGACCTGTCACACAACAGAACACCATACAGTGATGATAGTGTGTATCACTTACTTCATCACATCTCTTACCATATAATGTGCCTGCTTTTAATAATATTTTCAAAGGATTTTAATACTTTGTTTTGACTGGTTTCACTGTGTAAATTACAAACCTGAATATAGTCCTGGAATACATACGGTAATCAATTTTTCCATTCACAGCCACGTTTCGCATTAAATCACGAATGCCTGCAAAGAAAAATAAATTACATCACCGGACACACCAAGTACTGACATATGAACATTAATCAATTATTTTGTTTAATCAGTCAACATTCTAAGAGACCAATATTAAAGGGTTTACAGATTATTGACGCATCCACCAAAACACACACACACAGGTTGTGGTATGTGTTACAATTGTGTCTTATTTTCAGCTAACCGTTCTTTTACAGGTGAAATCAGTACAATTGTACCTCGTGAGTATAAGGTTAGTTTAAGCTGTACCTATGATATTAAACATAATAATACACTGAACATGATTATTACACTTTATATGATATCAGCTTTTTGGCTTAATTAATATCCACTTGTAAAAGAAAAAATACAAGATGATTATTATTTTATAATTAACTTTGTTACAGCTGTTGTGAAGTTATTTAGAATAATAATGTAACCTAACCTACTTTTAAGTACTGAATACTTTTAATGTGTCATGTACTGTGTTCAATAAGGAAACGAAATACTTTTACAGAGTACTTAAAATCCTTGAAAATGGTATTCGATTAAGCTTGAGCAATGAATAATTAAACTAAGCACATGATTTCAAAGTCAATATCATAATTAACTACGTATTCTAAATAGAACATACCAAATTGATAATACTTACCAAAATCATGTAAAACAAGAATCATAAAGGGGCTTCATATTTTTTTATATCTTCAAGCATTTTCTCGAACAAATCCTGGTTTGCATTTCTTGTTCGCCACATGAACTCACTTAAATAGGAATCTAAGCGATCCCTTCTCGTACCACATTCAATCACGTTTCGGCGTTTACAGGACCGCCACATGCTTTCTATGCTTTGTGTATGCGCTCCAGTTTGAGGATCCACAAAGTTATAACTATGGTTTACAGTCAAATGAGTGTACTGTTGTGGCAAATTAACAATTTGACGGTATGAACGCCACTCATCTGACATTATAATGGACCCTGGTTCAATATTTGCCACTATGAGAGGTAGGAGAGTACCTGCTGATCGATCTTCGACAGGACACAAGAAACATTCCTTTGTTTCTCGACAGAATCCTCCGAAAACCCACTGTTGTGGATACACCCGGCCAACATTATTTTTTCTCTTGGCAAAGAGACTCTCGTCAATTTCAACTGTTAAATTTGGTCCTCCAATTTTCTTTGGGTTGCTCATGATGTCTTCAGCACAGATATGTCTTAAGTAAGCCGTCCAATGTGTGTGTGTTTTGTTGTCGATTTTCAGTTGATTTCTACTGTTTTTCACACTACTACGGCCTTCACACCAGTCATAAATAAATTTTATTATTGTTCTCAGGGGTAATTTGGACCCCTCTAAAAATGTGTCCTTGCGAACTGGCTTATACTCACGGCAAGTCTTCTTATTGCAACACCAATGCTGTTGCTGCCCAAGCGCTAAAATCATATCATGTCCATTACCACACTGACGAGGATTGTGAACCAAACCTTTTTCTCGAAGAAAAGAAAGTGCATCCTCTTCTGTACCAATAACACTTGACAGTTCATCGTAGCTAATCATAATTAATTAATAATTAATGTGAAACTCCCAACACAACACTGATTTAAAATGTAACAAATTCGGTGAACAAGCATGATAACTTTTTCAGTTACCGCCATCGTAACAACACAATTTTACCACGTGCTGTACAAATGGCATTTGATCTTTGACTATTCTAAGCAAAATTCAAGACCTTTAGGAATAAACGGGTAAATTTTAAAACAAATTTAAAGGCTCTCTGTATTAAATTTAAAGTCTACTAAAATTAATGACACATGTTATTTCAAAAGGACAGTGAATAACTCTAAAGGATACTAAATGATTCTTACTACTGTTCAGGTGCAGTATGTACTCCAGAGGCAAATTTATGCATAGGCAAAGTAGGGAACTGGCGGCAAATTTTGTGAATACCGGAGAGATGTGGACACGGAGATTTGCGAAAACAAGCTATTTCCGGAGATTTGCGGACACTAGGCCTTTTGCTACCTGAGAGAGGGATGACAAAATTCCAAAAGTATTTCTATACCGGAGGTTTGCGGACAGGTCTTATCTGAGGTGCGCCCGCTTGTAAAATTTTATGATGGGGTCATAGTCCAAGATGCGCCCATTTTACTTCGAGTCCCCCACGTAGCTGTGACCCCCCCTGCGTTTTATTATTTCTAGCCTAACGTATCTACCAACAATCGTTTGTGACAAACTTTGTTTTATGGTTTTATATAATAAATTCGCTTCGATTTTATATATAAAGTTTCTGGTCAGTTGCTCAATTCGAGTGTTTGGGTTTCGAGTGGTCAGGTATAGAATAAGGGATTATTCTCTTATGCACACACGCACATCAACCATTTTCAGGTACACCGGGCGCAACTCGTCTCGGCCCTGCGGACACTACCCTTTCGGGTGTGACAGAATGTGGAACCATGTCAATGAACCCGCCCACAAGTTTACCAGTACGAATCCACTCCAAGTATTTGTCACTTTGAGTTTGACATTCGTAGAGTGAAGACGAGTATGAAAGTTGTTACAACTACTAAGGGTAAACCTTGTGCCCATTACAACGGTTATGCGTATCGTAAATTTCGGGAGTCGAAAGAAGGTGTTGTTACGTGGATGTGTTTACGGGAGAAGTCCAATCGCTGTAAAGGAAAGATGCGGTCGAAGAAAGAAGATGTTTCCGAACTTTTGTGTGGACCACCTGATGACGCGTCCTTAGAAGTGAGGAAGCGTGTGGAGAAGGTGAAGAAGAGGGCACGTGAATAAAATACTCAGTTATCTGCGATATACACAGATGAAATTGGAGATCTTCATAATAGAGGTTATGATTTTGTCACAGTAATGCCCCATGCAGAAACATTGAAGAGAGCCATTCGGGATCATTGGTGTAAAACCCAAGAAAACCAGCATGAACCAAAGAATTGCGAAGATATTGTTCTTTCAGAAGACATTCTAAAAATAAGCGATGGCAGCAGTTTCCTTCTTAAAGATGATGAATTAGAAGAGAGAATTATCGTTTTTAGTGGCAGCAAAGGAAAGGAATGTCTAGGAAACTCTTCGCATTTTTTAATGGACGGTACATTCAAGAGCTGTTGTAAGGAATTTACACAAATCTACACAATCCATGCAGATTTGTTTGGCGTCCAAGTGTGGTAAATGTAGACTTCGAGGCTTCTGCGATTGCGGCCCTTCGTCAAGTTTTCCCCACAGCTGAAATAAGTGGATGTTACTTCCACGTGAAAGTGTTTGTGGAGGAAGGTCCAAGATGTAGGGCTAACAGAGGACTATCGCCAGAATGAAGAAATAAGGCTTCACGTCAGTATGTGTGCAGCGTTGACGTTTTTAAATTTATTCCTATCAAACTGGAGTAAGCATATTTTCAAACCTTTATGGACGTGTGTCATGGAATTTACAGATTGCACCAAAAGAAACAATTAAAATATATCTTTTCAATTAAACAAAAATTGGTCTTGTAATATGATTCAGTAATACAGCAGGAACTAATCAGTTAATTGCTATTACAAAATGCCTTATTCCTTTTCCATGATGATCAGATTTTGCTATACGCCTGCATAAATATAAATTATTAAAATGCTTAACTCCCAACACAAAGTTGAATACATGATGAAAAGTTCATCATGTCACATATTCTAGTAACAAGGTAAGTTTTTGGAATACTGTTTTAGCTGAATTTATACACTAGGAGGACACTCAGCATTTAGTTTGTGTGTGTAACTCTGGTTAATCAAAGAGAATTATTTGTGTAAATTCAAATTTAGTAAAACGAATCTACTACTGTAAATGCCTGGAATGCTATGCATTAAAGAATTTTAATTAACTTTATATGGGGAAAACTGGTTTACATACATTATTTCTGAAAATAATAATCCTGAAAGGTAATCAGTACTTATATCAAGTTAAGTGCAATAATTAAATATATTCTTCAACTTGCATGTTAAATAGATCCCTTCTCCTTCACTTACCAGGCACATAAGGGAAGCTCTACTAAATACAGGATTTCTTGGAACTGTGTAGAGTGGGATCAGTGGAGTAACTTGCGGAGGGGGGTTATCAGGGGATCAATTCCCCTCCAGAACTATTCGAAATTTCAGCAGAATTCCATAATTTCCTAAGTAGACCCATTTCTAAGCCAGTTTTGTTTGTACAAAGTAATACTTATAAATAATTATAGAAATAAAAGTAATTACAATATTGTAACGTTATGTTTCCCCTTACACAAAATAGGCCCCAACTTAAACCATTTCATGACCATGATACATGAAGAACAAAATACTAAGTCATTAACTAAATTGTATACTATAAATATTGTCTGAGATACGGTAATAAAAAGAGATAAGAATAATGTAATGAAACTGATAAGAACATTATCAATAAGAAGATTTTACTCCAGTAAACTGCATTAAAAATTGTTAAAAAAGATAAAACTAATGAAAGTTAAAAATAAAGCTAATGAGTTATTCTTAGATGACATCATTAATCTTATTGGTAATGGTGTAAAAGCCTTCCCACAGCGGTTGCAGGTTTGGGCTGATTTATTTCTTCCTTATCATGTTATAGAACTAGGCCTGGCAGCAGGTGTGAGCCCTGAAGAAATTGCAACCAGTCTTCATCTTTGTATTTGCCAAAATAAAGTTGTTCTGAGCCAGGTCATGTAAATTCAGGTTAGGCCAAGTTGCTCATTAGACTTTGTCTAAATTTTAAAGATATAAAGTGTTGATAAAGATTTTAGGACCGTACATTAAAAACATTGTTTGCACATATGAGTAGGAAGCAGATGTATTAATATAATGTTACCCAACAAGATACAGGAACAATTATGTATATTTAATTAAGTAGTTAGTGGACTTAAAACCTGCAGTAGAAACTCCAGTTTTTATAAAACAAATAGGGAGAGAATTGAAGATTTGATGTTTGTAAATGTTATATCTATTTTCTTCTAAGTAACTAATGGCTGGTTATTTGTAATCACGTTTTCTCATAATGTATGTTGTTAATGACCTTTTTTTAAGGGTATGAAAAACAACAACAGATATTGGTATTTGAAAAAAGGTGAATTTTATTGGTACATACTAAAGTATAGAGTCAAATTTGTTTCTATTCAATAACAAAGGTCCGTACTGTAATAATTTTGTGTGTAATATACAAGCATTCTTTAATATGTTTACGAGATTCTCCCAATTTTATTTGCATTAATTCAGACCGTAGTAACATTAAATTCCACTGTAACCCATTATTAATACTTAATCATTTGCATGTTAACAGAAACTACACATTGCTTATTATTGCATTATGTTGAAAAAAGGATTTTAATGTACTTGTTTGGTTATACATTAGATTGTACTAGGTTCTAAATTGGAAGTACGTTTTAATTCCGGTACTTTGAATAAAGACAGCCTTTAATGTTATATACAGCCTTTGAATGTACACTAACTAAGGAAATGTCTGTTAAGTCTAATTAATTTTAAAAATCTAAAAGGTTAAGTTAAATAATTAAACGTAGCCACAACTTGCCAAAATCGTCTCTGTACCGTAATTATGTGCGATAAACTAATTTCTGTACTTCCAATAAATACACGCTTTGAATATACACGAACAAAGTAAATTTTATTTAAGTTACATTGTCATACATAACCTCCATAAGCTGGCATTACTTACTTCGAATAAATACAGCCGTTAATGTTATACACAGCCTTTTATCCATACAATAAATACAGCCTTTGAATGTACACTAACTAAGGAAATGTCTGTTAAGTCTAATTAATTTTAAAAATCTAAAAGGTTAAGTTAAATAATTAAATGTAGCCACAACCTGCCAAAATCGTCTCTGTACCGTAATTATGTGCGATAAACTACTTTCTGTACTTCCAATAAATACACCCTTTTAATGTACACGAACAAAGTAAATTTTATTTAAGTTACATTGTCGTACATAACCTCCATAAGCTGGCATTACTTACTTCGAATAAATACAGCCGTTAATGTTATATACAGCCTTTTATCCATACAATAACTACAGCCTTTGAATGTACACTAACTAAGGAAACGTTTGTTAAGTCTAATTAATTTTAAAAATGTAAAAGGTTAAGTTATATTGTTAAACTTAGCAACAACCTCCCAAAATCGTCTCTGTACCGTAATTATGTGCGATAAATATAAACTAATTCTGTACTTCCAATAAATACACCCTTTTAATGTACACTGACAAAGTAAATTTTATTTAAGTTACATTGTCGTACATAACCTCCATAAGCTGGCATTAGTTACTTGTGATGAAAACAGTTGGATGTACACATCGGAGAACGAAATATAGTACACGCGCGGCGCCGGAAGTTACATTTTGCCGCTGAATATTCCCCAAGCCCCCATGTCACTAAACAATCCATTATCATAATTTATACACTGTTACACTCATCAAATAATTTGTTGACAAGTGTAAACAACAAAGTTAGAGTTCTTTCTCAAATCTGTCTGCCATTCCAGCACTTTTGTCACATTCATTTCTACAAACGAACGTTTTAGAGGATTCTTGGATTTCGTTGTCCATGACGTGTCCGTTACTTAACTAAATATCACTATAATATTGACGACTCGGAACACTAAGTTTTTTATAAGTAAAAACGTAAAGTTTTACCTTACAGCCTAAACCGGCTTTCACCTATAGAAGGCTTCACCAGAGGCCTCTGATGAAGCCTTCTATAGGTGAAAGCCGGTTTAGGCTGTAAGGTAAAACTTTACGTTTTTACTTATAAAAAACTTAGTGTTCCGAGTCGTCAATATTATAGTGATATTTAGTTTTAGAGGAAGTCATGTAAGCCAGGTTACCCAGAGTTTCTATTCCAAAATGGAATTACTACATTCGTACAATCAACGTTGTGTACGAAAACCAATATAAGTTGGAAGAATGTTTTCAAATTTTGAAGAAAAGTGTACAAACAAACTCTCAGTTAATGAAGGAATTGTCACAGAAGGACTCTTCTGAACCAAAATTTCATGTTCTGGCTAACTTTTTTCCATAGACTTCTATATCACATGAACACAATAGATCAATAACTACAGAGTAGGAACAAAGGCAGTGTAATGTGGCAAAGTGACATCAGAATTTTTGAAAATGAGATGTAGAAAGGGAGGGAGAAAATAAATAAAATAGAAACACAAATAAACTAGGATTCCTCGAGGAACCAAGAAAAAGGAACAATAATGTTGGATAGGCTTGGGAAAAGCGAGTCAGTGAGCTGTCTCGGAACACACGGATCAGTTCATTGAACTGTCTCGAGACAGTGTGTCGACTCACGGCACATCGGGACTCGGATGTAAGGTTGCCAACAGCTGTTCCGTGGCTCAGCGGACGGCACACGACTCACGCTCGCATTGACTCAACTCACAAGAGTGTTCCGATAATTCGCGCTTAAAAGCTAGTTGTCTATAATCAAACTTCTAATATTCAAGGCATCATAATATAAACCGAAAAATATTTGAAACGTAACTAAAATTGACATATTAGTGAACCTATAAAAAAGGTTCTGTTAGAAATGAAGCTTATTATATAATATTTAATATCGGAAGCTAATATAGCCTATAAACATAGCAAACCAATAGCAATAGAGTGGCGATAATTATGTGTATCATCAACAAAGGTAGATTGTTAATAATAATTGAAGAAATTTAATTCATATATAATATTCATCATATAAAAGTACTCGCATTTTATTAAAGAGTGATATAAGTAATTTGACAGGTTAATATTTACCTGTGCCACACCATACAATCTTGAAGTGAAATATTTTTTTTTCTATTCTTCTATGTTATATAAACTCGCGAAAATTAATTTTAAACGGGGGTCGAAGCTATTTACGAAAAAAAATAAAATAAATACTCCCATAAGCATGCATGCAAAAGTGAATGATCGCCATATTAACTGTGTAGACGGTGTGAAATGACATTTAACCTATCTTGCTTACACAGTCGTTTATATGCGATAACGGCTTCACTGATATCACTGTATACTATTTTTCGAATTGTTTCACTACAGTTTTGGATCACAAACACCACAATTCACAATAGCACCACTAACCTTTTACTTTTCAACATATTTTACGGTTTAATTCACGCGTTACGTAGTGGTGGATCGTTCGCGAACGGCTTAGCCAGAAAGAACTACTCCGTCAAGCGAACTATTGACTACAGTCGTTCGCGCCGCTGAACAGTAGTTCGCGTTAGCCACGCTCCCTATCGGCCATTTATAAAACTAATCAGCGGTTTTTGGATTTGTAAAAGTCTATCAGTTCCGATGAATCGGAACAGAGTGAGAGAACAGACTATTGAAACTTTTGTTTTATTGTCTGATTCATTGTTTGATTGTTCTTTCGACAAATTTTGGGATAAGTGTGATAAAAATAAAATATCAGAGAATGTCGTATTCTCGGATTGGGAGAAGTCGATTTACAAATTACATAACTGAAAAGAATTTTTGTTACTTTAGATGTGTTATATTATTTATTACGATTCTTAAATGAGAGATAGGTATCACGATTCTGGCCGAAGGCGACATGAATAAATTTTTGGATTTCGTTGTCCATGACGTGTCCGTTACTTAACTAAACATCACTATAATATTGACGACTCGGAACACAAAGTTTTTTATAAGTAAAAACGTAAAGTTTTACCTTACAGCCTAAACCGGCTTTCACCTATAGAAGGCTTCATCAGAGGCTGTCGTTAGTAGCGCTGCTCGTCTTGTTGTTGGCGACGAGAAAGTGTTTCGAAAGATTGAAGCTGTGTGTGTGTGGTGAGATGTGTTCGAATAATGCGTGCGATTTGAATTGTGTCTGTTCGTTTAGGATGTCGTTTTTATTTGTTTTTGTGTGTTTGTATATTTCTAATTGTTCTAGAGTGTCTAGTTTTCGGCCTTTTGTGTGTACGTGTAGTATGTTCATGTTATTGTCGATGTTTTTATATGTGTGGTTTGCTTCAATGAGGTGGTTTGCGAAGGTAGATTCTGTAGTGGTGTGGAGTGCTTTTGTGTGTTCAATGTATCTCTGTTTGAAGCTACGTCCTGTCTGGCCTATGTAGAATTTACTGCAATTTGAACAATTTATATTTATTTATTTATGCCGCTACCAACGGCAACTTCTGAAGAAGCTTTTTAAAAGTGAAAACCGGTTCAGGTTGAAAGGTAAAACTTTATGTTTTTACTCATAAAAAACTTTGTTTTCCGAGTCTCTTAATGAAATAGTTGTATATATAAATCATTTGCTAATAGTAAATAAATAATACATTCAAAACAGGCAGACGCGCCCCCATACCCCCCCACAAGTTAATACTTAATTTTTACTTCAAACTTAAGTGATTAAATTACAATAATAATTTTTTGTGCTTGTATTCATTTAAGATTAATCACACTGAAGTAAATTCTCTGTTGTTAGTCACTGTATGTATGAAACTACCAAACTTTTAGATTACTTGACCTGTCGAAATGATGTTTTGGTTTAATTCTATCGTCCAGCTGTGCCTCTGTTTATTTGTAACGCATTTTCGGGCTAACATCTGGATGATTGTAATAAAATTTAATATGAAGGTACACTGTTTTACCATTGATCGGTGTGTACACAATTTTTCATAAAATATTCTTCTGAGGGTTGAAATATACAGAAAATCGTAATAAAGTACCCTGACATGAAAATACAGGGTATCAAATTATAAGGAATAATTTTGTTATACCGTTAAATAATTAATTTATAATTTATATATGTGTAATTTTTACATTAAATTGTCTAAGATTTGTAAACATAAACAGAAACTATACGTATATTGTATACAAATTTTAAATAATAGCAATTGCATTATACATATATAAAAAATTCAAGTAAATAGAATAATACAAAATGCAGTATAATACAAAATTATTGGAAAGTTATACTAAAGTCTTCTAGTATTTCTAGTCTTCTAGTATTTAGTATTTATTTCCATACAACATTTCGTGTATGGTGAGGATTTTGTGGTGGCAAAAGAACTTTTAAGCTGCTTCGTCTTTTTACTCTAGAAAATGCTACGTACAACATTCCACGCATAAAAACTGATATAAGTAAGAAGATACCAACGAATTCAAATGTTTGTCCTTGAGCTTTGTGGATGGTGATAGCAAAAGCAGGTCTTACGGGGAACTGATGCCGTTGCATAGTACATCCAAGTTTCACAAGAGCATTATTATTGTATTTTTTTTAAGTTTCAGTTCATGTGGTGGTAGATCAGCCATTTCGACGGAATTCAGGAATTCAGAAGTAAATTCGATACCTCCTTCTGGTAGATCTTTGACAGAATCATAACTTTTGTAAACCTTGTACTCTCTAGGAAGCTTTTCAATAATTTCTGCATTAATTTTATTAACATGTTTATTTAATGGTGCTAGTATAGCCCTCTCCGTCATATCTTCATATCTGTTATTAGCCAGACAGTCTCCGAATACTTCTTCAATAAGATTGCCGTTTGAAAGAATATCCTCTGTAGTTCAATCTCATCCATAGCACTTACTGGCAAATCTCCTTTGCCAACTTTTAATAAATATTCAGCAAAGTCTCTTTCCTTTAGATCCACACGCATATTTTCTGTCAGTGAAAAGAAGTTAAAATGGCGCCAAAGACTGCTTTTCTTAATCGAAAGGTCTACCAACTCACTGCGGTTAGCACGAGGTTGAGCGTTTTACTCTGTAATAAAACGTACCTTTCTGTTCTAAGTCACAAAGAAGCTACAGCAACAGTTTCAAAAAACTCATAAATTATTATTAACTTTAGCTTACTAAAAACCTTTTTCGAACGTTTCAATACAAACCCTTGAATTTTTTGTCCATGACGTGTCCGTATATTAATACTTACCTCAGAGAACACGGAAAACGCAAGAGCGTACAGGGAACACGTTATAAATTAAATACGTAATACGTAATTGCTCGCTTAATATTATTAAATAGAGTATACAATTATTGCTCGTCTCAACTCTTATTTTGTTTATTTACATTTATTGCAACAGCTATTTATTCTTCTTCATATATAATGTTGTGATGTTATAGGCCTACAACTTGTTTCTTGTAACATTCTTGTAGCAAGTAGTGTACACTACTTCAGAAGAAACAAATTGTATAACATCACAACATTATATAATTGCTGCAAGAAACTTCGAGTTAACTATATAGAAAATGATGATTCTTCATATTGTTACGACGGTCTACTCTATCATCGTAGGTAGGCCTACAGTGGAAACACAAGTACAAGACACCAATTAAGTCACTAATCACACCTTTAATTTTTACAGTAAAACAGTTCGTAATTACCAACACAGTCTACTACAACAAATCAAATCAAAATGGTTCACACGCAATAAAATGTCACTAATATTAACACAATTGTATTAGGCTACAATAAATTGTAATTATACCGCCCGATTATAAAACGCAACACTTCACTAATAACTGCTTGAACATACACAGTAATCTCGCTTATAACTCTCGAACCGCTCTGTAAATATCTCGCACTAAAACTGAAAACTAAGGCCGCTACCGCCATGTATTTATAGTCCCGCTCACACACCAGAAGCTTCAAAACTGCGTCTTATCTCTCGTGTGAACTACGTAATTAACTGCAGCCTTGACACAGGCCGAGCGCCCGAGCGAAGCCCGGCACAGTCGAGAAGATTCTCGCAAAATGCGTATAGTAGCACGTACGCCACACGCGTTACATTGAGATCCTTCTGGCACATTCGATAAACGCGTAGATTGTTCTGGGCTGTCGTAGCAATACATAAAACCATCTACTTTAACAAAAACAGAAACCTCTTTAAATCTATGTCAGGTTTTTTTACTCCTAGTGAAAGTTTAAGTTAGTTTGGTAATTCTCAAAAGAGAAATTTTACCTTCTCCACTCTGTCCTAAGGTAGTGGTCGGCAGTGAAAACTGCTATCACAACTTCCTTAGCTGAAGAGGCGAACTGAAGCCGAAACAGAGACAAGCAAAAATAACCAGAGCGTAATGCTCAAAGTATAAGTTTGTGTTTGTCAAGCAATCTTTGTCAAACGGTAGTCCTTCAAAGCATTTAGTGAGAATTACCAAATTGTAATTTTGATAGAAAACTCCTCAGTGCCAAACTTCGCTTGTACTTTGTCTTTCGACTTTGACTCGCGTACTTTGTTCAACATTAAATTAGTATTCCCAAAGAGAGATAGACCTATAAACTCTCTTATTTTCTTTTAAACAGTAAAAGCTGAAAATCACAGTGTAAAGTAACATTGTTAATACTTTTCTAAAACTAATTTATCTAAAACTTTATGGTAGTTATCGATAGTATGAAAATCGCAACTGAACTATCGATAGTAAACATTTCGAAAAACCCCGCGGCGACGTCACAACGATTAACCAATGGCATAGGTCTGATGCAAATAACCCGCGAATTTATTAAAACCGCTTTATAAAGCTGATGTTGATTGGTAGATATAAAAAAAAGCGCGTTCATTCACCGTTAATTTTAAAATTTTGCATATTCTCAATTGTCATTGGTTGCTAATGTGTGTGGGTGTCAGGAATCGGCGGCAACAGTACTGTATTCTCAGTTCCGTTGTTGTAACGAACCTCGTAAGATACGGTTATCGTGTATTTAATTATTTTGTGAATTCAATGTTTTCATTTGTGTTATTGTGTGGTGTTATTTATGTTGTTTAGGGTTATTATTATAATATACCATATATTATTTATTTAACATTTTACACTGAAATGGCCTGCCATGATATTCAGTGCGATGGGACGTCAGACGAATGGATTCGAATGACTGAGTCTGAGATTATTGACTTTTTAATTTCCCACGAGGTTATTAAACGGTCAATAAATTGTCCTTCGTGTGGGTCCTCGTCGTCGACCTAGAGTTTTTGTCGAGAAGTTTTTATTTTCGACGCCCAGCGCACTTCAGCTAAGCTGGGGGGCCCTGGAAAGACTTTAGAAGTCGACGAAGCCAAATTTTGCCGTCTGAAATATAATCGGGGCAGGTTCATTGAAGGACAGTGGGTGTTCGGGGGAGTGGAACGCGGTTCTGGCAAGTGTTTTTTGATACCGGTTGAGCGCCGGGATTCCGCTACTCTCCTCAAAATAATTGAGGAGTGGATTAAGGTAAGAGTTTCATCTTTTCATAATTATGGTAATGCATGCATTTCATGTGAGCGCGCGCGCGCGCGCGCGTTTGTGTGTGTGAGTGAAATATTTCTTTTTCTATTCTATGTTATATAAACACGGGAAAAATAATTTTAAACGGTAGTCGAACCTATTTACGAAAAAATAAATAAAATAATTACTCCCATAAGACGCCAAAGAATGCCATATTAACTGTGACAAATTACATTTAAAGATTTTTTAATTTTATTAAGTAGTAGAAAAACGCGTGTTATTTGGCGCGTAAATTTGATGAACTTCAGTCATAGGTAATCCGCGCATGACGTCATGACTCGTCATTCGCTGTCCATTAGTCTGCCGTCGCCCGACTACGGTGATCCGACTCAGTTAATATGGCGCTCATTCACTTTCCATGCGCGCTTATGGGAGTATTTATTTTATTTTTTTCTTCGTAAATAGCTTTGACCCCCGTTTAAAATTAATTTTCGCGTGTTTATATAACATAGACGAATAGAAAAAAATATATTTCACTTCAAGATTGTATGGTGTGGCACAGGTAAATATTTACCATTTGACACACAGTATTTTAGTTTTACAATAATTTTAGCAAATTTCTCATGCATTAATGGTCGCTTAATTTAAACTCACGTGTATAATATTCATCACACAAAAATATACATATTTTAAAGTAAAAAGCGGTGAAATATTTAATGCAAAACCATGATACAGTATTTTAGTTTTACATTAATTATAGAAAATTACTCCTGCATTAATGGTCGAGAAATTTAATTAAATTCTGCTTGTTTAATATTGTAACACCACAAAATGTTACATAACCTAGACACTCACCAGAAGGGTAAATAATTACACTAAAGTGATAAAAGTGAATCATTTATAATGAATGTAGCAAAGAAGAGAAGGACCAGCAAAGAAGAAAGAAGAGGAAGGATCCCAAGAAGCAGTGATGAATACACTGCATGCCACTACAACAAACACTATGACTGACTTTAACTAATGGACATGCAAGGTTCACAATAAGCTGTCAAACGAGCCAGTCCATGACATTAATGTAGAGTCATGTAAAAGTAAAACTAACTAAATAATGACTGAAATAATGTAATAACAATAACAGCATTTTGGCTGAAAGTAAAAGAACCATGACCAATAAATAACAAAGCCTATGACTAGAATAGCTATGGCCACAATGTATATTAAAACTAGAATTACAAGCCCAGATGTAATATTAGTGGGTAAAAATAGTTATAAAAGGAAATCTTATATGGATGAGCAACTTCCTTACTAGACAAAATGTAATTATTAACAATTATTAAGGAATAAACGTAGTGCTGAGAATGTGTCTAGCCCATGCCTAAACAACTGTTTGTCAGTAAATTAATAGGGAAACCGGACTCCTAGTGAACATTAAATTTACTGAACGATAAATATAATTAAACGAGATGTGAAATACCACCACTCAATTATTAATGTATAACGTTAAATTGAGTAGGCCAAACAAAATGTATTTAGAGAAAAAGGAATTTTTATAATAGCGTATTACCATAATTATGTTAAGAATTAATATTGTACAGTTATAAATAGCTTTTAATTATAATCATAGAGGTATTAGTGTTCAAATAATGACGTTCTAAAGAAAACGCCGTGTAAATAACTAAATGTAAAAAGATAGGAAATGATCGCATTATGCATTGCTAGCAGACGACAGTGAGAAACCATGTTTCAAAACATTATTTGTAAGCATTGTCCAAGAAAACGAGGTTAAAACCAGTGTTAAGCCATATCAAATTAAAGCCCAGAAACTAAACTTTAATTTGATGGTAATAACCTCGAGATTGGAATTATAAAAAGTGCATAGTGCGTGTTAGCATCATTTGTTATTAAAATTAAGAAATTGTCAAAGTAATACGGATAACAACGAAAGTTGAGTACAACGATCGCTCCGGTGGCCGTTAGAAAAAACAATACGTCATTGTAACGGTTATCACAGCCAATCAAAAAAGAGTTTACTAAACGACTTTTCTCTCTAAGCGCGATGCAGCGAAGGGGTATATAACTAGCAACGCGGAGAAATTCGTTAGATTCGTCACCTCAACTCGAGCGATACAGTCGCCGCTCGCCAGCGTAATACTTTTTTATGACTTAATATAGTATAATAACAGTAAATATTTCAAAATTCTTCAAAACAGTCAACAGTACAGCGATTAACCACACGGAAGGTGCTTCGACAGTAATAAGTGAATATTTTTAATTAGTGCGTGTGTTCGGAACGAGCGAGAGTATTTTAATCAGTAATTTAAATAGCCCAGTTTTATTAAGAAGAGGGCAGATTCCTCGTTCCAAGTGCGTATAAAGTGTAATTAACCAGTGATCATTATAATCCGATCACTGAAGTGTTTTTAAATTTTTAATCTATACGATTAAAAGAAATAAGGTAACACGGTGACCATTTATATTGTTTATCTGTTTGCACTGATCATAATTTTCAACAACATTGTACTGACGTAAGGACAACAAAACTTTCAATAACATACACAGAATCAATTTATTTAGAGGATTAATTAATCCAACGTAAGATATTTGTGTTAGAATTAAGCATCATAATATTTGTTAGTATATAAGTAAGCGCAACGATCGCTAACCTTAAAAATAATTACGAGTTTTTAAAAAGAGGCCAAAATACGAATTATCATTATATTAACGCCTGTCAAGGCATTTAATAGTATTCTATTTGTATTTCAAAGAACCTACCCGTGAGGTAAATTATATATTAAAAGTAAAATTTGTTAATAGTTATAAGAGTTTTATTGTTCTAAACTGAGCTAGGCCGTATTGTAGATGGGCAACTTAACATCAAGATTATGTTAACGTAATAATTGTATTTTTATTTGTTGAGTTGTTTTAAAGGGTAAAATAAACCCACAATTTTATTCAGTATGAACTTTGGTTACATTTATTTCATTTAGCTAAGTAATACTCAATATAGAGTACAGTGAGATAACTTTGAGCAGAGACTTTATCATACTATATTTGAATTGCTGTAAATGCATCAAGCATTTAAACGAAGCATAAAGTGAACCTATACAATTCTAAAATTTATCGATTTGTTTTTTCATGGGAACTTTTCCTAAAGTAAACCCATGTGGCACCCATATTCCATACAAGGAGTAGTATAACCTTGTTTATAAAGTGTAAGCTGGTCATAAGAGGAACTTGACAGTTTATTTTGGGTAAGCGAACGTCAGAACTTCCAGTACTACTATCAGGTGCGTGAAAGTGTTTTTATTTTAAATTATTTGTCCAGACGATACTTGACGGTACATACACTGACGACATTTAACCAAGAAGAGGAGTTCCACTGCAAGATCGACGCTACGGGTACATTCATTCACCGACCAGCGATTATTATATTATCCATTAAAATTATCACACTTTAGCTACATAAACAATATTTACCATTTATCACCAAAGAGAATTACTGCATATAAAGTAAAGAGAGTTCATATTGTAAAGAAACAATAATGATGTGTTTGTTACTTATGTGTGTCAACGTTAAGCCCCACGTTGAATGCGGTAATTTGTAAAGAACCAGTTTAAATGTGTACTGGGGTTTAATCAAGCTCCACGTTGGTTTGCGCCAATTTGTAAAGAATCTCTGTTTATACGGAAATGTTTATTATGTTATCGTATAGGTGACCTCCTACAACTTAATATTAATAAAAATTTTATTTGTATTATATCGTTGCGGCAACTTTTATGTAGACCATAGCCCTGTGTTAATCAATTACTAAATGTTTACCAGATGACAACTCTATATTACATGTATTTTAGTTAATAATTCGATAATTCTCTCCAACCCTATTCAGTCCGTATTATTTAAATTAATTCAAAAGTTGCGAAGGAAACACGTTAGTTCGGCAATCTCACGTTCCAACAGCTGTCTACAGCAAGCGCTGCTATTCGTAATTGGCTCATACTTATAGGTTAGTTTGTTTCACCTGATAGTTAATCACCTTCTTTACCAGTAAATTACTCCCCCATCAAAATACAATACCTATTCTACAATAATACAAAACATCATTACATACAAGAAGGATTCTTTATTTGTATTACTTTTTAAATTCCAACAGTGTTCTTCACGGTTATATGATCGTTATATCGATTGTACAATGTTGAATCGATTTGTCAATGGACTAGTCCTGTATAATACAATTTAAATATAATTTTGTTTATCTTCTTGGATTTCGTTGTCCATGACGTGTCCGTTACTTAACTAAATATCACTATAATATTGACGACTCGGAACACTAAGTTTTTTATAGGTGAAGCCTTCTATAGGTGAAAGCCGGTTTAGGCTGTAAGGTAAAACTTTACGTTTTTACTTATAAAAAACTTAGTGTTCCGAGTCGTCAATATTATAGTGATATTTATTTATCTCTTATCCCAGGGTACGCGTGATTCTTTTTAACGATTTGTAAGGCCAGGTAATGCAAAATTAAGGTTACTAAGTATTACAAATTGTTATTAATTCTTAATGTATAAAATTAAATATAAGCTGGTGTTATCGTACAATGCGATTCTCAAGATAGCCGTGTCTGTTTACAAACGCTTGAAGACTTACAGATGAGGTTACTTTGGTCCAGAAAATGTGTCCAGATTATTAATAAAGATGGAAAGGTGATGTCCCGGAGTGCAACAGGAATTCTTCTATTCTTCGTTCTTCTTCACGATCCTCGTGGTTGTCGGTCCCGGTGGAATTGGTGTCGTATTATAATTTCTTCCTCTTGGAAGTGAGGTTCATGTCTCCAGTACCAAAGGTTCTTGTGTATATTTGGTTTATAATTTCATTAATTCATACTTCTTGTTCATTCAATAAGTATCTTGGTTCAATGGGAAATCGGGTTCATCATTAATTCCAATGGAATTAACCTGAAGAAGGAAATAGTAATTCCGCTACCTTTTGGATGTGTATGAGTATATTTCTCGAACTCTAGTTTAGTAATTATTCATCAGTTTGGTTTGAATGAATTGGTTTTGATACTTAAAGTTATTAAGGTTTATTCCTTTTTATTTTATTTTATATTTTTTCGTCTACTCAACTGATTTCAATAGCATATAACAATCGAATTATTTAGGTTTTTTTATAAATTCTCTTCTGGATTCATATTAATTTAACTTCACCCATTAGCATATAACAATTGAGTAATGAAATCAACAAGATTTTTTACATTTTAGTTACCCTAACAACCATTACTTTCTGTCATTGGATGATATTTGATATCCTAGAGCCAGAATTAGAAAATATTACTACTCTTTTTTAATAAAATACTCCATGCTTGGAATTATACCAAATTACATAAAACTCTCACTTAATCTACCTCATTAACCCGTATATATTTTACTATAGTTTCAGCTGACTGGACTTATTAAAAAGGTATTAAGTTCCTTTTACAAATATTAAATTTAGGCCTATTGGTTTTCTTACACCTGTTATAATATTGTTTTGTTTTTAACTTAATTTTTCTTTACCTGACCTACTGTACAAATAGTCACTGGCTTATGGCCACTTACATCAATTTTAATTTCCTGGTTTCAATTCATTATATTATTTAGTTCATCATTGAACCCTTCATTATTTTTTAACATAACTATAAGAACTACTTGCCAACTTTTTAACACTTATTGCCTTCCTGGCCAAGTTTACAAACATTATTTCAAACATCTTCATTACTCAATTACAGTAAATACATTTAACATAATATAATACCTAACACATGTACTTATACTTAATTATTTAAATACAATTTTAACATAAATAAAAGGAGTACCACTGACTAAGTACTTCTTTAAAGCAACAGCTCCACTCTTACTATCCACAAAACATAAAATAAATATCCTGTAAACACTATATCATGCTACAGTACAACACCAAGTACATTTTATACACATTAAATATTAATTTGAGTAGTATTTTGTACTTAATTCCTACACATTAAACTCCTCCCATTAGACACAATGTTTATGTTTTACATCTCGTACTACTCATTACATATTTTAGATTTAGGTACACCTTTGATGTTTTAATTACTTAGTAACCTTACTAGGTACCTCTAATGCATTTTTCAGGTGAGATGGGCCCTCTTGCATTTAATTATTACAGGCTTTGGGTATTGTCTTAAATCATGTTTACAGTTTTTTATGTAACGTCGGGGACCTCCACTCTGTTACGTTACATAACACTCCCCCTTCGAAAGAAGTTTATTTTGGCTCAATGTAGTTTAGTAAAAATAAACTTATAGTTCGTCCCTGATCAGGTCATCCTTTTACTCATAATATTTTGTTATTTCCGTTTGGTTATATACCTGTTATTCGGTTAATGGTAATTGCTGTTTTCCTACTCAACTCTCTCTCTCTTGGAGGCAAATTCATCAATTATTTATTTCTCTGGGTAGTGGTACTTCCACATTTTACTTGATAAGGACTGGTCACACTAATCATAAAAAACTTGTTTTAACACTTATTTTCTTATTTACTTCTATAAATTCGCTTTCTCAATTCAGCTTCGGTCTGCTATCTTCCTTCTATTTTCTTCATCTATACTTCTTGAATCTAATATCACTCTTTTCAGCTATTTTATAATTATTATCCCTTAAATATTAAATTTCCCTAACATTTTTCCCTATCCTGTGCGGTGGTACCAGTCGGGTGGCCACTTTTGGGTCCATTACTCCGCTGTCCATCCTTACACCTTCTGAGACCAGGGGAACATCATCCCTGCTCATGAAAATTATTGCCGGAACATTTCTACGGTCAATACATTATAATAAAAAAAAACTTATAAGTAGTCGATTAGCGACTAATACTAAACACTTTTGGGGATTCTTCATACTGTTGCTGTTTACATTTCTTCTTCTTCTTGATTCCTTCTTCTTTTCCATTAACTAATAGCATATAACATTATTGATAGGCATTATTTTAAAATCCTTTTGACTTTCCTTCTTGTGACATATTTTTCCGTATCATTTCTTCTTATATCATCTTCAATTCCGAGAAATTCTAAATTATTGTTGTATTAATTATCATCCTCCTTCAGCTTCATTGTGGTCATTAAATTATTCTTTATTCTTCTTATCTGAGCACATTACCATCAATTGTTTTTATTCATTTATTCTTCTTCTTGTTCCCCTAAAAATATTACTTTTTCCTATTATTTCATTTTAAATCAATTCTTTATAAATATTATTTAATAATCTGTTCTTACATACTCTTGGTGTTTTACTGTTTATTAAATCAAATGGTTGTGAAATATCTTAAGTAAGTTGTCCTTACATAGTTTTTATTAAATCATATTGTTCCTGAATAAACATTTAGTAAGTTGTCCTTACATGCTTTTGGAATTTTGGGGTTTTAGTCTCTTCATTTGAAATTATATTGTTTCGAAATAACTTGAGTAAGCTGTCCTTACGTGCTTTTTGAATTTTGTGGTTTTAGTCTCTTCATTTTAAATTATATGGTTTCGAAATAACTTGAGTAAGCTGTTCTTACGTGCTTTTTGAATTTTGGGGTTTTTACTTTCTTTTTATTTTATTCTTCGTCTCCTCTGCCGGTTTGGTTCGTTTGATTATTTTCATTTCCCGTTGACCTGGGTTCCGGCCGTTGACGGCCCTCTTCGTAGTTAACTCGGCGTTAGTCCTCCTGACTCCGACTCCTGCCCCCATTAGTCCTAGTATCTCTTCTATCATTATTGTCATCTTGGTTCCAGTCGGTGTCCCTATTAAGTCTCCAACGTCCTTGGTAGTATGCTCTCCTGTTACCGCTATTGTCCGTCCCCACATAATTAACTCTCCTGTAGTTTTGATTTTGGTTGTTCGGGTTGCGGTTATTGTTATTATAATTCCGGTTGTTTGTGTTCTGATTCTGGTAATTCGGGTTGTACGACCGGTTATATTGGTTGTTTGGAATATTTTGTCTATTCCCGTAATTGTTTCCGTTGTTCCCTTGGCTGTTGTTGTTGTTTTGCCGTTGGTATGTCTCATTACCATAATTACCTGGCCTGCCATTATAGTTTGGCCGGTTATGCGTCTCATGGTTGTTATTGTTATTGTTTCTGTTGTTGTAGTCTGGGATATCCCTGCTCCCGTACCGGTCGTTTCTCTGCCGACTCCTTCTATAATGCACCTCACGCTCGTGCTCTTCCAATAGCGTTGACATGGCCTGTATCGTTTTTATCTGTCCACATGATCGTGCTATTGATATCCCGTTATCATAGTGGTACGCTAACCTGGTGACGATGATTTCCTCCGGGATTTTTGGTTCAAGGTGTCTCGCCACACACACTTTTCCAAGGAAGTAGGCGGTGAGCGTTGTCCCTCTGCTGGCGTCGTACCTTCCATAGCTGATGCTCTCCCTTACTGCGTTCTGGGTGGCGTCTGACCAGTACCTGGCTTTAAATGCCATCTTAAATTCTTCGTAGCTTCGGATGTCGTGCCTGGTGGCTGTCCACCAGTTATCATAGGTTTCCTTGAAATGTTCGTCCAGGCAACTACGAATTACTGGCCACCTGTTTTCACCAATTCTCATTAGTTGTTCGCCGACCCGTTCCAAGAATTCCATTGGGTTTCTCTTGTACGACTTAAAGTTGATGGTTTCCCGGTTGTCTATAGGTTGTGTGTATGGAACAGTGATCGGTCGGTTGTCAGCTGACCGTTGGAGGTTCTCGATTCTCTCCTGGTTACGTTGTCCTTGTTCCTGTACTTCGTTTACGACCGTATCTAGGTTTCGATGCTGGTTTCCAAAATCTGTTCGTAGTGATTCCACTTGAACCCGGTTTTCTTCTTCCATCTGGCCTGTCTTGACCTCTAGTTGAGCCCTATTTCGTGTAATAGCTTCATCGGTCACTCTCAGTTATCTATTTGTTTCAGCTATCTCCTGTTTTCTTTCGCCGTTGTTCTTACCTACCTTCTAGCTGATTGCCTCACTGATGTCCTCGATTTTCTTATTCAGAGCTTGTCTTAATACTCCATTCTGTTTATCAAAAGTTTCCCTTAATTCCTTGTTAGAATGCTCAATTCTTTCATTGTTTTGTATAAGGTTGTCCTCATTGATTTTCTTAAGATCTTCTTTCATTCGTTTATTGTTTTCCTCAAGTTTTTCGTTCATTAGTTTGTTATCGTCCTGAATCTGTCTCAAACTCTCGTCATTCCTGTCAAACTTTTCATTCATTTGTTTGATTAAATTCTCGCTCAAAATTTCGTTTTGTTTCTTTGAGTTTTCATTAATACTGTCTATTTTATTTTCCAGCTTTTCTGAATTTTCATTTATACTGTCTATTTTATTTTCTAGCTTTTCTGAATTCTCATTTATACTGTCTATTTTTTCATTGATTTGTCTAAAATCGGCCTTCAATTGTTCATTATTTTCATTTATGGTTTGCCTTAAAAGTTCACTAGTACTTTCCTTAATACTGTCTATTTTTTCAGAGTTTTCTTCAAATTTTTTATTTAATTCTTCCTTCTGTTTCCTGGAATCTTCTTTGATTTGTCTTAAACTCTCATTAGTTTGTTTATTATCCTCCTTCATACTACTCTTTAATTCCTTATTATCCTTCTTCATGCTACTCATTAATTCCATTAATTTTTCCCAATTTAATCCTCCTCTGGCTTCCTCTTTATCTGGTTGGTCCCCTTGGGCATCCTCTTTATTGCTCGCCTGTTGTTCCATTTCGGTGTCTGTAACTACCTCTGTTTCTTCTTCCCGTCTATCTTTTTCCGTTTCTTGCTCCTTCTCCATCCTTTTAGAAACACCTCTCGTATGCATTCCAGTGCCTCTAATAGTTGCCTGCTCAGTTAAGTAATAGCCTAATTTTTTACTTAACTAAAGCCCACTCGTTGAGCGCCAATTTGTAAAGATACTTCTTTTATGATGTGTTTGTTACTTATGTGTGTCAACGTTAAGCCCCACGTTGAATGCGGTAATTTGTAAAGAACCAGTTTAAATGTGTACTGGGGTTTAATCAAGCTCCACGTTGGTTTGCGCCAATTTGTAAAGAATCTCTGTTTATAAGGAAATGTTTATTATGTTATCGTATAGGTGACCTCCTACAACTTAATATTAATAAACATTTTATTTTTATTATATCGTTGCGGCAACTTTTATGTAGACCATAGCCCTGTGTTAATCAATTACTAAATGTTTACCAGATGACAACTCTATATTACATGTATTTTAGTTAATAATTCGATAATTCTCTCCAACCCTATTCAGTCCGTATTATTTAAATTAATTCAAAAGTTGCGAAGGAAACACGTTAGTTCGGCAATCTCACGTTCCAACAGCTGTCTACAGCAAGCGCTGCTATTCGTAATTTGCTCATACTTATAGGTTAGTTTGTTTCACCTGATAGTTAATCACCTTCTTTACCAGTAAATTACTCCTCCATCAAAATACAATACCTATTCTACAATAATACAAAACATCATTACATACAAGAAGGGTTCTTTATTTGTATTACTTTTTAAATTCCAACAGTGTTCTTCACGGTTATATGATCGTTATATCGATTGTACAATGTTGAATCGATTTGTCAATGGACTAGTCCTGTATAATACAATTTAAATATAATTTTATTTATCTCTTATCCCAGGGTACGCGTGATTCTTTTAACGATTAGTAAGGCCAGGTAATGCAAAATTAAGGTTACTAAGTATTACAAATTGTTATTAATTCTTAATGTATAAAATTAAATATAAGCTGGTGTTATCGTACAATGCGATTCTCAAGATAGCCGTGTCTGTTTACAAACGCTTGAAGACTTACAGATGAGGTTACTTTGGTCCAGAAAATGTGTCCAGATTATTAATAAAGATGGAAAGGTGATGTCCCGGAGTGCAACAGGAATTCTTCGTTCTTCTTCACGATCCTCGTGGTTGTCGGTCCCGGTGGAATTGGTGTCGTATTATAATTTCTTCCTCTTGGAAGTGAGGTTCATGTCTCCAGTACCAAAGGTTCTTGTGTATTTTTGGTTTATAATTTCATTAATTCATACTTCTTGTTCATTCAATAAGTATCTTGGTTCAGTGGGAAACCGGGTTCATCATTAATTCCAATGGAATTAACCTGAAGAAGGAAATAGTAATTCCGCTACCTTTTGGATGTGTATGAGTATATTTCTCGAACTCTAGTTTAGTAATTATTCATCAGTTTGGTTTGAATGAATTGGTTTTGATACTTTAAAGTTATTAAGGTTTATTCCTTTTTATTTTATTTTATATTTTTTCGTCTACTCAACTGATTTCAATAGCATATAACAATCGAATTATTTAGGTTTTTTTATAAATTCTCTTCTGGATTCATATTAATTTAACTTCACCCATTAGCATATAACAATTGAGTAATGAAATCAACAAGATTTTTTACATTTTAGTTACCCTAACAACCATTACTTTCTGTCATTGGATGATATTTGATATCCTAGAGCCAGAATTAGAAAATATTACTACTCTTTTTTAATAAAATACTCCATGCTTGGAATTATACCAAATTACGTAAAACTCTCACTTAATCTACCTCATTAACCTGTATATATTTTACTATAGTTTCAGCTGACTGGACTTATTAAAAAGGTATTAATTTCCTTTTATAAATATTAAATTTAGGCTTAATAATATATATATACTTTCACTTATGAATTTACTATTGTCACTTCCCAAACGTTTCAAGATGTTGTTTCTCTTCTTCAGTGGGTTGAGTACTAACTGTCGATTACAGAATAACCGTTACGGAATGGAGTGTGTGGTGGGGGTTGATGGTGGGAAGGGGTTGGCGCTGAGGTTCGAATTATGTGTGTGGATCAGTGTGTCAAATAGTGTATGTGATTTGTAATGTATCTGTTCATTTAATATGTTGTTTGGTTGTAGTGTGTGATATCTGTATATTTCAAATTGTTCGGCTGTGTTTAGTTTTCTACTTTTTGGTAAGTAGTGTAATATTTCCATGTTGTGTTCTATGTTTGTGTAGCTGTGGTTTTCGTTATGTAAATGTGTGGCAAATGTGGAATGTATGTAGTTTGTGGTGAGGGCTTTTAAATGTTCAGAAAACCTGGAAGAAAAAGATCTTCCCGTCTGGCCGATGTAGAATTGTTGACAATCATTGCAATTTAATTTGTAAACCCCTGTTTTGCTGTATGTGTCTATGTCTTTGTTAGTATTGTTTATGTGTTTTCTAATGGTGTTGTTGGTTCTGTAAGCTACTTTATAATTTTGTTTCCTAAATGTGTTTGCAATTTTATGTGTATTGGAATTGTAGTATGTAAGTGTTATGTATTTACTGGGTTGTGTGCTGTTTGTCAGATGTGTTTTACTTTTTGTGTTGAGGATTCGTTTATGTAGTTTATTTATTAATTCAGGGTTGTATCCGTTTTTGACTGCTATGTATTTAATTGTGTTTAATTCATCTTGGTGGTCATGTGTGTTTAGGGGTATTGACGTGAGCCTATGGAGCATGTAGTTGAAAGCTGCATGTTTGTGTTGAGTTGGGTGGTTGGATGTGTTGTGTATGACCATGTCTGATGTGGTGGGTTTTCTGTATATTTTGTATGTGTGTGTGTTGTTTGTTTTGGTGATTGTAAGGTCTAAAAAGTTTATGCTGTTGTTTAATTCTATTTCAAGTGTGAATTTTAATTTATGGTGTAAAGTGTTAATGTATTTATGGAAATTTTCTATTTGTCTTTTGTTGCCATTGTAAAGTAGCAAAATGTCGTCGACATACCTGTGCCAATATATTATTTTATCGGTGTATTTGTTGTTGTTCAGTATGTGTTTCTGTTCTATGGTGTGTATGAATATTTCTGCTAGTATACCTGATATAGGGGAGCCCATGGGTAGTCCATCTGTTTGTGTGTAATACATGCTATTGTGTGCAAAATAATTTTGATCTGTGATAATTTTAGTTAGATGGATGATCTCGTTTATGTGTGTTTCGGGTGTGTTATTTATTTTTAGTAATTGTTCTAATGTAATTATGGTTTCTTTTATGGGAACATTGGTGTATAGGTTTGTTATGTCGAATGAAGCGAGTGTGGAATTGTGGGGAATGTGTACATGTTGAGTTTTATTCACTAGATCTATATTATTTTTGACAGTGGTGTTGTTTGTTAAATTTATGCTATTTCTGATCAATTTATCTAAATGTCTAGCTATTTTGTGTGCAGGTGCTTGTGTGTTGTTTATAAGTGGTCTGATGGGAATGTTGGGTTTGTGTAATTTCGGTAGTGCATTTAGTGTAGGGGCTTTTGGTTTAATTTGTTTTAGATATTTGATGTTGTCAGGTGATACTATGTGTTTTGTGTTATTTAGGGTTTTGTTTATTTGTGTGTGATATTTAGGGGTGGGGTCCTTATTTAATTTAGTGATGTTGTTTTCCTTAAAAAATGTTTCAATTTTGTTATTTAAAGCCTGTTTTTCTATTATGACGTTAATATTACCTTTGTCTGCTTTAAGTATTGTTAGGTTGTGTTCGTGTAATTTGTGTTTTATGTTTTTTAGTGTTTGGATTTCATTATTGTGTTGTTTATTTTCGTATTGTTGTGTGTGTTGTAATTTACGCTTTATTTCATAACGTATTGTATCATGGTCTTGGTTTACAATAATACAACAATACGAAAATAAACAACACAATAATGAAATCCAAACACTAAAAAACATAAAACACAAATTACACGAACACAACCTAACAATACTTAAAGCAGACAAAGGTAATATTAACGTCATAATAGAAAAACAGGCTTTAAATAACAAAATTGAAACATTTTTTAAGGAAAACAACATCACTAAATTAAATAAGGACCCCACCCCTAAATATCACACACAAATAAACAAAACCCTAAATAACACAAAACACATAGTATCACCTGACAACATCAAATATCTAAAACAAATTAAACCAAAAGCCCCTACACTAAATGCACTACCGAAATTACACAAACCCAACATTCCCATCAGACCACTTATAAACAACACACAAGCACCTGCACACAAAATAGCTAGACATTTAGATAAATTGATCAGAAATAGCATAAATTTAACAAACAACACCACTGTCAAAAATAATATAGATCTAGTGAATAAAACTCAACATGTACACATTCCCCACAATTCCACACTCGCTTCATTCGACATAACAAACCTATACACCAATGTTCCCATAAAAGAAACCATAATTACATTAGAACAATTACTAAAAATAAATAACACACCCGAAACACACATAAACGAGATCATCCATCTAACTAAAATTATCACAGATCAAAATTATTTTGCACACAATAGCATGTATTACACACAAACAGATGGACTACCCATGGGCTCCCCTATATCAGGTATACTAGCAGAAATATTCATACACACCATAGAACAGAAACACATACTGAACAACAACAAATACACCGATAAAATAATATATTGGCACAGGTATGTCGACGACATTTTGCTACTTTACAACGGCAACAAAAGACAAATAGAAAATTTCCATAAATACATTAACACTTTACACCATAAATTAAAATTCACACTTGAAATAGAATTAAACAACAGCATAAACTTTTTAGACCTTACAATCACCAAAACAAACAACACACACACATACAAAATATACAGAAAACCCACCACATCAGACATGGTCATACACAACACATCCAACCACCCAACTCAACACAAACATGCAGCTTTCAACTACATGCTCCATAGGCTCACGTCAATACCCCTAAACACACATGACCACCAAGATGAATTAAACACAATTAAATACATAGCAGTCAAAAACGGATACAACCCTGAATTAATAAATAAACTACATAAACGAATCCTCAACACAAAAAGTAAAACACATCTGACCAACAGCACACAACCCAGTAAATACATAACACTTACATACTACAATTCCAATACACATAAAATTGCAAACACATTTAGGAAACAAAATTATAAAGTAGCTTACAGAACCAACAACACCATTAGAAAACACATAAACAATACTAACAAAGACATAGACACATACAGCAAAACAGGGGTTTACAAATTAAATTGCAATGATTGTCAACAATTCTACATCGGCCAGACGGGAAGATCTTTTTCTTCCAGGTTTTCTGAACATTTAAAAGCCCTCACCACAAACTACATACATTCCACATTTGCCACACATTTACATAACGAAAACCACAGCTACACAAACATAGAACACAACATGGAAATATTACACTACTTACCAAAAAGTAGAAAACTAAACACAGCCGAACAATTTGAAATATACAGATATCACACACTACAACCAAACAACATATTAAATGAACAGATACATTACAAATCACATACACTATTTGACACACTGATCCACACACATAATTCGAACCTCAGCGCCAACCCCTTCCCACCATCAACCCCCACCACACACTCCATTCCGTAACGGTTATTCTGTAATCGACAGTTAGTACTCAACCCACTGAAGAAGAGAAACAACATCTTGAAACGTTTGGGAAGTGACAATAGTAAATTCATAAGTGAAAGTATATATATATTATTAAATTTAATAAGTGAACGAAGAGGATGCAACAACAAGATAATTAAATTTAGGCCTATTGGTTTTCTTACACCTGTTATAATATTGTTTTGTTTTTAACTTAATTTTTCTTTACCTGACCTACTGTACAAATAGTCACTGGCTTATGACCACTTACATCAATTTTAATTTCCTGGTTTCAATTCATTATATTATTTAGTTCATCATTGAACCCTTCATTATTTTTTAACATAACTATAAGAACTACTTGCCAACTTTTTAACACTTATTGCCTTCCTGGCCAAGTTTACAAACATTATTTCAAACATCTTCATTACTCAATTACAGTAAATACATTTAACATAATATAATACCTAACACATGTACTTATACTTAATTATTTAAATACAATTTTAACATAAATAAAAGGAGTACCACTGACTAAGTACTTCTTTAAAGCAACAGCTCCACTCTTACTATCCACAAAACATAAAATAAATATCCTGTAAACACTATATCATGCTACAGTACAACACCAAGTACATTTTATACACATTAAATATTAATTTGAATAGTATTTTATACTTAATTCCTACACATTAAACTCCTCCCATTAGACACAATGTTTATGTTTTACATCTCGTACTACTCATTACATATTTTAGATTTAGGTACACCTTTGATGTTTTAATTACTTAGTAACCTTACTAGGTACCTCTAATGCATTTTTCAGGTGAGATGGGCCCTCTTGTATTTAATTATTACAGGCTTTGGGTATTGTCTTAAATCATGTTTACAGTTTTTTATGCAACGTCGGGGACCTCCACTCTGTTACGTTACATAACACTCCCCCTTCGAAAGAAGTTTATTTTGGCTCAATGTAGTTTAGTAAAAATAAACTTATAGTTCGTTCCTGATCAGGTCATCCTTTTACTCATAATATTTTGTTATTTCCGTTTGGTTATATACCTGTTATTCGGTTAATGGTAATTGCTGTTTTCCTACTCAACTCTCTCTCTCTCTTGGAGGCAAATTCATCAATTATTTATTTCTCTGGGTAGTGGTACTTCCACATTTTACTTGATAAGGACTGGTCACACTAATCATAAAAAACTTGTTTTAACACTTATTTTCTTATTTACTTCTATAAATTCGCTTTCTCAATTCAGCTTCGGTCTGCTATCTTCCTTCTATTTTCTTCATCTATACTTCTTGAATCTAATATCACTCTTTTCAGCTATTTTATAATTATTATCCCTTAAATATTAAATTTCCCTAACATTTTTCCCTATCCTGTGCGGTGGTACCAGTCGGGTGGCCACTTTTGGGTCCATTACTCCGCTGTCCATCCTTACACCTTCTGAGACCAGGGGAACATCATCCCTGCTCATGAAAATTATTGCCGGAACATTTCTACGGTCAATACATTATAATAAAAAAAAACTTATAAGTAGTCGATTAGCGATTAATACTAAACACTTTTGGGGATTCTTCATACTGTTGCTGTTTACATTTAATTATATATTTCTTCTTCTTCTTGATTCCTTCTTCTTTTCCATTAACTAATAGCATATAACATTATTGATAGGCATTATTTTAAAATCCTTTTGACTTTCCTTCTTGTGACATATTTATCCGTATCATTTCTTCTTATATCATCTTCAATTCCGAGAAATTCTAAATTATTGTTGTATTAATTATCATCCTCCTTCAGCTTCGTTGTGGTCATTAAATTATTCTTTATTCTTCTTATCTGAGCACATTACCATCAATTGTTTTTATTCATTTATTCTTCTTCTTGTTCCCCTAAAAATATTACTTTTGCCTATTATTTCATTTTAAATCAATTCTTTATAAATATTATTTAATAATCTGTTCTTACATATTCTTGGTGTTTTACTGTTTATTAAATCAAATGGTTGTGAAATATCTTAAGTAAGTTGTCCTTACATAGTTTTTATTAAATCATATTGTTCCTGAATAAACATTTAGTAAGTTGTCCTTACATGCTTTTGGAATTTTGGGGTTTTAGTCTCTTCATTTGAAATTATATTGTTTCGAAATAACTTGAGTAAGTTGTCCTTACGTGCTTTTTGAATTTTGTGGTTTTAGTCTCTTCATTTTAAATTATATGGTTTCAAAATAACTTGAGTAAGCTGTTCTTACGTGCTTTTTGAATTTTGGGGTTTTTATTTTCTTTTGATTTTATTCTTCGTCTCCTCTGCCGGTTTGGTTCGTTTGATTATTTTCATTTCCCGTTGACCTGGGTTCCGGCCGTTGACGGTCCTCTTCGTAGTTAACTCGGCGGTAGTCCTCCTGACTCCGACTCCTGCCCCCATTAGTCCTAGTATCTCTTCTATCATTATTGTCATCTTGGTTCCAGTCGGTGTCCCTATTAAAACTCCAATGTCCTTGGTAGTATGCTCTCCTGTTACCGCTATTGTCCGTCTCCACATAATTAACTCTCCTGTAGTTTTGATTTTGGTTGTTCGGGTTGCGGTTATTGTTATTATAATTCCGGTTGTTTGTGTTCTGATTCTGGTAATTCGGGTTGTACGACCGGTTATATTGGTTGTTTGGAATATTTTGTCTATTCCCGTAATTGTTTCCGTTGTTCCCTTGGCTGTTGTTGTTGTTTTGCCGTTGGTATGTCTCATTACCATAATTACCTGGCCTGCCATTATAGTTTGGCCGGTTATGCATCTCATGGTTGTTATTGTTGTTGTAGTCTGGGATATCCCTGCTCCCGTACCGGTCGTTTCTCTGCCGACTCCTTCTATAATGCACCTCACGCTCGTGCTCTTCCAATAGCGTTGACATGGCCTGTATCGTTTTTATCTGTCCACATGATCGTGCTATTGATATCCCGTTATCATAGTGGTACGCTAACCTGGTGACGATGATTTCCTCCGGGATTTTTGGTTCAAGGTGTCTCGCCACACACACTTTTCCAAGGAAGTAGGCGGTGAGCGTTGTCCCTCTGCTGGCGTCGTACCTTCCATAGCTGATGCTCTCCCTTACTGCGTTCTGGGTGGCGTCTGACCAGTACCTGGCTTTAAATGCCATCTTAAATTCTTCGTAGCTTCGGATGTCGTGCCTGGTGGCTGTCCACCAGTTATCATAGGTTTCCTTGAAATGTTCGTCCAGGCAACTACGAATTACTGGCCACCTGTTTTCACCAATTCTCATTAGTTGTTCGCCGACCCGTTCCAAGAATTCCATTGGGTTTCTCTTGTACGACTTAAAGTTGATGGTTTCCCGGTTGTCTATAGGTTGTGTGTATGGAACAGTGATCGGTCGGTTGTCAGCTGACCGTTGGAGGTTCTCGATTCTCTCCTGGTTACGTTGTCCTTGTTCCTGTACTTCGTTTACGACCGTATCTAGGTTTCGATGCTGGTTTCCAAAATCTGTTCGTAGTGATTCCACTTGAACCCGGTTTTCTTCTTCCATCTGGCCTGTCTTGACCTCTAGTTGAGCCCTATTTCGTGTAATAGCTTCATCGGTCACTCTCAGTTATCTATTTGTTTCAGCTATCTCCTGTTTTCTTTCGCCGTTGTTCTTACCTACCTTCTAGCTGATTGCCTCACTGATGTCCTCGATTTTCTTATTCAGAGCTTGTCTTAATACTCCATTCTGTTTATCAAAAGTTTCCCTTAATTCCTTGTTAGAATGCTCAATTCTTTCATTGTTTTGTATAAGGTTGTCCTCATTGATTTTCTTAAGATCTTCTTTCATTCGTTTATTGTTTTCCTCAAGTTTTTCGTTCATTAGTTTGTTATCGTCCTGAATCTGTCTCAAACTCTCGTCATTCCTGTCAAACTTTTCATTCATTTGTTTGATTAAATTCTCGCTCAAAATTTCGTTTTGTTTCTTTGAGTTTTCATTAATACTGTCTATTTTATTTTCCAGCTTTTCTGAATTTTCATTTATACTGTCTATTTTATTTTCTAGCTTTTCTGAATTCTCATTTATACTGTCTATTTTTTCATTGATTTGTCTAAAATCGGCCTTCAATTGTTCATTATTTTCATTTATGGTTTGCCTTAAAAGTTCACTAGTACTTTCCTTAATACTGTCTATTTTTTCAGAGTTTTCTTCAAATTTTTTATTTAATTCTTCCTTCTGTTTCCTGGAATCTTCTTTGATTTGTCTTAAACTCTCATTAGTTTGTTTATTATCCTCCTTCATACTACTCTTTAATTCCTTATTATCCTTCTTCATGCTACTCATTAATTCCATTAATTTTTCCCAATTTAATCCTCCTCTGGCTTCCTCTTTATCTGGTTGGTCCCCTTGGGCATCCTCTTTATTGCTCGCCTGTTGTTCCATTTCGGTGTCTGTAACTACCTCTGTTTCTTCTTCCCGTCTATCTTTTTCCGTTTCTTGCTCCTTCTCCATCCTTTTAGAAACACCTCTCGTATGCATTCCAGTGCCTCTAATAGTTGCCTGCTCCAGTTAAGTAATAGCCTAATTTTTTACTTAACTAAAGCCCACTCGTTGAGCGCCAATTTGTAAAGAAACTTCTTTTATGATGTGTTTGTTACTTATGTGTGTCAACGTTAAGCCCCACGTTGAATGCGGTAATTTGTAAAGAACCAGTTTAAATGTGTACTGGGGTTTAATCAAGCTCCACGTTGGTTTGCGCCAATTTGTAAAGAATCTGTTTATAAGGAAATGTTTATTATGTTATCGTATAGGTGACCTCCTACAACTTAATATTAATAAACATTTTATTTTTATTATATCGTTGCGGCAACTTTTATGTAGACCATAGCCCTGTGTTAATCAATTACTAAATGTTTACCAGATGACAACTCTATATTACATGTATTTTAGTTAATAATTCGATAATTCTCTCCAACCCTATTCAGTCCGTATTATTTAAATTAATTCAAAAGTTGCGAAGGAAACACGTTAGTTCGGCAATCTCACGTTCCAACAGCTGTCTACAGCAAGCGCTGCTATTCGTAATTGGCTCATACTTATAGGTTAGTTTGTTTCACCTGATAGTTAATCACCTTCTTTACCAGTAAATTACTCCCCCATCAAAATACAATACCTATTCTACAATAATACAAAACATCATTACATACAAGAAGGATTCTTTATTTGTATTACTTTTTAAATTCCAACAGTCTTCTTCACGGTTATATGATCGTTATATCGATTGTACAATGTTGAATCGATTTGTCAATGGACTAGTCCTGTATAATACAATTTAAATATAATTTTATTTATCTCTTATCCCAGGGTACGCGTGATTCTTTTAACGATTAGTAAGGCCAGGTAATGCAAAATTAAGGTTACTAAGTATTACAAATTGTTATTAATTCTTAATGTATAAAATTAAATATTAGCTGGTGTTATCGTACAATGCGATTCTCAAGATAGCCGTGTCTGTTTACAAACGCTTGAAGACTTACAGATGAGGTTACTTTGGTCCAGAAAATGTGTCCAGATTATTAATAAAGATGGAAAGGTGATGTCCCGGAGTGCAACAGGAATTCTTCGTTCTTCTTCACGATCCTCGTGGTTGTCGGTCCCGGTGGAATTGGTGTCGTATTATAATTTCTTCCTCTTGGAAGTGAGGTTCATGTCTCCAGTACCAAAGGTTCTTGTGTATATTTGGTTTATAATTTCATTAATTCATACTTCTTGTTCATTCAATAAGTATCTTGGTTCAATGGGAAATCGGGTTCATCATTAATTCCAATGGAATTAACCTGAAGAAGGAAATAGTAATTCCGCTACCTTTTGGATGTGTATGAGTATATTTCTCGAACTCTAGTTTAGTAATTATTCATCAGTTTGGTTTGAATGAATTGGTTTTGATACTTTAAAGTTATTAAGGTTTATTCCTTTTTATTTTATTTTATATTTTTTCGTCTACTCAACTGATTTCAATAGCATATAACAATCGAATTATTTAGGTTTTTTTATAAATTCTCTTCTGGATTCATATTAATTTAACTTCACCCATTAGCATATAACAATTGAGTAATGAAATCAACAAGATTTTTTACATTTTAGTTACCCTAACAACCATTACTTTCTGTCATTGGATGATATTTGATATCCTAGAGCCAGAATTAGAAAATATTACTACTCTTTTTTAATAAAATACTCCATGCTTGGAATTATACCAAATTACGTAAAACTCTCACTTAATCTACCTCATTAACCTGTACATATTTTACTATAGTTTCAGCTGACTGGACTTATTAAAAAGGTATTAATTTCCTTTTATAAATATTAAATTTAGGCCTATTGGTTTTCTTACACCTGTTATAATATTGTTTTGTTTTTAACTTAATTTTTCTTTACCTGACCTACTGTACAAATAGTCACTGGCTTATGACCACTTACATCAATTTTAATTTCCTGGTTTCAATTCATTATATTATTTAGTTCATCATTGAACCCTTCATTATTTTTTAACATAACTATAAGAACTACTTGCCAACGTTTTAACACTTATTGCCTTCCTGGCCAAGTTTACAAACATTATTTCAAACATCTTCATTACTCAATTACAGTAAATACATTTAACATAATATAATACCTAACACATGTACTTATACTTAATTATTTAAATACAATTTTAACATAAATAAAAGGAGTACCACTGACTAAGTACTTCTTTAAAGCAACAGCTCCACTCTTACTATCCACAAAACATAAAATAAATATCCTGTAAACACTATATCATGCTACAGTACAACACCAAGTACATTTTATACACATTAAATATTAATTTGAATAGTATTTTATACTTAATTCCTACACATTAAACTCCTCCCATTAGACACAATGTTTATGTTTTACATCTCGTACTACTCATTACATATTTTAGATTTAGGTACACCTTTGATGTTTTAATTACTTAGTAACCTTACTAGGTACCTCTAATGCATTTTTCAGGTGAGATGGGCCCTCTTGTATTTAATTATTACAGGCTTTGGGTATTGTCTTAAATCATGTTTACAGTTTTTTATGCAACGTCGGGGACCTCCACTCTGTTACGTTACATAACACTCCCCCTTCGAAAGAAGTTTATTTTGGCTCAATGTAGTTTAGTAAAAATAAACTTATAGTTCGTTCCTGATCAGGTCATCCTTTTACTCATAATATTTTGTTATTTCCGTTTGGTTATATACCTGTTATTCGGTTAATGGTAATTGCTGTTTTCCTACTCAACTCTCTCTCTCTCTTGGAGGCAAATTCATCAATTATTTATTTCTCTGGGTAGTGGTACTTCCACATTTTACTTGATAAGGACTGGTCACACTAATCATAAAAAACTTGTTTTAACACTTATTTTCTTATTTACTTCTATAAATTCGCTTTCTCAATTCAGCTTCGGTCTGCTATCTTCCTTCTATTTTCTTCATCTATACTTCTTGAATCTAATATCACTCTTTTCAGCTATTTTATAATTATTATCCCTTAAATATTAAATTTCCCTAACATTTTTCCCTATCCTGTGCGGTGGTACCAGTCGGGTGGCCACTTTTGGGTCCATTACTCCGCTGTCCATCCTTACACCTTCTGAGACCAGGGGAACATCATCCCTGCTCATGAAAATTATTGCCGGAACATTTCTACGGTCAATACATTATAATAAAAAAAAACTTATAAGTAGTCGATTAGCGATTAATACTAAACACTTTTGGGGATTCTTCATACTGTTGCTGTTTACATTTAATTATATATTTCTTCTTCTTCTTGATTCCTTCTTCTTTTCCATTAACTAATAGCATATAACATTATTGATAGGCATTATTTTAAAATCCTTTTGACTTTCCTTCTTGTGACATATTTCTCCGTATCATTTCTTCTTATATCATCTTCAATTCCACATACAAAACCATGGCAATCCTGGGCAAGGAAAGATAAGTTATTTGTCAAAAACAATCTGTAATGAATTTATTGAAACAATGTACAATAAAATTGTTTCAACAATTGTCGAGGAGTTAAAATCAAGCAAATACTACTCTATAAGTGTTGATTCAACACCTGATATAACTCATCATGACCAATTAACTTTTATTGTTCGCTATGTTTTAAATAATGGATGTCCAACAGAGAGATTTCTTAAGTTTATTAGAATGGAAAACCACACTGCTGCTGAAATGGAAGCATTAATTTTGAACACGCTTTCGTCACTAGAAATTTCTATTGATGATATGAGAGGTCAATCGTACGACAATGCCGCAAACATGTCTGGGCAATATTCAGGACTTCAAGCCAGTGGCGGCTCGTCATTATGAACATGGGAGGGGCTCTTTCATAAGGTCATAACTATCTCTACACAAAACACACACGCACGCGAACGCGCACACACAGATACACACACTCATTCACTTTCTTGTATGTATTTTTATAAATTTATAAAATTGTCAAAATTAGTCTACTTATAACATTTGATTTTACTGTAAGTATTTTATTTTTAAGATATGTGAATAATAAGAGTGGAAATTCAAAATATTTTATAGGACAGAAGTACATAGCTATATACCACAGGGCTAATGTGAAAGCTATATTTTTAAAATTAGACCAAGCATCAGAATTCAGGAGGAAGTTGTATTAAGTAACAAATTATTAATCTTCTACCACTTTAAATATACTTAGTCACATTTAATATAAAAAATAAATTAATCTACGACTGAAAATTCATAACTTTAGTTATATTGTTTGTAGCAGAAGTCCATCCTCCTCTCCTTCTGTGCAGCGAAGTGGTTGATCACACGTTCATTGAAATTGGGGGTAGATAATAATTTCTTTTCAATTGAACACATGGCGAGTGCACTGAGTCTACCTTCTTTCATTATGCTCCTGGTAAAAGTCTTTATTCGCTTTAAAGTTGAAAAACATCTTTCACTTTCTGCAGTGGTCATTGGGATTGTGCAGCTGATCTGAAGTAATTTCACTGATTCGGGGAGCACATCTCTCAGATTATTATCATAAATAAAATTAAGCAACCGTAATGAGCCTGTTGCCTCAGAAAAATCACTTCTACTGTATATTACTACCAACTCTTGTTTCAGTTCTATTTTATTCAACTGGAATAAATTTACAGCAATTTCTAATTCATTTTCAGGAAATTTATTTTTGAACTCAGGAAACAAACTTGGCTGAAATAACTTAGCTACCGACAAATGATCTAAGAAATTAAAGCGATTGTCAATTCCAGTCATGATAACATCACACGCTTCTTTTGCCACAATGTGTCTTCTATCTTCAAATCGGCCACGTTTTCTACTGGGGCCTGAACAAGATAAATCATTTTCAGTTCCATCAAGTTCGCTAGAACTGGGCTGGTCAACCTCAGGCAAGTTTCTTATTTTTTGGATTATAGACTTAAATTCGCCTATACATTTTAAGGCCTTGATGCAGTCGATTGTCTTGTCCTGAAGCTCGTTGTACAAAATATCACAATGGGGCATTATTTTATTAAAAAATGTTACCAGAAAATGAAATCGTCTTTAAGAAGGTTGCTTAAACCAACTGCTTTGTTTACAGTTGTATAATCATTGCTGTCGTCGTCTAATATTTTATTTAAGCATTCTTCTATTTCATTTTTATACTTAAATAATGTGCTGACAATTCTAGACTTGAAGTTCCAACGAGTGCCAGAGCTCTTTGGTATTCGTTTTTTCATAATGTCGTCAAGTACTGCTGTTCTTTTAGTCGATTGTGAAAAAAAGGATGAAAATGCTTCAACATTAGTGAAAAATATTTTTATATATTTATTTTTTGTTGCGCAGCGTTCAATGATCAAATTTAGTTGATGCGCGTAGCAGTGTACGAAATGTGCATTTTTGTACACAGATTTGACTCTTGCCTGCACACCTGTGTGCTGGCCACTCATGACAGAAGTGCCATCGTAGCTTTGAGCAATCACTCTTTCAGGTGTTTTGTCAATTTTTAGCTTTTCCAGCTCGTTAAAAATTGCTTCACTAACATATGCTGCGTCATGACCTTTGGGTACTACAAAACTAACAAATCTTTCATTTACAACCCCATTTAACTCGTATCTGACAACAAACACTAGCTGAGACAATGTAGCACAGTCAGTTGTCTCATCGGCTTCAATAGCAATATATTTAGTTTGAGTAATTTCGTCGCATATAATTTCCAAGCACACGGCATATATGGAATCAAGTAAATCATTTTGGATGGTTTTGGAAAGCCCTAAAAATACTCGGTTATTGCTTTTTTCAATATGTTGTTTTAATGTAGAGTCTAACTCTGCCATTAGGTTGACAAGACCACGAAATATGCCAGGGTCGTTAGATGTGTCAGTGCCACTTTCGTCATGCCCCCTTAATGCAAGTTCAAAAGCCCCACAAAACTTCACAGCATCAATCAACTTACTTAAAATGTACCGATTTTTTGATACTTCCTCATTTAACTTTTGAATTCTTAATCTATATGCACTGTCTAACTGAGATCTAATGTCAACCTTCCCAAATACTGCATACTCGATACACGCATTTATATGTTTTTCACTTAATTTATGTTTTTTAAGTTTTTCACTCAAATGCTTAATATCCGAGACACCAGCTACAGTCCAGGTGCGATCCTGTACGCTCATTACTATGCACGGGTAACAGAAAAATGAGTTTTTTATTCCACACCCACACAACTAATCAGCATAATTATACAGATGAATACTAAATTTCCGATTGTAGTTATTCCTACTCTTAGTGGATTTTTGTACTTGATTAATCACCATATTAGGCCTAGGAGGTCCTAATCTCTTAAGTTCAACCCTGTGCTCTAAGTTCTTTATCCCTTGGCTAATAATTTTACTTACATCATTCGTAATTACAAAGTTAGAATCCGTGTTATTCATTATGACACACATTAATCACACACTAACAAATAACTCTGTTTGCAAACAAGGAGTGCCAATAACTGCTACACTGCTGGCCGCTGGCGCTGGCTGAGATGATTTGCGCATGCGTGGCCAAGGATGGAGTCCCAGCATGTCCGTAAGAACACAGTTGATTGACGTCACCGCACGGTTACAGCTGTATGCTGTATTTTCCATTTACACTGCACACAGTAGCTTTGGGCTCTATGGCCAACGCCCGCAACTCAACTCCGGACTTTAAACGTCAAATGTTTTCCGTTGTATTATTTGTTTTGATGCGTATAGGAACTTTTTTAATTGATTTGGTGAAAAATTAATAATTAATTATTACTTTTTATTTTATTGGGAGGGCTGCGCCCGAGAGCCCTTATGGGCAAGCCGCCACTGCTTCAAGCTCTAATTAAAAGTCGCAACCCTCTGCAGAATTCATTCCATGTTCAGCACACTCACTGAATTTGGTGGGCACGCACGCAGCTAACTGCTGCCTTCAAGCAACCAAACTATTTATGTTTATGCAAGAGTTATATGTGTTTGTCAGCGCATCAACTTCAAGATGGGCAATAATTGAAAACATGATAAAAGACAGTAACATCAAGAAAAAACTCTGGCCCAAAAGACTAAATATAACCAGATGGTCAGCCAAATCGCATGCGTCAAAAGCTTTACTACTTCATTACTGGGAGTTTTATAAAGCACTTCAAGATATTTGTGAGAACCCACAAGAAAGCCAGAATCCAGAGCTGCAGCAGAAGGATCATGTAATTTTTTTGGAAGAATAGAGATAGTGATATTACTTGTATTATGGAATGATATTCTGGAGCACTTTAATGCGGCAAGTAAAACTATGCAAAGCATTAGTACTGACTTAGGAGTTATTTGCAATCTATACAAATCCCTTTCAGAATATGTACAAGGATTACGAGAACGATTTGACTATTACTTGATGAAGGGTATGGAATTGTGCAAAAGTGAGGCTGCTGACTACGATCTAGATTCAAAGAGAACAAGAAAGAGAAAAACATTTCATGATGAATCAAAGAATGATAATGATACCTGCAGCACCTGCAGACTTGACGGGAGACAAGGCATGATTGTAAATAAATTTTATCCCATAATTGACAACATTTCCAGTGAGCTAAACAACAGATCGAAAATTTATTTCGATCAGAATGAAGTTTTTGGTTTCATGTACAAACTTTTTACCTCGGAAAATGAAGAAATTCGGGAAAAAGCTTCCGTTTTGGCCCAGAAATATCCTGCTGACCTTACCTCAGATCTTGGTGGAGAATTTGTTCATTTTAAGGTGTTTATTGAGGCTCTTAACTTAAATGTAAAGTATCACCATTTGCCTGCTGAGTTCTTGAAGTTTATACGTGAAAAACAGTTGACAACTCTTTTCCCCAACATTGACACAGCTTTGAGAATTTTTTTGTGTATGATGTCAACAAATACATCTGGTGAAAGATCTTTGAGTATTTTGAAACGAGTAAAAAATTATCTTCGTAACTCAACCACAGATTCCAGACTTTCAAGCTTAACCAGTTTCACAGCAAATGCAGAAATATTGTCAGAAATGAACTTTGATGATATTATTAAGGACTTTTCTTTAATGAAAGCACGGAAAGTTGATTTGTAGTTTATTATTATTTTTTAATAAAACTGTTTTTAGCACATTAACTTCAGCTATTGCTATGTACTTTTGATTTACTTATTGATCTTATAATGAATTATTAATTAACTGTCTTTACATTTCAATAAAAATATCTTTTATTTAGCAATGATTAGGCTATTTTTTGTATCCAATCCAAAAACTATGCTTCAAAGGAAAGTTTCACGATTTGTATAGCTTAAATTCATAAATAATTGATTTTTTACATAATTTCATAATACTGATCAAATTTTATTCAATTAACACTTAAACTATTTCCTTGAAACTTAATCTGGTGTTGTATTTTTTAAAATATTTTTTAATTTTTGTTTTCATTTCAAATTTCTATTTTTGAAGGTCAATGTAAAAACCTTGTTGTACATGAGGTTGTTGGGGGGGGGCGCAGAGCAAATCGGGCCTAGGGGCCCAAGGGCGTCTAATCCGCCACTGCACACATTAATTAACGGTCGCGAAAGTTAATTCACATTTCAAATAATCACACAAATATATACATAATTTAAAAAACAGTGAAACAATTAATGTCACCCATGATACAGTGTTTTAGTTTTACATTAATTTAACACACTGTATTAAAAGTTTATGGTCTCACACATTAATTAATGGTCACGGAAATTAATTTGCATGCCAAATATTCATCACATAAAATACACATATTTTAAAACTAAAATCGGTGAAATAATTAATGTAACCCACCTTATATAATAGTAACATCAGTAACTTAACCTTTTAGATTTTTAAAATTAATTAGATTTAACAAAAATTTCCTTTGTTAGTGTACATTCAAAGGCTGTATTTATTGTATGGATAAAAGGCTGTATATAACATTAAAGGTGTATTTATTCGAAGTACCAGAATTTACTTCCAATTTATAACCTAGTACAATCTAACGTATAACCAAACAAGTACATTAAAATCCTTTTTTCAATTTCCAGAGGAGTGTCAGTTTTTTAGTTTCAAAGGATAAAGAAAACACTTGTTTACAATTACTTCTAAGATGTCAAGGGTAATTGTAAACTGGGGTACCCGTAAATTGAATTTTAGAGCTGTATTTATTATTTACATTTTAAACAATTTTTTGTATGCAACATAATAACAAAAGGTTGAAATATTTGCAGTTATTTCAATTTTAAAACGTATACACAATTTTTCGGGCATGTTGCAAGTCTTTACTCATTTTTCTCTAGCAGCCCTAGAGAAAAATGTTGGGAAGTTTTGAAAAAGCACATTCCTTTATCACTGCAGAGCTTCCCTGAAACAAGATGAAGTGAGAGGATCCAAGCTGTCAAACCGATAGTTAAGCACTACCCAGGAGTACTTAAATTGTTGGATATATTTTAGAAGAGATGTCTTCTAGTCTAACTCCCTCTGCCTACAACATCATATTAGGGCTTAAGAAATATTTCAAAGCCACAAAGAGCTTAATGTTGGCATCTTTTTGGTTCAAAGTGCTTTCATATATTGACTAAAAAAATGTTGTTATTCAAAGCAAAGGAATCACACTCAATGTTGAAATAACTCTAGTGGAAGATTTGCTGACAGAATTGAAATTGTTGCGTGATAATCCAGACAGCATAATTGAAGAACCAAACTTAATTGCAAAAGAACTAATAAAAGTTCCTCCTGAATCTCCCAAAAGGTGGAAAAAAAGTACAGATCAATCCAATAGTGTTTTTTCAGGAAACAAAGATCAAGAAAATAAATTTAAAACCTCAGTCATGTACCCAGTATTAGAGTTTGTAATGGGCAACATAAAAACACGATTCACTGCAATTAGTTCAACTCGTGACTTGTTTCCACCAGTATTGAACTTTACAGACATGGAAAATGATGAATTAGAATTGAAAGTAAAAGTTCTCATTAGCAAGTTTAAAAAGGAATTGGCATTGGATCTATTTGAAGAAATATTACACTTGAAGAACATTCATAAAACAGAGTTTGAATCAGAAAAGAATCCACTAAGCCTACTCCAAAAACCTTCAAGCTGTATTTGTGAACTTCTGTCTTGCCTATAGGCTTTTCTGTACTATTCCAGTTACAGTTTCGTCTCCTGAAAAATCTTTCAGCAGGTTAGCGAATTCACTGAAAACTTGGCAGAGAAGCACTACCTACCAAGAAAGGCTTAATAATTTGGCAATTTTAGCTATTAAAAATGAATTGGCTAACAGTATTAATTTATCAGTCAGATGTTATTGACCAGTTTGCTCAAATGAAAGCAAGAAAAAAACTTTTCACTACTTAAGCCGTTTTAGAAATGGGTCTCTCACTTATAATTGGTTATAGCCTACTCTTAGACATGTTTTTGTTTATCTTTGTAACAACTGACTTATGTATCACTTATGTGTTGATAAGCACAGATTATATTTATTTTTTGACTTCAATTTAGACCATAGTAACATTGAATTCCACTCTAACCCATTATTAATACATAATCATTTGGGTGTTAACAGAAACTGCACATTGCTTTTTATTGCATTATGTTGAAAAAAGGATTTTAATGTACTTGTTTGGTTATAGGCCTACATTAGATTGTACTGTGTTCTAAATTGGAAGTAGGTTTTAATTCCGGTACTTCGAATAAATACAGCCTTTTATCCATACAATAAATACAGCCTTTTATCCATACAATAAATACAGCCTTTGAATGTACACTAAGTAAGGAAATGTTTGTTAAGTCTAATTATTTTAAAAATCTAAAAGGTTAAGTTAGATAATTAAACGTTGAAACAACCTCCCAAAATCGTCTCTGTACCGTAATTATGTGCGATAAATGGAAACTAATTTCTGTACTTCCAATAAATACACCCTTTTAATAAAATATGTGCCAATAAACCCCAATAAAATATGCACCAATAACGAGCCTACTATCTTAAGTTAGATAATTAAACGTAGACACAACCTCCCAAAAACGTCTCTGTACCGTAATTATGTGCGATAAATGGAAACTAATTTCTGTACTTCCAATAAATACACCCTTTTAGTAAAATATGTACCAATAAACTCCAATAAAATATGTACGAATAACGTAGCCTACTAGGTTATACGTTCTAAATTGGAAGTACGGATAGGTTTTAATTCGAATAAATACAACCTTTAATGTATATACAACCTTTTATCCATACAATAAATACAGCCTTTGAATGTACACTAACAAAGGAAATTTTTGTTAAATCTAATTAATTTTAAAAATCTAAAAGGTTAAGTTACTGATGTTACTACATGTTAAACGTAGACACAACCTCCAAAAATCGTCTGTGTACCGTAATTATGTGCAATAAATGGAAACTAATTTCTGTACTTCCAATAAATACACCCTTTTAATAAAATATGTGCCAATACTCTGAATTCAAATTAAATAAAGAAAAAATTAATTGTGTGGTGTGTGTGTGTGTTTTCTGTGGTTGAGGCTGAAGATAGAAGTAGTTTCTGTAGAAATATTTCATTTCTAAAACGATTTTAAATATAAATCTTAAAACATGGAAGTCATGTATAGTTCTCCACACGGATATTTTCATTATTTGCATCAAATAGTATTATTGTTTAATACACGTTCTATCCAGATCAAATTATGTGTATACAGTTCTGGAAAAATTAGAAATACAATTTTTTTTTGTTTATTTTAAACTGTATTATGTTTGGAAGTATCCCAAAGTAAATTTAACATTAATCATGTCAATCAATGAGGCCAGTCCAGTTTTTTAAGGCTAGGAGAATCCTTGAAATGTTTGGAGCATCACTAGGTCATAATGGATCAAATCATCAAACTTCAGTTTCTGTGAAAAACTGGCAGATTTGAGTAGTCAGTTGGTAAAGGATGGTATTGTAAAAGCAACAATTATCATCAGCAGATTTAAACTTTTCTTATTTGTGCTAGGAATGTATCATGTAAAACTGCTGGAAGCATGGTATACAAAGTCTCTATTATCCTTTTCAAGGTTGATGACCAAAACAAAAAGTACTACTTATAATTCATCATTGTAGCAGTTACACAGCAGTACACTAAACATCTCTTGGTTAATACCTGTACTCTGGTCAGGTAGCACACAATGGATCATTCAAAACAAGTACAATTTAGTGTCAATGTCTAGTGTTTATGTGTCACTGCTACCCATAGTGAATCATTTGTATTGTACATAACAAATAGTATTCTGACTGTACACGTTTTTCATCTGACAAGAATTTTATACTTAGGCAAACTCATTTAATGGTGTAACCTTCTGTAATATGTGCCAAACAAGTATTCATAAAATTAATATTTGTGTCAAATTGTGTTTTATTTATTTCAAACAAAATCTGTTTTGTGGACATAACTTTATGTCCAATACAATTATTATGTTATTTCTTTTTAGTATCCCTTATAGATTTGCGTGATCAAAACTTTTAATACTAAAACTTTTTTTCAGCTGATAACCATGCTTTGTTGAGATTATTAAAGAAAAGTTTTGCTCATTCAGTGATGTGGCATCTTCAGTGATAAAGTTGAGTCTCATCGTGGTAAAACTACTGAAGACTTCATAGAACTGGAAAATTAATGAGAATAATATTCTTACAACCAGTGACAAGAATTATGAACTTAAAACAGTGGAATGAATTATTGAATACCAGATACTCTCAATTGCTAAAACAAACACACTTATATTACAACAGTTCTCTTTATATAATTATCCAGGACACACTGTATAGCCTACAAACAGTAATAAAAAAATCACAATAGTTTACAACACAAGTAAACAATTGATCATTTGTCACTGTCATTAAAAACTGCTGTCTAATATCATCCTATATGAATGCACAACCTACTACACCAACTTTCTAAAACTCAGCTGGTGGCAACATCCTAATTATCAGGTGAATGTGAGAAAGTTCCAGATGAATGCCAAGAGTGTGGCTCTAGAATATTTTGCAGTGCTGCTGATTAACAGTATGTGATCAGCATCACATAGAGTACTACACATTTAAGCTATCTAATTGACTTGGTATTACAATATTAGTAAAATGTGCTTGTTAACCAAATAGTGTGTTGTTACTCCTGAAAATCCCATTTGACTAAGAGCATTTTAGAAGTGTGGGTTATCTTTTATGTTTCACTCCACAAACATGCCTTTAGTTCAGCATTTCTTAACCTATTGGGCATGAGCCACTGCTGGGTCCCGAGAGGGCATTTGGAGGGTTGCAAAGTCAGGTTCGGAAATTTATTTACTGTGTCTTAAAAAGCTACTACATGTAAATAACTAAGATATATCATTTTAACAATTTAAATTCAACCTGTTTTGTACATAGTCTAAACTGTACATTTTTGTTATTCATGCTCTACCATTGTTTTTTACCAGCTCTGATGTTTAACTCTCTATAACCAGATTGAAAGTTGCTTCCCAAAGGGATACAGTGAATTCAATTGGATTCAAGACCCATTCTTGTATTTTGAAAGTTCTAACATGTTGTCAGTAAAACTAAAAGAGCAATTGTGTGATATCATCTGTGATGCTGGGATTAAAACTAAATTTTTAGTAAATTATTTTGTATAGTTAGTGATAACATGAGACATGCCATGGACAACAAAATCCATAAACTTTTAGATTCTGACTTAACAAAGTTCTGGATATCTTTAAGAGATGAATATCCTGAACTTTCGGAGTTGCTCATCCCATTCATCACCTCATTCTTGAGTGAAATGGGATTTTCATCTCAAGTGAAAAGCAAGCACAGAAATAGACTTGACGCACACTCAGATTTATGACTTAATTTAACCACTCTTGAATCCAACATACCCCAGCTTTTGCAGAAAAAGCAGCCCCAACTGTCACATTAGTAACTAATGATTAGTTAGGCAAGTAAAAACTCTTTTGTTTTTAACTTCAGCATGTGTTTATTAGAGCAAGTTAGTCTTTTGAATTACATATTTGCTTTTTGCTTTGCTATAATTAAGTGTATATATATAATTTGTTTAAGCATAAAAGAAGGCTTAAAGTTCTCAGTGTTACCAAAAATATGATTATAAAGTGGGTGCACACCCCTACAAGTAGTTCTGCCATGCACACCCCTACAAGTCTAATTAATTTTAAAAATCTAAAAGGTTAAGTTAGATAATTAAACGTAGACACAACCTCCCAAAATCGTCTCTGTACCGTAATTATGTGCGATAAATGGAAACTAATTTCTGTACTTCCAATAAAAACACCCTTTTAATAAAATATGTACCAATAAACTCCAATAAAATATGTACGAATAACTTAGCTAACTAGGTTATACGTTCTAAATTGGAAGTACCGATAGGTTTTAATTCGAATAAATACAGCCTTTTATCCATACAATAAATACAGCCTTTGAATGTACACTAACAAAGGAAATTTTTGTTAAATCTAATTAATTTTAAAAATCTAAAAGGTTAAGTTACATTGTTAAACGTAGACACAACCTCCAAAAATCGTCTGTGTACCGTAATTATGTGCGATAAATGGAAAATAATTTCTGTACTTCCAATAATTACACCCTTTTAATAAAATATGTGCCAATAAACCCCAATAAAATATGCAAATAGGTTATAGGTCTACGTTCTAAATTGGAACTAGGTTTTAATTACGGTACTTCGAATAAATACAGCCTTTAATGTTATGTACAGCAGCCTTGTATCCATACAATAATTTAATGTACACTAACAAAGGAAATTTTTGTTAAATCTAATTAATTTTGAAAATCTAAAAGGTTAAGTTGCATTGTTAAACGTAGACACAACCTCCAAAAATCGTCTGTGTCTAGAGATGTGTCGTTCAGGATTGAACGAATCTTTTTGATCGAATCATTTAGGTGATCGACTGATCGAATCGATCTTTTAAAAGAGGAGTCGGTCAATAACACCGACACTGGAAACTAGCTGAGTTAGTTCGCACAATCTCCGCTAGGTGCCTCTCGACAACTTTCAACTCAATCTCGATCTCGGTCTCGTCTCGGTCAGTAGGTGATTCGATCAGTTGACGATTCGATCTCGGTCATTTCAATCACTTACTGATTTGATCCGGATTCGATCAGTGATCGAGTTACCGCAGGAAGTTTCCAGTAGATGTCTCTGGCTTTCATTCAATCTCAACTCGGTCATTTCGATCAGTTAGCTAAGTTACCCTCATTTGCGGTTCGAAACATTGCGCGCTACGTTTTCTTTGTCTCGCTCTTTTGTGTTATCGCGTTAGTAGGAGTTAGAGGAGTAAATTGAATATTTTACTAGTGGACTGGTGACTTTTTTTAACAGTGGACTATTTTAATTAATTAATAAGTTACTTAACAGTTTTGTATTTTATTGTGACAGATCAAATCTGTATTAACAATTGATTACTGTGAAGTTATCCTCCCCTTCACAAGACACTACTATTATTTTAATATAATAAACGTATAGCATGAGCCTTCTATTGCAAGACGTCTATCTTCTTTAACGCCATCAGTTAAATGTCCCATATCCATCTCACTTTTTGAAAAAAAAATCCCTTTATCCCTTTCCTAAAAATATTTGTCAAAATGTCCCACCATATGGGACAAATCCTACGGGCTGGCAACACTGGTCTCGTTCCCATCTCGGTCACTTACTGATTCGATCAGTGATCGAGATAACGCAAGCAGATTCCGCTAGATGCCTCTGGTTGTCATTCAAGCTTGGCCAGTGATTCGATCTGTGACGTCAGTGATTCGATCAGTCGCCATGTTTGTCTCGTTCCCATCTCGGTCACTTACTGATTCGATCAGTGATCGAGATAACGAAAGCAGTCTCTGCTAGATGGCTCTGGGATTTCCGTCATTTCATTCAATTTCGAATCGAACAGTCGCATGGCAAAATGAAAAGAGATACGTATTGTTTAAATAAAATAAACAGTTTTTCGTAATTGTGGATCTTTTTATTCATCTGTATTTATTAAATTAAAAAAAAAAACGGAACAGATGAATCTCGCTGTTTGTTTTCAATATCAAAATATACTTTACTAAAAATGAACTTTATCTTGTGAAAAACTTACTTTTTCATCATCATCAAAAGTTGAGTCTGACCAAAAAGCTGAAGAAGGCGGATACTTAAGCCGAAACGCGTCCGACGAAAAAAGTAAGTTTTTCACAAGATAAAGTTCATTTTTAGTAAAGTGATAGTGCTGTGAAAGAAGAGATGAACAATCAAGACAACTATCAAAATATATTTTGGGAGGTGTGTATAATCATTCAACTATTAGAAATTTATATAATAACTAAAATAATACAGTCCTGTTAGCGAATCTAATATGATCGAATTTATGTAGGTATTTTATTGATGTAAAGAGTACAAATAACTGAAGTTAAGTGAACTCGCTAAATAGTGATCGAATTGATCGAATCTTAAGGATCGAATCATTTCACTGATTGAGATGTACTGATCGAGTTCACTAAAGTGATCGAATTCGCCCATCACCGTTAATTATGTGACGGACGGAAGTTGTCTTTGACCGCAGGCTATAGTGAAAGACCCTCTTTTCGAACGGCAAAATCAAACTTAACTTCTCGGGTCTTTCACTAAATACTGCGGCCAAATCAACTTCCGTCTCCACGTTTGTATTTTCTTTCCGTGTTCGATGTGTACTAGAACTGTTTTCTTCACAAGTAACTAATGCCAGGTTATGGAGGTTATGTAGACAATGTAACTTAAATAAAATTTACTTTGTTAGTGTACAATAAAAGGGTGTATTTACTGGAAGTACAGAAATAATTTTCCATTTATCGCACATAATTACGGTACACAGACGATTTTTGGAGGTTGTGTCTACGTTTAACAATGCAACTTGACCTTTTAGATTTTTAAAATTAATTAGATTTAACAAAAATTTCTTTTGTTAGTGTACATTAAATTATTGTATGGATACAAGGCTGCTGTACATAACATTAAAGGCTGTATTTATTCGAAGTACCGTAATTAAAACCTAGTTCCAATTTAGAACGTAGACCTATAACCTATTTGCATATTTTATTGGGGTTTATTGGCACATATTTTATTAAAAGGGTGTATTTATTGGAAGTACAGAAATTAGTTTCCATTTATCGCACATAATTACGGTACACAGACGATTTTTGGAGGTTGTGTCTACGTTTAACAATGTAACTTAACCTTTTAGATTTTTAAAATTAATTAGATTTAACAAAAATTTCCTTTGTTAGTGTACATTCAAAGGCTGTATTTATTGTATGGATAAAAGGCTGTATTTATTCGAATTAAAACCTATCGGTACTTCCAATTTAGAACGTATAACCTAGTTAGCTAAGTTATTCGTACATATTTTATTGGAGTTTATTGGTACATATTTTATTAAAAGGGTGTTTTTATTGGAAGTACAGAAATTAGTTTCCATTTATCGCACACAGCGGCGGGGCAATACCTAAATTTGATGTGGGCAAGATAAATTTTGCGAGGCCCTCTGGTGGCGCAAGAGGACGGATTTTATATAGAGAAAAAAATGTTTTGAAACTGTCAAATTTGTATTCATAAAAACGCAAACATCTTCACTTTAACTAACATTATTAAGTAATAACTAACAGTAAAGAATTAAAGAAACAGAAATTTCCTGCTTTTAGCCTCACTGAACTCCTTAATAACTGTATCGTAATCCAGCTTAGATGCTGTATCTGCGTGATTCCATCTCTCTTTTCCAGCCGGACGGTTTCTCAGCCAGTTCACCACCTCTATCTATATATCTCTTTGGCGGGGATTCCCCGCGACAGTCACCGCAACGCCAGAAAATGTTGCTAGCAGTGTTACCAATGATAGAAAATACCCACTACCTTACCCGCATAAGGTAAATTTACCCGCAGTTCGGGTAATTACCCGTAATTTGGCAACACTGGTTGCTAGGCTAGATTTTTAAAAAACGAATGTGGTAAGTTAGTATTCCCAGATGCTAGCTAGCCGGTGGGATTTATCGTTTTATGATGAGTAAAATCTTTACTCGCGGTCACGGCTTTTAATGGTCCTAGCTAAATATTTTTCATGAGTTAAAGAAAGCTGCATAAACCTTCGAGGCGCGAGGCCGTAGGCGGTGGCCCACGTCGCCCCCGCCTCACCACGCTTCTGATCGCACATAATTACGGTACAGAGACGATTTTGGGAGGTTGTGTCTACGTTTAATTATCTAACTTAGATAGTAGGCTTCGTTATTGGTGCATATTTTATTGGGGTTTATTGGCACATATTTTATTAAAAGGGTGTATTTATTGGAAGTACAGAAATTAGTTTCCATTTATCGCACATAATTACGGTACAGAGACGATTTTGGGAGGTTGTGTCAACGTTTAATTATCTAACTTAACCTTTTAGATTTTTAAAATTAATTAGACTTGTAGGGGTGTGCACCCACTTTATAATCATATTTTTGGTAACACTGAGAACTTTAAGCCTTCTTTTATGCTTAAACAAATTATATATACACTTAATTATAGAAAAGCAAAAAGCAAATATGTAATTCAAAAGACTAATTTGCTCTAATAAACACATGCTGAAGTTAAAAACAAAAGAGTTTTTACTTGCCTAACTAATCATTAGTTACTAATGTGACAGTTGGGGCTGCTTTTTCTGCAAAAGCTGGGGTATGTTGGATTCAAGAATGGTTAAATTAAGTCATAAATCTGAGTGTGCATCAAGTCTATTTCTGTGCTTGCTTTTCACTTGAGATGAAAATCCCATTTCACTCAAGAATGAGGTGATGAATGGGATGAGCAACTCCGAAAGTTCAGGATATTCATCTCTTAAAGATATCCAGAACTTTGTTAAGTCAGAATCTAAAAGTTTATGGATTTTTTTGTCCATGACATGTCTCATGTTATCACTAACTATACAAAATAATTTACTAAAAATTTAGTTTTAATCCCAGCATCACAGATGATATCACACAATTGCTCATTTAGTTTTACTGAGAACATGTTAGAACTATGAAAATACAAGAATGGGTCTCGAATCCAATTGAATTCACTGTATCCCTCTGGGAAGCAACTTTCAATCTGGTTATAGAGAGTTAAACATCAGAGCTGGTAAAAAGCAATGGTAGAGCATGAATAACAAAAATGTACAGTTTAGACTATGTACAAAACAGGTTGAATTTAAATTGTTAAAATGATATATCTTAGTTATTTACATGTAGTAGCTTTTTAAGACACAGTAAATAAATTTCCGAACCTGACTTTGCAACCCTCCAAATATTTCTAGCAAACTGCAAATATTTCAACCTTTTGTTATTATGTTGCATACAAAAAATTGTTTAAAATGTAAATAATAAATACAGCTCTAAAATTCAATTTAAGGGTACCCCAATTTACAATTACCCTTGACATCTTAGAAGTAATTGTAAACAAGTGTTTTCTTTTTCCTTTGAAACTAAAAAACTGACACTCCTCTGGAAATTGAAAAAAGGATTTTAATGTACTTGTTTGGTTATACGTTAGATTGTACTAGGTTATAAATTGGAAGTAAATTCCGGTACTTCGAATAAATACACCTTTAATGTTATATACAGCCTTTTATCCATACAATAAATACAACCTTTGAATGTACACTAACAAAGGAAATTTTTGTTAAATCTAATTAATTTTAAAAATCTAAAAGGTTAAGTTACTGATGTTACTACATTTTAAACGTAGACACAACCTCCAAAAATCGTCTGTGTACCGTAATTATGTGCAATAAATGGAAACTAATTTCTGTACTTCCAATAAATACACCCTTTTAATAAAATATGTGCCAATACTCTGAATTCAAATTAAATAAAGAAAAAAGGAATTGTGTGGTGTGTGTGAGTGTTTTCTGTGGTTGAGGCTGAAGATAGAAGTAGTTTCTGTAGAAATATTTCATTTCTAAAACGATTTTAAATATAAATCTTAAAACATGGAAGTCATGTATAGTTCTCCACACGGATATTTTCATTATTTGCATCAAATAGTATTATTGTTTAATACACGTTCTATCCAGATCAAATTATGTGTATACAGTTCTGGAAAAATTAGAAATAAAATTTTTTTTTGTTTATTTTAAACTGTATTATGTTTGAAAGTATCCCAAAGTAAATTTAACATTAATCATGTCAATCAATGAGGCCAGTCCAGTTTTTTAAGGCTAGGAGAATCCTTGAAATGTTTGGAGCATCACTAGGTCATGATGGATCAAATCATCAAACTTCAGTTTCTGTGAAAAACTGGCAGATTTGAGTAGTCAGTTGATAAAGGATGGTATTGTAAAAGCAACAATTCTTTCAGAATTATTTTATAACCCTGTCAGTCTGCAAATAACTTTCACTCCTTTAGATCATCAGCAGATTTAAACTTTTCTTATTTGTGCTAGGAATGTATCATGTAAAACTGCTGGAAGCATGGTATACAAAGTTTCTATTATCCTTTTCAAGGTTGATGACCAAAACAAAAAGTACTACTTATAATTCATCATTGTAGCAGTTACACAGCAGTATACTAAACATCTCTTGGTTAATACCTGTACTCTGGTCAGGTAGCACACAATGGATCATTCAAAACAAGTACAATTTAGTGTCAATGTCTAGTGTTTATGTGTCACTGCTACCCATAGTGAATCATTTGTATTGTACATAACAAATAGTATTCTGACTGTACACGTTTTTCATCTGACAAGAATTTTATACTTAGGCAAACTCATTTAATGGTGTAACCTTCTGTAATATGTGCCAAACAAGTATTCATAAAATTAATATTTGTGTCAAATTGTGTTTTATTTATTTCAAACAAAATCTGTTTTGTGGACATAACTTTATGTCCAATACAATTATTATGTTATTTCCTTTTAGTATCCCTTATAGATTTGCGTGATCAAAACTTTTAATACTAAAACTTTTTTTCAGCTGATAACCATGCTTTGTTGAGATTATTAAAGAAAAGTTTTGCTCATTCAGTGATGTGGCATCTTCAGTGATAAAGTTGAGTCTCATCGTGGTAAAACTACTGAAGACTTCATAGAACTGGAAAATTAATGAGAATAATATTCCTACAACCAGTGACAAGAATTATAACAAACACACTTATATTACAACAGTTCTCTTTATATAATTATCCAGGCCACACTGTATAGCCTACAAACAGTAATAAAAAAATCACAATAGTTTACAACACAAGTAAACAATTGATCATTTGTCACTTTCATTAAAAACTGCTGTCTAATATCATCCTATATGAATGCACAACCTACTACACCAACTTTCTAAAACTCAGCTGGTGGCAACATCCTAATTATCAGGCGAATGTGAGAAAGTTCCAGATGAATGCCAAGAGTGTGGCTCTATAATATTCTGTAGTGCTGCTGATTAACAGTATGTGATCAGCACCACATAGAGTACTACACATTTAAGCTATCTAATTGACTTGGTATTACAATATTAGTAAAATGTGCTTGTTAACCAAATAGTGTGTTGTTACTCCTGAAAATCCCATTTGACTAAGAGCATTTTAGAAGTGTGGGTTATCTTTTATGTTTCACTCCACAAACATGCCTTTAGTTCAGCATTTCTTAACCTATTGGGCATGAGCCACTGCTGGGTCCCGAGAGGGCATTTGGAGGGTTGCAAAGTCAGGTTCGGAAATGTATTTACTGTGTCTTAAAAAGCTACTACATGTAAATAACTAAGATATATCATTTTAACAATTTAAATTCAACCTGTTTTGTACATAGTCTAAACTGTACATTTTTGTTATTCATGCTCTACCATTGTTTTTTACCAGCTCTGATGTTTAACTCTCTATAACCAGATTGAAAGTTGCTTCCCAAAGGGATACAGTGAATTCAATTGGATTCAAGACCCATTCTTGTATTTTGAAAGTTCTAACATGTTGTCAGTAAAACTAAATGAGCAATTGTGTGATATCATCTGTGATGCTGGGATTAAAACTAAATTTTTAGTAAATTATTTTGTATAGTTAGTGATAACATGAGACATGTCATGGACAACAAAATCCATAAACTTTTAGATTCTGACTTAACAAAGTTCTGGATATCTTTAAGAGATGAATATCCTGAACTTTCGGAGTTGCTCATCCCATTCATCACCTCATTCTTGAGTGAAATGGGATTTTCATCTCAAGTGAAAAGCAAGCACAGAAATAGACTTGACGCACACTCAGATTTATGACTTAATTTAACCACTCTTGAATCCAACATACCCCAGCTTTTGCAGAAAAAGCAGCCCCAACTGTCACATTAGTAACTAATGATTAGTTAGGCAAGTAAAAACTCTTTTGTTTTTAACTTCAGCATGTGTTTATTAGAGCAAATTAGTCTTTTGAATTACATATTTGCTTTTTGCTTTTCTATAATTAAGTGTATATATAATTTGTTTAAGCATAAAAGAAGGCTTAAAGTTCTCAGTGTTACCAAAAATATGATTATAAAGTGGGTGCACACCCCTACAAGTAGTTCTGCCATGCACACCCCTACAAGTCTAATTAATTTTAAAAATCTAAAAGGTTAAGTTAGATAATTAAACGTAGACACAACCTCCCAAAATCGTCTCTGTACCGTAATTATGTGCGATAAATGGAAACTAATTTCTGTACTTCCAATAAATACACCCTTTTAATAAAATATGTACCAATAAACTCCAATAAAATACTGAATGTAGGAATAACGTAGCCTACTAGGTTATACGTTCTAAATTGGAAGTACTGATAGGTTTTAATTCGAATAAATACAACCTTTAATGTATATACAGCCTTTTATCCATACAATAAATACAGCCTTTGAATGTACACTAACAAAGGAAATTTTTGTTAAATCTAATTAATTTTAAAAATCTAAAAGTTTAAGTTGCATTGTTAAACGTAGACACAACCTCCAAAAATCGTCTTTATACCGTAATTATGTGCGATAAATGGAAAATAATTTCTGTACTTCCAATAAATACACCCTTTTAATAAAATATGTGCCAATAAACCCCAATAAAATATGCAAATAGGTTATAGGTCTACGTTCTAAATTGGAACTAGGTTTTAATTACGGTACTTCGAATAAATACAGCCTTTAATGTTATGTACAGCAGCCTTGTATCCATACAATAATTTAATGTACACTAACAAAAGAAATTTTTGTTAAATCTAATTAATTTTGAAAATCTAAAAGGTCAAGTTGCATTGTTAAACGTAGACACAACCTCCAAAAATCGTCTGTGTACCGTTAATTATGTGCGATAAATGGAAAATTATTTCTGTACTTCCAGTAAATACACCCTTTTATTGTACACTAACAAAGTAAATTTTATTTAAGTTACATTGTCTACATAACCTCCATAACCTGGCATTAGTTACTTGTGAAGAAAACAGTTCTAGTACACATCGAACAGGGAAAGAAAATACAAACGTGGAGACGGAAGTTGATTTGGCCGCAGGATTTAGTGAAAGACCCGAGAAGTTAAGTTTGATTTTGCCGTTCGAAAAGAGGATCTTTCACTATAGCCTGCGGTCAAAGACAACTTCCGTCTCCGCGTTTGTATTTCTTTACCGTCTTCAATATGTACTAGACCAGTTTTGTTCACAAGTAACAAGTAACTAATGCCAGGTTATGGAGGTTATGTAGACAATGTAACTTAAATAAAATTTACTTTGTTAGTGTACAATAAAAGGGTGTATTTACTGGAAGTACAGAAATAATTTTCCATTTATCGCACATAATTACGGTACACAGACGATTTTTGGAGGTTGTGTCTACGTTTAACAAAGCAACTTTTAGTTTTTTAAAATTAATTATATTTAACAAAAATTTCCTTTGTTAGTGTACATTAAATTATTGTATGGATACAAGGCTGCTGTACATAGGTAACATTGAAGGTTGTATTTATTCGAAGTACCGGAATTAAAACCTAGTTCCCATTTAGAACGTAGACCTATAACCTATTTGCATATTTTATTGGGGTTTATTGGCACATATTTTATTAAAAGGGTGTATTTATTGGAAGTACAGAAATTAGTTTCCATTTATCGCACATAATTACGGTACACAGACGATTTTTGGAGGTTGTGTCTACGTTTAACAATGTAACTTAACCTTTTAGATTTTTAAAATTAATTAGATTTAACAAAAATTTCCTTTGTTAGTGTACATTCAAAGGCTGTATTTATTGTATGGATAAAAGGCTGTATTTATTCGAATTAAAACCTATCGGTACTTCCAATTTAGAACGTATAACCTAGTTAGCTAAGTTATTCGTACATATTTTATTGGAGTTTATTGGTACATATTTTATTAAAAGGGTGTTTTTATTGGAAGTACAGAAATTAGTTTCCATTTATCGCACACAGCGGCGGGGCAATACCTAAATTTGATGTGGGCAAGATAAATTTTGCGAGGCCCTCTGGTGGCGCAAGAGGACGGATTTTATATAGAGAAAAAAATGTTTTGAAACTGTCAAATTTGTATTCATAAAAACGCAAACATCTTCACTTTAACTAACATTATTAAGTAATAACTAACAGTAAAGAATTAAAGAAACAGAAATTTCCTGCTTTTAGCCTTACTTAACTCCTTAATAACTGTATCGTAATCCAGCTTAGATGCTGTATCTGCGTGATTCCATCTCTCTTTTCCAGCCGGACGGTTTCTCAGCCAGTTCACCACCTCTATCTATATATCTCTTTGGCGGGGATTCCCCGCGACAGTCACCGCAACGCCAGAAAATGTTGCTAGCAGTGTTACCAATGATAGAAAATACCCACTACCTTACCCGCATAAGGTAAATTTACCCGCAGTTCGGGTAATTACCCGTAATTTGGCAACACTGGTTGCTAGGCTAGATTTTTAAAAAACGAATGTGGTAAGTTAGTATTCCCAGATGCTAGCTAGCCGGTGGGATTTATCGTTTTATGATGAGTAAAATCTTTACTCGCGGTCACGGCTTTTAATGGTCCTAGCTAAATATTTTTCATGAGTTAAAGAAAGCTGCATAAACCTTCGAGGCGCGAGGCCGTAGGCGGTGGCCCACGTCGCCCCCGCCTCACCACGCTTCTGATCGCACATAATTACGGTACAGAGACGATTTTGGGAGGTTGTGTCTACGTTTAATTATCTAACTTAGATAGTAGGCTTCGTTATTGGTGCATATTTTATTGGGGTTTATTGGCACATATTTTATTAAAAGGGTGTATTTATTGGAAGTACAGAAATTAGTTTCCATTTATCGCACATAATTACAGTACAGAGACGATTTTGGGAGGTTGTGTCAACGTTTAATTATCTAACTTAACCTTTTAGATTTTTAAAATTAATTAGACTTGTAGGGGTGTGCACCCACTTTATAATCATATTTTTGGTAACACTGAGAACTTTAAGCCTTCTTTTATGCTTAAACAAATTATATATACACTTAATTATAGAAAAGCAAAAAGCAAATATGTAATTCAAAAGACTAATTTGCTCTAATAAACACATGCTGAAGTTAAAAACAAAAGAGTTTTTACTTGCCTAACTAATCATTAGTTACTAATGTGACAGTTGGGGCTGCTTTTTCTGCAAAAGCTGGGGTATGTTGGATTCAAGAATGGTTAAATTAAGTCATAAATCTGAGTGTGCATCAAGTCTATTTCTGTGCTTGCTTTTCACTTGAGATGAAAATCCCATTTCACTCAAGAATGAGGTGATGAATGGGATGAGCAACTCCGAAAGTTCAGGATATTCATCTCTTAAAGATATCCAGAACTTTGTTAAGTCAGAATCTAAAAGTTTATGGATTTTTTTGTCCATGACATGTCTCATGTTATCACTAACTATACAAAATAATTTACTAAAAATTTAGTTTTAATCCCAGCATCACAGATGATATCACACAATTGCTCATTTAGTTTTACTGACAACATGTTAGAACTTTCAAAATACAAGAATGGGTCTTGAATCCAATTGAATTCACTGTATCCCTCTGGGAAGCAACTTTCAATCTGGTTATAGAGAGTTAAACATCAGAGCTGGTAAAAAGCAATGGTAGAGCATGAATAACAAAAATGTACAGTTTAGACTATGTACAAAACAGGTTGAATTTAAATTGTTAAAATGATATATCTTAGTTATTTACATGTAGTAGCTTTTTAAGACACAGTAAATAAATTTCCGAACCTGACTTTGCAACCCTCCAAATGCCCTCTCGGGACCCAGCAGTGGCTCATGCCCAATAGGTTAAGAAATGCTGAACTAAACGCATGTTTGTGGAGTGAAACATAAAAGATAACCCAGACTTCTAAAATGCTCTTAGTGAAATGGGATTTTCAGGAGTAACAACACACTATTTGGTTAACAAGCACATTTTACTAATATTGTAATACCAAGTCAATTAGATAGCTTAAATGTGTAGTACTCTATGTGGTGCTGATCACATACTGTTAATCAGCAGCACTACAGAATATTATAGAGCCACACTCTTGGCATTCATCTGGAACTTTCTCACATTCGCCTGATAATTAGGATGTTGCCACCAGCTGAGTTTTAGAAAGTTGGTGTAGTAGGTTGTGCATTCATATAAGATGATATTAGACAGCAGTTTTTAATGAAAGTGACAAATGATCAATTGTTTACTTGTGTTGTAAACTATTGTGATTTTTTTATTACTGTTTGTAGGCTATACAGTGTGTCCTGGATAATTATATAAAGAGAACTGTTGTAATATAAGTGTGTTTGTTTTAGCAGTTGAGAGTATCTGGTATTCAATAATTCATTCCACTGTTTTAAGTTCATAATTCTTGTCACTGGTTGTAAGAATATTATTCTCATTAATTTTCCAGTTCTATGAAGTCTTCAGTAGTTTTACCACGATGAGACTCAACTTTATCACTGAAGATGCCACATCACTGAATGAGCAAAACTTTTCTTTAATAATCTCAACAAAGCATGTTTATCAGCTGAAAAAAAGTTTTAGTATTAAAAGTTTTGATCACGCAAATCTATAAGGGATACTAAAAGGAAATAACATAATAATTGTATTGGACATAAAGTTATGTCCACAAAACAGATTTTGTTTGAAATAAATAAAACACAATTTGACACAAATATTAATTTTATGAATACTTGTTTGGCACATATTACAGAAGGTTACACCATTAAATGAGTTTGCCTAAGTATAAAATTCTTGTCAGATGAAAAACGTGTACAGTCAGAATACTATTTGTTATGTAGGCCTACAATACAAATGATTCACTATGGGTAGCAGTGACACATAAACACTAGACATTGACACTAAATTGTACTTGTTTTGAATGATCCATTGTGTGCTACCTGACCAGAGTACAGGTATTAACCAAGAGATGTTTAGTATACTGCTGTGTAACTGCTACAATGTTGAATTATAAGTAGTACTTTTTGTTTTGGTCATCAACCTTGAAAAGGATAATAGAAACTTTGTATACCATGCTTCCAGCAGTTTTACATGATACATTCCTAGCACAAATAAGAAAAGTTTAAATCTGCTGATGATCTAAAGGAGTGAAAGTTATTTGCAGACTGACAGGGTTATAAAATAATTCTGAAAGAATTGTTGCTTTTACAATACCATCCTTTATCAACTGACTACTCAAATCTGCCAGTTTTTCACAGAAACTGAAGTTTGATGATTTGATCCATTATGACCTAGTGATGCTCTAAACATTTCAAGGATTCTCCTAGCCTTAAAAAACTGGACTGGCCTCATTGATTGACATGATTAATGTTAAATTTACTTTGGGATACTTTCAAACATAATACAGTTTAAAATAAACAAAAAAAAATTTTATTTCTAATTTTTCCAGAACTGTATACACATAATTTGATCTGGATAGAACGTGTATTAAACAATAATACTATTTGATGCAAATAACGAAAATATCCGTGTGGAGAACTATACATGACTTCCATGTTTTAAGATTTATATTTAAAATCGCTTTAGAAATGAAATATTTCTACAGAAACTACTTCTATCTTCAGCCTCAACCACAGAAAACACTCACACATACCACACAATTCCTTTTTTCTTTATTTAATTTGAATTCAGAGTATTGGCACATATTTTATTAAAAGGGTGTATTTATTGGAAGTACAGAAATTAGTTTCCATTTATTGCACATAATTACGGTACACAGACGATGTTTGGAGGTTGTGTCTATGTTTAACAATGTAACTTAACCTTTTAGATTTTTAAAATTAATTGGATTTAACCAAAATTTCCTTTGTTAGTGTACATTCAAAGGCTGTATTTATTGTATGGATAAAAGGCTGTATATTGTAACGGTACATAACCCGGTCCCAATAAATTAATTCACGTAATACCATAAAGGTCAGAAATGGGTAAACTATAACGAGCTCAAAATTAAATTGTATCACTAAACATTATAAACGATTCGAGTGATATACAGTGACAAGTGAGTTATAGTGTACCCATTGAGGTAAAAGGTGAAAGTGAAGGGAACTTCTTACAGAATTGTGCTGTAGGTGTGAGAATTATAAACGATGATAGTAGACTATAATGCTACTAACTGATTATGTATTTTGTTAATTTATTGTAATGTTTATATTGTGTAGACAACCAAGTTTAATACCTAAGTTAATTTTATATTTTTTCAAATATTTGTGTTATAGTATAAGATAACCCAGGGTTCGTTTTAAAAAACATAAAAGATTTAAATATCAGATGATAATAAAAAATTAAAATAATACTGTATGAGGGAAATGGCAGAAGGAAGTAGTGCAGTGTAGGAATACTATGAGAGACTAGTAAATAATATATAAATTCATTTAAAGTTAATAAAAATATTAAATACTTATATCCAGAGTTATAAGAAAATGAACAGAAACCTATTATGTAAACCAAATTGGGAAAGAAACCGAAATTAAAAAGAATTATTTTTCTGTAAATAAAATATAAATTTATAATAATTACAAACTGCCTATATACTAAAAAGTAAATAGCAGAACCAATAAAAAGATATAAAAAAAATTATGGGTTACTAAGAGTAACGAAAAATAACAAGTATTGTTAATCGAATTTATAAATTAAACCTGCCCAGTTGACAAAATGAGGAGACCACAATTTTATTAAAATATCCTTTAGAAATCTTTGAGAAGTGCAAAATTGGTACAAAATTAAACAACAGTATGAACATTATATACTAATACCTTGTTTATCAAAGTTAAATTGCTATACTCCATAATAAAAGTGAAAGAAAACCATTTTGGACGATCAGGCCTAGTTTCACTATGTTTCAAGTTTGACGAGAGAATATTTTCCAGACGGTAATGAAATTACAACTAAAGACGGACACCACCGGAGAAACGGCTTCATTCAAGTACGAACTATAAGAAGAGAGGTAATATAAACATTTCGTTTAATATTTAACGAAGAAAACTCATTCCGAATGGTTGTATAGAACAAAAACTATTAAAAATTAATCACATGTTCTAATGAAAACAAACGCATTCTGCTCTCTTACGGACATTTCCGGAACTACGTATTAAGCGAAAATAAACAAATTTTGAATATTTTTCGGTATTTGTAAAGCGTAGTATAATTATCCATTTCTGACCATCTCATAACAAAAAGAACTTACCCTTAACCCTGGGGAAATAAAAAAGAATTATATATTGATTGATGTGTTAAATATAGTATAAAATTTGTTCAAAAACCATATATTTTCTTGACAATTCCATGTTTACTCAATGAAGTCGATATTATGTTTTAATTAAGGAAAAGATCGATTGTGATATTTGTATTTTGGCGGCAGGGAAAAAACCCAATAATATAACTAATAAATATTATCGAAAAAATGACACTGAATAATAAAAATGTGTTATATTTTTTGTAGTGGGTAGTTGTAATAGATTTCAGAACAAATAGAAGAGGTCGATCCACCGGGTCATATTCTGCCACAGTGTAGTTTGGTTGAACTATGTTTGGAGACTCGTCTCACAATCAGCTGATTTAATTCACAGCGAACAATTTGAAAAAATTTCAGAAATCGTCTAAACCGAGTGTAAACAAACGGTACTTACTCTCTCTTCAAAATAAGGCTGAACAACTTCCCTACTTGATCCAAATCACACACCCTCGATTTCGGCTTTGGTTGAGTAACATTACCAACAACTTTATTTAACCTTCAGTCTTTATAATTCATAAGTGGCGACTCCGGAGAGGTGGAAACCTTGATACAAAAAACGCACGTTACAAATTAAATAAAGTACTATTTAAGGACGTTTCGCTAACACATCTACAATAAGACACGCACGTTACAGATTGGCGAACCCAACATTGGGGCGGAATTCATTATAAACCCGTAATCAGTAAAACACACTCAAACCGCCACGTTACAGATTGGCGCTTACAACAGTGGGGTTTGAATCAGACGGTCGTTTAGCTAAATAACACCTCACCTCTTAAACCGCTACGTTACAATATACATTAAAGGCTGTATTTATTCGAATTAAAACCTATCCGTACTTCCAATTTAGAATGTATAACCTAGTAGGTACGTTATTCGTACATATTTTATTGGAATTTATTGGTACATATTTTATAAAAAGGGTGTATTTATTGGAAGTACAGAAATTAGTTTCCATTTATCGCACATAATTACGGTACAGAGACGATTTTGGGAGGCTGTGTCATCGTTTAGTTATCTAACTTAACCTTTTAGATTTTTAAAATTAATTAGACTTAACAAACATTTCCTTACTTAGTGTACATTCAAAGGCTGTATTTATTGTATGGATAAAAGGCTGTATTTATTCGAAGTACCGGAATTAAAACCTACTTCCAATTTAGAACACAGTACAATCTAACGTAGGCCTATAACCAAACAAGTACATTAAAATCCTTTTTTCAACATAATGCAATAAAAAGCAATGTGCAGTTTCTGTTAACACCCAAATGATTAAGTATTAATAATGGGTTAGAGTGGAATTCAATGTTACTATGGTCTAAATTTAAGACAAAAAATAAACATAATCTGTGTTTATCAACACATAAGTGATACATAAGTCAGTTGTTACAGAGATAAACAAAAACATGTCTAAGAGTAGGCTATAACCAATTATAAGTGAGAGACCCGTTTCTAAAACGGCTTAAGTAGTGCAAAGATTTTTTCTTGCTTTCATTTGAGCAAACTGGTCAATAACATCTGACTGATAAATTAATACTGTTAGCCAATTCATTTTTAATAGCTAAAATTGCCAAATTATTAAGCCTTTCTTGGTAGGTAGTGCTTCTCTGCCAAGTTTTCAGTGAATTCGCTAACCTGCTGAAAGATTTTTCAGGAGACGAAACTGTAACTGGAATAGTACAGAAAAGCCTATAGGCAAGACAGAAGTTCACAAATACAGCTTGAAGGTTTTTGGAGTAGGCTTAGTGGATTCTTTTCTGATTCAAACTCTGTTTTATAAATGTTCTTCAAGTGTAATATTTCTTCAAATAGATCCAATGCCAATTCCTTTTTAAACTTGCTAATGAGAACTTTTACTTTCAATTCTAATTCATCATTTTCCATGTCCGTAAAGTTCATTACTGGTGGAAACAAGTCACGAATTGAACTAATTGCAGTGAATCGTGTTTTTATGTTGCCCATTACAAACTCTAATACTGGGTACATGACTGAGGTTTTAAATTTATTTTCTTGATCTTTGTTTACTGAAAAATCACTATTGGATTGATCTGTACTTTTTTTCCACCTTTTGGGAGATTCAGGAGGAACTTTTATTAGTTCTTTTGCAATTAAGTTTGGTTCTTCAATTATGCTGTCTGGATTATCACGCAACAATTTCAATTCTGTCAGCAAATCTTCCACTAGAGTTATTTCAACACTGAGTGTGATTCCTTTGCTTTGAATAACAACATTTTTTTAGTCAATATATGAAAGCACTTTGAACCAAAAAGACGCCAACATTAAGCTCTTTGTGGAATTGAAATATTTCTTAAGCCCTAATATGATGTTGTAGGCAGAGGGAGTTAGACTAGAAGACATCTCTTCTAAAATATATCCAACAATTTAAGTACTCCTGGGTAGTGCTTAACTATCGGTTTGACAGCTTGGATCCTCTCACTTCATCTTGTTTCAGGGAAGCTCTGCAGTGATAAAGGAATGTGCTTTTTCAAAACTTCCCAACATTTTTCTCTAGGGCTGCTAGAGAAAAATGAGTAAAGACTTGCAACATGCCCGAAAAATGTCATCACATCTGCATTGAGTTTTGCAGCATTAACACCCATATGTTTCAAGGAATGCGCCCCACATGGTAAAAATATTATGGATTCGTTCTTTTCAAGAATTCTACTTCCAATTTAGAACCCAGTACAATCTAACATATAACCAAACAAGTACACTAAATTCCTTTTTTCAACATAATGCAATAAAAAGCAATGTGCAGTTTCTGTTAACACGCAAATGATTAAGTATTAATAATGGGTTAGATTGGAATTTAATAATTACAAATTTTGTGGACTTGTGAAATTAGTAACACTGTGTACTAATGTGTGATTATCAGTTGAATTCCTGAATTCCTTTGATTCATTAATAAATTTTACTAATTTGTTTCTTTATGTCTATTTAATGATTTCTTATTAGTTTTTAATCTCTGTGTTTTCATTATTCGTTTGTAAATTCTTGGATTTTGTTGTCCATGACATGTCCATTGATTAACTAATTATCATTAAAACACACAGAGGACTGATCTTCTTTTGCAAGATCACAAGTATGTTTCAAGACCATTTGCAGGTCAGGCATTGTTCTGTCTGTTCACTTTCTGAAAGTGGTTGAGGAGCAAGGGGGAAGATGTCTCCATTAAAACACACACACTAGCACACACACAATTCCTTTTTTTCTATATTTAATTTGAATTCTGTATTAGAACAAATGTTTTCAGAGTTTACAAGTTTTTTTTTTAATTTCTTGGATCAAACAATGTACAATGTTTGATTTGTTCTTGTATTCCATACTTCCAGCAGTTTTACATGATACATTCCCAGCACGAATAAGAAAAGTTTAAATATGCTGATGATCTAAAGGAGTGGTAGTTATTTGCAGACTAACAGGGTTATAAAATAATTCTGAAAGAATTGTTGCTTTTACAATACCATCCTTTATCAAGTGGCTACTCAAATCTGCCAGTTTTTCACAGAAACTGAAGTTTGATGATTAGATCCATCATGATGACCTAGTGATGCTCCAAACATTTCAAGGATTCTCCTAGCCTTAAAAAACTGGACTGTCCTCATTGATTGACATGATTAACGTTAAATTTACTTTTGGATACTTCCAAACATAATACAGTTTACAATAAACAAAAAAAAAATGTATTTCTAATTTTTCCAGAACTGTATACACATAATTTTATCTGGATAGAACGTGTATTAAACAATAATACTATTTGATGCAAATAATTAAAATATCGGTGTGGAGAACCATAAATGACTTCCATGTTTTAAGATTTATATTTAAAATCGTTTTAGAAATGAAATATTTCTACAGAAACTACTTCTATCTTCAGCCTCAACCACAGAATTGTGGTCACTAAAATATACCACTTCACATTAGCGCACTTGATTTTCACTGATGATGGCAGTCGATGGCACTTCCGAAACGTCTGGTTTTGCAGAAAACATTGGACCACGGCCAAACAGCCTGGAAAGGAATTTTATCAACAAACTACTTCATCGTTGCTGATAACGTAGTACACATAAAAAATTATCCCCTCCCCTTCACCTATCATTTTAATTTATAGAAAATTATCCCCTCCCCCTTCAACTTCCCCTACCCCTTTTCATTTATGGATATTTCATCTACCTTTCTAGATTGGATTATTATGACCTTTTCAGGATACTTTATTTATCAAAATTAAGTACTTTACTCTTGTTAAAACATAAAACGTTGCAGGTAAACTACCCTCCGATCTTCTCCTTAACCGATCTTCACCAAAATCAACAGACCTTGAGTACTCTACAATATGCAAAAAATTATTTGAATTTGCGGCAGTTATCATTCACCATAGACAAAATTCTACACACAGACATCTTTCAAAAAATTACTTCTTTATGTTTTGAGGGTAGTACAATCAGAATCAGCACTTATCTCGAACACGATTTTTTTCGCCATCCATTTCCTTACGGAACATGGAAGTAAAAACAATATCCTTCTATTTATAATATGTATTGCACATGTTTTCTAACACGGGACACTAATTATTAGATAAAATGTTTACCTTCATTTAAGCCAGCTTCCACTCACTGTGTACTTTCTCAGAGGCCATAACATGTTCTTTTTAACGTTGCCGAACATAAATTGATGTTGAATTAAAAATAATGTAAAGGATTAGCACCTGAAGTTTGCAACATGCAAGTTGAAGAATCTATTTAATTATTGCACTTAACTTGATATATAAGTACTGATTACATTTCAGGATTATTATTTTCAGAAATAATGTATGTAAACCAGATTTCCCCATATAAAGTTAATTAAAATTCTTTAACGCATAGCATTCCAGGCCTTTATGGTAGTAGATTTGTATTACTAAATTTGAATTTACACAAATAATTCTCTTTGATAAACCAGAGCTACACACACAAACTAAATGCTGAGTGTCCTCCTAGTGTATAAATTCAGCTAAAACACTATTCCAAAAACTTACCTTGTTACTAGAATATGTGACATGATGAACTTTTCATGTTAAATAGTTTAAATAGTTTGTGTTGAGAGTTAAGCAATTTAATAATTTTTATTTATGCAGGCGTATAGCAAAATCTGATCATCATGAAAAAGGAATAAGGCATTTTGTAATAGCAATTAATTGATTAGTTCCTGCTGTATTACTGACTCATATTACAAGACCAATTTTTGTTTAATTGAAGATATATTTTAACTGTTTCTTTTGGTGCAATCTGTAAATTCCATGACACACATCCATAAAGGTTTGAAAATATGCTTATTGCAGTTTGATAGGAATACATTCTCAAAAAACTAATACAAATTTGTTATGTCTGATCACACCAGCTATCCTTTCTATTTGAAATGACCCTTTTATCAAAATTTATTACATAGTATTGTGCCAAGATATATCACTACATTTGTATACTGTAATACAGTAGTGGTAGAATATTATCATTCCACTAATATTACCCTAACATAATAAATGAAAATACATTATATACATATCTTTTGACATAATCATCCTTTCACTTATCACTTTTTGCCTATCAATTTATTTGATGAATATATATTTAACGATTTATGTAAAATACAACAGGTGTTTAACGGACACGTACTATGTGTAGACCTCTTATTTCCCTCCTCAGCAGGTTGAAGCTCAACTGGCACTAGAGTTGGGTATGAAATTATACTATGCTCATAGTCTGTCTGTTAGCAGCTAGTGGCATCTATTAACATTCACTCATGTCAAATTACAGAGTCGATAAAGGATGTTCGAAATTTGAATGTAAACAAATTAATATTTAAATAATTAATATAATGGAAGTATCACGTATATAATGTATATAAATGTAATTGTGAAAAAACGATGTAGGGCCTACTTCATATACAGATCAGAAGTAAATGATGAACTATTCTCTTTATGTAATAAGCCTTGTTACTAAACAATATATATTTTTAAAAGCTTCTTATCATATTGAGACGAAATGGAGCGGCATTTGAAACATCTCTTAGGTATAAAAACAACATAATGACCTTTACAAAATTTGCCGCCCGTAGGCAAATTTGCCTATGCATAAATCTGCCTCTGGTGTACATGGTAAATGCATCTGAACAGTAGTAAGAATGACTTAGTATCCTGTTGAGTTATTCACTGTTCTGACGGATGATACGCAAATACTGGAAGGTAGGATGTGAGAGCCAGCAATAACCTTAAATAAAACTCTCATATATTTCAGTTATTACACAGTGTTCTGTTCATTACAGACAAGTGCTTGATTTGATCATTTTTTTAAAATAAAATTGTATATTTTAATGTAGCTTTACAGTAGCTTGACAGAAAGTGTAAAAATGTAAAATAAAAACGGCATGACTTAAGTGTAAATAAAAAGTGAACACTTTACAGTAGCACAAAAAATGACAAAAACTGAGACAATGAAATGCTACAGTTCAGTTAAAAATTTTGCAATCTCCCTCACACAAAATTTTAAAGAATAAAGACATATTAACACCACAAAATATTTTTTTTGGAGCAAAAGGAAACACAATGGAAAGGCATCTCAGGTAGTATCGCTTTGAAATTATGGTTTCAAAATGTTTAGGGAAAAGAATAAAAAAATGCTAGCATTAACAATCCAACAATGTATCGAAAAGATCAGGATCTTGCTAGGTACATTATAGGGAAAATTGGTTTTGTAGCTGCTAGTGGATGTTTGTTTCTATAAAAAATAATTGCAGTATCTAATAAATTATGGTACATATTTAATCGTTTATTGAATAATTTGTCATTTATATAATTTTGTTTATTTTTTAATTTCTATAGATACTTTTTGTGTTTGTTGTAATTTTGTGTTTTACATAATCTTTTGTGATTAAATCATTTGGTTTAAAATGTTCCAGATTATAAAATACACCACACAGTTTTAACATACAATATATATAGTAACACCTCTATACATAGTAACAGGTATATCAATATGCCTGTAATCACAGGTATAGGAAAGTAATGGCAAATCTTACATAATCTTGTTATCAGTTATTGTTATTATTCGGCTAGTGCTATTAAATTCATATTGGCCCAAAGTGATCACAAAAGGAATTTATTGTATTTGTTTACAGTCAACAGTGTAGATTCCGGTGATGATTTGAGATTTATATAAATTAATTTTCACTCACATCAATGAAGTTGCAACCGTAAAGAAATACAGAATATATTTTCTATGACAGCAGACAAGACAGAACACTTGTATTTTGCCTGTTATGTGTGTACATACATTCAGACATAATTTATTTGGATTGACTCTGCAAGCTTGAAATCAGATAACAATAATGTTTTATATTTTACATTAGTGTATATGTAAAATTATAATCCTCAACGTAAAATATTGAATTAATTGGGATGTTTCGTTAAATTGTTACGACGGTCACCGATCGTCACATAGTACAGTGGAAACCAAAATAAAACACACTTATGAATTTGCTAATTTATTGGTGTTGTTACAGCTTGTTTAGTTTCATTACATTTTTAATTAGTGTTGTGTTGTAAGTAGCTACGATGGTTGAGTGTTATTGGTACAGAAGAGGATGCTGCAGTTTCTTTTCTTCAAGAAAAAGGTTTGGTTCACAATCCTCATCAATGTGAACAAGGACACGACATGGTATTAGCCCTTGGCAGCAACAGCATTGGTGTTGCAATAAGATGACTTGCCGTGAGTATAAGGTAGTTCGCAAGGGCACATTTTTACAGGGGTCCAAATTACCGCTGGGAAAAATAATAACATTTATTTATTTCTGGTGTGAAGGCCGTAGTAGTGTGAAAAACAGTAAAAATCAACTGGAAATCGGCGTCAACACACACACAGAGTGGACGGCTTACTTAAGATATATCTGTGCTGTAATGTCATGAGAAACCCACGGAAAATTGGAGGACCGAATTTAACAGTTGAAATTGACGAGAGTGTGTTTGCCAAGAGAAAAAATAATGTTGGCCGGGTGTAGCCACAACAATGGGTATTCGATGGATACTGCCGAGAAACGAAGGAATGCTTTTTGTGTAGTGTGGAAGATAGATCAGCAGCTACCCTCCTACCTCTCATAGTGGCAAATACTGAACCAGGGTCTACTATAATGTCAGATGAGTAGCGTTCGTACCGTCAAATTGTTAATTTGCCACAACAGTACAGTCATTTGACTGTAAACCATAGTTATAACTTTGTGGATCCTAAAACGGGAGCGCATACAGAAGGCGTAGAAAGCATGTGGTGGTCCTGTAAACGCCGAAACATGATTGAATGTGGTACGAGAAGGGAACGCTTAGATTCCTATTTAAGTGAGTACATGTGGAGGTCCGCAGAGGTCCAGAATATCTTTCCAGGTGATGTATCGAGAAGCGTATGTATAGTCACCTCCTTACCACTCACGACTACCTGTGGCTAGCTGGTGTTTCTGTAAAAACAATATTCAACATCTAACATTTTCTAGATAAAGAAGGAACATGCATTATGGTTAATAAGTTAGTATTATTAAATACACAGTTTAATAGGTTAGTATTACATATCTACCACTTTTTAGATAAAGAAGGAGTATGCACTATGGTTAATAGCTTATGCTACAAGATACATGTGTTTATTTTAAAAATTAGTACAGTAACATACAAGACAGGTTACAAGAACAATTGCTGGAAGAAACGGAGAATAAACAGTTACAGTGAGGTCAAAAGACGTAGAATTGAGCACTACAGAGTCAATTGGGTTTGTAAAGAAACATCAAACCCAATGTACTATCATTACCTAACCAACCACAACACTCATGTAGAGTAGACGTATTATTTAAGAAGTATCTCAACCCAGTACTAAATCCAGTATACTGTAACAGGATCTACTGTTCCACACTGTAAATAAAGAAGACAGGCAATAATATATATCTATGTGTAGGCTGAGGAGATTGGAATGGCTGTTTACTTACCACTTTACCTGGTATTTTGGTCACTTAACCAAATATCGGTATGGAGAACCATATGTGACTTCCATGTTCTAAGATTTATATTTAAAATCATTTACAAAATGAAATGTTTCCATAGAAACTACTTCTTTCCACTTATTGCTTCAGCCTTAACCACAGTACTGTAGTCACTAACGTATACCACCACACGTTATCGCACTCGATTTTCACTGATGATGGCAGTCGACGGCACTGCGGAAACGTCTGGTATTGCAGAAAACATTGGACTACGGCCAAACAGCCCGGGAAGGAGTTTTAACAACAAACTACTACTTTGTTGCCGATAACGTAGTACACATATAAAAATTATCCCCTCCCCCTTCAACTATAATTTTCATTTATAGAAAATTACCCCCATCCCGTTCAACTAGCCTCTTCATTTATAGATATTTCATCTACGTTTCTACAGTGAATTATTAAGATCTTCTTATCAGGATACTTTATATCTAAATTAAGTACTTTACTCTTATTATTATATATATAAACTTTCACATATGAACTTACTTTGGTTATCACTTTCCCATACGTTTCAAGGTGATGTGCCTCTTCTTCAGTGGGAGTAAATACTGAATGTCATTGTTACAGAATGTTACAAACTAGCTGCCTTCAGAACCATGATACATAGACTTAATAACATCCCCTTAGATGAAAAAGACTACAAAGACGAACTAAACACGATAAAATATCTAGCAGAATCTAATGGATATGACAGAACAATAGTCAGTAAACTCCTACACAAAACAAACAACAGACAAAGACAGAAAACAACAAATTCATAACACTAACATACATCAACAAACAAATTGAAAAAATAGCCCACAAATTTAAAAAAGCAGGGTACAGAATCACTTACAAAACTACTAACAAAACAGAACACACACTATCAAAACACACACACAAAGCACAAAACAAATTCGATCTACCCAGTGGTTACAAGCTAAATTGCTCAAATTGCAATAAATTCTACATAGGCCAGACAGGACGTAGCTTCAAACAGAGATACATTGAACACACAAAGGCACTCCACTCCACTACAGAATCCACCTTTGCAAACCACCTCATTGAAGCAAACCACACATATAAAAACATTGACAATAACATGAACATTCTACACGTACACACAAAAGGCCGAAACCTAGACACTCTAGAACAATTGGAAATATACAAACACACAAAAACAAATAAAAACGACATCCTAAACGAACAGACACAATTCAAATCGCACGCATTATTTGAACATATCTCACCCCACACACACAGCATCGATCTTTCGAAATTCGATTCCATCACCCACAACAAGACGGACAGCACTACCAGTGGCAGCCTCAGAAGAAGCCTTTTAAAGGAGAAAACCGGTTCAGGCTGTAAGGTAAAACTTTACGCTTTTACTTATAAAAAAATAGTGTTCCGAGTCGTTAATGTAATAGTGATATTTAGTTAAGTAACGGACACGTCATGGACAACGAAATTCAAGAAATAACATAAGAATATAGAATAAAGTAATTTGTAAATATATCATTATACTTCTGACATGTAAAGTAGTATACATCAATAGTCTACTCTCATACAGTATACGAATTTGTTGGAAAATATCAGGCACACTACTTGGCAAGTGTTCAACACTGATTTAAAAATGTTTTGTTTAATGCAAACACTGAAACACACTATACACAAGAAATAGAACTCATGAACATAACATGATTATATTACTTCTTATGGTATAAGAATATGATATCGGTTTTTTGTTTAATATCCACTTGTAAAGGAAAAAATACAGCAGATAATTATTTTATAAATAACTTTGTTACAGCTGCTGTGAAGTTGATTAGATTAAATAATGTAACCTAACCAACTTTTAAGTATTGAATATTAAGTATAAGTATATTTAATCCTGAGAGAAAATGAACAATTAACACCAGTTTTTGAAAGAACCATGAAAGGAGAGAAGATGAGCTTGTGTGCGAAATGCAAAGTGGAGTATCTTATGTAGAGATGAAAGCTCAAAAGTTCAAGGCAAATACATATGAATAGAGATGATTGGTAATATCTGGGACCTGTCACACAACAGAACACCATACAATGATGATACTGTGTATGTATGATGTAATGTGCCTGCTTTTAATATTTTCAAAGGATTTTAATACTTTGTTTCGACTGGTTTCACTGTGTAAATTACAAACCTGAATATAGTGCTGGAAGTTTCAGTTCCTCAGCCTGCGTAATGATGATGTAGGCCTAAATGTTTCTACCCTTTTCTTGTGCCTGCAAAGAAAAATAAATTAGGCCTACATCAGCGGACACACAAAGTACTGACATATGAACATTAATCAATTGTTTTGTTTAATCAGTCAACATTCTAGGAGACCAATATTAAAGGGTTTACAGATTATTGACCCGTCCACCAAAACACACACACACACAGGTTCTGATATGTGTTACAATTGTGTCTTATTTTCACCCAACCGTTCTTTTACAGGTGAAATCAGTACAATTATACCTCGTGAGTATAAGGTTAGTTTAATCTGTAACCTATGATATTAAAAATAATAATACACTGAACATGATTATTACACTTTATATGATATCAGCTTTTTGGCTTAATATCCACTTGTAAAAGAAAATATACAAAATGATTATTATTTTATGATTACCTTTGTTACAGCTGCTGTGAAGTTGTTTAGATTAAATAATGTAACCTAACCTACTTTTAAGTACTGAATACTTTTAATGTGTCATGTACTGTGTTTAATAAGGAAACAAAATACTTTTACAGAATACTTAAAATCCTTGAAAATGGTATTGGATTAAGCTTGAGCAATGAATAATTAAACTAAGCATGTGATTTCAAAGTCAATATCATTATGAAAACATATTCTAAATAGAACATACTTACCAAAATCGATAATACTTACCAAAATCATATTTATTTTTAGTAAAAAGGGGGCTCATATTTGTTGATGGTTTCCAGCATTTTCTGGAACAAATCCTCATTTCTATTTCTTGTTCGCCACATGAACTCACTTAAATAGGAATTTAAGCGTTCCCTTCTCATACCACATTCAATCATGTTTCGCCGTTTACAGGACCGCCACATGCTTTCGACGCCTTGAGTATGCGCACCAGTTTCAGGATCCACAAAGTTTTAACTATGGTTTACAGTCAAATGACTGTACTGTTGTGGCAAATTAACAATTTGATGGTACGAACGCTACTCATCTGACATTATAGTAGACCCTGGTTCAATATTTGCCACTATGAGAGGTAGCAGGGTAGCGGTTGATCTATCTTCCACACTACACAGAAAGCATTCCTTCGTTTCTCGGCAGTATCCACCGAATACCCATTGTTGTGGATACACTCTGCCAACATTATTTTTTCTCTTGGCAAACACACTCTCGTAAATTTCAACTGTTAAATTCGGTCCTCCAATTTTCTTTGGGTTTCTCGTGACGTCTACGGTACAGATATATCTTAAGAAAGCCGTCCACTCTGTGTGTGTGTTGACGCCGATTTCCAGCTGTTTTTTACTGTTTTTAACACTAGTACGGCCTTCACACCACAAATAAATAAATTGTATTATTGTTCTCAGCGGTAATCTGGACCCCTGTAAAAATGTGCCATTGCGAACTACCTTATACTCACGGCAAGTCCTTTTATTGCAACACCAACGCTGTTGTTGCCCAAGAGCCAATACCATGTCGTGTCCTTGTTCACATTTACGAGGATTGTGAACCAAACCTTTTTCTTGAAGAAAAGAAATTGCATCCTCTTCTGTACTAATAACACTCAACAGTTCATCGTAGCTATTCATTCTTTAATTAAATGAATGTCAAACTCACAACACAACACTGGTTAAAAATGTAATGAAACATGCGAACAAGCCTCACATCTCTTCGCGCGTCAGCCATTGTAACAACACAATTTTACCACATGGTGTAAAGTTTAATGTAAAATAAAAGACCACGTGGTGTCTTTGGCTATTCTAAGCAAAATTAAAGAGCTTTAGGAAAAAACTTCAAAACAAATTTAAAGACTCCCTGTATTAAGTCATTTAAAGTCTACTAAAATTAACGTTTCTTTTTCATACATGTTATTTCAATTTATTTTCATAGCAATTAAAATTAAAAGTGCTAACTGAAGATAGCGACACACCATACATTTGCGGTTAGGTGGGGTAATTGTAAACGGAAAATGGATTGAAACATTTTGATTGATTAAAAATTGTGTATACATTTTAAAATTGAAATAACTGCAAATATTTCAACCTTTTGTTATTATGTTGTGTACAAAAAAATTGTTTAAATATAAATAATAAATACAGCTCTAAAATTCAATTTACGGGTACCCCAATTGTAACGGTACAGAAATGGGAATTTTATTTTATATAAATCAATATTTAATTCAGTAATTAACTTTCACCTGTGGGGAGCCCCAACCAGCAATGCACATACAGTTAGCCTAAACAATTGCCCAGACGTATTGCGTAACCGCCCAACAGCAGGCTCTTTGTGAATCACAGTCTGCAGTGGGTCATTAGAGAGTGAACAACAGTAAGCAGTATCAGACAGTGAAGTTTGTTAATTAAAAAACAGTGGCCTCGGGTTTACAAGATAGGCCGTTAAAACAAATTCGGCCTATCTAAGAAAGTGTGTAAACATTTAAAAGTATTAAAAGTGTACAAATAATAACGTGCGGCCAGTTCCATTGCAACGCACGGCTGAGCGGCCAGACAATCAGCAGACAGTTACCAGAACAAAAACGGTAGCCTCGGACGAGTTCTTGGTAGGCCGAAAAATACAAAAGTAGGCCTACCAAGTAATATAAAATGACGTAAGGTAATAATAAACTGTGTTCGGAGTGGAGAGTGACTAGTGAAAACAGTTCCGGACAATATCGTGTACAACATTTGGATATTACGCAAATAGGTAACAAGTGTAAAGACAGTTCATTTGGCCAAAACATTATAATTAATAAAGAGCTCATTAATTAAATAGGAAGTTTTAAAAAGAAATGTAAATTGAGTGAGTGTGTGTATGGGTTATTAAAAGTACTGGCTCAACTAGAAAGATGTAGTAGTAGTCTATACAAAATTATTGGACTAAAATTAGTAAACATTTTAAATATAAAGAAAACGTAATAATCAATCATAGAGTACTTAACTAAAATAATAAAAAGAGTAATTAAAAGGTTCATTCTTCTATAAACATGTGTTAGTGTAGTTATTTTGCCGTAAACCATTTCCTAGTTTTCTGTGTTGACCACTCGTCTAACGAAATTTGGGATTTTCTGAGTTTTATTATGGTCAGATAGCGAGATTTTATAAGGGCAAGTGTGTAGAATGGTTTCGATATTAAACCATAAAATATCGTGGCGACCTGGGTAATTTTTAAAGGTAAGTTTTACGGGGACTATGACGGTAAGTAAAATTCTGGCAGTGGTGAGTATTATTTTATGATGAGTGTATTATGTAATTATAAAAGGTAGAAGGCGAGTACCTTTACACAATTTACAATTACCCTTGACATCTTAGAAGTAATTGTAAACAAGAGTTTTCTTTATCCTTTGAAACCAAAAATCTGACACTCCTCTTGAAATTGAAAAAAGGATTTTAATGTACTTGTTTGGTTATACGTTAGATTGTACTAGGTTATAAATTGGAAGTAAATTCTGGTACTTCGAATAAATACAACCTTTAATGTTATATACAGCGTTTTATCCATACAATAAATACACACATTAACCAAGGTTTATGGAAGTATGCAATACAAGGACAAATCGAACATTATACGTTTTTATGTTAGGTAGGCCTACACTTTACAAAACCTTTTCATCAGTTCAAAAGAGCAAGCTTGTCATTTTTTTTTATAAGCCACTTAGTAAGGTTTCTCAGTAACAGTTACTGGATGTCACAGTTTGTTTCTAGGATATTTTACAAAGTATAACTTATTTTATTATACACTGTAAGGAGGTATGCTTTAATCATTTTGCACACATCATTCCAGAAGTCTGTTCTAAAAACAATTATAATCAAACTGCTGTTTCAACAGTACTAATAATGCAGCATGGCAAAATTTAAACCATTTTTATTGGTCTGAACGTTCGTTTCAAGCTGAGTAGCCTATACCAAATATGTTTGTAATAGGTTTATAATTTAAGATGTGAAGTATATGAAGCCATTACTAGTACCTTTTATAAGACAACAAATAATAACTATAATTTCCATTAATTTTGTTAATGTTCTTTCTTGTTCATTATTTAGTTATATTTTTACTATTAGAAAGGAAAGGTTCTTATGAAATTTCTGTATGTGCTAATTTTGGTCCCTCCCTCTCTCTCTCTCTCTCTCTCTCTCTCTCTCTCTCTCTCTCTCTCTCTCTCTCTCTCTCTCTCTCTCTCTCTCTCTCTCCTCTCATTTTTATTTATTGAAAAAAAAAAAACATAAAAACTAACACTCCTCTGTATGTGTCCACATTGCATAAAATTAAAAAAATTAATTCAAGAAATTTAAAAAAAAAATTGTAAACTCTGAAAACATTTGTTCTAATATAGAATTCAAATTAAATAAAGAAAAAAAGGAATTGTGTGTGTGTGTGTGTGTTTGTTTTCTGTGGTTGAGGCTGAAGATAGAAGTAGTTTCTGTAGAAATATTTCATTTCTAAAACGATTTTAAATATAAATCTTAAAACATGGAAGTCATGTATAGTTCTCCACATGGATATTTTCATTATTTGCATCAAATAGTATTATTGTTTAATACACGTTCTATCCAGATCAAATTATGTGTATACAGTTCTGGAAAAATTAGAAATAAAATTTTTTTTGTTTATTTTAAACTGTATTATGTTTGAAAGTATCCCAAAGTAAATTTAACTTTAATCATGTCAATCAAAATAGGCCAGTCATTTTTTAAGGCTAGGAGAATCCTTGCAATGTTTGGAGCATCACTAGGTCATGATGGATCAAAACATCAAACTTCAGTTTCTGTGAAAAACTGGCAGATTTGAGTAGTCAGTTGATAAAGGATGGTATTGTAAAAGCAACAATTCTTTCAGAATTATTTTATAACCCTGTCAGTCTGCAAATAACTATCACTCCTTTAGATCATCAGCAGATTTAAACTTTTCTTATTTGTGTTAGGAATGTATCATGTAAAACTGCTGGAAGTATGGTATACAAAGTTTCTATTATCCTTTTCAAGATTGATGACCAAAACAAAAAGTACTACTTATAATTCATCATTGTAGCAGTTACACAGCAGTATACTAAATATCTCTTGGTTAATACCTGTACTCTGGTCAGGTAGCACACAATGAATCATTCAAAACAAGTATAATTCAGTGTCAATTTCTAGTGTTTATGTGTCACTGCTACCCATATTGAATCATTTGTATTGTACATAACAAATAGTATTCTGACTGTACACGTTTTTCATCTGACAAGAATTTTATACTTAGGCAAACTCATTTAATGGTGTAACCTTCTGTAATATGTGCCAAACAAGTATTCATAAAATTAATATTTGTGTCAAGTTGTGTTTTATTTATTTCAAACAAAATCTGTTTTGTGGACATAACTTTATGTCCAATACAATTATTATGTTATTTCTTTTTAGTATCCCTTATAGATTTGCATGATCAAAACTTTTAATACTAACACTTTTTTTCAGCTGATAACCATGCTTTGTTGAGATTATTAACGGAAAGTTTTGCTCATTCAGTGATGTGGCATCTTCAGTGATAAAGTTGAGTCTCATCGTGGTAAAACTACTGAAGACTTCATGAATTAATTAATGAAAATAATATTCTTACAACCAGTGACAAGAATTATGAACTTAAAACAGTGGAATGAATTATTGAATACCAGATACTCTCAATTGCTAAAACAAACACACTTATATTACAACAGTTCTCTTTATATAATTATCCAGGACACACTGTATAGCCTACAAACAGTAATAAAAAAATCACAATAGTTTACAACGCAAATAAACAATTGATCATTTGTCACTTTCATTAAAAACTGCTGTCTAATATCATCCTATATGAATGCACAACCTACTACACCAACTTTCTAAAACTCAGCTGGTGGCAACATCCTAATTATCAGGCGAATGTGAGAAAGTTCCAGATGAATGCCAAGAGTGTGGCTCTAGAATATTCTGTAGTGCTGCTGATTAACAGTATGTGATCAGCATCACATAGAGTACTACACATTTAAGCTATCTAATTGACTTGGTATTACAATATTAGTAAAATGTGCTTGTTAACCAAATAGTGTGTTGTTACTCCTGAAAATCCCATTTCACTAAGAGCATTTTAGAAGTCTGGGTTATCTTTTATGTTTCACTCCACAAACATGCCTTTAGTTCAGCATTTCTTAACCTATTGGGCATGAGCCACTGCTGTGTCCCGAGAGGGCATTTGGAGGGTTGCAAAGTCAGGTTCGGAAATGTATTTACTGTGTCTTAAAAAGCTACTACATGTAAATAACTAAGATATATCATTTTAACAATTTAAATTCAACCTGTTTTGTACATAGTCTAAACTGTACATTTTTGTTATTCATGCTCTACCATTGCTTTTTACCAGCTCTGATGTTTAACTCTCTATAACCAGATTGAAAGTTGCTTCCCAGAGGGATACAGTGAATTCAATTGGATTCAAGACCCATTCTTGTATTTTGAAAGTTCTAACATGTTGTCAGTAAAACTAAATGAGCAATTGTGTGATATCATCTGTGATGCTGGGATTAAAACTAAATTTTTAGTAAATTATTTTGTATAGTTAGTGATAACATGAGACATGTCATGGACAAAAAAATCCATAAACTTTTAGATTCTGACTTAACAAAGTTCTGGATATCTTTAAGAGATGAATATCCTGAACTTTCGGAGTTGCTCATCCCATTCATCACCTCATTCTTGAGTGAAATGGGATTTTCATCTCAAGTGAAAAGCAAGCACAGAAATAGACTTGACGCACACTCAGATTTATGACTTAATTTAACCACTCTTGAATCCAACATACCCCAGCTTTTGCAGAAAAAGCAGCCCCAACTGTCACATTAGTAACTAATGATTAGTTAGGCAAGTAAAAACTCTTTTGTTTTTAACTTCAGCATGTGTTTATTAGAGCAAATTAGTCTTTTGAATTACATATTTGCTTTTTGCTTTTCTATAATTAAGTGTATATATAATTTGTTTAAGCATAAAAGAAGGCTTAAAGTTCTCAGTGTTACCAAAAATATGATTATAAAGTGGGTGCACACCCCTACAAGTCTAATTAATTTTAAAAATCTAAAAGGTTAAGTTAGATAATTAAACGTAGACACAACCTCCCAAAATCGTCTCTGTACCGTAATTATGTGCGATAAATGGAAACTAATTTCTGTACTTCCAATAAATACACCCTTTTAATAAAATATGTACCAATAAACTCCAATAAAATACTGAATGTAGGAATAACGTAGCCTACTAGGTTATACGTTCTAAATTGGAAGTACCGATAGGTTTTAATTCGAATAAATACAGCCTTTAATGTATATACAGCCTTTTATCCATACAATAAATACAGCCTTTGAATGTACACTAACAAAGGAAATTTTTGTTAAATCTAATTAATTTTAAAAATCTAAAAGGTTGTTGTATTGTTAAACGTAGACACAACCTCCAAAAATCGTCTGTGTACCGTAATTATGTGCGATAAATGGAAAATAATTTCTGTACTTCCAGTAAATACACCCTTTTATTGTACACTAACAAAGTAAATTTTATTTAAGTTACATTGTCTTACATAACCTCCATAACCTGGCATTAGTTACTTGTGAAGAAAACAGTTCTAGTACACATCGAACATGGAAATGAAATACAAACGCGGAGATGGAAGTTGTCTTTGGCCGCAGGATATAGTGAAAGACCCCGAAAAGAACCTAGATCCGTATTATGTGTACATATAAAGCATGGCTCTACTTTTTCTTGATCAGAGACTATAATAATTATAAAGATCGTAACAGAAAACTGTGGCTCTTAGTGGTGACTTTCTGAATTGGAGTGTACAGCGACAGTCGCAGAGTACGAATCGAATATATATGCGGCTTGCATACAGCTGAGCAGCACGAGTGCTGTGGTGGATATTTTGGCTAGATTTGAGTTCGTTGTTTATGTATGTTCGTTACTCAGTGTTTTGTTAAACAGATTTTGCGTGTACTTTATTGAATGTGTAGCAGTGTGATAATGACAGTATCGCTTTTGACATATTCACGACTTGGTTGTTTAAAAAGTTTGAAGTTGACCTAACCTATGAAAATTTCACGTAGGATGTTAATGCTCAGAAATAGTTGAAAAATCTGGGGAAAATTGGTATTATGGATCTCATTTATTCTCTTTATAGGAAGCACAATACTACCACCAAGTCTCTTCCAGAATGTGAAAGGTATGTTTAATTTCTTTATACAGAGATACATTTAAGACTTTTTAAATATTTAATTCAAACATTTTTTTGTTTGCAGTTTACATGATGGAGAAACGCTATGTTCAGTATCCAGTCAAAATATTGTTGCATTCACAACTCGTACAGAACTGGATGACTTGACAGCAAAAACGTGGGGTTCACACGTGTATGTTGCTGATCTTAATACTCCTTGGTATAGTCACAAGTAAGTGATGATTTCTCGTTAGCAGTGTGTAAATTCTTTCGTGTGTGTGTGTGTGTGAGGGTAGATTTTCATATGTCTAAAGTTATGTGCATCAAGAGCTAAGCTACCACATTCCCTTGTGTTGTTATTACATTTATATGTTACTAGTGGTCGCCCAGTGGTCGAAATTCGACCGTAGTTCATTAAATTTTTAAGTTTGAACGTTATTGAGGTTCTTTTGTCAAAGAGTATACCTCTATAATCATTGCATATAATTTTTTTGAATTTTGTTCTATTGCGTCAGCTGCGAGCGTGTACAAATATGTCATTAGCGTGTGTTGTTTGCCTTAATTCCCTGCAATACCTATGAAATTTAAAATTTAATGTTAGTAACAGTTGAAAAAAAACACAATTACAGCTTGTATTCGTATTTATTTTTTGATATAATTCATTGTCAGTTTTAATTTTTTCATGTTATTATTGAATCAAATAAACGCTAATAAAAATGAGACGTGACATTCATAGAGGTATAAGATACATTGTTTTCAATTCCAGTGGATTACATTTCATTTTTGGTAAGGTACAAAATTCGAAAACAGTTTGAAGATTATCTGCTACAAAGCTTATATAATTTTTTAATTTTTTTTCTATGCATTAATTTTCGAGTTATTTGAAAAATATGAAAGATAGGAAAAATGAGGTTTAGCTTGGCTAAGCCATATTTAAAAAGCAATAACGCGTTTTTTGACATTTCCTTGGTTTTTTTTTATTACCATACTGACCAGGTTTCGCCAAGGCTACACAGTTATTTTGCCTATCTTTTTCGAATTATATAAAATTTAAATAAAAAATTAATACAAAATAAAAAATGAAATAAAAAATACGTGCCTCGTATTTTTTCATATATTTTTCATTAAATAAAAAAACCGTGCGGTTAAAAAAATAAATGTTGTCCATTGAACTTAAAATAGTTTGAAAGTGAATTTAATGATTCAGAACTTCTGTGTAAACGATGTTTTTTGTAAAAACTCTTTCATCATTTGCTAAATGCCCTTGGCCATTATATTCGGAAATATAAAATCTCAAACCATCGAATGATCGAACTCTACTTGCTGCGACGTACAATTGACCATGTGTAAAAACTGGCTGCCTCAATAAAATTGCAATTTTTTCGAATATTTGTCCTTGAGACTTATTTATTGTCATCGCAAATGCAGGTATAATTGGAAATTGAGTTCTTTGAAAGTTAAATGGTAAAACGGTACCGGAATATGTTAAATTTATACGTGGAATCAAAATTCTCTTATTGCGTGCGGTTCCAGTTAAAACTTCGCAATCAATAGCATTACGATGCATACAATTGATGCGCATTCTTGTTCCATTGACTAATGCTTCCTTTGTATTTAAGTTTCTTATCAGTAAAACGATGCAATTAACTTTCAATACTAACTTATGTGGTGGCAAACCACTAATAGTCAAAGAATTCAAAAACTCTACTGGATAGTTATTGATTTCATTGTCATCATCACAAATTATTTTATCGTAGCTATGATATGTTTTCTGTTCACCTGGTATTCGATTAAGTATATCAGTATTAATAAAAGTACAGTCATCATTTTTAGGTGCTAAAATAACTGACTTCAATATGTTATCTGAGAGTATGTTTTCAGAAATATTTCCATACACCTCATTAATAATATTACTTTCATCTCCTATTAATTGCTGAGGTATTTCAATAATATTTTCACCAAACTGAGGGAATTGTGAGGCTTCATCATTACCAATTTTTTTCAAGAATTCGACAAATTCTATTTCACTTGGTAAGGCTCTCATATTTTGAGTAAACGTTACTTTATGAAAATAAACAAATTTATGCCAACTCGTGACACAATTTTCAAGTAAAGTTGCTCGTGATCCAACTGGGACAACTGGTAAGATTTGCCGAAAATCACTGCACAGAAGTATCGTTTTCACTCCAAATGGTTTATGTTTATCATTTTCATCGCATAGATCCTGCAATAATCTATCTATGATTTTCAACACTTGCAGTGGACACATAGAAATTTCATCAATAAATATCAATGATGATGAATTTATGTAACGCCCATAGCTACTATTTGCGGTAATATTCGCTACAGAATTTTCCAAAATGGGTATAGGCAATTTAAACACATTGTGTAAAGTTCTACCTCCAAGTAATAGAGTTGCTTCATTGCTGTTGCAATGCAACTAAGATTAAGCGAATTTAATTTGTGAATGATTGCTGTTTGTGTGAATGTTTTTCCACAACCTGCATGAGCGGTTAAACAAAAAACATTAGATCCAGTATCATGGTGCAAAACTTCACGAATCACACGATCAATTAGATTACGCTGTTCAATATTTGCAGTTTCATAATGCTCACAAAACAGAAACTCTTGTTCTATTGGATCAGTAGCATTTGCTTCGTCTGTTCTCTGCGAATACATGGGAACTGGTAAACCAAGTTCTTGACATGACAAATTATGAACATTCAAAATATCTTCAATTTCTAATAGAGCTGTGTTAAAGGATACTTCTTCGTTGTAATCTCTCAAAAAATCTTCACTAAGATATACTTTAAATTCATTCCATAACGCCAATGCATTGGCTGGCACATTTAATGCACAAATGTAACCAAATAAATTTCGCATTTGTTTTGGTAAATGTAATTCTTTTGCTTCATTTAAACATTCGCGCCATTCATTATCATTTGAAGCAATGCCGCGAGCATGGCACGCTTCAACAAAAGAAGTGTGTATAATTCCATTGTATGTTCTAACATCCTCAAATGATTTTGGACCACAGACATGTAATAAAAGCAATCGTAAATCGAAAAGTTCGATGTCTTTTGGTGATACTACATATATGCGTGTAATGATTTTATCACCTCCACGCCTTCTCTTCTTCCATTTTTTTCGGGAATCTTCCCACAATTAATGCAAAGGAATTTCAATATACTTATATTCATGCGCTGATGGATCTGATCGATTCAATTCAAAAAATGCTAATAATTTTGTTTGTCTTGCATTTTCAATTGCTTGACGTTCTTGCCCTTCTCGAAAGTAAACATTCTGTCTACGCAGTAAATGAATGTCAAGTCTAACGATGACATGTGATTGAAAATGCATTGGTAATTCATAGATGCGCCATACAGCTTCAGTTGATATGACATAACGGCCATTTAAAAAATTTTTAACTCCATCAATTTGTATTTCTTGACCTGGTTCATTTCTCTCTGAACCTAATTCAACAGATGCACTGTCATAGCCTTTATACACGTATTTATAAATGTATTTAACACTTTTAACTGTAGTGCATACTTCAACATTTATATGGCAATTAAATTTGGCAAGTAAATACGGATTGTATGGTACAACATAATGATTGTCGAGGCAACTACCGCGAACTTCAGCATTAATACCATTATCACGCCTTCTGTATAATGGATATCCATTTAATGATTCACATGTAAATTCATTAAATCGTTTTGGATAATCTTTTGTGCATTTTCCATCTCTCATACATACAGAATTTGGATTAAATACACCGCATGGACCATGCATCATGTGTTTTACAACATATTCATGTAATGTAGGATGTGTTTGAATGTTAGGAATCTCCGCAGATACAACTTTATCAATATTGGTAGCGTTAACAATTTTATCTTACTCATTTAAAGAGAGTAAAATGTGAGCATGAGGCAATCCTCTCTTTTGAAACTCAGTTGTATAAATGAGTGCTTCAACTTTACCGAAGATTTTTTTTAGTGTAAGGCCCTCAATTAATGCTTTCAGTTTGGACTTGAATACACGCACAACAATATCAGGTCGAAAATTAGCTGACTCACCTACACCAATATTGCTAACTATTTCAGGCCAACTTGGATTGCAAGTCATTGTAATAAACAAAGCAGGCTTTCCGAAATGTTGTACAATTGACATTGCATCTAAATAATTCTGATACATATTTCTTGGAGATCCATTGAATGAAGATGGTAAAATTACTCTACGGCCAACATTATTGGCATTGGGGTTCAATTCTAAATAATCTGTTAAATTGTTGTAAACTTCAGACCTAAGACTTGTTTGATTTTGTCGAATGAAATGTAACCTTGTGCCCTCTATTCTCACATACATATCAACTATCCACTGCAGAAATAATTTTTGTGAATGGTGCAACATGCTAAAATCTTCTCTAATTGCAAGTCGATAGGCTGCATACTGAAGCATGGTTAATTTATTTCTGGGCGCTCTTGAATTAGATGTAGTTGGTACATTATGAGAAATATTGATATGCCACCCAGTATCACCATTTGGAAAAAGTAATGGATACGCTAAAGTCCAGTGATGAATCCAAAACAGAGATATTTTTAATGGTACCATTAACTTTTGAAAACGAAACCATATTTCATTCAAAGGGTGGCTCACCATCAACTGTACTAAATATTACTGCTACATCAGTTTGAACTGCATCATTATAACGGCGTAGATCTAAATCACGATTTACTTTAATGAGCATACAAATTTCTTTATTTTGATTTTCAACTCTCTGACAATGATCTTTCATTGCAATGAATGACCGAATGAAAGGATTAATGCGTTCCAATTCAAGAGAGATTTCGCGCATTATATTGTTATTGCATGTTTGATTATAGTGTTCACGCAATCTCTATTTGACAGCAGTGTCAACATCATAAAAATATAATTGCGCATAACATGGTGAGCGACCATATCCAGCAGTCATTGGACCTGATCTGTGATAAAAAACATCATGTATTTTAAAATGATACACTCCACGCGTAACTGTATCCGAAATTTTAGCTTCTGAGCTAACCATAGCAAATGATGAATTGTATTTATGAATGTTTTCAAAATAATTTTTTGACTTTCTTTTTATAGAAGGTTCATTTGAAGTAAGTCCATCATACAATGATTTAAAGTATTCATTTTGACTTAAGGCCGGTAATATTGCTTTACCCTTATGACAACATGAAGTGAATGCAGTCCTTTCACCTAAAGTGACCTCAGATTCGAAATGTTTTGCATTGCAAAACCTGCATTGTAAATGCATTAATCCACAATCAAAAGTATTAAAATTTCTTTGAATGACATTCAGTGCGCATTTAAATGTATCCCTCAAAATAATTTCATCATTTTGTATACTATTTACACTATTTAAATTTGCATTTGGTCTATTATCATTTTGACTTTCACGCGAATATATATTCCTTCTTCTTTGTCTCTCACTCCGACCCGTCAATGTTATACTATGTACACTATTTAAATTTGCATTTGGTCTATTATCATTTTGACTTTCACGCGAATATATATTCCTTCTTCTTTGTCTCTCACTCCGACCCGTCAATGTTCTATGTCGAGGCATAATGGAAGTAGGTGCGAATATCTGAATGTAAAAAAAAACATGTAATGAAATTACTGAAACTAAGATTAGACAAGGTTTAATTTAAAAATAATAAAATGTACTCACTTTTTTGAAACCACCAATAATAATTAGGCGAGAGTAAGTTAATTCAAATTGCTGCTACAAAATTTTCCTTTTGCAACAGGTGTATATTAAGCAAGCTGTATTTCACTTTCAACTGCACATTAATATATAAAACACAGATATCTAATATACAAAATATAAAATAAACGCTTTTTTGCCTTGACATAAAAACTCCACAGACTATTGAAAAAGGAACATTTGAAATCATACAAAATTCACAGCTCATTCAGTCAATCTGTCAGTAATTATTTGTTGGCAACATTTTAAAATTCTTTGGCGACAATCTCTACTCTGTGCGACTGTTTGACCACAGACTATTATGTGTTTGACATTGGCAGTATGAACGTAAACAAACGACAGACTATTATGTGTTTGACATTGGCAGTATGAACGTACACTAAAATGAAAAAATTATAATTTTATTGCCTGGCAACAAAATTATTTTATTTTTAACAATTACCATTGTTTGAAAAAGTTTAAATGAATTTTCAAGTGCAAATGAATGTTTTATTTAATTTAATTTAATGTATTTGTAACACATATTATATATAAATTTTAGCTTTCTGCAGTCTTTCTCCATATAAACTTTAACTATGCCAAATCTCACTCCTCCGTGCGCGCAATATGCTTAAAAAGGGGTACAAAGTTTTCTCTTCACGTATTAATATATAGAGAAAAAGAAAATTCCATTTTTAAACAACAGCCACAAGGCTTTGAAAAAAAATGTATTAAATAGAATCAAAGTAAGTTTTTACATTGACAAAATATCAAAAATACAAATGTAAGTACACTCGTACAGCAACATTTTGTAAAAGCTCCAAAGATAACTGGGCTCTTAGTAATATACATAGGTTAAATTGCTCTGTTCGTTTATAAATATTTTCTAACACAATAATTTTATGACCATGTTTACAAAAAGTTAGTTTTGTTTGGAGTAAACATAGGTGAAAAGTATAAAACGTTGGTAATTATCGACTTTCTGGGCTTTGCTGGTATTGGAGTGACATTTTTTTTTCTATTCTTCTATGTTATATAAACACGAGAAAAATAATCTTAAACGGCGGTCAAACCTATTTACGGAGAAAAAAAATAAAATAATTACTCCCATAAGAACGCATGCAAAAGTGAATGAGCGCCATATTAACTGAGTAGTTTGTAAATTATAGACATAGGTTAAATTGCTCTGTTCGTTATCCATTTGTCACTATAATTTACAAAATGGATTTTCACCAAGTAAAGGCATCTAGCATTAATTATGAGTAGTTAGTGAGATCACCGCAGTCGGGCGACGGTGCACTAATGCACAGTGAATGACGAGTTATGACGTCATTATGTGGATTACCTATCGCTGCAGTACAATTTACGCGCCAAATAACACGCATTTTTCTACTACTAAATAAAATTAAAAAATCTTCAAATGTCATTTGTCACAGTTATATGGAGTAATTATTTTATTTTTTTCGCAAATAGGTTCGACAGTCGTTTAAAATTATTTTTCCCGTGTTTATATTACATAGAACAATAGAAAAAAAATATGTCACTCCAATACCAAAAATGAAATGCATGCATATAATGATTAAACTCTTACCTTAATGTGTCGGGGGATACAATTCGGCTGCGGCTCTGAAAAAGGCATGGAGGCGGAACTCTAGCGGGTATCGTCTCTTAAACATAAAGTCTGCAAGGTATCCCACGAAATGTTGTTTTCTGCGCCCGAATCGTGGGATACCTTGTCGCACTTCTCTCCATGCCCTCTCAACCGTGTTTGTATGAGTGCCGGTAGCGGGGTTCACGAAGTTTTGTTTATGATTCACACTAAGATGAACGAACCCCGCTTCTTCCAGGCAATCATAGGCTTTCCAGCAGTCACTGATTATAGTTGTGCCTGGAAGAATCCATTCCTCAATTATGTTGAGGAGAGTAGCGGAATCCCGGCACTCAACCGGTAAAAGGAAACACTTCCCAGAACCGCGTTCCACTCCCCCGAACACCCACTGTCCATCAATTGGCCTGCCCCGATTATATTTCCGGCGCCCAAATTTGGCTTCATCGACTTCTACAGTCTTTCCAGGCCCCCCCCAGCTTAGATGAGGTGCGCTGGGCGTCGAAAATAAAAACTTCGCGACAAAAACTGTACCAGTCGACGACGAAATCGGCACTCACATCATAATTCCGCATGAGACGGTGTTGACGAGGTGGAGGGATATGAAGAATGTAGCAGACCAGGTAAAAATAGGTTGTGATAGGATGGTGGGTTTTAGACAGGAAACTACCTTCTCGTGCAGAACGTTTGATGTCGCATCTCTTCTTCTTTTTTTTCGCAACGACTTCTCGCAAAGATTGACACCGAAAATATAATGTCTCTCTATTCAGTGCTAATAGGGAGCCACACGAAGGACAATTTATTGCCTCTTTAATTACCCCGTGGGCAGTTAAAAAGTCGATAATGTCTGACTCATTCATTCGAATGCTTTCGTCTTCCTTCCTACTGCACTGAATGTTTTGGCAGGCCATTGCACTATTATATTGTTTGGTATTTAATTTAATTGTCACAAAGAATCTGGTGTTTCCTAAACAACAGAAATAATTAATAATAACACCACACAATAACACAAACGAAAACACTGAAATTCACAAAATAAACACCGCTCACGATAAATAGCCTACCTTATGGGTTAAACGAAACCATGCGAATGACGAGAACAATGCGTTGGCGCTTTTTCCTCTTAATGGACACACGCACACTAACGACGTTAACCAATTACAATTGAGAGTATGCAAATTTTGATCATAATGGTTTATTAAAGCGCTAATTTTTTGTTTCGACCAATCAGGCGTTAGCCTTCACCAACCGTCATCATAAATTGGCGGGTTTTTTGCCACGTGAATATCAATGTCTGTGACGTCACCGCGCGGAAGGAATTCCCGCGAATCTTGATTACCTGAAAGACTGCCCTAGAAGAATAGAAAAAAAATATAACATGTGCACGCACGCACACACACACACACACACACACACACACACACACACACACACACACACACACACACACACACACACACACACACACACACACACACACACACACACACACACACACACACACACACACACACACACACACACACACACACACACACACACACACACACACACACACACACACACACACACACACACACACACACACACACACACACACATACACACACACACACACACACACACACACACACATTGAGTAGACTCGGCATTACTGGCTGGTATGGACTGAATAAATTATAGTCTTTAATTTATTCAGTCCATACGTGCTCACACACACACACTCATTGAGTAGACTTCGTATTACTGGCTGGTATGGACTGTATATAGTATTTAATTTAACGAGCGAAGTGAGTTGTCAGGTTTAACTAGCTTGTGTGTGTGTGTGTGTGTGTGTGTGTGTGCGTGTGCGTGTGCGCGCACAAGCGTTTGAGTTTAATTGCAAAGGGAGAGTAGATATTTAATTATGGTCCGAATTAACCAGTAGACTTGTGTGTGTTTGTGTGTGTGTGCGCACGTATGGGCTGAATAAATTATAGTCTTTAATTTAACAAGCGAAGTGAGTTGTCAGGTTTAACTAGCTTGTGTGTGTGTGTGTGTGTGTGCATGCGCACGCGCGCGCACACACACACACACACAACACACAAGTCTACTGGTTAATTCGGACCATAATTAAATATCTACTCTCCCTTTGCAATTAAACTCAAATGCTTGTACTGTGTAGTTCTTCCACACTGTGACGTCACGCGTCAACAACAGCTGGGCCTCCTCTGCGTGAATATGTTCAAAAGTAAAAAGGTTAGTGGTGCTATTGTGAGATGTGATGTTCGTGATCCAAAACTGTAGTGAAACAATTTGAAAAATAGTATACAGTGATATCAGTGAAGCCGTTATCGCATATAAACGACTGTGTAAGCAAGATAGGTTAATTGTCATTTCTCACCGTCTACACAGTCAATATGGCGCTCATTCACCTTTGCATGCGTTCTTATGGGAGTATTTTTTTTTTCTCCGTAAATAGGTTTGACCGCCGTTTAAGATTATTTTTCTCGTGTTTATATAACATATAAGAATAGAAAAAAAAATATGTCACTCCAATACCAGCAAAGCCCAGAAAGTCGATAATTACCAGAAGGTAATGGAAGACTGTTTTTTTACGAACTGTAAACAGGGTGAACTTCAGAACAGAAGTTAACAGAATTGTCCCATTGCTTTTACTGATAACAATACAAAAGGAAAATAAAATAGAAAAAGAAAATTGTTATTAAATGTTTATGTAGCTGTACTAAAAACCGATAAATTATGGAACATAGAGAACATCTCACTGTCACAGTAGCACTGAGTGTTGACGTCATGTATGGGCAAAAATCTGATAGATCAACAAAACATATATGTATTATACAGTCAGGGTAGAAAATATTGAAAAAAAAAAATGAAGTGCTGTCTATAGAAGCAACCAAACTGACAGGCATGCTGGAGGTGGCACCACAAGAATGTTGAACATCAGAAGTTTAAAAAACAGTAAATTTGCATCCTGAACGTTTTAGTAAACAACCCTCTTCATTCCTATTTGTTTTCTTAATTTATGTACTTGATGTATCAAATTTTGTGGTGACTATATTAATTTCCATATATTTTTTAAGGGTAGTCTCCAGTCCTGCTGTTGTTACTGCATTAGAATGGGATCTACCAGGTAGTAAGTTGCTTATAGCTGACTCTAGTGGTAATGTCTCATTATGGACGCTGAAAGAGCATGTGTTAAATGACTGGGTTTGTCTTGGTACAGCAACTTTCAGTGGTGAACATATATTGGGTGCAGCATTTTTTCATAATGGGAAAAAGGTATATGGAAAAGCTTATCATCACATAAATTTGTGTATTATGACAAAAAGTTAAACATATTTTATATGGTACAATGTTATTAATATTATACTTAATAATAAGAATTTGTGTCATAATATTTTATTTTGTAACTATAAATTTATAAGTGTAACAAGTTCTGTTCATGTAATTGTAAATCTTCTTATTTATATTGTGTTTGTAAGTTTATTTGGTGTAATGATGTTACTTGTGGCTTATTTCATGATATAGTTTACTATCATGTGTGTTGACCATTATGCTGAATAGAAGATTATATATGTACATGATCTAAGTTTCCATACAATCTTGTGGTTTATAAAAAATGTATATATGATGTATGGTTATATCTTTGTCAAGTGTAATATGATTATTTTGACTTCTATATGCCTAGAAAGTCACTTCCGTCTAAGGTAGCTTTTAGACAATTCTAAATCACTTTCAATATTGTTCATTGTTCTGTTCCAACAAAGCCATGCATCCAGGGTAACTCGCACATTTTGTGTTCACCAGTTAACTTATTTTTTTCTCCTATAACTTTCGATGTCTTCCTCCATTCCCCAACATTTTCTTTCTACTGAAGAGAACTAATATTACTATATATATGAAGAAATACTTCAATTTCACTAACGTCACTGTGTGTCCATTTCTTCAAGCAGCTCAGGAGGCCATTGTATTCTGTGCTGTAGTGGTACCCCAAACGAACGTGTAGATAATTTAACTTCATCCTTCAACAGTAAAAATGGCCTGTATGTAGGGTTACATGCAGGTAATGTCCCAGCTAAAATCGTAAAAAGAAGAAAAGATACTCCTCTGATGCCCCCCCCTTGATCTGCCACATCCATGGTTCCCATTCATAGTAGCTCTAACTTCGTACAAAATAGTGTTACTTTCTACCCCATAGATTAGATATCATCCACATATGTCTGCTATCTTCATTTGGCCTTTTAATTTAAATAAGTGGCCCCTGGCTAATTTATGTAATACTTTGTGATAGATTCAACTCTGCATTCAATTCTGTGATGAGTAGTCACACAGAATTTACCTGCCTGAAAGATCTGTTGATCTCTTGAGGGATTTTTTTCAATAACACGTCTTCACTACTTTTTCCAGTAACTTCTGGCAAAAGCAGATAAGTTAGTGGGCTTAGAATTTTTATGAGAGAGTAGTTCCTCTTTAAGTAGTGTTAGTCTCCTCTACACATATAACGTACTTCATCAGGGTTACCATAGTATGCTTGTTCTAGGTCCTAGACAAAAATTCCTTGGAGTGTAAGGCTAGAATACTCTGTCTCGTAGCAGATCCTTCTCTTGTTACTTTCTTAAGATAACGTAAGATTTTATTTGTAGAGAGTAGTTTTTTAATGTTCAGCAGTATTGTTTAAAAGAGGATGACTAGTAAGCAGTAACGTAATGTGTTTAAGTATTTTTTATTTTAATTAGAAGAAATAGTATTTTCCTCCACAGATCAGTCTTGTGTCAGAAAAAAAGGACAGTGTGTTGTACAGTGAAAAGTTTGCACACGTAAGATTTGCTCCTTCTGTAAGGCAGTTTGGTAATCGTGCAGTTGAAGGATGTTTAGTAATAAGTACAACAGGAATGGTGGGTGCTTTGGCTATTCCCAGAGAAGGGCCAGGTCTTCCATTGATTACTGCAACTGACAGTCTGGGATCTACACGCCATAGAATTACAGCTCTGGATATCTGTTATGGAAAAAGTGAGTTCTCATTTGGAGTTGTTGTTATTGACATATATGTTAAAACATTTTTTCTTAGACGTCTTAAGGGGCTGAATGAAATTTATATCTTACTGTTTACAGTTAATGTTGAATTGTCAAGGCTGAACATATACTGTAATTACTTTTTTTATGTGTGGTAAGTCTTTTCTAGAGATAACTCATTATTAAATTTTCCTTGGATTTGTGTTGAACTTAGATATGAGTTAAAAGTAATTTAAATTAAGTAAATTTATATTACTAAAAGAAATAAGTTTCCTTTACTATTACATTTTATTTATATTATTATAGTTTTACATATGTTATTAAAACTAATAAGTTTCAGTAAACTCCTAACAGTTAAATATTAGATGTGGCAAAACAGTTGAGTTTATTTTATTTTAAAACAAAATGTCAAAAAATAAATTAATTGTGAAATATCGGTATGGAGAACCATACATGACTTCCATATTCTAAGATTTATATTTAAAATCATTTTCGAAATGAAATATTGCCATAGAAACTACTTCTTTCTACTTACTGCTTCAGCCTTAACCACAGTACTGTGGTCACTACCGTATACCACCTCACGTTATTGCACTCGATTTTTACTGATGATGGAAGTCGATGGCATTGCCGAAACGTCTGGTTTTGTAGAAAACATTGGGCTACGGCCAAATATCCCGGGAAGGAATTTTAACAAAAACTACTTCTTTGTTGCCGATAACGTTGTACACATATATATAAAAAATATGCATAAAATTAATGGCTTGTATAAGTTAATGATTGATCTCCATTAAGTAGTGCTAAAGTTTCCAAAGTTTTAATATTATGATGTCCGTAATTAAAACATCAGAGCAGGTTTAGTGTGTATGAGGGTACACCGTGGACAAAAATTTTCAACATTTCCTATTGAGCGTTGCTTAGAGTAAATCTGCGAATCTACAGTGTACGTTTCACAGAACAAACACGCGGAAAAGAAGGAGCGCTCCGAAGTCACTCATGGACCCTCAGCATCTTGCAGAGGGTTCATTCCCTAAAGACGAAAAGTCTGTCTATGAATCGTTCCTCTGTAAACACGTGCAATTACACTGCCCAGCGATCCACAGGAAGCAAATCGCTATCCACGCTGGACACTTTTTCGCCTTGCACGCGTTATGTTGGTATGGGTTTCGGCACTTTCCATTTAAAAAGCGTGCAAATGTAAGAAAATAAACATGAGTTAGGCCAGAAATAATGCGAATTGTGTGTGTGTGTGTGTGTGTGTGTCTTCCCTGCCTTTTTATTGCAGTAATCATAATAATAAAATGGAAACGTAAACATTACATAATTGAGATTGGTATGCTTGCCTGCCACGAACTATATATTTTCACTCATACATGATTTACACTAAAATGAAAAAATTATAATTTTATTGCCTGGCAACAAAATTATTTTTTTTAACAATTACCAGTGTTTGAAAAAGTTTAAATGAATTTTCAAGTACTTTACTCTTGTTAAAACGGAAAAGGTTGCAGGTAAACTACCCCTTCCCCTTAACTGATCTTCACCAAAATCAAAAGGCCTTGAGTTCTCTACAATTCAGTGATGTATGCAAAAAATTATTTGATTCTGTTTGAATATGCGGCAGTTATCATTCGTCATAGAAAAAATTACCCTTGTTAAAACATAAAACGTTGCAGGTAAACTACCCCTTTCCCTTAACCGATGTTCACCAAAAACAATAGGTCTTGAAAACTCTACAAATCAGGGCTGTATGCAAAAAATTATTTGATTCTGTTTGAATTTGCGGCTGTTATCGTTTGCCATAGAAAATACCCTTGTTAAAACTTAAAACGTTGCAGGTAAACTACCCCTTTCCCTTAACCGATCTTCACCAAAAACAATAGGTCTTGATTCAGGGCTGTATGCGAAACATTATTTGATTCTATTTGAATTTGCGGCTGTTATCGTTTGCCAAAAAAAAAAATTACCCTTGATAAAAAAAAACCGTTGCAGGTAAACAACCCCTTTCCCTCAACCGATCTTCACCAAAAACAATAGGTTGTGAGTACTCTACAAGTCAGGACTGTATGCAAAAAATTATTTGATTCTGTTTGAATTTGCGGCTGTTATCGTTTGCCATAGAAAAAAAAATCTACAGACAGACACACACACAGACAGACAGACACACAGACACTTTTTGAAAAACGACTTTTTTTCATGTTTTGAGTGTAGTACAATCAGAATCTGCAATAATCTCGAATACGATTTTTTTTGCCTTCACCGTACTTCCATTTCCTTAAGGAATATGGAAGTAAAATGACTTTTTTTCATGTTTTGAGTGTAGTACAATCAGAATCTGCAATAATCTCGAACACGATTTTTTTTGCCATCACCATACTTCCATTTCCTTAAGGAATATGGAAGTAAAAATTACCCTTGATAAAAAAAAACCGTTGCAGGTAAACTACCCTTTCCCTCAACCGATCTTCACCAAAAACAATAGGTCGTGAGTACTCTACAATTTAGGGCTGTACGCAAAAAATTATTTGATTCTGTTTGAATTTTCGGCAGTTATCGTTTTCCATAGAACACACACACACACACACACACACACACACACACACACACACACACACACACACACACACACACACACACACACACACACACACACACACACACACACACACACACACACACACACACACACACACACACACACACACACACACACACACACACACACACACACACACACACACACACACACACACACACACACACACACACACACACACACACACACACACACACACACACACACTTCGAAAAACGACTTTTTTTCATGTTGTGAGTGTAGTACAATCAGAATCTGCAATAATCTCGAACACGATTTTTTTTGCCATCACCATACTTCCATTTCTTAAGGAATATGGAAGTAAAAATACCTAGAAAATAAAATAAAATGCAACATCCTTCAAAAAATTTTCATATAACATCCTTGAAAAATAATAGTTGTGTTCCTGTTAGTCATTAACTCACCTGCATCCTTAACTAATGAAGTTGTTTGATCCAGTAATTTTTGAATTTGAATTGTTTTCATTGAAATTGAAGATTGTGAGGTTTTAAACTAGTCAGATGTTACTTATCATTTTTTAAGGCATTATGATGTTTTTATCCAGTGGTTCTTAGTATTCCCATAAACAACATCATTTTTCTGGATGTAAATATTCATTCACTGGACTGTCCATTAGTATTTTCTTTTCTGTGATCACTACCACAATTGAGTTTCGTTTTTATAAAGAGTTGATTGTTGTTTGTAATAATATTTCAATAAATTTTCTAATGATATTTTCTTGTTCCATTTCTAAAAATCTTAAGATTTTGTACTCAGATTTAGTTTTATGGCCTGACAGAGTTTAGAGGGGTCATTGTAAGTCATCCAGCCTTACTTAAACTGTACAGTATGCAAGTAAGACAATGTACTAACACTGCCTAGAAAATTAATGGTAGATACCATAATTTCACTCAAACCAGAACTAACATTTCAATGCAGTGTTACAAAGACTTTTTGAACTGTTTCAGGTATTCCTAGTCTTTGTCTTTCAGATTTTTTGTCATGTGTGCATACATAATATTTTTTGGAATATCTGAATGAGACCGTGACCTGTAGTTTGTATTGCATATAATGTATTTACAGTCAAGAATAAAAATACTCTTTTTTCAGTTCCCAACTTGTCAGGCTACAATATCAGTCAGCAAATTTTTTTCTTTATTAATATATATTTTTAAATCTCTCCCTACTCATAATTAACAAATTTTGTATGAAGTAATCTTAAATGGTGTGCTAGTCATGTTTTACTTTTTTGTCTGTATCCTCTGCCAGGACTTTCTCTTTTAGTCTTTCAAAAATTGATAGTCCATATTAATTTGTTCAACTGTATAATTCTCCGTACCTTTTTATTATTTCTTAACATTGGTAAGGTGTTAAATTGTGGTATTGGTCAGAATTAAGGTATTGCCTGTAACACAATGCCTCTTATTTGTAAACACAACCTTCCTGTTTAAGTGTTGACCACCTTACCATAGAGTTTATAACAGAAAAGGAAGAGATGGTAGAGATGAATGTGTGTTTTTTAGATGCTTTTGATAGCAGTGACAACGCCCTCTGTTGTCACTGGAGAGTAATTGTGTAATTATTGTGAAACTGTAACATGTGCTATCAAACTGTTTATATAAGAATAGTTGACTGTTAGTTATAGCAGCTTTAGTGTGCTCCATTACAGCTGCTGCTATGACAGCAAATACAGCAGGTAGTGAGTAGAGTGTCAGTTATCGTAACTAATTGGGATCAAGGAAAATTAAAGTATATGGAAAATTGAGACATTCAATACACACAAAAATTGTAATACAGTATATCCAAATATAAAGTTGTAACAGGGTGTTTTGTATGAATAGTTATTTTATATTAAAAATAGAAAGTTTTGAATATAATTGTGACAAGTGGAACAGAAAGCAACTCAAATTCACAGCAGTGAGTGTTAACATATGTCATTTCATTCAGCCTGTACATGACAAACTTTGCATTCTATGTGTTTGTGGGTAGTGTTTCTAGGAATTGTTTGAACACTTGCACGTGGATAACTAGACATAATCCAGTTTTCTGCAGTAAAAAAAAAAGGAAACAGTGCACTAGCGAAGGAATACTAAGTCAGTCCACCCACCTCCCAAGTAGAATACATTAAAGAAAGCAAGTGACTCATTGTAAAAAATGTAATAGTAAAAGTGTTAGTGTTGACAGTCTTCACCTGACCAACACACTGTGCACACTAGAGAAGGCAGTGATTCACAAAAATGTGGTGAAAACGTTAATTATTAGCAGCATCTTTGTGCAGTGCATAAAGAAAGGTTTACTGTAAGTAGTGAGGTAGACCACACACACACTCACGCAATTTCACACAGTACATTCTTTTTTATTGAGCTCAATTTAAAAGTGCCAGTATTTTAAATAATTTTGAAATGTCTACTTCCTGCTGATGCGTAGAAATCCGACGCCCCAGGCGTCAACTCATGGCTTACACTGTTTGCTGTTTTTGTAGTTCTCACTTTCACATTTTCGGCCGAACTGTCAATTTACTGCAAATTTTCTCACTGTCTCTACTTGTTTGGTTTAATACTGTTTTAGATCCAAAATATATCAAAATATTCACATTTTTTAGTTGCTTTGCGGGCCCGCAATTTACGTTCCGGAACTTCTACGTGCTGTTCGCACTAGATGTTACTGCAGACTGGGAAGCGATGTACTACATTCTTTTCTGAGGTGGTAGGGGGGTCACGTGACCAAGTCTCATTGTCTTCAGATTATGACGAACCAAATTTTAAGGCGAGGCATATTACACACTGCATTCTCAAATGACGTATTTGCAGGCTTGGGTTGTTGACTTAATTGGTCAAAGTTCATTTGGCTAAAATAGCTGTTGTTTTTGCGTATACAATGTTGACCTTGATACAATTTCCTGCACATGCCTGCGTCGTTACAAAACTTTACCATTATTAATTTGCTTTTGAATTAAAATAAAATTTATATTTGTTTTTTCCCCAAACCAATATATGGATAGAAATGTACCGTTACAATACCCCCTCAATGAGAGGTTTTATGCCGAAGCATAAAAACTCATTGACACTCTCATACTTCCTAAAGGGATCAGCCAGGATATGTTGCCACATCCCCCTGTATGTTTTATTAAAAATCATGGTTAACTTACCCCTGGTCCAGTGACTGTGACTGCACCTGAATGACCTTACTGGACTTCTCTCTCGAGATCCCAACATCGCAAGGCCAGTCAGGCACTTGACGCTCCTGCTCTGACGCGCTGGCCAGCTCAGGACCGCCGCCATCACCAGACACTGAAACATCAAGTTAAAAATCAAATAGTGGCCTTGTATAATACCATATCCCTAACCGACCTGTTTCCCCTTAGCTGTGTACTGGTTTGCATTAAGAAGCACTGGTTTTACCTTAACTTCTAACATATATATTATAACTGAACTTTTATAGATACGTAGATATAGTATTGAAGTGTGATTGTATGTTGCTTGTGTTATTTGTAAATACGCACCGGTATCCACAATAATGTTGTATGATAAAATGTTCAAATTATAATTATTATTATCAGTCTGATTGTGATTGATAAATATGTGGGTATCGATGGTTAACTCTTTTAATTTAAAAGTATTTCTCGCACTCCGTTAGTAACCTCCCCCACTTACCATATGTGGATATTGTTGTTCTGTTAGGTGACTGCTCAGCTGTAACATACACGCTACATATACAAGTAGATATTCTGTTTGAATATCCAACGTGACTAGCATGCACAATAATAATAATATAACAGCTAAATAAAGTTCTGAGTTATCAGAAATATTTGAATTCTTCCGCCACCTTTTGGTAGAACTGGCTATGAATAAATGAACTATTTTAAGTTTGAAATTAAACTCTTTCCACTGGTAACAAAATGTAGAGGTTTATTAACAGTTAATAATGATATAAAATCTTTTAAAAATTGACAATCAGTTACTAATAATTTTACTGAGAATAATTACAATGAACAAAATTTAAAATAAAACTCTCCTTAGCCTCAAGGCTGGTAACCCTATTGGTTATACAATAGTTTTTATTTTGAGAGGTTATGTCCTCTTACATAAGTTAATTACCAAGTTCGTGTGGTTCTTTTAAGTAACATGATGCCAGATACAAGATGTGGCGTTTTATAATGAGATTAAATGAACAATTAATAAAAAACAAACAAACAAATATTAAAATAGAAAATTGGTACCATATAATAGATAATTATGGTATTATCGTACGCGGGAATTCGTACACAGTATGCAGTAGTTGCATTGACAATAAACAAGTGCGTTGGTTTGCACTGCTAATATGTATTATTATATTTTAATAATCCACTGGGAATTATTTATTTACAAGAGAAAAAGTTATAAATAAAAAAAAACTCGTTATAGTTTTCATCTGGTTTGGATTATATGAGAACAGACTTATGACAAAGAGGTGGCAAATTGTGGTTATGATTTTAAGGTTATCTCATAACGTGAATTGTTATTAGAGTTAATTATCTTGAGTATTGATTTCTTCTTAATCTAAGCATATACATATTATTTATAATAGTTCTGATGCATAACTATCAGTAGCATAGAATATTTTTTCGCATAAAAATTAAAATATTTATCTTCAATAATAAAAAATCAAAAAAACAACGTTAGTCAATTGCGCGACTATTTACTATGCTCGTATTTTGTAATAAGTACATTAATTGTGATTCCTTTAATTATGAAAAATAATTAAAATATTTATTTATCATGTTAAAAATTGCGAAATAATTCTTTCGTCAATTCTGATAAATTTCATCAGCATTATTATACTTCGCTATTATTGATTAGCGTAGTATCTAAACAATAGGTATTTACAGAAATGTTTATTTCTGTTTTATTGTTAATTAATGAAAAAGATTGTACTCCCTGGTTTATTTTTTTGCACAACACTCGCAAATACGATCGATATTGTACACTGATCGTATTTAATTCTTATTCACTCCGCACTGTACACACGTTAATGCTGGTGTTGTATATAGGTTAGATGTATGTTAGTTACTAATGTTTACGTGTCGCGCACAATTCAAAAATATAAACTTCTTCATATATCTGGTTCGCCGAGTGACACATCCTGTCTAGTTGATGATTGATAGATGACTGTGATGCTTCTTCGGAACGTCTCCGGCTTGTCTGCCGATTTCCATTCATTCGATTGGCTGAAATGTTTGAACTTTCCGACCCAAAGTACCTTGGCTTATTAAAATTTTCAATTTTTTACCAATTTTGCGTTTGGGTTTGAGATTAACATGACGTCAGCACTGGTACAAAAAATAATTAAAAAGTTTAAAATCGTAATAACTTTCTTAATATTTGTCTAATCGTTAGACGGTTAGTGTCAATAAATTGCGGACATCCTGAGCTTTAAATAAAGTCCAAACAAGATTATAATCCGCCCATTATTTAAATCACTATAACGATTTTATTGATTTTTATGGTGCATCTTATATTTAATAAGTTTATTACACCAAACTTAACTAATTACACTAAAACACTTTTGATTAAACGATCTGAGTCTATTTCTCAACTTGTTTAATACAAAATTTGAGAATAATTGTTACCCAAACAATGTCTGATCATGGCGTCTTTAGCGTCCATATTTGATTATTCACAATTGTCCTTAAAACTATTTTTCCTTATCTAATAACACTGATATTGTAATCTAACAATAATATAAATGTCTATTTACATGGATTTGTGCTTTAGTATATGTACAGGGCTGTGTTTCATATACTATTAGCATTGTTTCACCACTCTCCTATCTCTTTTCTTAAAGTTGTCACTTTATTTATGGTTTTTCTGTATAAGGTATCTTATGTTATAAATGCAACTAGTGTACAATTATAGTACCTAATTCATTTCATATATTTGTTAGCTTTTAGCTATCTGAGAACCCTTCAATTTCTATTAATGGGTTTGTTTACATTATGTCATGGCATGGTAGTCAGTTATTTTTGATAAAACAATAATTAAATTGTTATTGCTATACTTGACATAGATTCTGAAAGTAGTATCAGACATTCTTCTGATCCTTGTTAACATTTTTATTTACTTTTAAACAAGTTTGTATGTTGCATTTTGCATAAATAACATGCTACATATCGTTTGTTTACATTCTGATTCCACCATCATGGTCATTCAGTTTTTAATAATTTATATATAAAATGACTATTCTCATGGTTATGGTCTGTTCTCATAGTAGTGTTAGGTGTCCCTCTTACTACTGGTAACACTCTCATTAATCTTTGTTCAAGTTTTAATAAAGTATCTTGCTTAACTAGTTGGTTACATTGCCTCTGCTTACTTCTGGCTATGTATTTATAGTCAGCTAGTTTGTAACCTTACGATTCTGCTGATTTTAATTATACGATAGATTACATGTTAAATTTATAGTCATGTTTACAAAATTCGGGCGCCATCTTTATTACATATGTTGTCATATATTATAGGGCAGGAATTCGTTACGCGAAGTTGTGAAGAACGGAAGTTGCTTGAAATAATAAGATATCTGTTTAAAATTGTTATCAATGAAATACCCTTTTTATTTTATAGATATCTTACATAAACAAACTCTAAACCCTCCAAAATCATAATACAGGTAAATGTGTTATTATATAATATTATGTACTTACGTGACTATATCCTTACATATCGTAATATATTTAGGTGTGCACAACCCAACACTTAGTAATTACTCACGCACACGCAATCTCTCTCTCTCTCTCTCTCTCTCTCATGGTACAATTTGTTATGTTATGAGCTCATTTGTTTTTTAAAAGTGACATTTTGAATAATTGAATTTATATGTTACGTGGTCATTTTAATGGAATTTGATGTGAAAATAAAATAATCTTGTGTGTGATGGAACGTTCTCACCAAAGTCGTAGCTGTTGTGCGTTCTCACCAAATAGTTGGATGTCTATTGTTTTGCCAACTTCGCGTACCGCGAGTTCGTCGACTTTTACCGGTCACATCTTTGACGTTGAAACACTGTAGTTAAATAGTTTATTAACCACTTACAGTGGTTTAAATATTAAATTTCACGTATGAGTGAACGGGTGGCCGGCCGGCTCTGCTCACTGTTGCAGATGGAATGACGAAGAGTCTTTGTTATATGTTGCCGAGGTGGGGTGAACCTACGTCACACGTTCTTTGTTAAGCTGTTGACAGCATCGTGTTGTTGATGTAAACACATTCTCGGCCGCTGACGTAATTCAGGAGCGTCACTGTTATCGCAACAAATTACATATTGTTTTTGTGATGTTTCACAGTTTTTGCTATGAATCGGTCCAAATCCTGGCAAATATTATTATACACTCCACTCACTATATATTCATACTGGTTATTTAAGGTTGGTTTGATTATGACCAAACTAAGAAAATACAATAGTTATGGTTTTATTTACCATATTTAAGGTAATTATAAAACGTACCATGATTGTACCATTACAAAACCCCCTCAATGAAAGATTGTGTGTCGAAGCACAAAAACTTTCATTGACCCTTTCATACTTCCTAAAGGGATCAGCCAGGATAAGTCGCCACAACCCCCTTACAATTTTATATAAAAGAAAATTACAACTCACCCTTGGTCTGATGATGATGACCGTACCTACTTGACCTTACTGGACTTCTCCTTCGAGATCCCAACACCATAAGGCCACTTAGGCTCTTAACGCCCCTGCTCTGACGCGTTGGCCAGCTCAGGACTGCTGTCATATCACCAAACACTGAAACAATACATGATAAATATTAAAATAGTGGCTTGGTAAATCACTCCATCCTCAACTGATCTGGTTCCCCTTAGCTAAGTGCTGGTTTGTGCTAATAAGCACTGGGTTGGCTTAATATAGTTATAAAAGTTATACTACTAAAAATAATTCTCAAGAATTAGAAAGAATTTCCCTTCTCCATATTAACAAATCCTGAATTAATGAATGGTTTCGATTACTATCGATAATATTTATTTCATTCTCTTTTATAATTACTGTAATTATAACATAAACACATTGATATAAAAAGAATTAAACTCCATTTGAAAATATGAAAATCACACTATATATCTCTCAAACCTGGAGAAAAACAAATTAAATTGATATAAAAGAATTAATAAATCTGTATATTTATTTATTTATAAATCTTATTGAATGGTTCAAATAAAAAAAAAAAAACATTATTATTATTATTATTACTATTAACAGGTAATAATCTGGTATTAACAGCGCCAATTATTTTTATCCCTTCATACACATTATTTCCATATTATAAAAGCATGTTAAAAATTTTATAACATAAATACATAATACATTTTACATCATAATACACACATTGATACATTATATTAATACAGTAATACATTGACATGATTGATTCATTGATTAAGATTTGCACTATAAGATATGCACTAACATTTGCATAATTTATTTGAAGTTGCATAAAAAAAATTAATTGCATTTCAATTAATTAGACATCAATTATTATTTATTATAATTATAATTATAAAATTCATTTTAAATTTATTATTACATTCTTATAATATTATTATTTCATCATTCATTTTCATTACCTCTCTATTCTGAACTTTCCTACCTACCTAAATACCTAACCTTTCACCTTCTATCACTGTTTAGTCTGGATGACTCCTATATTCACTATGCTCATTATATTTTTACTCACCTTCTAATTGACCACCAAATTTACCTATCATGACACCAATATCTCAATTATAAACACCATTACTAATTTCATTTAAATCCTATGGCACCGCTCGTCTTTGCACTGGGTTGGGTGTTCCCTAACTGGCTATATACATTCATAATATTTGCCCTTCCAAAATTTCGGCAAACACTCCCTTAAACTACGCTAATACCTGCCACAACACTATTGGTTGGCTACTCTTTATCACCTCACCCCCACTACAGAATTCATCAATAACAAATATATGTTTATACCTTTACTTTATTCACCTCTACAAATAATCACTAACTACTGTGTCCCTAAATATCTAATAATTCTCTTTGTATTATTTACTTCAAAATTCTTAACTATCTAACTCCATTTTCATTAATTAAATAACTCACCTGCATTTTATCTAGCATTTATCTATACCCAGGCTCTATTCCTGTTTAAACATTCTACTTTACTGCAATCATTGACAATTGTCTTATAAAATTCATCTCTCACCTACTCATAACAATACCTCTTTTCAAATATATATTCTTACTATTACATTTATTTAGTTATTCATCAATATTCGCTAATAGTATTATTCATTACCTTCAATACAATAATTTAAATAATAATTTATCTTCATAGAAACTTTCTATGACAATTAATAATTTATAACGTTACAAAGTTAGTACAACTTTCTTCTGTACCACAATTTAATAAAGAATGATTACTCTTTTTGGTTATTCCATTATTTAAAAATATTATTATTAAACATGTTATTAAAATACATAATAATACATACTGGTGTACCTGTAATACATAATACATAATACACATCAAAAATACATTGATAGATAAATACATATAAAACAATGAAAAATATACACTCCAACTCATTATTTTGTTATTTACCAAACTCAGTTCATAGCAGTCCAATTCAATACCACTTTACACATATATGTTTAATGTTCATTACACAATTGAAACAATCTATCCACCATCGTTGAACAACAAACGAATCTTAGGTCTATTTAATTTATTACTTAATAAATAAATTTTATTATTGGTAACATTATATTCATGTTCATTTCTAAATATGTTATCAAACAAATACTTCAAGTCACGATTGAGTAGGGTTCCGTTTATCTCAGTATCATATGTCATTAATTGGTTATTTATTCTATAATTATCTTCATAATTATCCACCACAGGTAAGTACTTAATACCTTTATTCTCATTTATTGTTATCTCAAATTCATTGTTATTATAAGGTACGTATTCCTTATTTTCAGATACCATATCTAACCCTAACCTTTCTAACAATTGTCTGTAATTTCTGTTTACTTTAAATATTTCTATTACTCTCTTACCCTCACAATATCTCTGTATACTTTCTTTCTTAATACATTTCTCTCCATAACACCTAATTACACTTTCTCTCTCCAAATATGCAGGGGTCCCTAAATAAAATTGTTGCACCATTTATTAGGTACACAAAAACACAAAGAAACTTTATTTGTAGACCTTTCGTCTCCCAAATATAAATTGAAGGAACTCTTATCCTTATAAAAAATTCGTGAAGACTTGTCTTCACCCCCTAACACAACATCAAAAGAAAATTCTACCCCCTGCACTCCTTGTACAAAAATACTTTCTCTCGACTTTCTTTCTGACTCAATAAATTCAAACATTTCATTATCACTCATGATACTCTCATTATCATTTTCTAACACCACATTCTTACTACTTGTAATATTCATACTATCTGTCAATTCATTATTTGAGTTATCTTTTTTAAATTCGTTATTATTCAGTACTGCATTTTGCTGGGTACTACTATTTACTTTCTGGCTTCCTAATAGACTTAAACTCTTGTCTAGTTTTGTTATTACTTTGTCACATTTTTTAATCAGTTTATCGTGACCTAATTTTATTTCATTTTGAAGTTCATTGAACTTGATATCTAAACTATCGAATTTGTCACTTTGTTTATCAAATTTGTTATTAAAACTACTTTGAATTTCTTTAATTTTGTTATTCTGCTCATCTAGTTTTTTGTCTAATTTTAATAGTAATTGCATCATTGCACTAGTTTCATCCTTATTACTATCTGACATAGCTGATATGGATGTATCGGTTTTCGTTGTCTCTACAGATACAGGCGTATTTGCCTCGTCAGTCTGACTAGCTTGATTTGATTGTACATCCATCTCGCCAGTCAAATTTACATCAGTTGTACTGATTTCTTTTGTAATATTGTCATTTGTACTCATGTTGGCAATTTTAAAATACACACATTCATACAATTGTATAACCTAACTATTAGGTTATGTTTATGTATTACAATTTTAGTATTTATTACCTCAAACAACTTTTTCCGCTCTCTTTCTAGGCGTACTCTATATAAATAATATTACATAGAGTCCCTGTTCGCAGGCGACCATCTGTAACCTTACGATTCTGCTGATTTTAATTATACGATAGATTACATGTTAAACTTATAGTCATGTTTACAAAATTCGGGCGCCATCTTTATTACATATGTTGTCATATATTATAGGGCAGGAATTCGTTACGCGAAGTTGTGAAGAACGGAAGTTGCTTGAAATAATAAGATATCTGTTTAAAATTGTTATCAATGAAATACCCTTTTTATTTTATAGACATCTTACATAAACAAACTCTAAACCCTCCAAAATCATAATACAGGTAAATGTGTTATATAATATTATGTACTTACGTGACTATATCCTTACATATCGTAATATATTTAGGTGTGCACAACCCAACACTTAGTAATTACTCACGCACACACAATCTCTCTCTCTCTCTCTCTCTCTCTCTCTCTCTCTCTCTCTCTCTCTCTCTCTCTCTCTCTCTCTCTCTCTCTCTCTCTCTCTCTCTCCTCTCTCTCTCTCATGGTACAATTTGTTATGTTATGAGCTCATTTGTTTTTTAAAAGTGACATTTTGAATAATTGAATTTATATGTTACGTGGTCATTTTAATGGAATTTGATGTGAAAATAAAATAATCTTGTGTGTGATGGAACGTTCTCACCAAAGTCGTAGCTGTTGTGCGTTCTCACCAAATAGTTGGATGTCTATTGTTTTGCGAACTTCGCGTACCGCGAGTTCGTCGACTTTTACCGGTCACATCTTTGACGTTGAAACACTGCAGTTAAATAGTTTATTAACCACTTACAGTGGTTTAAATATTAAATTTCACGTATGAGTGAACGGGTGGCCGGCCGGCTCTGCTCACTGTTGCAGATGGAATGACGAAGAGTCTTTGTTATATGTTGCCGAGGTGGGGTGAACCTACATCACACGTTCTTTGTTAAGCTGTTGACAGCATCATGTTGTTGATGTAAACACATTCTCGGCCGCTGACGTAATTCAGGAGCGTCACTGTTATCGCAACAAATTACATATTGTTTTTGTGATGTTTCACAGTTTTTGCTATGAATCGGTCCAAATCCTGGCAAATATTATTATACACTCCACTCACTATATATTCATACTGGTTATTTAAGGTTGGTTTGATTATGACCAAACTAAGAAAATACAATAGTTATGGTTTTATTTACCATATTTAAGGTAATTATAAAACGTACCATGATTGTACCATTACAAGTTTACAATATTTTGGTTACAAAACTATTGTCATTATACTTATAATCTGTTCTCATAGTAGTACCAGATGTTCATCTCATTACTGGTAATACTTTCATTAATCTTAGTACATGTTTTAACACTGTATTTTGTTTAACTAATTTGGCATACTAGGTTCCATTTCTTCTAGTCTTGTGCTATCATATTTGGTCTACTTTATTTGTAGTGTATTTCAACATAATACACTGTTTATTAGGGTGTATCATTACTTATAACGAATCCTTGATTGACTTAATTGTTAATGGTTATTTGGTTAAACTAACATGTATGATTTTTTGTTTCATAGGTGCCTTTCCTATGGGGTTATGTAACAATGTACAACATATTCTAATGCAGCATTTTGCTACTACTAACATGACTTCAGTATGGTATTCTATTACAATATTTTAATTGTTTTAATACACATGTTTACACTACTTCTTAAACAATAATACAAATATTCTTGAACTAATGACAAAATCTTTCTTGTCATTGTTTGTAACTAATTTCTGTCGCATTTGTTTGCTATTTAACAAACTACTTTTGTTTGTTATTGTTCTTTCTCTGGCCTTTCTTTGTATTGTATTCTGTTTTGCCGTGGCATTCAGTTACATTTCTTTTGAAATTTACAAAGATTTTTTATTGTCAAGTTCTATGAACAATAAGATAACTGTTCTATCTTACATTGTTTGGCGGTCTTATGATTATCTATTTGGATCACAATCTTCATTAAATTAGTCACACTAACTGTTTGTGTATTTTTGACTATTTAAACATTGATGTTTCCACTATGAAAATAACACATTTTCTTCCATCATAAACCTTATCACTGGAATTGTTTGTGGGGTTTATTAGGTTAAAATTAGTTAACTGGTCACAGGTTTTCACACTTATATCAAGTACTCACTATAATTGTTTGTGATTTCTTAAATGTTAAACACTGTTTCTTCATAGTCGACAATCACTATTCTTTTGGTTACTAGTATTGTCTCTAGTACACTTGATAAATGATTATTTCTTGTATGGTCTATCCATTTTCTTCTCTCTTCATGTTATGTTTCCTTGTCCTTCTTCCTCCCTTCTTCTTTAGGTTTGAACGTCTTCTTCAATATTTTCATTGTAGTAGTCGTTGTTTCATAATATTCATATTTGTCAATATATATTAGTTTGTCTGCCATCATTGTGGTTGCTCTTGAGTTGTTTCTTCCTTTTATTTGGCCTAGTTATTTTTGTTGATTCCCCTCACTGTTGGAATCTATTGGTCGTCATTCTGATGATTCCCCTCACTGTTGGAATCTATTGGTAGTCATTTTGATGATTCCCCTCACTGTTGGAATCTATTGGTAGTCATTTTGATGATTCCCCTCACTGTTGGAATCTATTGGGCCTGGTTACTAACATTTTATTTTGGCTCAGGGTTATTTTCTTTCTTCATTTCGTGTATGATGCTGCTATGTTACACTTTCTCCTTCATCGTTGGAACTTTACACTAATATATCTGTAGATACACACTCTTTGTTCACATAGTTCTACTTATCTTGAAATACTTTCATGCTATCCCGTCACTTGACGTTATATTTGCTTACTTTATGTAACTACCATATTTGGTAACGTTACATATGCCTTCCTATAAGAATTGATTAATTCTGAATCAGCATATTTATTTTTCATTGAAGAATTCATCAATTGTTGTACGTTTCCATGTCGATTCACATGTTTTTTTACATATATCCCTTCACTTTCTTCTATTTGAATCATAATTATTTCTCCTCTATGTAATTATCTCCCTTGTTTATTTAGTTCCCTAATTCCCTAACATAAGCTTAGCTGGGGCAGTTCAGAGCGGCTCACTTTGGCTATTCAACTCCACTGGCCATACTAACTTCAATAAATACGGAGGCACATCATCTCCTTCAATAATAATAAATGATTGCTGGCATTATTCATCAGTCAATTCATCTCAAATAATAAAAAAAAAAAAATAATAATAGTGGTCGTTCTTCCGACAAATAATAAATATCCTTGGGATTAACTCACGCATCTGCGGTTTATACATTGTTATACTCTCTTTTTCTTGATTCAACTCAACTAAATTCTTCACATATTACAGGGATAGTTTGTTTTACATTTCATCACTGGTATACTCTCATGATTATCTTCGTTAGTATATTACTTTTCATTCTTCTTCATCATCGATTAATCTCTTCTCTTTGTATCACATTAAACGTCATCTCGTCCTATTCTTCATTTCAGGGTTTACTCATCTAGATATAATTCATGAATATATTTATTTTTTCTCTTTTCTCGTGGTTTCAGTTGATATATAGTCCATGTGGTATTGGCTTTCTTCTAGTAAATGACACTAGAAAACAATGTGGTTGTGCGTAGTTTTTTGTCTACATTAATGATACATTTTGGGTTTGTTCCTCCAACTTCTTATTTTCTTCTTCCTTTTTCACTGGTAGTACGGGTATGATGTTAATATTACTGTTGACGTGGCTCTTGGAAGTATATATACTTTTATATAGTTATGCCATAGCTCTTGGGTGTCTGTCTCGCATAGTTCTCCTCTTTATTAGTACGGGTGAGATGTTAATTTACTGGTTGACTTGGCTCTTGGAATTTGGTGTATTATACATACATTGGTGCCAAAGATAGAATTTGTCGATCTCGTATAGTACTCCTCTTTACTAGTACGGGTGAGATGTTAATTTACTGGTTGACTTGGCTCTTGGAATTTGGTGTATTATACATACATTGGTGCCAAAGATAGAATTTGTCGATCTCGTATAGTACTTCTTCTCTTTGTTAGTAGTACGGGTAAGATGTTGAATTACTGGTTGACTTGGCTCTTGGAATTTGGTGTATTATACATACATTGGTGCCAAAGATAGAATTTGTCGATCTCGTATAGTACTCCTCTTTATTAGTACGGGTAGATGTTAATTTACTGGTTGACTTGGCTCTTGGAATTTGGTGTATTATACATACATTGGTGCCAAAGATGGAATTTGTCGATCTCGTATAGTACTCCTCTTTATTAGTACGGGTGAGATGTTAAATTACTGGTTGACTTGGCTCTTGGAAATAGTTGTGCCAGGGATGGAGGACGTCAGTCTCGTATAGTACTCCTCTTTATTAGTATGGGTGAGATGTTAATTTACTGGTTGACTTGGCTCTTGGAATTTGGTGTATTATACATACATTGGTGCCAAAGATAGAATTTGTCGATCTCGTATAGTACTCCTCTTTATTAGTACGGGTGAGATGTTAATTTACTGGTTGACTTGGCTCTTGGAATTTGGTGTATTATACATACATTGGTGCCAAAAATAGAATTTGTCGATCTCGTATTGTACTTCTTCTCTTTTTTATAGTACGGGTATGATGTTGAATTACTGGTTGACTTGGCTCTTGGAAATATATATACTTTTATATAGTTATGCCATAGGTCTTGGGTGTCTGTCTCGTATAGTTCTCCTCTTTATTAGTACGGGTGAGATGTTAATTTACTGGTTGACTTGGCTCTTGGAATTTGGTGTATTATACATACATTGGTGCCAAAGATAGAATTTGTCGATCTCGTATAGTACTCCTCTTTATTAGTACGGGTGAGATGTTAATTTACTGGTTGACTTGGCTCTTGGAATTTGGTGTATTATACATACATTGGTGCCAAAGATAGAATTTGTCGATCTCGTATAGTACTTTATTATAATACTTTACTAATACTTTATTAGTATTACGCTATTATTTATAAATACAATGTTCTGGATCCTTTACATAACTTCTTTGGGAACATATTTTTTCACATTATAAAATTACAATATAGTCAACGTTCATCTCTTAGTTATACAGTTACTTCTTATTTAATATAAACACATAATAATCTTCATAGCAATATTACATCCTTTCTTCTTTAGTCAACATTTATTTTCATAATTATATTTTCATTTTTCACTTTTTAATAAACAATAATCTTCATGGCCACATTTCACTTTTTATCTTTATATAGTTAACATTTATATTCACAAGTATATTTTCATCTTTTATTTAATATCCATAACAAATAATTTTCATCGCTATTTTTTCACTTTTAATCTTATATTTTAATCGCCGATATATCGTTTCATTGAAGCTTGTGTCAGCATTATTGGTTATCATAATAGTCGGTCCCATAATTCAGTGTATTTTTTATTCTTTGTATTGTTTAAATTAGCAGCCATCCTTACTATTTCTTTTATGAATTTGCTAACTGCTATAATTTTTTTTATTGTTCGACTAAGCTTTTCGTCATTACTGACATCTTCAGGTCTTAAACAACCTCATTAATTTATTTTTATCTTCTTTTTTAACTTTAAGTATTTCTAGTTCTTCTATTAATTTTCTTTTTTGCGGATTGTTTTCTATTTTGATTATTTCCATATTTTCATTGGGATTTATGAATTTATGGCCTGATTCTTTGAAATGTCTTGCATATAGTGAGTTCGTTACTCTAACCCCTTCTCCTTTTGTGTGTTCATTCATTCTAATTTTAAATTTTCTTCCAGTTTCGCCCAGATATATCTTATTACATTCCCCACATTTTAATTTGTATACGCCGCTTTTTTCTGTTAATGGAATTTCTTCTGTTTTATCATTTTTTATATATTTGAATACATTTTTCGTTTTCTTTATTCCTATCTGTATTTCATATTTTTCGAAACATTTTTGTAACATTTTTGTTTGATATCCTATGTATGTTATTGCTCCTTTATATTTCTTTTCTTCATTTGTTTTTTCTTTTTTTTTGTTATTTTCTATTTCTTTATTTTCCTCTATTTTCTTAACTATTCTATTAATTATTTTAGGGTTGTAATTATTATTTTTTGCTATTTGTTGTATTTTCTTTAATTCTTTTTGTTTGAGTTCTTCATTTTCTAGATAATTTATAGCTCTATAGCAAAATGAATTTAATGCTGCCATTTTATAATTGACTGGATGATATGATTCTTGTGGAATTATTAAATCCGAGTATGTTTCTTTCCTATATATATCGAATTTGAGTTTGTTATCTTCAATTTTTATATTGATATCCAGGATTTAATAACAAATTTTACATACAAGAAAATGGATTACCAATGGGATCACCGCTTTCACCACTAATGGCAGAGATATTCATGAATAGCTTTGAAATCAAAATTTTAAAAGATATAGTTAAAGAAAGAAGAATTAAAAAATGGATCAGGTATGTAGATGACATACTAATAGTTTGGGAAGGTGAAGTAAATGAATTTAAAAAATTTACGGAACAACTAAATAACATAGAAAAAACAATAAAATTTCAAAAAGAAATTGGAGGATTAGAAATTAATTTCCTGGATATCAATATAAAAATTGAAGATAACAAACTCAAATTCGATATATATAGGAAAGAAACATACTCGGATTTAATAATTCCACAAGAATCATATCATCCAGTCAATTATAAAATGGCAGCATTAAATTCATTTTGCTATAGAGCTATAAATTATCTAGAAAATGAAGAACTCAAACAAAAAGAATTAAAGAAAATACAACAAATAGCAAAAAATAATAATTACAACCCTAAAATAATTAATAGAATAGTTAAGAAAATAGAGGAAAATAAAGAAATAGAAAATAACAAAAAAGAAAAAACAAATGAAGAAAAGAAATATAAAGGAGCAATAACATACGTAGGATATCAAACAAAAATGTTACAAAAATGTTTCGAAAAATATGAAATACAGATGGGAATAAAGAAAACGAAAAATGTATTCGAATATATAAAAAATGATAAAACAGAAGAAATTCCATTAACAGAAAAAAGCGGCGTTTACAAATTAAAATGTGGGGAATGTAATAAGATATATCTGGGCGAAACTGGAAGAAAATTTAAAATTAGAATGAATGAACACGCAAAAGGAGAAGGGGTTAGAGTAACGAACTCACTATATGCAAGACATTTCAACGAATCAGGCCATAAATTCATAAATCCCAATGAAAATATGGAAATAATCAAAATAGAAAACAATCCGCAAAAAAGAAAATTAATAGAAGAACTAGAAATACTTAAAGTTAAAAAAGAAGATAAAAATAAATTAATGAGGTTGTTTAAGACCTGAAGATGTCAGTAATGACGAAAAGCTTAGTCGAACAATAAAAAAATTATAGCAGTTAGCAAATTCATAAAAGAAATAGTATTTTTTATTCATTTTAACCATAATCATCGCTCTCCTCTCTTCTTGTCGTTCGGACTTCTTCAGTATCCATACTCCTGTCCATTCTTGACATATATCGGGCTATCATTTGGTTTTTCCATTTGAAAGCTATTAGGGCTGTGTCTGCCTTCCGTTCTTCTGTCCTTTTTCTCTCGCTCTCTTCAATATATTTGTGTCTATGGTTCTCCTGGTTGTCGTAAGTATTGACGTTTGGTAACTCCCTCAATTCTGTTTGACCGTCATCCGTCTTCTGGTTGGGTGCTTCCATTACTTGGCTCCTCTTCTTCCTTAGTTCTCTTACTTCTCTGGCGTATCCTTCGACAATCCGGTCCCATTTCTCTTGATAGCCTTCCTTTTTCTTAAAATATCTCACTCTTCTTTTGGAAATCCGTGGTTGAGATGCTTTGTTGGTCATCTTCTTCTTCGTTGTTACATAATCTTCCTCTTCGTCCATTGTCATGAAACTCCTCCGATACTCCTTCCTGAAAGTCCCTGCTCCATGGTTGACGATTAGTAAGTTGACCATATTAATCAGACTGCTTCAAGTCATTTCAATTAACTCTTTTGTGATTCTTGCCTTCCTTGGACGCATGGTTCTTCTTTCTTCCATCTTCACCTCTTCCTTTTCTTGAATTATTTGGATTTTCTTATCTCCCCTATCTTCAGGCTCTGGATTCACTTGTTCCATGTTTTTATTTTCAGGTACTTCTTCAACTTCCAATTGATCGTCTACTATTAATTCTCTTCTTATCTTCTTAACACTCTCTTCTGCCTCTTCACAACATCTTTTTATTGTCTTTCCCGATTGCTTGTAATCATCCTTCACTACCGTGTTTATTGACTCCACGCCCTCCTTGTCATCTCCCTTTATTCTCTTATTCATTCGGTCTAATCTCCTATTGATCTTGTCGATTTTCCTGTTGGTTTGGTCGATTTTAATCCCCAACTCTGCAGATAAGTCTTCCTTCATGATAGCCATTTTCTTCTCCAATAGCTCTTCAGTCTTTTTCTGCCTGTCTTCCATCCTCCTGTTGGTTTCATTTATCTTGTTATTTAATTCCTCCTTTAACAATTCTATATTTTTCTGGCTCTCCCTCTGGCCTTCTTCTATTTTCTGGTCCGTGGATTTCTGGCCTTCCTTTAGTGACTCTATTTTTTGATCTGTCGATTTCAGGCCTTCCTTCAGAGACTCTATTGATTTGTTGGTCTCCTTGTTGGATTGACTATTTTCGTCCATCTTCTTTGATAATGATTGTAATATTTCTAATATGCTGGCATTCATCGTTGCCATTGGCTCCTCGGGTTGGTGTATTTCCGGTTGACTTTCTTGAGGTATCACTTCCGGTTCCTCCTCGTCCGGTTGTTGAACCTCCTCCGCCGGTTCAAGTGGTTTATCCTCAAGTTCTAATAGGATTTCTTCAACGTCTTCTGTTGATGTTGCCTCCTTCTCTTCCAGTCTGGCCTCCCTCTCTGCCTCTGCTGCTCTCTTTTTTGAGGTTGATCTCCTCGTGTACATCTTGTCGCTGGCAATGTACTTGCAGTCTCTTGACGGATTGGGGTTATTAGATTATTGGTTATTGTACGTTTTTTCCCTAATCCGCGCTCAGACGTTGGGCGCCAATCTATAACTGAACTTTTATAGATACGTAGATATAGTATTGAAGTGTGATTGTATGTTGCTTGTGTTATTTGTAAATACGCATCGGTATCCACAATAATGTTGTATGATAAAATGTTCAAATTATAATTATTATTATCAGTCTGATTGTGATTGATAAATATGTGGGTATCGATGGTTAACTCTTTTAATTTAAAAGTATTTCTCGCACTCCGTTAGTAACCTCCCCCACTTACCATATGTGGATATTGTTGTTCTGTTAGGTGACTGCTCAGCTGTAACATACACGCTACATATACAAGTAGATATTCTGTTTGAATATCCAACGTGACTAGCATGCACAATAATAATAATATAACAGCTAAATAAAGTTCTGAGTTATCAGAAATATTTGAATTCTTCCGCCACCTTTTGGTAGAACTGGCTATGAATAAATGAACTATTTTAAGTTTGAAATTAAACTCTTTTTCCACTGGTAACAAAATGTAGAGGTTTATTAACAGTTAATAATGATATAAAATCTTTTAAAAATTGACAATCAGTTACTAATAATTTTACTGAGAATAATTACAATGAACAAAATTTAAAATAAAACTCTCCTTAGCCTCAAGGCTGGTAACCCTGTTGGTTTTACAATAATTTTTATTTTGAGAGGTTATGTCCTCTTACATAAGTTAATTACCAAGTTCGTGTGGTTCTTTTAAGTAACATGATGCCAGATACAAGATGTGGCGTTTTATAATGAGATTAAATGAACAATTAATAAAAAACAAACAAACAAATATTAAAATAGAAAATTGGTACCATATAATAGATAATTATGGTATTATCGTACGCGGGAATTCGTACACAGTATGCAGTAGTTGCATTGACAATAAACAAGTGCGTTGGTTTGCACTGCTAATATGTATTATTATATTTTAATAATCCACTGTGGGAATTATTTATTTACAAGAGAAAAAGTTATAAATAAAAAAAAACTCTTGTTATAGTTTTCATCTGGTTTGGATTATATGAGAACAGACTTATGACAAAGAGGTGGCAAATTGTGGTTATGATTTTAAGGTTATCTCATAACGTGAATTGTTATTAGAGTTAATTATCTTGAGTATTGATTTCTTCTTAATCTAAGCATATACATATTATTTATAATAGTTCTGATGCATAACTATCAGTAGCATAGAATATTTTTTCGCATAAAAATTAAAATATTTATCTTCAATAATAAAAAATCAAAAAAACAACGTTAGTCAATTGTGCGACTATTTACTATGCTCTGTGATATTCGTTTTTATTAATAATTTGATTGAACTGATTTTAAGGTTACGGTATTCATTATTTATTTACTGAATTCTTCGGGCGCCATCTTGCGTACTGCAAGAAATTAATTATTGCAAAAATATATGTGCTTACCATTTTTTCGGGCCATATTCTTTTCGGCGAACACAGGAGCAGAACTGGTTGTTCAAAATAAAGAAGACTTTATTTTGTTTCCCATTAATAGAGTTTTATTAACAATTAGATATTCTCATCATTTAACTTTAAAAGATCATTAACAAACTACCTCTTTACCTCCTTCATCTATTATACAATTCTCATTCTAAAAACTCACACGAAATAAAATTGAAACATAGTATAAACTTTTTAATTAACAAAGAAAATCAAGATATTAATAGAAATAATTTTTTTTTTTGACACACAAACCAGCCTTCTTAATTTACATGATTTCACTCATATACTCACGCACACACACACACACACACACACACACACACACACACACACACCAAGTTACTTAAGAGATCTCATTTTATGTTAACAATTTTATTTCCTTCTATTAAAATATTGACTGTGTGAATTTTCATTTAAAGTGGTGTTTTGTCCTGGTTACTTATCTGTTCATTGAGTCCTGAAGATGTTACCCGCACAACATAACTAGCGGTTTTCACCGATTCTATTGAGTTTATATTACCGATTTCACATTTTGAAGTAACTGTAAAAAACGGTATTAACCGTGAAGTGTTTAATTATACATTTTTCACCTTTTATTGGTTGCGGGCGCCCGCGATTTTACGTTCCGGAACTTTTACGTATGCCACTCGCGAGTGGTAGTGTTAGACTGGCAATAGGCCACCGGCACTATTTTGTGAAGCGGCCTTGGTTATATAACCAATTCTTATTGTTTTAAAGTTTGTATCACTACGCCAGCAGACTGTTTTGTTACATAACTGCATTACACACTGAATTCCATCGTGGGGATCGTCTCTGACGTAATGTCGCCTGACGATCCGTTACATAATTTGTTGACAGTTTTTGTGTGTCATTGGTTGACCTTGGCACAATCCCAGCTTGTTGATGTTCTCGCTTGAGAAATTTGCATACAATATTTTCAATCAGTCGTACCACCTTCGCTACCAATGTCGCTAACAATAAATTTACCTTTTTTTTACTTTTGTCCCCATTATCGAAAAAATGTTATTTACTTTATGAAAAAATATACAAACTGCTTTATTACCCCAAAATAGGCCCGTTACAATACCCCCTCAATGAGATATTTTATGCCGAAGCATAAAAAATCTCATTGACACATTCATACTTGCTAAAGGGATCAGCCAGGATATGTCGCCACAACCCCCTGTATGATTTACAAAAAATATAATCAACTCACCCTTGGTCCGGTGACTGTGACCGCACCTGAATGACAATACTGGACTTCTCTCTCGAGATCCCAACACCGTAGAGTCAGACAGATACTTAACGCCCCTGCTCTGACGCGCTGTCCAGCTCAGGTCCGCCGCCACAGCATCACCAAACACTGAAACAACAAATTAAAATATCAACTAGTGGCCTTATACAACACCATATCCCCAACTGATCTGTTTCCCCCTAGCGGTGCTGGTTTGCGCTAAGAAGCACTGGTTTTGTTTTTTACTTACTTCTAATATATATCAAAATACCTAACAACAACATAACATAAGAAAACATAGTACATTCATAATTCACATTGTTATCATTATCTTAAAATAAACAATTTGTATTTAAAAATTTACACACGTTACATCATTAAATTTGCATATAAAATCATAAAATTTACCTTTTAATCTCACTTTACCTTTATTAATTCGTTTCTCAAAAAAGTTTTTTTTTTTTCATCTATTTGTTTTACACATCATTTCATTTATTATTCCCTTTCATTAATTTGGGTGATTATTCATTATAATTCACTTTATCAACTTGGCATTTACCCATAATCTTACCCCTTTTATGACTCTAACGCTCCCTTACAAAATCTTTAACTAGTATGACACCCCTCTATCAAATAATCTACTAACCCTTCTCTACCTCTAACTACTTACTACTTTAACTCAATTCACCACCTTCTACCCTTATATAAAAAAAATACTCTCTAACCCTTTGTACATAGGATATGTGTTCCCCCCCAAAACTCAATTCCCTTATTTGGCCCCTGGATTCTACCTAAGGCAACCCCTTCCCCACTAAATCGGTACCTAATCCCGTCCCAACTTATCATTTTGTTGCGGACTCCCACATTACACTACCCCCTACTACAAAATTGCCATCCCCAAAATCTCAATCTCATTACCTTACTACAACTACAACAAAATAACAACATTAATTAATAACATCAATATATCACTCCAAAACTCTACATAACTTCTCCATTACTACTGTGTCTCCATCAATACTTCTCAAAATTCTATAACATACATTAACTCAAAACAACATTACATTATTTTCATCTCTACTATTTCTTTAACTTTGACTTCAATTTGGACAGATCTATATGTCCCACAAGTATTCATCACCCAACTTCTATCTGTTGCAACCCATTGAAAATTTTAACTATCATAACTTTATTTCATTTTATTTTAAAATCTACAAACACATTAAAAACATATTATTATATTTTTATAATCCTTATTCCTAACATACTACATGCAATTAACACAATAAGACATAATAAAACAATATAGGAAGTATCTAGTGCATTTATTTTTCAAATCAAAACAAAATTATTTAGTAGCAAGTTATCATTATTAAAATATAGCAAATTTCTAAATTCGTTACCCCCCTGGATAACCTCCCTGCCACACACACTATGACCCCCCCTGGACTGTGGCGTCCAGTTGCGTCCACAAGGACTGAAATTTTATATTACCGATTTCACATTTCAAGTAACTGTAAAAAACGGTATTAACCGTGAAGTGTTTAATTATACATTTTTCACCTTTTATTGGTTGCGGGCGCCCGCGATTTTATGTTCCGGAACTTTTACGCATGCCACTCGCGAGTGGTAGTGTTAGACTGGCAATAGGCCACCAGCACTATTTTGTGAAGCGGCCTTGGTTATATAACCAATTCTTATTGTTTTAAAGTTTGTATCACTACGCCAGCAGACTGTTTTGATACATAACTGCATTACACACCGAATTCCATCGTGGGGATCATCTCTGACGTAATGTCGCCTGACGATCCGTTACATAATTTGTTGACAGTTTTTGTGTGTCATTGGTTGACCTTGGCACAATCCCAGCTTGTTGATGTTCTCGCTTGAGAAATTTGCATACAATATTTTCAATCAGTCGTACCACCTTCGCTACCAATGTCGCTAACAATAAATTTACCTTTTTTTTACTTTTGTCCCCATTATCGAAAAAATGTTATTTACTTTATGAAAAAATATACAAACTGCTTTATTACCCCAAAATAGGCCCGTTACAGCTCGTATTTTGTAATAAGTACATTAATTGTGATTCCTTTAATTATGAAAAATAATTAAAATATTTATTTATCATGTTAAAAATTGCGAAATAATTCTTTCGTCAATTCTGATAAATTTCATCAGCATTATTATACTTCGCTGTTATTGATTAGCGTAGTATCTAAACAATAGGTATTTACAGAAATTTTTATTTCTGTTTTATTGTTAATTAATGAAAAAGATTGTACTCCCTGGTTTATTTTTTCGCACAACACTCGCAAATACGATCGATATTGTACACTGATCGTATGTAATTCTTATTCACTCCGCACTGTACACACGTTAATGCTGGTGTTGTATATAGGTTAGATGTATGTTAGTTACTAATGTTTACGTGTCGCGCACAATTCAAAAATATAAACTTCTTCATATATCTGGTTCGCCGAGTGACACGTCCTGTCTAGTTGATGATTGATAGATGACTGTGACGCTCCTTCGGAAGTCTCCGGCTTGTCTGCCGATTTCCATTCATTTGATTGGCTGAAATGTTTGAACTCTCCGACCCAAAGTACCTTGGCTTATTAAAATTTTTAATTTTTTACCAATTTTGCGTTTGGGTTTGAGATTAACATGACGTCAGCACTGGTACAAAAAATAATTAAAAAGTTTAAAATCGTAATAACTTTCTTAATATTTGTCTAATCGTTAGACGGTTAGTGTCAATAAATTGCGGACATCCTGAGCTTTAAATAAAGTCCAAACAAGATTATAATCCGCCCATTATTTAAATCACTATAACGATTTTATTGATTTTTATGGTGCATCTTATATTTAATAAGTTTATTACACCAAACTTAACTAATTACACTAAAACACTTTTGATTAAACGATCTGAGTCTATTTCTCAACTTGTTTAATACAAAATTTGAGAATAATTGTTACCCAAACAATGTCTGATCATGGCGTCTTTAGCGTCCATATTTGATTATTCACAATTGTCCTTAAAACTATTTTTCCTTATCTAATAACACTGATATTGTAATCTAACAATAATATAAATGTCTATTTACATGGATTTGTGCTTTAGTATATGTACAGGGCTGTGTTTCATATACTATTAGCATTGTTTCACCACTCTCCTATCTCTTTTCTTAAAATTGTCACTTTATTTATGGTTTTTCTATATAAGGTATCTTATGTTATAAATGCAACTAGTGTACAATTATAGTACCTAATTCATTTCATATGTTTGTTAGCTTTTAGCTATCTGAGAACCCTTCAATTTCTATTAATGGGTTTGTTTACATTATGTCATGGCATGGTAGTCAGTTATTTTTGATAAAACAATAATTAAATTGTTATTGCTATACTTGACATAGATTCTCAAAGTAGTATCAGACATTCTTCTGATCCTTGTTAACATTTTTATCTACTTTTAAACAAGTTTGTATGTTGCATTTTGCATAAATAACTTGCTACATATCGTTTGTTTACCTTCTGATTCCACCATCATGGTCATTCAGTTTTTAATAATTTATATATAAAATGACTATTCTCATGGTTATGGTCTGTTCTCATAGTAGTGTTAGGTGTCCCTCTTACTACTGGTAACACTCTCATTAATCTTTGTTCAAGTTTTAATAAAGTATCTTGCTTAACTAGTTGGTTACATTGCCTCTGCTTACTTCTGGCTATGTATTCATAGTCAGCTAGTTTACAATGTTTTGGTTACAAAACTATTGTCATTATACTTATAATCTGTTCTCATAGTAGTACCTGATGTTCATCTAATTACTGGTAATACTTTCATTAATCTTAGTACATGTTTTAACACTGTATTTTGTTTAACTAATTTGTCATACTAGGTTCCATTTCTTCTAGTCTTGTGCTATCATATTTGGTCTACTTTATTTGTAGTGTATTTCAACATAATACACTGTTTATTAGGGTGTATCATTACTTATAACGAATCCTTGATTGACACAATTGTTAATGGTTATTTGGTTAAACTAACATGTATGATTTTTTGTTTCATAGGTGCCTTTCCTATGGGGTTATGTAACAATGTACAACATATTCTAATGCAGCATTTTGCTACTACTAACATGACTTCAGTATGGTATTCTATTACAATATTTTAATTGTTTTAATACACATGTTTACACTACTTCTTCTTAAACAATAATACAAATATTCTTGAACTAATGACAAAATCTTTCTTGTCATTGTTTGTAACTAATTTCTGTCACATTTGTTTGCTATTTAACAAACTACTTTTGTTTGTTATTGTTCTTTCTCTGGCCTTTCTTTGTATTGTATTCTGTTTTGCCGTGGCATTCAGTTACATTTCTTTTGAAATTTACAAAGATTTTTTATTGTCAAGTTCTATGAACAATAAGATAACTGTTCTATCTTACATTGTTTGGCGGTCTTATGATTATCTATTTGGATCACAATCTTCATTAAATTAGTCACACTAACTGTTTGTGTATTTTTGACTATTTAAACATTGATGTTTCCACTATAAAAATAACACATTTTCTTCCATCATAAACCTTATCACTGGAATTGTTTGTGGGGTTTATTAGGTTAAAATTAGTTAACTGGTCACAGGTTTTCACACTTATATCAAGTACTCACTATAATTGTTTGTGATTTCTTAAATGTTAAACACTGTTTCTTCATAGTCGACAATCACTATTCTTTTGGTTACTAGTATTGTCTCTAGTACACTTGATGAATGATTATTTCTTGTATGGTCTATCCATTTTCTACTCTCTTCATGTTATGTTTCCTTGTCCTTCTTCCTCCCTTCTTCTTTAGGTTTGAACGTCTTCTTCAATATTTTCATTGTAGTAGTCGTTGTTTCATAATATTCATATTTGTCAATATATATTAGTTTGTCTGCCATCATTGTGGTTGCTCTTGAGTTGTTTCTTCCTTTTATTTGGCCTAGTTATTTTTGATGATTCCCCTCACTGTTGGAATCTATTGGTCGTCATTCTGATGATTCCCCTCACTGTTGGAATCTATTGGTAGTCATTTTGATGATTCCCCTCACTGTTGGAATCTATTGGTAGTCATTTTGATGATTCCCCTCACTGTTGGAATCTATTGGGCCTGGTTACTAACATTTTATTTTGGCTCAGGGTTATTTTCTTTCTTCATTTCGTGTATGATGCTGCTATGTTACACTTTCTCCTTCATCGTTGGAACTTTACACTAATATATCTGTAGATACACACTCTTTGTTCACATAGTTCTACTTATCTAGAAATACTTTCATGCTTTCCCGTCACTTGACGTTAATTTGCTTACTTTATGTAACTACCATATTTGGTAACGTTACAATATGAATACAATATTAATTATAACAAAATATAAAATATCCAGCCTCAATATCGACATTCTTTATACCCTTCTCTTGTTACATCTTATTCCCAAAATTCAAGATATTTCTCTGATTCTATCAGAATTTAAATAAACATTTCCCATTACAATATTCCAAATACCTTCCCTCCTAGGATTAATATTTCAAAACAATTAAATTCATTTATAAAATTCTTATATATAACAAAACACATTTAAATCAACTACATTAAAACAAATTATCTACTTGAAAACGTCAATCATCTTCCATTATCATAATACTTCTTAATTCAAAACAAAATCACTTAGTTATCTCCTCAGATCCTCAACATAATTCATTTTAATATTCATTAATGTGTTGCTAATACTTTAGTAACCTCCTTCCACACACACTATGGCCCCCCCTGGACTGTAGCGCCCAGTTGCTTCCACAAGGACTGAAGTTAAGGAGGAATTTTGTCATCTCCTGTCCTTGCTTCGGCATTACATTTAGAGTTCAAATAAAAATCCTACTGATTATATATTAAAAACCTTAAAACGGTTGTATCACCCTTTTATTTGTTCCTACTCGAACAGGTTATAGCCGCTGTTCCATAGTTCCTGTATGATTTCCCCCTGATTCACCCCCCCCGTTAATTTCAATTTCAAACCAATTTCACAGGCAACCAACCATGGTCAGTTTTACAATATCCGCCCACAGCTGGTTGTCAGCCAAAACCACAATTAGTGTTGGTGAAACAGTAATCGCCCAAAATGTGGGGAAATCTGTCATTAGCATGTTTTAACAAATCGTTTTTCATACACTGTACCATATCAGTTTTACATATAATATAACATTATAAGGTTGGTGTACAGTGTATATTCGCTCTATTTGAGCCTCCGTTGATTGTAACATGCATCGATGTTACTCAATCAACCCTTACCGCTATCTATAGCAACAACATGCCGTCACTATAATAGCATATCTTATAACTAAACTTATTCTGTTCTTCATTTACTATCATCACATAACACAACTTATTCTCTCATCTGTTGACACCTAACGACCCCCCAAAATCACCCCTTAATCTTGCACAATAACAAGTTTTTTTTTTTTTTCTTTTAAAACCCTAAGTTATTTTAATTACATTTTAAAATTTCACATTTACTCTCATCATTTATTTAGTCTGAAAAATGTTATAATTATTATTAAATCAATTCCTCTTACATACATACACATTGTTTACATAATATTGAGTACACCATAATGTAACACAAATACATTTGACATTACTACACAAAAGAATATACAATCCAAATTATTATCTGTTATCATTTACCACAAATCATTTTGAAACCACACTATTCACATAATTAAATGTTCATGAACAACAACTGTTTAACCACCATCATCGAATAATACTCTGATCTTAGGTCTACACAAATCATTCTTTATTAATTACATTATATTATCTCTATCAATATAATGGCTATTTATATTCTCATATTCTTCCACAATACCAACAGGATTATTCCATATTATTATATCATATAACTGGTCACCATCGAGTATAGTCATGTCGCCTTTAGTATAATCGGTCACCACTAGGTAAGTTATAAATTCATCATTAACAACATCATCATCTACTGCTGCTATATCAGCTTCAACACAAGGTAAGATTTCAATATCATTATCCACTCTTTCTATACCTAACCTTTCTACTAATTCTTTATAATTTCTACCAACCCTAAATAATTCTATCTCCCCATCAACACACAATTCTCTTTCTAAATATCTCTCACCATAACTCCATATCACACTTTCTCTACTAGCCCATGCAGAAGGTAATACAACTTTATTACTACACCATCTGGCTCCACCAGATGCACAAAAAATTAAGGGACAATTATTTGTAGACCATACGTCTCCCAAATACTCTCGTGAAGCATTTTCTTCACCCACAACCACAACACCACGGGAAAATTTTACCCTCTGCAACCCCTCTACCTGTAAACTCTCTCTACACTTTCTCTCTACCTCATCAACACTCTCTATCACTTCATTATCAAATTCTACTCCCACTATAACTTCATCAGCACTCTCAATATTCACCACCTTACTCTCTAACACCATATTTTTAATTATATTTTCATTTTTATCACCCCTACTTACCGTATTATATGTTAACTGATCGTCTTTATTCTCATTTAATTGATCGGTCTCTTTACCATTTTCTACCCCCATTTTAATCTCATAATTATCATCTACTTTATTTATTTTGTTTTCTAAACTATCTATTTGCGTATCAAACTTCTCACTGACTGATTCTATTATCTGTTCTTTCATATTATCACAACGTGTATTAATTTCATTCATTTGTTATTAAAATTAAAATTCTGTTGTTTAATTTCGTTTCTAATTTCATCAAATTTACTATTCTGTTCATTCATTTTAGTGTTTACTTCATCAAATTTATCATTGAAATTACTTTTTATTTCTTTAATTTCGTTCTTGTGTTCATCGAACTTGCTATTAATTTTATTGAATTTAACATCAGAATCACTCTTTTGTTCATTGAATTTCATATCTAACATTGTTTGTATCATTCTGAACATTTCATAACTATCGTCTTTTTTAACTAGGGTCGGCGTTGATTGACTTGTTACGCCTTCCATTATTCTCGATTCAGTCTCGCTTAATTCAATAGTTACCTGACTTTCTGTTTTAATATCAGTTAAGCTGACATTCCCATCATTATCTGCCATCTCAAAATTTATATATTTTTTCTTTTTCAAAATACTAATATATAATATAACACAAACTTATTATCTAACAAGATATCTATTTACTCGTACTACACATATGATTACAACATAACCTTATCTTTGTATGTCTATTTCTAAGTACATACCAATTTACTCATTCCAAACAACCATCCTGTTTCTCAAAACAGGTCCACATTTGTATAAATTTTATTTATGCAAATGGTCCAGCTGTTCGGGCGACATTTGTTATGTTCTATTTACATTTATTTATATAACTTTATTTACGTTTTTACACTTTCGGCTAGTGCAGCCGCCATGTTGTCTAGTACCAACATAAAATATACTTACCGGGTCCAAGGTTCTGATTAGACGAGCTGAAAAATAACAAGGTGGTTGCTTTGAAATGATTTACCTCAATTTTACTTGTATTTTTGCAAACTTGTGTTTATTATTCATTATTTTTGTTATTATAGATTGATGATAATGACAAAATTACTCCCTCCATCTCTTACACTTTTACGATCAAAACATGAATACAATACATTGTTTTCTCTAACATCAACCTTTCCTCAAGATATTATTTCAAATTAACTGGTTAAACATTGAAATAGATGCTGAAAATTACTAAACTACCTTCTTTTAACGTAAACTAGTGCTTCTATTTTTTTTTTAGATTACTTAGGTACCTCCACACACACACTCATGCAATTTCACACAGTACATTCTTTTTTATTGAGCTCAATTTAAAAGTGCCAGTATTTTAAATAATTTTGAAATGTCTACTTCCCTGCTGATGCGTAGAAATTCGACGCCCCAGGCATCAACTCGTGGCTTACACTGTTTGCTGTTTTCGTAGTTCTCACTTTCACATTTTCGGCCGAACTGTCAATTTACTGCAAATTTTCTCACTGTCTCTACTTGTTTGGTTTAATACTGGTTTAGATCCAAAATATATCAAAATATTCACATTTTTTAGTTGCTTTGCGGGCCCGCAATTTACGTTCCGGAACTTTTACTTGCACTAGATGTTACTGCAGACTGGGAAGCGATGTACTACGTTCTTTTCTGAGGTGGTAGGGGGGTCACGTGACCAAGTCTCATTGTCTTCGGATTATGACGAACCAAATTTTAAGGCGAGGCATATTACGCACTGCATTCTCAAATGACGTATTTGCAGGCTTGGCTTGTTGACTTAATCGGTCAAAGTTTGTTTGGCTAAAATAGCTGTTATTTTTGCGTATACAATGTTGACCTTGATACAATTTCCTGCACATGCCTGCGTCATTACAAAACTTTACCATTATTAATTATGCTTTTGAATTAAAATAAAATTTATATTTGTTTTTTCCCCAAACCAATATATGGATAGAAATGTACCGTTACAACTTTAAATATAACATTTCTATAAAAATAATACAAATAGTTTATAATAGTACAATATTGAGATGGTGTAACAGAAATATGTATATTATAACTATTATACGTTATCGGGTTTATAATGTTTATAAGGGGAGAGTGTCTACTCACCAGTTCGGCCGTTCAAATTCGTAGTTTCTGCCTTAATTTCGGGTTGGCCAACTCTTCTTAGTAAACCGAAATTGTAACGTTTACTATTTTTTATAAGTGAGTACTCAAATTTTAAAGATTAGTTAAATAAAATCAAACATACAGTTTAATGCTTCTATTATGTTTATTAACAATTATCAATGGGTTTTTCTTATTACAATTTCTTCCAAATTATAAATCTTATTTTTGCGCCAGCATGTTTAATTATTCGCGGTTGGCTATTCTGTCCGCTCGTTGCTATCGAGACACGTTATTCAGTTGATTTTTCTGTTTATTTATAATCTCAGGTCGAAGTTCTTGTGAATATAGAAAATGTTGTTAATTAGACTAATAAAAGTACAAAAATTTACAAATACCGTATAAATAACAGTTATAGCTGATATAATTACAGTGGTAAACTGTAGCTACTGGATTTAGCGTTTGGAGGTTATTTGACTTTAGTAAATTTTACATTTTAAAATATATTCACTTGAGTAATCAGTGTTAGATTGAGATAGTTCTTCAATTTGAGGTGTTCATTAAATAAAAGAAAGTTCAAGTGTTGGTTAAAAAGTGATAAATGATGTTGAAAGTGTAAGTTCACTTAGTGTTTGGTTTTCTTGTGTGTTTTACTGTGAAGTCGTATTTTAAAATATACTTAACAATCCTTTGTCTCTGCTATCGGGGTAATATTTCTCACGGATACTGCTGATTGTCCTTTCTTAGGGTTTCTGTTAATTCAATGCTTCGATTTTCTTAGTTATTTGGTTAAGGTGTTTATTTTTCATCAGTCATCCTGGTTATTGCAGGTTCCCTCATTCATTTATGGGTTTCAGATATTTTCTTCCTTCCAGTGGTTCATATTCCATCACTTGGGATTCCTCAGCAATTCCTCATGGGTAATTTAATTTCTTCTGGTAAATTTTTTAATTCATTTTAGTGTTAGGGTTACTTCTATAATTTAGTTTACTTTTTGATCATTAATTTTGATAAATTTTGTTAAATTAAGTCTTTCTTATTCCTTGTGGTTTAATACGTCTGCTCTCATCAAGCTCTAATAATGAAATAATACAATTTATTTACTCATTACTATGGTTTCTCCTTCCAAACACTAACTCCCATTGGTTGACAATTTACAACATTGTTACATAAAACTAACGTTTTTCTATACAAAATTATTAAAAATCTTAAACTATTATAACTCCCTTATACTACCTGTAATCTTAAATACAATAACACCATTAGTTTGCTTTTTGTTTATAAATTATTTTGATACCCCACAAGTTTACCTTTTTTCAAATTATAACAGATTACTACATTTTCATTTGGGTTTTCTTTTGTTAATTACTTTTAAACTAATTATTTTCTATCCAGTTTTGTGTCCTACACTATTATTATGAAACCTGAACAGATTATCTACTTTATTTTATCAGTGGTTATTGTTTTGTCTTAAATTTCACAAATTTCTGGTTACCAGTTATAGGCCTAATGCCTAGAATTGACCTACCCTATACTCATTACAACTGTTCATGGTCATTTTTGTTAATTTTAAATGCTGCTAAACATAATTACTGTAACAACCTAAATTAAATCATAACATTTGATTATTTTTAATCATCATATAACATAATATAATTACTTAATAAATCTTTTAGGCCCATGCCTGTATCTAAAGTTTTACATGTTTTTAAACGGTTTTGTTAAACATAATATTCAACATAATAACATTTGGGTTAATTACAACCAAAGAAAAATATAATAAAATTGAACATTAGATGTGCACTAGTATTTCCTTATAATCTCACTTAGAGAATATAGTGTCTAACTCCCTTTACTGTATTCAGCATAACGTATTAGTCTTTTATCCTTATTTTAATAGTGGTTAATATAAATTTGTAAACTTTATTCATTAACAATAAGACAATGTATCCCTTATCATCCTTATACAATACTAAAAAAAAAACTTCTTTAACATAATGGAAAACCATTATTAGTGGTTTGCTTCCAACAAACATTGTTATATTAATACAAACATTTTATTTTTTCATTTAAACCCTGCCCCTGACTACTTATAACTGTCCCTTATAATGTATACTGTTTATTTATTATATTCTGGGTCCAGTTATTACTTATAAGCTATTATTACTAGTTATGTCTTTATTTCTGACTACAATTCACTTTATTCACTAGTGTTTTTATGTAGTTCATTTATTAACACTGGGTCCTATCATGGTTCATTATTGATTGTTATCTTTCTTATTTATTTATCACTTTTGTGTTCACCTCCTAACATTGTATTCTAGATTCATGCATTTATTATCACTGGGTCCTATCAAGGTTTATTAATTATCACCACTTTCCTACTGAATTATTGTTATTCAAGTTTATTTTATTTTATTTTTTATTAAACTTATTACCACTCTTTCTATATTTTATCAATATGTTTGTTCTTACATTTCATTTTCTTTTTACATTTCCTACAGTTTACATGCTATTTATTTTCCTACTTAATTTTGTACTTTTGTATCTGTGATTCTTATTAACACTTGGGTATTGCTATTATGTGACTTTAACTATTTTCTCTGGCTCACCTTATCCAATCTATTGGGTCTTGTCATCGTCATTGTCTTTGTCTAAATCAAAATCAGTTAGTAGTGTTGTTCTATCATTTCCCCTTTTAATAATCTTTGTTTTCCTTTAGTATACAGCTTTTCTTCAATTATTTATACTTGTAAACCTTGTGCTATCATAGGTCACGTTACATAATGCTCCGCTGCCAAAATTGATTATTTCTAAAAATAATGTGGTGGTTTTTACTGAAATCATCAATTAAATTACCTATCTTCTACTTTATATCTTCTTATAGAATGTTGTTATTATCGTTGAACTTATCAATTAGATTGTCTTCTGGTTTACGTTTATTTATTTCATATTTCATGATCCTTGATATGGTATTCTTTTCTTTTCTTATGAGTGTTATATCCCTTGAAGGTTTTACTTCCCTAAATATTCTCCTTCTATTCATATAAATTGGTACTAGTTGTAACTTTAAACTACCTTTTATTTTTTATTTATCTTAACTGTTTACGTCCACATTTTGGATGCCATCTTAAATGGTTGCCCACTTTACTTACCAACATTCAGCCAAGGTTCGTGCAGGTGTACTTGAGAGACAGAACAAGGTTATTTTCAATAAACAAATCAATTAATTGTGTTCACAGATTACTTTCTTTTATTCTCAATTACTGAGTGCCTTTAATCATCCCACCATGAGACAAGTTATCATGTTTACAAAAAAAATATAACACCCATCCATATTCGTGAACAAACATTGACATTTTACATGTATATAATCCCATTAGGATTGTCTATCTAAATATCATCTTAATTAAACAAATAAAGGATGTACCACAACCCAGCACTTCTTAGATTCCTCACTTAAATTCTTCACCCTCTCATTCACACCCCCCCCAGGCCACTATGAGATCTCATTTAATGATTCAAAATTTCTTTCCATTTATAATATTTAATATTTGATTTTTTAAACTTTTGTGCTACTCCAAATGTTACTTATCTGTGAGTTCTAGGATCTTAAAGAGTCCGTCTTCACCATGCATTTTGCTTTCACTTCACACACTTTCCTTCTTCCACTCGTTTCACCGGAACTGTAAATTTATTGAATTCTTTTCTTGAGAATGATTACTTTCACATTTTAGTTACATTGTTATGTACGGGTGAGATGGAAAACTGTACTTCGCTGGCGGGCGAGCGAACGGCACACGTCCTTCGCTATTAGACGTTAATTGCCGACTGCTTTGTTCTCAGCACAGATGGTTGGCATCGCCCTGCATTCCAAGTGACGTATTTTAAAGGTTCGGCCCTGACGTCACATGGCATGACTTGTGATTACATAGGTCAAATTTTCTACTGCTAAAAATAGCTGCCTCGCTTACATTCCACTGGTGACCTTGACACTATTTCGCTCACTTTCCTGCGTCGTTATAATTCAGGAATAAAATTTACCATTGTTATTTTGTGACCTCTTTTCCCCAAATATTCTTAGGTAGGCCTAAATGTCCTGTTACAATACCCCCTCAATGAGAGGTTTTATGCCGAAGCCTAAAAACTCATTGACACTCTCATACTTCCTAAATGGATCAGCCTGGATGTCGCCACAACCCCCCTTATGTTTTATTTAAAATCGTGGTTAACTTACCCCCTGGTCCAATGACTGTAACCGCACCTGAATGACCTTACTGGACTTCTCTCTCGAGATCCCAACACCGCAAGGCCAGACAGGCACTTGCCGCCCCTGCTTTGACGCGCCGGCCAGCACAGGACCGCCGCCACAACATCACTGAAACATGAAATCAAAATATCAAGTAGTGGCCTTGTATAATACCATATCCTCAACTGATCTGGTTCCCCTTAGCTGTGCTGGTTTGCGTTAAGAAGCACTGTTTTTTTTTCTGAACTTCTAACATATACATGGATGCATACTTTACATAACATAAAACATTTTTTTTAAATTCCATACTAACATTCTGTTTACCCTTCTCTCATTTACTCTTATCCCAAAATTCAAAATTATTGCCCTGAATTCCAATCAGAATTTAAATAAATATTTCCCATTACAAATACCTTCCATTATATAATTCACATTTCAAAATAATTACATTCATTAATAAAATTCTTATAAAGAATAAAACACATTAAATCAACTACATCAGAACAAATTATGTACTTAACAATCGTTAAGCATCTTTAAGTATCATAATACTCCTCAAATCAACATAACATCATTCAGTTACATCAGATAATCAACTACACCTTCTACATCATTGACATAACTACATCACTACATCACTGGCTTGTAACGGCCAGCTCCTTTCCACACACTCTATTGCTTAATGATGTTGGACTGTAGCGCCCATTTGTGTCCACAAGAACTGAATTTTATTAGGGTGCAAATGCTGCTTACACCGTTCTTTCTTCTGCGTTATATAAAAATTCGGCATTACTGGTATCCGAGGACACCAGTAATCCTACTATAATGATTCATACGCCCTTAATACGGTTCTATCACCCCATTCAGTGGTAGCCGCTGTTCCAAGTTATGTTGATTCCCCTGATTAAACCCCCTGTTAATTTCTAAATTGTACCAATTTCATAGGCAACCAACTATGGTCAGTTTACAATAAGTCTGCCCACAACTGGTTGTCATCCAAAACCAAGGTCTGGGCTGGTAAGGCCGGGACCGCCCGAAAGTGGGGAATCTATTTAAAACACACAATATATGTTTAAGATTCCTACACTTACATCCTACTCAATTACACTTAATCAACATAATAACTCATAATGAACATTGCCATTTTTACATCAAGACAAACATTTCAAATTTAAATTTGACCTAAATTTACACACCTTACAGTTCTACTTTAGTTTCAACTTCTATTACATCTTTCACTTGTTACATTATAATTTCAACTATGAATTTCTATTTAGCATTTTCATCATTAACTGGTTCGGGTGATTCCAAAGTATTCATAATGATTTGATTTATTGAACGGGCATATAGATATAACCTTACCCACCTTCTTCATTCTAATAATCACTAACGGATTTGCACAGGGTGACACGAATCTCTCAATAAACTAATTTCTCTAATTCTACTTAAATCATTCCCCTCTTATAACAAAAGCACCTGATACCCTTTTTCTACATAGGATGTGTATTCCTGCACCACCAGCTCATTCCCTTATCAGTTCCTGGCCTTCCAGGTAACTCCACAGCCCTCTTGAAATCTTTTCACCTCCCGCCACAACGCTTTGCGTTGAGGACTCCTTACACCTCCACTCTCACTACAAAATTTATGTACCCTGCTCTCACCTATTTACTCTCCACTTTCTCTACATATTTTCTCTACACACATTCACTCTCGCCACTGTGTCCCTACTACTGACCCGTTTCTGTATTACCTTTATTCCAGAAATTCTTATTTTGTCTAATACCCATTTAAAATTAACTCGTACTGACTTAATGCCTTATTGAAATAATCATCACCCACACTCCATCTTTTACAACATTTTACATTAAGTTAATCGTTGAAAATTACATTAGAAAATTCATAACTTACCTTATAATAACAATATAACTCAATATCCAAACACATTGTATGTTTAATCATTTACTATTTATTATAAAATCTAAATCTCAGAAAAATCATTTAAATTCATCACCAAAATTCCTCTGTACAACATTTTAAATTAATTAATTGATCTCCAACTATTTAATTCAATCAGTTTTTTATAACACTAAGTTGCTTTAATTACATTTTAAAATTCACAATTACTCTCATCATTTATTTAGTCTGGTAAGATGTTATTATTATTATTATTATTAAATCAATTCCTATTACATACATACATTGTTCACATAAAATACAGAGTACACCATAATCTATTACACAAATACATTTGACATCAACACAAAAGTATATACAATCCACATTATTATTCGTTATTGTTTACCACAAATCATTTCATAATATAGTCCATTTCGAAACCCCACTATTCACATAATTAGAAGTTCATGAACACTAAATGTTTAACCACCATTATTATTCAATAAGCTTGTCTTAGGTCTACACCATTCATTTACAATTAAAGACGTATTGTTATTATGATTATAACAACCATCATCATTAATTTCATCCATTGTATCAATATAGTATTCAAAAACATCATTACATACTATTAATTCAAAAATCCTGTCGACATTTGGTATGGTCAATTCTCCCTTAGTATCATCTGTTATGATTAAATCTTTTATCATTTCTTTAGTATAGTAATCATCTACTACGAGTAACCCCATCTTATATACAGGTAAGTCATCAACCTTGTTATCACCTCTTGCTGCACTAACTACATCGCAAGGTAAGAATTCCATATAATCATTAACTCTCTCCCTCTTCACTCTCTCCATTAATTCCTTATAACTCCGACTAATCTCAAACAACTCTATCTTCCTCTCTCTCTCAAAATACCTCTCATCATTACACCATTTCATACTTTCTCTATCATTCCATGCAGAGGGTACTACTACATTAAAACACCTCCTGGCTTTTCTAGGAACACCACAAAAACTCAGGGAACAATTTGAAGACACATAGTCTTCCACTAAGGGACACTCGCCCTTCAACAACAACAGTGAACACCTTGGTTCACAATAAACCCGGGGAAAATTTACCCTCTGCCCCCTATCCACAAAATAACTCTCTTCATACTCTCTCTTATGAACACTGATTTCTACCCCTTCACTACCCCCTACTCCCATTACTGTCTCACTGTCTCTTACTATTTCTATATTCTCATCGTCATTATTTTTTTTCATTGTATCACCCTTAAATAGCTCGTTTTCAACTATCTTACCACTACTACTTGTTAACTCATTAGTATGACTAACACTTACCTCGTTAATAGTTTCTTCATTATTTTTCGTCATTTTATTAACATTACAAACACTTATCGGTTTTAATTCAACTTCTGTATTCTCTTTTAATTTATCTGTCTCTGGTTTCCGCAATAATTTATCCCACTTTTTGTCAATCTCATCAAACCGTTTATTCATATTATCAAACATTGCTTGCAGAAAATTCATCACATGCATATCAGATTCACTCATATCATCATTACTTACCTCATTATCTGTTCCCTGATCGCCTTTATTCTCGTTAAATTGGTCTGTCTCTCTACCTTTTTCTACCACCACTACACTATCATCGTTATCATTATTCACTGTCTTATTCTCTACCCCTATCACTTCAACTATTTTACTTTTATTATTTGTCATCTCACTACCAATAATAGTATCATCACTATGCTTTTTAATTTCAGCGAATATTCCCTCTTCTTGTTCTTCCATTCGTCTCAAATTATCATCCAGATTATACCACTCATCCTCCGTCATTTTATTCGTAATACTTCTGAATTCGTATTCCCATTCGTTCCACGTGAAATCTATTTCGTTTACTTGTGCCTTAGCCATTTTAATCAATTAATACTTAATCATTACTTACAATACAAACATGAACAAATAATAACCTCCTCAGCACTTTACATTACTACTACTACATCATTCGTACATTTATTGTATTTTATTCTGTTACCTTAAATAACCATTCTGTTCTCCCAAGTAGGCCTACATTTACATAAATTTAATTATGTAAACGTCTACTGTTCGAGCGCCAATTGTAACTTTAAACTACCGTTTATTTTTTATTTATCTTAACTGTTTACGTTCACATTTTGGACGCCATCTTAAATGGTTGCCCACTTTATGTACCAACATTCAGCCAAGGTTCGTGCAGGTGTACTTGAGAGACAGAACAAGGTTATTTTCAATAAACAAATCAATTAATTGTGTTCACAGATTACTTTCTTTTATTCTCAATTACTTAGTGCCTTTAATCATCCCACCATGAGACAAGTTATCATGTTTACAAAAAAATATAACACCCATCCATATTCGTGAACAAACATTGACATTTTACATGTATATAATCCCAGTTAGGATTGTCTATCTAAATATCATCTTAATTAAACAAATAAAGAATATACCACAACCCAGCACTTCTTAGATTCCTCACTTAAATTCTTCACCCTCTCATTCACACACCCCTCCCAGGCCACTATGAGATCTCATTTAATGATTCAAAATTTCTTTCCATTTATAATATTTAATATTTGATTTTTTAAACTTTTGTGCTACGCCAAATGTTACTTATCTGTGAGTTCTAGGATCTTAAAGAGTCCGTCTTCACCACGCATTTTGCTTTACTTCACACACTTTCCTTCTTCCTCTCGTTTCACCGGAACTGTAAATTTATTGAATTCTTTTCTTGAGAATGATTACTTTCACATTTTAGTTACATTGTTATGTCCGGGCGAGATGGAAAACTGTACTTCGCTGGCGGGCGAGTGAACGGCACACGTCCTTCGCTATTAGATGTTAATTGCCGACTGCTTTGTTCTCAGCGCAGATGGTTGGCATCGCCCTGCATTCCAAGTGACGTATTTTAAAGGTTCGGCTTTGTGACCTCTTTTCCCCAAATATTCTTAGGTAGACCTAAATGTCCCGTTATATAGTCAGAGGGCGCTTGTGGCTCTAGTACTCTGCTGTCCATTATATACATATTCTGAGTTTAGAGGTCATGACATCTGCTCAATAAAATTGTTTGCTGGAACTTATCTCAACATACAATCACCATTTAATAATAATAATAAATAGTCTATTTGCAACTATAAAAAAATATAACTAAAACACTCTAGGGATTAATTACTCTGTTGTTATTCAGATCAAATGATTTTTCTTCTTATTGATTTATTCAGATGTTCTTTATCTATTTGTGGCGATGTTCTTAACATATATTCTGTAGTATTTCTCTATCTTCCTTCTTACGATAGTTGTTTTCCGTGTCCTTACTTCTTTTATCATTTACAATTAAAATCTAATTTGTAGCTGTATCAATAGTTATTAATTCAAGTCTTCTCATTATAATGATAGTCCGTTAGTGGTTCATTGTCCTTCTTATTTGATCGTATTGTCTTATTAATAATTTATTGTTAATTGTCTTGTTTGTTCTCCTAAAAAATGTTATTCTTCCGTTATTCCCTTCACAATTGGGTTATATAAATATTTTAGGTAATCTGTCCTAACTTCCTTTAACTTTTGGTAGTTTATCTCAGTTTTTATTATTCTTTATTATCGTTCTCTTTTAAAATTACTTTGTTCTGAAAGATGTGGTTTACATTGTCCTTACTTTGTTTTTTCTTCAAAATTATTTTACTTTAAACTGTTGGCTGTAAGTTGTTCTTACTTCTTTTTTGAATTTTGGTAATTATTCTTTTCAAAATTAAGTGGTTTCAAATATTTTGTGTAAGCTGTTCTTACTTTGTTTTTGAATTTTGAAATTCTTTTCAAAATTCCATACTAATATTTCCATATCAGTTTGTCTTTATTAATTATTAGTTTAATCTCTTTCTCCTTTCTTCTTTAACTTTTCAATTCTTTTATAGCCTTCTATTCTCTTCTTCTATGTTGGAATGGACTATTTTTTGATTTCTGTTATTATAATTATTATTATTATTATTACTGTTCTTCTTCACCTCATTCATGCGTTGTTGGTTATCTCTAAAATCAGTCCCTTTTTCCAACAACTTTCATACTTATTTTATTCGTGTTTGGCATCTGCCACAATCCGGGTTGCTCTGCGATTATGGTTTTCCGGTGGATTCCGTTGGTTAAATTCATCTACAAATCTCGCTATGGGATTGCCCCATCATGGATCAGTCCCATACATTTCGATGTTGTTGTATGAATAGTCTCTTTCATCCTCATTGCTGAGGCCAGGATTAGGTTCTTGGTTGTCACAACGGTCACCTTGGTTGTCCAAATTTCTTTGTCGCTGGTCATCGTCTCTCCTCGAATCCCTCTCATCAGCCATGATATAGTTTATTCGAGCTGTATGGGTTTCCTGGTTGTTACTTGGTTGGTTACTGTCCGCTGTGTCCAGTATTTTGACCGGGTCGTTATTAAAAGTCACGCGATCCCTGCTTCTTCTATCATCCTCGCCGCTCCTACTCCTTCGTCCTCGATAATACGGTCTTCCATGTTTCTATTCCCCGTACTCACATAATTTACCCGTCGCCTGTATGTTTGATTTTGGCCGTTATTATTATTGGTTATTGGGTCGATAGTGATTACCATTGTTAGTATTATTATTACCTCGGTTATTATTGTTATGGTAATTTGGATTATTTGGATGTTGATAGTAGTAGTTGTTGTTGGCGTGAGAATTGTGATAGTTATTATGATTGTTATTGTTATTATTAACTTGTGGATTATTGCCATTAGGACCATGTTAGTTATTACGGAAGTCATTATTCCTATTATTATTGCTATTCCTTTGTCTATTCTGTAGGTAATGCCTTTCTCGTTCATGCTCTCCCAATAATTCAGTCATGTCTTGGATGGTCTTAATCCGTCCGCTCAACCTACTCTTTGAAATCTCCCCGTCATAATGGTAGACCAACTGCGTTACCAGGCATTCTTCAGGGATATTGGGCTCCAAGTTCCTCGCTACGCTGACTTTACCTAAAAAGTACGCCATTGGAGACTGTCCTAAATACGGATCAAATCGGCCGTTGCTTATGTTGTTCCTCACTTCGTGTTGTGTAGCCTCGGACCAGTATTTATTTTTAAATTGGTTTTTAAATTCTAAAAAGTTTTGAATGTCCGGCCAATGTCATTGACCTCTTTAAACATTTCATCTAACATACCCTTAATCACTGCCCACCGTGTCTCCCGGGTTCTTGATAGACTTTCTTGGACTCGCTCAAGGAATTCAATGGGGTCGCGCTTGTAGCTTCGAAAATTAATTATTTCCCTGTTTTCATTGCATGGGACGTGGGAACTGATATATGGTCTATCCTTCAAGGCGTTGACTTCTTCCTGGAGACGCAACTCTCGTAATCGGAATTCTTCTATTTTCTCTTCATGGGCAGTTGTTTAACCCTTGACTTCGTTTACAGACGCATCTAACTGGTTGCATTTCTCCTCACATCTTGTCTGTACCTGCCCTATCTCCTCCTTGGCCTCCTTCTGAACTTGATGCACTTCTTGTTTAAATTGCTTGAACTTTTCTGCTGTTTCCTGTTGGAGTCCTTCAACCCTCTTTTTACCTTCATCTTCAACTTCATTTATTTTGCTTATATTTCCTCACGGACTTGTATTACGGTTTCATTGGTCTTTTCTATTTTCTTACACATCTGAATATTGTTCTCTTCCAACTGTTGTTTCACTTGTTGTTTCAATTCCTCTTTATTTTTCTCACTCTCTTCCTTTAATTGTCCCCTCAATTCTTCCTTCAACTCTTCATTTCTTTTTTGAATGTCCTCCGTCAATCGCTGTTGTAAGGTTTCATGGTTCTTCCTTAATGTATCACTGTGTTCCTCCATTTTCTGGTCTATCTGCTGCTTCAAAGTCTCATTATTTTCGTTAATTGTGTGCCTTAAGTCTTGTTTAGTACTTTCGTTGGTACTGACAATTTTTTCATTTATTTCTTTTAAACTCTCGTCATTCCTGTCGAATTTTTCGTTAATTTGTTTGAAACTCGTCATTCCTGTCGAATTTTTTGTTAATTTGTTTTAAATCTTCCTTCATTTCTTCCTTCTGTTTCTTAAAATTGTCATTAGTGTCTTCCTTATTTCTGTCCATTTTTTCATTCATACTATTCAGTAATTCCATTACTTTTAGTAGATTCGGGTCTCCTCTAGCTTCCTCCCTTCCTACCATTTCCACATCTTCAACCGATGTTACTTCCTTTTCTTCCATTCTGACTTCTTTCTCGGCCTCCTTCTCTAACATCTCGATTTCCTTTTCAGCCTCCGCCGCGCGTTTCTTTGATGCGGATCTTTTGTGCATTTTCTGTTTCTCTTTTCTGTAGTCGCCGCTAGAATCTTATGAATTTAATTATAGAATTTATTGTTTAATTCTAGCCCTACTAGTTGGTGCGCCAATTTATAACAATTATACGTTATCGGGTTTATAATGTTTATAAGGGGAGAGTGTCTACTCACCAGTTCGGCCGTTCAAATTCGTATTTTCTGCCTTAATTTCGGGTTGGCCAACTCCTCTTAGTAAACCAAAATTGTAACGTTTACTATTTTTTATAAGTGATTACTCAAATTTTAAAGATTAGTTAAATAAAATCAAACATACAGTTTAATGCTTCTATTATGTTTATTAACAATTATCAATGGGTTTTTCTTATTACAATTTCTTCCAAATCATAAATCTTATTTTTGCACCGGCATGTTTAATTATTCGCGGTTGGCTATTCTGTCCACTCGTTGCTATCGAAACTCACGTTATTCAGTTGATATTTCCATTTATTTATAATCTCAGGTCGAAGTTCTTGTGACTATAGAAAATGTTGTTAAATGGACTAATAAAAGTACAACATTCTACAAATATCATATAAATAACATAGAACAGGTGATATACTTATAATTGCAGTGGTAAACTGTAGCTACTGGATTTAGCGTTTGGAGGTTATTTGAGTTTAGTAAATTTTACGTTTTAAAATATATTCACTTGAGTAATCAGTGTTAGATTGAGATAGTTCTTCAATTTGAGGTGTTCATTAAATAAAAGAAAGTTCAAGTGTTGGTTAAAAAGTGATAAATGATGTTGAAAGTGTAAGTTCACTTAGTGTTTGGTTTTCTTGTGTGTTTTACTGTGAAGTCGTATTTTAAAATATACTTAACAATCCTCTGTCTCTGCTATCGGGGTAATATTTCTCATGGATACTGCTGATTGTCCTTTTTTGGGGTTTCTGTTAATTCAATGCTTCGATTTTCTTAGTTATTTGGTTAAGGTGTTTATTTTTCATCAGTCATCCTGGTTATTGCAGGTTCCCTCATTCATTTATGGGTTTCAGATATTTTCTTCCTTCCAATGGTTCGTATTCCGTCACTTGGGATCCTCAGCAATTCCTCATGGATAATTTAATTTCTTCTGGTAAATTTTTTAATTCATTTTAGTGTTAGGGTTACTTCTATAATTTAGTTTATTTTTTGATCATTAATTTTGATAAATTTTGTTTAATTAAGTCTTTCTTATTCCTTGTGGTTTAATACATCTGCTCTCATCAAGCTCCAATAATGGAATGATACAATTTATTTACTCATTACTATGGTTTCTCCTTCCAAACACTAACTCCCATTGGTTGACATTTTACAACATTGTTACATAAAACTAACGTTTTTCTATACAAAATTATTAAAAATCTTTAAACTATTATAACTCCCTTATACTACCTGTAATCTTAAATACAATAACACCATTATTAGTTTGCTTTTTGTTTACAAATTATTTTGATACCCCACAAGTTTACCTTTTTTCAAATTATAACAGATTACTACATTTTCATTTGGTTTTTCTTTTGTTAATTAATTACCTTTAAACTAATTATTTTCTATCCAGTTTTGTGTCCTACACTATTATTATGAAACCTAAACAGATTATCTACTTTATTTTATCAGTGGTTATTTTTTTGTCTTAAATTTCACAAATTTCTGGTTACCAGTTATAGGCCTAATGCCTAGAATTGACCTACCCTATACTCATTACAACTGTTCATGGTCATTTTTGTTAATTTTAAATGCTGCTAAACATAATTACTGTAACAACCTAAATTAAATCATAACATTTGATTATTTTTAATCATCATATAACATAATATAATTACTTAATAAATCTTTTAGGCCCATGCCTGTATCTAAAGTTTTACATGTTTTTAAACGGTTTTGTTAAACATAATATTCAACATAATAACATTTGGGTTAATTACAACCAAAGAAAAATATAATAAAATTGAACATTAGATGTGCACTAGTATTCACTTATAATCTCACTTAGAGAATATAGTGTCTAACTCCCTTTACTGTATTCAGTATAATGTATTAGTCTTTTATCCTTATTTTAATAGTGGTTAATATAAATTTGTAAACTTTATTCATTAACAATAAGACAATGTATCCCTTATCATCCTTATACAATACTAAAAAAAAAACTTCTTTAACATAATGGAAAACCATTATTAGTGGTTTGCTTCCAACAAACATTGTTATATTAATACAAACATTTTATTTTTTCATTTAAACCCTGCCCCTGACTACTTATAACTGTCCCTTATAATGTATACTGTTTATTTATTATATTCTAGGTCCAGTTATTACTTATAAACTATTATTACTAGTTATTTCTTTATTTCTGACTACAATTCACTTTATTCACTAGTGATTTTATGTAGTTCATTTATTAACACTAGGTCCTATCATGGTTCATTATTGATTGTTATCTTTCTTATTTATTTATCACTTTTGTGTTCACCTCCTAACATTGTATTCTAGATTCATGCATTTATTATCACTGGGTCCTATCAAGGTTTATTAATTTATATATATATATATATATAATAACGATTCATATTAGCGTCCTATCTGAGCGTTATATGAAAGTGTTAGACTGTACGAGTATAGCAGCGTAAGCAAGAGAGAGAGCGTACAATCGCAGCCATCTCACTCTAATCTCATCACAGCAACGTCTGCTACTGGTACAAACATGAAACTTTACTCAATTCAAATTATCAGTTCAACCTGCAATAACTTCCAAACTAATAAATATACGGCAATTCTGAAAACAGCATTGTGTTCAGCAAGTAAAGCTTTATAAGTAGCCGCAATCTCAGTTAATATAATTAACAATTGAAGAAGTTATACGGAAGATGAATGCCAAAAGGAATAACAAGAGAATTATGCTACATAGGAATGAGGTGTTTTCACACAAACACAGATAAAGACCTAAGCAACAATATTCTGTGGTCAGATCTTTGAAAACACATTTGCAAATACCTGTAATCAATCAATTTGCAAATACAGGAAGTACGATTATGACTAGAAATTCTCTGCCGTTTCAAACCTGTCATGGGGTGTTTGCTCGACCTGTTCGAGATTGTCGAGACTGGAAAAATGTATGATTTATTTGAACAAGCAATCAGAAGCCCATATTTAAAACAGACGCCAACTCAAACCGAGGGGTAGCGTTACTCTTCGTTTGAATCTGCAATGCGCTAGTCATGTATAAATTACGTGCAGAAATTTTACAATCATGCGAAAGTGTATTTAAATATAGAAGTTCGAGAAGTAGTCCGCAGTAGAGGAACTACTACAGTTCAACAACACTCGCAGTGTAAAACAACACATTAATTAATTAAATTATTAATTAATTAATTTATAATCAGCCGTGAAGTGACCTGAGCAACAGAGAGCGACAGCATCTGTAATTGCCAGAGCATCTTTCTACCGGATTGATCAACATCATTTCTTCTGGGCTAAACCATCGAAAGGAAGACCTCTACGGATTCCTATCTTCGGTCGATGCATCAAACAGTAAGAAATAGATTAATTGATCAATGAAATAAGTACTAAACAAATAATAAAAAACAATAAACAATTTTTAAAAGACACTATGAATCGCACACTTTGTATTTAATGTGTAAGGTTAGCTATAACATAGTATAGGAGTGTAGAATGGAAAGTGAGGTTTAGTATTGGACGTGCAAATTATTGTAGACCTGTTCTTTATCACTGGTTTGGGAGATATCCATCTCTTAATTAAACCAGATAAGAGCAATAGGTCGTTTGAACGTTTTAATCTTTACTTTTCACACTCACTCGCTAATTATAAGAGTTAGGGTAGCAATAAGTCCTACAATTAACATTTTCAAGAAATTTAAAAATAATTAAAACGTTAATTAAACATACTCAAGCAAAACTTTAAAGTGTTATTTGTAACGATTCCCCTTGAATCCACAATCACTGAACGAATCCTGAGAATTTGTGTCTCTATGCTCTGAGCTAAGCTGGAACCATGTCATTAGTATCTGGGATTTGTTCTGGCGCCCAGGTAAAGTAATCTCACGGGTAAGTAACGTTTTATCTAACATTCAAAATATTAGATAAGTGTGTTAGATAAAGGAGCGTTGTAATATATATATATATATATATATATTGAAATGTAGACGTGTGTATGGCTACCGTTTTACTCTGTAAAATGTGGATAATGTACAATTTGTGTGTAATGGGTGTAACGTGTCTTCTCTATCCGTAGTTCAAATGCGTGCAACTTCCGCAGATTTCGTCCGTTGCGAACGTACGAATAACCAGGTCTCGATGTTCTTACCTGTTGTTCACTAGGGGTGAGAAAATCCCGGTGGCACCAAATTGTTTTCTTAAAACAATTAAAATAAAATTCAAAGGTGTATGACCAGCGCAGCTCAGGCGGTTTGAATAATTCAAATATTTCCGCCCGCCTAGGCCAACTGTAGCATTCAGCAATTCGTTGTGTGTGCTGTGTAAATCGTTAGTCGTCTGCTGAAATGTACATAAAATATTGTGCACCTCCTAATGAAATTATAACACCGTGGTTACACTCAATACTTATACATTTTTTATTAGTGATTAGTTATTCATTTGATACAAATTATTCTACTACAAAATGCTCCGGTTATTTATATGAGACATCTACAGGGTTTGACAAATCGATATTTGAATTGATAACCAGACGTTTAATATGGCGTCTGTTGAAAATTGTATACAAGTTATTAATGTTGGTTTGTCATAGGTTCTTGAGGTTACGTTAAAAGGATTACAAATGTTTAAAACAATAAAAATACACACCCTTACATCAAGTAAACTTAACTAACATATTGTGTAGGTATAATTTGTTTAGCGCAGTGTAGTAAAAGTGTTTACAAGTTATGGATCATTAACAACAGTTTATATTGGTTAGTTTATAAATTGTCAGTGACTTAGTATTCTTTTTAATCTTTGAAAGTAATTAATTTCAGTTCAGTGAGATTTCGACCTTTAGTGAGAAATAATTAACGTGAGTTTATTTATATATTTTGGGTAATTTAAGAGGTACTTATCACTTCCGTAGTTATGGCGAATTCATACGATCTGTTATTCATGGGTTATACTATAATCTTCTTTAATTTGCTGGGTTCAGGACATCAGGCATCTTTTCCAGTTTAATTGGTAGTAATTTATTTTCTTTTTTCGTTAATTTGGCCTCAACTTCAATAATATGGTTCCAGTCCTTGTCTTATGTCTTGGTATACACTTAGTAGTAACTTCTTCTGATATTTTCTATGTTTTAATTGACAATTTTGGTCACTCGAAAATTAGCGTCTATACCATTAAAGCGTCATGCATTCAGTAAAAAAATCTAACGGTATTTTTGCTTGTTACTCCACAGTTTCCATGGTAACGTAATTATTCTCCCGGGTCGATCTCAAAATAAACACTTTGTTATCAAACTTTGAATTTTTTGTTTAATTTGAATAAATATTTTATAATGGCTATATTCACTTGGGGATAATTTCAATGTTTGTAATCTTTACATAGATGTTCCTATTTTCTTTCAAAGATTAGTTTGATATCTTACAAGATTGGTCTAAGCCATGTATTAATGTTTTAGTCCAAAATTGATAATACTATGTTAATACATAATTTACTTATTTCTAAGTTTTAATATAATTCTGCCATGTTCCCTTTCGTTACACATAATTATTATATTTTGCCTATTATTTCTTATAAAGGTATTGCTATTATTTTCTTTATAAATTCCTTACTTACTTCAAACATACTAACATATTACTGTAAAACTATTTCTTCTGGTATTTATTGCCTTAAACATTAAGCAAATAACTTCTTTCTTTAAATTAACAAATGAACAAATTTGGTGAGTGTTATACCTACACCATCTCTTTTATAACAGTAATCACCCTGGTGATTTTTATACTGAGATTATATTTTTTCTGTTTTTTACATTCACAATTATTCTGTGTCTTTCAGTCTAATATACTTAATTGCTCATTTAACATGTGTTTATTTTTTGGGTTTGTCACACTTGTTTAACTCTTTTTTCTTAAGATTATATGCTGTTTATTTTATTACACTTATCACTTCACTGTTCATCTTTGTCACTCCCTACCTATCTCTAATTACCCTTATATTTCTCACGATCTCACTATTATTACAAAGTTTTTGTATCTAATGAGTTCATGTCTCTTTTGTTAACTTCAGACTGTCACATATCATTTTATAATATTCAAACAACATGGTATTGTAAATACATCTTTCAAATAAAACATAACTTTGTATACATTGTCATTAAAGTGATAAAAATTGGTCTGAAATGTCATAATTAGTAATAATAACAACAATTTAATAATGTTAAAATATATTGTGTTAATTGAAACATACTACATCTGTAGCAACAGCAATAATATTAGCGAATAAATAAACTCTCCAAAACCTTATACTTTCAAACACATAATGCTGAAATAACATACATACTGCTGAAATAATCCTAGTAAAAGTTCCAAAGTATATAGTAGGCTATACAATTTGTTCTCTGATTGAATCACGCACACATTTCTATTCCCTGTCTGTATGAGTGTAATTTTAAACATAACAGCTGACACATCACCTATAGATAAGGATATACATACAATCATATCTACACATGGTTTTTTATGTATAACAATTGCTGAGATACTGTCATTTACAAGTTACCACTAATAAAAATTTAAACATAAATTATTAACAATAATAAAAAATTATGCTCTTTTAAAACAATCTTATGAGTTAATTGTTATGGCCATGTAATTTTTTTTCTTTTTTCTTCACTGTCTTCTTGTCTCGCTTTACTTTGGTTAATATCTGGCCAATCTCTGGGGTTGGGTCAATGTCAGTTGCCTGTCAGTCTAGTTCGTATTTTCTTGTTTTGTAACCACCTTTGGTGGTATTCTTCCTCCTTCACTATTGATTATATTTACTACTTTCATTCTCGTTATCATTTATCTATCAAAATATATTGTTTCTTGGCATTTTTTACATACTTATTTATATCAAATGTGATCAGGGTTTGGCAATGTTATATAATGCCCTTCCACCAAAATTGATCATTTTATAAAACGTGAATTTAAGTTTGATGAAATTATCAATTGTATCGTATCAATTTTTTTTTTTTTTTTCAAATTCTCCTGCTTCTCATTCATTTTTTATAATTAATTCGGTATCTTTTATTTCCATTCTTCTTAGTCTTTTCTTCATTATTTTCTCACATTGCGAACTGGCTTATTGATTTTTTATTATAACTTATTCCCTATAAATCTTATTTTTCATCAAAACTACTCTTATACTGATATCAGGGGAACATCATCCCTGCTCAGTAAAATGATTGCTGGTTCATTCAACAGACAATCTCAATTAATAATTCTTACATATAGTCAACTCATGACTCAAAATAATAATAATAATAATCATAATCATAATATTTGTTGGGAATCTTTTACTTTTATACTTCATTATTGCTCAGTTCGAATCATATATTGTTTCATCTTTCTTTATAGATACTATTTGAAGCATTGTTTTTTATTGATACAATTCACATTTTTATTCATTTTTAATTACTCTTTGTTTCATCTCATCTCACATTATGACTCTTAGAATGTTGATTTAATTTATATTGTTTTGTGATCATTGGTTTGGGTAATTTTACTTCCCCTCTTTCTAAATAGTTGTGGAAGCTGATCATTTTGATTGATATATTTTTTTTTTTTTTTTTTTTTTCATAATTTTTAAATATCATAGTAAGTTATGGCTTCTTACTATTTAGGAATTTTTTGTAGCTTATTCCTTTACAGTATGTTATGCTTTTTATGCCTCATTTTTTGGCTAAATATTATGGTAATTTAACCTTATTTTGTAGGAATGTTTTGTAACTACACTCCTCTATTGTTAATTTTTATTTAAATATTGTAGTAAGTTGGTTGCTCTTACTTTATATGAATGCCTTGTGACTTTTATCTCTCCATTTTTACTTGTTCTAAAATATTATTGAGATATTTGGGTAAGCTTTTCTTACATATCTTTTTTGATTTTTTACAATTTTTTATTCATCATAATGGTTTCTCTAATGCTTAGTGTAAGCTGTACTTACGAATGTTTTGGAATTTTGACATTCTTTAGAGATCTTTTCTTTATGACATTGGCAGACTTGTTTGTTTGTCACTTTATTTTTTTTTTCTTTATTTAAAGTATTTTTGTTGGTTTTTTACTTTAAATTGTTTTTTTTTTTACAGTTATTGTTGATTGTCATAATATTTCTTAATTGAGGCTTGATTGTATACCCCCTTTATTTTCTTGGTGACGGGGTGAGTGATCTCGTAAGTGTTATTGCCCTTGTCTTTTGTTATAGTGTATGGTCCCACATTCCAGTGTTTATCTGCATTTGGTTTATCCATTGTCCATGATTACACGAGTTTCCTCCGTTGTTCGGACTGCTCTGGTGTGCATCACTGTTTCTGTCTGTGTTATATATGTCTTTTCTATCAGGTACAGCCACTCTTCTAATACCATGTGTTCTCTGGCATCAGTGCCTACCTCAATCACTTGATGATGTTGTTTACTACTCAACGAAGTTAATCGTACCTCCGTTATTGATCTTCTCACTGATATTGGTTTATTTGGTATTTCTATCTCTGGTAATTTCCCTTTTCTTGTAGACTTTCTCAATTTGTCATACATTGTTTTGTTGTGATGCTTTTCAACTTTGGATATCCTCCATTTAAAGATAGGTTTGTTGAAAGTTTTACTCGCTGGTTGATTGTTGATCCCTCCTAGAATTTCCTTCAGAGTTCTCCTGCACTCCATAACATTCATCATTTCCGTATGGTCATTAATTGGTCGATTAAACGTCTCAAGTAGTCCGTTCTTCATCATTTCCAATTCCTCTCTGGTATTGATTCGTTTTCTCTGATGTATTTTCTTAGTCTTCTTAATTATCTGTTTTTTCTGTACTCCTCTACGGTTGGTTCCTTTGTGTTTACTTTTCTCTTTGTTTTCGTTACCTTTATTTTGATGTAACAATGTATTTGGGTCTTCTTGAATTTCTGTTTTTTCATTATTTCCTTCTGGAGTGGTGTTTATTGTTTCATTCACCTTCTTGAACCCGTTACCTAATGTCTCATTAAGTAGATCTATTTGGTAATTGGTTTCTTCCCCTTTCTTATTCATCTCCATTTTTGTCTGGTCGCTTTCTTCACGACGTTCTCTGAAAATTAGTCTTATTTGCTGCTTCATTTCTTCTTTATTTTTCTCGTGGTCCTTCTTCAGCTGTTCCTTCAATTCTTCCTTCAAATCTTCATTTCTTTGCTGAATTTCCTCCAGTAATCGTTGTAGTGTTTCATTATTTTGGTTGACTGTTTTCCTCAATTCTTCCTTAGTACTCACTATTTTTTTATTGATCTGTTTCAAATTGTCACTGGTTTCTTTCTTCATGCCGTCGAATTTATTGTTCATCTCCTTCAAACTCTCCTCATTCTTGTCGAATTTATTGTTCATCTCCTTCAAACTCTCCTCATTCTTGTCGAATTTATTGTTCATCTCCTTCACGTTCTTGTCTAATTTTCCATTAATCAACTCCCATAATTTTTGTAAATCCATTCCTCCTCTGGCTTCCTCCCTATCTCCAGCCTGTGTTTCCATTTCTTCGTCTTGGCTTGGTTCTGTTGTGGTTATTACTGTCTCCACTTCTTCAATCGGTGTTCCTTCCTCTTCTTCCCCTCTGTTTTCTTCCATCTCCTTCTCCTTTGCCAATTTTTTCGACAATCCTCTGGTGTGCATATTGTAACCTTTCGTAATCGCCGCTAGAATTTTGTATTTCTCTCTCTTCTAGCTCCACTGGTTGGTCGCCAATTTGAAATGTAGACGTGTGTATGGCTACCGTTTTACTCTGTAAAATGTGGATAATGTACAATTTGTGTGTAATGGGTGTAACGTGTCTTCTCTATCCGTAGTTCAAATGCGTGCAACTTCCGCAGATTTCGTCCGTTGCGAACGTACGAATAACCAGGTCTCGATGTTCTTACCTGTTGTTCACTAGGGGTGAGAAAATCCCGGTGGCACCAAATTGTTTTCTTAAAACAATTAAAATAAAATTCAAAGGTGTATGACCAGCGCAGCTCAGGCGGTTTGAATAATTCAAATATTTCCGCCCGCCTAGGCCAACTGTAGCATTCAGCAATTCGTTGTGTGTGCTGTGTAAATCGTTAGTCGTCTGCTGAAATGTACATAAAATATTGTGCACCTCCTAATGAAATTATAACACCGTGGTTACACTCAATACTTATACATTTTTTATTAGTGATTAGTTATTCATTTGATACAAATTATTCTACTACAAAATGCTCCGGTTATTTATATGAGACATCTACAGGGTTTGACAAATCGATATTTGAATTGATAACCAGACGTTTAATATGGCGTCTGTTGAAAATTGTATACAAGTTATTAATGTTGGTTTGTCATAGGTTCTTGAGGTTACGTTAAAAGGATTACAAATGTTTAAAACAATAAAAATACACACCCTTACATCAAGTAAACTTAACTAACATATTGTGTAGGTATAATTTGTTTAGCGCAGTGTAGTAAAAGTGTTTACAAGTTATGGATCATTAACAACAGTTTATATTGGTTAGTTTATAAATTGTCAGTGACTTAGTATTCTTTTTAATCTTTGAAAGTAATTAATTTCAGTTCAGTGAGATTTCGACCTTTAGTGAGAAATAATTAACGTGAGTTTATTTATATATTTTGGGTAATTTAAGAGGTACTTATCACTTCCGTAGTTATGGCGAATTCATACGATCTGTTATTTATGGGTTATACTATAATCTTCTTTAATTTGCTGGGTTCAGGACATCAGGCATCTTTTCCAGTTTAATTGGTAGTAATTTATTTTCTTTTTTCGTTAATTTGGCCTCAACTTCAATAATATGGTTCCAGTCCTTGTCTTATGTCTTGGTATACACTTAGTAGTAACTTCTTCTGATATTTTCTATGTTTTAATTGACAATTTTGGTCACTCGAAAATTAGCGTCTATACCATTAAAGCGTCATGCATTCAGTAAAAAAATCTAACGGTATTTTTGCTTGTTACTCCACAGTTTCCATGGTAACGTAATTATTCTCCCTGGTCGATCTCAAAATAAACACATTGTTATCAAACTTTGAATTTTTTGTTTAATTTGAATAAATATTTTATAATGGCTATATTCACTTGGGGATAATTTCAATGGTTGTAATCTTTACATAGATGTTCCTATTTTCTTTCAAAGATTAGTTTGATATCTTACAAGATTGGTCTAAGCCATGTATTAATGTTTTAGTCCAAAATTGATAATACTATGTTAATACATAATTTACTTATTTCTAAGTTTTAATATAATTCTGCCATGTTCCCTTTCGTTACACATAATTATTATATTTTGCCTATTATTTCTTATAAAGGTATTGCTATTATTTTCTTTATAAATTCCTTACTTACTTCAAACATACTAACATATTACTGTAAAACTATTTCTTCTGGTATTTATTGCCTTAAACATTAAGCAAATAACTTCTTTCTTTAAATTAACAAATGAACAAATTTGGTGAGTGTTATACCTACACCATCTCTTTTATAACAGTAATCACCCTGGTGATTTTTATACTGAGATTATATTTTTTCTGTTTTTTACATTCACAATTATTCTGTGTCTTTCAGTCTAATATACTTAATTGCTCATTTAACATGTGTTTATTTTTTGGGTTTGTCACACTTGTTTAACTCTTTTTTCTTAAGATTATATGCTGTTTATTTTATTACACTTATCACTTCACTGTTCATCTTTGTCACTCCCTACCTATCTCTAATTACCCTTATATTTCTCACGATCTCACTATTATTACAAAGTTTTTGTATCTAATGAGTTCATGTCTCTTTTGTTAACTTCAGACTGTCACATATCATTTTATAATATTCAAACAACATGGTATTGTAAATACATCTTTCAAATAAAACATAACTTTGTATACATTGTCATTAAAGTGATAAAAATTGGTCTGAAATGTCATAATTAGTAATAATAACAACAATTTAATAATGTTAAAATATATTGTGTTAATTGAAACATACTACATCTGTAGCAACAGCAATAATATTAGCGAATAAATAAACTCTCCAAAACCTTATACTTTCAAACACTTAATGCTGAAATAACATACATACTGCTGAAATAATCCTAGTAAAAGTTCCAAAGTATATAGTAGGCTATACAATTTGTTCTCTGATTGAATCACGCACACATTTCTATTCCCTGTCTGTATGAGTGTAATTTTAAACATAACAGCTGACACATCACCTATAGATAAGGATATACATACAATCATATCTACACATGGTTTTTTATGTATAACAATTGCTGAGATACTGTCATTTACAAGTTACCACTAATAAAAATTTAAACATAAATTATTAATAATAATAAAAAATTATGCTCTTTTAAAACAATCTTATGAGTTAATTGTTATGGCCATGTAATTTTTTTTTCTTTTTTCTTCACTGTCTTCTTGTCTCGCTTTACTTTGGTTAATATCTGGCCAATCTCTGGGGTTGGGTCAATGTCAGTTGCCTGTCAGTCTAGTTCGTATTTTCTTGTTTTGTAACCACCTTTGGTGGTATTCTTCCTCCTTCACTATTGATTATATTTACTACTTTAATTCTCGTTATCATTTATCTATCAAAATATATTGTTTCTTGGCATTTTTTACATACTTATTTATATCAAATGTGATCAGGGTTTGGCAATGTTATAATATATATATATATATTAACACTTTCACTGTTAACTTACTTTTAGGTTTTGATTACTCAGACGTTTCGACGTGGTATTCGTCTTTCTCAGGGGGTTTTTAAATACTGAATGTCTGTACATGTTCTGTCATTTCCCCTTTTAATAATTTTTATTTTCCTTTAGTGTAAAGCTTTTCTTCAATTATTTATACTTGTAAACCTTGTGCTATCGTAGGTCACGTTACAATATATAAGTATTATATTTAGACTTAATAGGTCTACAAGTAACCTAGGCATGATGAAAAAAGCACTTGTTTTTTGTGGATAATTTTACTAATATTTCTTCTCTGTGACTTTAGCTTTCAGCTGTTTTAAGAGAAAGGCCATTGTATCATTGGGAATTCTTAAAGCACTTTCTTTCTCGGGTCTTCATCACCATTAATTTTTGGCATGTATTTTAGGATGATTTCATTATTAGTCTTCTGTATCATTTATAGTGCCTTTCCAACTTTATAAAATTTAGCCAAAGGCAACACACTTCGCCCTTTGAAAAGTCATTCTTCAAAATATCTAATTTAGTTTCTGTGGTCAAAACATTACATTTTCTTTAACAGACATGGAAGATGGTATGGTTATTAGAGTAAGAAAACTAAAACAGGAATGAATGAAAGCCACAAAACGCAAACAACAGCACCCCACATAACTCAGATTACTAGGATGTCTTATTCATAAGTTCCATCTACTTGAATACTGTAAAACAGAAGCCTACCATTAATGAAATACAGGTAACATTTTTATATTATGGATGATGATTCATTACTGTTCCCTATCTGCCAGTATACTTTATCTTACAATGTGTATAATTTAAATTATCATTTATTAATTTCCTGGCCCTAAGCTCACAAGTTATTGCTGTAAAAGATTATTGGTAATATGAACTAATAATAAACTAAATTTATAACATAAATATGCATTCATTGTGTATGATTCATTGTATATGAATGGCATGATTCGTATGATTTCCATTTTTCTTCTTTATTAGAAAATATGGATATGTGATGGCTCCGATATAATTGTTGTTCTATAAATATCTTGTTGATTCATCCTCTTCGTTCACTTTTTTTAAATATTATTATATATAAAAAACTTTCACAAATGAACTTCAAATATAATAGTATTTGAAGTGTGTCAGTTATCTGAATTGATGTTCAGATAACTTATCTGAATTGATGTTCAGATAACTGACACACTACCATCTTTATAAAATATTTTGAAGTGCCTACATTTTAATCAGCAGTGTTCTAACTGTGTGTCTCAAATATCATTTCAGTTAATAACAATTAAGAATCTGTTTAGGATGTCATGGATTCTGAAATTAGTTGTGTATGATGTGGCTTGTATTGTATACATTTTTTGGAACATGTACTACGGCTGAATGTGTATGTACAGATGGACAATTACTGGTAGCCGTCAGCAATGGGAATGTTCATACGCCGGTACAGTGTTACAGAGTGTCTGTTAAGAAAACTGATGAAAAATGTATTATTACATCACAGGCATTACCAAGCTTTTTCTTACAAGCCAGTCCTTCAGCAGATCAGCATTGTGAGGTTTTTTCCAATGATAATTATTTCTTCTAGGTGTGTGTGTGTGTGTGTGTGTGTGTGTGTGTGTGTGTGTGTGTGTGTGTGTGAGAGAGAGAGAGAGAGAGAGAGAGAGAGAGAGAGAGAGAGAGAGAGAGAGAGATCAATGGATTAAGAGTTTTATTTAACTCGTGCAGTAATTTGTGTTTTACTTTTTGTTACATATGTAATTCATTACATATTTTAAAACTTCAGAATTAATCTAGATGTAGAATTCATACGTGGAGATTAAGTGGTGTCTATCAGTATCACCACATCATATAATTTTTAATATTTATATCTTTCTTATAAACTTATTAATAAGTAGATATATCATTATTATTGTATACAAAATCATTAATAATCTGAATGAAATATTTATTTGCAGACCATACAGTAACACAGTTGAAGTTTGTTGTTCGAGAAGATGCTGATACTTTAGTTGTGTCTGCTAATGGCGAAGCTGGCGCTTTGTTTGAGGTCTGGGAACTGAGAGAAAAACCATTATCTGTTCACAAATTATTTCAGCCAAAAGTTCAGAGCACAGAAATTTTCAAGACTGTTGTATGTATTGTGGTTTCTATAATTAGAAGTTATGTAAAAAATACTAACTTTGATTGAATTAATTAGTTAGTTATCAAAATAAATCAAGTATGTATGAATGTACAAATATCTTACTGTTTATGCAGGATTATTTTTGAAAAAAATAAATGCTATTGTAAGTGAATTTATTATTAACTTTCACCATATAAATTAACATTTTGGAAAATGAAAACAAACAAAAATTGGTAAAAATCAATATGAGCTATTAAAAACAAAATCTGTTGAACAGAACTGTACATAAAATACTATTTAAAAATTATGTCCTTCAATTCATCATGTTTTTATTACCTTTCATTTGAAATACAACTTAATATTATCACTGTCTCTTATATATAAATGTTTTTAAGAAATTTGTTAATTATTGAATTCGTATGTTGTTAGTTTCACTTTTCCCCAGTGTATTGACGTACATAACAGCAATCAAAATTGTCAGTAAGAGACATTTGTTGCTCTGATAATAAGGAAATCTTATTCTACTGTTTCATTCAATCATGTTTAATACAGTGACTATCAGACTGTATAGTTTAGTTGTTACCTTTTTTTTTAAACAAGTCACTGTTCGGGTCATCATTGTTACCTTTACTTTCCTTGTCGCCGTTCTGGGCGTCATTGTTAACTTAATTCTCATTTTGTACAATATATTTATTTATAATAATATGGTATAGGTAAGTACTTACCGTGTGATTCACTCCACTTCCGGTTTGAGCACGTGGTGTTATAACCACCATTAGTTTTCTACCTAAGGTCCAAAGTTCGATATTAAGCGAGACCAGAGACAGTGTGGGATCTCGAAATAATGATGCTAACAACGATTGTGGTGACATAAAACTTTTGTTTAATAATTCTGAATTTTCATTATTCACATATACAAAAGTCAAAATGGCGTCTTGTACATTCAAAGACAAAATGGCGGCATTATACTTCCGCCCCTACGAATTATTCATTAATTTCAATTAATTATTTCTGGTATTTAATTATTCACAAGAACATGTTAATAAACTGCAGTGATTATATAATTGCTTGCTCAGTATTAAATTGCATAAACCAATGCCTACATCTTTATTGGAAATGCCGGCACATATACGCTTCCATGCTCTCACACATACATATCAACAAAGGTACATTTTTTAATTTATAGTAATTTTGAGCTCAAAAGAATATTAAAATGTATTGATCTGAATTTTGACTTCCCTGAGGGTGTAGAATTGAGGTCCTCATCAAGCATTCCACATTGTCTGGCAGATGTCCGGCTGAACGTTCCTGGTTTCTTTTTCCTTTTGTCACTGACGCTAATTTACATTTTTGAACTGTTAGTTACTGACTGATTTTGAACTTTCACTGACTGTTACATTTTTATTACATTTTATAACTCCAAAACACTTTTGCTGGCAATAATCTGCCGACGAATATTTTTGCGTACTAACGCTTGGAGTGTATGTTGCAGACTGAGAGCGAACAACTGGTACAATGTACCCATGTGGAAGGGTTATTCCGTCATCACTCTATTGTTTAAAGCCGATGACGGCATCGTTTTGCGTCATAGTCATTATGTTTTTTGTATTATTTGTGACGTTTCAACATAATTCGCAACTTGTTGTGTCCAGATATGTGCCGAAAATCATGTAGGCCAATGACCTTGGAGTCGAGTTGTACTGACAAACTGCGTCGTGTGTAATACATTGGGGGAAAGTCAACCTAACCATTTTAAATATATGAAAATACAATAAAATTGTTTTCCTATACCAATAAATTCTTTAGACGGACTTATGTACCGTCACAAAAACCCCTCAATGAGAGGTTTTTATGTCGAAACATAAAAACTCTCATTGACTCATTCACACCTTCTAAAGGGAACAGCCCGGATATGGCGCCACAACCCCCTGTAGTGTTTAGATAAAAAAGAAATACAATAACTTACCCTTGGTCCAGTGATGGTGAGAGTACCTGCCTGACCTTACTGGACTTCTCAGGTGAGATCCCAACACCGCAAGGCCATTTAGGCATTCAACATAACTGCTCTGACACGCAGGCCAGCCCAGCATCACCAAACTCTGAAACATTGAGTACAAAAATTTAAAATAGTGGCCTTGTATAATCCCATATCCATAACTGATATGTCTTGATATGTCTCCCCTTAGCTACATTGGTTTATGCTTAGAGGCATTGGTTTTCTTACCCCTAAGTTTTCAAATAACAAACAAACAAGATTTAAGACAGAACGTCCTTCTCCTTTAACCTTCCTATCTTTACCAAAACTGGACTCCAGTCAACACCACTTTACTCTTTTCACCACAAGAAAATATATTCTTATCCTAAGATCATAACACATAAAACAATTTCTTAAGTTTTCAAAAGCAACAACAACTTATCTATATCTCTAATACATGGAATTCAAAACACAACTTTATTATGACAAACACTTCAAATATTTTCAGATTTATTGATCAGTTTTTTCTGATTTCAATTTTTTTTTTTTACACCAGCATCAGAACTATTTTTTATTCAACACCATTATCGACCTCATATATTTAATACTTAATATTTGTTACCGTTGCTACCCCTATAACAATCTCCTAGCCACACACTCTATTACCCCCCCCTGGACTGTGGCGTCCAGTTGCCTTCACAAGGACTGAATTGGTGGAGGAATTTTAGCATCTCCTTGTCCTTGCTTCAGCTTTACATTTTTTTAAAAATGCCAGATATAATATCTGAATTTTATATTTATAACCTTAAAACGGGTCTATCACCTGTTTGGCTGTTCCTACTCGAACAAGGTGATAGCCGCTGTTCCATAGTTCCGGGGATTTCCCCTAAGTGGCCCGTTAATTTCAACTTTCACCAATTTTCAGGACAACCAACCACGGTCAGTGTTACAATTGCTGCCCACAGCTGGCTGTCGTCCAAAACCACGATTAGTGCTGGTAAGATAGTAATCGCCCAAAAAGGCGGGGAAATCATCTTCATTAGCATGTTTTACTTAGTCAATACTAACACTGCACGGCATCAATTAACATATAATAAAATTATATAAGTGGTTGTGCAGTGTGTATACGCCGATATCGGCCTCCGATGATGGCAACGTATTTGTGCGTTACTCATCAACCCATAACACTATCTACAGTGGCACATGCCACCACTGCAATAGCCTACGTATCTCTAAACTTAATGTCCTTCTACTTTTGCAGTCTCTACATTCCACAATTGGTTTACACTTCTAATAATACCAAAACAACCCCCAAAATCACCCTTTAATCTTGTATATTAACAAGTTCTTTAAAAATTTATTTTAATAAAATTTATTAAAAGTTATTTTAAAAATTTTTCACATAGACACTTTTGCAAGTCCAAGCTTTCATTTTTCACTAACATTTTCTTTATGACAAAATAAGTACAACAATGGGTCATCTTATAAGTTTACATTATAATGAAATATATTTGTGTTGTTTTCTGAAGGCAAACAATTCCTTGACAAGTCAAGTATTTAAGTTACATAATTTTGGTTGTTTCATTTCACAATTTCTAAAATATAACTAAAATAGTTCGTGGAAAAATACTACCATCAAAATCTCTCTTCTCTCCCCCCTTTTTTTTTCTTTAGTTAAACTACCTTACCTTTCCACAAAACCATGGGTCCCCCTCCCCGTTCTTGTAAGTAAAGAATTTCTACTGACACCTTTTTGTGGAGTAAGACCATCGTTGGTTTCACCCCGTTCTGAGGCTACCGCCAACCATGGTCCGCCTCCAGATTGCCAAAATCCACAATCAGAGGTGGTGAGTCTGTGATTGCCCGAAAATGGGAGAGTGTCCCTTCTGGAAAAATAAATATCAAATTAAAATCCATTCATACATTAATATAAAATAAACCTTAAACTCCTATGATGACCAGTACAACTTTAAATTCGTAGCAGTGTGTGTTCCTACTATATCCCTTGTCTCCCTATTCTGCAGTACATATGAGTTTTTCATCTTAATTTCTCTTACCTCATATGGCCCTTCATAGAGCAAGAAGAATTTCTTGATCTCCTTATCCTGAGCGCTCGACAGGTCGTGTCTCCTCACCAATACCAACTGTCCTACTTTGTACTTCATCCACTTACCTTTTGCGTCGTGTTTACATTTTCTTTGCTCTCCCTTGCTCAATAAATTCTCGTTTGCCAACCTGATCTTAATACTCACATCCGTTTGCTCGCTCTCAGGTGGGTAGTCAAATAACTATTCCAAAATCCTCGGGGGGCGTGTTCCCTTAATCAACTCGTGAGGTGTATAGCCGGTGGACTCATGGGTGGTACTGTTCAGCCAATTCTCTACCCTTCTGACGTACAACGGCCACTCGCTGTGTTTGGCGTGACAATAGGCTCTAAAGGTCCTGCCTATCTCTCTCATGACACGCTGTTTGGACTGGGGATGGTACACACCCGTATGCTTCGTGATGATTCCTTCCCATCCTAGGGTCTGCCTCCATTTCCCACTGATGAACTGTGGCCCATGATCTGATACGATTACTTTTGGCTTACCCACGTGAATCATGTAGTCCTTTGTCACCTTTTCACTCAATACCTGACTGGTAGCTCTTTTTACACTATACAATCTCACATACTTAGAAAAAGTGTCTAACATCACAAAAAGATACATCACTCCGCCTCTACCCTTCGGCAATGGTCCAAACAAATCTACCGCAACTAAATCGAAAGGTCTTTCCACGTTTATAATTTATCTCCCCTTCAACCCTGTAATTTACTACTTTCGACTTCTGACACAAATCACAACCCCTTAATAATTTTCTAACACGCCTTTCCATATTTTTGAAAATACATGACTCCTTCAAAACACTAACACACTTTTTCGCTCCAAAATGACCATATCTTATATGACAATCCCAAATGATCTTATCTGCTAACCCCTCTGGCACAACTAATTTCCAATCACGCTTACCCCCTAATACTCTCTTAAATAATAAACCCTTATAAATCTGAAAATGTTGACTATACTCTGATTCTGCTAATTCAGTTTCTAAACTATCTATGACCTTACCTGACTTACCATCTGCTCTTTGCATGGTTCTGATGTCCTTTAACTCTTCTCCAAAAATTCTGTCCTCCCGGCTTATCTGGAAAATCTCAATCTCCTTCAGATCTCTACCCGTCTTATTGTCCAACATGTCTACCCTAGAGAGAGTATCAGGTATCTTATTGTCTGTCCCTTTGATGTACTCCCAATCGAAATTATATTCCTGTAAAACAAGTACCCACCTGGTCAGACGGCTGTGAGCGAGTTTACATGTATTTAAGAAGGATAACGCCTTGTGGTCGGTGCGGATCACTGTTCTGTTTCCCAAGATGTAGGTTCTGAACTTCCCTACGGCGAACACAATGCTTAACAGTTCCTTCTCGGTGGTCGTATAATTATTTTCTGCCGACAGCAAAGATCTACTTGCAAATGCGATGGTCAAGTGTTCCTTCTCGTCGTCTTCTTGGTAGAGTTCCGCACCTACTGCCACATTACTAGCATCCGTCTGTAAGAAAAATGTCTTATTAAAATCGGGATGGTTCATCATTATCATTTGACTAAATTTTCGTTTGATTTCGTTGAAAGCCTCATGTTCTACTGCTCCCCATCTCCATTGCTTATTTTTCTGGAGCACTGCACTCAATTTTGCTGTTGTATGTGCGTAGTTTTTCTGAAACTTGTGATAAAAATTACATAGTCCTAGGAAACTTTGTAGTTGTTTAATGTTCTTCGGTTCAGGGAAGTGCATAATGGAGTCTACCTTGTCGTGTTTCATACGATTTAATTAATTACAAAATGATCTTAAACTCCCACTTACCTTCTGTTTGTCACTCTCTGGCCAGATCGTCTAGTGGTGTAACCCTATTTCGTATAGCGAATTTACCAGCACAGAAAATGAAATTAGGTATTTGAAATGATTATTCTAACACATATGTATCAAGTGAAATAATGTAATGGATTTATTCTTTTTAATACATTTCTTTATATTCTCAATTTCAAATTTCTTACTCTTTATCTTTTCTTTGAACAAATACTGATACTAATGTTACATCGGAAATTTAATATAGCTTTCCTGCTCTAGTTAGCTTAAATGGTATACCACTTAAATATTTCTTCCTTATATCTATAGATAAGACAGCCCAGTATCTGCACATACATACATCTCTCATTCACCCACATATCATATTTAATTAAGCGCCTTTTTTTATTTTTTTTATTTAAGTTTTCATAAGTAATTTGTTTGATATACGGTTACATGTTATCGGCGTCCCTGCAGGTCATTTGTTGATCTCCACAAATTTTGTTCACTTTTGTCCGAATATTTCTCACTGTTAATTTTGAATACTAACGATTTATTACAGTTTCACTATTGTATCACATTATTTCTCCAACCTTTTATTTTTTGCGTCACCAAATTGTAATTGTTCGTACCCCTGATTCATTTTAGGTTATAGTTAAATGGAACTCACACGTTTTGTATAACTCCGTTTTTGTTCTTCAATCACATTATAAAATTTTGAAAGTATAAAATAAAGTTTTATACTGATGAGCCTATGTGTTTACGCCCGGCCGGGGTTAGGTCTTTCAATAGACTGCCTTAACTATTTTACCATTTTTTATAGGCGAACGAGGTAAAACTTTTCCCGGCCGGCTATGCACACCACTACTGGCATCCGCTGCCTTCAGATATTATTCGTCGACTCCCTTTGTTTTCCGCGCACCGGGCCAGAAAGAATGTACCAGTTCATGCCGTTAGCGTGAGAAACTTGGCCGACTGTATGCGCGGTTGAAAGCGCGGGCGCGCCCTCTTTGCAAACTGCACATACCAATGCCAAATCACACCTGTCTCGATGCTACAGTCTATTCACCGTAATTTCTTAGTTGTAAATAATATTGAAAAGATTTAATTTCCAAAGCTCTATAGGTCTGTACCGTTACAACCTTGTCCGGATTCGCTGAGATTCCCTCTGGTGTGATGATAAATCCTAAGAAATTTATTTTCGTTTGTAGAAATTTCGATTTGTCCCAATTTATGGTTAGTCCTCCTTCCTTTAATTTTGCTAAAACATATCCCAAGTGATCTTGGTGTTCCTCAAAAGTTCTAGACGCAATCAATATATCGACGTACACTGTCAAAAAATCTAAGTCTTTAGGTTTCAAAATTTGGTCCAAACATTTTATGAAGCTGGGTACGCTGGTATTCAATCCAAATGGTAAACGTCGAAACTGATAATATTTACCGTTAAACAAAAACACTGTGTATTTCCTGCTTACCTCCGCCAATGGTACTTGCCAATATCCTGCTGTGAGATCAAGTGGTGTCATGTACTTCACTCCACTAAATTTCTGAAATATCTCGTTGATTGACTCTGATGATTCCCGGTCTGGTATTATAATCTGGTTGATCCTCCTCGCATCTAAACATAACCTCACTCTACCATCCTTTTTTATTACTAAAACTAATGGGTTTGAATAATGTGACACTGACCTCTCTATTATACCTCCTTCCATCATCCTGTCCAGCTCCTCTTGCACCGCTCGTCTCTTGGAGTAAGGCACGGGATAACTTCGCTGCATGAAAGGTGTGTGTTCCCGTATCTGCAATATACATTCGTAACCTCTTGCCCTTCCTGGAACATCGGCAAACACTCCCTTAAACTGCTCAACCACTTGCCACAACGACGCATGTTGATCATCCCTTATCACCTCACCTCCACTACAAAATTCATCCGCCCTTATCTCCCATACTGCATTATTAATTTTACCCATTTCATTTCCAAAACTCTCCATATACTCTACCTCTCTACATGAATTTATTCTAGTATCTGTATCACTCTCGCCTACTCGTTTTTGTAGTATTTTCACCCCTGTTATTGTAATTTTATCTAATACTTGTTTAAAACTAACCCTTACAGACCAATCACCCCCTTCTAACTCTACTATTTTCTCCTTAAAATGTACAACAGCTTTGTTTCTTTGCAGGAAATCATTACCCAATATAATGTCTAAACTTAACCCTTTTACTACTAAAAATGTGTTCTCGAACTCTATGTCATTTATCAAAAAACTTAATCTGTTTTGTTATTCTCTTACTGCGTACTCCCATAACACCTACTACTGTAACCCCTGCTACTGGTAAAATTGGAATATTCTTTTTAACCTCCCTTAACTCTCCTAAAATGTTTTCTGCAATAACGGAAATCTCGCTACCTGTGTCTACAAGTGTTCTATAATTCTTATTTTCTATATTTACCTGTATCTCTGTGAGTCCAGCTCTCACCTCGATCGTGGTGTTGTTCTCTTCTTCCAATAGATCTGCAACTATGTCTGTTTTAATCACGTTGCTCTGGACATCCTCCAACGGTTGGACCTCATGTGCTTCCCTGGACAGTGATCCGGTCCCTGCTACCACTGTCTGTCCTAGTTTTCCATCTGTTGTCTGTTGGTGCTTGTGGTTGGTCCCTGATGACCCCTCGGCAATCCCTGGTTATGACTGTTTGTTCCTCTGGTGTTCGGTGCTCCTCTATTTTGCTGGCCAAACTGCTTTGTTTCGTCTCTCCTCCTCTGGTCTTCTCTTGGTAGCCTGCATTTAAAACATTGTTGTCGGTTGGCGTAATTCTCGCATTTGCACCTGGAACATCTCCACTCACCTGCTTTGTTGAAACTATTTCTATGCATATTATTATGCCCGTTATAATTATTTCTCTGGTGACTAAATTCAGAGTTGTCATTATTATTATTCTTATGTTGTTGTGGGGTTCGCCTACCCACTTCGCGGTCTCTAATACTTTGTAATATGTCTAGGATTCTCTCTAGCTCGTTCATATCCTCAATTTCTTTTGTCATTAGGGTTATCTGCACTTCTCGTGGCAAGTGCTTACTTACATGCCTCACGAAAGATTTAAATGTTATTTGCGGCTCTAGGTATTTGGCTTCAGTGTATAGCTTAGTTATGTATATTGTTATATTATTATTAGGGTGTCCTATGAAATTGCCCGTTCCCACTATATGGCTTCTTAGTATTTCTTGTTCGTCTTCTGTCCAATATTTCCCTTTAAATGCTTTTTCAAATGCTTCGTAACAATCCCACTCTAACCTATGTGCTTCTGCCCATATAATTGAACTTCCCGTAAAACATTTAATTATTTTGGTTAGTTGCACCTCCCAACTACTATTGCTGAAACGGTTGTATTCCCGGGTTTGGTTTATAAATCTCGTTGGGTGTATTGCCCTGTTTTCGTAGCTGAAAGTTTCTAACTCAATTTCGTTATGTAAGTCTCTAGTTATAATCACCCTTTCAGTAACCCCGATAAATTTTTTGTTAATTTCCCCCCGTAACTCGTTCTTCACACTGGTTAAATTATTTTCGATTACAGTACATTTGTCATACATATTATTACTAATTTGTAAATTGAACTCGTCTATTTCTCTAAGCTTACTTTGTATGGTACTTATCTTACAGTTGGTACTAGTTGCATGCTCTGAAATGGCTTTATCTACTGTTTCTATATTTTCTGTTATACTTATTACATTTGACTCAAAATTTTCTAACTGATTTTGTAAAACATTTGTTTTAATGCCTATTTGTTTGCTTATTTCAATATTGGTTTTCATCTCTATCTGCTTATCTATTGTAGCTAAACATTTATTTTCTATCTCTTTACTTTGTGTCTCTATTTGGTTTTGAATTTTCTCTATTACTGCTTCATTTATTTTATTGATTTTATCGTCTAAATCATTGATTTTGGTGTCAAATTTCTGACTAACTGCTTCTACTGCTTGTTTTTGACTATTCTCACAATGTATGTTTATCTTGTTAATTCGTTTATCAAAATTGAAATTTTGTTTTTTAATTTCGTTTTTTTACTTCACTCAATTTCTTATCAAAATTATCGAACTTCTCGTTCTATGCATCAAATTTGGCATTTAATTCGTTACTTTGAACTTTCATCAGTTGAAATAAATCGTCTAATGACACCTTATTAATTGTCGGTGTTGATCTTGCGTTAACTCCACTCATTATCATAGATTCTGTTTCTGTGCCATTCAGACTGACACTTTCATTATTGTCTGCCATTTTGAATAGAAAAAGGAAAATTCTGTTTCTTTTAAACTGTTGCTTTGTGTATATTTAACCTAACAACAACATTACCTAACAGTCGTAATACACATTATTTACGTGTTATGCTATATACCATTTCGACACCCACTCTGTCTCTGTATTCTGGCTTATTTATATAAAAATTTTTATATAAAGTCGCTAGTTCGGGCAGCCATTGTTACCTTTTTTTTTTAAACAAGTCACTGTTCGGGTCGTCATTGTTACCTTTACTTTCCTTGTCGCCGTTCTGGGCATCATTGTTAACTTAATTCTCATTTTGTACAATATATTTATTTATAATAATATGGTATAGGTAAGTACTTACCGTGTGACTCACTCCACTTCCGGTTTGAGCACGTGGTGTTATAACCACCATTAGTTTTCTACCTAGGGTCCAAAGTTCGATATTAAGCGAGACCAGAGACAGTGTGGGATCTCGAAATAATGATGCTAACAATGATTGTGGTGACAAAACTTTTGTTTAATAATTCTGAATTTTCATTATTCACATATACAAAAATCAAAATGGCGGCTATATACTTCCGCCCCTACGAATTATTCATTAATTTCAATTAATTATTTCTGGTATTTGATTATTCACAAGAACATGTTAATAAACTGCAGTGATTATTTAATTGCTTGCTCAGTTTTAAATTGCATAAACCAATGCCTCCATCTTTATTGTAAATGCCGGCCATACACGCTTCCATGCTCTCACACATACATATCAACAAAGGTACATTTTTTAATTTATAGTAATTTTGAGCTCAAAAGAATATTAAAGTGTATTGACCTGAATTTTGACTTCCCTGAGGGTGTAGAATTGAGGTCCTCGTCAAGCATTCCACATTGTCTGGCAGATGTCCGGCCGAACGTTCCTGGTTTCTTGTTCCTTTGATCACTGACGCTAATTTATATTTTCGAACTGTTAGTTACTGACTGATTTTGAACTTTCACTGACTGTTACATTTTTATTACATTTTATAACTCCAAAACACTTTTGCTGGCAATAATCTGCCGGCGAATATTTTTGCGTACTAACGCTCGGAGTGTATGTAGCAGACTGAGAGCGAACAATTGGTACAATGTACCCATGTGTAAGGGTTATTCCGTCATCACTCTATTGTTTAAAGCCGATGACGGCATCGTTTTGCGTCATAGTCGTTACGTTTTGTATTATTCATGACGTTTCAACATAATTCGCAACTTGTTGTGTCCAGATATGTGCCGAAAATCACGTAGGCCAATGACCTTGGAGTCGAGTTGTACTGACGCATTTTAAATATATGAAAATACAATAAAATTGTTTTCCTGTACCAATCAATTCTTTAGACGGACTTATGTACCGTCACATAGTGCATTGCATGCACTTAAATTGAGTGATACTGTAATTATGTTTGAACTCTGTCAAGGTGTAAAAAAAAAAAAAAAAAAAAACAGATTTCCGCTTCTGTACACGGTTAGAGAAATACCGTAAAATTTGTACTACATTATTATTTATAAAATAGATACATCCAGAAGCAGTTTAGAGAAAAATTGTTAATGTCTAATACTTCATAAACAAATTATTTACAGTGCATCCCTTTTGTGTTAGAAGAATCAGTAAATTTAATGTTTTGGATTACATATAGTATTTTTTGCATTAACTGATAACAGTAATTAAAATCTGTTGCAGTTATCAGTTACAAAGCAACTTATGGGTATATACCATACTCATGTATGATACACACACAAAAATTGAACTTACAGTGTGTGACATAAAGGTGATTACAGTAATTTACAGTTTTGTCTCTCGGCAGTCGGTGAAATGTTTTTGAATATAAATGAAAACATTTGGAAAAATATAGTTATATTTACCAGTTGGTTATTATCATGTTAGTTGTACAAGTGGTTCAGACTTAAATTAATGTTATTATATATATAAACTTTCACAATATGAACTTACTTTCTTTATCACTTTCCCACATGTGGGAAAGTGATAAAGAAAGTAAGTTCATATTGTGAAAGTTTATATATATAATAATATTTTATAAAGTAAACGAAGAGGATGGATCAAAAAGATAATTAAATTAATGTGGTCACAAAATAAAGCATACTGGACAAATTTGGTTGAGCTATGTTTAAATAAACAGTTATCACTGTTGCACACCACTATAGAAAAATTATTCGTCTGACAATTTTTCCTCATAATTTTTCTGTAGTGGTGTGCAACAGTGATAATTCTGTTTGTGATTATAACCACTAACACAACTCTTGTTATTTTTCAGATAAAGTGAATTATTAATAAACATATCTTTCTGATAACTATGTGGGTATTATCGTATTTACATAATCTACACCACACCTTTGGTGGAAACACGTGTTCAGTTTTTACAAAGTACATTAGGCTTTTCGGGTCCAGAGTTGCGTTAAGCAGAAAGAGGCTGAGGTTGGGGGGTATAGAAATAACATAATACACCAGATAATGCTAACGAATTTGGTTTTATTTTATCACATATGTGGCAATTTGATACAAGCATAACCAACAATAATTATTTAGATTTCAAAATGGCGGCGATGATATTCCGCACTTGACCTTGCTCAAGGTTAATTAGATATACTTTATGAGTTTATGTAAATGACTCTTTTATTCTTGTGAGTATCATCATTAAACAAAATTATAGTTTTCTTTATCTTTTTTAATCCTAATACTGGTTAACCATCATCACAAACCAACGCCTCAGGTGATATTGCGTTGATCAACACAGACTTACACACTCGCTTTCTCACTCTCTCACTTACTTGAATTTAAACATATTTGTGAAAATTGAGCTCATTTTGGTAATTTTGAATTTAGATAATAAATTGTAGGGCTTTCCTGAAACTGAAGTGGCGCAGATTCCTCCTTAGCGGTTCCATGCGGTTGGCAGGTGTTCGTCCAATTTTAGTGTAGTCATTTTCCCACTGATTCTACTTTAAATACATTTTAGTTACGTACACTGCTTTTAATAAATGTTATTGCTAATTCTGGTACTGATTATATCATTTTTTAAAGTAACTGATACATTTTTCTGGCAGAGAACTGCCCACTGTTAACGGCAAGCGTATGTGCTCGCTGACTGCTTGTGAAGAACTGGGGCGAGGCCGACACAATTATTATGTAAAACAGCGGTGTCTGACGTCATGGTGCATTGTTCTTTTCGCCAGCGCCCGGTATAACACGTAATTGTTTAATGTCGTCATTGTGTTTTGGTGATGATTTGTTCAGTGGGCCAATGAAAAGTGCGTATTGTCAATTTGTAGTGCCTAAAACCGCCATTACCATAGTTTAATTTCACTCGTACTCTGCTGACCTTGGATCGGCTCCCTCTGGTGAATTTGCGTATCTGCTGGGACTTGGGTAAACTAACCTTGCCCTTGTTAATGTGTATAAACACAATAAAATTTACAATGACAATATGCCTCATACCATTATTCTGGTACAGGTAAATCGGTACTGTTACAAAACCCCCTCAATGAAAGGTTTGGTGTCGAGACACAAAAACTTTCATTGACTCATTCATACATTCTAAAAGGATCAGTTCAGATATGTGCCACAACCCCCTGTAGTGTTAATAAAAAGAAAATCTCAATCACTTACCCTTGGTCCTATAGTGTTGATCGTACCTGTCTGACCTTACTGGACTTCTCCTTAGAGATCCCTACACCATAAGGCCATGAGGCACTGCACGCTCCTGTTCTGACGCTCCGGCCAGCGCAGGACCGTGGTCACAACACCACAAAACTCTGAAACATTCAATACAAAATTTTAAAATAGTGGCATCATTATCTACATATCCGCAACTGATATGTTTCCTCTTAGATGCATTGGTTTGTGATTTGAGGCGTTGGTTTCTTTACTAATAAAATTTCAAATAACACAAAAATTATAACAAGATTTAAGATAGATCATCCTTCTACTTTTCAACACTCCTACATATTTGTATCAATTGCTCTGACTCCAGTCAATATCAATTTGCTTCTTTCATCATAAGAAATTATACTCTTATACTTCAGTGGGCCAATGAAAAGTGCGTATTGTCAATTTGTAGCGCCTAAAACCGCCATTATCATAGTTTAATTTCACTCGTACTCTGCTGACCTTGGATCGGCTCCCTCTGGTGAATTTGCGTATCTGCTTGGACTTGGGTAAACTAACCTTGCCCTTGTTAATATGTATAAACACAATAAAATTTACAATGACAATATGCCTCATACCATTATTCTGGTACAGGTAAATCGGTACTGTTACACTCTCTTAATTAAACTTATGTTTAAATAGTACATGGTTAAAATCTAAGTACACGATCATATTAAAAGTAACTGTTTCTGACAATTTGTAGGTGGTAAGTGAAAGACAAGACAAAAGCATTCACAGCATGGCCAGAAAAATTCTAATCTGTTACCTTTTCAGGTAGAAGTACAGACAGAAGTTATTATGTATTGTCCGATATATACAATTTGTGTGTGTGTGTGTGTGTGTTTGATACCATGGTAGTATGTTAACTGTCTTATTCAAAAATCTTGTATTTTAAGTTACAACCTATTACGTTGATCAGAAATGGAGACTTCTTCACCAAGTCGACATCGTTAATAAATGTATTTATTAAATTTGCAGAGTTCAATGACAACCTACTTGTAATGAATCAAACTGTAACGAAAATGAGTTGTACTTCCATGTTCCTTAAGGAAATGGAAGTATGGTGATGGCAAAAAAAATCGTGTTCGAGATTATTGCAGATTCTGATTGTACTACATTCAAAACATGAAAGTCATTTTTCGAAAAGTGTCTGTGCGTGTGTCTGTCTGTCTGTCTGTCTGTGTGTTGTTAACTTACAAACATTTCATTTTTAAATTGTTCCAGTTCTGGCGAAACATTTGTTAACTAACTTCTTTTTACTTGACTTACCTTTTTTATTTTTGTTAACATTTACACTTTGTTTACTATGTTTACTCTGGCCAATCACCCGCCATGTTGTGTTGTTGCCAACATAATATATTTTACTTACGGGTTCCAGGGTTCTATAAATGAGCGAGAAACAATGGTTGTAGAGAAATAATAGAGTCTGATTGCATTGAATAAAACTTGTGTTTATTAATTATTTGAAATTTTATATTTTTAGTAACCAAAACAAAATGGAGTCATTCTCCTTTTACCAAATCCAAATACAAAATGGCTGCGCCACACTTCCTCTCCTCAGCCTTCATGCATGATACATTTACATAATATATTTTTGACTTCAACTTACTCTTGTTACATTTTTAAATGAATCTAGACCATTACTGCAGTTTTAATAATTCAATTTATCAAGTTATATGATTCACATAACGTGAACCAATGCTTTGTGATTTATATAGGTACCGGTACACACTCATTCATACCCTCACATATACTAATAAAACGGTACATTTTCTGTATTACTTAAGCTCAATTAATAAGGGTTTGTAGTTGATATTGTGAAAGTGTCTACTTCCCTGCTTTGCTGGATCGACGATCGAGTCAGGAGTCACTCATGTTTCAGCTGTTGTTCGGCCGAACTATTAAATGTTTCTACTTTTTAACTGCACACACTGGCTCTACGTGACATTTTATACTTTTTAGTTCTCAACACAGGTTTAATTTCACATTTTGTTACATCGCTGTTGTTAATTTAAAGACTTGCTGGCCAGCAATTTTTGTAGCGTGCAGTTCGCACGAAAGATCTTTGTTGACTGAGAACGACAATATGGCGGTTATTTCTGATGTGGAAAGGGTTGTCGCGTCATCAATTTTATTGTTCTCGCTGATGACGTCTTTGTTTTTTTAAGGTGCAGCAATTACGTATGGCATTTTTTAGATGACGTTTACATAGGATCGGTTGGTTGTTTATGTCCAAATCGCTGTTGATTCTCACGTACACCACTGACCTTGACACAAACCCTTTATTGCTTACTACGCCGTATCACTCGTTAGAAAACTTTACACTCAAGAAATATGAAAATTTAATTTACAATAAAATTTATACCTGTTATTTACCAAAAATCCCTATACGGACCTATTTGTACCGTTACAAAACCCCCTCAATGAGAGGTTTTATGACGAAGCATAAAAACTCTCATTGACACATTCATACTTCCTAAAGGGATCAGCTAGGATATGTCGCCACAACCCCCTGTATTGTTTATATAAAAAGAATATCGATAACTTACTCCGTGGTCCAGTGATTGTGACAGTACCTGCATGACCTTACTGGACTTCTCTTTCGAGATCCCAACACCGCAAGCCCAGTCAGGCACTTAACGCTCCTGCTCTGACGTGCTGGCCAGTTCAGGACCGCCGCCACAGCATCACCCAAACTCTGAAACATCGAATAAAAAAATCAAATAATGGCCTTGTATAATACCACAACCTTAACTGATCTGTTTCCCCTTAGCTGCGTATTGGTTTACGTTAATAAGCATTGGTTTTTTCCGTAACTCTGTAACAGGGCTAAAGGGAAGGGTTTTCATTTTATTAAAAATTATAATTTTATTTTTTTCCATCCCAATCCCAATGTGAAACAAAATTGTCGTCAAAGGAACAATGAAGTGAGATTGTGAACGGCGAGTTGGCAATGGAATGCGATGCCTAGTCTAAACACACGGTAATTAAGCATTGAGGCACGTACAAAGACGCGCAACAGGAACATGCGCGCGTGGACGACGCAGATCAGACTCCAAAGGGACGCCACGAAAAATGGCGAGGAATGAAGACTTTTGTTCCATGCGGTACGTTGCTGCCGGATACTCTTAGATGCCACGCCTTCCACAGCCTCAATCTTTTCGCCTGTCAACATCGTCAACGCCAGTACCCAATCCAAACCATGCTACCTAAACGGTGACGAAAAGCTTAGTAATCGCAGTGGCCGTGTATGTTACCGGAAGCAGTCAAACAGAGTGGGGATTTAGTTACCCGTCGTTTCATCAGTCGACGACTAAGAACTAAGTGCAGTGGACGCCAGTAGTGGTGTTTGTCGCCGGCCGGGCAAAGTTTTATTTATTATTAAAATGGAAAAATAGTTAAGACAGTCGACGAAAGAGATCCGACCCGGCCGGGCATCATAAAAAGTTCACGAACTACAAAATTTTATAAAATGTCGACAAAGTGTGAAAATCTTAGCTCAACTCAACCATGAAGCAATCTATGTGCTCGAAATGGAGTGAAGAAGAAAAAGTGCACGTGTATTAAACTTTCGAACATATAATCGGTTAGGCGCTGGATCATCATAGACGCCCAGGGTTAAGTACTCGACTGGCCATGATATTAAATAAATAATTTCCTTTTTTGGGGACTAAATAATTAAATTGGGGGTTAAAACAGAATGAATGTGAGTGAATAGCAAGCTGGGTCACTTTGAATTAATTAATGAATATTATAAGGTAGATATAAGTAATATGGTGAAATATGTTAAAATTATTGCTGGTAATAAGGGGCTTCACCTCAATATCAAATACCATTTAATTTAATTGTTGGAGTTATGAGAGGAATTATAATAATAAATTCAGTATTTTGTTTTATTTACTAAAAGAGTTTACAAATTATTTAAACCACCTTATTTCATTTACTGCACTGATAAGTTCGCCGTACTACGAACGGGGTTAGTTCACCACAAGAGATCCGGCCAGATCACTCAAGAATTAAAAGGTATGTGGAAGTTTCAAATTAATTATTAATAAATACAATATCATAATAAAAGTTACAATTGGTGCCATGACTGCAGGATGTAATGTAATAAAAGGTTATATTACACCGGCCTATTTTGACAGTGCAGAAATTGAAATACGGTTATGAAAGAAAATTAATTTACGTAAAAGTCAAGTAGTTATAATAGGAGTTATTTTATGTATACTATAGCATAATATTTTGAATTTATTGTAATTAGAACAAGTAATAAACTAGTAAAATGTCTGACAACGAAAAAGAGAACAATTTGATAGATTCAGTTATGAACGAGAGTGGCCTTGGGTCGATGAACCCGTCACCAAGTGTGAGCGAATTAAGTCAGTCAATGCCAACAGCTGATTTGAGCATTCAAGCAGTAACGAACGCTGACCTAACCGGGTCAATTATAATTGATCACGCAGAAGCACAATCTACTCTGGTAATGATAAAGACAAATATAAAAGAAAAAGAATTGTCATTAGAGGACATATTTGATTTTATGAAAGTCAATTTAAGTAAACAAAGTAATGACTGTAATTATCATTTTGATAGTAGTGACGATAAAATAAAAAAACGTTTTGATGCAAATGATACCAAATTTGACCAATTAAGTAATGAAATTAAAGAACAGAAAATAAAATGTGAACAACAAAATATTAAAAATGATATTAATTTTCAAGAACTTAAAGAACAAAATATTAAGTTTGAGCAGAATATAAATGTAATGTTTGATAATTTAATAAAACAAACACAAGATGATGTAGATAATGTTACAAGAAATACCGGTAAGTGTAGTGGGAATGTAATTAATAAAGTAACTGAGAACAAGGTGAGTACCGATAATTATAATGATGTGTTAACAAGTGATAACAATGATATTGAAAATGATGATGTAATTGAAAATTGGGTAACAAAAAATGATACAGTAGACAATAGTAGTAATATTGAGAGTAGAAAGTCAGTTGATGTTAGTAATGAAGGAGTAATGATTAGTATTGATGAGTTGGAGAAAGAAGGGAGAGATAATTTAAAGGGTGAACAGGGGGCAAATTTTTATGGGGTTAAATGTGAAACAGAGTTTTCACAAGTTGTTTATGGGGATAAAAGATCCTCACTAGGACATTTGGGTGATGATGGGTCGGCAAATGGTCAAATAAGTTTTTTGTGTTTATCTGGTAGGGCCAGATGGTGTTTAAAGAATTTTGTGGTATTGCCCTCTGTGTGGAATGAGAATGTGAAAGGTAGTGAGAAGTATTGTGATGAAAGTAATTATGAGAGGGAGAAAGAGTTAGAGTGTTTCAAGTTAAACAGAAGTTATAAAGAGTTGATAGAGAGTTTGAATATTAATATTATGGTAAATAATGTAGATTTACCTTGTACTGTAATAAACAATGTGTATATTGATGATAAATATTTACCTGTTGGGAGAAGTAGTGTACTGATAATGGCAGATAATTGTAATAATAACGTAATTTACCTGGGAATAACAAATAATACTGACGGAGATTTGACAAAAAATAATAATATTGACAGGTTTTATGATTTGATGATAGTGGAACAACTTGAAATGTTAGAGAATTATAATAATAATAATAATAAATGGAGTGTAAAAAAGAATGAGGAATGTTATAAAAAAGTAAGATTATTATTCGATGATGGAGGCTGAACATAAACATAATAAATAGACATTTTAAATATTTTGGTTTATGGTTCTGACCTTGCCGAATTTGGAAATGAAGTGTGGTTAAATTGAACAATTAACGATGAAGAATTGTAAATAATGGATAGTGAAATTAATTGTGTGTGTATTGTAGCAAGTATATAATGTAAACAATGTGTGTAGGTAATTGTTGTGATAATAATAATAGTATTTTGCAGTCTAAATAAATAACAAAAATAATTTTGAAGAGGATAACAAAGGAATTGTAATTATTGTAATTGGTGAAAGTAATTAAAAATGTTGTGTTTTCAATAATTGATTTATTTTAAATATTTGAAGATGTTTAAATATTTTTGATTGATTTAAGATGTTATATAATGATGAATTTAAATTATTTTATGAGATGTGAATTTGACAATAATTGATAAATAAATAAAGGTTAAATTGTTTAGTATGGAATAACATTGTTGTTAACATGTTTCAGAAGGTACAGGGAGTTATTGATGTTTATATTTGTGTGCTTATGACAGGGTATGAGCGATGTACTGTGAGTATAAATTTTGTAATACGAGTAAATAGAGTAAAATGTTTACAGGTGTTGAAAATATTTTAAAATCAAGGATGAAACTAATTTGAGATAATTGTACTAAATAGAAACCATAGTCAAAAGGTAGTAATAACTGAAATATGAGATAAAATAAATGTTAATAATAAATTTGAAATTTTTGAAGAATCTAATTGCAGTAAATGATAAATAATGAAATGATATATAGCAGAGTTAATAAAAATCTCAAACTGTCATGTTTATAATTTTCTGTATAAATTATTTAAAAGAGAATTGTGTGTTTAATGTGAATGTAACAATGTTAATGATCAAGGTTAATGTCTATTTGTTTATTATGTTATGTAATGTATCATACAAGATGTGGGTAATTTTGGGGGGGTTGTGTGGTGTTAATAGAAGTGCTATACTTAGGGACTGTAGAAACTGTAAGTGAAGAAAGGTTAATTTAGTTATTAAGTAAGCTATTGCCGTGGTGGCATGTGCCACGGTGGATAGCGGTAAGTGTTGAAGTGTTGGGGGTAACAGAGAGTGTTACCTCCATCGGAGGCCAAAATGGCGTAAAATACACAGCACACCTTTTATATAATTTTATATTATATGCTGATAGATTGCCGTGCCATGTATCATAATGACGTAGAGAACATGCCTGATTTAGAGTTGATTTCCCCGACTTTTCGGGCGATTACTGCCTTATCAGCACTAATCGTGGTTTTGGATAGCGGTCAGCTATGGCCATAATGTAAGAACCTTGACCATAGCTGGCTTGAAATTGGTGTATATTTGAAATTAATGGGGGGTGATTTTAGGGGAAATCCCCGGAACTATGGAACAGTGGCTGCCACTCTGTTCGAGTAGGAACAGTAAACCAGGTGGTAGACCAGTTTTAAGGGCATATTAATATATAACATAGATATGATGATATCTACCAATTTTAAAATGTAACGCTGAAGCAAGGACACGGAGATGATAAATTCCTCCACCAATGCCGTCCTTGTGGATGCAAATGGGCACAACAGTCCACCCTAAAAAAATAGTAGTGTGTGTGATTCAGGAGGTTGCTCAGGGGAGCAACGAATTAAAATTTTGTAACTTAAGAATGATGACTCACTCTTGCACTAATTAAATAATTGTATCATGATTTGAGAAATAGATGCAGTAGATGTTTGTTATACGGTGTTTATTCTGTCGTATAAATGTATTAGTTTATTGTGTTAGAGGTAGGTGTTGATAAAATGTGTAATTTGTATAATTTTGAAATGTGTTTATAGTAAGGTCATTCACCTTGCTAAGAAAATCAGCTGATCAGCTGTAGAATATCACTTATGAATGATTTGCAATTTTTTCAATGTAGTTAAATATTTGAATATGAGGAAAATGGAACGTAATTAATGTTTGAATAATAGACTTCCAATGTGTTAAAAGATTTTAAGTTAAATGATGATAAAATAATTTAAGATAGTTGAGAATTTTAAATGACTTGTAAAAGATAGTAATTGGGAGATCTTGGGTGATTATTAATATTTTGTTAGGACATGTAGATCAGTCCAAGTTAAGTTAAAGGGGTACTAGAGAGAATAATATTGTTATGAACAATGTAATGTAGAATTTGAGAAGTATTGATAGTGATACAGTAGCTATGGGGAAAATATGGAGAGTATTGATTGATATATTGATGTAATAAGTAAATGGAGATATTTTGTAGTAGTTGAAAGTATTGTATTGGGAGAGTAATTAGAGTTGATGGGAATTTTGTAAGGGGGGTGGTGTGATAAGGAGTCCGCAACGAAAGGTGTTGGGACAGGAAGGGACCATTTAGTGCCGGAAAGGGTTGCCTAGGGAAAGTCCGGGAACCAGATAAGGGAATGAGAAATGGGAGGGGAACACACATCCTGAGTACAAAGGGGTAGAGAGTATTTTTTTATATAAGGGTAGAATGATGCGAATTGAGTTGAATAGTAAATGGGTTGAGAGAATGTTTGATAGATGTTTTTGATAGAGATGGGTGTCATATTAGTTAAAGCTGTTAGTGATATTAAAGTCAGAAGGGGGAAGATTATAAATATATAAATGCCAAGTGGTAAATCAGGTTAGTGTGAATAAATTAAATCACCCAAACTAATGGAGATTGAGACTGTTGAAGAAAGTAAAACATAAAAATTAAATGAAAACAAGTGACAAATTTTAATAGAAGTTGAAACTAATTAGAGCAATAAATGTGTAATTTTTAATTAATTTAAATGTCAATCTTATTGTTTATTGTAATAATACTATGTCAATCTTAAATGTCATATTTTATTATGTTATGGTGTTTAAAGATAGAAAATTTTAAAGATGTCTGATGTATTATATGAACATATGTAGGTCAAGGTCGTTGACTTGACCCAGTTTGATCAGCTGATGGTTGATGTTATAAACTAGACCAGTTTTGGTAATGAAGTGATGCAAACTTTGTTGGTTAATTGATTTAAATAATTTTAAATTTTCTGAATATTGAGAAAAGTATATTTTAATAAAAAAAAAAATTTTTGGGGGGGGAAAAATTGATTTTTTTCCGTCTGACAGATGATGTTTGAGTTTTAAGTATATTATTGTTTATGTGTATTGGGAGGGTTTTATTGAATTATGTTGTCTGGAATATATGTATAAACAAATGTTAGAGTAAGTGAATTCATGTTTAATGAGGTATTCAATTTGTTTTTCTGTAGGATAGTTATTAGTATTGAAGAGAATTAATAGAGTGGATGAATTCATGTAACAGATTTTATTTTGATTTTGAAGAAAATAATGGAGGTAAAGCAGTTTGATTTCAATTTATATGAACTTTTTGAATGTAAAAAACAAGATTTTGATAGTATGTATAAATAAGTATATGTACGCACCCAGTATTGCTGAAGGCGACCCAGTGTGCAGGATAAGGGGGAACATATCGGTTGAGGATCTGGCATGGACTAAGGCCAGGGATTTGGAGTTTGGGGTGGCATGCTGGAAGGTTAGGTGCGCTGTGGTGCGTGTCTGTGCGATTTTATGGTGTTGGGATCTCGAATAGAGAAGTCCAGTAATCTCGTTCAGGTGCAGCCATAGTTGCCGAGCCAGGGGGGGTAGTTTACCCATGATGTATAAGAACTAAAAGGGGGGTTGTTGGCACCATATCCTCACCGATCCTCTTAGGGGTTTAGCAATGAGATTTCTTCTGTTTCGGCATTTCTTTAGAAGGGGGGTATTATAACGGGGCTAAAGGGAAGGATTTTCATTTTATTAAAAATTATAATTTTATTTTTTTCCATCTGCACGTTCAATCCCTATGTGAAACAAAATTGTCGTCAAAGGAACAATGAAGTGAGATTGTGAACGGCGAGTTGGCAATGGAATGCGATGCCTAGTCTAAACACACGGTAATTAAGCATTGAGGCACGTACAAAGACGCGCAACAGGAACATGCGTGCGTGGACGACGCAGATCAGACAACAAAAGGGATGCCACGAAAAATGGCGAGGAACGAAGACTTTTGTTCCATGCGGTACGTTGCTGCCGGATACTCTTAGATGCCACGCCTTCCACAGCCTCAATCTTTTCGCCAGTCAACATCGTCAACGCCAGTGCCCAATGCCAAACCATGCTACCTAAACGGTGATGAAAAGCTTAGTAATCGCAGTGGCCGTGTATGTTACTGGAAGCAGTCAAACAGAGTGGGGATTTAGTTACCTGTCGTTTCATCAGTCGACGACTAAGAACTAAGTGCAGCGGACGCCAGTAGTGGTGTGCGTCGCCGGCCGGGCAAAGTTTTATTTATTATTAAAATGGAAAAATAGTTAAGACAGTCGACGAAAGAGATCCGACCCGGCCGGGGCATCATAAAAAAGTTCACGAACTACAAAATTTTATAAAATGTTGACAAAGTATCAAAAACTTAACTCAAATCAACTATGTTCTCGAAATGGAGTGAAGAAGAAAAAGTGCACGTGTATTAAACTTTCGAACATATAATCGGTATGGCGCTGGATCATCATAGACGCCCAGGGTTAAGTACTCGACTGGCCATGATATTAAATAAATAATTTCCTTTTTTGGGGACTAAATAATTAAATTGGTGGTTAAAACAGAATGAATGTGAGTGAATAGCAAGCTGGGTCGCTTTGAATTAATTAATGAATATTATAAGGTAGATATAAGTAATATGGTGAAATATGTTAAAATTATTGCTGGTAATAAGGGGCTTCACCTCAATATCAAATACCGTTTAATTTAATTGTTGGAGTTATGAGTGGAATAATAATAATAAATTCAGTATTTTGTTTTATTTACTAAAAGAGTTTACAAATTATTTAAACCACCTTATTTCATTTACTGCACTGATAAGTTCGCCGTACGAACGGGGTTAGTTCACCACAAGAGATCCGGCCAGATCACTCAAGAATTAAAAGGTATGTGGAAGTTCAAATTATAAATAATATAATGTAATAAAAGTTACAACTCCTAATATCTCTAATACCTAGATGAAAACAAGATTTATTATAAATGTATCCTTCTCTTATTTCCCTCCAAAATACTTATGAAAATTTTGATTACAATCGCTAATATTTAACTCTTTCTCATTGCACAAGACGAAATATAAATCTTTATATTAACATCATAATATTCCCAACAATTACTTACATTTAAGAGAATAAACAAAACAACTCATTAATATAATTTGTATATGGAACCAAACACAAGTTCACTACTTTTGAACAATCTATTTATTTGAAAATGATTAATCATCTTTCATTATCCTAATACTTTAATACAAAATCATAATTAACTTTTATGATCAACATCAACAACATTACATTTAATATCCACTAAAATGTTACTACCCAACTAGTAACCTCCTTCCACACACACTATGGCCATACAACATAATAAAACGTTAACCTTTAACATTAACATTGCTACATTTAACTAAACAATTCACCTTTAGATAATTTGTATATAAAATTATGAATATTACAACTTGAACATTCTATTAACTCTTTGTATAACAACCTTTAATTTATTTAACATCTATTGTACCCTTAAATTCTCCAAAAAAATTTCAACTTTATTATCAACCTTCATTTTACATCACATTTCATTTATTATTACATTTTAACTATGATTTTCTGTTTAACATTTTCGTTATCAATCGGTTCGGGTGATTCAGTCATTTACAATGATTCGATTGAATGGGCATTAAAATATAACCTTATTCACCTTCTTCCTTCTTACTAACAACCACTAACAGATTTACATAGGGTGACACCAATCTCTCAATAATAACCCCCTTCAACACTACTTCCATTTAAATCCTTCCCCTCTTATAATAAAATATCTAATACCCTCTTTGTAACTAGGATATGTGTTCCCGAACCTGGCAGTTCCATTCATATCCTTTTGCCCTTCCCATAATCTCGGCAAACACTCTTCGACCCTTCACAATTACCTGCCCAACTACGCACGTTGATCACTCCTTACCACCTCACCCTCACTACAAAATATCACCATCATCTATTTATTTTCCATTTACATTATTCACTTTCTCTACATATATGCACTCCCACTACTGTGTCCCTACTACTACCCTGTTTCTGTATTACTTTCTTTTATTCCAAAATTCTTATTTTATCTAACACCCATTTAAGTTAACTCTGACTGACTCCAATGCCTTATTGAAATAATCATCACCCAAGCAAATTCTCTTACCACATTTAAATCAGTTAATTTGTCTACAATTTATTTTAATTCAATCAGTTATTTAAACACAACATTACTTTAATTACCTTCTTCCAAAACAATTACAATTCATTTATTACAGAATCTCATTATTTATTTAGTCTGTTAAAATATTATTATTATTAAATCAATTTCTACTACATGCACACAATATTTACATAAAATACGTTTCACAACACAAACACAATTAATTTCACTATAAATTTATTTACAATTTTTTGTCATTATTTTTCTGTTTACCACACCTCATTTCATAAGTTAGCAAGGTCATCACCATAAACTAAAATATTTAAAATGGACATTCACTGATTTTTTTATTTAACCCCCATCATCATAAATGAGTCTTATCTTATGACTACACCATTCATTTACAATTACAGACACATTTTTATTATTATAATTATAACAATCATCATCATTGCTTTTTTCCATTGCCTCAATATAGTGACTACAAATATTCTTGCATACTATTATTTCAAAATTCCTGTCGACATTGGGTATAGTAATTTCTCCTTTAGTGTTTTCTGTTAAAGTCAGGTAAGTTACATTATCATCAACTACTGTTGCTACATCCGTTTCAACATAAGGTAAGTACTCACTATAATTATCAACTCTCTCCCTATTCACTCTCTCTCTTAATTCTGTATAACTCCTCCCCACCTCAAACAACTCTATCTTCCTATCATCACACCTCTCTCTCTCAAAATATCCCTCATCATATCCCCAAGTCACACTCTCTCTCATTATATGCAGGGGGCACTAAATCATAATAACACCTCCTGGTCCTTCCAGGAACACCACCAAAATTCAAAGGACAATTATTTGTAGATCTGTCATCTACCAAATATACTCGTGAAGACCCTTCTTCACCCCCAACAACACCACGGGAAAAAATTACCCCCTGCAACCCTCTACCTCTATACTCTCTCTCCACTTTCTCTCCGACTCGTCAACAAACACAAACATTCCATTATTACTTTCTACCTCCTCTAAAAGTTTGTCACCACTATTTTTAATTATATCATCGTAATTCTCAACACCACTTACCTTATCGTCTTTATATGTTAACTGACCGTCTTTATTTTCATTTAATTGATCGGTCTCTTTACTACCTTCTACCCCCATTTTAATCTCACAATTTATCATCTACTTTATTCATTTTAAAGTTATTAATTATGTCATCTACTCTTGCATTTTGTTTATCAAACTTCTGACTGACTGATTCTATTATCTGTTCTTTTATCTGATCACAACGTTCATGAATTTCATTCATTTGTTGATTAAAATTAAAATTTTGCTGTTTTATCTCCCCTCTCATCAACTTTATCTCATTATTCTGCATCTCAAATTTATCATTCATTTTAGTATCACTAATGTCAAATCTAGCATTTATTTTATCATATTTAACATTGGAATCACTTTGTTGTTCATCTAACTTTACATCAAATTTATTTAACATCACCCTCTGTTCATTGAAACTAGTACACAACATTGTATTTTTCTCTAAAAGCAATTGGATCATTTTCATCATATCTTGATCCTCAGATTTTTTAATCGGGACTGGTGTTGAATGAAATACTTCATCCATAATTTTCGACTCAGTTCTGCTTAATTCTATATTCATTTGGCTCTCGGTTTCAATGTCAGTTAGGCTGACATTGTTATTATTCTCTGTCATCTTGAAATTTTATATATATCTTTTCAAAATATTATTATATATAATATATACTTATTACACAGACTTACTATTAGAAAGATATTCTATTTTGTTATGTTTTACCACTAGCACATATGGTTATAAACTAACCTTATTATTTATGTATCTTAATTACATACCCCTTCTCAACAACCATTCTGTTTCCTCATGCAGATCTATTTTATATAAAATTTATTTATATAATGTCCAACTCTAAGGGCGCCATTTGTTAACTTACAAACATTTCATTTTTAAATTGTCCCAGTTCGGGCGAAACATTTGTTAACTAACTTCTTTTTACTTGACTTACCTTTTTTATTTTCGTTAACATTTACACTTTGTTTACTATATTTACTCTGGGCAATCAGCCGCCATGTTGTGTTGTTGCCAACATAATATATTTTACTTACGGGTTCCAGGGTTCTATAAACGAGCGAGAAACATAATGGTTGTAGAGAAATAATCGAGTCTGATTGCATTGATTAAAACTTGTGTTTATTAATTATTTGAAATTTTATATTTTTAGTAACCAAAACAAAATGGAGTCATTCTCCTTTTACCAAATCCAAATACAAAATGCCTGCGCCACACTTGCTCTCCTAAGCCTTCATGCATGATACATTTACGTAATATATTTTTGACTTCAACTTACTCTTGTTACATTTTTAAATGAATCTAGACCATTACTGCAGTTTTAATAATTCAATTTATCAAGTTATATGAATCACATAACGTGAACCAATGCTTTGTGATTTATATTGGTACCAGTACACACTCATTCATACCCTCACACATACTAATGAAACAGTACATTTTCTGTATTACTTGAGCTCAATTAATTTTGTAACTAGGATGTGTGTTGCCTAACCTGGCAATTTCATTCATAACCTTTTGCCCTCCACCAGATATCGGCAAACACTCTTTGACCCTTCACAATTACCTGCCCCAACGACGCACGTTGATCACTCCCTACAACATCACCCTCACTACAAAATTTCACCATCACCTATTTACTCTCTAATTACATTACTCACTGTCTCTACATATATGCACTCCCACTACTGTGTCCCTATTATTACCCCGTTCTGTATTATTTATATTCCAAAAATCTTATTCTGTCTAACACCCATTTAAAATTAACCTTGACGGACTTAATTGCCTTATTGAAATAATTATCGTCATCCAAACTCTATTTTTTTACATTGATATGACCATTGAAAATTACATTAGAAAACTCATAACTACCTCAAATTAGTTTCATCATTTAATTTAAACCTTTAAAACTCATTTAAAATTTATTTAATGAAGAAATTTGTGTTAGTGGTTGAAATCACAATCAGAATGATCACTGTTGCACACCACTATATAAAAATTATTCCGATTAGCGCTTTCAAGCTTCACAGCTCATCGTCAGATCGGGAATAGACAGGAAATATGTGAAACCCAACCCTTCACCCCTCTCCCCCACCCTGCTCACCCACAACAAACTAAAAATTAATGACCCTTCCCCACCCCCTAAACTCTGTCTCACCATCTGTACAGTTACATATTTTTCTAGTAAATTCCTTGTATTTCAGTGTGTGTGTGTGTGTGTGTGTGTGTGTGTGTGTGTGTGTGCATCCTTTTAAACTTACCCTCTTCCTCTCCACACACGTGGGTCAGTCACACACCCTTATTTTAAAACATCCAATTAGTACTATGCAATATAATTCTTAATCTTATCTATCTGCCCTCTATTATTTACTTCTTAATCATGTTATAAAATATTTCTTCATTATCAAATTTAATTTTAATATTAATTAAATTGTCTAACCCTTTTTCTCTTTCTTTCAATATTTCTAACTCCTCTCTAAGCTTCCTTTCAACTGTGTTATTTACTACTTTTACAATTTCATATTCTTCCAAAGGATTAACAAACTTATGGTTGTCTTCTATGAAATGTCTTGCATATAACGAATTGGTTGTTCTATTACCTTCTCCACGTTTGTGGTCAGCCAACCTGCATACGAATTTTCGTCCTGTCTCCCCTAGGTACACTTTGTTGCAGTCTTTACATTTTAATTTATAAATTCCGCTTTTCTGTAATACTGGAATTTTTTCTATATTCTTATTCCTTATCTTATCAAATACCGTTTCACATTTTTTAATAGCTATATCTACTCCATATTTATTAAAACATATTATAATTTTTTGTAGTGTGTGAACCTATGTATGTCAATGACCCTGCATAATTCTTTTGTTCTGGTTCTATTTTAGCTTTTTGTATGTTGACCCTTTTCATAACTTTATCCACTATGTTGGTGCTATAATTATTATTCCTTATAATTCCCTTTATCGTTTTTAACTCCCTATCTTTTGATTCGGTCTCTTTTAAACACTTCTGAGCTCAGTAACAAAAGGAATTGATTGCCGCCATTTTATATCTGTATGGGTGGTAAGACTCTCTTGGTATAATTATATCAGAATACGGCTCTTTCCTAAATATCCCAAACTGTAGTTTCTCATTATCTTTAATTTCTATGTTTAAATCTAAGTAATTTATTTGCTTACCTCCTATCTCTTCCTTAAATTGTAAGTTTTTATCCTTATTATTTACCTCCTTTATAAACTCATGCACTTCTTCTATGCTTCCTTCCCGATCTATATTTCCTGTCTATTCCCGATCTGACGATGAGGTGTGAAGCTTGAAAGCGCTAATCGGAATAATTTTTATATAGTGGTGTGCAACAGTGATAATTCTGATTAAAATTTATTATTCAAACATTAAGCATTTTACTTTAGTTAAATTGGATTATAAACTTCATACTTACAGTACATCATTCAATTGCATAAACACATGATTCCTGTCACATACACAAAATGATAAACATTAACGCCCTGTATCTTCTGAAACATTATAACAATCATATGACTCCACAACTAAACACATTTTACATTTATTCGTTTACTATTTATTACCAAGTTTAAATCATATAAAATTATTTAAATTCATTATCAAAATCTCTTTCTACTACATTTTAAATTAATCAGTTAATTCATTGAATTATTTTAATTCAATCAGTTATTTAAATTACAAACTATTTTAATTACCTTACTCCAAAACAATTACAATTCATTTATTACAAACTCTCATTGTTTATTTAGTCTGCTAAAATATTATTATTATTATTATTAAATCAATTCCGACTACATACACACATTGTTTACATAAAATATATTTAACAACACAAACACAACACAATCAATTTCACTATAAATTTATTTACAATTTTTGTCATACCAATATTGTTTACCACACCTCATTTCATATGTTAGCCAGGTCATCACCATAAACTAAAATATTTAAATGTCCATTCACTGATTTTTTATTTAACCCCCATCATCATAAACTAGTCTTACTTTTATATAACAATTATCATCTTTAATTACCCTCCTTACATTATTATTATTTTTGTAATAACCCGTTAATATTTCAAATTGTTCCGTAAAACCCTCATAATAATCTACTGGACTATTCCACATTATTATTAAATCATAAAACCTGTTTACATCATTAGTTTTGGTCTTGTGACCGTCTGTATTATTATCTATCACCCTTGAGTATTTTAACCTCTCAATTTCAAAATCATTTACTACTAATACTCCACGTCTAAGCACAGATAAGCATTCAATAAAATTATCAACGTTATCATTATTTATTTCTGCACTATCTTCATAACAAGGTAAGTCAACAATATTATTAATTCTCTCTCTCTTTATTTTCTCTAGTAGCTCTTCGTAACTTCTAACAACATCAAATAATATTCTCTCTCTCTCTCTCTCTCTCTCTCTCTCTCTCTCTCTCGATGTGAATAATTCTACCACTCTCTCACAATACCTCTCATCATAACACCTTCTCACTTTTTCTCTCTCAATCCACACAAAAGGCAACATAACGTTATCATAACCCATCTTGGCTTTTCCAAGGAACTCATGATACACAAAAGGGGACCTACTTAGAGACACCTTGTCTCTATAACCACGGGAGGAAACTCTGTCCTCATAACTCACTATTGGAGTCTTTACTCCATTTAAATCACAGGGAAAATTTGCCCTTTGTAAACCCAACCTCTCTTCAACCACTATCTTATTACTACTCTCTATTTCCACTAAAACTTCATCTCCACTATTATTATTCACTTTATTTTCTAACACATTTTTAATTATCTCGTTGTTATCACTTTTTATTTTGCTATTACTTGTTAACTCAGTACTATAATTATCATGATTACTCACCTTGTCTATTGCCACAAGTTTTGCATGTAAACTAACACCGTTACTATTAACATATATATCTCCGTTATTTTCGCTTGTATTAACCACACTTCTTACCTTGTTGTTTATTTCTTCATTATTTTCGTTTGTATTGTACTTACCTGTATTTATTTTCCTCACTCCCATTTTCTCAATACTCTGTTCTAATTCGTTAAATTTACTTTCGAATATCTCATTGGTTTTCTCAACATTTTTATTAACTTGCTTTATTTCATTTCTAATTTCATCAAGATTACTTTCGTTTATATCAAAACGATTATCAAAGTCACTGCTTAATTTATCAAATTTACTATTTAAGCTGCGCAGCGTACTACATAAATATTTCATCATATTAGTTTCGGGTTGATTACTTTCTTTAGTTAATTTTGGGGTTATTTGATTCCCTGAATCATCTGGACTGTAATACTTTTGTCTATAATACTTAATTCTTTTATTTTATTTTCTTGACCCACATTCGGAGTTGAATGAACTCCCAGGTCACTCATGACGGCTGATTCATTAAAATTAATTATTTCATTTATATCATTTTCGTTATTTCCTGCCATTTTTTTAAATTATGAAATTATCTATTTTAACAATCCTTAGTTTACATTCATTAAGTATTATTCACTAGTATAGGTATTACTTACGTTTAACCTATTCTAACATGACATCGTTTTTCGTAATTTTTTACGGACTCTGCCTCAATCACTAAATCACTTATTCACGAGTAGACATGGTCTGTACAAACTTTGAATTTATACAAACTTTCCGTAGTTCGGAAGCGCCATTGTGAAATTACATAATTATAAGAAAAATAAAATATTTAAATTTGTCCCTGTTCGGGCACCATTGTGATATATAATTATAAGAAAAATAAAATATTTAAATTCGTCCCTGTTCTCGGGCGTCATTGAGTTATCACATGTTATAAGAACATAATATTTAATGAACAATATACATAAAATCCCTTACCTGCATCGGGCCAGAGTCTTCATGTGAACTCGTACCTATAAGTGATTTAGGGTTACATTATAATAATTACTCTCTCATAGTATTTGTTAATAAACTCAAATTTTTTTATTAAACTTTCTTTATACGCTTGAATTTACTTGCATTCCATTGTTTCTTTTCTCAAAACTATTTTTAGTCTTTCTTTTTCATTAAGTATCAACACTACAAGACAAACATTGAAATTGACTTATTCTATTAACTAATGTAATATTTCTTTAAAAGCAACCCAGCCTTTACGCATTCATACTCTCACGCAAACTTGAGATATCTCTTTATTCATTATAAAAGTTTTATTTTATTTTGTTTGAATTTAGATTGTCGATCTACTTTACTGATACTGTCTCCGCCACGTTGTTAAGCTAGTCCCTTCATTGTTCCTTTGTTCGTTCCAGTTTCGTCACACTGTCCCGGTTTCATACACAATTAATTAAATTTTTGTCATTGATTGATTCTAAGGCCTCACTGTTGATTCTTAAACTTTTTTACATTGTTTTACATATTTTAATCACACAATTTACTGGTCGGTTTACATTTTTTAGTATCGTTTTTCAGGCGAACCGCGCATTAGTGTATCTGCGCGTTTCCGAACTTAGATGACGACTGTCTTTTACTTAGATTTCCATTTTTTATGTGCGGGCAAAATGTAAACTATGCCCAGCCGGCGGGCGGCGCGCAACTGCTTACGTCCTCTGCTGTGAGATGTTATTCGCCAACTGCCTTGTTCTCGGCGCGCACAGCGCTGAGGTATTTCTTCATACGTGACCAGACCATGAGAATGTTGGCCGCCTGAGCGCGCGTATGAGGGTGAATACGCTCCCTCATTGCAAACTTCACATTCCTGTGCCGATGCGTATCAGCCGCGAAGATATAGTCCATACACCATATATTCTTTGTCACGATTCCCAATGCGCACCTTGCACTGACTGTTACCGAATAGTAACTTTCAAATAGATTGGTTTAAAATAATTAAAATTTGTTTTACCCCTTTTGCCCCGTTACAATTTTCTTCTATGGCAAATGATAACAGCCGCAAATTCAAACAGAATCATGATGTTTTGAATACAGCCCTGTATTGTAGAGTTCTCAATACCTATTGGTGTTGGTGAAGATCGGTTAAGGGAAAGGGGTAATTTACCTGCAACATTTTATGTTTTAACAAGGGTAATTTTTTATACGACGAACGATAACTGCTGTAAATTCAAACAGAATCAACTACGTTTTTGCATACCTTTTTGAACTAAAGAGAACTCAAGGTCTGTTGATTTTGTTGAAGATCGGTTAAGGGAAAGGGGTAGTTTATCAGCAACGTTTTATGTTTTAAAAAGGGTAGTTTTTTTATGATGAACGATAACTGCCAAAATTCAAAGAGAATCTAATAATTTTTTGCACACTTTGCTGAGTTGTAGAGAACTCAAGGTCTGTTGATTTTGGTGAAGATCGGTTAAGGGTAAGGGGTAGTTTACCTGCAACATTTTATGTTATAACAAGAGAAATGTTTCCATGACGAACGATAACTGCCGCACATTCAAACAGAATCAAATATTTTTTTGCATGTATCCGTGAATTGTAGGGGACTGAAGATCTATTGATTTTGGAGAAGATCGGTTAAGAGAAAGGGTTAGTTTACCTGAAACATTTTATGATTTAACAAGAGTAAAGTACTTAATTTTTATAAATAAAGTATCCTGATAGGAAGCTCATAGTAATCCACTGTAGAAACGTAGATGAAATATCTATAAATGAAGAGGTTAGGTGAACGGGGTGGGGGTAATTTTCTATTATTAAAAATTATAGTTGAAGGTGGAGGGGAGAATTTTTTATATGTGTAGTACGTTATCGGCAACAAAGAAGTAGTTTTTTGTTAAAATTGCTTCCCGGGCTGTTTAGCCGTAGTCCAATGTTTTCTGCAAAACCAGACTTTTCGGCAGTGGCATCGACTGCCGTCATCAGTGAAAATCGAGTGCGAAAACGTGAGGTGGTATACGTTAATGACCACAGTACTGTGGTTAATGCTGAAGCAATAAGTAGAAAGACTTTTCTATAGAAATATTTCATTTCGAATATGATTTTAAATATAAATCTTAGAACATGGAAGTCATGTATGGTTCTCCATACCGATATTTTCTTAAAGCCTTACAGCAGACTTAATTATTGTACTATAAACTTATAAAAGGATTTTATGAGCTTGTTTTTCATAGCATTATGAAACTTTTTTGGCATATCTGTATTAATTTAACATAAAGGGTGGGCACCAATATCTTCATCGTCTGACAATTTTTCTTCATCCGTGTTATCATCACTGTCACTGGATTCTTCATTTAAAGTTATCAACAGTTGCTGAACATTTCTTTTAACCATATTTGTTCTTTGATGGACACTTCCCTCAAAACTCCCCATAAGTGGTGAATTATTTTTTGCCACGTGTCAGAGGAAAAATGTTCAGTTGCCTCATTCAGTAAAATTTTCCACACCATTTAAAAGTAGTACAAATGTCATGTTTAATAATGTACCCATTTATGTCAACCCACACAAGTTCCAACCCACTAAAGTGGTAATGAAATGGGGGAAGTCAAATCACTGTGTCCATGTTTTTTAGTAATTTAATATGTGCATAGTCTTATGTACATATCTTTAATAGTATTTCTTTCTTTGCTTTCACTGTTTCAAGAGTTCTACCTTTGACATCACATCAGTAAAGTCATCAAATTTATTTTTTACTAACCAACTGACAATTTCATATTTTCAATAAGACATTGTAGGAGCTTTGTTTTCTTTAGCACAGTGGTATGACACATTACCTAATAATAATGATTGAATGTTTATGTTGGGGCGAAGTCTCCAGTTTTTTTTTTACCCAAACAACAGTATACCATTAGGGATAAATCCTTGTGTACCAGCATGTCGCAAAATAAATATGTTTGCCTTTTAAATAGGAATTTTCGTCGTTCCAAGCTGTAAATCATCAATCAATTGACCTGCATTAACCCATACAAGGTTTTATCTAACCGCACAATGTTTCTTGAATTCGTAGTGACAGTTTCCCATAAAAGTCTAGATTGCCAAGCAACAGTATTATCTATTTCTACCAAAATCTCCTGAAAATTTTTTTCTATTGAAAATAAGGTTTTTTTCAACATAACATGAGACTTTTTCTATGCCTGCCAAATCAGTTTTCTTCTTTTAGCGTGGCAAGGAGTTTCCTTCATGTACGATATTCCTTCCATTCATAGTAATGATAAATATGTCTTCTAATAGCCTCAGGCTAGAAATTGTCAAGATCTATCTTTTTAAACTTCCCTGGCATTGAAAGGACGGATGTCGGGTCATTTATCTTTTCAGGACATTTTTCTCTTGTAATTATTTAATTGTTGTTTTGCTAAATTTTAAAACAATCTTAAACTTTGTACAACTTTGTTTATTGAATTATGAGGACCTCCACCTCTCTTCCTCAAAATATGTCCATATATTTGTCACAATGTAATGTCATCAGAATATACACAAATTGTTGTTGACCTTTCAGAAGAGTTTCTCTTCCAATTTTTTTGGAAGAAGATGTTACAACGTGTAGTGTTTCTACTAGTAATTGTGTACAAACCACTATGTTGTCTTTGGTATTGACTAGCGCTTTCGGCAGTTAAGCCATCTTCAGGTCATTGAATTTGTAATTCATCATAGTCCAGTTTGAGAATGTTTTAAATATTGGATCTGATGCGAATCGTGTACAAAATTGCAAGTATAGTTGACAGCCAATAGGGATGTTGCATGGATAACAATTTGTAGTGTGCTGGAATTAAGCTATCACCCAAAACAACAAAACAGTGATACTGAGTGCTTACAGTGTGCATCTGTTGTGGGTCACAGTAGCTTTAAGTCTACCTCTGTGTGGAGACAAATACTGTAGGCAAAGAAGAATATATTCAGTTTTTTATAATTTATCTTACATACAGCTGTATTTAATGAAAAGTCATTACACATTTCGTTATTGTGATTCCAACATAATGTATGAAATAATGTTTGAAAAGTTTGACACAAACAATATCAAATAAACTGAAAATTAATCCAACCATTTCTTTGTAACAACAATAAAAATTTAAAGAACTTGTTGGAAGACAACAAGCCATCGTGAACAGTGATGGGTAGAAATACAGAAAATGATTTGTTCTCATTTTAAAGCAATCTACTGACAAAATATGAAAGTCAATAAACTATATACATAGTTAATTTTGAAATTTTTCTGAGAAAACTACTCCTGAATACAACACAGAAGCTCAGAAAGATGGCAACCAGTGTAAAGTTGGTAAACTTGGATAATACATGCACCCTAAAATTTTATACTGGGCAACGACCCATATAATAATCAATATTATGTGTTAAATATGTATTTAATTTTATAACACATATCTTATGTAACGTATAAACATGTTCCTTTTGTGAATATAAGTATGTTGTTTTTATAATAGTTGTATTCATAATATGATGTGACTGTAATCGGAAGGTCTTAATACAATAATGTTTATGTACTTTGTATGTTTTAGCTTTGGCAGCATCAATCGACGTACCGTGCAAATGCGCAAGTTACATGCATTACTACTCTCAAAGTATCTATAACTAACACTGTACCTCCACCTCTGTATGTCATCATGGTATTAGCAGATGGAACTATACATTGTCTTACAAGAGATTCACTAAAACAGGTAACTTTTCTTAAACATATTTTTAAAATGTAATCGTGGTTGGTTCATTGGCATCATCAGTATGGTGTGTAATAAGTGATTTTTTTTAAAATAACAGAATATTAACAATTATATTAACAATATTAAAAGTTTTAGTAACTGTGTAGTCGAGTATTAGAATGTTTGAAATCAGTGGTAGCTTGTTCTTATGAAATAGGTTGGGGCACATAGGATTTGGAAGGTGTCACTATTTGGGACGAGCAGGACTTTGGTAGAAAATATAAAATATCTTACCTGGTATTTCATTTTTGTATAATAGTCTCCAATCTTCTGCTTTCAGATCCAGTGAATTCAGCTTTTGCTTCTTTCTTAAATCCTGAATTCTTATTTTTTCTTTTAACAGCATAGCCAAATTGTTCAGTGTATTAGTACACAAAGAGTTTCTCTAAAAATGTTGATTCCTTTCAGTATATAAAAGAGTTTCGTTTTCCATAGTCATCATTAGTATAATAACAGTTATTTTTAAACCACTCATTCATTGTGAGAAAGTACACAACATAGTATTGTCAAAGGGAAATTACAATAAAAATGTTACAAAATTTGTTTTTTGAAAACTCTAAACCAAAAACATTGTTGGAATAAGAATATAGTTTAGCCACATATAATTGCAAAAGTAATCATCAGTATATTATGATGGAAACAGTGTACTAACAGTATTTCATAACATTTTTACTAAGAAAGTTATGAACTTATGATAACTTATGAATATTATCTTAGCAGAGCATATGTATTATATCAGAAGTAATATTTATTAGTAAATTAAAAAAATAAGGTGCATGTAAAGGTTCAGAGGCTATTTCAATGCTGTAAATGTGCAATCATATGGGCTAGTATGACCAAATATTATTGGAAAAGAGCAGTCATGTATTGCATATATGTTTTTAGTTTGTTATGGCTTCGTTTTGTGTATAATTAACTACATGTTAGTTGTATCGTGCCATTCATTTCAGTCCATTTTTTACTCTTATATTGGTAAATAATTGTATATTTAACCACGCTTCTTGTAAGTTGAGATACAGTACAGGTATTTGTGTGCTAATCTTATATATTCTTATCTGCCTAACAATACAATCGTCTGTCTAATTGTATAGTTAACAAAAATCTTAACTACGTCTTAGTAAAGCAGGTACAGTGCATTGCCACGTGATGGAACAAAATACTTCATCCACAAACTGACTGTTAAGTAGAGCTGTCTGTTCTAAGGTTGATATGAAGAGCTGCAACTTGTAATCACAGGAACACACTAAAGGAAATTAAAAAACAATGAAATTTTAAGCCTTAAATATACTCATTTTAATGTTGTATGGTACTCTAACCTCAGAAATAACTTTTTGATTACTTTGTTTAAATGATCATGTAGTTAAATGAACATGTACCGTGTTTTTCATTGTGTGTGCGTGTGTGTGCGTGTGCGTGCATGCGTGCGTGTGTGTGTGTGTGTGTGTGTGTGTTGTAAGGTGTGCCTTCATTGTAATTCAGTATACGTGTGCTAGGAGAGGGGGAGAGAGAGAGAGAATATGCAAAAGAAGTAAATTAATATATGAGATATATTTTATAACAGTGGTAACACTATATAACATATTAGGTAGCTGTGAATTGACCTTATTTTCGTTTTTTGTGTGAACTTACCTTTTTTCACATTTATTAATTTATATGTCTGGACATAAACACTTGTGACCGTCCGCTCCATTCGGACGCCATCCTATTTTGTTGCCCACCACACATGCAAAATGTTACCAGGGTTCTTTTCAGCGAACAGAACAGAATTGGTTATTCAAGAAAGTACAACTGTATTACCATCACACCTATTTTTAATTAATTTTTACACTACAAAAGAAAACATAAAAATATAGCCATTAACATCATTTCAAACTTTACGTAAACAAATATTCCCCTCCCTTTCTTCTTTCTGCTACGACTTTTTAGATAGACAATAATAATATTTATTATGCATGAGTTTTTTACCCTTAGAATAGAAATAGAAACAATTTAAAACATAAAATCAATCCCATACCACACAAACCAGCGCTTCATGGTTTAATATAAATATATATATTAACACACACACACACACACACACACACACACACACACACACACACACACACACACACACACACACACACACACACACACACACACACACACACACACACACACACACACACACACACACACACACACACTCACACACTCACTCACTCACTCACTCACTCACTCACTCACTCACTCACTCACTCACTCACTCACTCACTCACTCACTCACATGCAACACATTTTAGATTTTCCCCTTGAGCTCATTTTAATTTTGAATGGTTGTAATTCTTTGTTTTTAAATTTCTTCTTTTACTCTTTTCATAATTTATGGATATAATTGAATATAATATAATTTATTCTCTTATCTGCAATTGCGTCCCTAACAATCAGTCCAGCCTCCGTACGTTTTTGTTTTTTATTTCATCACTCCGCACATTTCATTCTTTTGTCGTAATTCTCGCCGGATAACTCGAAACTGTCACCTCATTTTACTTCATGTCACTTCATGACTGTTGAAAGTATTAATTTGAATTAAAATCACATTTTATTTATATGGGCCCGCATTTTTGTTCCGGAACTTTTATTCACAACCGGCCGGTTCAAAGGTGTAATTTTAACTGGGGCGAATTGTACTGCGTTGAGTTCTTTGTTTCTGTCACATGTTCGGCTCTGGAATGTTTTGTACGTGTCTTTCACGTTGCGAACGTTGGCCCACACGTTCGCGCGTATGCATGAATACGCACCCTCTCTGATAACTTGCATTCCCAGACGCTTAATTGCTTTTGTGCCTCGCACGGCTTGGTACGATGTGGACTACAAAGTGTTAAAAAAAATCAACCTTTCATGATCAAGACTGTTACCTAGCATGGGTTGGTTACAAATTGTTAAACTTATTCTGAAATAAAAATAAACCATGGGTTTGCCCCGTTACAATACCCCCTCAATTAGAGGTTTTATGCCGAAGCATAAATCTCTCATTGACACTCTCATACTTCCTAAAGGGATCAGCCAGGATATGTCGCCACAACCCCCTGTATGTTTTATTAAAAATCATGGTTAACTTACCCCTGGTCCAGTGACTGTGATCGCACCTGAATGACCTTACTGGACTTCTCTCTCGAGATCCCAACACCGCAAGGCCAGACAGGCACTTGACGCTCCTGCTCTGACGCGCAGGCCAGCACAGGACCGCCGCCACAGCATCACCAAACACTGAAACATCAAATCCAAAATATCAAATAGTGACCTTGTATAATACCATATCCCTAACTGATCTGGTTCCCCTTAGCTGTGCTGGTTTGCATTAAGAAGCACTGGTTTTTTCTTAACTTCTAACCTATACATTGATACATTACATAATATCATATAGAACATTTACTTCAATATTAACATTCTGAATGCTTTTTTTTTTTTTTTTTTTTTTTTTTTTCCAAACTATTTCTCTGACTTCCTCCGAATTTGCATAAACATTCCCCATTGCAACATTACAAATACTTTCCATTATATAATTTACACTTCCAAATTAATAAACTTCTTATATAAAGTAAAACACATTAAATCAACTACAGCAGAACAGATTATTTACTTAAAACAGTCGTTAAGCATCTTTAATTATCATAATATTCCTTAAATCAATACAAAATTATTTAGTTACCTCATCAGATAAACTACACCTTCTACCTCATCAACATAATTCATTTTAATATTCTCAATAATTCGTTACCAGCAATCTAGTAACCTCCTTCCACTCTACATCAACTTATACTAATCCCCCCAACTTAAACTAATTTCCCTTAACCCCTGATACCCTGCGTTACAAAAGTGTCAGTGACCTCAAGGACTTTCACCTATCTTAGTATGACACAGGCTCGCATAAATGAAGCCTCTCCCTCGCAGCATGTAACGTTGCCACCGGCCATCCATCTCTCTATATCCCCCCATGACTGGACTGTTGCGTCCAGTTGCTTCCACAAGGACTGAAGCGTTAAGGAGGAATTTTGTCATCTCCTGTCCTTGCTTCGGCGTTACAATTAAAATTCAGATAATCTGACCACTAGGGTTTACAATATCTTACTGATTCTATATTTATGTGCCCTTAAGACGGTTCTATCACCCTTTTTAACTTCTCCCACGCGAACGAGTGATAGCCGCTGTTCCATAGTTCCGGTTTGATTTCTATGTCACACCAATTTTCAAAAAGGCAACCAACCATGGTCAGCCAAAACCACGGTCAGTGCTGGTGAGGCAGCGACTGCCTGAAAGTGGGGAAATCTGTTTAAAAAACAATACATGTTTAAGATCCCTACACTTACATAATACAACATGATAAAACATAATACTCTCATAATTAACATTGCAATTATTACATCAAAAATAAAGAATTCACCTTTAAACTTGCATATAAAATTATAAACATTACACTTTGATTTCAATTGAACTTTTTACTAATCAACCATCAATTATTTATCATTTACTATACCGTTAAATTCTCCAAAATTTTTTAATTTGTTAACATTCATTTTACATAACATTTCAAATTCATTTAATGTCATTATAAGATTCTTTTACTTTACTTCCATGTCATTATCAAATTCATACTTACATATGGTCAACTCTTTAATCAAATAAAACATGAAACTCCCAACTATAACCATTTATCACCACAAATATAATGTACATTAACTTATGTACCTTCTGATACATTATAACAACCATATGACTCAACAACTAAACACATTCTACCTTTACTCATTTTTACTATTTATTATCAAGTAGAAATCTCAGAAAAATCATTTAAATTTATTACCAAAGTTCATTTATACAACATTAATTAATTAATTAATCTCTTTCAATCTATTTAATTCAATCAGTTTTTTTTTTTAACACAAAGTTACTTTAATCACCTTACTCCAAAATAATTATAATTCAGTGGTCTGCATGATAAACCTCACAATTATTCTCGTTGTTTATTTAGGATGGTATACCATTATTATTATTAAAATCAATTCTTACTGCATACATACATAGTTTACATGAAACACATAGTACAACATAACCTACTACACAAACACAGTTAACCTCACTATAAATTTATCTAAAATTTTTCGTCATTATTTTATTGTTTACCACACCTCATTACATAAGTTAGCCAAGTACTGTAATTACCATAGACTAAAATAATTAAATGTTCATTCACTATCTCTAACCATCATCATCGAAAATTAGTCTTATTTTCATATAGCAATTTTCGTCCTTACTTATACTCATATCGTTATTATGATTATAATAACCATTATCATCAATTGTATCACCATAGTATTTGACAACATCGTTGCCTACTATTAATTCATAAAACCTGTCAACATTTGGTATGGTCAGTTCTCCCTTAGTATTATTCGTTAAACTCAGGTAAGTTATATCATCATATTCATCTACTATATCAATCACATCACAAGGTAAGTGCTCATCTTCTACAATGGTATCATCAAAATAATCATCCACATTTACTACAACCGGCAAGTATTTCATATAGTTTACTCCCTCAAATTTCATCTCTTAACTAAGCACTCCTAACCTCTATTTAACTTAAATACCTCTATCATTCTCTCTGTCTCAAAATATTTCTCATCATAACATCGGTCACAACACCTCTGACCTACTTCATTCTATGCAAAGGGCACAACAAACTTACTATCACACTTCCCGGCTTTTCCAGGACTACAAAAAATTACGGGACTACTCAAAGACACCTCGTCTTCCACATAACCTCTTGAGGAACCTTTGTCCTCAAAAATCACTACTAGCGGAGTCCTTACTCCACTTACATCATGGGGAAAATTTGCCCTTTGCCACCCTAACCTTTCATCACACTTTCTCTCAATTTCATCAACACTCACTAACATTCCATTATTAAATTCTACTTCACCAAAAACTTCATCACCACTATTTGTTTTCACCAGATCACTCTTAAATAGCTTGTTTTCCACTATCTTATCACTATTACTTATTAATTCCTCTTTATAACTATCACTTACCTTGTTACTTATTTCTTCACTTTTTTTTGTCATCATATCACTACCACTATTTTATTAACTATCTGATTTAATTTCCTTTCTAAATTTTTATTCATTTCGTTAATCTTCTCCTTGAAATTGTTACTTATTGATTCTATTATCTGTTCTTTCATACTATCACAACGTGTATTAATTTCATCAACATGTTAATTAAGATTAAAATTTTGTTTTTTTATTTTGTTTCTTATCTCAGTAATTTGATCCTTCATTTTCGTGTTTACTTCATCAAATTTAGCATTAAAATTATTATTTTGTTCTTTCAACTTTTCATTAAAATTACTCTTTAACTCCTTAATTTCATTCGTTTGTTCATCAAACTTGCTATTTATTTTATTGAACTTAACGTCAGAATCACTCTTTTGTTCATTAATATCCCTTGATATTGTTCGTAAAATACTCATTATATCATTATTAAATTGACTGTTACATTTTGTTGAGGTTGGAGTTGATTGAGTATTTGAGTCTTCTGCAGCGGCTGACACAGTTAGGCTGATTTCACTGAACCGATTCATTGGAGTCGAATGACCTCCCGGTTCCCCCATGTCAACAGCTGACTCACTCACTCCAACTTCAATCTCGTTAGTATCCATTTGTTTTAAATTGTTTGAATTGTATAATTCTGTCAAAATAATTACTATACACACTATATATAACTACCATATAACAAAATATTAACCTCCCCAGTACTTTACGTTACCACAACAACATCATACCTACATTTATTTGTGATATAATTTCTTATTACATTTTATAATGTCACTGTTCGGGTCGTCAATTGTGATATAATTTCTACTCATAATTAGAACTTAGCTAATTTTAATTTTATTCACGGTTTTCTTTCTAATTTTTTCGGGCGCCATTTTGTTACCAACTACAAGAAAAATATGTACTTACCATTACAGGCCAGGTTCTTTTCAGCGAACTCAGGAGATCAGAATGGTTTATTTGCAATAAAGAAAACTTTACTTGTTCCCATTAATTAAGTTTTATTGATATTATTTCTTTCATCATTAAGTTTTCATCATCAACCAACTATTTCTTCCCCTCCCTTATCTATTATGAAATTCACAGTACATAATATATATTGCTTATTTAGTTATCCTGATACAATGAAAATTGAAAAAACGATATATAAATACCAAAAAATAAAACATCAAGAAATTAAATAACAACTAGTCTTAAGCAACACAAACCAGCCTTCTTAGTCTGACATTCTTTCACTCACGCACGCACACACAATTACCCTTTACCCTTAGAGATCTCATTTAGTTTAGAAAATTTTATTACATTGTATTTTTTATTTAGCCCTTGTTAAAAAATTACTCCACACATTTGTTACTTAGCTGTTCATTTTGCGTCCAGAAGACGTCACCTTGCTCTACACACACATTTTTATTTTATCTGATAATTTGTTTTAACTGATAATCGCCGAAACTGTTATTGCATAAAGAAAACTGTCATTCAAATCACTTATGGTTAAATTTTGACTTTATCTCACATTTTCTAAACTGCGGGCGCGACGAAAACTACGCCCAGCCGGCGGACGCGTGGACTGCTTGCGTCTGTATTTATTGGATGTTCATGGCCGACTGGTGAGACGAACGGCACTATTTTGTGAAGTGGCCGCGGCTGTTTTACCAATTCTCATTGTTCTAAATTCTTGTATCACTACGCCAGTATGAGGTTCGGCTGGCGCGCCTGCATTCCAGCATGACGTATGCCCTGATGTAATATCGTCTGATGTTACGTTACACAATATGCTAGTCACTGGAGCTGACCTTGGCCCATTTTCGCCCGTTTGTCTATTGCGATGTTTTAATTCATGAATAATATTTTACAATTACTCCTTCTAATTTGGTTTCCAATAAAATTTACCTTTATTATGAATTTACGTTTATGTCTCCCAAAATTATTATTTATTTTTACATTTCCCCAAAATTACGTTATATCACAAATATTATTTTTATCAAAATACAATGATTTTTTATATTACCCCCGGTAGGCCTGTGTTCAAAATAATCTTAGATTCCCTTATTAAACCCCATTAAATTTCTATGTTTGACCAATTTCAAAGGCAACCAACTGTGGTCAGTTTTACAATTTCTGCCCACAGCTAGTTGTCATCCAAAACCACGATCTGGGTTAGTAAGGCCGAGATCGCCCGAAATGTAGGGAATCGCAATGGGTTGACACCTAGTGTCATAACTGCCCCCAAAATCATTAACTTATACATATTGTAACATCACAAAATGTTCCATAACCATAATGCTCACCAGAAGGGTGAAATATAACACTAGAGTTGTAACATGAATAATTATAATGAATGTAACAAAGAACAGAAGGGACCAGCAAAGAAGAAAGAAGAGGAGGGATCCCAAGAAGCAGTGATGAATACACTGCATGACACTACAACGTAAATACAATGACTGACTATGACTAATGGACAAGCAAAGTTCACAAATAAGCTGTCAAGTGAGCCAGTTCAAGACATTGATGTATAGAGTCAAATAGTATACAAAATAACCACTGACTTTAATAAGATAATAACAAATAACAGCATATTGGCTGAAAGATATAGAACAATGATACAGAAATAACAAAGACTATGTACTATGCTAGCTGTAGCCACAAAGCTATAAAAAATAGAATTACCAAAAAAGATGTAGCAGTCTAGATTAAGGGTAATTATAAACAGAAGCCTTATGTGTAAATAAGCAACTTCCTAAATAAATGAAATGTAAGTAGAGATAATAATAAGCAGGGAATAAACCTTGTACTAAAACTATATCCAGACCCTGTATGAACGAGTTTATGTCAGTGAAATAATAGGGAAACAGGACCCCTAATTAACATAAACTTACAGAACAGTAAATATAACGAATAAGGTGTGAAGTACCACCACTTAATTAATATTATATGCCTTAAAAATGAGTAGGCCATGTAAAAATGTAATTAGAGAATAAGGAATTTTCAGAATAATGTATTGACATAATTATACTAAGATTTAATATTGTTCAGCTGTAACCAGCATTTAGTTTTAATAATGTAGGTACTTTTATTCATTTAATAACGTTCAAAGGAGAAAACAGATATAAATAATCAAATATCAAAGAAAGGAAAATAGTCACGTTTGCATTATTAGCAGACGACACTAAGAAACCATGTTTTAGGTCGGTATTCCAAAGTATTGTTAATGAAAACTATGTTCAAACCGGCCTCAAGCCACATCAAAATAAAGATCAAAAACTAAGCTTTAATTTGGTGGTAATAGCATAAAGAATGGAATTGTAATAGTTTAATATTAGTGTTAGCATCATTTTGTAACAAGTTTTAAGAAAGTGCAAGTAAATACTATCAACAACGACTGTGAGTACAGAAATACGTATCGGCGTAGTTTATTAATAACATTACGTCACCATGACATAATTTTGTACCAATCACAAACGAGTTTACTTAGCGAAAATTACTCCTAGCGGCGATCGAGAGAGGGGTATAAATCAAAAGGACGCTAAGAAATTGGCATTCGCATTTTTATCCACAAGCTAATCAGTTGCGTCTCTGCATTGTGTTCATATTTTAATAATCAACAACAGTACAATTGTAGTAAATACATTGAATTTTGTCAAATTAACCATTGGAAAGATGAGTCATCGCCTCTGAGTGCTTCGAAAGTTAATTGTGAGTTTATATAAACAGTGCGTGTATCGGAACGAGTAAAGTTAACATAATCTGTAAAGGCTGTAACCTATTGTTAGTCAGAAGAAGGTTATTTCTCGTTTCCAAGTGCGATTAAAGTGAAGTGTATTAGCGATCAATATAATCCGATCGTTAAAGTGTTCATTTTTAATCAATAAAATTAAAAATCCAGGTAGTACTGTGACCAAATTTATTGTTTATATACCATCCATTGATTGTAGGAATTAACATACTTGTACTGACGCAAAAACAATCAAACTATTCGTAGAGAACACTGTATTAATTTATTTAGAGGGATTAATATATCCCAATGTAAGAATATATGTATTATAATTTTTTATAACTAATATCAATTAGAATATAAGCAAACGAAATTCTCGTTAATCAATTATTTAATTGAAATTTATTAAAGAGGCTTAAACCGAATTATTACATCATAGTAGTATTTTTTAAAGAAATTAATATCGTTCTATTCTGTATTTCAAAGAACTTACCCTTGAGGTACTTAGTCCAATAAGATAAATATTTTGTTAGTAAAAAATAAAGAGTTTTTTATTGTGCTTAAACTGAGCTAGACCAGTCATTAAACAGATAATTTGTGATCCGAATTATATTATTGTTAAATGTATTTTTCAGATCAATTCTAGAGGTTATAATAAACCAATAATATTATACAGCATTAACTTTGTTTTAATTATTGTAGAATAGGTAATCAACCCTCAGTATTGCAGACACTGAGGTACATCAAAACATAAATTTTTAAGTATACTATTTAAATTATTTTCAATTCAATTAACATTTAAAGAATAGAAACAGTAAAAAGTCAATACACACAATTACAGAATTAGAAGTTTGTTTTTTATGGGACATTTCTTTAAGAAAACCCATATGGCGCCCAAATAACATTCAAGGTGTTGTAAAACCTTGTTTATGAAATATTATACTGGTCAAAAAAGGAACTTGACAGTTTATTCATTAGCTGTGAATGTCTGAACCTCAAGTACGTCAACCAGGTACGTGAAGTGTTAATTATAGTAAAATATTTTGTCCAGACAACACTTGACTTACACATACACAGACGACATTTTTATATAGAAGAGGATTTCGACTTCAAGTTCGACGCAACCGTTACATTCATCAGCGGATCAACAAATTAATATTTTATTCATAATAAACCATATCACTACAAATAAATTATACTTTATCAATTATAAAAATAACTACTGCATACAAGAGACCCCATTAAACATTTGTAAACAGTAACATAATTATTGAACAGAGTGACATTCAATAGCGGGACTTGAACACGTATACCCGTTAATTAAATTAAACACACGGACCACGTTTGGTTACAGATTGGTGACCAACGAGTGCGGCTTTAAAAATATACAGAAATAATATATTTTAATAGTATATTTTAATATTAAATTAGCCCGGCAAGTACGGTAGAACGATCATGCCTCACACACATAGACACGATACCAGGTACAAGGCCAGCCAAGAAGGAGAAGGTGCACAGGCAAACACCGAAGTAAATATAGAAGTACAGGAGACACAACCAACAACCGAAATGGTAGTGGCAACAAATAATACCTTAGAAAACCAACAAGAAATAATACCTCCTGCAGAACCCGAGCAACCCAAACAAACTGAGAAACCCACACAAACAGGGATCGCGGACTTCCAGGAATGGATGAAGAAGATGATGGAGGAAACATTGAAAAATAACGAGTCATTGAATAAAAATATGGAATCGATTAATAAGAATATCGAGTCATTGAAGGAGGATAATCGTGACCTGAATAAGAAAATGGACGACAACAGTAAGACCTTGAAGGAAGATTTAAATAAAAAATTGGACGACATCAGCAAGAAGATGGAGGAGAATAACGCGAAAATAAACTCAAAAATAGAAGGAGAAATAGCAGTTGTCAGAAGAGAGATCACGGAAGTACACGAGAGGTGTGAACAATACAACCAGGAGTTGCAGCATACTAGAGAAGAGGTCGATGGATGAATCAACAATATAGAAGAAATTAACGAAGTCCGAATCGAGTCTCTGAAGAAGATGAGCCAGGACGAGATAAATCGAGTAAGAACGGACGTAGGAGAAAGATGTGAGGAAATAGACGCATCAGTGAACAACATAAGAACCCTGACTGTCAACAACAAAGAAAAAATCGAAGAGTTGCGTCAACGAGAGATCCTACAAATACGAGAGGAACTCGAAACCATCCCAGGGTCAATACCTACAACCCATAGACAACCGCGATATTATAAATTTCAAAAATTATAAAAAGAACCCGATCGAATTTCTGGAACGAGTAGAGGAAAACCTGACCAGAATCTGGGAAAACAGATGGACAGCAATCCGCAGTTTGATCGACGAGTATTTTAAGGAAATACACGATAACTGGTGGACTGCAACCCGCCACGAGATCCAAAGTTATGAGGAGTTTAAGACGCTGTTCAGGGCCAAATACTGGTCAGAGTCTACCCAAAACATAGTACGAGATGATATATGTCACGGCAAGTACGACGCCAGTCGAGGGACAACTCCAACTTCTTACTTCCTTGGTAAGGTATGTTTGGCCAGAAACCTCGAACCAAGGATACCAGAGGAGTGCCTGGTCACCAAGCTAGCATATCACTATGAGGAGGGAGTAGCACGATCACGACAATGGGGGCAGATAAAAACTATCCAAGCCATGGCAGCACTGCTCGAAGATAACGAACACGAGGGTTACTATAAAAGAAGCCGTAAAAGGAATGATAATTACCAAGATAGAAAGAATAACCAAAATAATAACAACAACCCTAACTTCCGGAATTACTGAAATAATTATAACAATTATAATAATAATGTAAATAACACTAATGAAAACAATTATCGGACAAATAATCAGGGTAATAATTACACTAGTAATAATAACAATAATATGAGACGGCCTCAGTATAATAACAACAACCTCAACCGACCACAGAACCAAGGTGGAAACAACCAACCCCAACAATATAGGAGGGCTAATTATATACAGGCCAATAATGAGCAGGGAAGAAGGCGGTATTACCCAAGACGCCGTAGCTTCAACGGACATGATGACGAGGAGTACCAGCGCTAAGACAGGAGGAATTCACGGGGCGGACAACGAAGGAGCAGGAGTATTGAAGGCGACAGCCGAAACAACGATTATCGGCCCCAAGTATATTTCATACCAACCAATGACCAAAATAACCATGGGGGAAGGCCCGATATGGAGGAGAGAAGTCAAGTAAACACGCCGGACAGACGCGAAGAAGAGAATGAACTCTCTTTAAACGCACCGCGGCAGTGAGAAACCAACTAGACCCCTCGCTGAACCATTCTATTGGGTACAATTACAAACAGACTTTAGACAAAACCATAACAATAATACGAAGTCATTATTTGAAAAATATCAGACAAGAACTGCTTGAAGAAGAACAAATTGACCACCACCAATGCAACAATGAAATAGCATATGTGACTGCCGAAATAAACGGGGTGGCCACCACATTGATGATCGACATGGGTGCAAATGTCTCTTTAATTGATAGCACCAAAATCAACAGCATACAGGAAGAAAGTAAATCAGTAATACCAACCCTACCGATTAACAATATAATATTAGTGGGAGCGACTGGACGACAAAATAAAACTGTCAAGAAACAGGTCAATCTTGAAGTGACCAGTCATGGAGTCAAGATCCCAATGATATTTTTGGTAGCTAATGGATTACCATTTTGCAGTTTAATTGGCTGCGACATCCTGCGGAAATACTCAGCAATTATCGACATGAGCAGAGCAAAAATAACTCTGAGTACACAAGATTTGGAATGGACGGCTGAGATCATTGGAAGTAAGGAAGCTCCTCAAGACCGCACCATTTTCCACATAAGAGAATTGCTAAGTCCTAGATATCAGACACCTACGGAAGAAGTTGAATATCAACCAAACAATGACATTTTGTGGAACGAAAAAATCAAAGAAATCCGCCAATTTAAGTCAACAAAGAGAAACAACTCACCAAACCCAGACCAAATTGAAATGTTGATCAACATATACAACAGATACTGGCATGTATTCTCGGACATCCCGGGGAAGGTCAAGAATTACCAATGTGTATTGAAATTTAAAGAACCTGTAAATTTTAATCGGAAGTCATACCCAATTGCTTATTCTCTAAAGGAAGCAGTCAGGACCGAAATTAACCAACTATTAAAAGATGACATCATTGAGTGCAGTCAGTCACCTTATACTAGCCCTATTGTAGCTATAAAAAAGAAGAACGGGAAAGTAAGACTTTGCCTAGATGCTAGGGAGATTAATAAAAACCTAATTAATGACCGAACATCTCCTGGCGAAATAGAGGAAATTTTAAAGAAGTTTCATGGCACACAGTTTATTAGTTCATGGGACACCGTCTGCGGATACTGGCAGGTGGAACTGCACCCCCATAGCCGAAAATACGTGGCCTTTATTTTCGAAGGGCGCAACTACCATTTCAAACGATTGCCCTTCGGATTAGTGAACTCTGTAGCAATATTTATTCAATGTATGGACCAGGTATTAGGCCAAGAAGCGCTCCAGTTCACTACCATTTATGTAGATGATCTACTCATAACGTCTACCAATTGGGAAGAACACTGTAATAGAATAAATAACGTCTACCAATTGGGAAGAACACTGTAATAGAATAAACCATGTGTTAAACAAGCTGTCAGAAAACAACATCACATTGAAACTTGAGAAATCACAACTAATAGCTAAGGAAGTACAATTTTTAGGTTTCCATTTAACAGAACATGGAATAACCCCCTCTAGAGAAAAAATAGAATCAATACAACAATTACCCACCCCAAGAAACAGAAAACAATTACAGTCTTTTTTAGGCCTGTGCAATTATTATCGCAAATTCCAAAATAACTATTCTGAATTAACCACAAAATTATCACCACAATTATCTTCAAAGGACAAATGGACATGGGGACCAACTCAAGACACAGTGTTCCAACAAATTAAAAACAAATTCCTAGAGACAGTAATGCTACATCACCCAGATTTCAATAAACCTTTCTACCTAAATTGTGACGCAAGTGACATCAGTTTAGGGTCTACACTATACCAAGAGGATGGAGATGGGAACCACCTGGTTATAAGCTTCGCCAGTAGAACACTGAACAAATGCGAACAAAATTACAATGTGACAGAAAAAGAACGGTTAAGTGTTGTATTTGCCTGCGGAAAATTCCGGACCTATATTTTAGGATATTCAATAACTATACGGACAGACCACAAGTCCATATCATTCCTAAAGAACTGTAAATTAAGCCATGGTCGATTAACAAGATGGACCCTAGTCTTACAAGAATATAACATCAGTTGGGAGTACATTCCAGGCAAGAAGAATATAGCAGCGGACGTATTGTCACGCATAAATATAACTAATCAGACCTATGAAGGAGAGAAGGAAATGATTGCAAAAGTCTATCACATCATTAAGGGTCGATCAGACTTAGAAGAAATAGTCAAGGAAATAGAACAACACCAGAAGCAAGACAGCAAGTTAATGCAAATCCAACAGAGACTAAGTGCACAAGACAGTAGAATAATACCTTACTATTGTTTACACCACAATCTGTTGTTCATTAAAACAAAATACCACAACAATACTTGGAAATTGGTGATACCACGAACATTAGAAAAAGAAATCATAACAGATTATCACATACGTTATGGACACATGGGAGCACTTAAAGTGGTAAGAGCACTGGAAGAACACCTGTACATTAAGGACGTAAACAGAAGAGTGCGTAATTATGTCAGGAGTTGCTACATATGTCAACTAGTGAAATGCACTAACGAAAGAAAGATGGAATAATGATACCTATAACGTCATCAAATAAACTAGAAAAAGTTTTCGTAGACATCTGCGGTCCATTCCCTAGAAGTGGAGGTAGACATCAGTATAAATACCTCATAATAATTTTCGACCATTACACAAAATTCACGAAGTTATACCCAATAAATCGTGCAACCACAAATAAGATACTCAATATTATTATACAAAACTATATACCTGAAGTGGGAAGTCCGAAAACTATCATAACGGATCATGGTACCCAGTTCAAGGGTAAAAGATGGAAAGACACACTGCTGGATCATGGAGTAAAAACCTATAAAACCTCAGTATACCATCCTAGCAGTAACCCGGCAGAAAGAGTGTTAAGAGAAGTTGGGAGAATTCTCAGTTCATATTGTTCCAACCAACAAAGGAAGTGGAGTGAGTACATATCAGCAGCAGAAGATTTCATAAATCTAGCTCACCACCAATCCATTGAAACCACACCTTATAATGCCATGTTTGAGAAACCCCCACCACGAGAAATCAGTGACATTATTAATTTTCCCCAAAGCCAGGAATACCAATTCAACAAAATCCAACTTCATACTAAGATTGCAGAGAAGATAGAACAAAGGAGAAGAAAGTACCAAAACAAGGTACCATTGAAAATAATACAGTACCAAGTAGGTGATAAAATATTACTAAAGAATCGAGAATTACCCAGTACAGTGGAGGGTATCACGAAAAAACTACTATTACTGTATACAGGTCCGTATACAATCACAAAAAACAATCAGAACAACACATATGAAATTTCTGACCCAGTAAGTAAGAAAATCAAGGGTACATTTAACCAAGCATCTTTGAAGAAATATTATGTATAATGAAAACTATCACAAAATGTAATATGTCATAATATCTACAGTATCAAGGTATACAATACTCTAAGCAGAGATAAATAAAATGACTCAAACGAAATGTAATTGACCCATAATGAGCCCAATAGAATGGTGAAAGTGTGAAAACCCCAGATAATCCAAGAAATGATAACGAACAAAGTGTTACGAACCAGTGTATAAACAGTGTTAAAAATAAATTATGGTGAAACTAAAGAAGAATAGAAGACTATGATATAAAGTGATGAAGAATTTAAGAACTAACCGCATAATTATATAGTGATGAAAATAAGTGTGTAAATTAAAAACATAGAAATAACCAAAACAACTTGTAACCTAGTACTGATGAATAGCAGCAAGGCTGATAATAATATAACAAATATGTCAAGCTATAACTAATAATGACCTGTGAGGAGAAGTATGTTAAATAAAATGATAAAGCATCAGCAGTGATAATAATGGAACCTCTAATCCCTTGAGTATTCTAATGAATATGATGTCTTATATTGAAAAATAAATGATATATTATGTTTTATATGTTGTGATAGTGCAACTGTTGTTATGTGTAACTTTTTATTGTCCCAGACAGAGATGAAGATTCCTCTGATTCTGTGGGTGTATAGTTGAGGAACGGCGGAGAATGGATGCCAAATAGAGCCCCTCTGACTCCGAACCTGCTATAAATGTTAGGGAATTATGATATTTCAAGGATTAAATCAACAACTGTGAGGTAAATAAAAGAGCAAAGGAGCTTGTCACAAGAATCAAGATGTGTATAATGTAAAGAAAAAATGTATTATTGAAAAACAGGGAAATTGTTAAATTAAGAACCAATATATGATATAACTAAATGACCAAGAGTATAAAAACTTGACCAATACTAGTAAGCTGAAAATAATACTAGCAGTGAACTTAGTCTAGATCAACACACCAACAGACTATTAAATTCAATAAAGAGAGAAGCAGTAATCTTATAATTAAACAAAATAAAGTGATAATTTCTTCAAACCATAAAAGTATTTTATCAAATTATCAATTTTGAGAGGGGAGTATATGTAACATCACAAAATGTTCCATAACCGTAATGCTCACCAGAAGGGTGAAATATAACACTAGAGTTGTAACATGAATAATTATAATGAATGTAACAAAGAACAGAAGAGACCAGCAAAGAAGAAAGAAGAGGAGGGATCCCAAGAAGCAGTGATGAATACACTGCATGACACTACAACTTAAATACAATGACTGACTATGACTAATGGACAAGCAAAGTTCACAAATAAGCTGTCAAGTGAGCCAGTTCAAGACATTGATGTATAGAGTCAAATAGTATACAAAATAACCACCGACTTTAATAAGATAATAACAAATAACAGCATATTGGCTGAAAGATATAGAACAATGATACAGAAATAACAAAGACTATGTACTATGCTAGCTGTAGCCACAAAGCTATAAAAAATAGAATTACCAAAAACGATGTAGCAGTCTAGATTAAGGGTAATTATAAACAGAAGCCTTATGTGTAAATAAGCAACTTCCTAAATAAAGGAAATGTAAGTAGAGATAATAATAAGCAGGGAATAAACCTTGTACTAAAACTATATCCAGACCCTGTATGAACGAGTTTATGTCAGTGAAATAGTAGGGAAACAGGACCCCTAATTAACATAAACTTACAGAACAGTAAATATAACGAATAAGGTGTGAAGTACCACCACTTAATTAATATTATATGCCTTAAAAATGAGTAGGCCATGTAAAAATGTAATTAGAGAATAAGGAATTTTCAGAATAATGTATTGACATAATTATACTAAGATTTAATATTGTTCAGCTGTAACCAGCATTTAGTTTTAATAATGTAGGTACTTTTATTCATTTAATAACGTTCAAAGGAGAAAACAGATATAAATAATCAAATATCAAAGAAAGGAAAATAGTCACGTTTGCATTATTAGCAGACGACACTAAGAAACCATGTTTTAGGTCGGTATTCCAAAGTATTGTTAATGAAAACTATGTTCAAACCGGCCTCAAGCCACATCAAAATAAAGATCAAAAACTAAGCTTTAATTTGGTGGTAATAGCATAAAGAATGGAATTGTAATAGTTTAATATTAGTGTTAGCATCATTTTGTAACAAGTTTTAAGAAAGTGCAAGTAAATACTATCAACAACGACTGTGAGTACAGAAATACGTATCGGCGTAGTTTATTAATAACATTACGTCACCATGACATAATTTTGTACCAATCACAAACGAGTTTACTTAGCGAAAATTACTCCTAGCGGCGATCGAGAGAGGGGTATAAATCAAAAGGACGCTAAGAAATTGGCATTCGCATTTTTATCCACAAGCTAATCAGTTGCGTCTCTGCATTGTGTTCATATTTTAATAATCAACAACAGTACAATTGTAGTAAATACATTGAATTTTGTCAAATTAACCATTGGAAAGATGAGTCATCGCCTCTGAGTGCTTCGAAAGTTAATTGTGAGTTTATATAAACAGTGCGTGTATCGGAACGAGTAAAGTTAACATAACCTGTAAAGGCTGTAACCTATTGTTAGTCAGAAGAAGGTTATTTCTCGTTTCCAAGTGCGATTAAAGTGAAGTGTATTAGCGATCAATATAATCCGATCGTTAAAGTGTTCATTTTTAATCAATACAATTAAAAATCCAGGTAGTACTGTGACCAAATTTATTGTTTATATACCATCCATTGATTGTAGGAATTAACATACTTGTACTGACGCAAAAACAATCAAACTATTCGTAGAGAACACTGTATTAATTTATTTAGAGGGATTAATATATCCCAATGCAAGAATATATGTATTATAATTTTTTATAACTAATATCAATTAGAATATAAGCAAACGAAATTCTCGTTAATCAATTATTTAATTGAAATTTATTAAAGAGGCTTAAACCGAATTATTACATCATAGTAGTATTTTTTAAAGAAATTAATATCGTTCTATTCTGTATTTCAAAGAACTTACCCTTGAGGTACTTAGTCCAATAAGATAAATATTTTGTTAGTAAAAAATAAAGAGTTTTTTATTGTGCTTAAACTGAGCTAGACCAGTCATTAAACAGATAATTTGTGGTCCGAATTATATTATTGTTAAATGTATTTTTCAGATCAATTCTAGAGGTTATAATAAACCAATAATATTATACAGCATTAACTTTGTTTTAATTATTGTAGAATAGGTAATCAACCCTCAGTATTGCAGACACTGAGGTACATCAAAACATAAATTTTTAAGTATACTATTTAAATTATTTTCAATTCAATTAACATTTAAAGAATAGAAACAGTAAAAAGTCAATACACACAATTACAGAATTAGAAGTTTGTTTTTTATGGGACATTTCTTTAAGAAAACCCATATGGCGCCCAAATAACATTCAAGGTGTTGTAAAACCTTGTTTATGAAATATTATACTGGTCAAAAAAGGAACTTGACAGTTTATTCATTAGCTGTGAATGTCTGAACCTCAAGTACGTCAACCAGGTACGTGAAGTGTTAATTATAGTAAAATATTTTGTCCAGACAACACTTGACTTACACATACACAGACGACATTTTTATATAGAAGAGGATTTCGACTTCAAGTTCGACGCAACCGTTACATTCATCAGCGGATCAACAAATTAATATTTTATTCATAATAAACCATATCACTACAAATAAATTATACTTTATCAATTATAAAAATAACTACTGCATACAAGAGACCCCATTAAACATTTGTAAACAGTAACATAATTATTGAACAGAGTGACATTCAATAGCGGGACTTGAACACGTATACCCGTTAATTAAATTAAACACACGGACCACGTTTGGTTACAGATTGGTGACCAACGAGTGCGGCTTTAAAAATATACAGAAATAATATATTTTAATATTAAATTAGCCCGGCAAGTACGGTAGAACGATCATGCCTCACACACATAGACACGATACCAGGTACAAGGCCAGCCAAGGAGAAGGTGCACAGGCAAACACCGAAGTAAATATAGAAGTACAGGAGACACAACCAACAACCGAAATGGTAGTGGCAACAAATAATACCTTAGAAAACCAACAAGAAATAATACCTCCTGCAGAACCCGAGCAACCCAAACAAACTGAGAAACCCACACAAACAGGGATCGCGGACTTCCAGGAATGGATGAAGAAGATGATGGAGGAAACATTGAAAAATAACGAGTCATTGAATAAAAATATGGAATCGATTAATAAGAATATCGAGTCATTGAAGGAGGATAATCGTGACCTGAATAAGAAAATGGACGACAACAGTAAGACCTTGAAGGAAGATTTAAATAAAAAATTGGACGACATCAGCAAGAAGATGGAGGAGAATAACGCGAAAATAAACTCAAAAATAGAAGGAGAAATAGCAGTTGTCAGAAGAGAGATCACGGAAGTACACGAGAGGTGTGAACAATACAACCAGGAGTTGCAGCATACTAGAGAAGAGGTCGATGGATGAATCAACAATATAGAAGAAATTAACGAAGTCCGAATCGAGTCTCTGAAGAAGATGAGCCAGGACGAGATAAATCGAGTAAGAACGGACGTAGGAGAAAGATGTGAGGAAATAGACGCATCAGTGAACAACATAAGAACCCTGACTGTCAACAACAAAGAAAAAAATCGAAGAGTTGCGTCAACGAGAGATCCTACAAATACGAGAGGAACTCGAAACCATCCCAGGGTCAATACCTACAACCCATAGACAACCGCGATATTATAAATTTCAAAAATTATAAAAAGAACCCGATCGAATTTCTGGAACGAGTAGAGGAAAACCTGACCAGAATCTGGGAAAACAGATGGACAGTAATCCGCAGTTTGATCGACGAGTATTTTAAGGAAATACACGATAACTGGTGGACTGCAACCCGCCACGAGATCCAAAGTTATGAGGAGTTTAAGACGCTGTTCAGGGCCAAATACTGGTCAGAGTCTACCCAAAACATAGTACGAGATGATATATGTCACGGCAAGTACGACGCCAGTCGAGGGACAACTCCAACTTCTTACTTCCTTGGTAAGGTATGTTTGGCCAGAAACCTCGAACCAAGGATACCAGAGGAGTGCCTGGTCACCAAGCTAGCATATCACTATGAGGAGGGAGTAGCACGATCACGACAATGGGGGCAGATAAAAACTATCCAAGCCATGGCAGCACTGCTCGAAGATAACGAACACGAGGGTTACTATAAAAGAAGCCGTAAAAGGAATGATAATTACCAAGATAGAAAGAATAACCAAAATAATAACAACAACCCTAACTTCCGGAATTACTGAAATAATTATAACAATTATAATAATAATGTAAATAACACTAATGAAAACAATTATCGGACAAATAATCAGGGTAATAATTACACTAGTAATAATAACAATAATATGAGACGGCCTCAGTATAATCACAACAACCTCAACCGACCACAGAACCAAGGTGGAAACAACCAACCCCAACAATATAGGAGGGCTAATTATATACAGGCCAATAATGAGCAGGGAAGAAGGCGGTATTACCCAAGACGCCGTAGCTTCAACGGACATGATGACGAGGAGTACCAGCGCTAAGACAGGAGGAATTCACGGGGCGGACAACGAAGGAGCAGGAGTATTGAAGGCGACAGCCGAAACAACGATTATCGGCCCCAAGTATATTTCATACCAACCAATGACCAAAATAACCATGGGGGGAGGCCCGATATGGAGGAGAGAAGTCAAGTAAACATGCCGGACAGACGCGAAGAAGAGAATGAACTCTCTTTAAACGCACCGCGGCAGTGAGAAACCAACTAGACCCCTCGCTGAACCATTCTATTGGGTACAATTACAAACAGACTTTAGACAAAACCATAACAATAATACGAAGTCATTATTTGAAAAATATCAGACAAGAACTGCTTGAAGAAGAAGAAATTGACCACCACCAATGCAACAATGAAATAGCATATGTGACTGCCGAAATAAACGGGGTGGCCACCACATTGATGATCGACATGGGTGCAAATGTCTCTTTAATTGATAGCACCAAAATCAACAGCATACAGGAAGAAAGTAAATCAGTAATACCAACCCTACCGATTAACAATATAATATTAGTGGGAGCGACTGGACGACAAAATAAAACTGTCAAGAAACAGGTCAATCTTGAAGTGACCAGTCATGGAGTCAAGATCCCAATGATATTTTTGGTAGCTAATGGATTACCATTTTGCAGTTTAATTGGCTGCGACATCCTGCGGAAATACTCAGCAATTATCGACATGAGCAGAGCAAAAATAACTCTGAGTACACAAGATTTGGAATGGACGGCTGAGATCATTGGAAGTAAGGAAGCTCCTCAAGACCGCACCATTTTCCACATAAGAGAATTGCTAAGTCCTAGATATCAGACACCTACGGAAGAAGTTGAATATCAACCAAACAATGACATTTTGTGGAACGAAAAAATCAAAGAAATCCGCCAATTTAAGTCAACAAAGAGAAACAACTCACCAAACCCAGACCAAATTGAAATGTTGATCAACATATACAACAGATACTGGCATGTATTCTTGGACATCCCGGGGAAGGTCAAGAATTACCAATGTGTATTGAAATTTAAAGAACCTGTAAATTTTAATCGGAAGTCATACCCAATTGCTTATTCTCTAAAGGAAGCAGTCAGGACCGAAATTAACCAACTATTAAAAGATGACATCATTGAGTGCAGTCAGTCACCTTATACTAGCCCTATTGTAGCTATAAAAAAGAAGAACGGGAAAGTAAGACTTTGCCTAGATGCTAGGGAGATTAATAAAAACCTAATTAATGACCGAACATCTCCTGGCGAAATAGAGGAAATTTTAAAGAAGTTTCATGGCACACAGTTTATTAGTTCATGGGACACCGTCTGCGGATACTGGCAGGTGGAACTGCACCCCCATAGCCGAAAATACGTGGCCTTTATTTTCGAAGGGCGCAACTACCATTTCAAACGATTGCCCTTCGGATTAGTGAACTCTGTAGCAATATTTATTCAATGTATGGACCAGGTATTAGGCCAAGAAGCGCTCCAGTTCACTACCATTTATGTAGATGATCTACTCATAACGTCTACCAATTGGGAAGAACACTGTAATAGAATAAATAACGTCTACCAATTGGGAAGAACACTGTAATAGAATAAACCATGTGTTAAACAAGCTGTCAGAAAACAACATCACATTGAAACTTGAGAAATCACAACTAATAGCTAAGGAAGTACAATTTTTAGGTTTCCATTTAACAGAACATGGAATAACCCCCTCTAGAGAAAAAATAGAATCAATACAACAATTACCCACCCCAAGAAACAGAAAACAATTACAGTCTTTTTTAGGCCTGTGCAATTATTATCGCAAATTCCAAAATAACTATTCTGAATTAACCACAAAATTATCACCACAATTATCTTCAAAGGACAAATGGACATGGGGACCAACTCAAGACACAGTGTTCCAACAAATTAAAAACAAATTCCTAGAGACAGTAATGCTACATCACCCAGATTTCAATAAACCTTTCTACCTAAATTGTGACGCAAGTGACATCAGTTTAGGGTCTACACTATACCAAGAGGATGGAGATGGGAACCACCTGGTTATAAGCTTCGCCAGTAGAACACTGAACAAATGCGAACAAAATTACAATGTGACAGAAAAAGAACGGTTAAGTGTTGTATTTGCCTGCGGAAAATTCCGGACCTATATTTTAGGATATTCAATAACTATACGGACAGACCACAAGTCCATATCATTCCTAAAGAACTGTAAATTAAGCCATGGTCGATTAACAAGATGGACCCTAGTCTTACAAGAATATAACATCAGTTGGGAGTACATTCCAGGCAAGAAGAATATAGCAGCAGACGTATTGTCACGCATAAATATAACTAATCAGACCTATGAAGGAGAGAAGGAAATGATTGCAAAAGTCTATCACATCATTAAGGGTCGATCAGACTTAGAAGAAATAGTCAAGGAAATAGAACAACACCAGAAGCAAGACAGCAAGTTAATGCAAATCCAACAGAGACTAAGTGCACAAGACAGTAGAATAATACCTTACTATTGTTTACACCACAATCTGTTGTTCATTAAAACAAAATACCACAACAATACTTGGAAATTGGTGATACCACGAACATTAGAAAAAGAAATCGTAACAGATTATCACATACGTTATGGACACATGGGAGCACTTAAAGTGGTAAGAGCACTGGAAGAACACCTGTACATTAAGGACGTAAACAGAAGAGTGCGTAATTATGTCAGGAGTTGCTACATATGTCAACTAGTGAAATGCACTAACGAAAGAAAGATGGAATAATGATACCTATAACGTCATCAAATAAACTAGAAAAAGTTTTCGTAGACATCTGCGGTCCATTCCCTAGAAGTGGAGGTAGACATCAGTATAAATACCTCATAATAATTTTCGACCATTACACAAAATTCACGAAGTTATACCCAATAAATCGTGCAACCACAAATAAGATACTCAATATTATTATACAAAACTATATACCTGAAGTGGGAAGTCCGAAAACTATCATAACGGATCATGGTACCCAGTTCAAGGGTAAAAGATGGAAAGACACACTGCTGGATCATGGAGTAAAAACCTATAAAACCTCAGTATACCATCCTAGCAGTAACCCGGCAGAAAGAGTGTTAAGAGAAGTTGGGAGAATTCTCAGGACATATTGTTCCAACCAACAAAGGAAGTGGAGTGAGTACATATCAGCAGCAGAAGATTTCATAAATCTAGCTCACCACCAATCCATTGAAACCACACCTTATAATGCCATGTTTGAGAAACCCCCACCACGAGAAATCAGTGACATTATTAATTTTCCCCAAAGCCAGGAATACCAATTCAACAAAATCCAACTTCATACTAAGATTGCAGAGAAGATAGAACAAAGGAGAAGAAAGTACCAAAACAAGGTACCATTGAAAATAATACAGTACCAAGTAGGTGATAAAATATTACTAAAGAATCGAGAATTACCCAGTACAGTGGAGGGTATCACGAAAAAACTACTATTACTGTATACAGGTCCGTATACAATCACAAAAAACAATCAGAACAACACATATGAAATTTCTGACCCAGTAAGTAAGAAAATCAAGGGTACATTTAACCAAGCATCTTTGAAGAAATATTATGTATAATGAAAACTATCACAAAATGTAATATGTCATAATATCTACAGTATCAAGGTATACAATACTCTAAGCAGAGATAAATAAAATGACTCAAACGAAATGTAATTGACCCATAATGAGCCCAATAGAATGGTGAAAGTGTGAAAACCCCAGATAATCCAAGAAATGATAACGAACAAAGTGTTACGAACCAGTGTATAAACAGTGTTAAAAATAAATTATGGTGAAACTAAAGAAGAATAGAAGACTATGATATAAAGTGATGAAGAATTTAAGAACTAACCGCATAATTATATAGTGATGAAAATAAGTGTGTAAATTAAAAACATAGAAATAACCAAAACAACTTGCAACCTAGTACTGATGAATAGCAGCAAGGCTGATAATAATATAACAAATACGTCAAGCTATAACTAATAATGACCTGTGAGGAGAAGTATGTTAAATAAAATGATAAAGCATCAGCAGTGATAATAATGGAACCTCTAATCCCTTGAGTATTCTAATGAATATGATGTCTTATATTGAAAAATAAATGATATATTATGTTTTATATGTTGTGATAGTGCAACTGTTGTTATGTGTAACTTTTTATTGTCCCAGACAGAGATGAAGATTCCTCTGATTCTGTGGGTGTATAGTTGAGGAACGGCGGAGAATGGATGCCAAATAGAGCCCCTCTGACTCCGAACCTGCTATAAATGTTAGGGAATTATGATATTTCAAGGATTAAATCAACAACTGTGAGGTAAATAAAAGAGCAAAGGAGCTTGTCACAAGAATCAAGATGTGTATAATGTAAAGAAAAAATGTATTATTGAAAAACAGGGAAATTGTTAAATTAAGAACCAATATATGATATAACTAAATGACCAAGAGTATAAAAACTTGACCAATACTAGTAAGCTGAAAATAATACTAGCAGTGAACTTAGTCTAGATCAACACACCAACAGACTATTAAATTCAATAAAGAGAGAAGCAGTAATCTTATAATTAAACAAAATAAAGTGATAATTTCTTCAAACCATAAAAGTATTTTATCAAATTATCAATTTTGAGAGGGGAGTATATGTAACATCACAAAATGTTCCATAACCGTAATGCTCACCAGAAGGGTGAAATATAACACTAGAGTTGTAACATGAATAATTATAATGAATGTAACAAAGAACAGAAGAGACCAGCAAAGAAGAAAGAAGAGGAGGGATCCCAAGAAGCAGTGATGAATACACTGCATGACACTACAACTTAAATACAATGACTGACTATGACTAATGGACAAGCAAAGTTCACAAATAAGCTGTCAAGTGAGCCAGTTCAAGACATTGATGTATAGAGTCAAATAGTATACAAAATAACCACCGACTTTAATAAGATAATAACAAATAACAGCATATTGGCTGAAAGATATAGAACAATGATACAGAAATAACAAAGACTATGTACTATGCTAGCTGTAGCCACAAAGCTATAAAAAATAGAATTACCAAAAACGATGTAGCAGTCTAGATTAAGGGTAATTATAAACAGAAGCCTTATGTGTAAATAAGCAACTTCCCAAATAAATGAAATGTAAGTAGAGATAATAATAAGCAGGGAATAAACCTTGTACTAAAACTATATCCAGACCCTGTATGAACGAGTTTATGTCAGTGAAATAATAGGGAAACAGGACCCCTAATTAACATAAACTTACAGAACAGTAAATATAACGAATAAGGTGTGAAGTACCACCACTTAATTAATATTATATGCCTTAAAAATGAGTAGGCCATGTAAAAATGTAATTAGAGAATAAGGAATTTTCAGAATAATGTATTGACATAATTATACTAAGATTTAATATTGTTCAGCTGTAACCAGCATTTAGTTTTAATAATGTAGGTACTTTTATTCATTTAATAACGTTCAAAGGAGAAAACAGATATAAATAATCAAATATCAAAGAAAGGAAAATAGTCACGTTTGCATTATTAGCAGACGACACTAAGAAACCATGTTTTAGGTCGGTATTCCAAAGTATTGTTAATGAAAACTATGTTCAAACCGGCCTCAAGCCACATCAAAATAAAGATCAAAAACTAAGCTTTAATTTGGTGGTAATAGCATAAAGAATGGAATTGTAATAGTTTAATATTAGTGTTAGCATCATTTTGTAACAAGTTTTAAGAAAGTGCAAGTAAATACTATCAACAACGACTGTGAGTACAGAAATACGTATCGGCGTAGTTTATTAATAACATTACGTCACCATGACATAATTTTGTACCAATCACAAACGAGTTTACTTAGCGAAAATTACTCCTAGCGGCGATCGAGAGAGGGGTATAAATCAAAAGGACGCTAAGAAATTGGCATTCGCATTTTTATCCACAAGCTAATCAGTTGCGTCTCTGCATTGTGTTCATATTTTAATAATCAACAACAGTACAATTGTAGTAAATACATTGAATTTTGTCAAATTAACCATTGGAAAGATGAGTCATCGCCTCTGAGTGCTTCGAAAGTTAATTGTGAGTTTATATAAACAGTGCGTGTATCGGAACGAGTAAAGTTAACATAATCTGTAAAGGCTGTAACCTATTGTTAGTCAGAAGAAGGTTATTTCTCGTTTCCAAGTGCGATTAAAGTGAAGTGTATTAGCGATCAATATAATCCGATCGTTAAAGTGTTCATTTTTAATCAATAAAATTAAAAATCCAGGTAGTACTGTGACCAAATTTATTGTTTATATACCATCCATTGATTGTAGGAATTAACATACTTGTACTGACGCAAAAACAATCAAACTATTCGTAGAGAACACTGTATTAATTTATTTAGAGGGATTAATATATCCCAATGTAAGAATATATGTATTATAATTTTTTATAACTAATATCAATTAGAATATAAGCAAACGAAATTCTCGTTAATCAATTATTTAATTGAAATTTATTAAAGAGGCTTAAACCGAATTATTACATCATAGTAGTATTTTTTAAAGAAATTAATATCGTTCTATTCTGTATTTCAAAGAACTTACCCTTGAGGTACTTAGTCCAATAAGATAAATATTTTGTTAGTAAAAAATAAAGAGTTTTTTATTGTGCTTAAACTGAGCTAGACCAGTCATTAAACAGATAATTTGTGATCCGAATTATATTATTGTTAAATGTATTTTTCAGATCAATTCTAGAGGTTATAATAAACCAATAATATTATACAGCATTAACTTTGTTTTAATTATTGTAGAATAGGTAATCAACCCTCAGTATTGCAGACACTGAGGTACATCAAAACATAAATTTTTAAGTATACTATTTAAATTATTTTCAATTCAATTAACATTTAAAGAATAGAAACAGTAAAAAGTCAATACACACAATTACAGAATTAGAAGTTTGTTTTTTATGGGACATTTCTTTAAGAAAACCCATATGGCGCCCAAATAACATTCAAGGTGTTGTAAAACCTTGTTTATGAAATATTATACTGGTCAAAAAAGGAACTTGACAGTTTATTCATTAGCTGTGAATGTCTGAACCTCAAGTACGTCAACCAGGTACGTGAAGTGTTAATTATAGTAAAATATTTTGTCCAGACAACACTTGACTTACACATACACAGACGACATTTTTATATAGAAGAGGATTTCGACTTCAAGTTCGACGCAACCGTTACATTCATCAGCGGATCAACAAATTAATATTTTATTCATAATAAACCATATCACTACAAATAAATTATACTTTATCAATTATAAAAATAACTACTGCATACAAGAGACCCCATTAAACATTTTTAAACAGTAACATAATTATTGAACAGAGTGACATTCAATAGCGGGACTTGAACACGTGTACCCGTTAATTAAATTAAACACACGGACCACGTTTGGTTACAGATTGGTGACCAACGAGTGCGGCTTTAAAAATATACAGAAATAATATATTTTAATATTAAATTAGCCCGGCAAGTACGGTAGAACGATCATGCCTCACACACATAGACACGATACCAGGTACAAGGCCAGCCAAGGAGAAGGTGCACAGGCAAACACCGAAGTAAATATAGAAGTACAGGAGACACAACCAACAACCGAAATGGTAGTGGCAACAAATAATACCTTAGAAAACCAACAAGAAATAATACCTCCTGCAGAACCCGAGCAACCCAAACAACTGAGAAACCCACACAAACAGGGATCGCGGACTTCCAGGAATGGATGAAGAAGATGATGGAGGAAACATTGAAAAATAACGAGTCATTGAATAAAAATATGGAATCGATTAATAAGAATATCGAGTCATTGAAGGAGGATAATCGTGACCTGAATAAGAAAATGGACGACAACAGTAAGACCTTGAAGGAAGATTTAAATAAAAAATTGGACGACATCAGCAAGAAGATGGAGGAGAATAACGCGAAAATAAACTCAAAAATAGAAGGAGAAATAGCAGTTGTCAGAAGAGAGATCACGGAAGTACACGAGAGGTGTGAACAATACAACCAGGAGTTGCAGCATACTAGAGAAGAGGTCGATGGATGAATCAACAATATAGAAGAAATTAACGAAGTCCGAATCGAGTCTCTGAAGAAGATGAGCCAGGACGAGATAAATCGAGTAAGAACGGACGTAGGAGAAAGATGTGAGGAAATAGACGCATCAGTGAACAACATAAGAACCCTGACTGTCAACAACAAAGAAAAAAATCGAAGAGTTGCGTCAACGAGAGATCCTACAAATACGAGAGGAACTCGAAACCATCCCAGGGTCAATACCTACAACCCATAGACACCGCGATATTATAAATTTCAAAAATTATAAAAAGAACCCGATCGAATTTCTGGAACGAGTAGAGAAAACCTGACCAGAATCTGGGAAAACAGATGGACAGTAATCCGCAGTTTGATCGACGAGTATTTTAAGGAAATACACGATAACTGGTGGACTGCAACCCGCCACGAGATCCAAAGTTATGAGGAGTTTAAGACGCTGTTCAGGGCCAAATACTGGTCAGAGTCTACCCAAAACATAGTACGAGATGATATATGTCACGGCAAGTACGACGCCAGTCGAGGGACAACTCCAACTTCTTACTTCCTTGGTAAGGTATGTTTGTTGGCCAGAAACCTCGAACCAAGGATACCAGAGGAGTGCCTGGTCACCAAGCTAGCATATCACTATGAGGAGGTAGTAGCACGATCACGACAATGGGGGCAGATAAAAACTATCCAAGCCATGGCAGCACTGCTCGAAGATAACAAACACGAGGGTTACTATAAAAGAAGCCGTAAAAGGAATGATAATTACCAAGATAGAAAGAATAACCAAAATAATAACAACAACCCTAACTTCCGGAATTACTGAAATAATTATAACAATTATAATAATAATGTAAATAACACTAATGAAAACAATTATCGGACAAATAATCAGGGTAATAATTACACTAGTAATAATAACAATAATATGAGACGGCCTCAGTATAATCACAACAACCTCAACCGACCACAGAACCAAGGTGGAAACAACCAACCCCAACAATATAGGAGGGCTAATTATACACAGGCCAATAATGAGCAGGGAAGAAGGCGGTATTACCCAAGACGCCGTAGCTTCAACGGACATGATGACGAGGAGTACCAGCGCTAAGACAGGAGGAATTCACGGGGCGGACAACGAAGGAGCAGGAGTATTGAAGGCGACAGCCGAAACAACGATTATCGGCCCCAAGTATATTTCATACCAACCAATGACCAAAATAACCATGGGGGAAGGCCCGATATGGAGGAGAGAAGTCAAGTAAACACGCCGGACAGACGCGAAGAAGAGAATGAACTCTCTTTAAACGCACCGCGGCAGTGAGAAACCAACTAGACCCCTCGCTGAACCATTCTATTGGGTACAATTACAAACAGACTTTAGACAAAACCATAACAATAATACGAAGTCATTATTTGAAAAATATCAGACAAGAACTGCTTGAAGAAGAACAAATTGACCACCACCAATGTAACAATGAAATAGCATATGTGACTGCCGAAATAAACGGGGTGGCCACCACATTGATGATCGACATGGGTGCAAATGTCTCTTTAATTGATAGCACAAAAATCAACAGCATACAGGAAGAAAGTAAATCAGTAATACCAACCCTACCGACTAACAATATAATATTAGTGGGAGCGACTGGACGACAAAATAAAACTGTCAAGAAACAGGTCAATCTTGAAGTGACCAGTCATGGAGTCAAGATCCCAATGATATTTTTGGTAGCTAATGGATTACCATTTTGCAGTTTAATTGGCTGCGACATCCTGCGGAAATACTCAGCAATTATCGACATGAGCAGAGCAAAAATAACTCTGAGTACACAAGATTTGGAATGGACGGCTGAGATCATTGGAAGTAAGGAAGCTCCTCAAGACCGCACCATTTTCCACATAAGAGAATTGCTAAGTCCTAGATATCAGACACCTACGGAAGAAGTTGAATATCAACCAAACAATGACATTTTGTGGAACGAAAAAATCAAAGAAATCCGCCAATTTAAGTCAACAAAGAGAAACAACTCACCAAACCCAGACCAAATTGAAATGTTGATCAACATATACAACAGATACTGGCATGTATTCTCGGACATCCCGGGGAAGGTCAAGAATTACCAATGTGTATTGAAATTTAAAGAACCTGTAAATTTTAATCGGAAGTCATACCCAATTGCTTATTCTCTAAAGGAAGCAGTCAGGACCGAAATTAACCAACTATTAAAAGATGACATCATTGAGTGCAGTCAGTCACCTTATACTAGCCCTATTGTAGCTATAAAAAAGAAGAACGGGAAAGTAAGACTTTGCCTAGATGCTAGGGAGATTAATAAAAACCTAATTAATGACCGAACACCTCCTGGCGAAATAGAGGAAATTTTAAAGAAGTTTCATGGCACACAGTTTATTAGTTCATGGGACACCGTCTGCGGATACTGGCAGGTGGAACTGCACCCCCATAGCCGAAAATACGTGGCCTTTATTTTCGAAGGGCGCAACTACCATTTCAAACGATTGCCCTTCGGATTAGTGAACTCTGTAGCAATATTTATTCAATGTATGGACCAGGTATTAGGCCAAGAAGCGCTCCAGTTCACTACCATTTATGTAGATGATCTACTCATAACGTCTACCAATTGGGAAGAACACTGTAATAGAATAAATAACGTCTACCAATTGGGAAGAACACTGTAATAGAATAAACCATGTGTTAAACAAGCTGTCAGAAAACAACATCACATTGAAACTTGAGAAATCACAACTAATAGCTAAGGAAGTACAATTTTTAGGTTTCCATTTAACAGAACATGGAATAACCCCCTCTAGAGAAAAAATAGAATCAATACAACAATTACCCACCCCAAGAAACAGAAAACAATTACAGTCTTTTTTAGGCCTGTGCAATTATTATCGCAAATTCCAAAATAACTATTCTGAATTAACCACAAAATTATCACCACAATTATCTTCAAAGGACAAATGGACATGGGGACCAACTCAAGACACAGTGTTCCAACAAATTAAAAACAAATTCCTAGAGACAGTAATGCTACATCACCCAGATTTCAATAAACCTTTCTACCTAAATTGTGACGCAAGTGACATCAGTTTAGGGTCTACACTATACCAAGAGGATGGAGATGGGAACCACCTGGTTATAAGCTTCGCCAGTAGAACACTGAACAAATGCGAACAAAATTACAATGTGACAGAAAAAGAACGGTTAAGTGTTGTATTTGCCTGCGGAAAATTCCGGACCTATATTTTAGGATATTCAATAACTATACGGACAGACCACAAGTCCATATCATTCCTAAAGAACTGTAAATTAAGCCATGGTCGATTAACAAGATGGACCCTAGTCTTACAAGAATATAACATCAGTTGGGAGTACATTCCAGGCAAGAAGAATATAGCAGCAGACGTATTGTCACGCATAAATATAACTAATCAGACCTATGAAGGAGAGAAGGAAATGATTGCAAAAGTCTATCACATCATTAAGGGTCGATCAGACTTAGAAGAAATAGTCAAGGAAATAGAACAACACCAGAAGCAAGACAGCAAGTTAATGCAAATCCAACAGAGACTAAGTGCACAAGACAGTAGAATAATACCTTACTATTGTTTACACCACAATCTGTTGTTCATTAAAACAAAATACCACAACAATACTTGGAAATTGGTGATACCACGAACATTAGAAAAAGAAATCGTAACAGATTATCACATACGTTATGGACACATGGGAGCACTTAAAGTGGTAAGAGCACTGGAAGAACACCTGTACATTAAGGACGTAAACAGAAGAGTGCGTAATTATGTCAGGAGTTGCTACATATGTCAACTAGTGAAATGCACTAACGAAAGAAAGATGGAATAATGATACCTATAACGTCATCAAATAAACTAGAAAAAGTTTTCGTAGACATCTGCGGTCCATTCCCTAGAAGTGGAGGTAGACATCAGTATAAATACCTCATAATAATTTTCGACCATTACACAAAATTCACGAAGTTATACCCAATAAATCGTGCAACCACAAATAAGATACTCAATATTATTATACAAAACTATATACCTGAAGTGGGAAGTCCGAAAACTATCATAACGGATCATGGTACCCAGTTCAAGGGTAAAAGATGGAAAGACACACTGCTGGATCATGGAGTAAAAACCTATAAAACCTCAGTATACCATCCTAGCAGTAACCCGGCAGAAAGAGTGTTAAGAGAAGTTGGGAGAATTCTCAGGACATATTGTTCCAACCAACAAAGGAAGTGGAGTGAGTACATATCAGCAGCAGAAGATTTCATAAATCTAGCTCACCACCAATCCATTGAAACCACACCTTATAATGCCATGTTTGAGAAACCCCCACCACGAGAAATCAGTGACATTATTAATTTTCCCCAAAGCCAGGAATACCAATTCAACAAAATCCAACTTCATACTAAGATTGCAGAGAAGATAGAACAAAGGAGAAGAAAGTACCAAAACAAGGTACCATTGAAAATAATACAGTACCAAGTAGGTGATAAAATATTACTAAAGAATCGAGAATTACCCAGTACAGTGGAGGGTATCACGAAAAAACTACTATTACTGTATACAGGTCCGTATACAATCACAAAAAACAATCAGAACAACACATATGAAATTTCTGACCCAGTAAGTAAGAAAATCAAGGGTACATTTAACCAAGCATCTTTGAAGAAATATTATGTATAATGAAAACTATCACAAAATGTAATATGTCATAATATCTACAGTATCAAGGTATACAATACTCTAAGCAGAGATAAATAAAATGACTCAAACGAAATGTAATTGACCCATAATGAGCCCAATAGAATGGTGAAAGTGTGAAAACCCCAGATAATCCAAGAAATGATAACGAACAAAGTGTTACGAACCAGTGTATAAACAGTGTTAAAAATAAATTATGGTGAAACTAAAGAAGAATAGAAGACTATGATATAAAGTGATGAAGAATTTAAGAACTAACCGCATAATTATATAGTGATGAAAATAAGTGTGTAAATTAAAAACATAGAAATAACCAAAACAACTTGCAACCTAGTACTGATGAATAGCAGCAAGGCTGATAATAATATAACAAATACGTCAAGCTATAACTAATAATGACCTGTGAGGAGAAGTATGTTAAATAAAATGATAAAGCATCAGCAGTGATAATAATGGAACCTCTAATCCCTTGAGTATTCTAATGAATATGATGTCTTATATTGAAAAATAAATGATATATTATGTTTTATATGTTGTGATAGTGCAACTGTTGTTATGTGTAACTTTTTATTGTCCCAGACAGAGATGAAGATTCCTCTGATTCTGTGGGTGTATAGTTGAGGAACGGCGGAGAATGGATGCCAAATAGAGCCCCTCTGACTCCGAACCTGCTATAAATGTTAGGGAATTATGATATTTCAAGGATTAAATCAACAACTGTGAGGTAAATAAAAGAGCAAAGGAGCTTGTCACAAGAATCAAGATGTGTATAATGTAAAGAAAAAATGTATTATTGAAAAACAGGGAAATTGTTAAATTAAGAACCAATATATGATATAACTAAATGACCAAGAGTATAAAAACTTGACCAATACTAGTAAGCTGAAAATAATACTAGCAGTGAACTTAGTCTAGATCAACACACCAACAGACTATTAAATTCAATAAAGAGAGAAGCAGTAATCTTATAATTAAACAAAATAAAGTGATAATTTCTTCAAACCATAAAAGTATTTTATCAAATTATCAATTTTGAGAGGGGAGTATATGTAACATCACAAAATGTTCCATAACCGTAATGCTCACCAGAAGGGTGAAATATAACACTAGAGTTGTAACATGAATAATTATAATGAATGTAACAAAGAACAGAAGAGACCAGCAAAGAAGAAAGAAGAGGAGGGATCCCAAGAAGCAGTGATGAATACACTGCATGACACTACAACTTAAATACAATGACTGACTATGACTAATGGACAAGCAAAGTTCACAAATAAGCTGTCAAGTGAGCCAGTTCAAGACATTGATGTATAGAGTCAAATAGTATACAAAATAACCACCGACTTTAATAAGATAATAACAAATAACAGCATATTGGCTGAAAGATATAGAACAATGATACAGAAATAACAAAGACTATGTACTATGCTAGCTGTAGCCACAAAGCTATAAAAAATAGAATTACCAAAAAAGATGTAGCAGTCTAGATTAAGGGTAATTATAAACAGAAGCCTTATGTGTAAATAAGCAACTTCCTAAATAAATGAAATGTAAGTAGAGATAATAATAAGCAGGGAATAAACCTTGTACTAAAACTATATCCAGACCCTGTATGAACGAGTTTATGTCAGTGAAATAATAGGGAAACAGGACCCCTAATTAACATAAACTTACAGAACAGTAAATATAACGAATAAGGTGTGAAGTACCACCACTTAATTAATATTATATGCCTTAAAAATGAGTAGGCCATGTAAAAATGTAATTAGAGAATAAGGAATTTTCAGAATAATGTATTGACATAATTATACTAAGATTTAATATTGTTCAGCTGTAACCAGCATTTAGTTTTAATAATGTAGGTACTTTTATTCATTTAATAACGTTCAAAGGAGAAAACAGATATAAATAATCAAATATCAAAGAAAGGAAAATAGTCACGTTTGCATTATTAGCAGACGACACTAAGAAACCATGTTTTAGGTCGGTATTCCAAAGTATTGTTAATGAAAACTATGTTCAAACCGGCCTCAAGCCACATCAAAATAAAGATCAAAAACTAAGCTTTAATTTGGTGGTAATAGCATAAAGAATGGAATTGTAATAGTTTAATATTAGTGTTAGCATCATTTTGTAACAAGTTTTAAGAAAGTGCAAGTAAATACTATCAACAACGACTGTGAGTACAGAAATACGTATCGGCGTAGTTTATTAATAACATTACGTCACCATGACATAATTTTGTACCAATCACAAACGAGTTTACTTAGCGAAAATTACTCCTAGCGGCGATCGAGAGAGGGGTATAAATCAAAAGGACGCTAAGAAATTGGCATTCGCATTTTTATCCACAAGCTAATCAGTTGCGTCTCTGCATTGTGTTCATATTTTAATAATCAACAACAGTACAATTGTAGTAAATACATTGAATTTTGTCAAATTAACCATTGGAAAGATGAGTCATCGCCTCTGAGTGCTTCGAAAGTTAATTGTGAGTTTATATAAACAGTGCGTGTATCGGAACGAGTAAAGTTAACATAATCTGTAAAGGCTGTAACCTATTGTTAGTCAGAAGAAGGTTATTTCTCGTTTCCAAGTGCGATTAAAGTGAAGTGTATTAGCGATCAATATAATCCGATCGTTAAAGTGTTCATTTTTAATCAATAAAATTAAAAATCCAGGTAGTACTGTGACCAAATTTATTGTTTATATACCATCCATTGATTGTAGGAATTAACATACTTGTACTGACGCAAAAACAATCAAACTATTCGTAGAGAACACTGTATTAATTTATTTAGAGGGATTAATATATCCCAATGTAAGAATATATGTATTATAATTTTTTATAACTAATATCAATTAGAATATAAGCAAACGAAATTCTCGTTAATCAATTATTTAATTGAAATTTATTAAAGAGGCTTAAACCGAATTATTACATCATAGTAGTATTTTTTAAAGAAATTAATATCGTTCTATTCTGTATTTCAAAGAACTTACCCTTGAGGTACTTAGTCCAATAAGATAAATATTTTGTTAGTAAAAAATAAAGAGTTTTTTATTGTGCTTAAACTGAGCTAGACCAGTCATTAAACAGATAATTTGTGATCCGAATTATATTATTGTTAAATGTATTTTTCAGATCAATTCTAGAGGTTATAATAAACCAATAATATTATACAGCATTAACTTTGTTTTAATTATTGTAGAATAGGTAATCAACCCTCAGTATTGCAGACACTGAGGTACATCAAAACATAAATTTTTAAGTATACTATTTAAATTATTTTCAATTCAATTAACATTTAAAGAATAGAAACAGTAAAAAGTCAATACACACAATTACAGAATTAGAAGTTTGTTTTTTATGGGACATTTCTTTAAGAAAACCCATATGGCGCCCAAATAACATTCAAGGTGTTGTAAAACCTTGTTTATGAAATATTATACTGGTCAAAAAAGGAACTTGACAGTTTATTCATTAGCTGTGAATGTCTGAACCTCAAGTACGTCAACCAGGTACGTGAAGTGTTAATTATAGTAAAATATTTTGTCCAGACAACACTTGACTTACACATACACAGACGACATTTTTATATAGAAGAGGATTTCGACTTCAAGTTCGACGCAACCGTTACATTCATCAGCGGATCAACAAATTAATATTTTATTCATAATAAACCATATCACTACAAATAAATTATACTTTATCAATTATAAAAATAACTACTGCATACAAGAGACCCCATTAAACATTTTTAAACAGTAACATAATTATTGAACAGAGTGACATTCAATAGCGGGACTTGAACACGTGTACCCGTTAATTAAATTAAACACACGGACCACGTTTGGTTACAGATTGGTGACCAACGAGTGCGGCTTTAAAAATATACAGAAATAATATATTTTAATATTAAATTAGCCCGGCAAGTACGGTAGAACGATCATGCCTCACACACATAGACACGATACCAGGTACAAGGCCAGCCAAGGAGAAGGTGCACAGGCAAACACCGAAGTAAATATAGAAGTACAGGAGACACAACCAACAACCGAAATGGTAGTGGCAACAAATAATACCTTAGAAAACCAACAAGAAATAATACCTCCTGCAGAACCCGAGCAACCCAAACAAACTGAGAAACCCACACAAACAGGGATCGCGGACTTCCAGGAATGGATGAAGAAGATGATGGAGGAAACATTGAAAAATAACGAGTCATTGAATAAAAATATGGAATCGATTAATAAGAATATCGAGTCATTGAAGGAGGATAATCGTGACCTGAATAAGAAAATGGACGACAACAGTAAGACCTTGAAGGAAGATTTAAATAAAAAATTGGACGACATCAGCAAGAAGATGGAGGAGAATAACGCGAAAATAAACTCAAAAATAGAAGGAGAAATAGCAGTTGTCAGAAGAGAGATCACGGAAGTACACGAGAGGTGTGAACAATACAACCAGGAGTTGCAGCATACTAGAGAAGAGGTCGATGGATGAATCAACAATATAGAAGAAATTAACGAAGTCCGAATCGAGTCTCTGAAGAAGATGAGCCAGGACGAGATAAATCGAGTAAGAACGGACGTAGGAGAAAGATGTGAGGAAATAGACGCATCAGTGAACAACATAAGAACCCTGACTGTCAACAACAAAGAAAAAAATCGAAGAGTTGCGTCAACGAGAGATCCTACAAATACGAGAGGAACTCGAAACCATCCCAGGGTCAATACCTACAACCCATAGACAACCGCGATATTATAAATTTCAAAAATTATAAAAAGAACCCGATCGAATTTCTGGAACGAGTAGAGGAAAACCTGACCAGAATCTGGGAAAACAGATGGACAGTAATCCGCAGTTTGATCGACGAGTATTTTAAGGAAATACACGATAACTGGTGGACTGCAACCCGCCACGAGATCCAAAGTTATGAGGAGTTTAAGACGCTGTTCAGGGCCAAATACTGGTCAGAGTCTACCCAAAACATAGTACGAGATGATATATGTCACGGCAAGTACGACGCCAGTCGAGGGACAACTCCAACTTCTTACTTCCTTGGTAAGGTATGTTTGGCCAGAAACCTCGAACCAAGGATACCAGAGGAGTGCCTGGTCACCAAGCTAGCATATCACTATGAGGAGGTAGTAGCACGATCACGACAATGGGGGCAGATAAAAACTATCCAAGCCATGGCAGCACTGCTCGAAGATAACGAACACGAGGGTTACTATAAAAGAAGCCGTAAAAGGAATGATAATTACCAAGATAGAAAGAATAACCAAAATAATAACAACAACCCTAACTTCCGGAATTACTGAAATAATTATAACAATTATAATAATAATGTAAATAACACTAATGAAAACAATTATCGGACAAATAATCAGGGTAATAATTACACTAGTAATAATAACAATAATATGAGACGGCCTCAGTATAATCACAACAACCTCAACCGACCACAGAACCAAGGTGGAAACAACCAACCCCAACAATATAGGAGGGCTAATTATATACAGGCCAATAATGAGCAGGGAAGAAGGCGGTATTACCCAAGACGCCGTAGCTTCAACGGACATGATGACGAGGAGTACCAGCGCTAAGACAGGAGGAATTCACGGGGCGGACAACGAAGGAGCAGGAGTATTGAAGGCGACAGCCGAAACAACGATTATCGGCCCCAAGTATATTTCATACCAACCAATGACCAAAATAACCATGGGGGAAGGCCCGATATGGAGGAGAGAAGTCAAGTAAACACGCCGGACAGACGCGAAGAAGAGAATGAACTCTCTTTAAACGCACCGCGGCAGTGAGAAACCAACTAGACCCCTCGCTGAACCATTCTATTGGGTACAATTACAAACAGACTTTAGACAAAACCATAACAATAATACGAAGTCATTATTTGAAAAATATCAGACAAGAACTGCTTGAAGAAGAACAAATTGACCACCACCAATGCAACAATGAAATAGCATATGTGACTGCCGAAATAAACGGGGTGGCCACCACATTGATGATCGACATGGGTGCAAATGTCTCTTTAATTGATAGCACAAAAATCAACAGCATACAGGAAGAAAGTAAATCAGTAATACCAACCCTACCGACTAACAATATAATATTAGTGGGAGCGACTGGACGACAAAATAAAACTGTCAAGAAACAGGTCAATCTTGAAGTGACCAGTCATGGAGTCAAGATCCCAATGATATTTTTGGTAGCTAATGGATTACCATTTTGCAGTTTAATTGGCTGCGACATCCTGCGGAAATACTCAGCAATTATCGACATGAGCAGAGCAAAAATAACTCTGAGTACACAAGATTTGGAATGGACGGCTGAGATCATTGGAAGTAAGGAAGCTCCTCAAGACCGCACCATTTTCCACATAAGAGAATTGCTAAGTCCTAGATATCAGACACCTACGGAAGAAGTTGAATATCAACCAAACAATGACATTTTGTGGAACGAAAAAATCAAAGAAATCCGCCAATTTAAGTCAACAAAGAGAAACAACTCACCAAACCCAGACCAAATTGAAATGTTGATCAACATATACAACAGATACTGGCATGTATTCTCGGACATCCCGGGGAAGGTCAAGAATTACCAATGTGTATTGAAATTTAAAGAACCTGTAAATTTTAATCGGAAGTCATACCCAATTGCTTATTCTCTAAAGGAAGCAGTCAGGACCGAAATTAACCAACTATTAAAAGATGACATCATTGAGTGCAGTCAGTCACCTTATACTAGCCCTATTGTAGCTATAAAAAAGAAGAACGGGAAAGTAAGACTTTGCCTAGATGCTAGGGAGATTAATAAAAACCTAATTAATGACCGAACACCTCCTGGCGAAATAGAGGAAATTTTAAAGAAGTTTCATGGCACACAGTTTATTAGTTCATGGGACACCGTCTGCGGATACTGGCAGGTGGAACTGCACCCCCATAGCCGAAAATACGTGGCCTTTATTTTCGAAGGGCGCAACTACCATTTCAAACGATTGCCCTTCGGATTAGTGAACTCTGTAGCAATATTTATTCAATGTATGGACCAGGTATTAGGCCAAGAAGCGCTCCAGTTCACTACCATTTATGTAGATGATCTACTCATAACGTCTACCAATTGGGAAGAACACTGTAATAGAATAAATAACGTCTACCAATTGGGAAGAACACTGTAATAGAATAAACCATGTGTTAAACAAGCTGTCAGAAAACAACATCACATTGAAACTTGAGAAATCACAACTAATAGCTAAGGAAGTACAATTTTTAGGTTTCCATTTAACAGAACATGGAATAACCCCCTCTAGAGAAAAAATAGAATCAATACAACAATTACCCACCCCAAGAAACAGAAAACAATTACAGTCTTTTTTAGGCCTGTGCAATTATTATCGCAAATTCCAAAATAACTATTCTGAATTAACCACAAAATTATCACCACAATTATCTTCAAAGGACAAATGGACATGGGGACCAACTCAAGACACAGTGTTCCAACAAATTAAAAACAAATTCCTAGAGACAGTAATGCTACATCACCCAGATTTCAATAAACCTTTCTACCTAAATTGTGACGCAAGTGACATCAGTTTAGGGTCTACACTATACCAAGAGGATGGAGATGGGAACCACCTGGTTATAAGCTTCGCCAGTAGAACACTGAACAAATGCGAACAAAATTACAATGTGACAGAAAAAGAACGGTTAAGTGTTGTATTTGCCTGCGGAAAATTCCGGACCTATATTTTAGGATATTCAATAACTATACGGACAGACCACAAGTCCATATCATTCCTAAAGAACTGTAAATTAAGCCATGGTCGATTAACAAGATGGACCCTAGTCTTACAAGAATATAACATCAGTTGGGAGTACATTCCAGGCAAGAAGAATATAGCAGCAGACGTATTGTCACGCATAAATATAACTAATCAGACCTATGAAGGAGAGAAGGAAATGATTGCAAAAGTCTATCACATCATTAAGGGTCGATCAGACTTAGAAGAAATAGTCAAGGAAATAGAACAACACCAGAAGCAAGACAGCAAGTTAATGCAAATCCAACAGAGACTAAGTGCACAAGACAGTAGAATAATACCTTACTATTGTTTACACCACAATCTGTTGTTCATTAAAACAAAATACCACAACAATACTTGGAAATTGGTGATACCACGAACATTAGAAAAAGAAATCGTAACAGATTATCACATACGTTATGGACACATGGGAGCACTTAAAGTGGTAAGAGCACTGGAAGAACACCTGTACATTAAGGACGTAAACAGAAGAGTGCGTAATTATGTCAGGAGTTGCTACATATGTCAACTAGTGAAATGCACTAACGAAAGAAAGATGGAATAATGATACCTATAACGTCATCAAATAAACTAGAAAAAGTTTTCGTAGACATCTGCGGTCCATTCCCTAGAAGTGGAGGTAGACATCAGTATAAATACCTCATAATAATTTTCGACCATTACACAAAATTCACGAAGTTATACCCAATAAATCGTGCAACCACAAATAAGATACTCAATATTATTATACAAAACTATATACCTGAAGTGGGAAGTCCGAAAACTATCATAACGGATCATGGTACCCAGTTCAAGGGTAAAAGATGGAAAGACACACTGCTGGATCATGGAGTAAAAACCTATAAAACCTCAGTATACCATCCTAGCAGTAACCCGGCAGAAAGAGTGTTAAGAGAAGTTGGGAGAATTCTCAGGACATATTGTTCCAACCAACAAAGGAAGTGGAGTGAGTACATATCAGCAGCAGAAGATTTCATAAATCTAGCTCACCACCAATCCATTGAAACCACACCTTATAATGCCATGTTTGAGAAACCCCCACCACGAGAAATCAGTGACATTATTAATTTTCCCCAAAGCCAGGAATACCAATTCAACAAAATCCTACTTCATACTAAGATTGCAGAGAAGATAGAACAAAGGAGAAGAAAGTACCAAAACAAGGTACCATTGAAAATAATACAGTACCAAGTAGGTGATAAAATATTACTAAAGAATCGAGAATTACCCAGTACAGTGGAGGGTATCACGAAAAAACTACTATTACTGTATACAGGTCCGTATACAATCACAAAAAACAATCAGAACAACACATATGAAATTTCTGGCCCAGTAAGTAAGAAAATCAAGGGTACATTTAACCAAGCATCTTTGAAGAAATATTATGTATAATGAAAACTATCACAAAATGTAATATGTCATAATATCTACAGTATCAGGGTATACAATACTCTAAGCAGAGATAAATAAAATGACTCAAACGAAATGTAATTGACCCATAATGAGCCCAATAGAATGGTGAAAGTGTGAAAACCCCAGATAATCCAAGAAATGATAACGACCAAAGTGTTACGAACCAGTGTATAAACAGTGTTAAAAATAAATTATGGTGAAACTAAAGAAGAATAGAAGACTATGATATAAAGTGATGAAGAATTTAAGAACTAACCGCATAATTATATAGTGATGAAAATAAGTGTGTAAATTAAAAACATAGAAATAACCAAAACAACTTGCAACCTAGTACTGATGAATAGCAGCAAGGCTGATAATAATATAACAAATACGTCAAGCTATAACTAATAATGACCTGTGAGGAGAAGTATGTTAAATAAAATGATAAAGCATCAGCAGTGATAATAATGGAACCTCTAATCCCTTGAGTATTCTAATGAATATGATGTCTTATATTGAAAAATAAATGATATATTATGTTTTATATGTTGTGATAGTGCAACTGTTGTTATGTGTAACTTTTTATTGTCCCAGACAGAGATGAAGATTCCTCTGATTCTGTGGGTGTATAGTTGAGGAACGGCGGAGAATGGATGCCAAATAGAGCCCCTCTGACTCCGAACCTGCTATAAATGTTAGGGAATTATGATATTTCAAGGATTAAATCAACAACTGTGAGGTAAATAAAAGAGCAAAGGAGCTTGTCACAAGAATCAAGATGTGTATAATGTAAAGAAAAAATGTATTATTGAAAAACAGGGAAATTGTTAAATTAAGAACCAATATATGATATAACTAAATGACCAAGAGTATAAAAACTTGACCAATACTAGTAAGCTGAAAATAATACTAGCAGTGAACTTAGTCTAGATCAACACACCAACAGACTATTAAATTCAATAAAGAGAGAAGCAGTAATCTTATAATTAAACAAAATAAAGTGATAATTTCTTCAAACCATAAAAGTATTTTATCAAATTATCAATTTTGAGAGGGGAGTATATGTAACATCACAAAATGTTCCATAACCGTAATGCTCACCAGAAGGGTGAAATATAACACTAGAGTTGTAACATGAATAATTATAATGAATGTAACAAAGAACAGAAGAGACCAGCAAAGAAGAAAGAAGAGGAGGGATCCCAAGAAGCAGTGATGAATACACTGCATGACACTACAACTTAAATACAATGACTGACTATGACTAATGGACAAGCAAAGTTCACAAATAAGCTGTCAAGTGAGCCAGTTCAAGACATTGATGTATAGAGTCAAATAGTATACAAAATAACCACCGACTTTAATAAGATAATAACAAATAACAGCATATTGGCTGAAAGATATAGAACAATGATACAGAAATAACAAAGACTATGTACTATGCTAGCTGTAGCCACAAAGCTATAAAAAATAGAATTACCAAAAAAGATGTAGCAGTCTAGATTAAGGGTAATTATAAACAGAAGCCTTATGTGTAAATAAGCAACTTCCTAAATAAATGAAATGTAAGTAGAGATAATAATAAGCAGGGAATAAACCTTGTACTAAAACTATATCCAGACCCTGTATGAACGAGTTTATGTCAGTGAAATAATAGGGAAACAGGACCCCTAATTAACATAAACTTACAGAACAGTAAATATAACGAATAAGGTGTGAAGTACCACCACTTAATTAATATTATATGCCTTAAAAATGAGTAGGCCATGTAAAAATGTAATTAGAGAATAAGGAATTTTCAGAATAATGTATTGACATAATTATACTAAGATTTAATATTGTTCAGCTGTAACCAGCATTTAGTTTTAATAATGTAGGTACTTTTATTCATTTAATAACGTTCAAAGGAGAAAACAGATATAAATAATCAAATATCAAAGAAAGGAAAATAGTCACGTTTGCATTATTAGCAGACGACACTAAGAAACCATGTTTTAGGTCGGTATTCCAAAGTATTGTTAATGAAAACTATGTTCAAACCGGCCTCAAGCCACATCAAAATAAAGATCAAAAACTAAGCTTTAATTTGGTGGTAATAGCATAAAGAATGGAATTGTAATAGTTTAATATTAGTGTTAGCATCATTTTGTAACAAGTTTTAAGAAAGTGCAAGTAAATACTATCAACAACGACTGTGAGTACAGAAATACGTATCGGCGTAGTTTATTAATAACATTACGTCACCATGACATAATTTTGTACCAATCACAAACGAGTTTACTTAGCGAAAATTACTCCTAGCGGCGATCGAGAGAGGGGTATAAATCAAAAGGACGCTAAGAAATTGGCATTCGCATTTTTATCCACAAGCTAATCAGTTGCGTCTCTGCATTGTGTTCATATTTTAATAATCAACAACAGTACAATTGTAGTAAATACATTGAATTTTGTCAAATTAACCATTGGAAAGATGAGTCATCGCCTCTGAGTGCTTCGAAAGTTAATTGTGAGTTTATATAAACAGTGCGTGTATCGGAACGAGTAAAGTTAACATAATCTGTAAAGGCTGTAACCTATTGTTAGTCAGAAGAAGGTTATTTCTCGTTTCCAAGTGCGATTAAAGTGAAGTGTATTAGCGATCAATATAATCCGATCGTTAAAGTGTTCATTTTTAATCAATAAAATTAAAAATCCAGGTAGTACTGTGACCAAATTTATTGTTTATATACCATCCATTGATTGTAGGAATTAACATACTTGTACTGACGCAAAAACAATCAAACTATTCGTAGAGAACACTGTATTAATTTATTTAGAGGGATTAATATATCCCAATGTAAGAATATATGTATTATAATTTTTTATAACTAATATCAATTAGAATATAAGCAAACGAAATTCTCGTTAATCAATTATTTAATTGAAATTTATTAAAGAGGCTTAAACCGAATTATTACATCATAGTAGTATTTTTTAAAGAAATTAATATCGTTCTATTCTGTATTTCAAAGAACTTACCCTTGAGGTACTTAGTCCAATAAGATAAATATTTTGTTAGTAAAAAATAAAGAGTTTTTTATTGTGCTTAAACTGAGCTAGACCAGTCATTAAACAGATAATTTGTGATCCGAATTATATTATTGTTAAATGTATTTTTCAGATCAATTCTAGAGGTTATAATAAACCAATAATATTATACAGCATTAACTTTGTTTTAATTATTGTAGAATAGGTAATCAACCCTCAGTATTGCAGACACTGAGGTACATCAAAACATAAATTTTTAAGTATACTATTTAAATTATTTTCAATTCAATTAACATTTAAAGAATAGAAACAGTAAAAAGTCAATACACACAATTACAGAATTAGAAGTTTGTTTTTTATGGGACATTTCTTTAAGAAAACCCATATGGCGCCCAAATAACATTCAAGGTGTTGTAAAACCTTGTTTATGAAATATTATACTGGTCAAAAAAGGAACTTGACAGTTTATTCATTAGCTGTGAATGTCTGAACCTCAAGTACGTCAACCAGGTACGTGAAGTGTTAATTATAGTAAAATATTTTGTCCAGACAACACTTGACTTACACATACACAGACGACATTTTTATATAGAAGAGGATTTCGACTTCAAGTTCGACGCAACCGTTACATTCATCAGCGGATCAACAAATTAATATTTTATTCATAATAAACCATATCACTACAAATAAATTATACTTTATCAATTATAAAAATAACTACTGCATACAAGAGACCCCATTAAACATTTTTAAACAGTAACATAATTATTGAACAGAGTGACATTCAATAGCGGGACTTGAACACGTGTACCCGTTAATTAAATTAAACACACGGACCACGTTTGGTTACAGATTGGTGACCAACGAGTGCGGCTTTAAAAATATACAGAAATAATATATTTTAATATTAAATTAGCCCGGCAAGTACGGTAGAACGATCATGCCTCACACACATAGACACGATACCAGGTACAAGGCCAGCCAAGGAGAAGGTGCACAGGCAAACACCGAAGTAAATATAGAAGTACAGGAGACACAACCAACAACCGAAATGGTAGTGGCAACAAATAATACCTTAGAAAACCAACAAGAAATAATACCTCCTGCAGAACCCGAGCAACCCAAACAAACTGAGAAACCCACACAAACAGGGATCGCGGACTTCCAGGAATGGATGAAGAAGATGATGGAGGAAACATTGAAAAATAACGAGTCATTGAATAAAAATATGGAATCGATTAATAAGAATATCGAGTCATTGAAGGAGGATAATCGTGACCTGAATAAGAAAATGGACGACAACAGTAAGACCTTGAAGGAAGATTTAAATAAAAAATTGGACGACATCAGCAAGAAGATGGAGGAGAATAACGCGAAAATAAACTCAAAAATAGAAGGAGAAATAGCAGTTGTCAGAAGAGAGATCACGGAAGTACACGAGAGGTGTGAACAATACAACCAGGAGTTGCAGCATACTAGAGAAGAGGTCGATGGATGAATCAACAATATAGAAGAAATTAACGAAGTCCGAATCGAGTCTCTGAAGAAGATGAGCCAGGACGAGATAAATCGAGTAAGAACGGACGTAGGAGAAAGATGTGAGGAAATAGACGCATCAGTGAACAACATAAGAACCCTGACTGTCAACAACAAAGAAAAAAATCGAAGAGTTGCGTCAACGAGAGATCCTACAAATACGAGAGGAACTCGAAACCATCCCAGGGTCAATACCTACAACCCATAGACAACCGCGATATTATAAATTTCAAAAATTATAAAAAGAACCCGATCGAATTTCTGGAACGAGTAGAGGAAAACCTGACCAGAATCTGGGAAAACAGATGGACAGTAATCCGCAGTTTGATCGACGAGTATTTTAAGGAAATACACGATAACTGGTGGACTGCAACCCGCCACGAGATCCAAAGTTATGAGGAGTTTAAGACGCTGTTCAGGGCCAAATACTGGTCAGAGTCTACCCAAAACATAGTACGAGATGATATATGTCACGGCAAGTACGACGCCAGTCGAGGGACAACTCCAACTTCTTACTTCCTTGGTAAGGTATGTTTGGCCAGAAACCTCGAACCAAGGATACCAGAGGAGTGCCTGGTCACCAAGCTAGCATATCACTATGAGGAGGTAGTAGCACGATCACGACAATGGGGGCAGATAAAAACTATCCAAGCCATGGCAGCACTGCTCGAAGATAACGAACACGAGGGTTACTATAAAAGAAGCCGTAAAAGGAATGATAATTACCAAGATAGAAAGAATAACCAAAATAATAACAACAACCCTAACTTCCGGAATTACTGAAATAATTATAACAATTATAATAATAATGTAAATAACACTAATGAAAACAATTATCGGACAAATAATCAGGGTAATAATTACACTAGTAATAATAACAATAATATGAGACGGCCTCAGTATAATCACAACAACCTCAACCGACCACAGAACCAAGGTGGAAACAACCAACCCCAACAATATAGGAGGGCTAATTATATACAGGCCAATAATGAGCAGGGAAGAAGGCGGTATTACCCAAGACGCCGTAGCTTCAACGGACATGATGACGAGGAGTACCAGCGCTAAGACAGGAGGAATTCACGGGGCGGACAACGAAGGAGCAGGAGTATTGAAGGCGACAGCCGAAACAACGATTATCGGCCCCAAGTATATTTCATACCAACCAATGACCAAAATAACCATGGGGGAAGGCCCGATATGGAGGAGAGAAGTCAAGTAAACACGCCGGACAGACGCGAAGAAGAGAATGAACTCTCTTTAAACGCACCGCGGCAGTGAGAAACCAACTAGACCCCTCGCTGAACCATTCTATTGGGTACAATTACAAACAGACTTTAGACAAAACCATAACAATAATACGAAGTCATTATTTGAAAAATATCAGACAAGAACTGCTTGAAGAAGAACAAATTGACCACCACCAATGCAACAATGAAATAGCATATGTGACTGCCGAAATAAACGGGGTGGCCACCACATTGATGATCGACATGGGTGCAAATGTCTCTTTAATTGATAGCACAAAAATCAACAGCATACAGGAAGAAAGTAAATCAGTAATACCAACCCTACCGACTAACAATATAATATTAGTGGGAGCGACTGGACGACAAAATAAAACTGTCAAGAAACAGGTCAATCTTGAAGTGACCAGTCATGGAGTCAAGATCCCAATGATATTTTTGGTAGCTAATGGATTACCATTTTGCAGTTTAATTGGCTGCGACATCCTGCGGAAATACTCAGCAATTATCGACATGAGCAGAGCAAAAATAACTCTGAGTACACAAGATTTGGAATGGACGGCTGAGATCATTGGAAGTAAGGAAGCTCCTCAAGACCGCACCATTTTCCACATAAGAGAATTGCTAAGTCCTAGATATCAGACACCTACGGAAGAAGTTGAATATCAACCAAACAATGACATTTTGTGGAACGAAAAAATCAAAGAAATCCGCCAATTTAAGTCAACAAAGAGAAACAACTCACCAAACCCAGACCAAATTGAAATGTTGATCAACATATACAACAGATACTGGCATGTATTCTCGGACATCCCGGGGAAGGTCAAGAATTACCAATGTGTATTGAAATTTAAAGAACCTGTAAATTTTAATCGGAAGTCATACCCAATTGCTTATTCTCTAAAGGAAGCAGTCAGGACCGAAATTAACCAACTATTAAAAGATGACATCATTGAGTGCAGTCAGTCACCTTATACTAGCCCTATTGTAGCTATAAAAAAGAAGAACGGGAAAGTAAGACTTTGCCTAGATGCTAGGGAGATTAATAAAAACCTAATTAATGACCGAACACCTCCTGGCGAAATAGAGGAAATTTTAAAGAAGTTTCATGGCACACAGTTTATTAGTTCATGGGACACCGTCTGCGGATACTGGCAGGTGGAACTGCACCCCATAGCCGAAAATACGTGGCCTTTATTTTCGAAGGGCGCAACTACCATTTCAAACGATTGCCCTTCGGATTAGTGAACTCTGTAGCAATATTTATTCAATGTATGGACCAGGTATTAGGCCAAGAAGCGCTCCAGTTCACTACCATTTATGTAGATGATCTACTCATAACGTCTACCAATTGGGAAGAACACTGTAATAGAATAAATAACGTCTACCAATTGGGAAGAACACTGTAATAGAATAAACCATGTGTTAAACAAGCTGTCAGAAAACAACATCACATTGAAACTTGAGAAATCACAACTAATAGCTAAGGAAGTACAATTTTTAGGTTTCCATTTAACAGAACATGGAATAACCCCCTCTAGAGAAAAAATAGAATCAATACAACAATTACCCACCCCAAGAAACAGAAAACAATTACAGTCTTTTTTAGGCCTGTGCAATTATTATCGCAAATTCCAAATAACTATTCTGAATTAACCACAAATTATCACCACAATTATCTTCAAAGGACAAATGGACATGGGGACCAACTCAAGACACAGTGTTCCAACAAATTAAAAACAAATTCCTAGAGACAGTAATGCTACATCACCCAGATTTCAATAAACCTTTCTACCTAAATTGTGACGCAAGTGACATCAGTTTAGGGTCTACACTATACCAAGAGGAGGAGATGGGAACCACCTGGTTATAAGCTTCGCCAGTAGAACACTGAACAAATGCGAACAAAATTACAATGTGACAGAAAAAGAACGGTTAAGTGTTGTATTTGCCTGCGGAAAATTCCGGACCTATATTTTAGGATATTCAATAACTATACGGACAGACCACAAGTCCATATCATTCCTAAAGAACTGTAAATTAAGCCATGGTCGATTAACAAGATGGACCCTAGTCTTACAAGAATATAACATCAGTTGGGAGTACATTCCAGGCAAGAAGAATATAGCAGCAGACGTATTGTCACGCATAAATATAACTAATCAGACCTATGAAGGAGAGAAGGAAATGATTGCAAAAGTCTATCACATCATTAAGGGTCGATCAGACTTAGAAGAAATAGTCAAGGAAATAGAACAACACCAGAAGCAAGACAGCAAGTTAATGCAAATCCAACAGAGACTAAGTGCACAAGACAGTAGAATAATACCTTACTATTGTTTACACCCACCACAATCTGTTGTTCATTAAAACAAAATACCACAACAATACTTGGAAATTGGTGATACCACGAACATTAGAAAAAGAAATCGTAACAGATTATCACATACGTTATGGACACATGGGAGCACTTAAAGTGGTAAGAGCACTGGAAGAACACCTGTACATTAAGGACGTAAACAGAAGAGTGCGTAATTATGTCAGGAGTTGCTACATATGTCAACTAGTGAAATGCACTAACGAAAGAAAGATGGAATAATGATACCTATAACGTCATCAAATAAACTAGAAAAAGTTTTCGTAGACATCTGCGGTCCATTCCCTAGAAGTGGAGGTAGACATCAGTATAAATACCTCATAATAATTTTCGACCATTACACAAAATTCACGAAGTTATACCCAATAAATCGTGCAACCACAAATAAGATACTCAATATTATTATACAAAACTATATACCTGAAGTGGGAAGTCCGAAAACTATCATAACGGATCATGGTACCCAGTTCAAGGGTAAAAGATGGAAAGACACACTGCTGGATCATGGAGTAAAAACCTATAAAACCTCAGTATACCATCCTAGCAGTAACCCGGCAGAAAGAGTGTTAAGAGAAGTTGGGAGAATTCTCAGGACATATTGTTCCAACCAACAAAGGAAGTGGAGTGAGTACATATCAGCAGCAGAAGATTTCATAAATCTAGCTCACCACCAATCCATTGAAACCACACCTTATAATGCCATGTTTGAGAAACCCCCACCACGAGAAATCAGTGACATTATTAATTTTCCCCAAAGCCAGGAATACCAATTCAACAAAATCCTACTTCATACTAAGATTGCAGAGAAGATAGAACAAAGGAGAAGAAAGTACCAAAACAAGGTACCATTGAAAATAATACAGTACCAAGTAGGTGATAAAATATTACTAAAGAATCGAGAATTACCCAGTACAGTGGAGGGTATCACGAAAAAACTACTATTACTGTATACAGGTCCGTATACAATCACAAAAAACAATCAGAACAACACATATGAAATTTCTGGCCCAGTAAGTAAGAAAATCAAGGGTACATTTAACCAAGCATCTTTGAAGAAATATTATGTATAATGAAAACTATCACAAAATGTAATATGTCATAATATCTACAGTATCAGGGTATACAATACTCTAAGCAGAGATAAATAAAATGACTCAAACGAAATGTAATTGACCCATAATGAGCCCAATAGAATGGTGAAAGTGTGAAAACCCCAGATAATCCAAGAAATGATAACGACCAAAGTGTTACGAACCAGTGTATAAACAGTGTTAAAAATAAATTATGGTGAAACTAAAGAAGAATAGAAGACTATGATATAAAGTGATGAAGAATTTAAGAACTAACCGCATAATTATATAGTGATGAAAATAAGTGTGTAAATTAAAAACATAGAAATAACCAAAACAGCTTGCAACCTAGTACTGATGAATAGCAGCAAGGCTGATAATAATATAACAAATATGTCAAGCTATAACTAATAATGACCTGTGAGGAGAAGTATGTTAAATAAAATGATAAAGCATCAGCAGTGATAATAATGGAACCTCTAATCCCTTGAGTATTCTAATGAATATGATGTCTTATATTGAAAAATAAATGATATATTATGTTTTATATGTTGTGATAGTGCAACTGTTGTTATGTGTAACTTTTTATTGTCCCAGACAGAGATGAAGATTCCTCTGATTCTGTGGGTGTATAGTTGAGGAACGGCGGAGAATGGATGCCAAATAGAGCCCCTCTGACTCCGAACCTGCTATAAATGTTAGGGAATTATGATATTTCAAGGATTAAATCAACAACTGTGAGGTAAATAAAAGAGCAAAGGAGCTTGTCACAAGAATCAAGATGTGTATAATGTAAAGAAAAAATGTATTATTGAAAAACAGGGAAATTGTTAAATTAAGAACCAATATATGATATAACTAAATGACCAAGAGTATAAAAACTTGACCAATACTAGTAAGCTGAAAATAATACTAGCAGTGAACTTAGTCTAGATCAACACACTAACAGACTATTAAATTCAATAAAGAGAGAAGCAGTAATCTTATAATTAAACAAAATAAAGTGATAATTTCTTCAAACCATAAAACTATTTTCTCAAATTATCAATTTTGAGAGGGGAGTATATGTAACATCACAAAATGTTCCATAACCGTAATGCTCACCAGAAGGGTGAAATATAACACTAGAGTTGTAACATGAATAATTATAATGAATGTAACAAAGAACAGAAGAGACCAGCAAAGAAGAAAGAAGAGGAGGGATCCCAAGAAGCAGTGATGAATACACTGCATGACACTACAACTTAAATACAATGACTGACTATGACTAATGGACAAGCAAAGTTCACAAATAAGCTGTCAAGTGAGCCAGTTCAAGACATTGATGTATAGAGTCAAATAGTATACAAAATAACCACCGACTTTAAAGAGATAATAACAAATAACAGCATATTGGCTGAAAGATATAGAACAATGATACAGAAATAACAAAGACTATGTACTATGCTAGCTGTAGCCACAAAGCTATAAAAAATAGAATTACCAAAAAAGATGTAGCAGTCTAGATTAAGGGTAATTATAAACAGAAGCCTTATGTGTAAATAAGCAACTTCCTAAATAAATGAAATGTAAGTAGAGATAATAATAAGCAGGGAATAAACCTTGTACTAAAACTATATCCAGACCCTGTATGAACGAGTTTATGTCAGTGAAATAGTAGGGAAACAGGACCCCTAATTAACATAAACTTACAGAACAGTAAATATAACGAATAAGGTGTGAAGTACCACCACTTAATTAATATTATATGCCTTAAAAATGAGTAGGCCATGTAAAAATGTAATTAGAGAATAAGGAATTTTCAGAATAATGTATTGACATAATTATACTAAGATTTAATATTGTTCAGCTGTAACCAGCATTTAGTTTTAATAATGTAGGTACTTTTATTCATTTAATAACGTTCAAAGGAGAAAACAGATATAAATAATCAAATATCAAAGAAAGGAAAATAGTCACGTTTGCATTATTAGCAGACGACACTAAGAAACCATGTTTTAGGTCGGTATTCCAAAGTATTGTTAATGAAAACTATGTTCAAACCGGCCTCAAGCCACATCAAAATAAAGATCAAAAACTAAGCTTTAATTTGGTGGTAATAGCATAAAGAATGGAATTGTAATAGTTTAATATTAGTGTTAGCATCATTTGTAACAAGTTTTAAGAAAGTGCAAGTAAATACTATCAACAACGACTGTGAGTACAGAAATACGTATCGGCGTAGTTTATTAATAACATTACGTCACCATGACATAATTTTGTACCAATCACAAACGAGTTTACTTAGCGAAAATTACTCCTAGCGGCGATCGAGAGAGGGGTATAAATCAAAAGGACGCTAAGAAATTGGCATTCGCATTTTTATCCACAAGCTAATCAGTTGCGTCTCTGCATTGTGTTCATATTTTAATAATCAACAACAGTACAATTGTAGTAAATACATTGAATTTTGTCAAATTAACCATTGGAAAGATGAGTCATCGCCTCTGAGTGCTTCGAAAGTTAATTGTGAGTTTATATAAACAGTGCGTGTATCGGAACGAGTAAAGTTAACATAACCTGTAAAGGCTGTAACCTATTGTTAGTCAGAAGAAGGTTATTTCTCGTTTCCAAGTGCGATTAAAGTGAAGTGTATTAGCGATCAATATAATCCGATCGTTAAAGTGTTCATTTTTAATCAATACAATTAAAAATCCAGGTAGTACTGTGACCAAATTTATTGTTTATATACCATCCATTGATTGTAGGAATTAACATACTTGTACTGACGCAAAAACAATCAAACTATTCGTAGAGAACACTGTATTAATTTATTTAGAGGGATTAATATATCCCAATGTAAGAATATATGTATTATAATTTTTTATAACTAATATCAATTAGAATATAAGCAAACGAAATTCTCGTTAATCAATTATTTAATTGAAATTTATTAAAGAGGCTTAAACCGAATTATTACATCATAGTAGTATTTTTTAAAGAAATTAATATCGTTCTATTCTGTATTTCAAAGAACTTACCCTTGAGGTACTTAGTCCAATAAGATAAATATTTTGTTAGTAAAAAATAAAGAGTTTTTTATTGTGCTTAAACTGAGCTAGACCAGTCATTAAACAGATAATTTGTGATCCGAATTATATTATTGTTAAATGTATTTTTCAGATCAATTCTAGAGGTTATAATAAACCAATAATATTATACAGCATTAACTTTGTTTTAATTATTGTAGAATAGGTAATCAACCCTCAGTATTGCAGACACTGAGGTACATCAAAACATAAATTTTTAAGTATACTATTTAAATTATTTTCAATTCAATTAACATTTAAAGAATAGAAACAGTAAAAAGTCAATACACACAATTACAGAATTAGAAGTTTGTTTTTTATGGGACATTTCTTTAAGAAAACCCATATGGCACCCAAATAACATTCAAGGTGTTGTAAAACCTTGTTTATGAAATATTATACTGGTCAAAAAAGGAACTTGACAGTTTATTCATTAGCTGTGAATGTCTGAACCTCAAGTACGTCAACCAGGTACGTGAAGTGTTAATTATAGTAAAATATTTTGTCCAGACAACACTTGACTTACACATACACAGACGACATTTTTATATAGAAGAGGATTTCGACTTCAAGTTCGACGCAACCGTTACATTCATCAGCGGATCAACAAATTAATATTTTATTCATAATAAACCATATCACTACAAATAAATTATACTTTATCAATTATAAAAATAACTACTGCATACAAGAGACCCCATTAAACATTTTTAAACAGTAACATAATTATTGAACAGTGACATTCAATAGCGGGACTTGAACACGTGTACCCGTTAATTAAATTAAACACACGGACCACGTTTGGTTACAGATTGGCGACCAACGAGTGCGGCTTTAAAAATATACAGAAATAATATATTTTAATATTAAATTAGCCCGGCAAGTACGGTAGAACGATCATGCCTCACACACATAGACACGATACCAGGTACAAGGCCAGCCAAGGAGAAGGTGCACAGGCAAACACCGAAGTAAATATAGAAGTACAGGAGACACAACCAACAACCGAAATGGTAGTGGCAACAAATAATACCTTAGAAAACCAACAAGAAATAATACCTCCTGCAGAACCCGAGCAACCCAAACAAACTGAGAAACCCACACAAACAGGGATCGCGGACTTCCAGGAATGGATGAAGAAGATGATGGAGGAAACATTGAAAAATAACGAGTCATTGAATAAAAATATGGAATCAATTAATAAGAATATCGAGTCATTGAAGGAGGATAATCGTGACCTGAATAAGAAAATGGACGACAACAGTAAGACCTTGAAGGAAGATTTAAATAAAAAATTGGACGACATCAGCAAGAAGATGGAGGAGAATAACGCGAAAATAAACTCAAAAATAGAAGGAGAAATAGCAGTTGTCAGAAGAGAGATCACGGAAGTACACGAGAGGTGTGAACAATACAACCAGGAGTTGCAGCATACTAGAGAAGAGGTCGATGGATGAATCAACAATATAGAAGAAATTAACGAAGTCCGAATCGAGTCTCTGAAGAAGATGAGCCAGGACGAGATAAAACGAGTAAGAACGGACGTAGGAGAAAGATGTGAGGAAATAGACGCATCAGTGAACAACATAAGAACCCTGACTGTCAACAACAAAGAAAAAATCGAAGAGTTGCGTCAACGAGAGATCCTACAAATACGAGAGGAACTCGAAACCATCCCAGGGTCAATACCTACAACCCATAGACAACCGCGATATTATAAATTTCAAAAATTATAAAAAGAACCCGATCGAATTTCTGGAACGAGTAGAGGAAAACCTGACCAGAATCTGGGAAAACAGATGGACAGTAATCCGCAGTTTGATCGACGAGTATTTTAAGGAAATACACGATAACTGGTGGACTGCAACCCGCCACGAGATCCAAAGTTATGAGGAGTTTAAGACGCTGTTCAGGGCCAAATACTGGTCAGAGTCTACCCAAAACATAGTACGAGATGATATATGTCACGGCAAGTACGACGCCAGTCGAGGGACAACTCCAACTTCTTACTTCCTTGGTAAGGTATGTTTGGCCAGAAACCTCGAACCAAGGATACCAGAGGAGTGCCTGGTCACCAAGCTAGCATATCACTATGAGGAGGGAGTAGCACGATCACGACAATGGGGGCAGATAAAAACTATCCAAGCCATGGCAGCACTGCTCGAAGATAACGAACACGAGGGTTACTATAAAAGAAGCCGTAAAAGGAATGATAATTACCAAGATAGAAAGAATAACCAAAATAATAACAACCCTAACTTCCGGAATTACTGAAATAATTATAACAATTATAATAATAATGTAAATAACACTAATGGAAACAATTATCGGACAAATAATCAGGGTAATAATTACACTAGTAATAATAACAATAATATGAGACGGCCTCAGTATAATCACAACAACCTCAACCGACCACAGAACCAAGGTGGAAACAACCAACCCCAACAATATAGGAGGGCTAATTATATACAGGCCAATAATGAGCAGGGAAGAAGGCGGTATTACCCAAGACGCCGTAGCTTCAACGGACATGATGACGAGGAGTACCAGCGCTAAGACAGGAGGAATTCACGGGGCGGACAACGAAGGAGCAGGAGTATTGAAGGCGACAGCCGAAACAACGATTATCGGCCCCAAGTATATTTCATACCAACCTTATTTCATTATCAATTATTTATCATTTACTATACCATCAACTTTTCCAAAAAAAATTTTTTTTTACTTTGTTACCAACCTTCATTTATTATTACCTTTCAACTATGAATTTTCTACTTAACATTTTTCTCTTTCATTAGTTTTGGTGACTCTGGTATTCACTATAATTTGACTTATTGAATAGGCATTTAAACATATCTAACCTTACTCACCTTGCTTCCTTCTAACAACCACTAACAGATTTACATAGGATGACACCAATCTCTCAATAATAACCCCCTTCAACACTAATTCCACTTACCTCAATTTATTCTCCTCTTAAAATAAAATATCTAATACCCTCTTTGTAACTAGGATGTGTGTTCCCAACCTGGCAATTCCATGCATAACCTTTTGCCCCTCCACCAAATATTGGCAAACACTCTTCGACCCTTCGCAACTACCTGCCCAACGACGCACGTTGATCACTTCCTACAGCATCACCCTCATCTACAAAATATCACCATCAACTATTTATTGTCTAATTATATTACCCACTTTCTCTACATATAATCACTAACACTACTGTGTCCCTACTATTACCCTGTTTCTGTATTACTTGTATTTCGACATTTTATTCTATCTAACTCCCATTAAAATTAACTCTGATTAACTCACATGCCTTATCTATCATTATCACCCAAACCCTTTTACAACTTTATATTTATTTATTACAAACTCTCATTATTTATTTAATCTGCTAAAATATTATTATTAAATCAATTTCTATTACATACACACATTGTTTACATAAAATACCTGTTACAACACAAACACAATTAATTTCACTATAAATTTATTTACAATTTTATGTCATTACTTTTCTTATTTACCACACTTCATTTCATAATCTAGCCAGGTCATTACCATAAACTAAAATATTTAAAATGTCCACTCACTTATTTTTTATTTTAACCACCATCATCGTGTAGTAGTCTTATATATTTATAACACAAGTCATTCTTGTCAACATACATTCCATTGTAATGATCATTATAGTGACTACTTTCGTTAATTACATTACCACAATAATTAACTACATTTTTGTCTACCATTAATTCACAAAGCCCGTCTACATTGGTGATTTTAGTTCTGTCTCCATCAGTATTTTTGTTAACATAAGGAAAGTTATTTTATCATCATACTCCTCCACTATATCAATCACATCATTAGGTAAGTTATTATCCTTTACAACAGTATTATCAAAATAATCATCAATCTTCATTTCATAAGGTAAGCATTTCATATTGTTTATCTCCTTCAATTCTAACCTCTCTTTCAACTCATTATAACTTCTCTTTAACTGATATAATTCTATCTCCCTATCTACACACAACTCTCTCTCTAAATATCTCTCACCACAACACCCTATCACACTTTCTCTCTCAATATATGCAGGGGACACTACAACTTTATTGCGGCACCACCTATCAGGTGCACAAAAAATCCAGGGACAACTATTTGCAGACCATATGTCTCCCAAATATACTCGTGAAGCCTTTTCTTCACCCCCAACTACAACATCACGCGAAAAATCTACCCCCACTATACTCTCTACCTGTATACTCTCTCTCCACTTCCTCTCTGACTCATCAACACACATTAACATTCCATTATTACATTCTAAAACTTCATCAGTACTCTCAATATTTACCCCATTATTCTTTAACACCATAGTTTTACTTATATTGTCATAATTCTCACCCCTACTTACCTCAGAATTGTAATTAACATCATTATCATCACTATTCAATACTTTACTATCTAACACTACCTTTTCCACTATTTTGTCATTATCAATATTTGGCATGACTATAACATTGTCACCTAACTTCTTATTCAGTATCTGATTTAATTTACTTTCTAATTTTTTATTCATTTCGTCAATCTTTTTCTTGCAATTGCTACTTATTGATTCTAATATTTGGTCTTTAATTGTACTCAAACGTGTATCAATCTCATTCAGACGTTTATTCATGTTATTTTCAAATTTAACATTTTGTGTATTCATTTCATCAAATTTATCATTGAAATTACTATTTTGCACGTCAAATTTTGCATTCATATTACTACTCAAATTATCAGACATTGTTATCATGAAATTATATATATCGTCCAATGACAACTCTTTTACTCAATTTGTCGTTGGAGTAGACTGTGCTTCTATCATTGACTCTGTAAGAGTGTTTTCAAGATTTATCTCTTTATTTTCCATTTTGTAATGCTAAAATTATTACTTTTATATCAAAATACTACCATATATAACATCTAGTTATCACATAACAATGTATTCTTCTTACATAACACTTTGTTACTTCTCGTAACCTCCTATATACCTTATTTATAGTTTATTCATTTCAAACAACCATTCTGCTCTCCAAGTAGGCCTATATTTATATAAGAATATTTTATATAAATGTCCCTAAGTTTGGAAGCCAATTGTGATATAATTTATACTCATAATTAGAACTTAGCTAATTTTAATTTTATTCACTGTTTTCTTTCTAATTTTTTTGGGCGCCATCTTGTTACCAACTACAAGAAAAATATGTATTTACCATTTCAGGCCAGGTTCTTTTCAGCGAACTCAGGAGATCAGAATGGTTTATTTGCAGTAAAGAAAACTTTACTTGTTCCCATTAATTAAGTTTTATTGATATTATTTCTTTCATCATTAAGTTTTCATCATCAACCAACTATTTCTTCCCCTCCCTTATCTATTATGAAATTCACAGTACACAATATATATTGCTTATTTAGTTATCCTGATACAATGAAAATTGAAAAAACGATATATAAATTCCAAAAAAATAAAACATCAAGGAATTAAATAACAACTAATCTTAAGCAACACAAACCAGCCTTCTTAGTCTGACATTCTTTCACTCACGCACGCACACACAATTACCCTTTACCCTTAGAGATCTCATTTAGTTTAGAAAATTTTATTACATTGTATTTTTTATTTAGCCCTTGTTAAAAAATTACTCCACACATTTGTTACTTAGCTGTTCATTTTGTGTCCAGAAGACGTCACCTTGCTCTACGCGCACATTTTTATTTTATCTGATAATTTGTTTTAACTGATAATCGCCGAAACTGTTATTGCATAAAGAAAACTGTCATTCAAATCACTTATGGTTAAATTTTGACTTTATCTCACATTTTCTAAACTGCGGGCGCGACGAAAACTAGGCCCAGCCGGCGGACGCGCGGACTGCTTGCGTCTGTATTTATTGGATGTTCATGGCCGACTGGTGAGACGAACGGCACTATTTTGTGAAGTGGCCGCGGCTGTTTTACCAATTCTCATTGTTCTAAATTCTTGTATCACTACGCCAGTATGAGGTTCGGCTGGCGCGGCTGCATTCCAGCATGATGTATGCCCTGACGTAATATCGTCTGATGTTCCGTTACACAATATGCTAGTCACTGGAGCTGACCTTGGCCCATTTTCGCCCGTTTGTCTATTGCGTTGTTTTAATTCATGAATAATATTTTACAATTACTCCTTCTAATTTGGTTTCCAATAAAATTTACCTTTATTATGAATTTATGTTTATGTCTCCCAAAATTATTATTTATTTTTAAGTTTCCCCAAAATTACGTTACATCACAAATATTATTTTTATCAAAATACAATGATGTCCTAAATGTCCTGTTACATATTTATATTTTATTTTGTTACCTTAAACAACCATTCTGTTCTTCCAAGTAGGCCTGTTTTTATATAATATTTATTTATATAAACGTCAGCTGTTTGAGCGCCAACTGTGAACTTACCTTTTTTCACATTTATTAATTTATATGTCTGTACATAAACACTTGTGACCGTCCGCTCCATTCGGACGCCTTCCTATTTTGTTGCCCACCACACATGAAAAATGTTACTCACCAGGGTTCTTTTCAGCGAACAGGAGAACAGAATTGGTTATTCAAGAAAGTACAACTGTATTACCATCACACCTATTTTTAATTCATTTTTACACTACAAAAGAAAACATAAAAATATAGCCATTAACATCATTTCAAACTTTATGTAAACAAATATTCCCCCTCCCTTTCTTCTTTCTGCTACGACTTTTTAGATAGACAATAATAACATTTATTATGCATGAGTTTTTTACCCTTAGAATAGAAATAGAAACAATTTAAAACATAAAATCAATCCCATACCACACAAACCAGCCCTTCATGGTTTAATATAAATATATATATTAACACACATACACACACTCTCTCTCACATGCAACACATTTTAGATTTTCCCCTTGAGCTCATTTTAATTTTGAATGGTTGTAATTCTTTGTTTTTAAATTTCTTCTTTTACTCTCTTTTCATAATTTATGGATATAATTGAATATAATATAATTTATTCTCTTATCTGCAATTGCGTCCCTAACAATCAGTCCAGCCTCCGTACGTTTTTGTTTTTTATTTCATCATTCCGCACGTTTAGTTCTTTTGTCGTAATTCTCGCCGGATAACTCAAAACTGTCACTTCATTTCACTTCATGTCACTTCATGACTGTTAAAAGTATTAATTTGAATTAAAATCACATGTTATTTATACGGGCCCGCATTTTTGTTCCGGAACTTTTATTCACAACCGGCCGGTTCAAAGGTGTAATTTTAACTGGGGCGAATGGTACTGCGTTGAGTTCTTTGTTTCCATCACATGTTTGGCTCTGGAATGTTTTGTACGTGTCTTTCACGTTGGGAACGTTGGCCCACACGTGCGCACGTATGCATGAATACGCACCCTCTCTGATAACTTGCATTCCCAGACACTTGTGATGGTACAATCATGGTACATTTTGTGATTACTTTAGATATGGTAAATAGAACATAACTATTGTATTTTTCTATTTTGGTCATACTCAACCCAACCTTAAACACCCAATACGAATATACAGTGAGTGGAGTGTATAGTAATATTTGTCAGGATTTGAACCAATTCATAGCAAAAACTGTGAAACATCACAAAAAACAGTGTGCAGTTGTTGCGATAAGAGAGCCGAACCTTAATTACGTCAGAGGCTGAGAATGTGTTTACATCAACAACGATGCTGTCAACAGTTGTAACAAAGGAAATGTGACGTAGGTTCACCCCACCTCAGCAAAATCTAACAAAGACTCTTGGTCATTTCATCTGCAGCAGTGATCAACGCCGGCCGGCAAACCGTTCACTCATTAGTGAATTTTAACTTTTTAGACCACCGTAGGTGGTTAATAAACAGTATAAATATCGTCAAAATGTGCTAAGGAACGTTAAACAGTTCGGCTTTGTGTAGGCGTCATCGGCCGATGAATCGTCCCGGAAGATCGGCGTATAGAATCGGTCCCATGACGGTGGGTTACGTAGGTCGACACGACGGTGCACCATCAAACGCCGTAAAATTGTACCGATTGTGCCGATCGGGATGATGCTAGAAGTGCGAGGAGGCCGACACGAAATGGGTGAGAACGTTCCTTTTGTACCTTAAATCCTTATTGTATTTCCAAGTATAAAATTTTATTTTAGAAATCATATTTAAAATTTCAATTACCTAAAAGGAGCTCCAACATTAATAAAAATTGTGTACCATGAGGGTGAAAGAGAGAGAGATTGCGTGTGTGTTGTGTAATTCCTAAGTGCTGGGTTGAGCAACAATACATATAGTACTATATTATAATTAATAAGGATATAGTCACGTAAGTACATTTATTTGCATTAAGCTTTTGGAGGGGTTAGAGTTGGTTTCAAAACTGTTCTGTAAGAAGTAGATCAAATAAAAAGGGTATTTCATTGGTAAAAAGTATAACAGATGTTTTATTATTTCAAGCAATTTCCGTTCATCATGACTTCGCGTAACGGATTCCTGGCCTATAATATATATAATAAAGATGGCGCCCGAGTTTAGTAAACATAACCATAAGTGTAGTATACAAAATATCGTACACATTTGCGCCCGACCAGGGACTTAAACATCTGTAATCTTATTATTACATAAGATCACAGATGGTCGCCTGCGAACAGGGACATTATGTAGTATTATTTATATATATTATTACATAGTGTACGCCTAGAAAGAAAACGGAAAAAATTGCTTGAGGTAATAGACACTAAAAATTGTAATACGTAAACATAACCCAATAGTTAGGTTATACCATTGTATGCATGCGTGTATTGCAAAATTGCCAACATGAATACAAATGATAATATTATGTTAGAAATCAGTACAACTGATGTAAAGTTAACTAGTGAAATGGATGTACAAACACCTCAAACTAGTCAGACTGACGAGGCAAATACGCCTGTGTCTGCAGAGATAACGAAAATCGATACATCCATTCCAGCTATGCCAGTTAGCAAACTAGATGGTACTGCTGAAATGATGAAAATTTTATTAAATAAATTTGACAGTTTTGACAAAAAACTAGATGAGCAGAATAACGAAATTAAAGAAATTCAAAGTAGTTTTGAAATTAATTTCAATGAGATCAAGAATGAAATAAAATTAGGTCACAATCACCTTATTAAGAAATGTGACAAGCTCATCACAAAACTAGATGAGAATTTAAATTTGGTAGAAAGTCAATTAGAAAGTCAGAAAGTAAATGGTAGTACCCAGCAAAATGCTGTACTGGATAACAACATATTTAAAAATAATAATTCAAATAATGAATGTACAGATAACTCAAATATTACAAGTAGTAAGATTGTGGTGTTAGAAAAGGATAAAAATGATAATGAAAGTATAATTAGTGAAAATGAAATGTTTGAATTTATTGAGTCAGAAAGAAAGTTGAGAGAAAGTATTTTAGTACAAGGAGTGCAGGGGGTAGAATTTTCTTTTGATGTTGTATTAGGGTGTGAAGAAAAGTCTTCACGAAATTTGTATAAGGATAAGAGTTCCTTTAATTTATATTTGGGAGACGAAAGGTCTACAAATAAAGTTTCTTTGTATTTTTGTGTACCTAATAAGTGGTGCACTTATGTTAGGGATAATTTTATGTTAGGGACCCCTGCATATTTGGAGAGAGAAAGTGTATTTTGGTGTTATGGAGAGAAATGTATTAAGAGAGAAAGTATAGAGAGATATTGTGAGAGTAAGAGAGTAATAGAAATATTTAAAGTAAACAGAAATTACAGACAATTGTTAGAAAGGTTAGGGTTAGATGTGGTATATGAAAATGATGAATACTTACCTGATAATAACAATAAATTGGAAGTAACAAGAAATGAGAATAAAGACATTAGGTACTTACCTGTGGTGGAATATTATGAAGATAATAACCAATTAATGACATATGATACTGAGATAAACGGAACCCTACTTGATCGTGACTGGAAATATTTGGTTAATAACAATTTCATAAGGAATATGAATATAATGTAGCTAGTAATAAAATCTATTTATTAAATAAGCAATTAAATAGACCTAAGATTCGTTTGTTGTTCAATGATGGTGGATAGACTGTTTTAATTGTGTATGAACATGAAAAATATATATGTGAACTGTGGTATTGAATTGGACTGCTATGAACTGAGTTTGGTATATAACAAGATAATGAGTTGGAGTGTATATTTTTCATTGTTTTATATGTATGTATCTATCCATGTATTTTTGATATGTATTATGTATTACAGGTACACCAGTATGTATTATTATATATTTTAATAACATGTTTAATAATAATATTTAAAAAAAAAAAACAATTGAATTCTTTAAGTAATTAGTCTTTATTAAATATTAGTACAAAAGAAAATTGTACTAACTTAGTAACTTTATAAATTATGAATTATCATAGAAAGTTATGAAATTAAATTATTAATTAATTTGTATTGAAGGTAATTACTGATGAATAATAATAATGTTTAAGTAAGAATATATATATTTGAACTGAAAAGAGGTATTGTTATAAGTAGGTAAGAGAGGAATTATATAAGAGAATTGTCAATGATTACAGTAAGTGTTTAAACAGGAATAGAGCCTGGGTATAGATAAAATGCAGGTGAGTTATTTAATTGATGAAAATGGAGTTAGAAAGGTAAGAATTTTTAAAGAAAACAATACAAAGAAAGTATTAGATATTTAGGGACACAGTAGTTAGTGATTATTTGTAAAGGTGTTTAAGTAAAGGTATAAACATATAATTGTTGTTGATGAATTCTGTAGTGGGGGTGAGGTGATAAGGAGTAGCCAACCAATAGAGTTGTGGCAGGTAATAGCATAATTTTAAGGGAGTGTTTGCCGAATTATGGAAGGGCAAAATAATATGAATGTATATAGCCAGTTAGGGAACACCCAACTCATTGCAAAGACGAGCGGTGCCATAGGATTTAAATGAAATTAGTAATGGTGTTTATGATTGAGATATTGGTGTCAATGATAGGTAAATTTGGTGGTCAGTTAGAAGAAGGTGAGTAAGATTATAATAAAAAGTATAGTGAATATAGGAGTTATCCAGACGAAACAGTGATAGAAGGTGAAAGGTTAGGTAGTTAGGTAGGTAGGAAATTCAGAATATAGAGGTAAGAGGAAGTGAATAATGATGAAATTATAAGAATGTAATAATAAATTTAAAATGATTTTTATAATTATAATATTGTAATAAATTGATGTCTAATTAATAACTGAAATTGTAAATTTTTTAACTTAAATGCAACTTAGAATATGCAAATCAAGATTAAAAATGAATAATTTATTTCAATATTAAATGTATCAATGTAATTATTATGTAAAATGTATTATGTATTTGTTATAAAGTTTTTAACATGATTTTATAATAAGGGAATAATGTGTAGAAAAAAAAAAAAAATTTAACTGGCGCTGTTAATAATAACAATAAACCAGATTATTACCTGTTAATAATAATAATAATAATAATAATAATAATAATTTTTTAGTTTTATCATTCAATAAGAGTTATAAATAAATGAATATACCGATGTATCGATTCTTTTATAATTTGTTTTTCTCCAGGTTTGGGAGATATATAATGTGTAATTTTCCTATTTTCAATTAGATTTTAAATTTTATTATATCAATGTTTATGTTACAATTACAGTAATTGTAACAGAAAGAAGATAAATATTATCGATAGTAATCGAAACCATTTATTAATTCAGGGTTTGTAATATGAAGAAGTGAAATTCTTTATAATGCTTGAGAAATATATATTTCTAATTCTTTTATAACTATATTAAGCCAACCCAGTGCTTATTGGCACAAACCAGCACTTAGCTAAGGGGAACCAGATCAGTTGAGGATGGAGTGATTTACTAAGCCACTATTTTAATATTTATTGTGTATTGTTTCAGTGTTTGGTGATATGACAGCGGTCCTGAGCTGGCCAACGCGTCAGAGCAGGGACGTTAAGAGCCTAAGTGGCCTTATGGTGTTGGGATCTCGCAGGAGAAGTCCAGTAAGGTCATCTAGGTGCGGTCATCATCACCAGACCGAGGGTGAGTTGTTATTTTCTTTTATATAAAATTGTAAGGGGGTTGTGGCGACTTGTCCTGGCTGATCCCTTTAGGAAGTATGAAAGGGTCAATGAAAGTTTTTGTGCTTCGACACAATCTTTCATTGAGGGGGTTTTGTGATGGTACAATCATGGTACATTTTGTGATTACTTTAAATATGGTAAATAGAACATAACTATTGTATTTTTCTATTTTGGTCATACTCAACCCAACCTTAAACACCCAATACGAATATACAGTGAGTGGAGTGTATAGTAATATTTGTCAGGATTTGAACCAATTCATAGCAAAAACTGTGAAACATCACAAAAAACAGTGTGCAGTTGTTGCGATAAGAGAGCCGAACCTTAATTACGTCAGAGGCTGAGAATGTGTTTACATCAACAACGATGCTGTCAACAGTTGTAACAAAGGAAATGTGACGAAGGTTCACCCCACCTCAGCAAAATCTAACAAAGACTCTTGGTCATTTCATCTGCAGCAGTGATCATCGCCGGCCGGCAAACCGTTCACTCATTAGTGAATTTTAACTTTTTAGACCACCGTAGGTGGTTAATAAACAGTATAAATATCGTCAAAATGTGCTAAGGAACGTTAAACAGTTCGGCTTTGTGTAGGCGTCATCGGCCGATGAATCGTCCCGGAAGATCGGTGTATAGAATCGGTCCCACGACGGTGGGTTACGTAGGTCGACACGACGGTGCACCATCAAACGCCGTAAAATTGTACCGATTGTGCCGATCGGGATGATGCTAGAAGTGCGAGGAGGTCGACACGAAATGGGTGAGAACGTTCCTTTTGTACCTTAAATCCTTATTGTATTTCCAAGTATAAAATTTTATTTTAGAAATCATATTTAAAATTTCAATTACCTAAAAGGAGCTCCAACATTAATAAAAATTTTGTACCATGAGGGTGAAAGAGAGAGAGATTGCGTGTGTGTTGTGTAATTCCTAAGTGCTGGGTTGAGCAACAATACATATAGTACTATATTATAATTAATAAGGATATAGTCACGTAAGTACATTTATTTGCATTAAGCTTTTGGAGGGGTTAGAGTTGGTTTCAAAACTGTTCTGTAAGAAGTAGATCAAATAAAAAGGGTATTTCATTGGTAAAAAGTATAACAGATGTTTTATTATTTCAAGCAATTTCCGTTCATCATGACTTCGCGTAACGGATTCCTGGCCTATAATATATATAACAAAGATGGCGCCCGAGTTTAGTAAACATAACCATAAGTGTAATATACAAAATATCGTACACATAAAATCAACATAAACGTAAGATCACACACTTAATTGCTTTTGTGCGTCGCACGGCTTGGTACGATGTGGACTACAAAGTGTTAAAAAAAATCAACCTTTCGTGATCAAGACTGTTACCTAGCATGGGTTGGTTACAAATTGTTAAACTTATTCTGAAATAAAAGTAAACCATGGGTTTGCCCCATTATAGTTGTTTGAGGTACATGTGAAAAATTACCTAAGATCATCAGATGAACATTAGTGTAGAAGTAAGAGTGGAAAAACATAGAGCTGAATAGAGGAAATTAATTTGTCAAATTAGACTGTTATTAATATGGCAAAGTAAGAACTGAAGTACACTGACAATAGAACAATTCTTACGTGAACCTGCATGTAAAATACAAATAATTATTCTTATTAGTTTTAAATTTATATGACTGAATATACTAGGGCGATCTGAAAAGTTCTCAGCTTAACAATGAAAAAGCGAATTTATAATTTCATAAATATTTTTATTTTTTAACATAATCTTCTTTTAGCATAACACATTTTTTCCAGCGATGTGCCCATATCCTGTACCTGAAGTGGTTTTCTGTAAGGTCTGCAAAATACCCCTCAATAGCTGAAATCGCCTCTTGATCTGATGAAAAACGCTGACCAACAAGAAAGTTTGAATTTGGGAAAAGATGGAAGTCTGAGGGAGCCAAATGTTGTGAATAGGGAGGATGTTCCAACGATTCATAACAGGTATCTCTTAATTTTCCCATTGCCAAAACACTTGTGTAGGTAAGTCCATTATCTTGGTGAAAAATGATTTTTTTCTTATGCAAAACAGAAGAATTTTTTCATCTAGTTTCGATAAATGGTTTAGAATAATATTCCTCGATTATTGTTCCACCCTTTTCAGAACACCTTTAGCATCCCAAAACTTTTTCTTGCAATGGAATTGACTTTGTCTTCTTTGGCGCTGAACAACCAGCTTCTGTCCACTGCCTTTTACTCTGTTGTGTATTGGTGGATCCAAGTTTCATCCATTGTAATGAACTGACACACAAATTCTGCTTTATTCTTATTAAAATGCTCCAAGCTCTCTTCAGATATTTTTGTGTGCATGCGTTTTTGATCTGCTGTGAGCCATCGCGGCACCCACCCAGTGCAAAGCTTTTTCATTTGCAATTCCTCATATAAAATACATCCGACGCATTCTTTTAAAATGCCTATAATCTTGGCAATTTCATGCACTGTAATCCAGTGATCATCCAAAAGCATGTTATGCACTTTTTTGACGGTTTCTGGTCTTGTTGCCGTTCTTCGATGTCCTTCACGTGGATCGTCTTCCAGGTGGGTACGACCACATTTAAACTCAGCAGCCTATTTTTTAACTGTTAAAAATTAAGGAAAAGAGTTTTCATACACTTTAATGAACCTTGGGATAATTTTGGTTGGTGTTAAACCTTCTTTCACAAAGAACTTTATGACCATAGGATACTCAGTTTTCTCCATTTTAAAGAATACGGACAACACTTGTGTTTCAAAAGGCTGTAAAATACAAATTATTTGGTAGAATGACCATAAATTACACACACATACTAACAATAGATGTAGTACCAACAAATTCACGAAGTGCTGCTGCCACCCATGGTCGAGGCCGAGAACTTTTCAGTCTGCCCTCATATTTTGTTTCTCTTCAAAATGAGTAAACTTCACATCAGATAGGTATGAAAGAAAATTATTTCATTGATATCTCAGCTTGGTTATTTATATCCCACAGTGAGATAAGGTCACTTACTTTGAAACACTTCAATTTTTATATTAAAAAAAGTTTGAACTTTATGAAGTGATGTAAATATGCCTGCAGTTGTTGCATAGCAAACAAAATGTACTAATCAATAGTTTATAATAGGTAGTGCCAACATAGCCTGAACATATTTTCTATAAGAACACATTTTATTTAAGCATGCTTATTTTGTTACATGGAGATGCCATTTTCTAAGGGACTGATGGCACGCTTCAAGACAATGAAGACACCTATAGTAAAGGGCAGTCATCTTGTGTACGCTGTCATAGCTAGGAGATTTGTTCCACATGCCTGTTGCTGTTTTTGTTCAAAAATTGTTGGGTATTATGAAGTGACAACAGATAAATTTAAATAGTGGTTTGTGCATTGCTTTATGCCAAACATCAAGGAAATTCAATCATATGTGTGACAATGCATGGTGTCACTTGGCACAAATAAACAGGACAGTTATGTTCAGGAGCAAGGTATATATTTATTGAATTGACTAGAGAAAAATGATAACAGAATATTCAACCAGGGCATGAAAAAAGTAAACTACTAGTAATTGTGGAAAATATCAAACTGGGTGTCATCGCTCATAAAATTCAGTTTTGTGAAGGTACAAAATGAAACATCCAGGGTCACCACCTATACAATATGGAGACAGGGTGCTCTATCTTCCATCCTACCATTGTCATATCAACCCAATAGAACTAGCATGGGTTCAGGACATGTTGCAGACCATAATAAAACTTAAATTAAAGGATGTATTGAAAGTAATGGTGCATAATGATTTAAACAGTGTTACTCCTGCAAAATGGGATAGTATTTTTGGTCATACATGATGGCATTTTGAAAGAGTCATGAACTAGAACAGAGGGTCGAGCAAATACTGTACTAATAATTGGGTTGAGCAATGAGAATAGCAGCAGGGAGGAAGAAAGCAAGGATAGAACGTCTTGTTTCAGTATAAAATTATAAAATTGTTCTTAATTTATATCAAATTTCCACAACATATTTCTTCGTTTCGCTACATTTTGGGAAATGTGAATTAGGTTAATAATAATTTTAGTTATAACTTCTTCATTTCATTATTGTTAAGAAAGCAAGTGTGACAAATGCGAATAAAAAACATAAATGAGGGGGTCAGTGCAAGATAGTGCCAGACCTCATTACTTGCTAGCATATACTTTTTTTGTTACATATTATAGCTACAAAATGCAGTCTACATCTCAATTTATGAAAAAATGTGGTTTGGCACTATCTTGCCCCGACCCCTCAAACATTGCCATGCAGATAGCAGCACTAGCTTTATGCTTAGCAGAGATTTCCAAGTTGGCAGTGTTGCTGACAGTGGTCAGAGTCGTTTTCTGTTTGGCTTGATTATAAACAGCAACACACATTTGGTGATAGTATTACATGTAATTTGGTACTAACAATAAACAGTCAGTTTTCAAGCATTAAAGGTTATAATTTTAAAATCTTAGTTAGATTTGTTTCTATAATTTTAGTGTTTTGTTTCCATGACATACATAGATGGCTTCTACTTGGTTAAGAGTTGGCTGGCGTGATGATGTAAAACATTCAAAGATGAGTATTAACATATCTGCAATGGACTTAACATGGTTAGGAGGTGCACTGGTTGTTGCAGATACCCAGGGACAGCTCTATGTTTACAGGCTTTTGCTTCCTATCTCAGAACCTGGTAAGTTTAAGTATTACTGTCACTGTAATACTTTCCTTTTATTATAAAGTGGGAAACATGTAAACATTATTGTTGTATGGTGTGACAACCATTTTCAGTAGATTTTTGTGCTTTGTTTTGAATTTTAAATTTTAAATTTGAATTTTTCAGTATTTCTAGGTGGAAACTACTTTGTGTTTATTTTATCTATTTTATCTGGATTCTTGAACTTAAGTCAGGTGAGAAAGGGGGCTGAGGAAAAACAGGAATATTTTTCTTTCCTGAAAACTCATTAACCAAGTGTGCTGTGTGACAAGGAGCATTGTCATGATGCACCATCCAGGTGTTCACGATGGCTGGTCTCCTCACGTGGGCAATTCTTTTCCACAGTTAATGATTCTGATGGTTAATTGACGGTCAGATCACACTAGATCCCTGATTCAATCAACATTGTCATCAGTTCTTGACGTTGATGGTCTTAATTCAGACTGTGGATAGTCCTTAATTGATTCCCCGCCATCGTAAAATGCTTTAAACCATCTGAAACCTGTGCTCTTGACAAAGCTTCATCTCCATGTGCCTTTGTCAATTTTGTAAAAGTCTCAGTAGCATTGTGCCTGAGTTTAACCCAAAACTTGATTGCACAGTGTTGCTCGTAATTGATGTCACTCATTTTGTAACGCACAACAAAAACTCACTTCACGAAAAGCTTGTTTATGTTTCACATGGCAACAATAGATAATAAATATTGATACTCAATATCAATCAGCTGTTTAACCATCTGTGTTAATGGAAACCTTACAGTGTTACCATATTGACTTCTACATGATTAGTCTCATTACTTAATTTACAGACCTCATATAATAACTGGAATAACAATAAAATTATTACAGTTTTATGAGAATTGCATAACAGTGCTTTGTTACAGAACAAGTACCCAATAACTTATCAAAAGGACAGAACAAAATTTATGTATAAACATCTTAATCTCCTCATAAATATATATTTTATGCAACGATACGTTTAGCATAAGTACAGGGTCCGCCAGTGAAGCGGGAAATTTTGAAAGTCCAATAGTTCATTTTCTGCTCACGAGAGGGCGTGGAGGTTTTCGATTGTTGTTTTACATTTAATGCCATTTGTTAAACATGGAGCAGTGGTCCGGTGCACAGCGTGCTTTCTGCGTAAAATCGTTTTATAAGAATGGTGACTGTGTTACTTCTGTACAACGATTGTTTCGTAATCATTTCAATATTCCATGACATGGAAGAGTGCCGTCCGCTCATGCAGTTATGTCATGGGTAAAAAAGTTTGAAGAAACTGGTTCCACATTAAATTTAAAGCATAGAGGAGCAACAAGGTCTGTAAGAACAGATGAAAACCTTGAAAGAGTTCGAGTAGCATTGATGCGTAGTCCACAACGTTCTGCAATGAAACATGCATCCGCACTAAACATTAGTGACACATCGTTACGACGAAATTTGCATAAAGACTTATCTTTTCATCCTTACAAAATTCAGATTATCCAGGAGTTGAAAGATTGCGATATGCTGGCTCGCAGGATTTTCAGCGAAGAGATGTTGCGACGTGTAAATGATGATAAAAACTTTATTCACCGCATGTTTATGTCAGATGAAGCACAATTTCATTTGAATGGATACGTAAACAAACAAAATAGTCGATATTGGAGTAATGAAAACCCAGGTGAGTTGCATGAAAAGCCATTACATAGTCCGAAAGTTACGGTGTGGTGTGCAGTTTCATCATCTGGCATTATTGGGTCATATTTTTTCCAAGACGATAGAGGAAACACCACAACTGTCAATGCAAACCGCTACACACACATGGTCAGAACATTTTTGATGCAACAGCTCCCTAGGTTTCCGGAAATTAATTTTTTCCAGCAGGATGGGGCCACAAGTCATACTGCTCGTGTGTCCATGGCTGCTTTAAGAGAACTCTTCCCGGACGGACTCATATCCAGATATGGCGACATCTTGTGGCCTGCAGAATCCCCAGATTTGTCCGCATGCGACTTTTTTCTTTGGGGATTTCTGAAGGGCAGGGTGTACATTGATAGACCGCACACCATACTGGAATTAAAAACGAATATCAGACAAGAAATTGCAGGGATTCAACCTGACCTGCTTCATCGAGTGATGGAAAATTTTCGGTTAAGATTAGAAGAATGTTTACACAGAAATGGCTCTCACTTGAGCGGCGTTATTTTTAAAAAGTAAAATAATGGCATACTTTACTCAACTCAAATCTGTAAAAAAAAATTCTGATAATAAATGTTTCATGAAAATATTGGGTACTTTTAATTTTCCCGCTTCACTGGCGGACCCTGTATATGTATCAGCCCCTGACTGAGGTATGATAACGTGCTTTCGTATATAAGTATGAAATATGTAAGATGTACATAATAAAAATGATATAATAAATATACGTTAGGTATAATAAATAATGTAATAAATATAAGTAGTATTTTTATTTTTCCAAACATTATGCCACTGATTTGTTATAATATTACTATATACATACTGTACCACCAAAATCAGTAAAATTCCATTTTTTAAAATAATGAATAAGGCCTTTTCGAAATATTAAAATTTCATCATCAGTTCATACACTGTAATGTTCCTGTTATGATGTTTTTCTTTAAATGTATAATTGTTGTTAACTGTGTCTACTACCTCTTACTGTACTTCATTTTGAACTTTCCACTGCCATCATTATTGGGTGAAACCAAGCCAGATATGTATTGAAATAATTGATCATTTTCAAATATTGTCTGTTGATTCATCAATTTGTCATATTTTTTATGAAGGTATATATATAATTTTTCTAACTGTATAATGTCATTTTTATTATTGTTTATTTCCACTATTTCCATATTGTTGGTTATATTTGTTATACTATGATTCATACTAATAAGGTGATCTGCTATGTTGGAGATTCCCGTTTTTTTATTATTAAAAGCTCTGAAATGTTCCATAAATCTCTGTTTGAAATTTCTGTGTTCTTCCGATGTATATGTAGTCACAGTTATTACATTTTATTCTGTATATTCCACTTAATTTGTATATATAACAGTCTTTTCTATTTATTATTATATTATATGTACTTTTATTTGGTTTGTATGCATATTTATATTTATGTTTATCCAATTTTGTATTCTTTATAATGTATTGGAGATCTTGATATGTGTACTTGTAAGTTAGGTATGTTACATTTTCTTCTTTTTTGCATGCATTTATTCATTATTTTAAAAAATGGAATGTTACTGATTTTGGTGGTACAGTATGTATATAGTAATAAGTAGTATATTTTTAAATAAATCAAATATTGTAAGTAAGCATGTATATGGAAACATATGGCTTAGTTGGTTTTAAAGTGTAACGAAGGGGAGCAATTGACACGCGCTAACTCACAGAGGTGACGTCTGAACGACATGCGGCCGCCTGTGTATCAGTCTGCGTGTGTGTGTATGTGTACATGTGTAAGTAACAGACAGGTTAAATTATGCAAACGAGGGTGGAAGATTTCACACAGTTTTTTAAGTACTGTACGTGAACCATAAGTCACACGAATCAGCGACATATGTAAAAACATAGCTGACGCCTAGCGCTTCAATTTGGCGTTAAGTGGTCATTAATCATGGGAACGGTTCGGACACCATGTGAAATTTTGCCATCACTGCCATAATGTACACAGCGTAACATTCAAAATTTGCATAAATAAGGTTTAATATTATACCGAATGATTGGTTTAATAATATTTTTAAAAAAGTGTGCGCTTCATAGAAAGACGCGTAAGTTGAAACTAACGATTAAACCGACGTTCAATGTTGTCAGAACAGTTTCCAACAGGAATTCCAATGAGGCAGCAGTATAAAACCCCAGTGAGCGACACACTTTCTCAGATCAAGTTTATTTAGTACGAGGAATCCACGCATCTCGACACTGTAAATTTTACAAAGTTTTAGTAATGTTTTTAAACGGTAGTATATAAACTGAAGTGTGATGAAACCGGCAGTACGTCGGTGCAGTTATTAAAGAACTCGAGTGATTTGAAACAGACTATATAAGTGAATCTACAAGAGTTGAAACTATATAAATGAATCTACGAGAATTGTAACTACATAGAACTTCTAGACAGCTACGAGGGACAAGAAAGAAGAGGACGAGGAACTAGACAAGAAGACGAGAGGACGCAGGGACAGCACATGCAGCTACATCCAGCAGTATATCATCACAACTAGAGGTTCACGTCAGAACTCAGCATCCAGGAGACGGAGCGAGGAATTCAACGACGCAGAGACAGAGGAGCTGATACCGAAGAGGATCAACAAACTCGAGAGTCCAGATGACGGTAACAGCAAAGTTAAATGGGTGCAGAAAAATGCAGGTGAAGTTGAACATTTATTTAATATTATAAATGACCCTGAGGTCTATCGCCAAAAGCTCTAGTTTCCATATTCAAGTTTACAAGAACGTTAATATATATTTTAGATTTGCATAATGAATAAATAATTGTTCAAAATATAATTGAGTATAACTGTAGTAATCTCTTAAATAAATGGTCAAGCAAGAACCATATTATTTTATTATATTTTGTAATTGATTAAATGAGTAATTTTAAATATGAGAATTACATAATTAGAAGATTGTTAATTAATTGAGACATTAAAAATAGAATCAATTAACGTAATAAATGTTCTCTATTAATATTTTAATCAATATTTTAATTAATTGAAAGTTTTATTTAAGTGGTATATATTGAAAACCACGCTTGTAAAGACAAGATCAATGTTTAAATGTTATACGTATTGTAACGTAACGAAAATATGGTCCCATATGTTACATAAAAAGTTTATAATTCTCAAATTAAAAATAAAAATAATAATTGTCCGTAATAATAAAAGGTCAGAAAAATAAACCATTATTAAATGAATGAATAATCCCCAAATAAGAATACAAGAAGTGTTCAGTGAAAAGGGTAAACGATAAACATTGACAAGTAATGTAAAACCTAACTTAGACAGTTTTAGAATGATTAATGAATTAACTGAGAGGAGAATAATTAATTAGTGCATGATTTATTTTATAAAAATGTACATGTTATTATGTTTTATCATGTTGTGTTATTATCATGATATTTATGTTGTTTTTTGTATGTAGCAAGTGAAGCAATTATTTTAAAAGAATATCAATTAACTGATGTTAATTTCATTTTTATGTTATCAAATATATCACTATGGAACTGGTGTTAAACTTTATAAAATTAAATGTTTTGTATACATGTACTTATTTAGTATGCGGATTATAATTGTAAACTTGGCCAGAAGGGCAATAATTGTTAATGAGATACCAAAGGGTTTATTGTAATTACATTATAAACAAATGAAGGATTCTATACTAATGTAGGTAATAATAAATTAAAATCAGAATGAGATAAAAATGTAATGATAGGCCACAAACCAGTAACATTGTATAGGAAGTCAGGTCAGAAAAGTTAGGTAACAAAATTTGTAAAAAACACTAAGTATAAGGTAATGAGTTAGGAGAAATCAATAATAATTACTGATAGCAGATAAGTAACTTCAATTTAAATAAAATCTTAAAATGTAATAGTGCAATGATGCCGAAAAGTAATATTTTATAACAAGAAAATAGTACTTGTTAGAATAAGTAGATTAAGAGGAAACGACAGCAAAATGAATATAATTTAATAACAGACAATATGTAAAGGTATAATATGATATAATGTAAATTTAGTAAGGGAGTATTTTAATAAGTGCAAGAACATTGTATGATTATGGTTCTAGGATTATAAATATTATCCAATAAGAGAACACAGACTGGTTGTCAAGGACGACAAAATGGAATAAAATTTGTTTATTTGTAAAGGTACTGCTTTCTACCTTTTAAAAAAATACTACACTCATCATAATATAATACTCACCGCTGCCAGAATTTTACTTACCGTCATCGTCCCCGTTAAACTTACCTTTAAAAACTGCCCAGGCCGCCACGATATTTTTTATGGTTATATATCGAAACCTTTACACTCTTTCCCTTATAAAAATCCTGCTATCTGACTGCATTTTAAAATTTCAGAAAACCCCCGATTACGTTAGACGAGCTTTTCAGCACAGAATAGGAAATGGTTATGGCGTAATAACTACACTAACACATGGTTATGCTACGAAACAAATATTTTACTGTTATCTTGGATCAACTTATTTAACATCTTAGCAACTTTAACATCTTACAGGATAATTTACTTTTTCTTCGAGCAATACCACAATAGAAAATACAAATAATTAACGTTTGCTTATATTGTATAGATATATTTTTTAAAACAGAACCAAAACAAAACAGCCCAGTATTTGCATACACACATTCATTCATTCAATCTTTAAAATTTCCCTTATTTAGAGCTCTGTACATAAAAATTAAAAGTTCATTATTGTCGGGTAATTGATTTACTCACGGCGCCTCCCTGGCTACGTCGCACTGTGCACATGTTTGTATATTTACATTATTAATAACTTTTCGGCCCGCCAGCCCGTTATGTTCCAAACGGCCGCTGCCGGCTCGCAACCACGCCACTACTGATTTACATTTTGTTATATAGTGAAGACGAAAAGTTGTGTCCAGTCGGCGGACGCACTACTGTTAGCGTCCGGCGGGTTAAGATGTTATTTTCCGACTGACTGACACTGAAGTGCGTCCGTGATGCTCACTTCCGCCAGCTCGAGCTGTGATTGGCTGAGGCGCTCACGTGGCCAGTCTAATTAGTCACGTGTTGTTCAGTTCGGTTGTTGAGTTTGGTTTCGAGATTATCGCCAACGGCGCACGGGCACACATTTACAGTCACATTCCATTGTTATCGTTTTGTGCCTTGCTCTGACTGGCACGGATTTTAATACAGGGTGTCCAACAAGCATGTTTGAGTGACCGTAAAGGATGTCCAAACCAAATTTATGCTTTTTAATAAAAAATAAAAACCTTCCCCTTTTTTCCCTGTTACATATTCGATTATTGAATCGTTATCCATGAACGAGAACAGTTTAGTTTTGATGAACTTAGAAAAAATGATAAAATTAAATTAAATAAATTAATGAGTAAACAAAATTAAATAATAAATAACCAAAGGAAAGCTCACTGACTTTTGACGGTCACATATAAAAGAGTACTATTAAGCCTATCAATTAAAATTGACGAAAATCTAAGGGAAGAACTTTACCAATAAAACTCAGTATAATGAGTAATCATTAAATTTAATTAATAGACAAATGAAGAGAAATAACTACCTGAATGAAATAAAATAATTCAGTATTCTAAAGAATGAAAGAGGAACTTAAAATTGTACTCGAACCTCACTTTCCACAACTCGATAGAGAAAGCATATTTTGACACAAAATACAGTGAAACCCGTAACCACAAGAACTGGACATTGGTGAACAGTAAGGATCGGCATTTCTGCGTCATCCCATGACCAAGACATCGAACTTTATTTTGAACTTGGAGTGAAGACTGGCGAGGATTTATTCATCTGTATCTTGTCGTTGATCAAACATATTGAAGCACGAGGTAAGCTGTGCATGGCCATTACAAGTAATGATGTCGTCGGACGGTAAACTCCACTTATTTTAAATATTAATTAATAAGAAGTTAGTAATAGATTGTAATACCTTGTAATCCTATTTTTGCATTTTCTGACCTTACTAATAGTTAAAAGAACCTTCATACCCTGTGTTTAAGAAAAACAATAATAATTAAAAGTAATATATAACCCTGAATTCGATAATTAATCGATTAATTCCAGTACGATCGATTTTTGTATCTTCGTAAAGGAAGAACCTTCGTTTTCAAAGAAAAAATATAAAATAAAGAATCATTTTTGAAATTGACGATTTCTTATCATTTGTATAATATTTAGTGCATGTTGAACAAGTTGTAATTTATATAGAGAGTGTAACATGGGAAGTATTGTGAGGGGAACAACTAACCTACAATACCCAGCTGACTGTGAACCACAGCGCTAGCTCGCGGACCACTGTTGAATTACAAGAGAAGAGAAACGGATTTAAGGAGTTTACTCTAAAACTCCTCAAAATGCAAAACGCGGACTAGGCTTGAATAAGAACCTTAGAATTACACAATATATCAACTGGTATTGAACGTTATTATTATAGAAAGTACTAAATTATTATATAATATTGAGATATTCTTAATATTTGATTAAGATCACCCATTAAAAGATATTATTTCTTCACAAATAACCTGACATTGCGGTTCTTAAGAGAAACCACTTAACACTTAATAAATAATTTAAATCACAACAAAACATTTATTACGAAGGAAAAAAGATCGGAACTCGGATGAAGCGAGATATTATAGTATTAATCACGTTCCTATAATATTTATATGTGTTATATGTATATGTCTGTGTACTATTTCAGGTCATATATAATTTGTGTATGTGTATACTATGTCTTAGAAATTTAATAAATAAGAGTTAAACACATTATAATATGTATATGTCTGTGTACTATTTCAGGTCATATATAATTTGTGTATGTGTATACTATGTCTTAGAAATTTAATAAATAAGAGTTAAACACATTATGAGTACATTATATTCAGATTGAATATAAGGGTTCATATAATAAGTAACCCGCATTAAACATTTAAATAACATGAGAATTTGAATCGAATTTTTAAATAAATCAAATGAATATACTTTTCTTAAAACAGTCGTACTAATTTCACAACCAGTACTAAATCCTCTGTACTCTTTACTTGTAAATTAAAGCTTATAACGTTATTCACGTGCTTATCCACACTCAACCAACGACCAAAGCCTGCGACCCAGCCGGGGAACATCAAGGTAAATACTGCTGAAGAAGAGTATACCTCCGAGACGTGGGTAAGTGCGCGCAAATGAGTAAGAGCATATGTGTAAAAGTAAGTGTATAAAAATAACGTTGTAATATATGTATTGTAATTAAACTATATCCGTCTAATTGTAAACGTGTAAAAGTGTAATTGGTGTAATGTGTACTCTCGTGTCTTACCAATCCGTCGTCGCTCTGGAACGTAACTTACACTGATTGTGTCCGTCGCGAACGTACGAATAACCAGGTATCGAAGTCTTTACCTGTTGTTCACTAGGGGTGTGTAAATCCCGGGTGGCGCCAAATTGTTTAATTAAAACAATTAAAAAAATTTAGGATGATAGGGTGACTTCAGCTCAGGCGGTGTGGAGAATTCAAATTTATTCCCACCTCGGTTCGACCTCTTAATCAAGCCGGTAGTTCATTGAGTTTGCTACATGAGCGCTTGCTGTCAATCCTAGCTGTTCGCTAAAATGTACAAAAATTATAATACTACACCTTCCTAATGAAAATAAAACACAGTGGTTACACTCAGTACTTGTTTATTAGTTGGTGATTATTAATTATTCAGTATAACACAGATTATATTTTGTTTTTTAATAAATTTGCACCGGCAATTAATATAAGACAATTTCTCTAGGGTTTGACAAATCGATTTTGAACGTATCAGACAGTCAATGATGGCGACTGTGGAATTTGTTGACAAATATTTTCGTTCAAACGTCTTGGATTCTTGTGATTACGATAAAAGGATTATTAATGATTACAACAATAAAAATACACTACCTTACATTATTTATACTTAAATAATATAATGTGTAGCTATAATTTGTTCCTGGAGTGTAGTAAAAGTGTTTCAAAAGTTCGTAAACTAACAACAGGTTATTTTTACTAGTTGACAAATTTTCAGTGTCTTATTTTTTTATTTAATCTTTGAAAGAAATTATATTCAGTTCATAGTGAGAGTTCCGATTACTGTGAGAAATATTTAAAGTGAGTTTAATTCTGAAATTTGGGTAATTTAATGATACTTAACACATCAGTAGACTGGATGTACTCAGTTGTTCAGGTAAAAAGGAATTGGGCTGCAATCGTATTCAATTTTCAATTGTCTAGGGCTTCTGGCATCTTTTTCAAGTTAATCGTAGCAATTTATTCATTTCTTTTTTATTTAATTGGTCCTCGACATCAGTTAAATGTTTTCAGTCATCGCCTGCTTCTTACTTGTTCATTTGTTGTAATTTTGTTTACTTTTTGACCTTTTAAATTAAAATTTTGGTCGTTCACGATTTGGCTTCTATTCTGCAAGAGCGTCACATTACGAGTAATAAGATTTAACGGAAAATTCGTAACCAACAGTCTGTTGTCATGGTTACAAATTAATTCTGATTGGTTAATCTTTTTTTATAACCATTGTTATCAATTTTGAATTTTTATTCAAAATAGCTGTATATCTTCTGATTGCTTTTATTCTTCTGTCTTCCTCCCTACGTATTAAATATTATCAATACTGTTATTATTTCCTTTCAAAGATTATTTTGATATCCCATAAGGTTGGGTTCTATAAAATATTAATGTTTGTACAATTATGTTAATATTTGTTAATTACATTTATCTTTTAATTTAAGTCCTTATTCTAACATTTTTCTTTTAATACGATTTACAAATTATCCTTGGCTGGTTACTCGCCTTGGATTTGTTAATTTCTTTGTTGATTTTATACAATTTGTAGTTATTTGTTTTTTACAGTTAGGTATTTCATAAGCCTAAGTAGCCATTGATTATATTTACTTATTTTATACCAATTATATCTCATTTTACTCTAATGTGTTTTGTTTTGTTATTATAATTGATTTGTTTATTTGTTGATGTGTTTTGGATCTGTTTTTGTACGGATTATGTGTCAACATTATTTTCTACATCATGGCTTGTCAATTATTTCCTAACTGATTTTCCAGTGTTTATTATTTCTGTATTGATTTACCTTCTTATTTATTTAACTTGCCATTGTTAACAATATGGCTATTTCTTACTATTCTTTATTACATAAAATATAACAACTAGGCCTGTGGACTGTATACTTCCTTCAGCCATATCCTATTCATAAATTTAATTGAACAATATTTACCAGTAATTAGGTAATGTTGGTTTACAATTCATTTCATTCTTTATTATTTTTTGGGTGATAAACATCATCACACCTTTTAAACTTACTTAATCGATTACCCCTTATAACATAGGGTGTTTATTGATTTTGTTTTTAATTTCTTATTTCTTTAATAATCTCTACCTCCAGTCCATGGTAACACCAGTGTTTACCTTGCATGGGCTTTCTCCCCTGAATAACATCGTATCCTTCATTTATATTTAATCTAATTACTATTTTTAATTACTATTATCAATACAATTCTTATATGTTCACCATTAAATCGTTTAGTGTTTATCACTGATTTATTAAGTGTTTTTTATCTATCACTATTTTTCATAATACTATCATTTACAATATTCTTATTTATTCATAACCTTCACTTTTAAATTATCTAGTGTTTATCACTGATTTACTCATTATTTTGGGGGTTTTTACACTTTCACTTTGGCACTTCTTAAACTTTTTATTTTAAGTGTTTATTAGTGGGTAATCCCTACCATTACTTTTTCTTTGTCACTTAGTTATTTTTATTTTCTCACTATCTCACTATCTCTCTCTTTCTTTACAAATATTATTTATACTTGAAACAATATAACTTATATCAAATTAATTAACTCTTACCTTAGGGTTCTTTTCCAGAGTCGTACAGACGAAAACAGCTGCATATGGGTTATTTGAGGTTTGAGTGCGAAATAATCACGCTAACACGGTTTTTCTGGTTCTGACAAGTTATTTCTTTTTTAGTCAGCAAAACCTTATCTACTTTACTTGGTTGATTAATAAAATAACATATTAATGTATCTTTACTGGCTCTATTTTTCTTGCTATTCTAAATTAAACTCTTATATTACATACCAACCTCATATGGTTTCATACTAACCACTTACATTCTCTAGTAATAGTTACCAAGAGAAAACAATGATATATAAAAAACAATTTTTCCTTAACTACATCTTAATTACGTTTTTTACTTAGACGAACCAGTATTCTTTATATCTTCTCCCCTCCCTCTTTCTTTTATAAACCCCCTTTCCCTTAGAGAGCTCTATTTATGTGTTTATGTATTAAATTTTTATTTTATAATGGATAATCACCATTTACTTAAAATTGGTTAAGTACCAAGGAAAGAAAAATATCGCAGCTGACGGACTATCTCGAATTAATTTAGAAAACCAGACTTTTGAAGGAGAAACAGAAGAAGTAGCAAAGATATACCATATAATAAAGACTAAATCTGATTTGGAGAACATTGTTAGGGAAATTAAACAACAACAAAGACGGATACAAAATTAATTAAAATCAGACAAAGATTAACTGAGCAAAATGACAATATAGTACAATTTTACTGTATACATGACAACATATTATTTGTAAAAACTAAATTCAACCAGAATAATTGGAAATTAATAATACCCAGAACCATTGAAAAAGAGATAATCTTGGACTACCACATTCGATATGGTCACATGGGAGCACTTGAAGTCTTTCTCATTAATTAGTTGTTAAATTAATATTATTTTTTATCTGTAATGTTTGGTCCAGGAAATCGTTTAGTGTACTTTGGCAGAGAACGGTGTGCAAATATAAATAACAATACGCAAATCAAGTAAAATATAGCATAATTTATTTTTCTTTGAGAACACAGAAAAGATCATGAACACACTTATTTCGCCTTAAAGGGTAAAACTGATTATTAATAATCTACGATATCAAAATACTACTACGTATACCAAGATTACGCAACTCAACACTTCTTGTTAGGCCCATATTTTGTCATTCACTCAATCATGAACTCTTTCACACTTCTACATTTCTTTTTTATTGAGCTCAATTTAAAAATGCCAGTATTTTAAATAATTTTGAAATGGTATTTATTGTTGAAATGTCTACTTCCCTTGATTAGGCTGTATAGAATTTCACCACATGGCATGCATTGTTTACACTGTTTGCTGTTTTATTTTACTGTTGCACTTTCACACTTTACAGCCGAACTGTCAATTTACAGCAATTATAGATGAATATTTAGCCAAAAACTGGTTGTATTTTGAAATACATATACATTCACATTTTCTGTTGTATGCGGGCGCCCGCAACTGCTGCTACAGACAGCTAAAGATGAATGTCGACTGGCTTTCTGTGTTACAAACTTTCCGTTTGATGCGTCTCCAAACTGCTTCACCCCGCTCCCCGCCGTACGTCTCGTCTGTCTATAATATTATAACGTTCCGTTGTGTTGAATTTCACCTCTTCAACTCGTAATTTCCTGTTTCTCGTCAGCAAATACTTAATGTGTTGGTCACTGGCTATAAATAGATTTATAATAATAATAAAAAAAATAATAATAAAAAGTGCAGTGTACAAAGTGAAATATAGTGTACTTAGTGAAAGGGTAAACCTTTAAAAAGAGCATCTCACAGATTGGTACTGGAGATGAAAAACAATCAATATTGTAGCAGTGGACTATATTGCTGCTGACAAGTTTTGTATTTTGTGTAATTTTGTATTGTGTAGGCCACAAAGGTCTTGTACCTAGGAATAATCTTTGTGTTTAATATAATGATTTTGTTTAAAAAAAAAATAACCCAGGGTTACATATAAAATAATAATAATATAAAATAATACTATGTTAGCAAGATGGCATAGGAAAAATAGTTTAGAGTAAGGATACATTAAGTAAATAATAAATCATAAATGAATCAAATTAAAAGGAATTAAAATATAAAATACCAATGTACAAGTTTAAGGAAAAATATAATGAAAAACCTGAAATAAATTAAATTCGATTATAAATAAAATCTAAAAAGGATTATTTTTCTAAAAAGAAGAAATGAATTTATAATAATTAATAATAGCCTATATACTAAAAAGTATATAGAGTTACCAATAAAAAACCATAAAAATTCTTGGTTACTAAGAGTAACCAACTAACAAGAATTGAATTAATTGTTAAACGATATTGAAAGTGAACGTTTTGAAAAAGTGTAATGGCTATAAAAATTTAAGAAATTAACAAATACTATTTGAAATAATCCGTGCAAAATTAATAAAATTAACGAGTGATGTCCACTACGTATTAGAACTCCTTCGAATAGAACAATTCACTCCCGTAATTTGATGAAACATTGAAAAATCAACCGTCGATGTCCAGGCCTAGCCCACAGAAATTCGACATTTTGGTGAGATCGTTACCGAGTAAAATTTAACTAAATTACACCTCAGCTATAACTTTATAACACTAGAAACAGCACCATCTCTTTAAATACTTCAGGAAAAGAGGTGAACATAAACTTTATTATTTAGTTAACCCAAAAAACAGCAGAACGGGTTCTGGTGAACATTCCGGCCGCCATTAAATAACTTTCGTGTTTTCAGTGAAGAAACGTAATCTGCGCTCTAGCGGTCAACCAATCAACTACATAATATAAATAGTACAAATTATAAAAATTTATTTATGTAAAGCTTGGTATTAACCCATATTTATTTCTGACTTTCTCATAGTACAAAGAACTCTAGAATAACCCTGAGAAATTAATAAATTGTTTCTTTATTGTTATTGAGATAAAAAATAAAAATATTTGTTATATACTATATGTTTAAAAATAAGATCGAACTAATTCTGTCGTGTCAGTAAGAATCGATTATCCCTTTTTGTTTTGGGAGAAAAAAATGCTAAATAAATTCAATGAATGCCTTGTTGTTTGAATAAAAATGTGTTATTATTTTCAGTAGATGGTAGTTGGTTACAGATTGTCAGAAGACTGAGAAGAGAACGGACAACCAGAATATATCACGTACCATTTGGAGTTAGTTTAACCTGAAATGTGTTTGTAAACGTTGCAGTCAGCTGGTCTCACGAGCGGAGAAATTTGAAATAATTAATCGTATACTAAGAGAGTAATTCTCTTTGCACTCTCTCTCCTCACTACTGTCAAACAACGGTACTGATTTCAAATAAATAAAATCTAAGAAAATATTTGCATATTCACACACACTCGATTTTTGGAAACTTTGAACATAAAATATAACAAATTCTGTGACTTTTAATAAAGTGAGATTTTCGAAGAGTACAAATAGACGTAAAAATTACTACTACTCCGAGAGAGATAACCGCGAGACGTTACAAGATGACGCTCATAACGTGGGGTAAATAAAACATAGATTTCATTAAGTAATTACAGTGACGATAAGATCAAAAGTGACTCGGAGAAACCCGCGAGACGTTACAAGATGACGTACAAATGTGGGGCTTAATTAGGAAACCAATTTAGGAAACGTGTATATTATAACTCAGAGAAACCCGTGAGACGTTACAAGATGGCGCTTAACTTAAAAGGGCTTTAATTAGGAAAGAAATTTTGAGATATACAAAAGATAATATAACAAAAAACCTAATTTATGTCGACAACTATGAGAAAACAAGAAATGCATAATACCAGAGGCAGATCGAAGAAGAGGGCAGAAGACAAGGAGAAGGAAGAAGGTGAACAGGAACGAGAAATAGAAGTAGTCACGGACAGTGAAATGGAACAACCAACAGGTGATAAAGAAGAAACCGAAGTAGTCACGGACACGGAAAAAGAAAGAGTTGAAGAGGATGCCCAAGGGGACCAACCAGATAAAGCGGTAGCCAGAGAAGAACCAAATTGGCAGGAAATAATGAAATTTATGGCAGAACAAAGTAGACAAACTAACGAAAATTTGAATAAAATAAACGAGAAATTTGACAGGATAGATGAAAATTTTAAGGAAAACTCAAGGAAACAAAATGAAACCTTGAGCAAAAAATTTGACAAAATAGATGAAAACTTTAGGAAACAGGAGGAGAACTCAATGAAGCAAAATGAAACCTTGAGGGACAGTTTAAAACAAATGGAGAAAATAACGAAGAAAATTTAAAACAATTTGAGGGTAAAATGAAAAAGTTCATTAAGGAGATAAGGGAAACTTTCGGGGGGAAGTTTGAAAATGTTAACACACTTAGCCAAAGAGTAGATGAATACAACGAGGAGACAAATAAGCAAATGGACAGTGATTTCAAGAATTTGAATGAAAAACAAGACAGCACTTCCGAAGGTCTTAAAGTAAGTCCGAATACAGAAGAGAGCAGGAAGGAAATAGAAATTAGAGAATACCAAGGTGTAATATTCTCTGAAAATAAAAATAACCACAACAAAGAGGATATTCAAACCGTGGAAAATAAGACCAAGAAAATAAGGAAAATATGTAGAAAGAAAATAATAAATACAAGGGAAGAATGGGAGATGATTGCAGGTGTATTAATTAATGTAGTTAACCTTCCAATTAATGAACAGAGGGAGTTAATTAAGTTTAGATATCAGTTAAATATGTCGACAATTGAAGTGCATCAGAAGATATCAGTCATATCTTCAAGACGGAATATACCATTAAAAAATTTGGTAAATCATCCAGAGGAAAAAGGGAATGGAATGATATTAAAAATGAGTGAATATATTATGTCAGAGGAGGTACAATACCTGTTCGTTAAAAAGGAACGAACAATGACAGAAGACCGGTACTTAAATGAAGGTTTCATAGCAGCAAAGTGGGAGAGCCGGATGGTAAGGAGATTATCAAGGAGAGAATTAATTCCGAACACCCCAGTAATCCGAGGAAAGGGGAGTACCTGAGTTAATGGACCATGGTTAAACTAAATAATAACCAACTAAAAAAAAGGGGGACTGATTTTCTGATACCGACCAAGCAACCCATTGGAAAGAAAACCCCAAAATTCAAAAACTATGTAAGTACAACTTACTTAATTTATTCAGGAAAAATATGATTTAATAAAACCCCAAAATTCAAAAAGTATGTAAGGACAACTTACTAAATATTTCGAAACAATTTGATAAAATAAAAAGACAATCCACTAAGAAAATGTAAGAACAGATTATTAAATAATATTTATAAATAACAGATTTAAACTGAAATAATAGAAAAAAATAATATTTTGATGGTAACAAACAGAAATAAAAATAAATAAATAAAAACAGTTGATGGTAATGTGCTCAGATAAGAAGGTAAAATAACAAGAATAACGAATAATTTAATGACTACAATGAAACTAAAGAATGATGATAATTAATACAACTATAATTTAGAATTTCTTGGAATTGAAAATGATACAGGAAGAAATGATACGGAGAAAATATGTCACAAGAAGGAAAGTCAAAAGGATTTTAAAATAATGCCTCTCAATAATGTTATATGCTATTAGTTAATGGAAAAGAAGAAGGAATCAAGAAGAAAAAGAAATATATAATTAAATGCTGTAACTTTTATTACTTTTTGGTATTCTATTTATTAATTATTTTGAAACTTCCACTTACCTTTAATCTTCGATCTGGCCAGATCGCATAGTGGGGACGAACCCATTTCGTTCGACGAACTTGACAGTACATAAAACGAAATAAGGTTTTTGAAAGAATTTAACTCTCAATATTTACCATTTGAAAAATAGTAGTTTTTATTTTTTACTGTTGTTGAGCATCTTTCATGTATAAAATCAAAAAATTTGTTATTCTCTACTCTGTTTTTTTAAACTTGGAATGACAGACTTATACATAGATGATTATTAATACAAAAACATAATTACCTTACCTTCTATATAACACACACACACATATATATATATATATATATATATTGTTACTAAACCCTCTCACGTCACCTAATTAGGTCCCACGTTATGAGCGTCAATTTGTTACTACGCCTATGCCAATGTGTTTTGGTTGATTTTAATTATGTAAATCTCGGAGATATTTGGAGTTGTGGGATATATTGGTGTAATTAATTAATATTAACTTATCTCCTTAAGAAATATCAGTGTTAGTGTGCCTAAAACTTAAACAACTTAATCGTTATTCTGCAATTTCATCCAACCCTATTATACTTTGAAGAGAGTTATGTCTAAATTTGTATTTTTATGCTCCCACTTTGGTGTCAGATAATTCCGCTATAAGCGCTGTAGTATCGGCTCAACGAAACTTATAGGTTATTTCGATGTTTATGTTAACCAATTATTCTATACTTATTCAGTTACTTTTTGTTCCCAGCTCATTAAACCATACTCCAAATAACAAGATTTTACAAATATATAAAAGTTCTTTATTTGTTTACTTAATTCACATTAAATAAGATATGTTCTAATTAACATATGCTTTGGCTATAGACTTCATGAATCGATTGTTGATTATTCTAATCCTTTATTTAAATTTAGTTATATAGTGTTTTTTGATTTGTAATTAATTTAATTCAGGGTGTGAAGGTGCTTGTAACTGTGGGGAAGATTAAAAATGCATAGATAAGAATGCAAGATTTACAAATTTGAGGTGTTGTGTAGTTAGTATGATTATTATAATATAATTTACCAGACTCGAACGAAGCAAATCGTGTAGGCGGTTGATCGCTAAATTTACTGTTCTGGACGATTATGCAGTACGGTTTTCTTTCTTCGGTTTAATAAAAGTAATTCTTGTCCTGTCCACTTCGGAATACAGCTTTCTGGATTGATTTACAGCCCGATTGATGTTTCTTCTGCAACGCCAGGATCCAAATAAGTTCTTCTTTCGGTTGAAGCAATTAGTGTTGTTCCATGTAATTGGAAGGTTATAATTTCTGGTGTAGTGAATATTATTAATTTTGTTACTGTTAATTCTTTCTATTTGATTAATATCTCATCAATTCCCTTCGGATATGGGACAGTTCAAGTTCTTTCTTGTAGACTTCAGTTATTTACTCTCTATTATGATTTCATATTGTAGTGTTATTTGGTTAATCTGTATTGGTGATAGACGTAAATATTGTCATTAGAATTTTGTATTTTTATAATCGTATCTGGTAATTTCGAATATTACGATTAAATAGATTATTCTTGGGTTTTGTAATCTCATCACATTTAGTTCATCAAAGCAATTCTTGTCAAAATCAACAACTTCTCCTTTTTGTCGTCCCTAGCAACACATAATTCCTTCCTTCCACATGTTTTAAATATATAGTGTTTATTTCATATATTTTTTGTCTATTCTTTATCAATTTGCTATCCTATCGGAATGTAACTTTACCGATAGTTGGTTTATTATTTTCTACACATATTCTGCTGGTTTTTTTTATATAAGCCGGTTTTTTTTTTCTTTTTTTATATTTAATCCACTTTCGATATTATATGTTACTAATCGATCTCATGGCATTATGGTATTATCATAATTTGTATAAATTTTATTATATATTATTATCAATTTAATGTTTTTTCTAGCTCTTCAAATCGTATTTATTAATTATTATTAATTGATGTACCTAATCTTTATGTTATGAGTGTTTATATAGTAGTTTGGCTGTTAGGCCTTTTATTGTAAACTGATCTACCTGTGTTTATAGCTGTTAAATATCTATAGCCCCTTTTACATAAATTCATACACACAATCAAATCTTAACTATTAACATTTATATAAACAATTATTGTTCTATATCTAATAACAATTTTATCTTGATCTATTGATCACATATAACAAAATTCGAATCTATGAACATTGATTAACTGCTTCACACTTCATTCTACAACAGTCATTGAATAATACAACTTGTTTCATTATCTTTCATTAACTCAACACATATTTGGTATAACATAACATAAACTTTATCATAACATTTGTTGTCATAAAATAATACTTCTTAACTCAAAATTCTTATTTGTTATTACTATAAATTAAATCATTGTTTCATTTTTTTGTTTGCTTCTCATTAAACATATATCATCAGCTATTATTTAACTTACAGGTTCGTTTATTCTTGTTAACACTACCTTGCATCCTTATTTAATTTTATCTATGATTATCTTTGTAATTATAGGATCTTTGTTCTATTATGGTGTTAAACATTGACTTATTTATTATTCAGTGAACCTTATTTTTATGTAACATGAATGCTGGCATTTCTGTTGCGTTACAATATATATAAACAGCCCAGCCTGCCTTTCTAACATATATTCAATTTAATTACTTTTAAAAACCCCAAACCATTTTAATCCCCACAGCCCTTACACTTTTACTGGAATGAATAAGCCCCGGCAACGTGGTCTCCGCGCACACCCATTGTTCTTTTAAATTTCGTGTTTTTTAAATGTCCGAAAAATATCTGGTTCTGTTGTACACTTTCGATTGACCGCGGTCACATAAATTTTTACTGTTGTTTCACTCTATTATCGGTAAAACAAAATTTTATATGGAGCCTAACTTGGCTCTGTACCGGCCGGCACGGATGGCGAAAGACTGGGAATCGTCCTTTTTTTTGAGCGGCAGGAAGTTACTTGTTCATAGCCAAAGGATTTTGTCGCCGTTAAAAGTTGATTTGCTGGGTTCTATCAACTTTACTCATGAAGCATCGTGGTTATATCAGCAAAGTGTGTCGACGATCTCTAGCCACTGCTAGTCTGATGTCACTAGCAGTAGGCGGGACTTAACTCCATTTCCTGTAGTTGGCTAAGGAGACGATGAATAAAATCGTTCCCCAGGCATCTTGGTTTTTTGGACGACGGCGTCATTTCGAGCGCGGACCTGGATCGTTGCGTGCGGGCACCATCACACTTATACAGAGTTCTGAGAATTCGAGGGTGGTACAAATTCTTGGCTTGGTTACACAACAGAAACTGCGTCTTGTCTTTGTTCTAACTGTTCTCTTGCCACGTGGTCTGTTACAATGGAAATAACGTTTGCACAATATTTTTTACAAAACCCCAAAAAATGAAATAAATAAAAATACAAATACCCCATACCCGCAATAAATGAAATGACACAATTTTGACACGTTACAATACCCCCTCAATGAGAATTCTGCTGTCCAGAACAGAAGAAATCTCATTGATAAAACCCCTAAGAGGACCGGTGAGGAACTGGTGCCAACAACCCCCTTGTTCTTACTCCTCATGGGTACACTACCCCCTTGGCTTGGCGACTATGGACGCATCTGAACGAGATCACTGGACTTCTCCGTAAGAGATCCCAACACCGAAAAATCGAACAGACAAGTCCCACAGCACACCTCACCTTCTAACATGCTACCCCCCAAAATCCTCAATCCCTGGCTTAGATTATGCCAGATCCTCCACCGATATGTTTCCCCTTGTCTGCAAGCTGGGCTGCCTTTGGCAGATACTGGGCTCATACACACTCACATTACCTACTGACATTATATATCATAAAATTGAAAAATTTTTTTAAAATTTATTTAGATTACAACCCATTGGTTGTTTTCAGGTAAAATTGATTCATAAATTTGGTCTAAATTTTAAATTTAATCTCTTCATTGGTTTCTGTTGTTATTTAAAATAAGTTGATTTAAACATTTCTTATAATTAAGAACATCCTTAACCTAACATGTGAATACTTAGAGTCTAACAATACAGTTCAATACAAAATAAATCAATAAAATAAACATGGTTAGTACACCAACAATAAAATAATCAAAGCTTAAAAATATTCATTAGCTGGCAGGCGAAAAATCAAGATTTTTTTTTCCAAAAATATTTTCCAAAAAAATTTTAAAATTCAAAGAAAAAAATTTAAATTTATTAAAATGTTTCCTTTACATATAGAAATGATTTAAAATTTGTTTAAATTGATTAAATAAACAAATTGAATTGACTTCCTACTACATAAGCTTAGTAGGTATATGACCTCACTGTCAGCTGATCGAAACTAGGTCAAGTTCAAAAACCTTGACCCACATACGTTATGTACCAGTTCTATCTGAAAATACATTCAACATCTATAACATCCTAACTTGAAACACAAAACATAATAAAATAAAATATTTAAAGTAACAAAATATGATTATAAATAATAAGCAGATTGACATTTAAATTATTCCAAATAAACTTGACAACCTTACATTTACACATTCTATCAAAATATTGTCACTGGTTGTAGATTAAAATTTTATATCTTTATTATAAATCTCTCTCTTTGCTTAATAATCTTGTTCTCCATTACTGTGGGTGATTTAAACATTTATAACAATTTAATTTACTACTTGATCTGTATACATATATAATCTTTCTCCCTCTGACTCTAATCTCTAACAACTGTAACTCGCATGACACCCATCTCTATCAACATCTCCATCAAACACTCTCTAAACCTACTTTATCATTAAACTCAAATCGCTACCTTCTCTCGATATATAAAAAAATATTCTCCAACCCTTTGTACTTGGGATATGTGTTCCCCCCCAAAAAAACTCATTTCCCGTTATCTGGTCCCTGGATTCTACCTGAGGTGACCCCTTTCCCACTAAATCGATCCCATCCCGTCCCAACTTATCATTATGTTGCGGACTCCTACATTACACTACCCCTTACTACAAAATTGCCATCCCCAAAATCTCAATCTTATTACCTTACTTCCTTACAACAAAATAACAACATCAATTATAAACAACAATATATCACTCAAAACTCTACATATATTCTCCAAAAACTACTGTGTCAACATCAGTACTTCTCAAAATTCTATAACATACATTAACTCAAAACAACATTACATTATTTTCATCTCTACTATTTCTTTAACTTTGACTTCAACTTGGACAGATCTATATGTCCCCCAAAATACTCACACCCCAAAACTATCTTTTATTAACTTTCACAATTATTACTTTATTTCTCACTTTATTAAATTACCTTTCTCATTACTTTAAAACCATATCTTTAATACATTGAAACATTGCATTAAACATTAATTACCTGGAACAATTACAACCAATATACCAGTGACATTTTATTGCTGATCAGCTGATATTCCTAACATAATGAAAACACATCTCATAATTGAACAAATTACATGAAATATACATATATATTTATTTATTCTTACTTCTCACCTCCTTGTTTCCCCTTTTTCTGATTCTGATACTTTATGTTGACCGCCTGCCAGACGGTTTAATTAGCTGCTTAGTTCAAAAAATACACAAATCATATAAAACATATACTTTATATCAATTCTTATATCTAACCTACAAAAATACAATATTACCTTTAAAAAATTATACCATGAACCCCTATAGTGAATGTATGAGCAGTTAGGTATTTAAACAGAGCACAAGCATTTTTATTGGATCAAAATTTTAGTTAGCAATTTTTCATGTTATAAAATTTAAATTCGTGACTCACCTGAGTCACCTCCCATCCACACACTCTATTGCAAATTATGTAAGGCTGTGGCGCCTCCTTGCTTTCACAAAGACTGTATATTTTGGAGTAGTTTGACCTCTCCGTGTCTTTGCTTCGGCAGTTACATTTTAACGTCTGAATATCAACATATTCGTGTCTATAATTAAACGCCCTTAAACGGGTCTACCACCTGGCCTCGCTGTTCCTACTCGAACAGAGTGGTAGCCGCTGTTCCATAGTACCTGGATTTCCCGTAAAGTTTACCCCCCATTTAATTTCTACTATATACCAATTTCAAGTCAGCTATGGTCAAGGGACTTGGTATGACCATAGCTAACCGCTAGCCAAATCCACAATTAGTGCTGGTAAGGCAGTAATCGCCCGAAAAGTCGGGGAAATCTAATTTCATTTCATTGCCTGCTCTACTTCATCATTAGTATGTGCGACACGAACGTCTATCATTGTACAAATTTAATTTGCACGAAAAGGTGTGTCGGACATTTTCGCCATTTTCGCCTCCGATGGAGGTAACACTCTCTGTTACCCCCAACCCATTTCACTATCTACGAGAGCACAGGCCACCCCCGCAATAGCAACTTAATAACTAACTAATTAAAAAATTTTATATACATTCTAATATAATATTTTCATCACTAATCATGTAACTCATTCATGACTTTCTACCCTTGAACTTTCTTAAAATTTTCAAAATTTATTATTAATAATTAGTATATATCATTTTTCAGTTATTATTAAATTTTTTTAATTATTTTTATTGAACACAATTATTTCAAATAATCTCACTATTGAATTAAAATCTTAGTTACACCTGTAAACATTTTTATTATACATGATTCATACTGTAAAAGTTCTATACTTACAGTCCATTAACATGATATACACAAAACATATTCACCATACCACATTACTTTCACCTCACCTCTGAAACATTTAACACAAATATTAGTTCAAATCAAACAATTTCTCATTTAATTACCAATTTCATCTCGTAAAATAATTTAAATTTCTCAGAAAATTTAATTATATAACATTTAAATAATCAATCAAAATATTTAAAACATATCAAATTGTTTTAATTAATTTAATTATTAACAATACAAAATTTCTTACCATCAAAACAATTATAATTCTCTAGTTACTGTTTTCAAAATTAATTTGGTTTATTTATTTAAATTGCAAATATTTTAATATTATTATTACAACAATTACCTTAACCCTTTACAACACATACACTTGAATTCACTACATATTTATTTACAAATCTGATTCATTATTTATTCAGTTATCATATTTCAATGTCCAAATCTGCAGGGTCAAAAACCATAAAACAAAATGTTTATAATTGTCTTTTATTGTTTTATAGTTTAGCCTCCATCGTCATAGATTAACCTTGGTTTTATGCAGCATCGTTCAATTTCATTCGCACACAAATTACTGTTTTGTGTATTATAACCATAAAAACTAACTTCATTCATCTTACCAAAATACTCATTAAACCAGTCAATGTTAGGTATTTTTGTTAAGTCTCCGTCAGTAAATTCATTCATTATCGGGTTAATTACTTTTGTCAAATCATTATAGTCATTGTTATTCAAATATACTTTTAAACTTTCTTTCCATTCATCATACTCTCTATTCAATTCATATAATTCTGTTTCTTTATTAACATACCATTCTCTACTTACATCTCTCTCATCATAACACCAAATCCCACTCTCAAAATTATTACAGACAGAGGGTACAACATTATACAACAAAAGGATATAACTCAAATCTTCCATTAAATAGGGTCTCTTGCCCTCCAATAATAACATTTTTGAACACCTTGGTTCATCACAAATAAGGGGAAAATTTACCCTCTGCCCTACACATTCAGCTATTATACTATTTTTCCACTCTCGCTCTAACTCATTAACACACATTAACATCTCATAATCACATTCTACAAACTCATCAGTACTCTCCGATACTACATTTTCAATTACATCATCGTCATCATTTGTTAACTCTCTATCTAATACAACATTGCCATTACAACTTTCATTTGTATTACTTGTACGTTCTAGACGTTCATTCTTGTCTTGTATATGATTTATCAACTCATCAAATTTTACGCTAATACTCTGTTGAAACTGAGTATTCTGGTCTTTAATTTCATTAAAAATAATCTCATTTTTAATATTTTGCTGACGAAAAGCTATTTCGTTACTATCAAAACATTTATTTAATTCTTTATTCTGCATGTCAAATTTGTTGTCCATTTTTCGTAAGAAACTCATTATATCTAGTTCCTCTGATTGTTTATTTTTATGGGCTGAAACTGGGGTCAACTGAATCCCAGAATCAACATCTGTTTCGCTTAATTGTTTTTGAACGATAATTGGGGTAGAGTGAATGATGACATTGCCGCCGACAGCTGTTTCTGTAACAGCGCTCGGCATATCACTTTCATACAGTGACTGCGACTCAAGGTCACCTTCACTCATAACTGAATCTATTATACTACTTTTTTCTGTGTTCTCAGACATTTTTACTTGATCTATTTTTTCTTACGTAACAACTGCCAATGATTACTCTCTTTTCAAAACTGATATTACAACATACATACCATCAACCTTCTATCATAATTACGTAAGTTTACATCAATACAATTTCGCTTTCGTAACCGTACTTCGTTCAATGTACTGTCAAATGTAGGCCGTTGTAACACAACCTTTTTTGTTATATTACATCCTGGCGTCACGGCAACAATTGTAACTTTATTAGTTTTTGGTATTCTATTTATTAATTATTTTGAAACTTCCACTTACCTTTAATCTTCGATCTGGCCGGATCGCATAGTGGGGACGAACCCATTTCGTTCGACGAACTTGACAGTACATAAAACGAAATAAGGTTTTTGAAAGAATTTAACTCTCAATATTTACCATTTGAAAAATAGTAGTTTTTAATTTTTACTGTTGTTGAGCATCTTACATGTATAAAATCAAAAAATTTGTTATTCTCTACTCTGTTTTTTTAAACTTGGAATGACAGACTTATACATAGATGATTATTAATACAAAAACATAATTACCTTACCTTCTATATAACACACACACACACACACACACACACACACACACACACACACACACACACACACACACACACACACACACACACACACACACACACACACACACACACACACACACACACACACACACACACACACACACACACACACACACACACACACACACACACACACACACACACACACACACACACACACACACACACACACACACACACACACACACACACATAAACAGCCCAGCCTGCCTTTCTAACATATATTCAATTTAATTACTTTTAAAAACCCCAAACCATTTTAATCCCCACAGCCCTTACACTTTTATTGGAATGAATAAGCCCCGGCAACGTGGTCTCCGCGCACACCCATTGTTCTTTTAAATTTCGTGTTTTTTAAATGTCCGAAAAATATCTGGTTCTGTTGTACACTTTCGATTGACCGCGGTCACATAAATTTTTACTGTTGTTTCACTCTATTATCGGTAAAACATAAAATTTTATACGGAGCTTAACTTGGCTCTGTACCGGCCGGCACGGATGGCGAAAGACTGGGAATCGTCCTTTTTTTTGAGCGGCAGGAAGTTACTTGTTCATAGCCAAAGGATTTCGTCGCCGTTAAAAGTTGATTTGCTGGGTTCTATCAACTTTATTCATGAAGCATCGTGGTTATATCAGCAAAGTGTGTCGACGATCTCTAGCCACTGCTAGTCTGATGTCACTAGCAGTAGGCGGGACTTAACTCCATTTCCTGTAGTTGGCTAAGGAGACGATGAATAAAATCGTTCCCCAGGCATCTTGGTTTTTTGGACGACGGCGTCATTCCGAGCGCGGACCTGGATCGTTGCATGCGGGCACCATCACACTTATACAGAGTTCTGAGAATTCGAGGGTGGTACAAATTCTTGGCTTGGTTACACAACAGAAACTGCGTCTTGTCTTTGTTCTAACTGTTCTCTTGCCACGTGGTCTGTTACAATGGAAATAACGTTTGCACAATATTTTTTACAAAACCCCAAAAAATGAAATAAATAAAAATACAAATACCCCATACCCGCAATAAATGAAATGACACAATTTTGACACGTTACAATGCAAACAGCAACAACGTGAAGAATCCCAAAAGTGTTTAGTATTAGTCGCTAATCGACTACTTCTAAGTTTTTTATTATAATGAATTGACTGTAGAAATGTTCCAGCAATCATTTAACTGAGCAGGGATGATGTTCCCCTGACCTCGGAAGGTGTAAGGATGGACAGCGGAGTAATGGACCCAAAGTGGCCACCCGAACTGAACCACCGCACAGGATAGGGAAAAATGTTAGGGAAATTGAATATTTAAGGGATGATAAAATAGCTGAAAAGAGTGATATTAGATTCCAGAAGTATGAATGAAGAAAACAGAAGGAAGATAGCAGACAGAAGCTTAATTGAGAAAGCAAATTTATAGAAGCAAATAGAAATATGAGTGTTAAAACAAGTTTTTATGATTAGTGTGACCAGCCCTTATCAAGTAATATGTGAAAGACCACTACCCAGAGAAATTAAATCATTAATGAATTTGCCTCCAAGAGAGAGAGAGTTGAGTATGAAATCAAGCCTAGTACCGTTAACCGAATAACAGGTGTATAACCAATCAGAAATAAAGAGATATTATGAAGAATGATGAAAGAATCCGAAGACTGAAGAGTTCAACGATTATTTTTTTAAAACCAGTAAACAAAAATAAATCTGTTCTAGTGGGGGAGCTTTATGTAACGTTACATAACCCCTACCCAAATATGATAAAACCATCACCATCGTTAAAACCAGTAATCACCCCATTTTAAAAGTCAGAAATGGGTAGTATGTACCAAGCTATAAAAAACTTTGTACTCCAAAACACTGTAAACAATAATAATAAAAAGTGCAGTGTACAAAGTGAAATATAGTGTACTTAGTGAAAGGGTAAACCTTTAACAAGAGCATCTCACAGATTGGTACTGGAGATGAAAAACAATCAATATTGTAGCAGTGGACTATATTGCTGCTGACAAGTTTTGTATTTTGTGTAATTTTGTATTGTGTAGGCCACAAAGGTCTTGTACCTACGAATAATCTTTGTGTTTAATATAATGATTTTGTTTAAAAAAAGAATAACCCAGGGTTAAATATAAAATAATACTATGTTAGCAAGATGGCATAGGAAAAATAGTTTAGAGTAAGGATACATTAAGTAAATAATAAATCATAAATGAATCAAATTAAAAGGAATTAAAATATAAAATACCAATGTACAAGTTTAAGGAAAAATATAATGAAAAACCTGAAATAAATTAAATTCGATTATAAATAAAATCTAAAAAGGATTATTTTTCTAAAAAGAAGAAATGAATTTATAATAATTAATAATAGCCTATATACTAAAAAGTATATAGATTCACCAATAAAAAACCATAAAAATTCTTGGTTACTAAGAGTAACCAACTAACAAGAATTGAATTAATTGTTAAACGATATTGAAAGTGAACGTTTTGAAAAAGTGTAATGGCTATAAAAATTTAAGAAATTAACAAATACCATTTGAAATAATCCGTGCAAAATTAATAAAATTAACGAGTGATGTCCACTACATATTAGAACTCCTTCGAATAGAACAATTCATGCCCGTAATTTGATGAAACATTGAAAAATCAACCGTCGATGTCCAGGCCTAGCCCACAGAAATTCGACATTTTGGTGAGATCGTTACCGAGTAAAATTTAACTAAATTACACCTCAACTATAACTTTATAACACTAGAAACAGCACCATCTCTTTAAATACTTCAGGAAAAGAGGTGAACATAAACGTTATTATTTAGTTAACCCAAAAAACAGCAGAACGGATTCTGGTGAACATTCCGGCCGCCATTAAATAACTTTCGTGTTTTCAGTGAAGAAACGTAATCTGCGCTCTAGCGGTCAACCAATCAACTACATAATATAAATAGTACAAATTATGAAAATTTATTTATGTAAAGCTTGGTATTAACCCATATTCATTTCTGACTTTCTCATAGTACAAAGAACTCTAGAATAACCCTGGGAAATTAATAAATTGTTTCTTTATTGTTATTGAGATAATAAATAAAAATATTTGTTATATACTATATGTTTAAAAATAAGATCGAACTAATTCTGTGTTGTCAGTAAGAATCGATTATCCCTTTTTGTTTTGGGAGAAGATAAAAAAATGCTAAATAAATTCAATGAATGCCTTGTTTGAGTAAAAATGTGTATTATTTTCAGTAGATGGTAGTTGGTTACAGATTGTCAGAAGACTGAGAAGAGAACGGACAACCAGAATATATCACGTACCATTTGGAGTTAGTTTAACCTCAAATGTGTTTGTAAACGTTGCAGTCAGCTGGTCTCACGAGCGGAGAAATATGAAATAATTAATCGTATACTAAGAGAGTAATTCTCTTTGCACTCTCTCTCCTCACTACTGTCAAACAACGGTACTGATTTCAAACAAATAAAATCTAAGAAAATATTTGCATAATCACATACACTCGATTTTTGGAAACTTTGAACATAAAATATAACAAATTCTGTGACTCTTAATAAAGCGAGATTTTCAAAGAGTACAAATAGACGTAAAAATTACTACTACTCCGAGAGAGATAACCGCGAGAAGTTACAAGATGACGCTCATAACGTGGGGTAAATAAAACATAGATTTCATTAAGTAATTACAGTGACGATAAGATCAAAAGTGACTCGGAGAAACCCGCGAGATGTTACAAGATGACGTACAAACATGGGGCTTAATTAGGAAACCAATTTAGGAAACGTGCATATTATAACTTAGAGAAACCCGCGAGACGTTACAAGATGGCGCTCAACTTAAAAGGGCTTTAATTAGGAAAGAAATTTTGAGATATACGAAAGATAATATAACAGAAAACCTAATTTTTGTCAGCAACTATGAGAAAACAAGAAATGCATAATACCAGAGGCAGATCGAAGAAGAGGGCAGAAGACAAGGAGAAGGAAGAAGGTGAACAGGAACGAGAAATAGAAGTAGTCATGGACAGTGAAATGGAACAACCAGCAGGTGATAAAGAAGAAACCGAAGTGGTCACGGACACGGAAAAAGAAAGAGTTGAAGAGGATGCCCAAGGGGACCAACCAGATAAAGCGGTAGCCAGAGAAGAACCAAATTGGCAGGAAATAATGAAATTTATGGCAGAACAAAGTAGACAAACTAACGAAAATTTGAATAAAATAAACGAGAAATTTGACAGGATAGATGAAAATTTTAAGGAAACTCAAGGAAGCAAAATGAAACCTTGAGGGACAGTTTAAAACAAATGGAGAAAATAAACGAAGAAAATTTAAAACAATTTGAGGGTAAAATGAAAAAGTTCATTAAGGAGATAAGGGAAACTTTCGGGGGGAAGTTTGAAAATGTTAACACACTTAGCCAAAGAGTAGATGAATACAACGAGGAGACAAATAAGCAAATGGACAGTGATTTCAAGAATTTGAATGAAAAACAAGACAGCACTTCCGAAGGTCTTAAAGTAAGTCCGAATACAGAAGAGAGCAGGAAGGAAATAGAAATTAGAGAATACCAAGGTGTAATATTCTCTGAAAATAAAAATAACCACAACAAAGAGGATATTCAAACCGTGGAAAATAAGACCAAGAAAATAAGGAAAATATGTAGAAAGAAAATAATAAATACAAGGGAAGAATGGGAGATGATTGCAGGTGTATTAATTAATGTAGTTAACCTTCCAATTAATGAACAGAGGGAGTTAATTAAGTTTAGATATCAGTTAAATATGTCGACAATTGAAGTGCATCAGAAGATATCAGTCATATCTTCAAGACGGAATATACCATTAAAAAATTTGGTAAATCATCCAGAGGAAAAAGGGAATGGAATGATATTAAAAATGAGTGAATATATTATGTCAGAGGAGGTACAATACCTGTTCGTTAAAAAGGAACGAACAATGACAGAAGACCGGTACTTAAATGAAGGTTTCATAGCAGCAAAGTGGGAGAGCCGGATGGTAAGGAGATTATCAAGGAGAGAATTAATTCCAAACACCCCAGTAATCCGAGGAAAGGGAGTACCTGAGTTAATGGACCATGGTTAAACTAAATAATAACCAACTAAAAAAAAGGGGGACTGATTTTCTGATACCGACCAAGCAACCCATTGGAAAGAAAACCCCAAAATTCAAAAACTATGTAAGTACAACTTACTTAATTTATTCAGGAAAAATATGATTTAATAAAACCCCAAAATTCAAAAAGTATGCAAGGACAACTTACTAAATATTTCGAAACAATTTGATAAAATAAAAAGACAATCCACCAAGAAAATGTAAGAACAGATTATTAAATAATATTTATAAATAACAGATTTAAACTGAAATAATAGAAAAAAATAATATTTTGATGGTAACAAACAGAAATAAAAATAAATAAATAAAAACAATTGATGGTAATGTGCTCAGATAAGAAGGTAAAATAAGAAGAATAACGAATAATTTAATGACTACAATGAAACTAAAGAATGATGATAATTAATACAACTATAATTTAGAATTTCTTGGAATTGAAAATGATACAGGAAGAAATGATACGGAGAGAAGGAAAGTCAAAAGGATTTTAAAATAATGCCTATCAATAATGTTATATGCTATTAGTTAATGGAAAAGAAGAAGGAATCAAGAAGAAAAAGAAATATATAATTAAATGCAAACAGCAACAACGTGAAGAATCCCAAAAGTGTTTCGTATTAGTCGCTAATCGACTACTTCTAAGTTTTTTATTATAATGAATTGACTGTAGAAATGTTCCAGCAATCATTTAACTGAGCAGGGATGATGTTCCCCTGACCTCAGAAGGTGTAAGGATGGACAGCGGAGTAATGGACCCAAAGTGGCCACCCGAACTGAACCACCGCACAGGATAGCGAAAAATGTTAGGGAAATTGAATATTTAAGGGATGATAAAATAGCTGAAAAGAGTGATATTAGATTCCAGAAGTATGAATGAAGAAAACAGAAGGAAGATAGCAGACAGAAGCTTAATTGTGAAAAGAAATTTATAGAAGCAAATAGAAATATGAGTGTTAAAACAAGTTTTTATGATTAGTGTGACCAGCCCTTATCAAGTAATATGTGATAGACCACTACCCAGAGAAATTAAATCATTAATGAATTTGCCTCCAAGAGAGAGAGAGTTGAGTATGAAATCAAGCCTAGTACCGTTAACCGAATAACAGGTGTATAACCAATCAGAAATAAAGAGATATTATGAAGAATGATGAAAGAATCCGAAGCCTGAAGAGTTCAACGATTATTTTTTAAAAACCAGTAAACAAAAATAAATCTGTTCTAGTGGGGGAGCTTTATGTAACGTTACATAACCCCTACCCAAATATGATAAAACCATCACCATCGTTAAAACCAGTAATCACCCCATTCTAAAAGTCAGAAATGGGTAGTATGTACCAAGCTATAAAAAACTTTGTACTCCAAAACACTGTAAACAATAATAATAAAAAGCGCTGTGTACAAAGTGAAATATAGTGTACTTAGTGAAAGGGTAAACCTTTAAAAAGAGCATCTCACAGATTGGTACTGGAGATGAAAAACAATCAATATTGTAGCAGTGGACTATATTGCTGCTGACAAGTTTTGTATTTTGTGTAATTTTGTATTGTGTAGGCCACAAAGGTCTTGTACCTACGAATAATCTTTGTGTTTAATATGATGATTTTGTTTAAAAAAAGAATAACCCAGGGTTAAATATAAAATAATAATATGTTAGCAAGATGGCATAGGAAAAATAGTTTAGAGTAATGATACATTAAGTAAATAATGAATCATAAATGAATCAAATTAAAAGGAATTAAAATATAAAATACCAATGTACAAGTTTAAGGAAAAATATAATGAAAAACCTGAAATAAATTAAATTCGATTATAAATAAAATCTAAAAAGGATTATTTTTCTAAAAAGAAGAAATGAATTTATAATAATTAATAATAGCCTATATACTAAAAAGTATATAGATTCACCAATAAAAAACCATAAAAATTCTTGGTTACTAAGAGTAACCAACTAACAAGAATTGAATTAATTGTTAAACGATATTGAAAGTGAACGTTTTGAAAAAGTGTAATGGCTATAAAAATTTAAGAAATTAACAAATACCATTTGAAATAATCCGTGCAAAATTAATAAAATTAACGAGTGATGTCCACTACATATTAGAACTCCTTCGAATAGAACAATTCACGCCCGTAATTTGATGAAACATTGAAAAATCAACCGTCGATGTCCGGGCCTAGCCCACAGAAATTCGACATTTTGGTGAGATCGTTACCGAGTAAAATTTAACTAAATTACACCTCAGCTATAACTTTATAACACTAGAAACAGCACCATCTCTTTAAATACTTCAGGAAAAGAGGTGAACATAAACTTTATTATTTAGTTAACGCAAAAAACAGCAGAACGGGTTCTGGTGAACATTCCGGCCGCCATTAAATAACTTTCGTGTTTTCAGTGAAGAAACGTAATCTGCGCTCTAGCGGTCAACCACTCATCTACATAATATAAATAGTACAAATTATAAAAATTTATTTATGTAAAGCTTGGTATTAACCCATATTCATTTCTGACTTTCTCATAGTACAAAGAACTCTAGAATAACCCTGAGAAATTAATAAATTGTTTCTTTATTGTAATTGAGATAAAAAAAAAAATATTTGTTATATACTATATGTTTAAAAATAAGATCGAACTAATTCTGTGTTGTCAGTAAGAATCGATTATCCCTTTTTGTTTTGGGAGAAGATAAAAAAATGCTAAATAAATTCAATGAATGCCTTGTTGTTTGAATAAAAACGTGTATTATTTTCAGTAGATGGTAGTTGGTTACAGATTGTCAGAAGACTGAGAAGAGAACGGACAACCAGAATATATCACGTACCATTTGGAGTTAGTTTAACCTCAAATGTGTTTGTAAACGTTGCAGTCAGCTGGTCTCACGAGCGGAGAAATATGAAATAATTAATCGTATACTAAGAGAGTAATTCTCTTTTCACTCTCTCTCCTCACTACTGTCAAACAACGGTACTGATTTCAAACAAATAAAATCTAAGAAAATATTTGCATAATCACACACACTCGATTTTTGGAAACTTTGAACATAAAATATAACAAATTCTGTGACTCTTAATAAAGCGAGATTTTCGAAGAGTACAAATAGACGTAAAAGTTACTACTACTCCGAGAGAGATAACCGCGAGACGTTACAAGATGACGCTCATAACGTGGGGTAAATAAAACATAGATTTCATTAAGTAATTACAGTGACGATAAGATCAAAAGTGACTCGGAGAAACCCGCGAGACGTTACAAGATGACGTACAAACGTGGGGCTTAATTAGGAAACCAATTTAGGAAACGTGTATATTATAACTCAGAGAAACCCGCGAGACGTTACAAGATGGCGCTCAACTTAAAAGGGCTTTAATTAGGAAAGAAATTTTGAGATATACGAAAGATAATATAACAGAAAACCTAATTTTTGTCAGCAACTATGAGAAAACAAGAAATGCATAATACCAGAGGCAGATCGAAGAAGAGGGCAGAAGACAAGGAGAAGGAAGAAGGTGAACAGGAACGAGAAATAGAAGTAGTCACGGACAGTGAAATGGAACAACCAGCAGGTGATAAAGAAGAAACCGAAGTGGTCACGGACACGGAAAAAGAAAGAGTTGAAGAGGATGCCCAAGGGGACCAACCAGATAAAGCGGTAGCCAGAGAAGAACCAAATTGGCAGGAAATAATGAAATTTATGGCAGAACAAAGTAGACAAACTAACGAAAATTTGAATAAAATAAACGAGAAATTTGACAGGATAGATGAAAATTTTAAGGAAAACTCAAGGAAGCAAAATGAAACCTTGAGCGAAAAATTTGACAAAATAGATGAAAACTTTAGGAAACAGGAGGAGAACTCAATGAAGCAAAATGAAACCTTGAGGGACAGTTTAAAACAAATGGAGAAAATAAACGAAGAAAATTTAAAACAATTTGAGGGTAAAATGAAAAAGTTCATTAAGGAGATAAGGGAAACTTTCGGGGGGAAGTTTGAAAATGTTAACACACTTAGCCAAAGAGTAGATGAATACAACGAGGAGACAAATAAGCAAATGGACAGTGATTTCAAGAATTTGAATGAAAAACAAGACAGCACTTCCGAAGGTCTTAAAGTAAGTCCGAATACAGAAGAGAGCAGGAAGGAAATAGAAATTAGAGAATACCAAGGTGTAATATTCTCTGAAAATAAAAATAACCACAACAAAGAGGATATTCAAACCGTGGAAAATAAGACCAAGAAAATAAGGAAAATATGTAGAAAGAAAATAATAAATACAAGGGAAGAATGGGAGATGATTGCAGGTGTATTAATTAATGTAGTTAACCTTCCAATTAATGAACAGAGGGAGTTAATTAAGTTTAGATATCAGTTAAATATGTCGACAATTGAAGTGCATCAGAAGATATCAGTCATATCTTCAAGACGGAATATACCATTAAAAAATTTGGTAAATCATCCAGAGGAAAAAGGGAATGGAATGATATTAAAAATGAGTGAATATATTATGTCAGAGGAGGTACAATACCTGTTCGTTAAAAAGGAACGAACAATGACAGAAGACCGGTACTTAAATGAAGGTTTCATAGCAGCAAAGTGGGAGAGCCGGATGGTAAGGAGATTATCAAGGAGAGAATTAATTCCGAACACCCCAGTAATCCGAGGAAAGGGAGTACCTGAGTTAATGGACCATGGTTAAACTAAATAATAACCAACTAAAAAAAAGGGGGACTGATTTTCTGATACCGACCAAGCAACCCATTGGAAAGAAAACCCCAAAATTCAAAAACTATGTAAGTACAACTTACTTAATTTATTCAGGAAAAATATGATTTAATAAAACCCCAAAATTCAAAAAGTATGCAAGGACAACTTACTAAATATTTCGAAACAATTTGATAAAATAAAAAGACAATCCACCAAGAAAATGTAAGAACAGATTATTAAATAATATTTATAAATAACAGATTTAAACTGAAATAATAGAAAAAAATAATATTTTGATGGTAACAAACAGAAATAAAAATAAATAAATAAAAACAATTGATGGTAATGTGCTCAGATAAGAAGGTAAAATAAGAAGAATAACGAATAATTTAATGACTACAATGAAACTAAAGAATGATGATAATTAATACAACTATAATTTAGAATTTCTTGGAATTGAAAATGATACAGGAAGAAATGATACGGAGAGAAGGAAAGTCAAAAGGATTTTAAAATAATGCCTATCAATAATGTTATATGCTATTAGTTAATGGAAAAGAAGAAGGAATCAAGAAGAAAAAGAAATATATAATTAAATGCAAACAGCAACAACGTGAAGAATCCCAAAAGTGTTTCGTATTAGTCGCTAATCGACTACTTCTAAGTTTTTTATTATAATGAATTGACTGTAGAAATGTTCCAGCAATCATTTAACTGAGCAGGGATGATGTTCCCCTGACCTCAGAAGGTGTAAGGATGGACAGCGGAGTAATGGACCCAAAGTGGCCACCCGAACTGAACCACCGCACAGGATAGCGAAAAATGTTAGGGAAATTGAATATTTAAGGGATGATAAAATAGCTGAAAAGAGTGATATTAGATTCCAGAAGTATGAATGAAGAAAACAGAAGGAAGATAGCAGACAGAAGCTTAATTGTGAAAAGAAATTTATAGAAGCAAATAGAAATATGAGTGTTAAAACAAGTTTTTATGATTAGTGTGACCAGCCCTTATCAAGTAATATGTGATAGACCACTACCCAGAGAAATTAAATCATTAATGAATTTGCCTCCAAGAGAGAGAGAGTTGAGTATGAAATCAAGCCTAGTACCGTTAACCGAATAACAGGTGTATAACCAATCAGAAATAAAGAGATATTATGAAGAATGATGAAAGAATCCGAAGACTGAAGAGTTCAACGATTATTTTTTAAAAACCAGTAAACAAAAATAAATCTGTTCTAGTGGGGGAGCTTTATGTAACGTTACATAACCCCTACCCAAATATGATAAAACCATCACCATCGTTAAAACCAGTAATCACCCCATTCTAAAAGTCAGAAATGGGTAGTATGTACCAAGCTATAAAAAACTTTGTACTCCAAAACACTGTAAACAATAATAATAAAAAGCGCTGTGTACAAAGTGAAATATAGTGTACTTAGTGAAAGGGTAAACCTTTAAAAAGAGCATCTCACAGATTGGTACTGGAGATGAAAAACAATCAATATTGTAGCAGTGGACTATATTGCTGCTGACAAGTTTTGTATTTTGTGTAATTTTGTATTGTGTAGGCCACAAAGGTCTTGTACCTACGAATAATCTTTGTGTTTAATATGATGATTTTGTTTAAAAAAAGAATAACCCAGGGTTAAATATAAAATAATAATATGTTAGCAAGATGGCATAGGAAAAATAGTTTAGAGTAATGATACATTAAGTAAATAATGAATCATAAATGAATCAAATTAAAAGGAATTAAAATATAAAATACCAATGTACAAGTTTAAGGAAAAATATAATGAAAAACCTGAAATAAATTAAATTCGATTATAAATAAAATCTAAAAAGGATTATTTTTCTAAAAAGAAGAAATGAATTTATAATAATTAATAATAGCCTATATACTAAAAAGTATATAGATTCACCAATAAAAAACCATAAAAATTCTTGGTTACTAAGAGTAACCAACTAACAAGAATTGAATTAATTGTTAAACGATATTGAAAGTGAACGTTTTGAAAAAGTGTAATGGCTATAAAAATTTAAGAAATTAACAAATACCATTTGAAATAATCCGTGCAAAATTAATAAAATTAACGAGTGATGTCCACTACATATTAGAACTCCTTCGAATAGAACAATTCACGCCCGTAATTTGATGAAACATTGAAAAATCAACCGTCGATGTCCGGGCCTAGCCCACAGAAATTCGACATTTTGGTGAGATCGTTACCGAGTAAAATTTAACTAAATTACACCTCAGCTATAACTTTATAACACTAGAAACAGCACCATCTCTTTAAATACTTCAGGAAAAGAGGTGAACATAAACTTTATTATTTAGTTAACGCAAAAAACAGCAGAACGGGTTCTGGTGAACATTCCGGCCGCCATTAAATAACTTTCGTGTTTTCAGTGAAGAAACGTAATCTGCGCTCTAGCGGTCAACCACTCATCTACATAATATAAATAGTACAAATTATAAAAATTTATTTATGTAAAGCTTGGTATTAACCCATATTCATTTCTGACTTTCTCATAGTACAAAGAACTCTAGAATAACCCTGAGAAATTAATAAATTGTTTCTTTATTGTAATTGAGATAAAAAAAAAAATATTTGTTATATACTATATGTTTAAAAATAAGATCGAACTAATTCTGTGTTGTCAGTAAGAATCGATTATCCCTTTTTGTTTTGGGAGAAGATAAAAAAATGCTAAATAAATTCAATGAATGCCTTGTTGTTTGAATAAAAACGTGTATTATTTTCAGTAGATGGTAGTTGGTTACAGATTGTCAGAAGACTGAGAAGAGAACGGACAACCAGAATATATCACGTACCATTTGGAGTTAGTTTAACCTCAAATGTGTTTGTAAACGTTGCAGTCAGCTGGTCTCACGAGCGGAGAAATATGAAATAATTAATCGTATACTAAGAGAGTAATTCTCTTTTCACTCTCTCTCCTCACTACTGTCAAACAACGGTACTGATTTCAAACAAATAAAATCTAAGAAAATATTTGCATAATCACACACACTCGATTTTTGGAAACTTTGAACATAAAATATAACAAATTCTGTGACTCTTAATAAAGCGAGATTTTCGAAGAGTACAAATAGACGTAAAAGTTACTACTACTCCGAGAGAGATAACCGTGAGACGTTACAAGATGACGCTCATAACGTGGGGTAAATAAAACATAGATTTCATTAAGTAATTACAGTGACGATAAGATCAAAAGTGACTCGGAGAAACCCGCGAGACGTTACAAGATGACGTACAAACGTGGGGCTTAATTAGGAAACCAATTTAGGAAACGTGTATATTATAACTCAGAGAAACCCGCGAGACGTTACAAGATGGCGCTCAACTTAAAAGGGCTTTAATTAGGAAAGAAATTTTGAGATATACGAAAGATAATATAACAGAAAACCTAATTTTTGTCAGCAACTATGAGAAAACAAGAAATGCATAATACCAGAGGCAGATCGAAGAAGAGGGCAGAAGACAAGGAGAAGGAAGAAGGTGAACAGGAACGAGAAATAGAAGTAGTCACGGACAGTGAAATGGAACAACCAGCAGGTGATAAAGAAGAAACCGAAGTGGTCACGGACACGGAAAAAGAAAGAGTTGAAGAGGATGCCCAAGGGGACCAACCAGATAAAGCGGTAGCCAGAGAAGAACCAAATTGGCAGGAAATAATGAAATTTATGGCAGAACAAAGTAGACAAACTAACGAAAATTTGAATAAAATAAACGAGAAATTTGACAGGATAGATGAAAATTTTAAGGAAAACTCAAGGAAGCAAAATGAAACCTTGAGCGAAAAATTTGACAAAATAGATGAAAACTTTAGGAAACAGGAGGAGAACTCAATGAAGCAAAATGAAACCTTGAGGGACAGTTTAAAACAAATGGAGAAAATAAACGAAGAAAATTTAAAACAATTTGAGGGTAAAATGAAAAAGTTCATTAAGGAGATAAGGGAAACTTTCGGGGGGAAGTTTGAAAATGTTAACACACTTAGCCAAAGAGTAGATGAATACAACGAGGAGACAAATAAGCAAATGGACAGTGATTTCAAGAATTTGAATGAAAAACAAGACAGCACTTCCGAAGGTCTTAAAGTAAGTCCGAATACAGAAGAGAGCAGGAAGGAAATAGAAATTAGAGAATACCAAGGTGTAATATTCTCTGAAAATAAAAATAACCACAACAAAGAGGATATTCAAACCGTGGAAAATAAGACCAAGAAAATAAGGAAAATATGTAGAAAGAAAATAATAAATACAAGGGAAGAATGGGAGATGATTGCAGGTGTATTAATTAATGTAGTTAACCTTCCAATTAATGAACAGAGGGAGTTAATTAAGTTTAGATATCAGTTAAATATGTCGACAATTGAAGTGCATCAGAAGATATCAGTCATATCTTCAAGACGGAATATACCATTAAAAAATTTGGTAAATCATCCAGAGGAAAAAGGGAATGGAATGATATTAAAAATGAGTGAATATATTATGTCAGAGGAGGTACAATACCTGTTCGTTAAAAAGGAACGAACAATGACAGAAGACCGGTACTTAAATGAAGGTTTCATAGCAGCAAAGTGGGAGAGCCGGATGGTAAGGAGATTATCAAGGAGAGAATTAATTCCGAACACCCCAGTAATCCGAGGAAAGGGAGTACCTGAGTTAATGGACCATGGTTAAACTAAATAATAACCAACTAAAAAAAAGGGGGACTCATTTTCTGATACCGACCAAGCAACCCATTGGAAAGAAAACCCCAAAATTCAAAAACTATGTAAGTACAACTTACTTAATTTATTCAGGAAAAATATGATTTAATAAAACCCCAAAATTCAAAAAGTATGCAAGGACAACTTACTAAATATTTCGAAACAATTTGATAAAATAAAAAGACAATCCACCAAGAAAATGTAAGAACAGATTATTAAATAATATTTATAAATAACAGATTTAAACTGAAATAATAGAAAAAAATAATATTTTGATGGTAACAAACAGAAATAAAAATAAATAAATAAAAACAATTGATGGTAATGTGCTCAGATAAGAAGGTAAAATAAGAAGAATAACGAATAATTTAATGACTACAATGAAACTAAAGAATGATGATAATTAATACAACTATAATTTAGAATTTCTTGGAATTGAAAATGATACAGGAAGAAATGATACGGAGAGAAGGAAAGTCAAAAGGATTTTAAAATAATGCCTATCAATAATGTTATATGCTATTAGTTAATGGAAAAGAAGAAGGAATCAAGAAGAAAAAGAAATATATAATTAAATGCAAACAGCAACAACGTGAAGAATCCCAAAAGTGTTTCGTATTAGTCGCTAATCGACTACTTCTAAGTTTTTTATTATAATGAATTGACTGTAGAAATGTTCCAGCAATCATTTAACTGAGCAGGGATGATGTCCCCCTGACCTCAGAAGGTGTAAGGATGGACAGCGGAGTAATGGACCCAAAGTGGCCACCCGAACTGAACCACCGCACAGGATAGCGAAAAATGTTAGGGAAATTGAATATTTAAGGGATGATAAAATAGCTGAAAAGAGTGATATTAGATTCCAGAAGTATGAATGAAGAAAACAGAAGGAAGATAGCAGACAGAAGCTTAATTGAGAAAGCAAATTTATAGAAGCAAATAGAAATATGAGTGTTAAAACAAGTTTTTATGATTAGTGTGACCAGCCCTTATCAAGTAATATGTGAAAGACCACTACCCAGAGAAATTAAATCATTAATGAATTTGCCTCCAAGAGAGAGAGAGTTGAGTATGAAATCAAGCCTAGTACCGTTAACCGAATAACAGGTGTATAACCAATCAGAAATAAAGAGATATTATGAAGAATGATGAAAGAATCCGAAGACTGAAGAGTTCAACGATTATTTTTTTAAAACCAGTAAACAAAAATAAATCTGTTCTAGTGGGGGAGCTTTATGTAACGTTACATAACCCCTACCCAAATATGATAATACCATCACCATCGTTAAAACCAGTAATCACCCCATTCTAAAAGTCAGAAATGGGTAGTATGTACCAAGCTATAAAAAACTTTGTACTCCAAAACACTGTAAACAATAATAATAAAAAGTGCAGTGTACAAAGTGAAATATAGTGTACTTAGTGAAAGGGTAAACCTTTAAAAAGAGCATCTCACAGATTGGTACTGGAGATGAAAAACAATCAATATTGTAGCAGTGGACTATATTGCTGCTGACAAGTTTTGTATTTTGTGTAATTTTGTATTGTGTAGGCCACAAAGGTCTTGTACCTACGAATAATCTTTGTGTTTAATATGATGATTTTGTTTAAAAAAAGAATAACCCAGGGTTAAATATAAAATAATACTATGTTAGCAAGATGGCATAGGAAAAATAGTTTAGAGTAATGATACATTAAGTAAATAATAAATCATAAATGAATCAAATTAAAAGGAATTAAAATATAAAATACCAATGTACAAGTTTAAGGAAAAATATAATGAAAAACCTGAAATAAATTAAATTCGATTATAAATAAAATCTAAAAAGGATTATTTTTCTAAAAAGAAGAAATGAATTTATAATAATTAATAATAGCCTATATACTAAAAAGTATATAGATTCACCAATAAAAAACCATAAAAATTCTTGGTTACTAAGAGTAACCAACTAACAAGAATTGAATTAATTGTTAAACGATATTGAAAGTGAACGTTTTGAAAAAGTGTAATGGCTATAAAAATTTAAGAAATTAACAAATACCATTTGAAATAATCCGTGCAAAATTAATAAAATTAACGAGTGATGTCCACTACATATTAGAACTCCTTCGAATAGAACAATTCACGCCCGTAATTTGATGAAACATTGAAAAATCAACCGTCGATGTCCGGGCCTAGCCCACAGAAATTCGACATTTTGGTGAGATCGTTACCGAGTAAAATTTAACTAAATTACACCTGAGCTATAACTTTATAACACTAGAAACAGCACCATCTCTTTAAATACTTCAGGAAAAGAGGTGAACATAAACTTTATTATTTAGTTAACCCAAAAAACAGCAGAACGGGTTCTGGTGAACATTCCGGCCGCCATTAAATAACTTTCGTGTTTTCAGTGAAGAAACGTAATCTGCGCTCTAGCGGTCAACCACTCATCTACATAATATAAATAGTACAAATTATAAAAATTTATTTATGTAAAGCTTGGTATTAACCCATATTCATTTCTGACTTTCTCATAGTACAAAGAACTCTAGAATAACCCTGAGAAATTAATAAATTGTTTCTTTATTGTTATTGAGATAAAAAATAAAAATATTTGTTATATACTATATGTTTAAAAATAAGATCGAACTAATTCTGTGTTGTCAGTAAGAATCGATTATCCCTTTTTGTTTTGGGAGAAGATAAAAAAATGCTAAATAAATTCAATGAATGCCTTGTTGTTTGAATAAAAACGTGTATTATTTTCAGTAGATGGTAGTTGGTTACAGATTGTCAGAAGACTGAGAAGAGAACGGACAACCAGAATATATCACGTACCATTTGGAGTTAGTTTAACCTCAAATGTGTTTGTAAACGTTGCAGTCAGCTGGTCTCATGAGCGGAGTAATTTGAAATAATTAATCGTATACTAAGAGAGTAATTCTCTTTGCACTCTCTCTCCTCACTACTGTCAAACAACGGTACTGATTTCAAACAAATAAAATCTAAGAAAATATTTGCATAATCACACACACTCGATTTTTGGAAACTTTGAACATAAAATATAACAAATTCTGTGACTCTTAATAAAGCGAGATTTTCGAAGAGTACAAATAGACGTAAAAGTTACTACTACTCCGAGAGAGATAACCGCGAGACGTTACAAGATGTCGCTCATAACGTGGGGTAAATAAAACATAGATTTCATTAAGTAATTACAGTGACGATAAGATCAAAAGTGACTCGGAGAAACCCGCGAGACGTTACAAGATGACGTACAAACGTGGGGCTTAATTAGGAAACCAATTTTGGAAACGTGTATATTATAACTCAGAGAAACCCGCGAGACGTTACAAGATGGCGCTCAACTTAAAAGGGCTTTAATTAGGAAAGAAATTTTGAGATATACGAAAGATAATATAACAGAAAACCTAATTTTTGTCAGCAACTATGAGAAAACAAGAAATGCATAATACCAGAGGCAGATCGAAGAAGAGGGCAGAAGACAAGGAGAAGGAAGAAGGTGAACAGGAACGAGAAATAGAAGTAGTCACGGACAGTGAAATGGAACAACCAACAGGCGATAAAGAAGAAACCTAAGTGGTCACGGACATGGAAAAAGAAAGAGTTGAAGAGGATGCCCAAGGGGACCAACCAGATAAAGCGGTAGCCAGAGAAGAACCAAATTGGCAGGAAATAATGAAATTTATGGCAGAACAAAGTAGACAAACTAACGAAAATTTGAATAAAATAAACGAGAAATTTGACAGGATAGATGAAAATTTTAAGGAAAACTCAAGGAAGCAAAATGAAACCTTGAGCGAAAAATTTGACAAAATAGATGAAAACTTTAGGAAACAGGAGGAGAACTCAATGAAGCAAAATGAAACCTTGAGGGACAGTTTAAAACAAATGGAGAAAATAAACGAAGAAAATTTAAAACAATTTGAGGGTAAAATGAAAAAGTTCATTAAGGAGATAAGGGAAACTTTCGGGGGGAAGTTTGAAAATGTTAACACACTTAGCCAAAGAGTAGATGAATACAACGAGGAGACAAATAAGCAAATGGACAGTGATTTCAAGAATTTGAATGAAAAACAAGACAGCACTTCCGAAGGTCTTAAAGTAAGTCCGAATACAGAAGAGAGCAGGAAGGAAATAGAAATTAGAGAATACCAAGGTGTAATATTCTCTGAAAATAAAAATAACCACAACAAAGAGGATATTCAAACCGTGGAAAATAAGACCAAGAAGTTAGGAAAATATGTAGAAAGAAAATAATAAATACAAGGGAAGAATGGGAGATGATTGCAGGTGTATTAATTAATGTAGTTAACCTTCCAATTGATGAACAGAGGGAGTTAATTAAGTTTAGATATCAGTTAAATATGTCGACAATTGAAGTGCATCAGAAGATATCAGTCATATCTTCAAGACGGAATATACCATTAAAAAATTTGGTAAATCATCCAGAGGAAAAAGGGAATGGAATGATATTAAAAATGAGTGAATATATTATGTCAGAGGAGGTACAATACCTGTTCGTTAAAAAGGAACGAACAATGACAGAAGACCGGTACTTAAATGAAGGTTTCATAGCAGCAAAGTGGGAGAGCCGGATGGTAAGGAGATTATCAAGGAGAGAATTAATTCCGAACACCCCAGTAATCCGAGGAAAGGGAGTACCTGAGTTAATGGACCATGGTTAAACTAAATAATAACCAACTAAAAAAAAGGGGGACTGAGTTTCTGATACCGACCAAGCAACCCATTGGAAAGAAAACCCCAAAATTCAAAAACTATGTAAGTACAACTTACTTAATTTATTCTGGAAAAATATGATTTAATAAAACCCCAAAATTCAAAAAGTATGCAAGGACAACTTACTAAATATTTCGAAACAATTTGATAAAATAAAAAGACAATCCACCAAGAAAATGTAAGAACAGATTATTAAATAATATTTATAAATAACAGATTTAAACTGAAATAATAGAAAAAAATAATATTTTGATGGTAACAAACAGAAATAAAAATAAATAAATAAAAACAATTGATGGTAATGTGCTCAGATAAGAAGGTAAAATAAGAAGAATAACGAATAATTTAATGACTACAATGAAACTAAAGAATGATGATAATTAATACAACTATAATTTAGAATTTCTTGGAATTGAAAATGATACAGGAAGAAATGATACGGAGAGAAGGAAAGTCAAAAGGTTTTTTAAATAATGCCTATCAATAATGTTATATGCTATTAGTTAATGGAAAAGAAGAAGGAATCAAGAAGAAAAAGAAATATATAATTAAATGCAAACAGCAACAACGTGAAGAATCCCAAAAGTGTTTCGTATTAGTCGCTAATCGACTACTTCTAAGTTTTTTTATTATAATGAATTGACTGTAGAAATGTTCCAGCAATCATTTAACTGAGCAGGGATGATGTTCCCCTGACCTCAGAAGGTGTAAGGATGGACAGCGGAGTAATGGACCCAAAGTGGCCACCCGAACTGAACCACCGCACAGGATAGCGAAAAATGTTAGGGAAATTGAATATTTAAGATATGATAAAATAGCTGAAAAGAGTGATATTAGATTCCAGAAGTATGAATGAAGAAAACAGAAGGAAGATAGCAGACAGAAGCTTAATTGAGAAAGCAAATTTATAGAAGCAAATAGAAATATGAGTGTTAAAACAAGTTTTTATGATTAGTGTGACCAGCCCTTATCAAGTAATATGTGAAAGACCACTACCCAGAGAAATTAAATCATTAATGAATTTGCCTCCAAGAGAGAGAGAGTTGAGTATGAAATCAAGCCTAGTACCGTTAACCGAATAACAGGTGTATAACCAATCAGAAATAAAGAGATATTATGAAGAATGATGAAAGAATCCGAAGACTGAAGAGTTCAACGATTATTTTTTTAAAACCAGTAAACAAAAATAAATCTGTTCTAGTGGGGGAGCTTTATGTAACGTTACATAACCCCTACCCAAATATGATAATACCATCACCATCGTTAAAACCAGTAATCACCCCATTCTAAAAGTCAGAAATGGGTAGTATGTACCAAGCTATAAAAAACTTTGTACTCCAAAACACTGTAAACAATAATAATAAAAAGTGCAGTGTACAAAGTGAAATATAGTGTACTTAGTGAAAGGGTAAACCTTTAAAAAGAGCATCTCACAGATTGGTACTGGAGATGAAAAACAATCAATATTGTAGCAGTGGACTATATTGCTGCTGACAAGTTTTGTATTTTGTGTAATTTTGTATTGTGTAGGCCACAAAGGTCTTGTACCTACGAATAATCTTTGTGTTTAATATGATGATTTTGTTTAAAAAAAGAATAACCCAGGGTTAAATATAAAATAATACTATGTTAGCAAGATGGCATAGGAAAAATAGTTTAGAGTAATGATACATTAAGTAAATAATAAATCATAAATGAATCAAATTAAAAGGAATTAAAATATAAAATACCAATGTACAAGTTTAAGGAAAAATATAATGAAAAACCTGAAATAAATTAAATTCGATTATAAATAAAATCTAAAAAGGATTATTTTTCTAAAAAGAAGAAATGAATTTATAATAATTAATAATAGCCTATATACTAAAAAGTATATAGATTCACCAATAAAAAACCATAAAAATTCTTGGTTACTAAGAGTAACCAACTAACAAGAATTGAATTAATTGTTAAACGATATTGAAAGTGAACGTTTTGAAAAAGTGTAATGGCTATAAAAATTTAAGAAATTAACAAATACCATTTGAAATAATCCGTGCAAAATTAATAAAATTAACGAGTGATGTCCACTACATATTAGAACTCCTTCGAATAGAACAATTCACGCCCGTAATTTGATGAAACATTGAAAAATCAACCGTCGATGTCCGGGCCTAGCCCACAGAAATTCGACATTTTGGTGAGATCGTTACCGAGTAAAATTTAACTAAATTACACCTGAGCTATAACTTTATAACACTAGAAACAGCACCATCTCTTTAAATACTTCAGGAAAAGAGGTGAACATAAACTTTATTATTTAGTTAACCCAAAAAACAGCAGAACGGGTTCTGGTGAACATTCCGGCCGCCATTAAATAACTTTTGTGTTTTCAGTGAAGAAACGTAATCTGCGCTCTAGCGGTCAACCACTCATCTACATAATATAAATAGTACAAATTATAAAAATTTATTTATGTAAAGCTTGGTATTAACCCATATTCATTTCTGACTTTCTCATAGTACAAAGAACTCTAGAATAACCCTGAGAAATTAATAAATTGTTTCTTTATTGTTATTGAGATAAAAAATAAAAATATTTGTTATATACTATATGTTTAAAAATAAGATCGAACTAATTCTGTGTTGTCAGTAAGAATCGATTATCCCTTTTTGTTTTGGGAGAAGGTAAAAAAATGCTAAATAAATTCAATGAATGCCTTGTTGTTTGAATAAAAACGTGTATTATTTTCAGTAGATGGTAGTTGGTTACAGATTGTCAGAAGACTGAGAAGAGAACGGACAACCAGAATATATCACGTACCATTTGGAGTTAGTTTAACCTCAAATGTGTTTGTAAACGTTGCAGTCAGCTGGTCTCACGAGCAGAGAAATATGAAATAATTAATCGTATACTAAGAGAGTATTTCTCTTTTCACTCTCTCTCCTCACTACTGTCAAACAACGGTACTGATTTCAAACAAATAAAATCTAAGAAAATATTTGCATAATCACACACACTCGATTTTTGGAAACTTTGAACATAAAATATAACAAATTCTGTGACTCTTAATAAAGCAAGATTTTCGAAGAGTACAAATAGACGTAAAAGTTACTACTACTCCGAGAGAGATAACCGCGAGACGTTACAAGATGACGCTCATAACGTGGGGTAAATAAAACATAGATTTCATTAAGTAATTACAGTGACGATAAGATCAAAAGTGACTCGGAGAAACCCGCGAGACGTTACAAGATGACGTACAAACGTGGGGCTTAATTAGGAAACCAATTTAGGAAACGTGTATATTATAACTCAGAGAAACCCGCGAGACGTTACAAGATGGCGCTCAACTTAAAAGGGCTTTAATTAGGAAAGAAATTTTGAGATATACGAAAGATAATATAACAGAAAACCTAATTTTTGTCAGCAACTATGAGAAAACAAGAAATGCATAATACCAGAGGCAGATCGAAGAAGAGGGCAGAAGACAAGGAGAAGGAAGAAGGTGAACAGGAACGAGAAATAGAAGTAGTCACGGACAGTGAAATGGAACAACCAGCAGGTGATAAAGAAGAAACCGAAGTGGTCACGGACACGGAAAAAGAAAGAGTTGAAGAGGATGCCCAAGGGGACCAACCAGATAAAGCGGTAGCCAGAGAAGAACCAAATTGGCAGGAAATAATGAAATTTATGGCAGAACAAAGTAGACAAACTAACGAAAATTTGAATAAAATAAACGAGAAATTTGACAGGATAGATGAAAATTTTAAGGAAAACTCAAGGAAGCAAAATGAAACCTTGAGCGAAAAATTTGACAAAATAGATGAAAACTTTAGGAAACAGGAGGAGAACTCAATGAAGCAAAATGAAACCTTGAGGGACAGTTTAAAACAAATGGAGAAAATAAACGAAGAAAATTTAAAACAATTTGAGGGTAAAATGAAAAAGTTCATTAAGGAGATAAGGGAAACTTTCGGGGGGAAGTTTGAAAATGTTAACACACTTAGCCAAAGAGTAGATGAATACAACGAGGAGACAAATAAGCAAATGGACAGTGATTTCAAGAATTTGAATGAAAAACAAGACAGCACTTCCGAAGGTCTTAAAGTAAGTCCGAATACAGAAGAGAGCAGGAAGGAAATAGAAATTAGAGAATACCAAGGTGTAATATTCTCTGAAAATAAAAATAACCACAACAAAGAGGATATTCAAACCGTGGAAAATAAGACCAAGAAGTTAGGAAAATATGTAGAAAGAAAATAATAAATACAAGGGAAGAATGGGAGATGATTGCAGGTGTATTAATTAATGTAGTTAACCTTCCAATTGATGAACAGAGGGAGTTAATTAAGTTTAGATATCAGTTAAATATGTCGACAATTGAAGTGCATCAGAAGATATCAGTCATATCTTCAAGACGGAATATACCATTAAAAAATTTGGTAAATCATCCAGAGGAAAAAGGGAATGGAATGATATTAAAAATGAGTGAATATATTATGTCAGAGGAGGTACAATACCTGTTCGTTAAAAAGGAACGAACAATGACAGAAGACCGGTACTTAAATGAAGGTTTCATAGCAGCAAAGTGGGAGAGCCGGATGGTAAGGAGATTATCAAGGAGATAATTAATTCCGAACACCCCAGTAATCCGAGGAAAGGGAGTACCTGAGTTAATGGACCATGGTTAAACTAAATAATAACCAACTAAAAAAAAGGGGGACTGATTTTCTGATACCGACCAAGCAACCCATTGGAAAGAAAACCCCAAAATTCAAAAACTATGTAAGCACAACTTACTTAATTTATTCAGGAAAAATATGATTTAATAAAACCCCAAAATTCAAAAAGTATGCAAGGACAACTTACTAAATATTTCGAAACAATTTGATAAAATAAAAAGACAATCCACCAAGAAAATGTAAGAACAGATTATTAAATAATATTTATAAATAACAGATTTAAACTGAAATAATAGAAAAAAATAATATTTTGATGGTAACAAACAGAAATAAAAATAAATAAATAAAAACAATTGATGGTAATGTGCTCAGATAAGAAGGTAAAATAAGAAGAATAACGAATAATTTAATGACTACAATGAAACTAAAGAATGATGATAATTAATACAACTATAATTTAGAATTTCTTGGAATTGAAAATGATACAGGAAGAAATGATACGGAGAGAAGGAAAGTCAAAAGGATTTTAAAATAATGCCTATCAATAATGTTATATGCTATTAGTTAATGGAAAAGAAGAAGGAATCAAGAAGAAAAAGAAATATATAATTAAATGCAAACAGCAACAACGTGAAGAATCCCAAAAGTGTTTCATATTAGTCGCTAATCGACTACTTCTAAGTTTTTTATTATAATGAATTGACTGTAGAAATGTTCCAGCAATCATTTAACTGAGCAGGGATGATGTTCCCCTGACCTCAGAAGGTGTAAGGATGGACAGCGGAGTAATGGACCCAAAGTGGCCACCCGAACTGAACCACCGCACAGGATAGGGAAAAATGTTAGGGAAATTGAATATTTAAGATATGATAAAATAGCTGAAAAGAGTGATATTAGATTCCAGAAGTATGATTGAAGAAAACAGAAGGAAGATAGCAGACAGAAGCTTAATTGAGAAAGCAAATTTATGGAAGCAAATAGAAATATGAGTGTTAAAACAAGTTTTATGATTAGTGTGACAAGCCCTTATCAAGTAATATATGAAAAACAAATACCCAGAGAAATTAAATCATTAATGAATTTGCCTCCAAGAGAGAAAGAGTTGAGTATGAAATCAAGCCTAGTACCGTTAACCGAATAACAGGTGTATAACCAATCAGAAATAAAGAGATATTATGAAGAATGATGAATGAATCCGAAGACTGAAGAGTTCAACGATTATTTTTTAAAAACCAGTAAACAAAAATAAATCTGTTCTAGTGGGGGAGCTTTATGTAACGTTACATAACCCCTACCCAAATATGATAAAACCATCACCATCGTTAAAACCAGTAATCACCCCATTCTAAAAGTCAGAAATGGGTAGTATGTACCAAGCTATAAAAAACTTTGTACTCCAAAACACTGTAAACAATAATAATAAAAAGTGCAGTGTACAAAGTGAAATATAGTGTACTTAGTGAAAGGGTAAACCTTTAAAAAGAGCATCTCACAGATTGGTACTGGAGATGAAAAACAATCAATATTGTAGCAGTGGACTATATTGCTGCTGACAAGTTTTGTATTTTGTGTAATTTTGTATTGTGTAGGCCACAAAGGTCTTGTACCTATGAATAATCTTTGTGTTTAATATAATGATTTTGTTTAAAAAAAGAATAACCCAGGGTTAAATATAAAATAATACTATGTTAGCAAGATGGCATAGGAAAAATAGTTTAGAGTAAGGATACATTAAGTAAGTAATAAATCATAAATGAATCAAATTAAAAGGAATTAAAATATAAAATACCAATGTACAAGTTTAAGGAAAAATATAATGAAAAACCTGAAATAAATTAAATTCGATTATTAATAAAATCTAAAAAGGATTATTTTTCTAAAAAGAAGAAATGAATTTATAATAATTAATAATAGCCTATATACTAAAAAGTATATAGATTCACCAATAAAAAACCATAAAAATTCTTGGTTACTAAGAGTAACCAACTAACAAGAATTGAATTAATTGTTAAACGATATTGAAAGTGAACGTTTTGAAAAAGTGTAATGGCTATAAAAATTTAAGAAATTAACAAATACCATTTGAAATAATCCGTGCAAAATTAATAAAATTAACGAGTGATGTCCACTACATATTAGAACTCCTTCGAATAGAACAATTCACGCCCGTAATTTGATGAAACATTGAAAAATCAACCGTCGATGTCCAGGCCTAGCCCACAGAAATTCGACATTTTGGTGAGATCGTTACCGAGTAAAATTTAACTAAATTACACCTCAACTATAACTTTATAACACTAGAAACAGCACCATCTCTTTAAATACTTCAGGAAAAGAGGTGAACATAAACTTTATTATTTAGTTAACCCAAAAAACAGGAGAACGGGTTCTGGTGAACATTCCGGCCGCCATTAAATAACTTTCGTGTTTTCAGTGAAGAAACGTAATCTGCGCTCTAGCGGTCAACCAATCAACTACATAATATAAATAGTACAAATTATAAAAATTTATTTATGTAAAGCTTGGTATTAACCCATATTCATTTCTGACTTTCTCATAGTACAAAGAACTCTAGAATAACCCTGGGAAATTAATAAATTGTTTCTTTATTGTTATTGAGATAAAAAATAAAATTATTTGTTATATACTATATGTTTAAAAATAAGATCGAACTAATTCTGTGTTGTCAGTAAGAATCGATTATCCCTTTTTGTTTTGGGAGAAGATAAAAAAATGCTAAATAAATTCAATGAATGCCTTGTTGTTTGAATAAAAATGTGTATTATTTTCAGTAGATGGTAGTTGGTTACAGATTGTCAGAAGACTGAGAAGAGAACGGACAACCAGAATATATCACGTACCATTTGGAGTTAGTTTAACCTCAAATGTGTTTGTAAATGTTGCAGTCAGCTGGTCTCACGAGCGGAGAAATTTGAAATAATTAATCGTATACTAAGAGAGTAATTCTCTTTGCACTCTCTCTCCTCACTACTGTCAAACAACGGTACTGATTTCAAACAAATAAAATCTAAGAAAATATTTGCATAATCACACACACTCGATTTTTGGAAACTTTGAACATAAAATATAACAAATTCTGTGACTCTTAATAAAGCGAGATTTTCGAAGAGTACAAATAGACGTAAAAATTACTACTACTCCGAGAGAGATAACCGCGAGACGTTACAAGATGACGCTCATAACGTGGGGTAAATAAAACATAGATTTCATTAAGTAATTACAGTGACGATAAGATCAAAAGTGACTCGGAGAAACCCGCGAGACGTTACAAGATGACGTACAAACGTGGGGCTTAATTAGGAAACAAATTTAGGAAACGTGTATATTATAACTCAGAGAAACCCGCGAGACGTTACAAGATGGCGCTCAACTTAAAAGGGCTTTAATTAGGAAAGAAATTTTGAGATATACGAAAGATAATATAACAAAAAACCTAATTTTTGTCAGCAACTATGAGAAAACAAGAAATGCATAATACCAGAGGCAGATCGAAGAAGAGGGCAGAAGACAAGGAGAAGGAAGAAGGTGAACAGGAATGAGAAATAGAAGTAGTCACGGACAGTGAAATGGAACAACCAGCAGGTGATAAAGAAGAAACCGAAGTGGTCACGGACACGGAAAAAGAAAGAGTTGAAGAGGATGCCCAAGGGGACCAACCAGATAAAGCGGTAGCCAGAGAAGAACCAAATTGGCAGGAAATAATGAAATTTATGGCAGAACAAAGTAGATAAACTAACGAAAATTTGAATAAAATAAACGAGATATTTGACAGGATAGATGAAAATTTTAAGGAAAACTCAAGGAAACAAAATGAAACCTTGAGCGAAAAATTTGACAAAATAGATGAAAACTTTAGGAAACAGGAGGAGAACTCAATGAAGCAAAATGAAACCTTGAGGGACAGTTTAAAACAAATGGAGAAAATAAACGAAGAAAATTTAAAACAATTTGAGGGTAAAATGAGAAAGTTCATTAAGGAGATAAGGGAAACTTTCGGGGGGAAGTTTGAAAATGTTAACACACTTAGCCAAAGAGTAGATGAATACAACGAGGAGACAAATAAGCAAATGGACAGTGATTTCAAGAATTTGAATGAAAAACAAGACAGCACTTCCGAAGGTCTTAAAGTAAGTCCGAATACAGAAGAGAGCAGGAAGGAAATAGAAATTACAGAATACCAAGCTGTCATATTCTCTGAAAATAAAAATAACCACAACAAAGAGGATATTCAAACCATGGAAAATAAGACCAAGAAAATAAGGAAAATATGTAGAAAGAAAATAATAAATACAAGGGAAGAATGGGAGATGATTGCAGGTGTATTAATTAATGTAGTTAACCTTCCAATTAATGAACAGAGGGAGTTAATTAAGTTTAGATATCAGTTAAATATGTCGACAATTGAAGTGCATCAGAAGATATCAGTCATATCTTCAAGACGGAATATACCATTAAAAAATTTGGTAAATCATCCAGAGGAAAAAGGGAATGGAATGATATTAAAAATGAGTGAATATATTATGTCAGAGGAGGTACAATACCTGTTCGTTAAAAAGGAACGAACAATGACAGAAGACCGGTACTTAAATGAAGGTTTCATAGCAGCAAAGTGGGAGAGCCGGATGGTAAGGAGATTATCAAGGAGAGAATTAATTCCGAACACCCCAGTAATCCGAGGAAAGGGAGTACCTGAGTTAATGGACCATGGTTAAACTAAATAATAACCAACTAAAAAAAAGGGGGACTCATTTTCTGATACCGACCAAACAACCCATTGGAAAGAAAACCCCAAAATTCAAAAACTATGTAAGTACAACTTACTTAATTTATTCAGGAAAAATATGATTTAATAAAACCCCAAAATTCAAAAAGTATGTAAGGACAACTTACTAAATATTTCGAAACAATTTGATAAAATAAAAAGACAATCCACCAAGAAAATGTAAGAACAGATTATTAAATAATATTTATAAATAACAGATTTAAACTGAAATAATAGAAAAAAATAATATTTTGATGGTAACAAACAGAAATAAAAATAAATAAATAAAAACAATTGATGGTAATGTGCTCAGATAAGAAGGTAAAATAAGAAGAATAATGAATAATTTAATGACTACAATGAAACTAAAGAATGATGATAATTAATACAACTATAATTTAGAATTTCTTGGAATTGAAAATGATACAGGAAGAAATGATACGGAGAAAATATGTCACAAGAAGGAAAGTCAAAAGGATTTTAAAATAATGCCTATCAGTAATGTTATATGCTATTAGTTAATGGAAAAGAAGAAGGAATCAAGAAGAAAAAGAAATATATAATTAAATGCAAACAGCAACAACGTGAAGAATCCCAAAAGTGTTTAGTATTAGTCGCTAATCGACTACTTGTAAGTTTTTTATTATAATGAATTGACTGTAGAAATGTTCCAGCAATCATTTAACTGAGCAGGGATGATGTTCCCCTGACCTCAGAAGGTGTAAGGATGGACAGCGGAGTAATGGAGCCAAAGTGGCCACCCGAACTGAACCACCGCACAGGATAGGGAAAAATGTTAGGGAAATTGAATATTTAAGGGATGATAAAATAGCTGAAAAGAGTGATATTAGATTCCAGAAGTATGAATGAAGAAAACAGAAGGAAGATAGCAGACAGAAGCTTAATTGAGAAAGCAAATTTATGGAAGCAAATAGAAATATGAGTGTTAAAACAAGTTTTATGATTAGTGTGACAAGCCCTTATCAAGTAATATATGAAAAACAAATACCCAGAGAAATTAAATCATTAATGAATTTGCCTCCAAGAGAGAAAGAGTTGAGTATGAAATCAAGCCTAGTACCGTTAACCGAATAACAGGTGTATAACCAATCAGAAATAAAGAGATATTATGAAGAATGATGAATGAATCCGAAGACTGAAGAGTTCAACGATTATTTTTTAAAAACCAGTAAACAAAAATAAATCTGTTCTAGTGGGGGAGCTTTATGTAACGTTACATAACCCCTACCCAAATATGATAAAACCATCACCATCGTTAAAACCAGTAATCACCCCATTCTAAAAGTCAGAAATGGGTAGTATGTACCAAGCTATAAAAAACTTTGTACTCCAAAACACTGTAAACAATAATAATAAAAAGTGCAGTGTACAAAGTGAAATATAGTGTACTTAGTGAAAGGGTAAACCTTTAAAAAGAGCATCTCACAGATTGGTACTGGAGATGAAAAACAATCAATATTGTAGCAGTGGACTATATTGCTGCTGACAAGTTTTGTATTTTGTGTAATTTTGTATTGTGTAGGCCACAAAGGTCTTGTACCTACGAATAATCTTTGTGTTTAATATAATGATTTTGTTTAAAAAAAGAATAACCCAGGGTTAAATATAAAATAATACTATGTTAGCAAGATGGCATAGGAAAAATAGTTTAGAGTAAGGATACATTAAGTAAGTAATAAATCATAAATGAATCAAATTAAAAGGAATTAAAATATAAAATACCAATGTACAAGTTTAAGGAAAAATATAATGAAAAACCTGAAATAAATTAAATTCGATTATTAATAAAATCTAAAAAGGATTATTTTTCTAAAAAGAAGAAATGAATTTATAATAATTAATAATAGCCTATATACTAAAAAGTATATAGATTCACCAATAAAAAACCATAAAAATTCTTGGTTACTAAGAGTAACCAACTAACAAGAATTGAATTAATTGTTAAACGATATTGAAAGTGAACGTTTTGAAAAAGTGTAATGGCTATAAAAATTTAAGAAATTAACAAATACCATTTGAAATAATCCGTGCAAAATTAATAAAATTAACGAGTGATGTCCACTACATATTAGAACTCCTTCGAATAGAACAATTCACGCCCGTAATTTGATGAAACATTGAAAAATCAACCGTCGATGTCCAGGCCTAGCCCACAGAAATTCGACATTTTGGTGAGATCGTTACCGAGTAAAATTTAACTAAATTACACCTCAACTATAACTTGCAACACATCTTTTTATGATTTCTTTCATTATGGATTATGAGTTTTACATGGACCTGGTTAGGGTATATCATGCCAACACTTACCTGCAGTATATGGTACTTTTCTGCTTTGCCGGCTATTAGGTGTGGGATTTGGGCTTATTAGGTATCAGGTAACGAGTTGGGACGATGTGTTTCCAAAAGAATTATTTTAGGAAGCTGAGTTGTATAAATTGTGAATAAATGAAAACTACCTTTTTAGTCTATCATTCCAATGATTATAATTGTCACCCTCAAGGTGCTTATCTTTAAACAAATCATAATAATACAAAGAATTTCAAATATTTAACACAATTTACGACGGGTTCCACCATTTATATTCTTTCTTGAATATTACTTTACCATATTTTCTCTAGTGATATATTGTTATAATGCTTACGTCTAACAATCACATATTAAAATCATATATCTTAGTACATAATTTATAAGTTCCTGAAAATAAGACATACAATACACAGTATATACACAAAACATATAACATGGAAATATACACACATATATGGGCAGTTTCACACTGTCTGCCTGTAATTATAATTCATTTATAAAAATCATTTTTTGTTATATTGAATTTAATTATTTAATAAAATGGAAATACTGAATTGATTTCATTCTATGAAATCCGTAACCCTGTTCTTTATACATGAGAAAATAAAATACGAACTTTTTAAATGAATATAACAAGGGTTATAGTTATCGTTATCTCTATGTTAATTATTCTTTATACAGTGCACAATCTCATGAAAACATTTGCTTAGAGTCTTTCTGCACTCTTATTAACATATTATTATAATAATCACACATTATCTAAATGTTCTGTCTTTTTGAATAAATGTCTCTATATGATATACAGTACAACATTTAAAAGTGTCTTTAGGCTTTAGTCATACCGCCTATATAATTAAATGTTTATCAATTATTTAAAACTGTTCAATTTCGCTTATAGCGGCTTTTCATTTACTTTTTGTGTTTTACAACATTATTATGAACCCTGAACCATATCAGGTCACCTGTTTTGATGATTTCATGTTACACAGATGTACACGGGTCTCAGGCGTCGGCGTTGAGTACAGCTATTCCTCTCGAAACCTCTGTCAGCGTCGCTTAGCGGTGTATGAACAGCTAGGCTAGGCGTCGTTCCTTTATCGTCATGGACACAGCGTCTCTGGCCTCGGGTATAGTCTGATGTCCGTAGTACGTAGTTGTAGTAACTCAGGTGTCTGCCGGTCTCATCGAAACGTCTTCTGCAGCGTATCGTTCCGTGTGTACGACTCAACGAATACTTTATGAATGAGCGAGACAGATGCTCGTTTTTGGCTCACTGTTTACAGGGCAAAGCCACGTGTGCAAATGAGTTTCTATCGGCGAATATCTCAACAATCCTTTATTTATTTAGGTAACAAAGTTGTTTGTTAGACGTGTCTTGAACACAGTTATTAGCTATGTATACACGCGATCTTTAATTAGCACCGCGAAAGGTGTGAAATAGTAAAACGCTTATAGTTCACGACACTCTCACTATCTCGTTATGTGTTTGGTGTCTAAATAAAGCTACATTTCCGCACTATTCACTGGTCAACCTAGTTCTTCTTAATCTTTTGTCATTTTTTTATTATTTAAGTTTTAAAACACTTCTGACATGTGCCGACAAAATTATACATATTTATGCAGGTGGACTGTTATCTGTTTTGTTTGCTATATAAAATCTTATCTGTACCCTTCTAAATGTACAATTGTAGCAGATAACGCTTATTATGCGTACTCCAGTTAGAACGATAAACATTGATAACACTGTTTCGTTATAACACTCCCCCACTTGCTTTAAAAAAAATTGTTTGTGCTTTACAGAACAACATATTTTTTTTTTTTTTTTTTTTTTTTTTATCTATGTTTAGTACATACACAGTCAGTTATATTACATGTTTATTAGAAAGAATATAAAATCTTATCTTAAAGTAACAATCACATATGGGTATTATTGGATATAATGACGCAGAGATGACGCATGGTACTTTCTGACGTCCTTTTTCTTCACTGGGTCATATACCATGTAGGTGTGTGGTCCTAGACGACTCCTTAGTTCATATGGGCCACAGAATAATCTGAAGAATTTCTTGGAAGTGTTTAATATACTACTTCCCACAGGATTTGTCTTTATCAATACCTTATCACCAATCTGGAATCTTGTCAATCGGTGAGTTCTATTATACCGGTCTCTCCTTTTACCTGCTTGATGATATAACTGTCGTTCAGCTCTGTTTATTTTTATTTGAATTGGCAAATCTACATTATAATTTTCCGGTTTATTAATCATGTTGTGCCAGAATCTTTTAGGTATTTTATTCTCACTTAATTCTAACGGTGTGTATCCTGTAGCTTCACTATAATTGTGATTCATTGCATCTTCGAAAAATTGTAGATAGTCAGGCCATTTACTCTGTTGATTGTAGCAATATAACCTCCTGTACTTGCCTAACTCTCTATTTATTCTTTCAGCAAGATTAGTTTGTGGATGCCTTATGGATGTAAGTACAGGTTTTATACCTAGTCTTGTTAATGCGTCCTTCCATAATTTATTACCAAACTGCTTACCTTGATCTGTCAACACTTTATCCATTTTTCCATACTTTGGTATATACTTCTGGGTGATGACGTTCAGAACAGATTTCATGGTGGGTCTTCGTACAGCATATAACTTTACTAGCTTGGTAAACACATCTACCGTCACAATTATATGGCGGTACCCACGACTTGATCGCGGGAGTGGTCCAAGGAAATCAAGTGCAACTATATCCCCCTTCTTCTTAGTTCTGATACTCCCCATTTCAACGCAAGTGTTTAAATTCGGATGTTTGGCTGTTTGACAATCATGGCATTTCCTAACAATTATTTTAATTTTTCTGAACATATTATTACAGGTGAAGGCTTCTTTCATAGTTAAATAGCACTTCAATGGAGATGCATGAGCTAGACTACGATGACATGGCATAATTAATTGCTGTAACATGTCATGAGATAGCACAACTTTCCAATCATAATTAACAAGCTTAAATAAAATTCCATCTTTCACACAATAATTTATAGGTAACGGATTATTTTTTATATTCTGTAATCGCTGATCTTTATCTTGCTCTCTAGCGAGATTACGTAGTAATTCTTGTACTTCTCTCTCGGGTTTGTATGTTATGTTGCTAAGTACCCTGACATCTTGTGGTTTAGCTTCATGTGTTTCTTCTTTTTCTTCTATATAACGGCTTAAGGTATCAGCTACTTCATTGTCTTTGCCTTTGCAGTATTTAATGGTGAAAGAATATTCCCCAATGGCAAGTATCCATCGCATCAACCTCGCACTCTTTACCTTACATGTTAATAGGAAAGATAAAGCCTGATGATCTGTATGAATTTCAAAATGAGTTCCGCATAGATAGAATCGGAACTGGGATAATGCATATACAATAGCTAGTACTTCCTTTTCTGTAGTGCAGTACTCTATCTCCGCTCCTCGGAATACACGACTGGCATAGGCGATGACCCTTAAGTCTCCTTTTGAGTCTTTTTGATACAATACACTTCCCATTGCATATTGACTTGCGTCTGCATATAGCACATAATCGCCGTCTTTCTTCGGATGGTGTAGCATTAAATTTTGTTTAAACAATGTTTTGACTCGATCCACTGCTTCAGTGTGATGCTGCTCCCATCTCCATTTTCTCTTCTTTTGTGTTAACTCCAGCAGAGGTTTTACTGTTGCTGCATAGTCAGATGAGAAGCGTCGATAATAACCAGTCAATCCTAAGAAAGCTCTTACTCCTTTTACATTTTTAGGAATAGGGAAATTTAGGATACTTTGGATCTTGATAGGATCAGGTTTGATACCTCGTTCGGATATAATATGACCAAGGAACTTGATATTGGTTTTTAGGAATTCACATTTTTTATAATTGAGGGAAATTTTGGCTACTCTAAATTTCTCAAAAATAACTCGTAATTGATTTACATGTTCCTGAATAGTTTTCGACACGACGAGTATGTCATCTACAAATACCATTGTGTAAGGTGACACCTCCTCTCCAAGTGCATTTTCTAGACATCGTACAATAGCAGACAAGCTAGTGCTTAATCCAAACGGTACTACGTTGTATTCATAGGTCTTGTTTTTGTAGAGGAACGCCGTATACTTGCGGTCACTCTCTTGTATTGGTATCTGCCAGAAACTAGAAGTAAGGTCTAATTTTGTTAAATATCTAGCTCCTTCACATTTAGCAAATAACTCTTCAGCATTTGGAGCGCAGTCGTACATCTTTTCAACAACGTTGTTAAGGTTACGCATATCCATACACAGTCTAATCGCATCATCTTTTTTCTTGATTACTACAAGTGGATTCAGGTAATTGCTATGTGATCTGCGGATGACATTGTTATCTAACATACGCTGAATTTCTTGATCTACCTGCTCCTCGTATTTCATTGGAATCATATATGTGCGTCTGACGAACTTGGACGGGTCAGTTACCTTAATTCGATGCTGGTAGACGTGAGTTTGAGTTGGTACTTCGCTAAAGATGTCCTCATATTCTTCTAACAGATCATTTATGTGTTGTTCTCCTGGCTGATCTTCTACTTCTTCTGGATTTGTCCGTTCTTCGGCTAATGTGATCTTGGGTCTACTAATTTTAAGTATTTCCGGTTGTGGAGGATTCTGTTCTTTAACAGGTGCTCTTAAATCTATAGTTTTACATATATTATTAACTGTACATGTCATTTGTCCATCTTTCATATTGATAACAGCATTGAATCGGTCTAGCGCATCCACTCCCAGAATGCAGTCATATATTAGCTTATCAACTATCAGTACAGGTAATTCTATCTCTAATCCTTGACAGGTAATACTAACATACATCTGATGGTTTACTTTTTCCATCGATTTATTTGCTGTAGTTATTTGTATCTCCCGTGTAGGCAACTTCGGTACATTTTTAAAATGAGCATTATGAATTTTTACCCATGCACTATTGATAATTGTGACCTCACTCCCTGTATCCACTAATGCGTTAACAGGTACATTATTAACATACAGTTTTATTTGTGGACATACAGTATTATTTATTGGATTACTTTTATCGGTCATAAATAATTCTTCCCTAAGATCAGGTGGGAATATACCTCCTATACAGACTCCAGAATGTAGTCATTGATTTTCAGTCTTCGATGTGGACGGTTTATTACGTTCATCAGTGTTTCTCGGTGTCTCTTTCTGTTTTTTCTCAACGGTAATCGCCTGCGTATTTGCATTCCTATCGGATGTCCATGGTTTCGAAAATCGTTTCGACGAATTCGGCCATCGGTAACCTCCTTTGTAATTACCTCTTTCATTATTTTGCTCCTGCTTCTCATATGTTCGTCCATCTTCATGGCGTCTATCATATGATACATTTTTGTTTTTCGGATATTTTTCATCGTCTGTACGTCTATCTTCTCTGCCTTTATCTTCTTGGCGATATCTTTGCGAATACCACGTACCTCTATCTTGATTTTGGTTCCGGTTATCTCGCTGAACTCCTCTTGGTGGGTCTCGTTCACGGATTACACCTTCCATCTGTGTTAAAAGTATTAATAGATCTTCAATGGTGGCTATACCCTGAACATGTATAGCTAGTTGGATGTTCCTGCTGAAATGATTAGCAAGCTTAATGACTAATTCTTTTTGTGTTAAAGCGGGACGTAAATGTTTACTCCTCTCTATTAACATAATGACGTATTCATCTTCAGACAGCTTACCTGGATTATATTTACCAAATTCCAGTGTATTTCGTATTCTCATTTGTATGTATTCATTCCAATACCTCCGTTCGAATGCTAGTTTAAATTCTTCATACGTTTTTAAATCGTCATTCACCATCGTGAACCAACTGGCTGCTGCATCTTTTAAGTAACGGCTTACAAAGTCTATTTTATCTTTGTCACTGAGAATAGATCCAATACTATCTATTTCTTTCTCACATTTGATACGAAATTCAATGGGATTTTCCCCTCTGGATCCTCTAAAATAGTTAATGGGTCTCTCTTCTCTAGGTACGGTCGAGTATACTAACGCTTGTGTTGGTAGTCTTCTCACTTCTCGTGTAAGTCGGTCTACTTCACCTTTTAACTTGACTTCCAGCTGATCTACCCTGTTGTCATGGTGTTGGATAGATTTCTTGATGGTGTCGTCTGCTGCGGCGAGACTTTTTGTTTCTTCTTCAATTTTCATGGTCTTCCTGACATTACTCTGCACCAACTCGCTGATGACTTGTATCTTGGTATCTTGTCGATGCGTAATTTTTTCGAGTTTCTGGTCCAGTGTGTCGGCCATAGATTTAAAATTTTGTTGTAGTCTTTTTCGCTGCTCTTCGAAATTTTCATTCATCACCACCGCTTGTTGTTTTAGAGACTCTTTAACTTTACCTTCTAAGGTCTCCATTCGTTCCATAATTTCTACCTTACTTTCAGCATTATACGCGTATAGTTTCTGAATTTCTGACGTGCTTGCTTCCAATCTTCTCATAGTTTCAGACGTGCTTGCTTCCAATCTTCTCATAGTTTCAGCACCACTAGTTTTTATTTCTTCAAACCTTTTTACGTTTTCAGCGTTGCTGGCTTCTAACTTCTTCATTATGTCGGCTAAACTGACCTCTTGTTTCTGTGCCATGTTTAATTTTAATTTGGTGAACCGATTTTAAAATATTTATTATTAATTTGTATATTATTAATTATTTGGATTATTATTAAATACTGTATTGGTAGTCATTTATTCATCAACATACAACCATTATCTTGGGCGCCTGTAGTATCAGTTTCTGATAACCACAATATTTATCTAAGCTCCCCTTTGTTTACTCTACTGATAACGCTAACTGTACGTTCTTATCAGCTACATTCAACATATAAATGCACGTTTTATAATAATTACACATCAACTCTAAATATTTGTTCTACGTGAATTTATATTTATTTAACTTCTAATTTTTAATTTTTTTTCGTATTATGTTTTTTTTTTATTTATTTAATCGTGCCCCACGTTGGGCGCCATTTTCTTTTGCAACACATCTTTTTATGATTTCTTTCATTATGGATTATGAGTTTTACATGGACCTGGTTAGGGTATATCATGCCAACACTTACCTGCAGTATATGGTACTTTTCTGCTTTGCCGGCTATTAGGTGTGGGATTTGGGCTTATTAGGTATCAGGTAACGAGTTGGGACGATGTGTTTCCAAAAGAATTATTTTAGGAAGCTGAGTTGTATAAATTGTGAATAAATGAAAACTACCTTTTTAGTCTATCATTCCAATGATTATAATTGTCACCCTCAAGGTGCTTATCTTTAAACAAATCATAATAATACAAAGAATTTCAAATATTTAACACAATTTACGACGGGTTCCACCATTTATATTCTTTCTTGAATATTACTTTACCATATTTTCTCTAGTGATATATTGTTATAATGCTTACGTCTAACAATCACATATTAAAATCATATATCTTAGTACATAATTTATAAGTTCCTGAAAATAAGACATACAATACACAGTATATACACAAAACATATAACATGGAAATATACACACATATATGGGCAGTTTCACACTGTCTGCCTGTAATTATAATTCATTTATAAAAATCATTTTTTGTTATATTGAATTTAATTATTTAATAAAATGGAAATACTGAATTGATTTCATTCTATGAAATCCGTAACCCTGTTCTTTATACATGAGAAAATAAAATACGAACTTTTTAAATGAATATAACAAGGGTTATAGTTATCGTTATCTCTATGTTAATTATTCTTTATACAGTGCACAATCTCATGAAAACATTTGCTTAGAGTCTTTCTGCACTCTTATTAACATATTATTATAATAATCACACATTATCTAAATGTTCTGTCTTTTTGAATAAATGTCTCTATATGATATACAGTACAACATTTAAAAGTGTCTTTAGGCTTTAGTCATACCGCCTATATAATTAAATGTTTATCAATTATTTAAAACTGTTCAATTTCGCTTATAGCGGCTTTTCATTTACTTTTTGTGTTTTACAACATTATTATGAACCCTGAACCATATCAGGTCACCTGTTTTGATGATTTCATGTTACACAGATGTACACGGGTCTCAGGCGTCGGCGTTGAGTACAGCTATTCCTCTCGAAACCTCCGTCAGCGTCGCTTAGCGGTGTATGAACAGCTAGGCTAGGCGTCGTTCCTTTATCGTCATGGACACAGCGTCTCTGGCCTCGGGTATAGTCTGATGTCCGTAGTACGTAGTTGTAGTAACTCAGGTGTCTGCCGGTCTCATCGAAACGTCTTCTGCAGCGTATCGTTCCGTGTGTACGACTCAACGAATACTTTATGAATGAGCGAGACAGATGCTCGTTTTTGGCTCACTGTTTACAGGGCAAAGCCACGTGTGCAAATGAGTTTCTATCGGCGAATATCTCAACAATCCTTTATTTATTTAGGTAACAAAGTTGTTTGTTAGACGTGTCTTGAACACAGTTATTAGCTATGTATACACGCGATCTTTAATTAGCACCGCGAAAGGTGTGAAATAGTAAAACGCTTATAGTTCACGACACTCTCACTATCTCGTTATGTGTTTGGTGTCTAAATAAAGCTACATTTCCGCACTATTCACTGGTCAACCTAGTTCTTCTTAATCTTTTGTCATTTTTTTATTATTTAAGTTTTAAAACACTTCTGACATGTGCCGACAAAATTATACATATTTATGCAGGTGGACTGTTATCTGTTTTGTTTGCTATATAAAATCTTATCTGTACCCTTCTAAATGTACAATTGTAGCAGATAACGCTTATTATGCGTACTCCAGTTAGAACGATAAACATTGATAACACTGTTTCGTTATAAACTTTATAACACTAGAAACAGCACCATCTCTTTAAATACTTCAGGAAAAGAGGTGAACATAAACTTTATTATTTAGTTAACCCAAAAAACAGGAGAACGGGTTCTGGTGAACATTCCGGCCGCCATTAAATAACTTTCGTGTTTTCAGTGAAGAAACGTAATCTGCGCTCTAGCGGTCAACCAATCAACTACATAATATAAATAGTACAAATTATAAAAATTTATTTATGTAAAGCTTGGTATTAACCCATATTCATTTCTGACTTTCTCATAGTACAAAGAACTCTAGAATAACCCTGGGAAATTAATAAATTGTTTCTTTATTGTTATTGAGATAAAAAATAAAATTATTTGTTATATACTATATGTTTAAAAATAAGATCGAACTAATTCTGTGTTGTCAGTAAGAATCGATTATCCCTTTTTGTTTTGGGAGAAGATAAAAAAATGCTAAATAAATTCAATGAATGCCTTGTTGTTTGAATAAAAATGTGTATTATTTTCAGTAGATGGTAGTTGGTTACAGATTGTCAGAAGACTGAGAAGAGAACGGACAACCAGAATATATCACGTACCATTTGGAGTTAGTTTAACCTCAAATGTGTTTGTAAATGTTGCAGTCAGCTGGTCTCACGAGCGGAGAAATTTGAAATAATTAATCGTATACTAAGAGAGTAATTCTCTTTGCACTCTCTCTCCTCACTACTGTCAAACAACGGTACTGATTTCAAACAAATAAAATCTAAGAAAATATTTGCATAATCACACACACTCGATTTTTGGAAACTTTGAACATAAAATATAACAAATTCTGTGACTCTTAATAAAGCGAGATTTTCGAAGAGTACAAATAGACGTAAAAATTACTACTACTCCGAGAGAGATAACCGCGAGACGTTACAAGATGACGCTCATAACGTGGGGTAAATAAAACATAGATTTCATTAAGTAATTACAGTGACGATAAGATCAAAAGTGACTCGGAGAAACCCGCGAGACGTTACAAGATGACGTACAAACGTGGGGCTTAATTAGGAAACAAATTTAGGAAACGTGTATATTATAACTCAGAGAAACCCGCGAGACGTTACAAGATGGCGCTCAACTTAAAAGGGCTTTAATTAGGAAAGAAATTTTGAGATATACGAAAGATAATATAACAAAAAACCTAATTTTTGTCAGCAACTATGAGAAAACAAGAAATGCATAATACCAGAGGCAGATCGAAGAAGAGGGCAGAAGACAAGGAGAAGGAAGAAGGTGAACAGGAATGAGAAATAGAAGTAGTCACGGACAGTGAAATGGAACAACCAGCAGGTGATAAAGAAGAAACCGAAGTGGTCACGGACACGGAAAAAGAAAGAGTTGAAGAGGATGCCCAAGGGGACCAACCAGATAAAGCGGTAGCCAGAGAAGAACCAAATTGGCAGGAAATAATGAAATTTATGGCAGAACAAAGTAGACAAACTAACGAAAATTTGAATAAAATAAACGAGATATTTGACAGGATAGATGAAAATTTTAAGGAAAACTCAAGGAAACAAAATGAAACCTTGAGCGAAAAATTTGACAAAATAGATGAAAACTTTAGGAAACAGGAGGAGAACTCAATGAAGCAAAATGAAACCTTGAGGGACAGTTTAAAACAAATGGAGAAAATAAACGAAGAAAATTTAAAACAATTTGAGGGTAAAATGAGAAAGTTCATTAAGGAGATAAGGGAAACTTTCGGGGGGAAGTTTGAAAATGTTAACACACTTAGCCAAAGAGTAGATGAATACAACGAGGAGACAAATAAGCAAATGGACAGTGATTTCAAGAATTTGAATGAAAAACAAGACAGCACTTCCGAAGGTCTTAAAGTAAGTCCGAATACAGAAGAGAGCAGGAAGGAAATAGAAATTACAGAATACCAAGCTGTCATATTCTCTGAAAATAAAAATAACCACAACAAAGAGGATATTCAAACCATGGAAAATAAGACCAAGAAAATAAGGAAAATATGTAGAAAGAAAATAATAAATACAAGGGAAGAATGGGAGATGATTGCAGGTGTATTAATTAATGTAGTTAACCTTCCAATTAATGAACAGAGGGAGTTAATTAAGTTTAGATATCAGTTAAATATGTCGACAATTGAAGTGCATCAGAAGATATCAGTCATATCTTCAAGACGGAATATACCATTAAAAAATTTGGTAAATCATCCAGAGGAAAAAGGGAATGGAATGATATTAAAAATGAGTGAATATATTATGTCAGAGGAGGTACAATACCTGTTCGTTAAAAAGGAACGAACAATGACAGAAGACCGGTACTTAAATGAAGGTTTCATAGCAGCAAAGTGGGAGAGCCGGATGGTAAGGAGATTATCAAGGAGAGAATTAATTCCGAACACCCCAGTAATCCGAGGAAAGGGAGTACCTGAGTTAATGGACCATGGTTAAACTAAATAATAACCAACTAAAAAAAAGGGGGACTCATTTTCTGATACCGACCAAACAACCCATTGGAAAGAAAACCCCAAAATTCAAAAACTATGTAAGTACAACTTACTTAATTTATTCAGGAAAAATATGATTTAATAAAACCCCAAAATTCAAAAAGTATGTAAGGACAACTTACTAAATATTTCGAAACAATTTGATAAAATAAAAAGACAATCCACCAAGAAAATGTAAGAACAGATTATTAAATAATATTTATAAATAACAGATTTAAACTGAAATAATAGAAAAAAATAATATTTTGATGGTAACAAACAGAAATAAAAATAAATAAATAAAAACAATTGATGGTAATGTGCTCAGATAAGAAGGTAAAATAAGAAGAATAATGAATAATTTAATGACTACAATGAAACTAAAGAATGATGATAATTAATACAACTATAATTTAGAATTTCTTGGAATTGAAAATGATACAGGAAGAAATGATACGGAGAAAATATGTCACAAGAAGGAAAGTCAAAAGGATTTTAAAATAATGCCTATCAGTAATGTTATATGCTATTAATTAATGGAAAAGAAGAAGGAATCAAGAAGAAAAAGAAATATATAATTAAATGCAAACAGCAACAACGTGAAGAATCCCAAAAGTGTTTAGTATTAGTCGCTAATCGACTACTTGTAAGTTTTTTATTATAATGAATTGACTGTAGAAATGTTCCAGCAATCATTTAACTGAGCAGGGATGATGTTCCCCTGACCTCAGAAGGTGTAAGGATGGACAGCGGAGTAATGGACCCGAAGTGGCCACCCGAACTGAACCACCACACAGGATAGGGAAAAATGTTAGGGAAATTGAATATTTAAGGGATGATAAAATAGCTGAAAAGAGTGATATTAGATTCCAGAAGTATGAATGAAGAAAACAGAAGGAAGATAGCAGACAGAAGCTTAATTGAGAAAGCAAATTTATAGAAGCAAATAGAAATATGAGTGTTAAAACAAGTTTTTATGATTAGTGTGACCAGCCCTTATCAAGTAATATGTGAAAGACCACTACCCAGAGAAATTAAATCATTAATGAATTTGCTTCCAAGAGAGAGAGAGTTGAGTATGAAATCAAGCCTAGTACCGTTAACTGAATAACAGGTGTATAACCAATCAGAAATAAAGAGATATTATGAAGAATGATGAAAGAATCCGAAGACTGAAGAGTTCAACGATTATTTTTTAAAAACCAGTAAACAAAAATAAATCTGTTCTAGTGGGGGAGCTTTATGTAACGTTACATAACCCCTACCCAAATATGATAAAACCATCACCATCGTTAAAACCAGTAATCACCCCATTCTAAAAGTCAGAAATGGGTAGTATGTACCAAGCTATAAAAAACTTTGTACTCCAAAACACTGTAAACAATAATAATAAAAAGTGCAGTGTACAAAGTGAAATATAGTGTACTTAGTGAAAGGGTAAACCTTTAAAAAGAGCATCTCACAGATTGGTACTGGAGATGAAAAACAATCAATATTGTAGCAGTGGACTATATTGCTGCTGATAAGTTTTGTATTATTATGTCAGAGGAGGTACAATACCTGTTCGTCAAAAAGGAACGGACAATGACAGAAGACCGGTACTTAAATGAAAGTTTCATAGCAGCAAAGTGGGAGAGCCGGATGGTAAGGAGATAATCAAGGAGAGAATTAATTCCGAACACCCCAGTAATCTGAGGAAAGGGAGTACCTGAGTTAATGGACCATGGTTAAACTAAATAATAACCAACTAAAAAAAAAAGGTTACTGATTTTCTGATACCGACCAAGCAACCCATTGGAAAGAAAACCCCAAAAATCAAAAACTATGTAAGTACAACTTACTTAATTTATTCAGGAAAAATATGAATTAATAAAACCCCAAAATTCAAAAAGTATGTAAGGACAACTTACTAAATATTTTGAAACAATTTGATAAAATAAAAAGACAATCCACCAAGAAAATGTAAGAACAGATTATTAAATAATATTTATAAATAACAGATTTAAACTGAAATAATAAAAAAAAATAATATTTTGATGGTAACAAACAGAAATAAAAATAAATAAATAAAAACAATTGATGGTAATGTGCTCAGATAAGAAGGTAAAATAAGAAGAATAACGAATAATTTAATGACTACAATGAAATTAAAGAATGATGATAATTAATAAAACTATAATTTAGAATTTCTTGGAATTGAAAATGATACAGGAAGAAATGATACGGAGAAAATATGTCACAAGAAGGAAAGTCAAAAGGATTTTAAAATAATGCCTATCAATAATGTTATATGCTATTAGTTAATGGAAAAGAAGAAGGAATCAAGAAGAAAAAGAAATATATAATTAAATGCAAACAGCAACAACGTGAAGAATCCCAAAAGTGTTTCGTATTAGTCGCTAATCGACTACTTGTAAGTTTTTTATTATAATGAATTGACTGTATAAATGTTCCAGCAATCATTTAACTGAGCAGGGATGATGTTCCCCTGACCTCAGAAGGTGTAAGGATGGACAGCGGAGTAATGGACCCAAAGTGGCCACCCGAACTGAACCACCGCACAGGATAGGGATAAATATTAGGGAAATTGAATATTTAAGGGATGATAAAATAGCTGAAAAGAGTGATATTAGATTCCAGAAGTATGAATGAAGAAAACAGAAGGAAGATAGCAGTCAGAAGCTTAATTGAGAAAGCAAATTTATAGAAGCAAATAGAAATATGAGTGTTAAAACAAGTTTTTATGATTAGTGTGACCAGCCCTTATCAAGTAATATGTGAAAGACCACTACCCAGAGAAATTAAATCATTAATGAATTTGCCTCCAAGAGAGAGAGAGTTGAGTATGAAATCAAGCCTAGTACCGTTAACCGAATAACAGGTGTATAACCAATTAGAAATAAAGAGATATTATGAAGAATGATGAAAGAATCCGAAGACTGAAGAGTTCAACGATTATTTTTTAAAAACCAGTAAACAAAAATAAATCTGTTCTAGTGGGGGAGCTTTATGTAACGTTACATAACCCCTACCCAAATATGATAAAACAATCACCATCGTTAAAACCAGTAATCACCCCATTCTAAAAGTCAGAAAGGGTATTATGTACCAAGCTATAAAAAACTTTGTACTCCAAAACACTGTAAACAATAATAATAAAAAGTGCAGTGTACAAAATGAAATATAGTGTACTTAGTGAAAGGGTAAACCATTAAAAAGAGCATCTCACAGATTGGTACTGGAGATGAAAAACAATCAATATTGTAGCAGTGGACTATATTGCTGCTGACAAGTTTTGTATTTAGTGTAATTTTGTATTGTGTAGGCCACAAAGGTCTTGTACCTACGAATAATGTTTGTGTTTAATATAATGATTTTGTTTAAAAAAAGAATAACCCAGGGTTAAATATAAAATAATACTATGTTAGCAAGATGGCATAGGAAAAATAGTTTAGAGTAAGGATACATTAAGTAAATAATAAATCATAAATGAATCAAATTAAAAGGAATTAAAATATAAAACACCAATGTACAAGTTTAAGGAAAAATATAATGAAAAACCTTAAATAAATTAAATTCGATTATAAATAAAATCTAAAAAGGATTATTTTTCTAAAAAGAAGAAATTAATTTATAATAATTAATAATAGCCTATATACTAAAAAGTATATAGATTCACCAATAAAAAACCATAAAAATTCTTGGTTACTAAGAGTGACCAACTAACAAGAATTGAATTAATTGTTAAACGATATTGAAAGTGAACGTTTTGAAAAAGTGTAATGGCTATAAAAATTTAAGAAATTAACAAATACCATTTGAAATAGTCCGTGCAAAATTAATAAAATTAACGAGTGATGTCCACTACATATTAGAACTCCTTCGAATAGAACAATTCACGCCCGTAATTTGATGAAACATTGAAAAATCAACCGTCGATGTCCAGGCCTAGCCCACAGAAATTCGACATTTTGGTGAGATCGTTACTGAGTAAAATTTAACTAAATTACACCTCAGCTATAACTGTATAACACTAGAAACAGCACCATCTCTTTAAATACTTCAGGAAAAGAGGTGAACATAAACTTTATTATTTAGTTAACGCAAAAAACAGCAGAACGGGTTCTGGTGAACATTCCGGCCGCCATTAAATAACTTTCGTGTTTTCAGTGAAGAAACGTAATCTGCGCTCTAGCGGTCAACCACTCATCTACATAATATAAATAGTACAAATTATAAAAATTTATTTATGTAAAGCTTGGTATTAACCCATATTCATTTCTGACTTTCTCATAGTACAAAGAACTCTAGAATAACCCTGAGAAATTAATAAATTGTTTCTTTATTGTTATTGAGATAAAAAATAAAAATATTTGTTATATACTATATGTTTAAAAATAAGATCGAACTAATTCTGTGTTGTCAGTAAGAATCGATTATCCCTTTTTGTTTTGGGAGAAGATAAAAAAATGCTAAATAAATTCAATGAATGCCTTGTTGTTTGAATAAAAACATGTATTATTTTCAGTAGATGGTAGTTGGTTACAGATTGTCAGAAGACTGAGAAGAGAACGGACAACCAGAATATATCACGTACCATTTGGAGTTAGTTTAACCTCAAATGTGTTTGTAAACGTTGCAGTCAGCTGGTCTCACGAGCGGAGAAATATGAAATAATTAATCGTATACTAAGAGAGTATTTCTCTTTTCACTCTCTCTCCTCAATACTGTCAAACAACGGTACTGATTTCAAACAAATAAAATCTAAGAAAATATTTGCATAATCACACACACTCGATTTTTGGAAACTTTGAACATAAAATATAACAAATTCTGTGACTCTTAATAAAGCGAGATTTTCGAAGAGTACAAATAGACGTAAAAATTACTACTACTCCGAGAGAGATAACCGCGAGACGTTACAAGATGATACTCATAACGTGGGGTAAATAAAACATAGATTTTATTAAGTAATTACAGTGACGATAAGATCAAAAGTGACTCTGAGAAACCCGCGAGACTTTACAAGATGACGTACAAACGTGGCGCTTAATTAGGAAACCAATTTAGGAAACGTGTATATTATAACTCAGAGAAACCCGCGAGACGTTACAAGATGGCGCTCAACTTAAAAGGGCTTTAATTAGGAAAGAAATTTTGAGATATACGAAAGATAATATAACAAAAAACCTAATTTTTTCAGCAACTATGAGAAAACAAGAAATGCATAATACAAGAGGTAGACCGAAGAAGAGGGCAGACGACAAGGAGAAGGAAGAAGGTGAACAGGAACGAGAAATAGAAGTAGTCACGGACAGTGAAATGGAACAACCAGCAGGTGATAAAGAAGAAACCGAAGTGGTCACGGACACGGAAAAAGAAAGAGTTGAAGAGGATGCCCAAGGGGACCAACCAGATAAAGCGGTAGCCAGAGAAGAACCAAATTGGCAGGAAATAATGAAATTTATGGCAGAACAAAGTAGACAAACTAACGAAAATTTGAATAAAATAAACGAGAAATTTGACAGGATAGATGAAAATTTTAAGGAAAACTCAAGGAAACAAAATGAAACCTTGAGCGAAAAATTTGACAAAATAGATGAAAACTTTAGGAAACAGGAGGAGAACTCAATGAAGCAAAATGAAACCTTGAGGGACAGTTTAAAACAAATGGAGAAAATAAACGAAGAAAATTTAAAACAATTTGAGGGTAAAATGAAAAAGTTCATTAAGGAGATAAGGGAAACTTTCGGGGGGAAGTTTGATAATGTTAACACACTTAGCCAAAGAGTAGATGAATACAACGAGGAGACAAATTTTTTATGTAACCGCGTTCTTCTTTTGCTAACAAGTTGATAATGTAGAAAAATGTTTTAATTTATGAATTTCACAAAAGGTTGACCAGATAACAAATAGAAGTAGTAAATTGAAGGTAATAAACGTTGTAATTAAAATCGAAGGTCTGCTACAACATGGTCGATAAAACTGAAAGTGTGGTGTGGACATTGTATGCGGGTGGCCGCCACGGCATCGACGCTGACTGTATTTCCTGTCGGATTTGATTTCGTTGTTTGCGGTCCGGTCGTGGGACCGGTCCATGTTTACAACTCAAGCTCGCTCGCAAAACACTGCTGCCTCCAATAATATACAACTCTCTTACTTGTTATCTCAATTTAAGACGAGACAGTCGGGCAGAATGCAAAAATACCCGGTATTCTGCATTCGTTATTTATAGAATATTTGTTTCCTTTTTTTTTAATAAGAATCACTAATTGATAACAATCGTAGATTACAGAGTGAAATAATATTCGCCTTTCCCCCCCAAAAAAAATAAAAAGAATTTAATTTTAATTTAATTTTAATTAATAATAATAATATAATATTTAAATAATATTTAATTAATTTAATTTAATTTAATTTAATTCATTTTTGTATGATTAATTTTTCATTTAATAAACTACCCATTTAATATGGACAGTGATTTCAAGAATTTGAATGAAAAACAAGACAGCACTTCCGAAGGTCTTAAAGTAAGTCCGAATACAGAAGAGAGCAGGAAGGAAATAGAAATTAGAGAATACCAAGGTGTAATATTCTCTGAAAATAAAAATAACTGCAACAAAGAGGATATTCAAACCGTGGAAAATAAGACCAAGAAAATAAGGAAAATATGTAGAAAGAAAATAATAAATACAAGGGAAGAATGGGAGATGATTGCAGGTGTATTAATTAATGTAGTTAACCTTCCAATTAATGAACAGAGGGAGTTAATTAAGTTTAGATATCAGTTAAATATGTCGACAATTGAAGTGCATCAGAAGATATCAGTCATATCTTCAAGACGGAATATACCATTAAAAAATTTGGTAAATCATCCAGAGGAAAAAGGGAATGGAATGATATTAAAAATGAGTGAATATATTATGTCAGAGGAGGTACAATACCTGTTCGTTAAAAAGGAACGAACAATGACAGAAGACCGGTACTTAAATGAAAGTTTCATAGCAGCAAAGTGGGAGAGCCGGATGGTAAGGAGATTATCAAGGAGAGAATTAATTCCGAACACCCCAGTAATCCGAGGAAAGGGAGTACCTGAGTTAATGGACCATGGTTAAACTAAATAATAACCAACTAAAAAAAAGGGGGACTGATTTTCTGATACCGACCAAGCAACCCATTGGAAAGAAAACCCCAAACTTCAAAAACTATGTAAGTACAACTTACTTAATTTATTCAGGAAAAATATGATTTAATAAAACCCCAAAATTCAAAAAGTATGTAAGGACAACTTACTAAATATTTTGAAACAATTTGATAAAATAAAAAGACAATCCACCAAGAAAATGTAAGAACAGATTATTAAATAATATTTATAAATAACAGATTTAAACTGAAATAATAGAAAAAAATTATATTTTGATGGTAACAAACAGAAATAAAAATAAATAAATAAAAACAATTGATGGTAATGTGCTCAGATAAGAAGGTAAAATAAGAAGAATAACGAATAATTTAATGACTACAATGAAACTAAAGAATGATGATAATTAATACAACTATAATTTAGAATTTCTTGGAATTGAAAATGATACAGGAAGAAATGATACGGAGAAAATATGTCACAAGAAGGAAAGTCAAAAGGATTTTATAATAATCAAGAAGGAATCAAGAAGAAAAAGAAATATATAATTAAATGCAAACAGCAACAACGTGAAGAATCCCAAAAGTGTTTCGTATTAGTCGCTAATCGACTACTTGTAAGTTTTTTATTATAATGAATTGACTGTAGAAATGTTCCAGCAATCATTTAACTGAGCAGGGATGATGTTCCCCTGACCTCAGAAGGTGTAAGGATGGACAGCGGAGTAATGGACCCAAAGTGGCCACCCGAACTGAACCACCGCACAGGATAGGGAAAAATGTTAGAGAAATTGAATATTTAAGGGATGATAAAATAGCTGATATTAGATTCCAGAAGTATGAATGAAGAAAACAGAAGGAAGATAGCAGTCAGAAGCTTAATTGAGAAAGCAAATTTATAGAAGCAAATAGAAATATGAGTGTTAAAACAAGTTTTTATGATTAGTGTGACCAGCCCTTATCAAGTAATATGTGAAAGACCACTACCCAGAGAAATTAAATCATTAATGAATTTGCCTCCAAGAGAGAGAGAGTTGAGTATGAAATCAAGCCTAGTACCGTTAACCGAATAACAGGTGTATAACCAATTAGAAATAAAGAGATATTATGAAGAATGATGAAAGAATCCGAAGACTGAAGAGTTCAACGATTATTTTTTTAAATCCAGTAAACAAAAATAAATCTGTTCTAGTGGGGGAGCTTTATGTAACGTTACATAACCCCTACCCAAATATGATAAAACAATCACCATCGTTAAAACCAGTAATCACCCCATTCTAAAAGTCAGAAAGGGTATTATGTACCAAGCTATAAAAAACTTTGTACTCCAAAACACTGTAAACAATAATAATAAAAAGTGCAGTGTACAAAGTGAAATATAGTGTACTTAGTGAAAGGGTAAACCTTTAAAAAGAGCATCTCACAGATTGGTACTGGAGATGGAAAACAATCAATATTGTAGCAGTGGACTATATTGCTGCTGACAAGTTTTGTATTTTGTGTAATTTTGTATTGTGTAGGCCACAAAGGTCTTGTACCTAGGAATAATCTTTGTGTTTAATATAATGATTTTGTTTAAAAAAAAAATAACCCAGGGTTAAATATAAAATAATACTATGTTAGCAAGATGGCATAGGAATAATAGTTTAGAGTAAGGATACATTAAGTAAATAATAAATCATAAATGAATCAAATTAAAAGGAATTAAAATATAAAATACCAATGTACAAGTTTAAGGAAAAATATAAAGAAAAACATTAAATAAATTAAATTCGATTATAAATAAAATCTAAAAAGGATTATTTTTCTAAAAAGAAAAAATGAATTTATAATAATTAATAATAGCCTATATACTAAAAAGTATATATATTCACCAATAAAAAACCATAAAAATTCTTGGTTACTAAGAGTAACCAACTAACAAGAATTGAATTAATTGTTAAACGATATTGAAAGTGAACGTTTTGAAAAAGTGTAATGGCTATAAAAATTTAAGAAATTAACAAATACCATTTGAAATAATCCGTGCAAAATTAATAAAATTAACGAGTGATGTCCACTACATATTAGAACTCCTTCGAATAGAACAATTCACACCCGTAATTTGATGAAACATTGAAAAATCAACCGTCGATGTCCAGGCCTAGCCCACAGAAATTCGACATTTTGGTGAGATCGTTACCGAGTAAAATTTAACTAAATTACACCTCAACTATAACTTTATAACACTAGAAACAGCACCATCTCTTTAAATACTTCAGGAAAAGAGGTGAACATAAACTTTATTATTTAGTTAACCCAAAAAACAGCAGAATGGGTTCTGGTGAACATTCCGGCCGCCATTAAATAACTTTCGTGTTTTCAGTGAAGAAACGTAATCTGCGCTCTAGCATAACCAATCAACTACATAATATAAATAGTACAAATTATAAAAATTTATTTATGTAAAGCTTGGTATTAACCCATATTCATTTCTGACTTTCTCATAGTACAAAGAACTATAGAATAACCCTGGGAAATTAATAAACTGTTTCTTTATTGTTATTGAGATAAAAAATAAAAATATTTGTTATATACTATATGTTTAAAAATAAGATCGAACTAATTCTGTGTTGTCAGTAAGAATCGATTATCCCTTTTTGTTTTGGGAGAAGATAAAAAAATGCTAAATAAATTCAATGAATGCCTTGTTGTTTGAATAAAAATGTGTATTATTTTCAGTAGATGGTAGTTGGTTACAGATTGTCAGAAGACTGAGAAGAGAACGGACAACCAGAATATATCACGTACCATTTGGAGTTAGTTTAACCTCAAATGTGTTTGTAAACGTTGCAGTCAGCTGGTCTCACGAGCGGAGAAATTTGAAATAATTAATCGTATACTAAGAGAGTAATTCTCTTTGCACTCTCTCTCCTCACTACTGTCAAACAACGGTACTGATTTCAAACAAATAAAATCTAAGAAAATATTTGCATAATCACACACACTCAATTTTTGGAAACTTTGAACATAAAATATAACAAATGCTGTGACTCTTAATAAAGCGAGATTTTCGAAGAGTACAAATAGACGTAAAAATAATATACTCAGAGAGAAGACCTGCGAGACGTTACAAGATGACGTACAAACCTGGTGATTAATTAGGAAACCCTTTTAGGAAACGTATATTATACTGCGAGAATAACCCGCGAGACGTTACAATATATGCGGACCATTTCCTCGCAGTGGAGGACGACACAGATATAAATTTTTTATAATAATGTTCGATCATTTTACAAAATTATATCCCATTACTCGCACAGCCACCAATAACATAATTGATCTAATCATTAATCAGTACCTACCAGAACTAGGAACACCGAAATCCATTATTACCGACCATGGTACACAATTCGAAGGGAGAAAGTGGAAAAATCACCTATTAAACCACGGAATAAAAACATATAAAACCTCAGTTTACCCTGCTTTGACCAACAAAGAAAGTGGAGTGAGTGCATGTCAGCAGCAGAAAGTTTTCTAAATTTGGCATATCACCAGTCAATAGAAACTACCCCATACACAGTCATGTATGAAAAACCACCACCCCGAGAAATAAAAGAAATGATCAATTTTCCTGAAAACCTTGAATACAAGTTTGATACTGTAAGATTTTATAACAAAATAATCGAAAAGACAGAAAATAAAAAGAATAAATACCAAAAAAAAAAAACAGAACGTCATAAAATATCAAGTAGAAGTGAAGGTATTACTTAGGAATAGAGAATTACAAAGAAACTGTTACTACTTTATACTGGACCATACATCATTATCAAAGATAGATCAAATAATACTTATGAGATAATGGATCCCGTTACTAAGAAGACTAAAGGAACATATAACCAGGCTTCATTGAAGAAATACAGTATTATGAAGAAACTAAGTCAGTGTAAATGATCATTTCCTCAACCATATAAATTTGCTTTCAGAAATAATCATTTTTGGCAGGGAGACAATATGTAGCATCACGAGATAATACAAAAAGGAAACTCAATTTAATCATCAAAATGTATAGTAACACTAATCAATTTATATTCGACCAACCTGAAGAAGGAAAGCTGAAAATAATATCCTAAAATGGAGTACTACATCTTGAATTTGGTGAGATCATTTATATAATAAACCCATCTGGACAACTATCAACGTTTTACACAACACTTCAATACAAACTAAATAACGAATACATTTAGTGCAACTACATTTATAAACATAATCTATGATATACAAAGTGAGTGACACAAACTTATTTTGAACAAACAAAAGTGTAGAACTCATATAAATTTTATTAAACACACAGTAGTGTGTATACAACTCAAGAAATATGGCGTCCATTGCTTTATTTCACTGTTATTGAAAGGGGACAGCAGCGCACCATGTTGAGAATTCGTGAACTATGAGCTACATAATAGACGATTATTTTTTTATTTTTTTCTCTTGTCAATTGTATTACTAATGTCTAATTATTTTAATTGTTTTATTAGTTTTATATTTGTAATGTGTAATATTAAGTTTTTAAAATTATCTGAATTGATTTCTTTTTGTATAATCACAAGAACTCACACCCAAACAATCATACACAAACAACAATTAATTACTACACATTAAAATTTTTTTCTTCATGTATGTTATTAACGTATAACTTGTATGAATTTATAATTTTACTGAAGAAGATTGTTAATTTGGTTATAACCCTGAGATAAAAATTTTTTTATAATTTTACTGAAGAAGATTGTTAATTTGGTTATGACCCTGAGATACAAATTTTTTTCATGCATCCGAGAGCTAGATGGAGCAAGAACCTTAAAAAACGAAAATTTGTTATTAATTAATAGAAGAAAAGAAAATTATTATAATAAGAGAATTAAGGAATAAGAATTGAATGATTCAGTGCAGCAAAGGTTGTGTGTTCTCATTTATAAATAAATATTAAACATACAACTCAGAATATTGCTGAGACTAATTGAGCATTTATACTCATTAACAATCAGTAAATACAAAGCTAACATATTTGGCGCTTACAACGTGAGGCCTAAGTAATTAATTTTTATTAGTGATAAAATATCAATTAACAATATATATATATACAGTAAACCCTCGATTTCAGTAAATCGCAAATTTTGTTTTTTACTTCCATGTTCCTTAAGGAAATGGAAGTATGGTGATGGCAAAAAAAATCGTGTTCGAGATTATTGCAGATTCTGATTGTACTACACTCAAAACATGAAAAAGTCGTTTTTTGAAAAGTGTGTGTCTGTAGATTTTTTTTCTATGGCAAACGATAACTGCCGCAAATTCAAACAGAATCAAATAATTTTTTGCGTACAGCCCTGATTTGTAGAGTACTCATGACCTATTGTTTTTGGTGAAGATCGGTTGAGGGAAAGGGGTAGTTTACCTCCAACTTTTTTTTTATCAAGGGTATTTTTTTTTTTTTTGGCAAACGATAACAGCCACAAATTCAAACAGAATCAAATAATGTTTTGCATACAGCCCTCAATTGTAGAGTTCTCAAGACCTATTGTTTTTGGTGAAGATCGGTTAAGGTAAAGGGGTAGTTTATCTGCAACATTTTATGTTTTAACAAGGGTATTTTCTATGGCAAACGATAACAGCCGCAAATTCAAACAGAATCAAAAGATTATTTCCATACAGCCCTAAATTGTAGAGTTCTCAAGACCTATTGTTCTTGGTGAAGATCGGTTAAGGGAAAGGGGTAGTTTACCTGCAACGTTTTATGTTTTAACAAGGGTATTTTCTATGGCAAACGATAACAACCGCAAATTCAAACAGAATCAAATAATTTTTTGCATACAGCCCTGATTTGTAGAGTACTCAAGCCCTATTGTTTTTGGTGAAGATCGGTTAAGGGGAAGGGGTAGTTTACCTGCAACAGTTTTTTTATCAAGGGTAATTTTCTATGGCAAACGATAACAGCCACAAATTCAAACAGAATCAAATAATTTTTTGCATACATCCCTGAATTGTAGAGATCTCAAGGACTTTTGATTTTGGTGAAGATCGGTTAAGGGGAAGGGGTAGTTTACCTGCAACCTTCTACGTTTTAACAACAGTAAAGTACTTGAAAATTCATTTAAACTTTTTCAAACAATGGTAATTGTTAAAAATAAAATAATTTTGTTGCCAGGCAATAAAATTATATTTTTTTCATTTTAGTGTAAATCATGTATGAGTGAAAATATATAGTTCGTGGCAGGCAAGCATACCAATCTCAATTATGTAATGTTTACGTTTCCATTTTATTATTATGATTACTGCAATAAAAAGGCAGGGAAGACACACACACACACACAAAATTCGCATTATTTCTGGCCTCACTCATGTTTATTTTCTTACATTTGCACGCTTTTTAAATGGAAAGTGCCGAAACCCACACCAACATAACGCGTGCAAGCCGAAAAATGTCCAGCGTGGATAGCGATTTGCTTCCTGTGGATCGCTGGGCAGTGTAACTGCACGTGTTTACAGAGGAACGATTCATAGACAGAATTTTCGTCTTTAGGGAATGAACCCTCTGCAAGATGCTGAGGGTCCATGAGTGACTTCAGAGCGCTACTTCTTTTCCGCGTGTTTGTTCTGTGAAACGTACACTGTAGATTCGCAGCTTTACTTTAAGCAACGCTCAGTAGGAAATGTTGAAAATTTTTGTCCACGGTGTACCCTCATACACACTAAACTTGCTCTGATGTTTTAATTACGGACATCATAATATTAAAACTTTGGAAACTTGAGCACTACTTAATGGAGATCAATCATTAATTTATACAAGCCATTAATTTTATGCATATTTTATATATATACATATGTGTACTACGTTATCGGCAACAAAGAAATAGTTTTTGTTAAAATTCCTTCCTGGGATGTTTAGCCGTAGTCCAATGTTTTCTACAATGCCATCGACTTCCATCATCAGTGAAAATCGAGTGCGATAACGTGAGGAGGTATACGTTAGTGACCACAGTACTGTGGTTAAGGCTGAAGCAGTAAGTAGAAAGAAGTAGTTTCTATGGTAATATTTCATTTCGAAAATGATTTTAAATATAAATCTTAGAACATGGAAGTCATGTATGGTTCTCCATAACGATATTTGAGGATATATTTAAATCAAATAGGCCTATAACACTTGAAATTTTAGTACTATTAATATCATGTAAATACCGTATTGTATTGTTCCGAATACAAGCCGCACTTTTTCTCCTAAAAACATGGTCGCTAATTTGGCCTGTGGCTTGCATTCGCGCGCTAACGAAATTCGAAGTTATACCTGACTTCTGGCGAGACGAACGCTTTTGGTATCTATGAGTTGTTTACTGCCTAAGCAACAGCAGTTTCCCTGGCTGTAGTTAACTCTGGCGTTATGATTTATGACTACAACCGAATGTTTTAACAGCACAACTGAAGAAAGAATAGGAAGATAAAGTGTAAGTGCGTGCGCACGCGCGCGTGCTCGCACCCTTCTGTAGGCAGCAAGACAAAGGATGAGTAGAGGGGGTGTGAGTAACATGTTTCTAAATAACGGGTAAACTGCCAGTGTGGTTTTCTATTGTAACAGCGACAACATCGCTTATCTGTACTTTGTTTTCATTCGGCGTTTTTGTAGTGCGTTTGCGATATGAGTGATATTGTGGAGACTAAAGGCACGCAGTCAAATCAAATTAAACGTAACCCGTACGATGCGAATTATAAATTAATTGTGATACAAAATGTAGAAAACATGCAATCGTGAAGCCGCAAGGAAATTCGATATTGATGAATCCTGTATTCGACGATGGAGAAAACAGAAGGAACGACTTTTAAATGCAAATACTGCGTGACGAGCATTCAAGTTGGGCGTTTTGTAGCAGTAGAGTCAAGTGTCTGTGAATATGTACGGCTTTTAAGAAGGCAAGGACTCCCTGTCACTAGACATGTTTTAAAATTAAAAGCTTTAGAAATCGCAGAAGAATTAAAAGTCTCCAGTTTCAAAGCCAGCTTCGGGTGTATAAGACGAATGATGTGGCGAAATGGATTTGCGCTTCAATGACGTACATCACTCACGCTAAAACTACCGAGTGACTACGAAGAAAAACTCCTACAGTATCAGCGGTTTGTCATTCATTTACGCAAGAAGCATAATTATTCACTTGAACACATGGGAAATGCCGATGAAACACCCGTATTTTTTATTTACGTATATTTATGGTGGACCAAAAGGGAACCAAATCTGTAACAGTAAAGATTACGGGAAATGAAAAATTACATGCCACTGTAATGCTTGCTGTATTAGCCGATGGACAAATATTTCACCGTGAAATAAGATGCATATCAGTGTATATTGTTCAGTGTTAGCCATCGTAATGTCTTCCACTGAACATGTGTGACGCCTGCGTCAACGACAACGCAAAGACAGGGATCATGAAGAATTAAATGAATTCTTGATGAATACTCCGTTCTCATCAAATACAATTGAAGATGAGAAAATTTGCGTGTTTCAAAACAAGAAACAAGTAGAAAAGAAACGAAAGAATGCTGCGATAGCCAAGCAATATCGCCAGAACAGGAGAGTCTGCAGTTTATGCACATTATACGTTTCAAAAGCCTAAAACAGTTTTTTTCCGTTAAATCCGAAGTCCGTTAACCAAGGTCCGTTAAATCGAGAGTTTACTGTGGCCTTATTCTCAAATATAACTTGGTTTATATACTAATCATGTATGGCTTCTACATTGTAATATTATATATTCTCTCACTCTACTAATCTATTGGGTCAAAGTTGTTATCACACACCTTTTACACACAAACATTTATATTTATGTATGTATAAATATTACCATAATATTGTAAACACGTGTACTTACCGATTTTGCATATGTCTGAGTACTTGATTTCTTTTACTGTTGATCTCTCTCTACGGGGCCAGGGTTCATTCTCAGCGAGATTTAGATTCAAAAAGGTGATAGAAATGATGAAACTGTTTTTTGATTGAGTGTAATTATTAATTTTTAATTTCCAAAATAAATTCAACATATATTCAAGGGTGCCCAAAATGGCGTCACACATTATTACTAAAACAAAATGGTGGTTACATTTCTCCAAACTTATTCAATCGTAGTTATTATGTTATTTTTGAATCTCGTTATTATTTCTCTTATAATTCTTATCTCTGGCTGCAGCGCTACTACTATAGTTAATTAGTTGATAATAAAACACAAACCAATACCCTCAGCATAGATATTCATGGCCATGTGCTCACTCATACACACTCACATACGTTCTCCCTATTACAAGTACATTTGATCAATTTATCTAATTTTGGTTAATGAGCTCATTAATTAATAAAACAAAAGTGATAAAGGTTCAACTTCTCTCAATGGTGGTATGCATTGCTCCCTCGCTGTTGTTGGCTGGGTTCCAGGTGTATGGCCGGTGTTCGCCTCATGTTTCGTGGTTTTAATTAAGATATATAGCACTGATTTTACATTTTCTGTTTTTGACTGTTAGTAAACTTGAGCCTCTACCGCTCCACTATCCCAATTTTATTTCATAATTTAGTTGTGTTAAACTTTTATGGTAAGACTGACCAGACAGCGATACATCGCTGCTGACCCTTTGAAGTACTACGTTGAATTGAGACAGAGGCATATGCAAATTTGTGCTTGTGTGTGTGCATTTTACGTCATCAGGCTTTGTTAGACGGGACAACGCCTAGTTTCATACGTTGTGGTTCGTGCGTCATTGTCTTTTGTCATGACGAAACAGCGTTATGAACCAATCACAATGAATATTTATAGTCAGTCGTCATGAACACCACCATTTCCTTGACCGGCTCTCGCGCGTCCAACGGTGACCTTGGCACGGTACTCTTACTGAATCTGCGTTGTTCCTTTTTCCAGAGGGACAATGGACCTAACCATTCTGTATTTGACAATTGTACAATAAAACATTGCAAAAATAACCTCAGATCCCATAATTACAGTATTGGGTCATTACGTACTGTTACAAACCCCCTTAATGAAAGATTTTGTGTCGAGACACAAAAACTTTCATTGACTCATTCACACTTTTCTAAAAGGATCAGTCTAGATATGTCACCACAACCCCCTGTAATGTTACTATATAAAATTTGTCATCACTTACCCTTGGTCCAATGATGCTGATCGCACCCTCTGACCTTACTGGACTTCTCCGGAGAGATCCCTACACCATAAGGCCATGAGGTACTCTACGCTCCTGTTCTGACGCTCCAGCCAGCCCAGGACCGTGGTCACAACACCACAAAACTCTGAAACATTGAATACAAAAATTTAAAATAGTGGTCTAATATACATCCATATCTGCAACTGACATGTTTCCTTTTAGATGCATTGGTTTGTGTTTGGGGCATTGGTTTGTTCTAATTTAAAGTTTTAACCTAATAACAACAAGACTTCAACATATACTGATCTTTTACCACCACCACACTCAATCTCTTCCTTGTAAGAGAAAAATATATATATATATATTTCAATCACTTTCTGCTACAGTCAGTTTCTTGATGTATATAATACTTTAACATTTATACTAAATTTACCTCAAGATGTTTTTTCTATTTGGGACATGTTTCGAGAGTTCCTGTTCTCTCATCTTCAGCCTTCGCCATCTTGTTTCTGGTGAAGTATTTGTGTGTTGGCTTCTGGATGTTATTAAGGTTGTTTGTTGGTCTTTGGTCTTTTAAAGTTGTATTATTGTGTGTGGTTGAGGCACCATAATGAACATTTGGGAAAATCTACAAATATACGAACATAAAACACAAAACAAACTAATACCAGAACAAATACAAATCAATACAAAACATGACACAATATTCAAAGCACTCAACATCGAAAATACACAAAATACAAAAACATATACGACAACCACACACAATAATACAACTTTAAAAGACCAAAGACCAAAAAACAACCTTAATAACATCTAGAAGCCAACACACAAATACTTCACCAGAAACAAGATGGCGAAGGCTGAAGATGAGAGAACAGGAACTCTCGAAACATGTCCCAAATAGAAAAAACATCTTGAGGTAAATTTAGTATAAATATTAAAGTAATATATATATATACCTACAAATAACACAATACATAAACAATTCTTTAATATCCCCAAAATACCTTCACCTATCTATTACTATCAAATTCAACCTACAACTACTATGGCAGACAAGTTTATTATTCAAATTTTATTACTCAACTTATAATCATTTATCTCTTTTGCAACTGGTATCATACTATATTTTGCTCAACTTCATTTGTACCTTTAGACTTTCAACCTTTAAAAGCTACTATTCTTTGACATTTGTTACCTTTCATTACCAATAACAATAAAACATCATGAAACATTAGACATTATACATTAACATTGTTACATTTACATTAAACAATTTACATTTACATGACTTGTACCAAAACTTTATCACCTCATTACTATCAACAATTCTCTATTAACTTTTAATCATTTAACATTCATTAGATTCTATACAACAATTTCAAATTTATCCTTACCTTTCTGTTACCTCACCTTCCTACCACGAATTTTCTTTTTCTAACCTTTTTATCCTTACTAGTTTGGGTGACTCTCTATTATTCATTATTCTCTATATCTTATTTTGGCATTTGTCAATCTAACCCTACTCACCTCTTTTTTCTACTAACAACCGCTTCTAACCATTAACATATTATGACACCAATATCTCTATAATAACCCCCTTCACTAATCCCATTTAAATCCTCTGGCACCGCTCATTTTTGTACTAGTATGTGTGTTCCCTATCTATGCTCATTCGCTCATCGGTTCCTGACCCTTTCAGATAACCCTTTCCGGCACACAATGGTCCCTTCCTGTCCCAACACCTTTCGTTGCAGACTCCCTACACCAATACCCTTATTACAAAATATCACCATCAACAAATATAATTACCATTCACATTACTCACCTCTACATATAATCACTAACTACTGTGTCCCTAAAATATCTAACACCTCTTTATATATTATCAACATCTCAACACTTTATTTTCACTAACTCCCATTAATTCTATTTAACTAACACCAATGCCCTTATTTATAATTATTACCCAAACTCTTTTACAACATTTCACCTTAATATATCACTAGAAAATTCATCACTTATCTACTAACAACAATACCTCTCCATATCCAAATATATTACCTGCTTCATTTATTAACCATTAGAATCTGAATGTCATAATATCATTTAAAATCATCAAACTTCCTTAAATTATTTAAAATTCTACCGTACCTGGTTTACATAAAAAATACATAAAATACACAACAGCAAAAATACACAAATACATTGACATTAATATACACAAAAATATACAATCCACATTACCAATTAATCATTTACCATAATCAGTCATAAACAGTCCATTTTAAAACACTGTCCACATAATTAAATGTTTATAAACACAATAAAATGTTTACCCTCCATCGTCAAATAATAGTCTTATCTTACGTATACATAACTCATTTTTAATTAAGTACATTATATCATCTTTTGTAATATAATAACTATTTAAATTTATTTTGTCCATTATACCATAGTAATACTCTGCTGCAGGATTACTCCACATTACTATATCATAAAACTTGTCAACATTCGGTATGGTCCAGTCACCCTTAGTGTAATTAGTCATAATCAGGTAAGTTATATTATCATTGTTATCAACATCACCTCCTACTACCTCAGTTTCAATACAAGGTAAGTTTTTATTTATATTTATCACTTCTCTCTCCACCTAACCTTTCAATAAACTCTTCATAATCTCTACATATCTTAAAAATCTCTACTTCTCTTTTTCTCTCCCAATACCTCTCACTTTTAAAACATCTCTCTCTATCACACCAAGCTACACTCTCTCTCTCTCCATATATTTGCATCGGGCACTACTATTTCATAAAAACACCTCCTGGCCTCACCAGGTACACTAACACAAAAAACTAAGGGATCATTTGGAGACCACACGTCTCCCACATAAACTCTAGAGGAACCTTCATCCTCAAATAACAATTTCGGAGTCTTTACTCCAACTATACCACTGGGAAAATTTGCCCTCTGCTCACTATACTCATTTAAACTCTCCCTACCCCCACTTTCACTCTCATCTACAACTGTCACCTCACCATTAACCTCTACTCTCATTAAAATCTCACTATTACTACCAACATCCACACTATTATCTCCTATTACTATATTTTCATCTATTTTATCGTCATTTCCACTACTACTTACCTTGTCCTCTTTGTTTCTATCTAATTTGTCTATTTCTCTACTCTTATTTTCTAACTGTATCTCATTAATCCTCTTGTCTAATTTCTCCTCTACTTGATCTAATTTTATGTTTTTCAAATTATTTTGTTTCTTGAGCTCATTCTCGAAACTATCTAACTTTACATTAAACGTACTATTCATTTGGTTGAATTTGTCTTCAAATTTAAGATTCTGTTGTTCAAATTTGTCACTAATTAATGTAAATAAATCTTCCAACGAGATTTTGTTTTCAACTGTTTTGGGTGTTGAGCTGGCATTTCTTTCTAATAAAATGGATTCTGTATCTGTGTTATCCATTTCTAAACTATTATTACTTTCTGCCATTTTGGTAATTTAACTATTTGAATGACTATTTAGTTTTACTTGTAATTAATTATACAATTACTAGTTACTCTGTTTTGTCAACATAACCTCTCGTGTACTAGGTTATGCCCCGTTCTATCACCTTCTTTGTTTCTAAATCTGGCCTATGTTTTATATAAAAGTGGTTTTATATAATGTCCATAGTTCAGGCGCCATTTGTTATCACCCGTGTTTTACAAAAAATCATTTATATTTATGTATGTATAAATATTACCATAATATTGTAAACACGTGTACTTACCGATTTTGCATATGTCTGAGTACTTGATTTCTTTTACTGTTGATCTCTCTCTAAGGGGCCAGGGTTCAATCTCAGCGAGATTTAGATTCAAAAAGGTGATAGAAATGATGAAACTGTTTTTTGATTGAGTGTAATTATTAATTTTTAATTTCCAAAATAAATTCAACATATATTCAAGGGTGCCCAAAATGGCGTCACACATTATTACTAAAACAAAATGGTGGTTACATTTCTCCAAACTTATTCAATCGTAGTTATTATGTTATTTTTGAATCTCGTTATCATTTCTCTTATAATTCTTATCTCTGGCTGCAGCGCTACTACTATAGTTAATTAGTTGATAATAAAACACAAGCCAATACCCTCAGCATAGATATTCATGGCCATGTGCTCACTCATACACACTCACATACGTTCTCCCTATTACAAGTACATTTGATCAATTTATCTAATTTCGGTTAATGAGCTCATTAATTAATAAAACAAAAGTGATAAAGGTTCAACTTCTCTCAATGGTGGTATGCATTGCTCCCTCGCTGTTGTTGGCTGGGTTCCAGGTGTATGGCCGGTGTTCACCTCATGTTTCGTGGTTTTAATTAAGATATATAGCACTGATTTTACATTTTCTGTTTTTGACTGTTAGTAAACTTGAGCCTCTACCGCTCCACTATCACAATTTTATTTCATAATTTAGTTGTGTTAAACTTTTATGGTAAGACTGACCAGACAGCGATACATCACTGCTGACCCTTTGAAGTACTACGTTGAATTGAGACAGAGGCATATGCAAATTTGTGCTTGTGTGTGTGCATTTTACGTCATCAGGCTTTGTTAGACGGGACAACGCCTAGTTTCGTACGTTGTGGTTCGTGCGTCATTGTCTTTTGTCATGACGAAACAGCGTTATGAACCAATCACAATGAATATTTATAGTCAGTCGTCATGAACACCACCATTTCCTTGACCGGCTCTCGCGCGTCCAACGGTGACCTTGGCACGGTACTCTTACTGAATCTGCGTTGTTCCTTTTTCCAGAGGGACAATGGACCTAACCATTCTGTATTTGACAATTGTACAATAAAACATTGCAAAAATAACCTCAGATCCCATAATTACAGTATTGGGTCATTACGTACTGTTACAAAGTTATAGTCTGGTCTAGTCTTTTAGATGTATGTTTGTCAAATTGGCTTTCAAGTTTACTAATGTTTTCATTCTGTTCATAATTCTGTAGCGATTATTTCTTTATCTATTCCTGATTTATAGACTTAGTTAATATAATTCTTCCTTTACTTGATTATTATTTTGTTCTTCATTATTGTGGTAAGATACTTATTTAGGTTAGGGTATATAATTTATGTAGAGGGAAACATCACGTTACAAACAATTGTTGCGACAATACAAGCATAGGCTGTAACGCATTTGTATAATATAAAATAAATATTTAATTTAATTTTAATAATTAGACGAGCAGGTGTGAAATTGTAAGCTGGCTTGCAAACAGGAGTCAACACCCAGGATCACGCGATTACCGCTGCATGCGTGTACACAAGTAAATAGTGTGTGTGCATGAAGCCTGTTTGAGCCTGAAAGTTTGCAACCTCACCCCAAGTCAATGCTAAATTAAGAATATATTTAATATTAAGCAAACCATAAATGTTAGCGAGAAGGTAAAAACTTCTAAAAATGTATAAAAATCAGACACAACTGCAGTGCGAATTTTACGTAATTCTGACAATCAGTGGGAATTCTGTGCGATTTTTAAAGCATTATAATTACACTAGTGGTGCGAGCATCATGATAATTGCACATCGCATAAGTCATTAAATTAGACAATATTTTATTGCCGTGAAATCCGCGTTAAACAGTGCAATTGGCGAAAAAGTGCAAATATGTGAAGTAGGACGAGAGTGGGGGCTATCACACCATGGTTCAACTATCGACAGGCTAATTCCTGAATCGACAGCTGCAGTTTTCTTGGTGAATATAAATGCAAGCCCAGGAGAGCTAATCTCTCTCTTCTAACAGTCTTCATTCGTGGCGGAACGCTATGTCCGTCAGAGACGCGAAATTTTAATTACTTTGGACAGAGTTAGACAATATGTCTAACACCAATAAGACTTTTTGTTAAGCATAACTTATAAAGTATTACGATAAATATTTCAATTTAAAATAGTAATGGAAAACAGTAATAAAAAATTACCGTAACAAAGAAATCGTCAGATGTCTACAAGTGATCTACATCTAAGAGCATTACTCCAGACCGAGGACGAGAGCACTACATGGCATAAATTCCAGACGTAAAGGACGAGTCATCGGACTTCCGAGAGGACCCAGAGGAAGAGGAAAGGATCAAGGACTTCCGAGAGGACCCGGAGAATGAGGAAAGGATCCAGGACTTCATGACTATGCAGGATTCACAACATCAAGGACTCAGGACCAGGAGAGGGTATGCTGAGGAACCGCTACAATTAAGGTGAAAGAAAGCCATGTATTCCTCATAACAAAAGACAATCAAAGATTGATAAACATTGTCAAAAGAAAGACAATAATTTCAAAAAAAAGTGTAATTTATAACGTATAAATATAAATGTCTTGTATAAAAAATTATAGCATAATTTTTGAATTAATAATTTATTGAAAATATTTTAAATTTAAATTGTAGAGTAATTATGAAAGCATAATTTTTGAATTAATAATTTATTGAAAATATTTAAATTTAAATTGTAGAGTAATTATGAAAGCATAATTTTTGAATTAATAATTTATTGAAAATATTTTAATTTAAATTGTAGAGTAATTATGAAAGCATAATTTTTGAATTGATAATTTATTGAAAATATTTTAATGTACATTTGAAAGAATCAATTAGATTTGTTCAAAGAATGAACAAATAGTTAACTTAGTTAAACATTTTTATATTGAAAGCACACATTCAGACTGAGTAGTCCAGACAGTATAACATAATGAAGAAATGTTTTTAATTAAAATTAATAATATTATATCTATGATATAAGCTTTATGTTGGTGATGAGATTACAGCAAACAAAGAAACTTTGAAACCATGTATAATGAATATCGTATGACAAAGTAATCATTATTTGTATATTATTATTTCTTGATATGTTTGTTTAAATTAATAAATGGGAACATTTTGAATTTCCTAAAAAGGCTACCCTTATTATAATTACACCTGAACCCCTAAATACACGTACACGTTGTTAGAAATGTTATTTACCGTTGTATAATTTTGTCGCTCATGAGCGTGCGCCCGACACACTTACATTTAATAACATTGTATCTTTGTAATATATATATATATATACACACATATATATTACAGAAACGGACTGTAGCAGAAAGTGATTGAAATATATATATATATTTAATATTTATAATCACTTTACCTCAAGATATTTTCTCCTTATTAGGAACATGTTTCGAGAACCATTGTGTTCCCATCCTCAGCCTTCATGATTTTGCGTCTGGTGAAGTATTTGTATGTTGGCTGGTCGTTATTGTGGTTTCTTGTTGGTCTCTGGTATTTTAAAGTGGTATTATTGTGTGTGATTGTGGTGTATGTATTGTATATTGTATATTTTATGTTTATATATGATTTTGTAAATTTTCCCAAATGTTCATTATGGTCCCTTTGTGTGGTATGTGTTTTATTAGTGTCTGTAATGAACACAAAGGGACCATTATTATTATTACATTATTATCTTTTGAAATACATTTGGTTATTCAAAACATGTTATATATCTTACACTCTCTTTATTTGTCATACTCAGTATAGGTAGGGTCACATTGTCCAAGTACCTATGTTGATAATTATCTTCTTATGATTAATTTACAACCATTTTTAGATTAATCATGTCGTAATCTAATTACTTAATTCTTTTCTTGACATATTGTACATAGGCTATTATAAGTTTATGCCTTATATGGCCTCTGTCCTATTAAGTAGAAGTATGTTGTTTTTTTGACATTGATTTCTTACTAATCATGTTATTCTTTATTCAAAAACAATAATATTGGTTGATTTAGCATCATTGGGCAGTAGTCAGTTCAATTGCCATACTTTATACTACAAGTTGAGTTATTTAACATTCTCTCTTACACTCCTATTATTCTTCAATATACAAAATTAGGTTTCATTCACCTCATACTCTACTACCTTATTATACAAAATTAACACTTTTACAACTTTCTTACAACATAAAGTTCTCCACTTAACTTGTCTCATGGTATATTATTTACTCACAGATATTATAGAATCTATACATTCAGTGTATTTTATATTTAATGAATGATTATAGTTCCTAGTCATACATTTCTTTCAAGGTTATGTTTCCAATTACTAGTTATACATTGTTAATAATACCTTATATTTTATTTATTGTTTATTGTGTTATTTCATATTTTAATTATCATTGTTTATCAATTTTTATTTGCAATACATATGATTATGCTTCTAAATCTCTAGTTTTTTTTTACAATTATATTCTTATGATAGGTTACAAACTCAGTCTTAGATCATAATTCTAGTTTAATGGTTATTCTTGTTACATGACTGATTTCTCTTATTCTCAAATATAACTTGGTTTATATACTAATCATTTATGGCTTCTACATTGTAATATTATATATTCTCTCACTCTACTAATCAATTGGGTAACTGTTAATGGCAAAGTTATACTCTGGTCTAGTCTTTTAGATGTATGTTTGTCAAATTGTCTTTCAAGTTTACTTTATGTTTTCATTCTGTTCATAATTCTGTAACAATTATTTCTTTATCTATTCCTGGTTGATAGACTTAGTTAATATAATTCTTCCTTTACTTGATTATTATTTTGTTCTTCATTATTGTGGTAAGATACTTATTTAGGTTAGGGTATATACTTTATGTAGAAGGAAACATCACGTTAAATATATATATTGTAACGTCTCTTGTCTATTGATTTCCGATTAAGTACGTCTATTTATTACTTTTCAAAAATCTAGCTTAATTAAGAGTTACAGAATTTGTTATCTTTGTGTTATATGCCTTCAAAATCGAGTGTGTGTGATTATGCAAAGATATTGAATGATTTTCTTAAATTTTGTTTATATTAAATCAATACCGTTGTTTGACAGTAGTTAGGAGAGAGAGTAAAGAAAGTCAAAGAGAATTACTCTCTTGGTATACGATAGTATAATTCAAATTTTTTCCGCTCGGCATCAGCTGTTTTCTGCTTTTACGAACCCATTTGAGGTTAAATGACTTCAAATAGTACGTATTAATTTCTTGATATCCGGACTGATTCCCTTTCTCTTCTCGATCTTCTTATTACCTGTAACCAACTACCATCTACTGGAAATAATACACATTTTATTATTTAAACACAAGGCATTCCTTGAATTTATTTAACATTTATGGTCTCCCAAAACATGAACTGACAATCGATTACTTCATAAATCACAGAGTTATTTCGATCTTACTTTTATGAACATATATCACATAACAAATATTTTTATTTTCAGTTTTAATAAAGAGAAAGAAATAAGTAATTAATTTCCCAGGGTTATTTAAGGTTCTTTGAACTATGAGTAAGTCAGAAATGTATATGGGTCAGTATCAAACTTTACATAAATTATTTTAAAATTAGTATAATTTGTATCATGCAGTTGATTTTTTGACCGCTAGAGCGCAAGCTACGTTTCTTCACTGACAACACGAACGTTATTTAATGGCTGCCGGAATGTTATTAATCAAGCCACATTTTGCTGTTTTTTGGTTAATTAAAATAAAGTTTATTTTCACCTTGTTTCCAGATGAATTTAAAGAGATGGTACTGTTTCTAGAGCTCTAAGTTTATAGTTGAGGTGTAATTTAGTTAAATTTTAAAAGGAAATGATCTCACCCAACGATGTTTAATTTCTGTAGCCTAGGCTTGAAAATAGATAGCTGATTTGACAATTTCCATCAATTTGCTGGTGTGAATTATTCTGTTCCAAGGATGTCTAGGATGTAGTGGATATCACTCATTCAATTTATTAATTTTGTGATGGTTAGTTCCGAATAGTAGTTATTATTTTCTTAATTTTTACCGAACATTACATTAGTTTCAACTGCTCACTTCCAATATATCTGAACAATTAATTTCCATTTCTTGTTAGTTAGTTACTCCTAGTTACCAAGAATTTGTATGGTTTTTTATTGGCTAATCTAGATACCTTTTAGTATATAGGCTAATAATAATTATTATTATTTCATTTCCTCTTTTTAGAAAAAATAATCCTTTACAAATTTTACCTATAATCAAATTTAATATATTTACGGTTTTTCTTTATATCTTTACTTAAACTTGTCTACTGGTATTTTATATTTTAATTCCTTTTATTTTGGTTTGTTTATAATTTATAATTCATTTAAGGTATCCTTACTCTACACTATTTTTTTTTTACATGCCATTTTGCTAACATAGTATTATTTTGCCATTATTATTATTTTATATATAACCCTGGATTATTTTACATCTAAACAAAATAATTATAGTAAACAAAAATATTACTCCTAGTTATAAGACCTTTGTGGCCTACACAATATAAAATTACAGCAAATACAAAAAATACAAAACTTGTCAATAGTATCATAGTCTATTGCTACAATATTGATTTTTTTTCATCTCCAGCACAAATTTGTGAGATGCTCTTTTTAAATGGTTGACACTTTCACCGATTACACTATGTTCCACTTTGTACACTGCACTTTTATGATTATTGTTTACAGCGTTTTTAGAGTACAAAGGTTCTCATAGCTTGATACTTAATCCCCATTTCTGACTTTTAAAAATGGGTGATTACTGGTTTTTACTCTGGTGATTATGTTATCATATTTGGGCAGGGGTTTATGTAACGTTACAATATATATATATATATATATATATATTTAATATTTATAATCACTTTACCTCAAGATATTTTCTCCTTATTTGGAACATGTTTCGGGTACCATCTTGTACCCATCCTCAGCCTTCCAGATTTTGTGTTTGGTGAAGTACATATGTATTGATTGGTTATTATTGTGGATTCCTGTGCGCTTCTGGTACTTTAAATTGGTTTTATTGTGTGTGATTGTGATGTATGTGTTAGTATATTGTGTATTTTCAATGTTGCGTGCTTTGAAAATTGTGTCATGTTTTGTATTGATTTGTATTTGTTCTGGTATTAGTTTGTTTTGTGTTTTATGTTTGTATATTTGTAAATTTTCCCAAATGTTCATTATGGTGCCTTTGTGTGGTATGTGTTTTATTAGTGCCATGTTGGTTATGTTTGGTAATTCATGTCCAGTGTTTATTGCATGTGTGGCTAAATTAGACTATTAGACTTGTATATTTCTGGTTTTTGTATGCGTTTAGGTGTTCAAAATAGCGTTTTTTCAGTTGTTTTTTTGTTTATTTGCACCATATTGAACATTTGAGAAATGTTCGGTATGTTTGTAAATATTTAGCATAGAAAAATGTATGATGAACAGTTTTTAACAATATTATGCAGGCTAAGAATTGTCAGAAAGCGTACATCTCCCCCCGCGAGAGAATACAGTGCTCGTGTGTTTGTGTGTGTGAACGCAAGCTACGACAGGAAAAGTCTATGCTGGGGTGATGCGTATGTCTGTAATCAGGTTTTAACTAGATAAAAATAAACTAATTAATATGTTTTTATTAATTAATTAATAAACGAATTATTAATTATAATTAATAAATAAACTAATTATTAATTATTATTAATTAATAATAAATTAATTAATACGTTAAGGAATTTTTAACGAATATGGTGATAAAAAAATTATTGCAGAAAGTGCAATAATAAAGATGCTGAGTAATTTAATGTTAATTACTAGTGTAATTAAATAATAATTAAAAAGTGTGATGTATGTGAGTGACCAGAAAAAAATTACGCAAACGATGATAAAGCTCGTGCTACGAGTAAGTTTACGAAATCGCGAAAATGAACAAAAAAGTGATTTCGTAATTAAAAGGACGCTTTGCACGAAGTGACAATATCTAACAGGTTGAAAACAGTCCTGGACTTGTCAGATCGCCGTCCAGTATAAATACCATCGGCAATATTAGGGCGGTCTCAGACTCAAGACATCTTCACACAACGTCACGCTGCTGTTCTGCCAATCGGACATCTTTACCACACACACACACCAAGACTTATCACAACCAACCACCACCTCGACCATCACAACCAACAAACCGTAGGTAGGTAGGTCATCATCAAATTCTCAGGATTCAGGACACACACACACAATGGTAACGTCGGCAGTACGCAGGTGATGAATAAACAATACAATTATATTTTTTCGTTTGTGAAAAGAACTCTTAAAAAGAAACTTATATATGAACAGTAAAGACTTAAAGTTTTAAATATAATCACTGTACATAAATTTAAATGGTAGTTAAAGAAAATAATTTAATTTAACAAGAAAATTTAAAAATACTAATCTTCTGTTGTATGTTAAAATTTGGGTGTGTCAGTAGAAATAAATAATAGGTTGGAAGTAAATGTTATATTTTTTTTATTTTTTTATAGCAACAATTAGTTTTATTCTTGAGATTTAATATTATTTTCTGTTTGTAAATGAGTTGCTAATATTACGTATTTAAAATTGGAGTCAAAGTCAGACACACTAAAATAAAAAGTGTTTAGATCATTTGTTTAATATGTCTGTTTAGCTAGTAAGATTATATGGTTGTTTATTTTTATATGTCATGAACAGCATAGAAGGTTATATTGTATTTTTTGTAAACTTGTAAAAGAGAATATTTTTTTATTTTTATAATTCGAAATTTTAATATTTGCATATTTTTGATTAATATTAATAAATCATAGAATGATTATTTTGAAACGGTTTTAATTAATTATTTCATATCATCAACATCTCACTCCTCTTTGAAAATTATTTTTTTATTGTGCAACAAGTCTATTAATGCAGAAATTACAAACAAGTCTATATTGGAGGGAATGAAGAATTATTTATTACACACAAGAAATAATAGTTTATATGCTGTATATCAATTTACATAAGTGTCATGCATTGATACGTATTAAAGTTTATATTGTCCGATTAGCTCGATTTTACTTGTTAGATGAATATCCAAAACACTAGATGATCCGTCCTCCGGATGTACGTATCCTCCTCTCGGCGTCGCTCTCTGTCCTGGCATCCTCTTCGTCGGCGGGTTGCTCCAGCGGCGATTCCACTTGCACATCTCACTGACGATTCCGTCGAACTGCTAACATCAAATAGACTTTACACACTAGTTGTCACTCTCACAATAATTAGCGTTCTCGCTCACAAAAGTTATTATTAATTTATAAATTTATAACGTTAATTGTTTTAGATCTCAGGGTGATATGGGTAATTATTTTAGAGCTTATATATAATTAGTGTATTGAGCTTATACCTTCCGTGAAAGCTTGAAGTGTTCAATAATTCCCTATGAGGATAATCTTGACTAACGCGAAAAGCACTTAAATATAATAATAAATTTTACTTTGGTTGTTTACCCGTTTGGTTCTTTTACGCAAAGCTCGCAAAGAGTTCCAAGTTTTATTGTAACTTTTATATTTCTATATGTTCATATGAGAATAACTCTCGATGACGGACACAACTTCACACGGCAAATGCTATTGAAGAACTGTGTCGATGTGTACCTCACAGAATACGAATATTAATGAAATTAGTGTCTTCTGGTTGGTCAATCCGATGTCACATGGTTGATATTAGCAAAAGATATCTGAGTTACATGCAAAACTTTGTAAAAATCAGCAAAAGCGTGCATTGATTTTATCTATGAATTTTATTACTCAATCATTGATAAGAGTTAAAAGTTGAGTTTTTCCCTATTAAAAAAACCACATTTATAAAATATTTGGAAACCTCAGAGTATATAAAAACTGTAGCTATTTACATAAACAATCCACTGTCAAAGTTTCACGTCGATGCGTTGATTACCGCGGAAGATATAGCGAATAAGGTTTATCACGCGCGCACCCACGCACAATTTCACAAACAAAGTACATGACATAAAAGAACACATTATTATAATGAATTTGATATAACCTACGTCCTTAACCATCGCTAAATACAAAACTTGCAGCTAAAAGACAAAATTTTGCATAAAACCATTTTAAACATGTCAATGTTCGTCATCCATGCTTAGATACGGTTAATATAGCTTATCATCCTGTGTTTTGCAGGATTAACCCCACGTGTAAAAAAAAAAATTTGTTACATGGAATACAATTTTTTTTTTCTCTTCCTAACCTAAATGAAATATCCTTCGCCCAATATTAATTCAAATAATAACATAATAAACCCAAAATCAAATAAATAACTACTTCTTTCAACAACATTCCTCAACTGTCACTTTGACAGTAATAACATAAACGAACGCACGTGGTTGGATATTGACCTATATTCCAAAACAGAGATAAGCTTATCAACACTTCTGACGTCATTTTGCTAATTTAAGCATATACCTCAGTTCAACAAATCATTTTTCCCAACATTATCACAATTATTCTTACATTTACACATATTTTCATATAATTTCATATCAGTCATACCACCTATACCCTGGCATATTAGGTACAATTATCTTTAACATAATATTTTCTTATGGATGATGCATGGAATTTCCCTATCACCCGGTTAGTATTTGGGTTTGTGACAATGTATGTGTTTTTACCCACTTGCTCCGACAAAATATATGGACCATTGTATAATCTAAAGAATTTGGCTGCGGTGTTATCCTTCCTGTGCCCTACATTCAAAGCCCGCAAGAGTACCTTCTCGCCAGTTTTGAATCTTACCAGATTGTGATCAGCATTAAATTTCTCAGTCCATTATTCAGCAGATTTCTTAATCCTGGCTCCTGGCTTCTATCCTTTTTACCACATTTGGAATAGGCAAATTCTGCGTTGCAATCCTCCTGATGCACCCATCCCAGACACGCTTTGGCATTTCTCCAGTTTGTAACTCGTTAGGTGTAAATCCTGTCGTGTCATTGTTCCGTTGATGGACGCCTCGAAAAACTTGAGATAATCCGGCCACCTACTGTGGTTGGTATTACAATAAGTACGAAACAGTCGACCTAACTCCCTGTTGACTCTTTCGGCGAGGTTGCCTTGTGGTCTCCGGATCGCTGTCAACACCATCTGTATATTGTGCTTTTCCAATTCGGACTGTCACTTCCTATGGGTGAATTGCTTACACTGGTCAGATAGAATTTTTTCACAGGACCATATTTTGGAATGTATTTATTCAATACAACATTTAATACAGCCGTCGTGGTGGGTCGTCCAATTGCATACAAACTTACGTGTTTACAAAAATCATCCGTGCATACTACCAGGTTCTTCATACCCCTTGATGCACGTGGTAGCGGACCTAAAAAATCAATACATACTAGATCGTTTTTATTTTTAGTAATTATGTTACCCATTTCCACATAGGTATGTTGATTTGGGTACTTTGCTGTTTGGCGTATGTGGCAGGTTCGCAAAATAGATTTAACCTTCCTAGCCATGTTCAACCATACAATGTCTTCACGCATAGCTAAATACATTTGTAAGCCCCCGCGTGAGCAAGGCTCTCATGGCAAGCCCAAGTTAAATCTTCAACAAGTTCATCAGGAACCATAATTTTCCACTGGCCATCTGTGATTTTATATAGTACATTCCTGTCGATCTTATATTTCGGGTTGTCTTGAATTATTATCTCCTCACTGATTTTTCTTAATTTTGCATCCCCCTGTTCAATATTTACAAACTTCAATCTATTTTTTTAATTCATCCGGTAATGCATATTTAACTGCCAGAATTTGAATTTCATTCCTGGTTGAGGAGTACTGTTCTTTGATGATGGGGAGATATCTACTTAGAGTATCAGCTGTTTTATTTTCACTGCCTTTACAATACTTTATACTAAAATCGTATTCTTGGATCGCCATGATCCAACGCGATATACGCGCATTGGCAAGTTTACATTTTAGCATGAAAGATAAAGCCTGATTGTCTGATAGAATTTCAAAGTGTTGACCGACAAGGTAATATCTAAATTTACTTATACAATAAACAATCGCGAGAATCTCCTTCTCTGACATAAAGTAATTCCTCTCGGCCCCTTTTAATGAGCTACTTACGTGGGCAATAACCTTATGTTCACCCTATTATTCTGTTGATGCAATACTCCACCGATCGCGTAGTCCAATGCATCACAATTTAGAATGTACGTCCCTTCATTTCCGGATGGAATACATGTAAGTGCTTACTGTATAATTCTTTGGTAGCATTGAATGCTGCCTCATGTCGCTCTTCCCACCTCCAGTAAACACAATTACTAATATTGTTCAAATATCTGATAGCAGAGAATTTCAAATTTTTGTATACACTCCCTGAATACAAATAGAACAACACACACCAAATAGTTCAAATGACTTTAGTCTATACACAAATCAAAATAATATTTTTAAACTATTACAAAAAATCGTGCCCAATGTTGGCCAGCGCCAAATATCTCTATACAACAATACAGATTATAATTCTCGCATAGGATAATATGTGTCTATGAAGAAATTAAAAACAAGTCTATATTGGAGGGAATGAAGAATTATTTATTACACACAAGAAATAATAGTTTATACGCTGTATATTAATTTACATAAGTGTCGTGCATCGATACGTATTAAATAAAGTTTATATTGTTTGATTAGCTCGATTTTACTTGTTAGATGAATATCCAAAACACTAGATGATCCGTCCTCCGGATGTACGTATCCTCCTCTCGGCGTCGCTCTCCGTCCTGGCGTCCTCTTCGTCGGCGGGTTGCTCCAGCGGCGATTCCACTTGCATGTCTCACTGACGATTCCGTCGAACTGCTAACACCAAATAGACTTTACACACTAGTTGTCACTCTCACAATAATTAGCATTCTCGCTCACAAAAGTTATTATAAATTTATAACGTTAATTGTTTTAGATCTCAGGGTGATATGGGTAATTATTTTAGAGCGGTGTATTGAGCTTACACCTTCCATGAAAGCTTGAAGTGTTCAATAATTCCCTATGAGGATAATCTTGACTAACGCGAAAAGCACTTAAATATAATAATAAATTTTACTTCGGTTGTTTACCCGTTTGGTTCTTTTACGCAAAGCTCGCAAAGAGTTCCAAGTTTTATTGTAACTTTTATATTTCTATATGTTCATATGAGAATAACTCTCGATGACGGACACAACTTCACACGGCAAATGCTATCGAAGAACTGTGTCGATGCGTACCTCACAGAATACGAATATTAATGAAATTAGTGTCTTCTGATTGGTCAATCCGATGTCACATGGTTGATATTAGCAAAAGATATCTGAGTTACATGCAAAACTTTGTATAAATCAGCAAGAGCGTGCATTGATTTTATCTATGAATTTTATGACTCTATCATTGATAAGAGTTAAAAGTTGAGTTTTTCCCTATTAAAAAACCACATTTATAAAATAGTTGGAAACCTCAGTGTATATAAAAACTGTAGCTATTTACATAAACAATCCACTATCAAAGTTTCAAGTCGATGCGTTGATTACCGCGGAAGATATAGCGAATAAGGTATATCACGCGCGCACCCGTGCACAATTTTCAAACAAAGTACATGACATAAAAGAACACATTTTTATAAAGAATTTGATATAACTTAACGTCCTTAACCATCGCTAAATACAAAACTTACAGCCAAAAGACAAAATTTTGCATAAAACCATTGTAAACATGTCAATGTTCGTCATCCGTGCTTAGATACGGTTAATATAGCTTATCATCCTGTGTTTTGTTGCAAAAAAAAAATATATATATATATATATATATATATACAAAATTGTACCCTATCTATCTTGTGAGTGTAGAAATTCCCAGAGTGCTGAAATCTCTAGAGATTTGCATGTTTTTACAGATTGTATCCGCCAGAACACAGAGTTCTGGGTGTTCACCAAAACGTAGTATGCATATAGTTATTTGAAGTAGTTGAAAATATCAGTTCCAGAGAGTTCATTCATTGTTACAATCCAAAGTCATTGGGGGGTTTTATTTTCATGTTCTAAATATTTGGTATGGCAGAAGGATTAGCATTTCATACTGAGTGTTCGCTAAAAGCATAGAATCACTCAGATTCCTTTGGAGAATTAACGTATTAGAAAGAGTTATATTAATTTTATGTCAGATTGGACTAAAGACTTAGTTTGTACTCTACATTTTGAAAATTGTTATATTTACATTTTATTAATCCAAACGTTTTACTCAGGTTGGTAAATTAAAAAGAAATTCTATGAATAAACAATAAATACTAATTCAATACTGTTTGCAGGTGCAACATTGAGTGTACCATTGGCTACTACACTACTTGAATACTGTCTAGTTACGGGGTTGGATTGGTGGGATATACTTATTTCGATACGCCCGAACATGTTGGATGCTGTATGTGACAGATTGAGTGAGAGTTTCAATCGACAACCACCAGCAGTACAACAGTTTCATTACGTCACATATCTTAGTCTGAAAAGTGCACTGTATAGACTAGTTCCAGCAGGGCAAGCCAAAGCTGCAGACCTAACTGCATTATTAATGTTGCATTCAGTAGCTACTGCATTCAAATCACTGCTGAGGCCATCAGATTTGGCAAGTCACGATAAAGGACCAGCAGAAAGCTTACAGGGTATTTCAATTTCTTAATTATGTTTAACAGTAATTTACATTATAGTAATGCCTCATCTTTGTGAGAGATGCATTATAGGGTTGTATTGAAGAAATATTAAGAAAATATTACATTCTGTAAAAAGCAAATACAATATATTAATAAAATGAAATTTAGATTTTTAAGTGATGATGGGTAGTGTTTTAATAACCTAGCATGAGCATAATGCCCATTTTATAATGCACAACAAAAACTCACTTCACGATAAGCTTGTTTTATGTTTCACATGGCAACAATAGACAGGGTGTCCACATTCTGGAAAGTCAGGGAGAGTCAGGGAAAAAAAAGTTGGTCAGGGAAAGTCAGGGAAATAAACAAAAAATCTGGAAAGTCAGGGAAATCTTCCCCGATGACAGACTTAAGGGTAATTTTTTACTCTAGTCTGCCGCAACCCGTGAAAAATCTGAAAAGTCAGGGAAATCTTCCCCGATGATGGATTTGAGGGGAATTTTGAATGCTCTAGTCTGCCATAACCCAGACTATTATAGCATTTTTTCCAGGTATTTTTCACAAGAAGTGCACAACAATTATATATTTTTTGTTGTGCCCTTGTGTCCTTTTTTCAACCGATTTAGCTAATTCTTTTTCTATTTTCAGTTTTTTTAGGCTGCTGACTTAAACTTATTACAATGGCTAACAAGAAATGTTTGTTTAATAAACTTTGGCTGGACAGTAAAGTGTTTCCGGAATTTAGTGGTTGGTTGGACTTGGTGGTTAGTGATGCAAATTCGGCTTATTGTCAAGTGTGTCTCAAATCTTTTAAACTAAGCAATATATGGGGAAACAAGCAATTGTTTCTCATGCTAAGGGACCAACTCATGTAAAAAACATGAGAGCAAAGGCTTCCCATCTGGCAATTTTTTTTTTACTACTACATCTCTATTAAAAGATGTGCAGCCAACACCTTCAACTTCAGCTACAAAACAATTATTAGTAGTGCCAGGAACAAGTCAAACAAGTTTAAAGAGTTTCAGTGTGAATGAAGATGATGTTATGTCAGCCGAAGCTATATGGGCTCTCCATGTCATCACTGGGAAAATGTCTCTAAACTCTTGTGATGAAACCTCTGCAGCCTTCAAAAATATGTTTCCAGACAGTAAAATCGCTCGGAGCTTTTCTATGGGCAAGACTAAGGCTTCCTATGTAATAAATCATGGGTTAGCCCCATATTTTCAAGAAATGTTGCAAAATAACATGAAACAGTGCTCTGACTATGTTGTTTGTTTTGATGAATCTCTGAACAAATTTGTTCAAAGAGGACAAATGGACTTGTGTGTAAGGTTTTGGGAAGTAAACCTTCAGAAAGTTTCAACACGATATTGGAATAGTGTATTTTTAGGCAGGGCAACTGCAGATCACTTGTTAGATGGGTTTATTTAAGGGCTCTCCTTACCTGTAGGAAATATTTTGCAAATCTCAATGGACGGGCCGAATGTTAACCTCAGTTTTATAAAAAAACTCGAGTCATTTGCAAGTCTTAAATCCAGAGGGAAAGTCCATTCTTGATATTGGCATATGCAGTTTGCATACAGTTAATGGAGCCCTGAAGACTGGGATCTCCAAAACTGGTTGGGAACTTTTTCACTTTTTTAGATCTCTCTACAGTCTTTTCAAAGATAGCCCAGCTTGGCGAGCAAAATACTCAGATATTACAACCAGCACCTCTTTCCCTTTTAAGTTCACAGCAGTAAGATGGCTGGAAAATAGTCGCTGTGTAGATCAAGCTCTCAAAATATTTGATCATGTCGATAAATTTGTAAAAGAATACAACGAAAAAGACAACAAAAACCTGCAATACCTTAGAGAAGCTATGAAAAATCCATTTTTTAAGGCAAAACTAAGTGCTTTCAGAAGCATATTGTCAGACGTTGAGCCGTTCCTGAGAAGGTTCCAAAGTCAGAAGCCCACAGTCCCTTATCTCTTTACTTCACTTGAACAACTTATGAAAAACCTAATGATGAGATTTGTAAAATATGAAAAAATAGCTGAAGCAAGTACTACTCAAAAATTAATGAACTTGGACTTGCAAGACAGTGCCAATCTGGTTTCAGTAGAAAAGGTGGACGTTGGTTATGCTGCAGAAAGCTTAATGAAACAAATTAAATGCTCAGAAAAAGTGAAACTTGTTTTTAAAAATGAGTTCAAAAATCTCCTTACCACCATGATAGAAAAACTCAGAGAGAAAAGTCCTTTGAAATCACATTTAGCACGAGGCCTCACTGCCTTAGACCCTAAAATGATAATGCTCAAACCCAGTTTGGCAATAAAAAGGATTGATGTTGTTCTAGAAAATCTGCACAGCCATAGAAGAATATGTGATAAAAGTGCTGAAAAGGCCAAACGACAGTTTTCTTTGCTAACTGAAGAAGCTAACGATTTCATTTCCAAAACATCTGATGACATGGGATTGGACGAATTTTACTATGGCCTTTTAGGAGAAGATAAGAAATATGAAGATCTCTGGTCTGTAATGAAGCTATGTTTCATTTTATCCCATGGTAATGCATCAGTTGAATCTGGCTTTTCTGTCAATAAGCATTTACTAGTTGAAAATCTTGTCAATAAACTTATAAATAATCATGTCCCTAGTTCGGGTCGACATTTGTCAATAAACTCTTTACTACATACATTTATTTATGTTTATATGTATAAATACTACCATAATATGGTACATAGGTGTACTTACCAATTTTGTTTACTGTAGAGCTCATGCTTTCCTTTTTTACCATGCTTTTTACCTAAGGGGCCAGGATTCATTAACAGCGAGATTTTTGATTCAAAGAAGGTGACACAAATGATAACACTGTTTTTATAGTGAAAGTAACTATCAAATTTTAATTTCCACAGTAAATTAGAATATAAAACCATGTGCTCAAAATGGCATCATACAAGGTTACAAAACAAAATGGTGGCTAGTTTAATCACCATATTCATTCTTAATACTTTCTTTTTGGTTTCTAAATCAAGATCATTCTAATTTTTATATTTGTGCTGCAGCTCTAATTATTTATTGACTTGTATTTAGTTTGCACACAAACCAATGCCCTCGGCATATATATTCATGGCCATGTACTCACACACGTTCACCCTGTTACAAGTACATTTATTTAATCGGTTTGTTTTTGATTAATGAGCTCATTAAAATACTATAGAAAATGATAAAGGTTGGACTTCTCTTAGTGGTGGTCTGCGTTGCTCCCTCGCTGTTGTTGGTTGATTCCCATGTGTATGGCCGGTGTTCGCCTCATGTTTTGCTGTTTTTTAAGTAAAATATTAGCACTGATTTTACATGTTATGGTTTTAACTGTTATTAAACTCGAGCATTTATTGCTCCACCATCACAATTGTAATTGAAAGTCTAGTTGTAATAAGTTTTTATTATAAAACCGATCAGACAGCGATACATCGCTGTTGATCCTTTGAAGAACTACGTTGAATTGAGACGGAGGCATAGGCAAATTTCTGCTTGTGTGTGTGTATTTTTACGTCATCAAGCTTTGTCATACAGTATAACGCCTAGTTGTATGCGTTGTAGTCAGTGCGTCATTGTTTTTTGTTATGACGGAACAGCATTATTGTCCAATCACAATGCATATTTAAAGTCATTCGTCACAAACACCGCCATGTCTTTGACCGGCTCTTGCACGTCCAACGGTGACCTTGGCATGGTACTCTTGCTGAATCTGCTTTGTTCCTTCGTATATAGGGACAATGGACCTAACCATTCTGTATTAGATGATTATACAATAAAACATTGAAAAAATACCTTTAAATCCCATAATTACAGTATTGGGTCATTATGTACTGTTACAATCTTCTAGAAGAATCCCTTGTGTCCCAAAGAGTTATTTGTGATAGCATAAAGCATCTAGGTGGTTTGAGGAATGTGACTATCAACAGAAGTATGCTTACCTCGGTCAGATCTTCAAGAAGAAGATATCAATCATATTTGGAAAAGAAAAAAGAAATGCAGTCAGAAGAGGAAAAAAAGAAAATAGAGAAAAGGAAAATTGAATTACAGTTGAAAGAGTTGGAAGAAAAAGAAAAAAGTTGAAACTTGAAGGAGAAATGGAGGATGTAGAAATTGGGGAAAAGAAAAAACTGCTGGAGAACATGAAGAGATCACACTAGTAAATTTTGAAGGAGTGCATATTTTTCTTTTTCATTCTCATCCTGTCGGACTGGTTCATTTTCAATTTTGAAAGCTATAGCTGATTATTATAATTATTTGTTACCATGTAAGTTGTTCTATTAATTAGTCCATTTTATCTTGTTCATATATTATTTTATTAAGTTCTAGTGAAAATACTCTCATTCTTACGTTACCTAAGTGTTACCTTTAGGTAATAATGGAAATATTTATTTTTAAAATGCCATCAATGTATTTGTATTTTTCAATAAATAAATAATAAAAAATAAATAAAATAAAAGAGGAAGAAAAAAGAAAGTGGAGAGAGAATTAGGCCAGCTATGGGGAAGGCGGAGGCTGGGTTTTCTTTTTTCTTCCTTGTAAAATATAATGCTCAAAGAATTAACGTACTATGCATTTTAGTGAGTCAGGGAAATTTCTGTAAGTAGGTCAGGGAAAATTAAAACAGAATTTCTGTGGACACCCTGAATAGACAATAAATATTGCGTTATGTAGCCTAGCATAACCTAGGCTACATAGTTTTACGACAAGTACAGTAGTTCTGTTTGTCTGAGAACATTAGGAAATAGAAGTTAATCAGTGATGGCAATAAAAGATGCATATTATGTAGTACAGTGTAATCTACACTATAGTAGTGTAGTCTCATGCTGTATAGTAATGTTTAAAAAGAGTGTAACCATGTAAAAAGAGTTTTTTTTAGATAAAATGAATAAAAATATTATTGTAACTCTGGATCTGAATGTACTTTAAAATATAATAGTCTGTTGTACAGGTTATTTGTTGTAGAAATTTATTGTACGTGTATTGTTAAAAAATGAAATAATTTGTGTACTGCTAATTTCTGTTTGTTACCTCATGAGTTGGAGTAGCCTCAAAAAATCCAGCTTGGAGTTCTTGTATTTTAATTGTCAAATGATATTCCAGATGTTTTTGCCCACATGAGTTCCAGTCAACAACATATTGGTAATAATAAGCAAAAATTGTAACAGAACGATTTTAATTGCAGTTTTTCTAAATACCCAGTTTATGAAAGTAACAAAGAATTTTTCTAAATTGCAGTTCCAAAAATACTCAGTTCTCAGCATCTTGTCAGTGACTCGTTTTTCACATCTATTATGATGTTGTGTGACCCTTTGTTGCTAAATAAGAAAAGCCTCTAAAACAACAGGTGGTCAAAGCAGTTCCTCAGAGTCAACAGACTGTAACGTCGAATCCCTCAACAAACAATCCTTGGTGCTTGCAAAGTGGCATGTTGTTTGTTCACTGAAGAAGAATGTCAGTAAGAACAAATTGATAATTTGTATTTTAAAGTAGTTTAGATGCTGAACTTTATAGAAAAATTTGTGCAGTCTATACAGTGCAAAAATTAGTAATCAGCGTGCTATTAAGAGTTGGTATTTTTTGATTGCATAACCTGTTGATTCATCAGATAAAAATCTCTGTTCAAGCATAAATATCTGTATGATTCAAGCATAAACCTCTATAAATGTACGGAAATTTTGGGACCCATATAAAATAAACAAGTAATAAATTTCTAGCGCTTTCTACATAAATCAAGATTGTTTTGGCTTTTGTGGCTATTGTATCAATACCTTTATAAAGACAGAGCTTGCACACTAACCAGTTGCAAATTATTTTTACAGTAGACTATCGGGAGGTTATGAACCAATTAGATGACCTGATTGTTAACGAATTTGTTCAAAATAGTCCACCCATAATAAAGTTGACAAGGGTACCAAAATATCCATTATGAAGTGTGTTCAAAAAAAGACTGAACTATTTGTGTAGCATGTCAATCTGTGCATAGAGCGAGCTGCGACAATTAAGTGCTGCTAGCGACAGAGTTTGACGCCGGATGCTGTTATTTTTGACCCGTCATGATCATCAGTCTTTGAGCTACACATGCTGTAGCAGGCTTGAGCACACACTGTCCGTCGGATTTATAACGAAATGAGAATGAAGGCCTTAACACAATGTGTGTATAAAATTTTACTGCTAACTTTGTAAAATCTTTACAGAGAAATTTCCATTGCATTCAAAAGTTGTCATTACCATTTGCATTCGTACACAGTTGCTGACCGATTTCAAAATGGGTCTCTTTCTGATCGCCAGTCAAGAAACGCAGCAAGAATTTTTCAGTGATATGATAAGTTTTCTACCAAAATTTAATTTTATGGTCCTATATGGATGTGCATTCTGTCAGGAAGTCTTGGCAGTTAAACGATGGTTTACAATTACCACATCATGAGGTATCTTTTTTTAAACACCTCATATATAATGCAATGTAGATTGGTGCTCTTCCAAAAAGACTGACACTAAGAGATATATGAAAACGTTGGGAAATTGGAGTAACGTGTAAACTAGGTTGGCATGAGATTTACTATGAATTCCTTGTTGTAGACGCTGTAGAAAATTATTATATAGTGCATAGTGCAGAGGAGAATTATTGTATTATGAAAGTCATGTTTGAGCTGCATAATGCTCAGTTTAATTCCACAATTTTACTAAGAGATCAGTATACATATATCAGCAGTCATTCAGATTGATAATTCATAGATTGTAAAGCATTAATATCACTGAACCAAATACCTGTTATGGGATTAATTTTGTATATGAAAATTTGTTGTGTTCCAGCTGTGATGAGTGATTCAATTATTGATGTGGACAAAGTTCTTTTACACTTGGAAGCGAAAGAATTCACTGTAGAGCCAAGTACTTTACAGTCATTACATCAGTTAATACAGTGGGTTGCAGATCTGGCACTTAACCTGTTAGCTCGACTGCCAGAACAGCGTAGAACAACTGGTGTAAGTACTCTCTCTCTCTCTCTCTCTCTCTCTCTCTCTCTCTCTCTCTCTCTCTCTCTCTCTCTCTCTCTCTCCTCTCTCTCTCTCTCTCTCTCTCTCTCTCATGTGTGTGTGCGCGTGTGCGTGCGTGCGTGCGTGCGTGTATGGCATAAGAGTATTATAGTAATTGTAGTATTTGTTTTTTTATAAATATGTTGTCCCTTTTTATCATAGAAATGCTGTGGATCCTTCAGACTAGTACAGATTACTGACAGAAGAAAGTGGAAGGAAAAAAAAACAGTATTATGCTCCCTCTTCACTCTCCGTCTCTCTCTCTCTCTATCCACTCCAAAGTCACACCAATATGGCGTGTCTTTTCCTCGTAGTTCTCCACAAACGTCTCCTCATTGTTTCCATAACCCACTCATTTGTTCCTTTGTCTAGCACTGTATTTTTAATGTTCTCCTGGAGCACCACATTGGAAATGCTACTACTGTTTGTCTGTTAGCTTTCCTTACTCTCTAGGTTTCCATCCTTGTAGATTGATGCTACAAACAAATGTAAGATATTCCTTCCAAATTTCTAATTCAGCATTTGAGTAACCAATTTTTACGTATTCAAAAACGCCCTTGTAGCTTGCACTATTCTGCCTTTGCTTTATGCATCCCTTGTAATACTGCTACCCAGCAAGATGAATTCGGATCTTCCTCAATGTCTTTCTTTTGCGTTTTAATATTTAAAGAATCCTTACTTTTATTCACGAAGCTTTTCATGTTTTGCTTTTATTGATTTTTAAGCAATATTCATCTCTTTATAATTTTTTCTTACCATTCAGTTTTTTTTTCTAAATATTTCATGTTTTCTTAAAATGAACAAAGTTTTTCAACAAATCTGAAAATCTGCAAGATGTATAATAAATAAAATATTATATATGTTGCAGTATGAGCTGGTACGTGACAACAAGGCAATAAACAGTGTACGAGAACTATTGGTGATAATCCGTATATGGGGACTGCTGAGAACCAGTTGTTTGCCAGTGTTTGTTCGAAGTGCTGAAAACATGGATGTTTTATCGCATCTTTTTAAGCTGTTGTCACGTTTGGTTCAGAGCCAGGAACCAGATGAAAATCTGATAGGTAATATAAAGAACACTGTAAAGGTTGTGAGTGTGTAAGGAATTCATTCCAATTGTTTTATGATAGTTTGTTATACTATTACTATAACTTTATTCATTCTACTGTTTGCTGTAACATGTGCAATACATTTTTCATAGTCTTGTAGTTTCATTAAAAACTGATGATGTTTGTGTTACTAATATTATGTATTGAGGTGGTTTGCTTTTTTTCAATTGCTTTTCTTGAACAGGTAGCTCAGTTTCATTACCCAATTGTACTTTTTTTAACTGTACAGCTGTAGTTACTAAATTTTTATAAGAAAAACTGTCAAACCAAGTTTATCTACATAAAAAGTATTGAATGTATCGCTGAACAACAACCACAATAATAATGGTAATAATTATAGTCACCAAGGTAAATAAAATTTTATCTGTTGCAATAGTACATTAGTGTTCTTAATTTGAGGAGAGAGTGCAAATGTATGAATTAATTTGTAGGTTGATTATGTGGTTAACAACATGTGGAAAGGTTGTAATAAGTCATTCAGATAAATATATTACCTCAACAGGAAGTGCTAAAGATAAAGTTCCAACCACTTCCTTGTAACATATTTTTGTCTTGCATATGAATGTAGTGTTATTTGTGTTTTTGAAGTAAAGTGTTGTGAATTTACATACTGTATACTATTATTAATTTAGATTTAAAGTGTTTGTGATTGTGTTATATGGTGAAAAAATGGCAAGTGATACATTGGAAACAAGTAACAGCAGAAACTGGTTGACATCCTTTTTATTTCCTTCTGTAGTCATTTCAACGTTTCTACTTTACTGGCTTGTGGGAATGCCGATTTTGTGGACAGTGTTCTATTTTTATTCAAAACTTCATGACTGGCATCCACATTGGCATATTTATTACTGGATATGTGCATTGTTTTTGTGGTTCATTTTTATGGTTATCCTCTTGATACACATAGTAAAAAGAAGAAATAAAAAACAAAATGAAGAAGTAAAAATAATACAAAACAGACTTTTAAAGAAACGAAATGACTCACTGAAAGAATATGAATTATCTGTTTTACATGATATAAAGGAAGTTACTCCAAAAGTTTCAGACACAGGTGTCTACAAAAAACAGCTGAATACTGAAAGGTCTAGTAAGGTTGAAGAACAGAAGTCATTAACGTTAGACCTCAGCAAAAGTTACAGTTCTGTGAATGATAGCAAAAATCAGATTTTGAATACTCAGAGTTCTAAAGCTAAACAAATTCTAGGTTATGAACACGACTTACAGAGTAAAAAATTAAATAAACTATCAGAAAAAGTTGACAAAAACATTGTAATATATTCGCCTTCTAAAGATTTATTCTCATTTAAATATGAAAAACGAAAAACTTTTCATTTTACAACTGACAAAAAAACAAATGTACAACCAGTCACAGGTGATTTAAATAGATTTAGTTTTCCATACCCAAAAAATGTTAATCAGCCTCTCGATAGTAACCCATCTTCATCACCAAAAGAAACAGCTAACATGCCAGTGCTTAATAGAGAAGATTCGTACAAAGGTTTGCCGAAAATGGAAAAGTTTGATAGTTATTTAAAACTAGTAACAGTTGATACACCACATTCACCAAGGGAAGTGTTTTTCAGTGACCTAATTGCAGCAGCCGATGAAGAAGAAAAGAGAAAAAGTATCCTTGTTAACACCAGTACAAGCGACAAAGAAGATGATGAGAAAAATGAAAATAAAAGGGATGATGATGACGAAGAAGATGTATTCAGTGATTTCAAGAACTTGGATGAAGGTGCATCAAGTCCTACAACAGAATATTTTGTAGCAGACATTCGACCTCGCCCTCGAAGTATTACTACTGAAGCCTTTATTATTATAGACACTAAAGCTGAACAGAATAAAAGAGTTTCAAAAGCATTTGTTGTTGAAGATAAACAAGTAAAAGAATAGTACTTAATGTTGTGCATACAAACACAATTCATATGTTTTATGTAGAAATAGATGAACTTCAGTTATAGTGGGGTTATGGTAGGCATGAATGATAGGGATATATGCATAAAGTGTGCATAGAGCTTAACGTTGAAATTGAAAAGACACTCAAAAAATATATAAAGTTTGTAACATTCAGAATGATTATTAGTGTAGTTTTTTACTGTCAGATCATTGTAACAGGCGTTACAGCAATGTTTCTATAACGTTCTATAAAAAAATGGTGTCAGTTTATAGTGTTATATTTGAAGTTACTACATTTTGTTGGAAGACTTGTGACTTTCTAAGCACTTTGTGATACAGTGTAATTTATGTGTGTTTAAACAAGGATATCTGTTTCACAGGTTTGAGATCGAAACATTATATTAAAACAGAAATGTTATAAAACATAAAACTTAGATATAATTTTCTGATTAGTCTATGTGTACAGCAGTGTTATGGCATCAATATTTAGAACTTTAAAAAATAGACTGATGCATGTAAACAATTTTGAAAACTCAGAACTCGTATTATTAATACCAGGTGTGGTGCACATTCTATGATGTGGCATTCTCACTGGTCAAAAGTGAGTTTCAGTCTCTGTTTTATCACTGAGGAAGCCACGCCATTGACTAAGAAAAATTGACTGGTTTTAATAATAATATCAGTAAAACGTTGTTGTTAACCATAAAAGCTATTAATAGAAGTTGAAAAAATGAAATCTGCAACTACGTTTTAACATTAAAATTTAAAAGACACTTATAAAAAGTATGTAATATTTGTGAGATTCAACATGATTTACTAGTGTAGTTTTCATTGTCACAACATAGAAAATACAGATATGTTTTTATAAAATTCTACAATAAAATTGTGTTAATTTGTAGTGTTATATTTCAAGTTACTATATTTTCAACAATTAAAAAGTAATTCATTAATACTTCTAAATACCAACAAAAACAAGGTTTTTCTGACAGTAGTCTGTCCATCTCAGAGTCCATCGCATTACAAGTACCCAAATAGAGTTTCATGGCACAAAGGATCAGAGTTTGTGTGAACAGGTTTGCATTCATTTCTTAAGATATAAACTTAATGTATATTTATGTATGTGGTAGCAACATTTTTGTTCATTTACTCCCAAATTAGTAACAATCATTAAAGACTTACTTGGCTACTTTTATGTGTGTATAGTCATCATCTGTAAACTATATTTACTTCTTTATATCTTTGTCACTATTTGCTCATGTGTGTGTGTGTGTGTGTGTGTGTTTGGACTGAAATATGATCATTTGAAAGATGACGAAAATGCAGTCACTCATTACAGTGACCAATGTTACTGGACAGAGTATTAATTTTTATTTGTTAATTCAAGTAATATGTTCCTTGTTTGTATAATGTACATAACCTCATTACCCAGTTGCATTCATTAATAGGGCAGTAGTAATTTGTACTGATGATGATAATAACAGTGACAAGTGTGTGTGTGTGTGTGTGTGTGTGTGTGCACGCGTGTATGTGCGTGTGTGCGCACGCACTCCCATATGTATGGTTTTGAGTTTTGATAAATAATGTTGATTCTGAATGAATATACATATTATATCTTTTTCTTACTTTCTGATGCAGTTTATTTTGTTAGTACTCAGTTGGTGTTATATATATATATATATATATATTTCAATCACTTTCTGCTACAGTCCGTTTCTTGATGTATATAATACTATAATATTTATGACTAAATTTACCTCAAGATATACTTTTTTCCTTTAGGAACATGTTTCGGGAGATCTTGTTCTCCCATCTTCAGCCTTCGCCATCTTGTTTCTGGTGAAGTATTTGTGTGTTGGCTTCTGGATGTTATTGAGGTAGTTTGTTGGTCTTTGGTCCTTTAAAGTTGCATTATTGTGTGTGGTTGTGGTATCTGTTTTTGTATTTTGTGTGTTTTCGATGTTGAGTGCTTTGAATATTGTGTCATGTATTGTATTGATTTGTATTTGTTCTGGTATTAATTTGTTTTGTGTTTTATGTTTGTAAATCTGTAAATTTTCCCAAATGTTCATTATGGTGCCTTTGTGTGGTATATGTTTTATTAGTGTTACATTGGTTATGTCTGGGAATTCATGTCCTGTGTTTATTGCATGTGTGGCTAAATTGGATTTATATATATTTGGTTTTTTGTATGCATTTAGGTGTTCAAAATAACGTTTTTTCAGCTGTTTTTTCGTTTGTCCTATATAACATTTATTGCAATCTTGGCATTCAATTTTGTATATACCGTTGGTTGTTGTATTATCTTTGTTGTGTGAGCTATTTAGATTTTGTAATTTATTTTTATTAGTTTTGTATGCTATTTTTATATCTGTGTTTTTAAATACGAGGCGTGTCCGGAAAGTAAAGATACAAAGGTCGTAATTGGTCTAAAAATATTTATTTACAAATCATTAACTGACAGTTACGTAAATACATATATCTTTATTTCCCTACATAATTACCGTCATTATCCAAGCACCTATTAAGTCTGGGAACCAGCTTTTGTATCCCCGTGTCATAGAAGTCTGCCGCCAACCATTTGAACTATGTCATGACCTCTTCTTTTACCTCGTCATCGTTATCGAACTTTTTTCCGGCCAGATATTGTTTCAGGTGAAGGAACAAGTGAAAATCACTGGGCGCGAGGTCCGGGCTATGCGACGGGTGATCCAAAACATCCCATTTCCAACTGCCGAGCAGCGCAGAGGTCACGCGTGCAGTATGCGTGCATTTGGAAATGCGATGTTTTGGATCACCCGCCGCATAGCCCGGACCTCGCGCCCAGTGATTTTCACTTGTTCCTTCACCTGAAACAATATCTGGCCAGAAAAAAGTTCGATAACGATGACGAGGTAAAAGAAGAGGTCATGACATAGTTCAAATGGTTGGTGGCAGACTTCTATGACACGGGGATACAAAAGCTGGTTCCCAGACTTAATAGGTGCTTGGATAATGACGGTAATTATGTAGGGAAATAAAGATATATGTATTTACGTAACTGTCAGTTAATGATTTGTAAATAAATATTTTTAGACCAATTACGACCTTTGTATCTTTACTTTCCGGACACACCTCGTAGTTTTGTTAGTTTTGTCATTTTATTATTTATATATGTGAATGTGGCCCATTTGTTGTTGTTGTTATTATTTATGTGTTGTTCAGTTTGATTAATTCTTAATTGTTCAGTTTTTATTTTGTATTTGATTTTATTTTCTATTTTGATCATAGTATTTTTATTGTATCCATTTGCATAACCAATTTGGTATATTATATTTCTTTGTTTGTTTAGGGGTATTTTGTGCATTCTGTTAAATAACGAATAAAATGCTGCCATTTTATGTTGTGGTGGGTGGTCAGAATGGTTAGGTATAATGATGTTAGTGGAAGTTGGTTTTCTATATATTGCATATTGTATGTGTTTGTTGTATCTTGTGATGGTTATGTCTAAATAGTTGATTTTGTTATGTTTTTATTTTTCTTCTGTGAATTGTATTTTGGGATATATGTTATTGATTTGTTTCAGTATGTTCTCTGCATTTGTGTTTTTGTTATTTGATACATATAGTCCATCATCTACATATCTTATCCATATGCCATCTGGGTCATGTGTTTTCATGATATTTTGTATTTTGGTGTCTATGTGTTGTAGGAATATTTCTGCTATTATGCTTGATAATGGTGATCCCATTGCTAAACCTTCTTTCTGTTGATAAATTTTGCTATTAAATTCAAAGTAATTTTGTTTTAGTATTAGTTGGAGACTATTTTTTATTTCGGTTATATATTGTTTTCATTTTGTTCTATAAGTTTGTTTATTATTATGTCAATTGTTTCTTCTACTGGGATATTAGTGTACATGTTTGTTATGTCATATGATGTGAAAAATGTATTTTCATTTATATTTATTATTTTTAGTTTGTCTATTAATTCGTATGTATTTTTTATGTTATGATGGTTATTTGTTAGATGGTTACTTTTTAGTTTTTGTGCTATTATTCTTGCTATTTTGTATGTAGGAGCTTTTTTGAAATTGATTAATGGACGTATTGGGTTGTTTAATTTGTGTATTTTTATTAGGCTGTTCATTTTAGGTGGTTCTGGATTATTGTTTATATATATGTCTATGTTTGTATTGTTGAAAATGTTTTTATTTGTTTTTATTAGTTTTATTGTTTGTTTAAGATAGTTTTCTGTTGGGTTTTTATCTAGTTGTAAGCATTTATTATTGTTGATTAAGTCTTCGGTTTTTTTGATGTAGTCTATTTTATCAATGATTACTGTTGCTTGACTTTTGTCTGCTTTAGTTATTATTAAATTATTGTTCTTTATTTTATTTTTAATTTCTTTTATTGTTTTTCTTTTGTTTATCTTTGTTTTTCATTTCGCTAGTGATTATTTTTTTAATTATATGTGTTGCTTCTGTTCTTTTTTCTTCTTGTATATTGTCTTTTATTAGGTTAATGGCAAATTCTGTTTCTACTATTAAATTTTCTAGATTTTTGTTTGCATTTTGTGTTATGTTAGTTTTTGACATATTGTTTAAATATTCTGTTTCTTTTTTGTCAAATTCTGTATTGCTGAGGTTAATGGTTCGAGGGTAAAATGTTGTGTTTATTTTTGTTTTTTTGTTCTTGATTTTTGTTTTGTTGTTTTAATGTGTTAAGTTTTTTGTTGATTGTATAAGTCTTTTTGTTTTTTTCAAATCTTATTTTATTTTCTATGTTATTGTATTTATTATTCCAAGTGATTGGATGTAATAAACTTGTTAGCTCTAAGTGTAGTTTGTATATGTCTAGTGTTATGCTATTTTTCTTACTGTATAATTGATTAATTTCGTTTTGTATCCATAGCCTTTGTGCTTGTTTTATAGTTTTTTGTGCAGTCATATTTTTGTTGTTTGTGTTTATGTTGATGTATTTAGGTGTTAATTTATGTTTTTGGCATTGTCTATTGAAGTATATGTTTATGTTTGTGTTCATTAGTTGTTTTTTTCGTGTTTGAAATTTGTTTAACAATTTGGTAATGTGGTTATATGGAATTGTGGTTATGTTGTTTGTGTACATGTTAATGTATATTTATGTGAGAGATGATTTGTTATCCGTTATTTGGTAGTTGATTTCACTTATTTGATATTCACTTCACTATTTTTTTACAAAGCAAAAACAAAAGTGTACAGTGGGAAAAAAAAATAGTGAAGTGAATATCAAATAAGTGAAATCAACTACCAAATAACGGATAACAAATCATCTCTCACATAAATATACATTAACATGTACACAAACAACATAACCACAATTCCATATAACCACATTACCAAATTGTTAAACAAATTTCAAACACGAAAAAAACAACTAATGAACACAAACATAAACATATACTTCAATAGACAATGCCAAAAACATAAATTAACACCTAAATACATCAACATAAACACAAACAACAAAAATATGACTGCACAAAAAACTATAAAACAAGCACAAAGGCTATGGATACAAAACGAAATTAATCAATTATACAGTAAGAAAAATAGCATAACACTAGACATATACAAACTACACTTAGAGCTAACAAGTTTATTACATCCAATCACTTGGAATAATAAATACAATAACATAGAAAATAAAATAAGATTTGAAAAAACAAAAAGACTTATACAATCAACAAAAAACTTAACACATTAAAACAACAAAACAAAAATCAAGAACAAAAAAACAAAAATAAACACAACATTTTACCCTCGAACCATTAACCTCAGCAATACAGAATTTAACAAAAAAGAAACAGAATATTTAAACAAAATGTCAAAAACTAACATAACACAAAATGCTAACAAAAATCTAGAAAATTTAATAGTAGAAACAGAATTTGCCATTAACCTAATAAAAGACAATATACAAGAAGAAAAAAGAACAGAAGCAACACATATAATTAAAAAAATAATCACTAGCGAAATGAAAAACAAAGATAAACAAAAGAAAAACAATAAAAGAAATTAAAAATAAAGTAAAGAACAATAATTTAATAATAACTAAAGCAGACAAAAGTCAAGCAACAGTAATCATTGATAAAATAGACTACATCAAAAAAACCGAAGACTTCATCAACAATAATAAATGCTTACAACTAGATAAAAACCCAACAGAAAACTATCTTAAACAAACAATAAAACTAATAAAAACAAATAAAAACATTTTCAACAATAAAAACATAGACATATATATAAACAATAATCCAGAACCACCTAAAATGAACAGCCTAATAAAAATACACAAATTAAACAACCCAATACGTCCATTAATCAATTTCAAAAAAGCTCCTACATACAAAATAGCAAGAATAATAGCACAAAAACTAAAAAGTAACCATCTAACAAATAACCATCATAACATAAAAAATACATACGAATTAATAGACAAACTAAAAATAATAAATATAAATGAAAATACATTTTTCACATCATATGACATAACAAACATGTACACTAATATCCCAGTAGAAGAAACAATTGACATAATAATAAACAAACTTATAGAACAAAATGAAAACAAACAATATATAACCGAAATAAAAAATAGTCTCCAACTAATACTAAAACAAAATTACTTTGAATTTAATAGCAAAATTTATCAACAGAAAGAAGGTTTAGCAATGGGATCACCATTATCAAGCATAATAGCAGAAATATTCCTACAACACATAGACACCAAAATACAAAATATCATAAAAACACATGACCCAGATGGCATATGGATAAGATATGTAGATGATGGACTATATGTATCAAATAACAAAAACACAAATGCAGAGAACATACTGAAACAAATCAATAACATACATCCCAAAATACAATTCACAGAAGAAAAAGAAAAACATAACAAAATCAACTATTTAGACATAACCATCACAAGATACAACAAACACATACAATATGCAATATATAGAAAACCAACTTCCACTAACATCATTATACCTAACCATTCTGACCACCCACCACAACATAAAATGGCAGCATTTTATTCGTTATTTAACAGAATGCACAAAATACCCCTAAACAAACAAGAAACTGACAAAGAAAGAAATTTAATATACCAAATTGGTTATGCAAATGGATACAATAAAAATACTATGATCAAAATAGAAAATAAAATCAAATACAAAATAAAAACTGAACAATTAAGAATCAATCAAACTGAACAACACATAAATAATAACAACAAAAAATGGGCCACATTCACATATATAAATAATAAAATGACAAAACTAACAAAACTATTTAAAAACACAGATATAAAAATAGCATACAAAACTAATAAAAATAAATTACAAAATCTAAATAGCTCACACAACAAAGATAATACAACAACCAACGGTATATACAAAATTGAATGCCAAGATTGCAATAAATGTTATATAGGACAAACAAAAAAAAACAGCTGAAAAAACGTTATTTTGAACACCTAAATGCATACAAAAAACCAAATATATATAAATCCAATTTAGCCACACATGCAATAAACACAGGATATGAATTCTCAGACATAACCAATGTAACACTAATAAAACATATACCACACAAAGGCACCATAATGAACATTTGGGAAAATTTACAGATTTACAAACATAAAACACAAAACAAATTAACACCAGAACAAATACAAATCAATACAAAACATGACACAATATTCAAAGCACTCAACATCGAAAACACACAAAATACAAAAACAGATACCACAACCACACACAATAATGCAACTTTAAAGGACCAAAGACCAACAAACTACCTCAATAACATCCAGAAGCCAACACACAAATACTTCACCAGAAACAAGATGGCGAAGGCTGAAGATGGGAGAACAAGATCTCCCGAAACATGTTCCTAATAGGAAAAAAGTATATCTTGAGGTAAATTTAGTCATAAATATTATAATATATATATATATATATATATATATATCAATCACTTTCTGCTACAGTCCGTTTCTTGATGTATATAATACTTTAATATTTATAACTATATTTACTTCAAGATATACTTTTTTCCTATTAGGAACATGTTTCGAGAGTTCCTGTACTCTCATCTTCAGCCTTCGCCATCTTGTTTCTGGTGAAGTATTTGTGTTTTGGCTTCTGGATGTTATTGAGGTAGTTTGTTGGTCTTTGGTCCTTTAAAGTTGCAATATTGTGTGTGGTTGTGGTATCTGTTTTTGTATTTTGTGTGTTTTCGATGTTGAATGCTTTGAATATTGTGTCATGTTTTGTATTGATTTGTATTTGTTCTGGTGTTAATTTGTTTTGTGTTTTATGTTTGTAAATCTGTAAATTTTCCCAAATGTTCATTATGGTGCCTTTGTGTGGTATATGTTTTATTAGTGTTACATTGGTTATGTCTGGGAATTCATGTCCTGTGTTTATTGCATGTGTGGCTAAATTGGATTTATATATATTTGGTTTTTTGTATGCATTTAGGTGTTTTTACAAACATAAAACACAAAACAAACTAATACCAGAACAAAAAACCAAATATATATAAATCCAATTTAGCCACACATGCAATAAACACAGGACATGAATTCCCAGACATAACCAATGTAACACTAATAAAACATATACCACACAAAGGCACCATAATGAACATTTGGGAAAATTTACAGATTTACAAACATAAAACACAAAACAAACTAATACCAGAACAAATACAAATCAATACAAAACATGACACAATATTCAAAGCACTCAACATCGAAAATACACAAAATACAAAAACAGATACCTCAACCACACACAATAATGCAACTTTAAAAGACCAAAGACCAACAAACTACCTTAATAACATCCAGAAGCCAAAACACAAATACTTCACCAGAAACAAGATGGCGAAGGCTGAAGATGAGAGTACAGGAACTCTCGAAACATGTTCCTAATAGGAAAAAAGTATATCTTGAGGTAAATATAGTTATAAATATTAAAGTAATATATATATATATATATATTACTATAATACTTATAACTAATTTACCTCAAGATATACTTTTTCCCTTTAGGAACATGTTTCGGGAGATCTTGTTCTCCCATCTTCAGCCTTTGCCATCTTGTTTCTGGTGAAGACTTCTTGGAAAAAAGTATATCTTGAGGTAAATTAGTTATAAGTATTATAGTATTATATACATCAAGAAACGGACTGTAGCAGAAAGTGATTGAAATATATATATATATATATATATATATATATATATTCAGTTTCATCAAAATACAAAGGAGACTTAGTATTCTGAGATAATAGCTTCAAAAATTTTTGACCAATTTGTTAGTACAAAATCATCTTCATAATATTTCAAGTTACATCCAGTCACAGTGCTCAACCTGTTGTTGCTTAACAAATATGCCATATACTTGCAATCTTAATGCTACCAGGTTAGGGCTGTCTTTTAGAATTATTTAGGCTAATCCTTTTAAGGGCTAATTCTTCAAAGCCAGATGATAAACACCATCAGCAACGTGCTTTGAGTGTTCATCACAGTGAAAAGTATCATTGGTTGCATGGTGTTTGTGAGTTAATAATGTGATGTATGGATGTAATGTAAAATCATAATAACTAAACTCTGCTTATAATCATACACTCATAAAGAATAAGGAGAAAAGGCAATCACTGTTTTTTATACCAGTGGTGTAACTATGGGGGGGGGGGCAGAGCTATTAAGAATGTCAGTGAAATTCTATAATCACTTAATGTTGGCCTATTTCTAAACCACTCCATTTAAAGAGAGTGGGAGGGTTGAATGTGTACGTGTAAGTTTATAATATTTTTATTGTGTGTCGGTTTCTTCTAGATGACTGTATATTGCTTCCAAGCCAAGTGATGATACCCCCTCTAAACACTGCAACACCTATTACAGCAATCACTTCGCCTGCACTGTTTCACCAGGCATTACCAATTCAAGTAAGTTAGTATGATTAACAGTACTGTAATCAGCTGCTGAAAATGAGTATTTTGTTATAATACTAAACCATTTATGAACATTAGTATAATATCATGTGTGTGTGTCAGGGAGAGGGTGGTGGAATTGTTTTTTAGTTAGATAGTATGGGAGATATAGTTATATTAGTTTAAAACATCACAATGTAATGTGTTAAGTTGATTTATAGAATCATGATCGTACTGTATATTCTACAAAGTATTAGTTAGAATTAAGACAGTGTGGTTTTCCCATATTTGTTGTACTAAGTTCTATTTATTTTACGTTATTTGGAGTTTGTTATAAATCTAAATACAGTAATGTAAAACGAATGGTGTAAATGTTGAGACAAGCCCGACAATTGAATATGACATGCTATAGTTAACTGCTTGGAAGTAGTACCGTCAAGGTCACACTGCTTACTTACAGCGTTGCCACTAAGCAACAGTTTCCCTTTCTTCCAAAAAATGCTACACTAGTAAGTAGGCCTACTTAATGTAAAGAATATAACAAAGTGTTTTTACAATTAAATATTTACTTTGTTGTTGTCAATGAGGCTTCCATTAAAATCACAATTAAAGTAATTTTTTGTACTTTAAACTGTTTAAAATTCTAAAATCAGTGACAATAGAAGACTGAAAAAACAACGACACATTCTGAAGGCTCATAGATGCCTACAGCAGACATTTTATAGATAAAATTTTATGTTATTTAAAATAAAAAAACATGTTAAAACCTTATGAGTATCACACAGTTGTTCTGATATTGTAAGATAGCGTAATGTAAGATATTTTCGCTGGTTAACTTGCGTTTTACTGTATTTCTTTTACGTAACGTTTTACAGTGAGAAAGTTTCTAATGCATACATTAGAATACATTGTTACATTGTTAATAATAATTACATCACAATTGATACATTGTTAATAATTAATTAACAATTAATTTCCATAACTTATACATAACATTCATGCCATGCGTCAGCTGTAGTTTGAATGAATTTTCGTACGCATCCTGTATCTTAAGCTTGTCCCGTTTAATTATTGAAGAAACACCGCACTATTCGTGACTCCAAAAAATATTCTATTTTTATTTCCTGGGCTGCTGTCATTAATAATTAAGTAAAAAAGTCAGCACTATAGTATAAGATGTTACATGCACAAGTAGCATAAAAATAATAGTATGTATAAACGCAAAAACGAATTGAATTTCTTAATAAAATAAGGATAATTTTATAAAAAACTATGAATTCCTTATGAAATAAATTATAAATTCCTTATTCATATATTAATATATTATAAATATTTAAGTATAGAATTTAAATTTATAATTCTATATTCTATAAATTTTCCTTACAAATTTTGTAATTAAAATTTTCCTTATTTTATAAACTATAGAACTTCTTATGACTATTATAAATAAGCAGTATGTTGAAAAACTCATCTCAAATAGGGTTAGTCACACAATTATCACTTTGAAAAGTAATAGCACCGAGCACATTCATAACGCTCCTGAAGAAAACATGCACACACGGTTTTTATGTTTCAATAAAAATAAAAAAATACTACGCTTCACTATAGACACATTCACCAACTATATACTCTTTTTAACATTCCTGTAGTAATTCGTCTTTGGATTCACTGTACTCAGGTTCGCTGTCACTACTCACACATAAGTGTAAGATGAAGGGCTCCACTGTGGTGTCTCTCGTGCACTGCTTTGAGTAATTGGCTTCTTGTAGTGCCTCCGCATGTCTTACGCACTTCTTCCAGTCTTCCTGAGATCCTGTCCAAAGCTTCATGTGCAAGTTGCTCATAATCGGCTAATCTGAAAGTCGTATTCTTGTTCGCAACATACCGTTTAACTTGGGCCCACATCAGCTCAATCGGATTATACTGACAATGATATGATGGGAGGTGCACTACTGTATGTCCCATTTCATTTGCCAGTTGATCCAATTCGCACGTCATCTTGGCTGTTCGGATCTATTCTTTAGAAAGAACTTCATCCCTGGTTTCTGATGGGAAAAATGAAATTCTCTTCTTACGCAGCCACTCCATGATATCCGCTTTATGCCAGTTTGAACACGGTGGCTTATCTATTTGTACAGAATGATAGCTGGCATTATCCATCACGATGACAGAGCCGTCTTCCAAGGAGCGCAACATACCAACAAACCAGGTCTTAAAAACTTCAGCATTCATTTGTGTGTGGTAGTCAGTTTCAGCTGAATAGTTACTGCCACGAAAGACAAGTTTGGCACCTGCTATGAAACCTGTACTTGCAGATCCAGCATGTGCAATAATCAGCCAGCCACCTCTATCAGTAGGTACTTTCAGCCCACCGTTCCCTCTGGAGTCTTGCCAGACGTATTTATTCGTATGATTCTGTGATATCCAGGTTTCATCCAAATAAATTATAGGCCTGTTGTCCTCCGTACGTAGTATATGCATGGTTCTCAAAAACTTCGCTCTCAAGGCAACAATGTCTCTGCACTCCATTAAACATTTTCGTCCATCATTGCACTTCTTAAACTTAAAACCAAGCACTTTCAGAAGCCGAAGTACGGAGGCTTCTGAACCAGAATACTTGATTTTCTGACAGATCAGCTCGAATTTTGCTTGCAGTTGGGTATTCCCCTCGGTCATAATATTCTAGTATGGTCCTGTGGACTATTTGTTTATTCAAATCGTCCAGTTCAGTGTTTTTGTGTTCCCGTTTGTATACCCTTTCCTTGGAGAATTGAACACAACGCTCACACCTTGATCATCTGCCGAAGTAACGTTGTTGCTAATACATTGCACCGACTTTTCAGAAATGCCACAAGCTTCTTCATTATACGCAAGATTTTTAAAAACTTGTAAACGTTTGCTACGATGACTTTACTTTGTTTTCTAATGTCCTCTTGGCCTCCACGTACATCACCGTTGCTTGTACCCGAACTAAATGTACTCCTCAATATCACTCATAATAAATACAAATTATCGAAATAAACTGATACATACTGTCTACAGTAAAGACGTCAACCGTTCACATGAAATGAACAAAATTTCTGTCAACAATATTAAGGACGATAAATATGTTGGATGCTGTTTGTTGCTAATTCGTCTCTTCCTCACATCGTCCACCCAACCTACTTGGAGTGGAGTACTGTAACTGAAATGGGATTGGCTTTTGCCACAACAGCGACAATTTTGTTTACAGAAATTGCTCAGTCCTATTTAGCTTTGTACAACAGAAGAAAGGTAGTAGCGCGGCCAGAAAACATACACAGTTTTGAGGGGAGTGTAAAAATGACAAAGGATTTCATGAAAGTGTCAGACAGCAATATTTACTGAAAAGACATGCCAACAGGGTATACGCAATTTGCATACCAAAAGTGCACATATACCTAACAGAACTTGCAAACCATATGACTTAGAAACGACCGTGCAGAGAACAAAAACAGGTTCATTTACAAAAGGGAAAAGACCGTGAGTATGAAAAAATTAAAGCAACAGCAGCAGGCAAGGTCAGCGTTCTCAAACAACTGTCAGTCTATAGGATAACCGCCATGAAGAAAACAGTAAAACTTTAAATAAGTAAGTTCACTGTATGGAAAACATAAAGTAACTGACCTAATGGTACTTCATAAAGTTAGAGTGTGCATTGCTAAAACTTTAGATTTTAACATAAGAAAAACCAGTTATAACGTCTGTTACCACTGATGGGTTGTGTTGAACTGCTCTGTACTGTTTGATGAGTTGTGCCGAACTGGGCGAGCGTGGCTCGCAACTGTATACTATAGCAAGCTTTGGGCATCGACCACGTGGCCGTCAAATGGATGTCAACTTCATACCTCGTTCTCTCATTGGTTTCTCGCAAATGCGAGATCTCACGAGATACCAGAAAGTCATTGTGCATTGCCAACATGTGGTTGATTTTACACGGCGTAGCCACGCGCTGATACTCTGACTCACGCATTCTTTGTCACCACTCCCAAGTCGTACCTGACACTGACTGTTACCGAATAGTACAAAGACTGGTTTATTATTTAAAATGATTAAAAATTGGTTTACACCTTTTGCCCCGTTACAATACCCCCCCCCCAGTGAGAAGTTTTATGTCAAAGCATAAAAACTCTCATTGACTAACCCTAAGAGGACCAGAGAGGATATGGCACCACAACCCCCCCTTATTTCCTTATTAAAATAAGTTACTCACCCCCCCTTATCCGGTGGCTGTGGCTGCACCTGCATGACTTTACTGGACTTCCTTCCTCAGGATCCCAACACCATAAAGCCAGACAGGCACTAGATGCCCCTGCCCTGATGCGCTGGTCAGCACAGGGCCGCCACCACAGCACCACCAGACTCTAACGATTAATTAAAACATCAATAAATGGCCTTTCAATATTCCATATCCTTAACTGATTTGGTTTCCTCTTAGCCATACAGGTTTGCCTTTTTCGAAGTACTGGTTTTCTATCTTAACCTTTAATACACAAATACATTGTTTAATATTTATCCTTAACACTACATAGTACATTTTATTCCAAACATCTAACATTAACATATTCTTGAAAGTTAAAATTCAAATTTCAAAAAATGATTCACCAATTCAATTATGAGTTCAATTGAACAACAATTCCATCTTACTTTTTCATTTAAAATTTTAAATTTTCATCTCAATTCCTTCGTTACAATTCAGATTACTACTGTTATTTTTATACAATACAAAACATGATTATTACACAATAGAAAATTATTCACTACTACAGATACATAGACATAAAACAGGTACTCCATTACTCTATTATTAATCACATTGTATAGGTATATATTTCACAACCATTCAGCTCAAAATAAACATTACCAATATTACATTAAAACAAACATTTTACTTTTGAATTTGAATAAAAATTACAAACATTACAACTTTACTTTCAATTTTCTATTAAATATTCCACTTGGTACACTATAACCTCAGCTCTGAATTTCCCTTCAATATTTTACTCCATTACATTTTAATCATTTTACCATTTATTATAACCTTCAAATCTCCATAAATTTTTTAAATTAGTAACCAAAGTTTCCATCTTTTAAAACATTTTAAAGTAATTAAATCATCTCAAATTAATTCTAATTACATCATAAAATTTTAGGATTACATACTGTCAATTGTTCAATCAAATAAAATATTATTACTGTCATAAACCCAATCACAGTTATAAACATTGATTACATAACATACAATATACACACACTGTGTATCTTCAGATACCATATCATACAACATAACCTAGTACATATTACATGTAACACCAATACAATTTTATATACAATATGCGTTACATCCAATGTCACTGTTTACCAAAAATCATTACATAGTTCAGCCAAGTATTTAAACTATTAACTAAAATAATTAAATGTTCATCATCAAAATATCTAACCTCCATCATCAAAAATTAACCTGACATTATCACAACACATTTCATTTTTTATTGAATTCATTATATTATTACTATCAATATAACAACTGTTCAATTTCTCAAATTGTTCCATTACACCCGAATAATAATCCCCAGGATTACTCCATATTATTCTCTCATAAAACTTGTCAACATTAGGTATGGTCAATTCGCCCTTAGTATTTTTTGTCATAATCAAATACATTATTGTTTCATCATCATAGTCATCGTCTACTACTAGTACACCAGTTTTATCCCCAGGTAAGTGCTTATTATTATCATCTACTGCTGCTCCAATTATGTCACAAGGTAAGTCTTTCATATAATCAACTCTCTCAATATTTAAACCCTGTACTACCTCTTCATAACCTCTATTAATCTTAAACATTTCTCTCTCTCTCTCTCTCTCTCTCTCTCTCTCTCTCTCTCTCTCTCTCTCTCTCTCTCTCTCTCTCTCTCTCTCTCTCTCTCTCTCTCTCTCTCTCTCTCTCTCTCTCTCTTTTTCAAAATACCTATCCCATCCCCATTTAACTTTCTCACTCCACGCAGAGGGCAATACAACAATATTTAAACACCATCTGGCTTTACCAGGTACATTACCACAACTTAAGGGACCATTTGAAGACCATATGTCTCTCAAATATATTCTAGAGGAACTTACATCCTCATTAAACACTTGTGAAGCCTTTACTTCACATACAACACAAGGAAAATTTGCCCTCTGCCCCCCATATTCACTTAAATTCTCTTCTTACTCTCTCTCAAGCTCATTAACACTTATTATTACCCCATCACTACTATTATTCACTGTATCACTTTTTTATACCCCTTTTTCATTTGTATCTTTATTTTTATTATTCAACATTATTTCACCATTATAATCATCACTTATCTTGTCATCATTATTACCTCCACTATCAGGATCACTTACCTGGTTCAGTTCACTTTCTGTGTTGTCCTTTAATTTATATCTATCTCTTTTCCACCTTTCATTTTGTTCTCTTATCTGGTTAGTTCGTTTTTCCATATTATTAATAATGTCATCAGCACGTCTATTAAAATTTTCCTCCATTTCATCTATTTTATCCCTTCACTTCTTAAAATTACTTTCAAACATATCATTTCTTTGTTTCATTACCTCTCTGATATCATTATTATAGCTATCACTTACTTTATTATCTGTTACGTGATCGTCTTTATTCTCGTTTAATTTATATCTATCTTTCCCACTTCTCATTTCGTTTTTTCATTTCATTAATCCTGTCATCTAATTTTGCGTTTTTTCATCGAATTTCGCACACAACCTTCTATCGTGCTTCTCAAAAAGCGATTCCATGAAATTCATCATCTTATCTTCCCTTGTTGCACCTACTTCGGCCTCCTGTACATCAGCCATGTCTACCCAAAAAATTTTTTTGTTATAATACCCTTTATATAAAAACCACTACAACCCTTCCTTCTATTACACAATAATTATACACACCAAATCAAAATACTCCATACATAAAATCGTCACCACTATGTAAAATTAAACATATAATAATCTCCCCAGTACTTTACATTACCCAAACATAACCTTATACATATGAAACGTAAACATATACGGTAATCATTCAAAATTAACGCCACACCAAACCCTATTCTTTTGTACTTTAAAACAGGCCTAATTCATATAAAATTTGTACGAATATCCTGGTAGGGTCGCCAGTTGTAAAGTAATAAACAATTTTGCAAAGAATAAATACCAGAATATTACCTACCTGGGCGATCTTTCTTACGCACTTACCTTTTTCAACACTAGAAGATTTCAGGGCCGCCAATATATTTTGGAGTGACATGTATAAACTTTTAACATTCTTCCCATTAAAAGACACTGAATAATTTTGATAACTATTTAATTACTTAACTCATAAATTTTCCCAGGCTCGATTAGGCGAGTTTTTTCATCACAGAACAATTATGAATGGTTATGGCAAAATAATACAACTAGCACATGGTTATGTTCTTAAAACAAACTCTTTTATTTTTACTCAGTTAAACTTTCTTTCTTACTCTTACTTTTTATATGTTCTTTTGACTAATCTCTATTATATAAAATGTTTCTATACTAATCTCTACTGACCAACCAGTACTTTTGTGACACACACTCTCTCTCTCTCTTTTTACTTCTATATATTTTTCACCCCCCTTTTTCTGTGCTCTTTAATTTTTATTGTTTAATTTAAAAACTTTGGGTCAACATATTTATTCAACACTGTACTTAACTGCCCTTGCTATCCAAATTGTTCCACCACCACTCGCAGCTCATTTTCACTTTCGTCGCCACTAACACTGTTCTAATTCTTCACTTTTACATATTCTTCATTGTATTCTTCTTTTACATTACAATGCGTTTCGGTAGGTCTCGCTGATACTCTGACTCACCCATTCTTTGTCACCACTCCCAAGTCGTACCTGACACTGACTGTTACTGAATAGTACAAAGACTGGTTTATTATTTAAAATGATTAAAAATTGGTTTACACCTTTTGCTCTGTAACAACAGAAGTTAACCACAAAACAGAATTTTGACATGAACTGGTATGGGCATTCGTATTATGGAACACAAATTGCAATATGTATACGACACAAATAAACAGAAGACTATACATGTTACATATTTAGAATGATGAATGTAGAACTAATAGTCCCAAATGGTGCCTCTGGGCATCAGGTCAAACGTTTTAGTACAAAAAGTCTTCAGATTTTTTAAACTAAGGTATGCTACTAATTTTTTCAGTGCTACTGACAAGTAACTTTTTCATAGAACTTTAAACCTAGTGATAAGACAACTTGCAACAGAGTATGTTCCACAAATGCTACTAACTCGTTATTATTTCGATCTCTTGAGCAATCTGATGGTCAGTTTTGGTATGAAAATATGAATTTTTTATTAATTTTTACTTCCTTGTTCCATAAGGAAATGGAAAAAATGAAGGTCATGGCGAAAAAAATCGTGTTCAAGATAAGGGCTGATTCTGATTGTACTACCCCCAAAACATGAAGAAAAGTCATTTTTCAAAAAGTGTCTGTGTCTGTGTGTAGAATGTTTTCTATGGCAAACGATAACAGTCACAAATTCAAACATAATCAAATAATTTTTTGCATACATCCCTGAATTGTAGAGGACTCAAGGCGTGTTGATTTTGGTGAAGATCGGTTAAGAGAAAGGGGTAGTTTACCTGCAACATTTTATACTTTAACAAGAGTAATTTTTTGACGAATGATAACTGCCGTACATTCAAACAGAATCAAATAATCTTTTACATATGTGCCTGAGTTGTAGAGGACTCAAGGCCTATTGATTTTGGTGAAGATCGGTTATGGGAAAAGGGTAGTTTACCTGCAACATTTTATGTTTTAACAAGAGTAAAGTACTTAATTTTGATAAATAAAGTATCCTCATAAGAAGATCATTATAATCTACTATAGAAACATAGATGAAATATCTATAAATGAAGAGGCTAGTTGAACGGCGTGGGGCTAATTTTGTATAAATGAAAAGTATAGTTGAAGGGGGAGGGGATAATTTTTTATATGTGTACTACGTTATTGGCAGCAAAGAAATAGTTTGTTGTTAAAATTCCTTCTCGGGCTGTTGGCTATAGTCCAATGTTTTCTGCAAAACCAGACGTTTCCGCAGTGCAATCGACTGCCATCATCAGTGAAAATCGAGTGCGATAACGTGAGGTGATATATCTTACTGTGGTCAAGGCTGAAGCAATAAGTAGAAAGAAGTAGTTTCTATGGAAATATTTCATTTTGAAAATGATTTTAACTATAAATCTTAGAACATGGAAGTCATGTATGGTTGTCCATACAGATTTTTTTTTATTGATTTCTTTAATGTGTCTTTTAAATATTACTGTTGGTAAAATAGAATATGTGCCAGGCCAAGTTGTGAAGATCAGCAGATATTCTTAGATTCTTTACTAATGAATATTGACACTAACAATGAATACAAAGATGTATTGTTGAGTGATTCTGAAGGTGTTACCATATTTTTTTATTGTTGATCCAGTTAATAAAGGATTTCATATATTTTCAGACTCTGTGAATTCTACCACACAAAACTACATTACTGACTAAAATGTTTAATGTTACTAATAACCATTTCTATATAAACATTATGTTCTTTTGAGCTGAATGGTAAGTCAGTTTATAGTATCAGTAAACGCCTAGATGTGTAATGTACATTTTTTATGAAACACTAATTCTAGTTAAGCAACTTACTTCTGTCAGCTGTCCACAAAAAGTTAAAAGAAGGAAATATTCAGATTGGGGGGGGGGGTCACAATTTGGTCAAACAACGTGGCACTAAAAGGGTTAATACAGTATATAGTACAGTATATTGGTATAATGTTTGTTCACTTTAATATGCTGAACAAGTTTTAGTAAACATTTTTTAATGTGTTAAATCACAGATTCTTGCTTTTATTTCAGTTAAACAAACTTTTGTATAAAATTATACAAAATATAATTTTTGTACAGTTGGAATACAATGTTGAACCAGACTGCTTGCATTTTGTTCCTGATTTAAATCCAGTAGAAGGTGCAATGGCAACAGACCAGACAGTTGACACAATAAGGCATATATATCTTGGTCATCAGCCGTTAGTAGTGAAACAGTGTTGCAGGTAACAGAAGCCATCCTTGTCATTAAAATTTGTGTTTGTACAAATCAGCATTTTTAAGAATAAAAATAGTGAAATTTACACAGACTGTTGCATGTCAAAGATGATTTACCGTACTTGTTAATTCTCCTCTTTAAATGCTTAAAATTTATTTAGTACTTAATGTCAAGAATACAGCTCCTGAATACAACACAATTACAAAAGTGATATGACATTACTTAAAGTTACTAAAGATCATATGTGTAAAGAGTAACATAACGTTTTCTATTTTTGTACAGTTAAATAATAAATGTATCATTTTAAAATAAACTTTCCCTTATGTTTTGAAAATAGACTGACTCAAAGTAAATGAGAATAAAATTTAAGCTAGAAATAGAACTTTGTTATATAACAGTCCTCAAAACTTCAGACGTCTCTTACCATTCTTAAGAACTTCTAGAGTTGGCATTTAGCAGTAACCCTGTGAAGAAATTATGTTGTTTTGTTAGATTTGCTTGTATAGTTTCAAAAACAAGAATACGTATTTTTAAATAGCAGCAGGTGAAACTGTTTGCACATATGTTTCAGATGTGGAGGTAAAGCCCAGCTGCAAAGTTGTAGCAGAACTGCTGCAATAAGAGCATGGGACCAGCGTTGGGCAAGAGCATGCAGATGTGGTGGTCACTGGCGAGTCCATAAATATGCTTAAGTCACTGACACTTTTGAAGAAATAATCTTTAAAACGTTAAGATTATAATACATGCAAGTGATACATGCTATAATGACTATGCGCTGAAGATGTAAAGGACATAAAACACATATAATTGACTAAATTGTGTACAATAATGGAACATTATTTTGTTTGTTTATTTAATAATACTGTATACTATTAGAGAACTTCGGATTATGTATAATTTTGTGTACACACGTGTTAGGCTGTTATTATTGAAGTGTTGCATTCTAATCTTAACCTGGTAAATAATACTATGAAAAAGCAGTGAACAATACTTGATGAAGTATTTCATGATACTGAAGATAAAATGTAAATAAATTATATTTACTATTTTCACTGTAAGATAAAAAAAAATATATTTTATTTTTATTCAACTTTGAAAATAAATTATAAAATGTGGCTGTAGCATTCAGGTTTCATGTAATTAAACTGTTTTGGAATGTCTAATTTATAAAATGCATATAGTACTTACATACTGGTAACTGGTAATAGACAAAGTATCTGTAATTAGAACATATTTATTGTGTACGCAAATGTACACAATGTTGTTCGTGATCTATTGTTAATTTGGTAATAATTGTTATTACATGGCTGTTATTCCAAGAGTATTATATAAGTGGAGTAAAAACAAGTATTTATACCAGATTTAATTCCTCATATTTTATATGAAATTTTTGCTCTTTCTGTTGTAACTAAAATGAACTGTATAGTGTATTATTTTAAATGATAAATTATTAATTTTAACATTACTGATAACATGTAAATCAGTATATCTTACATTTCAAACTTGTAAGTACAAAAAAAAATGTTCACATTCTTTTATTCTGAATAAAATAAGTTTTGTAAATCACTATTTTTTAATATATACATATTTTAATATAATATATGGATTTTACATGGCTGATAATACCGGTATATGGATCATGCCGAATAGTTTTTTTGCCATGGCTTGTAAACTTTTGTTATCATTTTTTTTGTAGATGGAATATTTTTGATCCTGAGGATAATAAATTTAGGAATTTTGGTGTGTGTGTGTGTGTGTGTGTGTGTGTGTGTGTGTTACTGAGGATAGAATGTGTGTATTAGTCAAATCATAAGTATACACCAATTTAAAGAATCAGTGAGATTTTGCATGTTGAATTGACATGCTGATTGTAGTGAGATAATGTACTTGGGTAATAGCCAATAAGATCTGACCAATTTATCATAAAACAGTGTGTTCTGGAGGCAATTAACTCTTACTATATTTGCAACTTGTATGTTATGCATTATTAGTCATGAACAAAGTATTGTTACGGACAGTGTAGAAGAGTTACAGTTAATGTAACTAGTAAGACTGGAATTTAATTGGTAACTGTTCAAGTGGGTACCTTTCCATGAAAGAAAAGCAGAAATCTTCAAAATCGTAATGGTGCCAGAAATCGTATTGCGGCAATTTTTTTGTTATTAAAGCCCTTTTCCACTGAAGTCAAAGGATTGTAAGAGAAATTATTCTGAATTACATAACTGTGTCCATGTACATGTTGGTTTCTTCAAGTCATTGTTCACAGGTGTAATTTAGTTGTGTACATAAGAGCAATCAACCATGCTCACAATAGCTAATTAGATAGGATTTTGATAGGCAGAAATACATTGTTAGTTTGCCATTATCATCCACAGGGAGTAATCAGTATAGGTCAGATAATATGAAATGGGAATTTAACACAGCTTTCTATTCATTTCTCTTTCTATTGCAATTTGATCTTTTCAGCGAAAAATATAAACTGTGTAATTACACTTTTGTCAATAGAGCTATTCGAGGAACTTTCCCCTCTGCTGTCAGTAACTAAACCTGACAACATATTCTTCATCCAGATCCAATAAAATTATATATCCCACTAAATTATATGAAAATGTTGGTAGGAACTATAACTGTCTTGATAATAATCATGGCTTTATTCATTAAATTTAGATTTATTACTTTGTGCTCTAGTCTTGTATAGTTTTATGTGGTACTTCATAACATTTTGTTATTATTTGAAACAATGTGATTTTATCTGGTGTAGACTTAGGCATCATCATCCTTAAACAGTGGAAATCAAATAATTGAACACCAGAGAATTTGTTACTTATAACATTAATACCCGTTTCAGTAAACAGGGACACTCATATACAATCACCCTTCAAGTTTACAATTGTCAAACAATTAATGTAACAACCAATAAATATCCCCCAGTAACAAATAATACAAGTCACCAGTTACAAATGTCACTTTACATTAACCACTGCTAACATACACAGCTACTTCCTGGCCACTTACTAAGCAATACCATTATACAGGATGGCTCATAAGTAATGTGGCAAAATTGCAAATAGCACTTTTATTGTAGAGGTGCAGCAGGGATCTGTATACAGATAACACATACAGATAGTTAATAGCATAGTTCTCATGACCTACAAGAAATGCTCAAAGTGGCCTCCATTCTTTTGCTATGCAAATTTGACATCTTCGAAGCACTGAAGCACAAATTATGTCCGAAATTCAGGGACTGTAGATGTTCAAATTCAGATTGAATGCATTCCTTCAATTGTTCCACATCACGAATCTTCACCGAGTACACTGGATTTTTTAGTATACCCCAGACCGAGAAGTCCATCGGGGTAAGATCAGGAGAATGTCGAGGCCATTCAACACGACCCCGTCTGCCAATCCATTCATCGAACATTGCATTCAAAAAGTCTCTCACAATCAGTCCATAGTGAGGGGGTGCCCCATCTTGTTGCCATATTAACTTTTCTCGAATTGGCTGCAGGTGTTCAAAAAGTGGACTGTTTTCTAGCTCCATCAACACTTTGTGAAGCATTTGCAGGTAACTTTCAGCATTCACTGTACCATAAAAAAAGTAGGGTCCGATGATCCCACCGGCAAAGATCCCTGCCCAAACAGTAACCCCCAGAGCGTTTAACTCTGTCTCTATCACCACATGTGGATTCGCAGTATCCCAGTAAACACAGTTGTGCTTATTCACTGTCCCATTCAACTTAAAAGTAGCCTCGTCACTCCAAAGAATGGTTTTGTAAAATTGTGGATCGGCTTGTCGTATTGCATACCATTCACAGAATTCTGTACGCCTATCAGGATCATCTTCATTTAGGCCTTGGAGTAAAGTGGGCTTATATGGTCTCAACTTCAACATTTTCTTCATCCTTTGCAGGCTTGTTCGAGGTATTCCATACTCATTGGACGCTTTTCGTGTTGATTTCTTTGGTGACTGCACAAAACATTGTGCAACGATATTTAAATTCTCTTCTGTTGTAACTGTTTTTGGCGTACCTGATCGAGGAAGTTCCACTACCATTCCAGTCTGTTCAAATCTCTTATTCAGTGTACGAATACCTTCTCTAGATGGAGGTGCGATGTTTGGAAAACGTTCCGCAAATAACTAAACAACATCACTGTAATTATGGTCCTGTTTCCACCACATCTGCAGTACAAAAACACGCTGCTCTGTAGATAGTTTTCTATTCATTGTCTCGCAAACAACACGAACAACAAAGAAGCGCTAACATCAGCATACACATCAACATCAACCTAACCTCAAATCTCAACTGAATTATGGGAACTACTGCTCTAGTCAAGTAAAGTAACTACTATGCTAGTCAATCGAGCGTCTACATACTGCTAGTGCCAACTGACTTATGGGCCACCCGGTATTAAGCCTTTGTAGGAAAATATGTTACCAGATTGTCATAGACTATGGAAGAGTAATGAACCCATCTTTGGAAGGTGTAAAAACATTGAAAACTTTCAAGAACATTGCATCATCCTCCTACTCACATAGTGTGTGCAAAATGTTGTGTATGACCAGGCATATTTTGCATCTCTCAAGTGTACCAGTATACTGTATTTGTTTTCTTGTTTAATTTTACCATCAAGAAGACAATTTCACAAATTCCTGGTTGACTTCTCACTCAACACTTATTGTTTCTATGTCTGTAATGGCATGCTAAGGACTAACATATCTTGTTAGTTTCCTCCATTATTGATATAACAGAGGCTCTTGTTTTTATCTTTTAACGTGTCCATACTTATTAATAGTTTCAAAATTATTGGTACTACTCCCTTTTCTTCTAATACCAATTGCATTCTGACCTTCCAGTCATAATAAACTATGCGTCTTTTTAATAGATATCAACATAGCAATTTATTACTTCATTTACTGTCAATTTTTACTTCCATGTTCCATAAGGAAATGGAAGTATGGTGATCATGAAAAAAATCGAGTTCGAGATAAGGGCTGATAATGATTGTACTACCATCAAAACATGAAGAAAAGTCACTTTTTGGAAAAGAGTGTATGGCGAACGATAACTGCTGTAAATTCAAACAGAATCAAATAATTTTGTGCACATGTGCCTGAGTTGTAGAGGACTCAAGGCCTATTGATTTTGGTGAAGACAGGTTAAGGGGCAGGGGTAGTTTACCTGCAACGTTTTATGTTTTAACAAGAATAAAGTACTTCATTTTGATAAATAAAGTGTCCTGAAAAGAAGGTCATAATAATCCACTGTAGAACGGTAGATGAAATATCTATAAATGAAAAGGATAGTTGAAGGGGAGGGGGTAATTTTCTATAAATGAAAATGATAGTTGAAGAGGGAGGGGATAATTTTTTGTATGTGTACTATGTTATCGGCAACAAAGAAGTAGTTTGTTGTTAAAATTCCTTACCAGGCTGTTTGGCCGTGGTCCAATGTTTTCTGCAAAACCAGACGTTTCAGCAGTGCCATCGACTACCATCATCAGTGAAAATCGATTGCGCTAATGTGAGGTGGTATACGTTAGTGACCACAGTACTGTGGTTAAGACTGAAGAAAGAGGTAGTTTCTATGAAAATATTTAATTTCAAAAATGATTTTAAATATAAATCTTAGAACATGGAAGTCATATATGGTTCTCCATACCGATATTTCTTTAACTTAACGCTTACACCTATTATTCATCTTACATCAGATTGTTACTAGCATTATTAACCACACAGCACAGCATATATGAAAACGCGAATTGACAACGAAAAGCCTTGTCATTATTTTGTGAAAGTAGTATAACACTAGAACAAATTTTAAGACTTTGATTACTCTCTACAGTAGTGTGGTGTGATCTGTACCACAGCCAGAGGTAACGCGACAAATGGGTATAACGCTTGAGGGAAGATGATTATGATGAATTTAAACATTCTGAATGACTTTTACTATTAACATGAAGTGAATATAATAATCAGTCGGCAACAATTGACACTTTCAATGGCCATAGTTAGCTTTTATAATCAAACTAAAACATTTCGAAAACTATTTAAATACAAGAAAAAGTTGAAGTTTTGTACCATGTATTATAATTCTAATGTAAATTACATTATATCAGTTTAGTAAAATATATTTTTAACAATTTATAATGTGAATCCTCTGGTACTGATTTTAAGAGACTTCTGTGTTTTACTAAAGTGAAGCTACGACTAACTACTGACAAAAGTAACAGGAAATATTATTATATTATATCTAAGTATAAATTTTCTTTGTAGCCCCAGGACATGTAATAGGTGTTGGTTCACAGACCATTTAAATTCTGCTTTTACTTATATCTTTATGCTATATGTGATTCAGATATAAAAATTACATAATACAGCAGAAATTGATTCAGTCATTTCTGGGTGGTTGTCTCCTATACCTTGTCTGTATAGTGACTGTCTAAACACTCATTTTTGAACCATTATAATTTTACATTGTTAATAGGACTTGGCCATGTTATGGTATGTTTAGTGTAAGAAGCCAGTGTAGGTCAGTGCTGTTACATATTCTAAAGTGCCAGTGTCTCAATATTGGAGTTGTTCTCTCATCTCATTTTTTCTGACAGCGTTGGTAACAGGTAATGAAGACAGACTACTACTGTTGTAGCGAAAACGTGTAGCCAAAGATCAAACAACAATCCACAGCTTAATATCCCTCCCCCCCCCCAAAAAAAAACAAGATGAAGCCAACATTCTAATTTTTATGATGTATTTACTTGTCATATGTAGCTGATGTCATGGTACTGATGGGGACCAAAGAAATAATAGTTTGATGCTTCATGGACAAAAACTCATCCCATTGTGCGTGCTCTGCATTTTTTTGAGAAAAAATATTTGATACAGTTGTACAAAGAGTAGATGGAAATGTGCAGAGATTTGATGAGTTCGTAAATTATAAACTCAGTGTGCAAAAAATGAGCTCTCAAAATCTTTCCATCATCTCAAACCTTTTAAAACGTGGTGCTGAAGAAAGTTGAATATTCACAAGATTAGTATGACTAAACTATTTCCTGAAATTCTGTTGAAGAAGAGTATGTTAACTGTATTATTAGTAAGGTTTTATTCTTAAATAAGCATACATTGTTTTATTCTTGACACAAAAGCAAATCTGTCTGTTGTTAACATGAGCTTGTCATTGAATGAGTGAAGCAAGTTCTCAGTTTTAACTCACTTCAATTTTCATAAACTTAGATACATGTCCACACTTTTACCCCACAGCCCCTGTTATTTTTTAGATAGAATATTAATTCACTCATTCAAGGGAACAGGTGAATACTTGTACACTAATTGTATGAAATACTGAAAACAGTAATCAAATCTTTGACACTCCAAAGTATGCACCTAATGGATTCCATGGTTATTGATGGATGAACTCAAGATTACACACCTGCAAATTACATGAACATTATTGTCACGGTATAAGGAAGAAAGAGATGCTTTATGCTGTATGTCATGATAACAGATATGTGTGGATCCATACTTCTTGTATGACAGCTTCTTGTAGTTGCAATATGTTGAGGTTTCCAGAATCCAAAATAACGAAAACCTCATAAACTAGCAACCTTTTTGAGAGGTTCAGTGAGTACTGTACATGGATTTTCTTCATGGACAATTGTACAATAAACACTTTGCTCCTCTCCAAAGGGCCAGAGAACACTGCCATCAGGAACAAGAGATAAAGGCCACTTACATCTTTGACATTTCTTTAAGATAATGTCCATCGACACATAGCTGCTTTAACTATAATCACATATTTAAATGATAAGTTATGACACATCCTCCACATAGACTGGAACTTGCTCCTCACACTGCTCGTCGGCCTCCTGAAGGTATTTCAAGGTGGGAAAAGTTTAGCAGTTATAAGAATGTTAAACAGAAATGATTCTAGAATTCTTCCTAAACACCATCTTCAAGCTTCTAGACTACTGGCATAAGTTAGTGCTAAGCAGGGGATTATGTATAACACCTTTGGTTTTAGTAAGTGGATCACAGTTTTTGTTCTATATGCCAATTATGATTCATATTCGATCCTCTTACAATGTTTTGTTGATGTTCTGTATGTTGAGCTTTGGCTCACAATGCACAGTACTTAATGGTTTATATGCATGCGTCTGATAAAGTAATTATGATGTATGTTATACAATGGCTTTCACAAGCATGGCATTTAACTCGTTTCTGTTCTCGTACAATTGGTTAATATTTACCTGTGCTCCACCATACAATCTTGAAGTGAAATATTTTTTTTTTTAATTCTTCTATGTTATATAAACACGCGAAAATTAATTTTAAACGGGGGTCGAAGCTATTTACGAAGAAAAAAAATAAAATAAATACTCCCATAAGGATGCATGCAAAAGTGAATGATCGCCATATTGACTGTGTAGACGGTGAGCCGAATTTGACTGGAAATCATGTTGATGCTTTTCCAAAACAAAATTTACATGATTCTTACATGTTCAAAATTGCGTTGAGCCCAAACGGCGGTTTAAAGCTTTGCGTTGAGCCCACCGCGAGTTTATTATTAGTAACCTCGGAGGCGCCGTAGACTAAAGCATGTGCGGTGAGCCGGCTACCCAAAATCACTCTCAGCGGTGGATACTGTAGGAAACTGATGAGTCGGCCACCCACGAGTCTGAAATGTAATGCTTTGCGTTGTAGGCAATTGAATTACGTTAAGGCAAAATGTAGTGGTGATCCCACTAACTACTCAGTTAATATGGCGTATGGTGTAGCACAGGTAAATATTTACCGTACAATTTAATATTACACATTACATGTATGTGTGAAGGGGAAGGCAGTATATAGGTTATGTTATTTTTGTGGGTGTAGTATGTGTTGTTTGTTGGTCTATCAGGTGGTAGCCTGCAGAGAGCTGTTTCTGTTGTTACATTTCAGTAGAATCGCCTGATGTTGGTCTAGAGTACTGCTATGTAGGCGCGATGTGATTTTTATGGCGCAGATGCCTGCTGTTTGGCAATAAAATTTCTAATATAATTCTGCCTCCCTCTTCCCTCTCCTTTCTTACCCCTGCTCTCATTAACCCTTTCACGGCTTTGGGCATACATGTATGCCAGCAGGAAAGAGGCCGAGACGGCTCTGGGCATACATGTATGCCCTGCTGCTAGCAAGCTCAGCCGGCTCTGGGCGTACATGTATGCTCGCGGAGTTTTCGACTCGCTGCTCATGACATATTTATTTTCGCCGTTAGTTATATCTGTTAGCCTTTCTATGCACCTTTTGTTTCGGTATAGTGCGTATGCGTCTTTGTTCTGATTTCCCTACAATGGGTATTGTTCTCAACTCAGCCTGCCCCGGTACCGTTACTTTCTGCCTGTTTTTAGTGCGTATGCGTCTTTGTTTCAAACTCACTACCACGGCTATTGTTCTCAATTTTAAAACATTACGAGTTAAAAAAAATTATTAATATTGAAATATTGATTTTTGTTGTATTACCTACCTTTTGTAAAACTTCCAAGGTCTCGTCTGGTGTACTCATTAGCAGAGAGAAATAGGTAAACGCAATAACCAATACATCTTGATATGTGAAATTAACCCTGTTTTATTATATCTACTTCAACATCTAAATAGTATCAAACAATTTATTTTACGTATCACTGTAATACTCATTGTATATGGTTGACTTTACTTACGTTATACAGGAAACCAAATTTGTTACACCATCTGACACTAATGCTTATACCCTAACCAAACTAACAAAAGTTACTAAACTAATTAGGCCGCCCAGCCTGCTCACACGCAACATTCATTCCATTTTAAAATCCAATTTTGTTTTAATTAATTGAATTGAACATTTTTAAAAGCTGAAGTTATTTGGATTGAGGTGGATTACCCAACCGGTGTCACTCCTCTCGTTGCAATGTGCCGCATGTTTTTTGATGTCCGAAAGTTTTCTTTAGTTCACATTTTTTCTTTGTCCCGTTTACGTCACTGACTCTATTTCGTTATATTAGTTCATTTTTAACTTCTGGTTAATACTTTTTTACAATAGAAATTCAAAATTGTTGTGCACACATTTTTAACTTCGTTCCCGGCCGGGGTAACGATGCAATTCAAATGGGGGGAGAGTCACCAACAAAGTCTCCCACCAGAAACTAGGCATACCCAGAATTACAATGCCTTATGCTCTGAAGTCTTAGTCGTTGCACACACAACACGTGTAACTCCCATGTGTTGGGCGTTGACGAAATCGGGTGTCCACTGGTTTACGTCACTGAAAAGGTGTGTCCTTAATCTTACATCCGTCTTGCACCAAGCACATGTTGGACCAAATTCGCAAAAAGCCATATTGTTTTAGCTTCTCGGCGTCGGTCGCGCGCCCGCTGGTGTTTGCGCGTTTGTGTGTGTGTCACACAGTATTGAAGTTCTGCGAATTAAACCGTTATTGACAACACTACACATTCCATTGCAACGACTTCGCCTCACAGCTCCTTTGTTTGAACTACAATTTGTATTACCATGGGACTGATCACGCAGATGAAAATGAATTTACAATTTTTTAATAAAAATAAAAACCCCTCCCTTTTAGCCCCGTTACAATTTAGCCTGCCCAGGTACAGTTACTTTCTGTCTGTTTTTAGTGCGTATGAGTCTTTGTTCAAATTCCCTACCACGGCTATTGTTCTCAACATTGGGTGCAAGGTATAATTACTTTCTGTCTGTCGAACATCTATTCAGTCTTGTTTGTGATTCTCTTTAGCAAACAGTAGGTGTGATTATTGTGTTTACAATGGCACAGAATTATTTATCCGAGAAGGAAGTTGTGGAATTATTGATGAAGAGTAGTGACGAGGAAGACAACATTTTCTCAGACGAAGATATGGATGCTCCCGGGCCTTCTCATAATCGTTCAAAACCATGTGCAGCTTCATCAGAAAATGAAACATCAGCAGGAGAAGACGATGAAGAAGAGGTAAGAAATCTTCAGAAGCGAAAAAGAATTTACGATTGGTCGGCCAACAGTCCTGCGACAAAACGTCACTCTTTTGATAAAGCAGTTAGCGGATTACAAATTAGTTTTGAAGACACGGCAACTCACTTAGATTTTTTTTATATTTTTTCCCCTTAGAATTTATTTCTGTCATTTGCACAGAAATAAATAATTATTACAAATTTGTTACCGCGAAATTGACAACATCCATCGGGACAATTGGGATGATTGTCCCGATGGAAAGATATAGAGCCTGCAGAATTTTATTGCTTCTTGGTGTGTTCACTGCTGATGCCAAGAGTAAAAAAATTAGAAATAGACGAATATTGGGCAAAGGATTTGCTATTACTGACGCCAATATTTCCCCAAATTATGTCTAGGGACCGATTCAAACTAATTCTGCGACTTTTACATTTTTGTGACAATTCTACCCCTACTCAAGATAGCCTTGTAAAAATATGGCTTATTGTCGAACACACAAGAAAAAAATTTAGAGAGGCCTTAAATCCATTTGAAAATTTAGTAATTGACGAAAGTTTGTTGCTATTCAAAGGTCGTCTCCAATTCAAACAGTATATACCCAAAAAACGTAGCCGTTTCGGTATTAAAATTTTTGTTCTTTGTGATATAGAAAGCAATTATATTACTGGCTACATTATCTATGCTGGTGCCGGAACAGAAATTATGTCTGGAAACGCTGACTGGGGAAAATCAGGTGATGTTGTTGTAAGTTTGTTGTTGCCGTATTTGAACCAGGGTCATACCATTTATCTCGATAATTATCCGCCAGTTGCTAGATAAATTTCATGTGGAATTAGAAAAAAATACGGATGGACGAAGAACAAGAGAAGAGGAGTTTCCATTTCGACTGGAACACAAAGATGGTCATTACCCAGCGTTTCTTCCAGGAACAGAAGAAAAAGAAATACCCCAAAGACAATGCGTGGTCTGTGCATCTCAATCTCAACGAAAAATTACCCGAATTAGATGGAAAAAGTGTGATGTTGCACTTTGCATGGTGCCGTGTTTTGAAAAATACCATACGTTGAAAAATTATTATATATAAAAATTAAAAACATTTGTTTTAACAATTTAATGTAGTAATTGTAGCATTTATGATAAATAAAAATTATTAAAAAATATAAAATTAAATTAAATTAAACAAACATTTTTTTAACTCAGCCAGCGGCAGTCCAAAGCCTGCGTCAAAAATGAGGATGGAAAACTTTTAAATAAAGCAAAATAATCGTTAAAATACGTAAAGTTTGAGTTAATGTAAGCAGCAGGACAAGCGCTGTAATTGCTTAGCCTACAAGCGCCCCGCTGCTGCGACAGCTGTAAGCCGTTTCGTTACCACGGTCGCTCACCACTCCCCGCCGCGTAAAGGTTAACATCTTAAAAGTCTTTTGCATGCCAAGCCAGACCTAACATGTAAAAAATGAACTACTGAACAAAAAAAAGGAGCATAAATATTCATTGTTATATATAGAAATGGCCTGTTTCATTAACATGTTCCTCATATACAAAAATTTCCTCCTTCTATTGAAGCATTCTATATAATATTTATATTGTGTATTTAATATTTTTACTATTACCTTTTAGACAGAAGTTTAGACACGTTTTTTCCTAGAACTTATAGAATTTAAAAACTGATATTGTAAAACTTTGAAGTCAGATTACAAAGCAAATTCTACATCATCACCACAAGTTTTTCACATAGCATGAAGCAGGGTGTGTGCAAACTAGACTATTCGTCCATTTAAATTCATCTTAAATATAAATTACTAATGTACAATAAAAAAAACTTAATACAGACCCTTGCAACTCCTAATTTAATGTCTGCATATTTATTCAACTTCTTAATATTCAATAGATAAATATCTATTGAATTTATCAATAGACAGACAGGAAACAAAGAATTGCAGATGCCACTTCTCTCTATTAAGTGCACTACTCTTTAGTTCTCTATATACCCATCCTCCCTTCAGATCATCAAACATATTCACCTTCTTCCTTAGTAATTATTCTTAACCAACTTAGCACTTACTTTATTTGCTGTTATTGCAGAATACAATAGATTTTACATCGTTTATGCACTTACTTTTTAACATCTATAATTTTTAAAAATTATATTGATACAACACTGTACCAGTAGCTTTAGTATTGTGTGTGTGTGTGTGTGTGTGTGTGTGTGTGTGTGTGTGTGTGTGTGTGTGTGTGTGTGTGTGTTGCAACAAAACATTGCTGAAGGATGTCCTTTTTCATGAGTACAAGCTTGTGTCAAAAATAAGTTCAACTTTGTTAATTAGGGATATGGTTTGTAATTAGATTTAGAATTGAGGAGTCAGACACATCAAATTGTTCATAATTTGTCCCTGTATCTCCATACATGTGTAACCCTAATTCACATATGCGGGAATAAATAAAATTATTATTTGTTAATGTATCAAAATGAAACTTTGACAGAGTATAAATCATATTTGATGCTATAATTTTCCAATTCATGTGAATGATTCATTATGTTTTTATAGATTTATATGTTGAAAATTTTAATGAGTTAATAAAATTTGCAGGTAACGATCAGAGACTGTCGTTGTACGATTTTATGATTTAATAAAACTTACCAACTTTATAAAAATTTACTCTTTTTCTTACCTTCGGGTTCCGTCCAGGATTCTACAGACAAAACAGTTGCAGAGGGATTACTTGGGTTAGAGTTGCGAAATCATTAAGCCAACACATGTTATGCTAGGAATTACTCTTATTTATTTTTCTTTAGTTAATTTCCCTATCTACTCTCTGTGGAACAATGGTTTACACAAAAATCTCTTAATTACTTAATACATGAAAGTGATATCAAAAAGTTACTACAGTTATTTTTTGTGTCATCCCCTTATAACATCAAGCTTATTCAAAAAATTTTACAATTAATTGATTGACACAAACTATGAAACCAGTACTTTACTTTGTACGTACGTACCAATCTTACGCTCTCTCTCTCTCTCTCTCTCTCTCTCTCTCTCTCTCTCTCTCTCTCTCTCTCTCTCTCTCTCTCTCTCTCTCTCTCTCTCACGCTTCTATTTCATTTAGTTAATTTTGTTAGTATTCTACCCGTTATATCTGTAAAATTTAAGAATTTTGGCCAATTAATTATTGCTGGTACTTAACCGTTCCATGTGTCTCTCTGGGAGTTGTACAATCACTGTCTGTTCAACTTTACGGTTCACTCCATGTTTAGTTGTTTTTTTGGTACACTAGTTAATTTACGTCATTGTTGTGACCGTCCATCACCGCTGTTTAAATTATACTCATACTAGTTATTTAGTCGGCCGACTGTATGATTGCTCGAGCACTTGTTGTTGACCACTATATTGTCCACACACTGATTACTAGAACCACGCTCTCCATTACTGTCCCGCGCGGCTCTGCTGTCTACTTCGCTGGTTCAACGATGACTACTGACTACTGTGACCTCCTGATGAAAACTGGCTTGTGGTAATTACGTGTTTCTCTGTAATTCACAGAGAAGCTGAGTTGCCAGTGGTTACGTAATACGTCTAGCCCGGCTGTCTAGACATAAACAGTCTGGTGTTTCATAATAACATTGTATGTGTAGTTGGTTAAAACGAGGTACCCCAAAGGTGCACATTGACTGCTTTCAAAATGTGTTCAATTATTAAAATTTATTCCCGTCCCCGATCTGTCCCGTTACAATACCCCCCTGCAATGAGAGGTTTTATGCCGAAGCATAAAAACTCATTGCCTAAACCTAAGAGGATCAGTGAGGATATAGCGCTGCAACCCCCCTTAACTCTTTACTAAAATCATGGGTACTTACCCCCCTAGTCCGGTGGCTGTGGCTGCACCTATATCCGACCTTACTGGACTTCCCAGCTCGAGATCCCAACACCATAAAATCAGACAGGCACGTCACCACAGTATCATCTGACTCTGAAACATTCAATTAAAATATCACTAAACGGCCTTCCATTATTCCATATCCCCAACTGATTCGTTTCCTCTTGGTCATACTGGTATGTCATTAACAAAGTACTGGTTTGATTTTTTGCAAAGTACTGGTTTTTTATCTAATTTGCTAATATACTCATAGTCGTATAGTACTCATCAATATAGTCATTGTTTACTACTGCACTGTTTACTTCATAAGGTAAATATTTAATGTTATTCATTCTCTCTACACATTCTCTATAACCTTCCTTTACGTTAAACACCTCTATCATTCTGTTTCTCTCTTTATAATCACTTTCCCAACCCAATTTCACATTCTCACTCCACACAGAGGGCAATATCGCATTATTGTAACACCATCTGGCCTTACCAGATGCACTAAAAACCAAGGGGCATTTTGAAGATCTTTTATCTTCTACCAAAACTATCGAGGAACTCTCGTCCTCCAAAAACACTAATGAAGTCTCTGCTTCACCGACATTACGGGAAAAATTTGCCCTCTGTTCACTCTCTACATTTAAACTATCTCTATACTCCCTTTCTAACTCATAAACAGTAACTAACAATGCTCTAACCTCAACTAACTTTCTACTCTCATTATAACCACCACTATTACTCAATATATCACCATTATTTTTATTCAATATTTCATCATTACTTATTTTAACACCGCCACTTACCTTATAATTCCTCACCTGTTTTGCATTTAAACTAACACCATTATTATTCGTAATTCTCTCCCCACTAGAATCATCACTTACCTTGTTTATATTCTCATTAGCGCTTAACTTATCATCATCGTGATTACCAAATATAGTCTCACTGTCTTCATTATCAGAACCGATTATTTTATTCTCTAATATTTCATTACTACTATTTTCAATATTAAAACCCCTTAACACGTTTATTTTACTTCCTCTCCTCTCTCTTCTTTTTCTAATATCATCTACATCATCTTTCATTCGTTTTATGACTGTTTGGAAACGTTCATCAATATTATTTATACGTTTATCAATGTTAGAGATTTGTAGTTTCATATCATTAATATCGCTCTTTAGTTCATCAAATCTGACATCATTTATATCAAAGCGTTTGTTTAATTCGTTAAAACTACTTTCGCATTTTGTTTTCAGTTCATTTACATTACTGCTTAATTAATTCAATTTTGCATTTTGTACATCAAATTTATGATCATTTATGTCAAAACGACTATTTATGTCGCTACTTATTTCATCGAATTTAGTATCAAATTTTTCATCACTATTGTCCAAACGATTATTTAATGCTTTAAATTTAACGTTAAGTTCATTAAAATTGGTTTCGAGTTTATTACTTCGTTCATCAAATTTATTGCTTAACATTATGTTTTGTTGTTCTAACATTAGTTGTATCACGTTCACTATATCGTTATTGTCACTTTGTTTGTTTTGGATAGGCGTTGAATGAATCCTAGCGAATGCCATTGTCACGGACTCGGTTAGGCTTGTTTCGTTTACTACAGTTTCGGTTACTATCGTATTTACTTTATTGTCTGTACTAGTATTAGTTAAGTCAATTTTGTTGACTTCGTCACTCTTATTTTCCATTTTGTATGATATCGTTTACATATACAATTATGCTTTCTAACCTACACAACCGCCCTCACTCCCAAATAATCCTTCTCTGCAACTCAATTAGGTCTGGTTTGTATAATTAATAAATTATACACACTGTCCCAGTTCGGGGGTCATTTGTAGTTGTACGATTTTATGATTTAATAAAACTTAACAACTTTATACAAATTTACTCTTTTTCTTACCTTCGGGTTCCGTCCAGGATTCTACAGACGAAACAGTTGCAGAGGGATTACTTGGGTTGGAGTTGTGAAATCATTAAGCTAACACATGTTATGCTAGGAATTACTCTTATTTATTTTTCTTTAGTTAATTTCCCTATCTACTCTCTGAGGAACAATGGTTTACACAAAAATCTCTTAATTACTTAATACATGAAAGTGATATCAAAAAGTTACTACAGTTATTTTTTGTGTCATCCCCTTATAACATCAAGCTTATTCAAAAAATTTTACAATTGATTGACACAAACTATGAAACCAGTACTTTACTTTGTACGTACGTACCAATCTTACGCTCTCGCTCGCTCTCTTTCTCTCTCTCTCTCTCTCTCTCTCTCTCTCTCTCTCTCTCTCTCTCTCACGCATCTATTTCAATTAGTTAATTTTGTTAGTATTCTACCCGTTATACCTGTAAAATTTAAGAGTTTTGGCCAATTAATTATTGCTGGTACTTAACCGTTCCGTGTGTCTCTCTGGGAGTTGTACAGTCACTGTCTGTTCAACCTTATGGTTCACTCCGCGTTTAGTTGTTTTTTTGGTACACTAGTTAATTTACGTCATTGTTGTAACCGTCCATCACCGCTGTTTAAATTATACTGATACTAGTTATTTAGTCGGCGGACTGTATGATTGCTCGAGCACTTGTTGTTGACCGCTATATTGTCCACACACTGATTACTAGAACAGCGCTCTCCATTACTGTCCCGCACGGCTCTGCTGTCTACTTGGCTGGTTCAACGATGACTACTGACTACTGTGACCTCCTGATGAAATCTGGCTTGTGGTAATTACGTGTTTCTCTGTAATTCACAGAGAGGCTGAGTTGCCAGTGGTTACGTAATACGTCTAGCCGGGCTGTCTATAGACATAAACAGTCTGGTGTTTCATAATAACATTGTATGTGTATTTGGTTAAAACGAGGTACCCCAAAGGTGCACACTGACTGCTTTCAGAATTGTTTTCAATTATTAAAATTTATTCCCGTCCCCGATCTGTCTCGTTACAAGACATGCTCTAACGTTTTTGTGTAAAACAGAACTAGAGCTTTTAATTGTCACATTTTTATCTATTACGTAAAAAGCAATTTTAACCAGTCAGAATCTTTGATATATCACTCAGATCTCGAGTTTGTATTGTGAGGACAGATAGTTCTACAGAAGACATCAACCAGAGCAGATGTGGCCTCTGTGTTAGATTCCCATGCAAGACGCAGCGAGCTTAAGTAACATGTTGTGCACCCTATCATCCTTGTAAATTTTCAATACTGGTCTTAGATCTACAGACAATTTAAAGCCCTATGTGAACATTTAAATTATTAGAACACAATAATATAAATAGTAATATGGATCAGTATCAAATGGTGCTGTCCATGTGAGTGGAAGATGTCTGCTTAGGCAAGTTACATCTCATCCAGAGTTATAACTTGAGTATATGCGAGAACACTTCAAGATTGCAGTAAGTGCAAGTTCAGAGCACTTGAATAATTAAAGTTACTATACCCACAGAAGTGAACCCTGAGATGATACAAATAGTTAAATGTTCCTCATATCAAAGGAACAGATGTGCAAAGTGAACACTAGAGGTGGGCTGAACTGTTATTTAAAAATAATAGGTATGAAAATACTGTTCCAAAAAAATAACAGGTACAAATACCTGTTATATACTAATTACACATAACCTATATTATTCAAATAATATATTATACATAACCTAATATCTTCAAATAAATATACTGCAAGTAGGTTTATTTTCACCTAGATACACCTATTAATGTATTAATTAACCTATTAAAATAAACCTACTTGCAGTGTATTTATTTGAAAATATTACATAACCTATATTATATAATTTGTTATAAGAAGTAAATTGAAACTAAAAGTATTAACAGTGTTACTTTACACTGTGACTTCATAACTATTACTGTTTAAAAGAAAATGAGAAACAAGAGAATTTATAGGCCTATCTCCCTTTGGAAATACTAATTTAAGTTTTCACTACAAGTAAACAAACTAACATTGGTTAGACAAATCACTTGCAAAACTCGGCAATGAAATTTAGAATAGCACAACAAATAATGTGAAAAGAAACATAACAGTAAGCTACAAGAGTGAATGAGAATAAACATGATTTAAACCGATTAGCCTTATAAAAACACAACCTAAACAATTTGCGGTAAAATTTCATTAGATATCTCCTCTTATCTTATTTTCTTTTCTTATCAGGTAGTACTCGAAAAGAATGCGGAAGACCAAAGTGGTTCGCGGGTCCCGAAAGGTTGGGAACCACTGCTAGTAGATCAACTGTGCAACTGATAGATCCTGGCAAAAGTACAAGTTGGGCAAATAATGGAAACTTCCAGCCACATAAATCAATCATGAATGTTTTACAGTCTCCAAGAAATTCAGATAAACTTGTAGCTTTCTCTTCTTATTACCTTGTTTTATTGATGGCCTTCTGATAAGTTTAGTAAATTCTTATCTTCATCAGATCATGTATTTATCTTAGGCTGCAGTTTGACCATTTACACCTAAATGTGTTATCTGTTATGGAGTTTATTTTTATTTCTTTACTAAGTGGAAACTACTATTAGTCAAATGATAAGTAAAGTGATAGAGACAAAAACTCAAAATCACCAGTTTAGATAAAAGAAATAAATTTACGAAAAGACCTTGTTTTTAGGGTAGCCTTATCAGATCAGTAAAGATTTAATGAACAGGACTAGATAAAGTTCATAAATGTCCGTTACAACAATCTCATCATTTACATGAGATGTACAGTGAAGTTAAAATCACATTAACAAAAGTATAATGTATAGCACAACAAATAATATGAAAAAAAAAACAATAGCAATATAACAGTAAGCTACAAGAGTGTTGCAATTATTCGTCTTCTGCCGAATGCAACAATCCGCGAATTGTACCTTGCCCGACGCACTGACGTCACCCCCCCTTTTACTAACCCTATCGTTTGCTTTGTTAAACCTCGTCAGTCTCCCATCAAACGCTGTGAGCAGAGCGGCCCATCGCCGGACTTTCGTCAAGTTTAGGAGCCTCAATAACCAAGGTAACTATGATTGTTTTTGAGCTATCGTAAATCAATGCTAGTGGCTAATAATTTTGTATATTACGTTTGTAACGAAAAGAAGAAAACTTGTAATAGATGTCAAAAGATTGTTATCCATAACCAACCAAGACGTATCTTGTCTGTAATAGTCAGCCTCGCCTAAAACTAAATTTCAGTCAGTCAACTTGATGAAAAGACCTAAGATATGTAAAGTTCAGTGTCAGTACTCGTTATATATGTAATTTGAAGTCATAACCTTGTAATGCAATTTTGTAATATTGTAAATTGTAACTACGCACTGTATGAATGCATGTGTGTGTGTTAATCGAACGATGTGGGTATAAAGTGTACTAAAAGATGTGAAAACTTTCAGTTCAAAACTTGGTTCGACGTTCCAGACTGAAGACACGAGAACACGAACTTCGTACAGTTTTTACATGATCTTCCAGCACAGACATAGCAGTGGTTCAAAGCAGGTACTGAGGAACACGCAGCCGTAGCGACCAGATACAGCAGGTTGCAAAAGGACTTATCTGGATTGCCAAGTAATATTTTTACCTTTAATAACTTACGGTGGCAGTTGCTGCATAATCACAAAGAGAAGCGAGACAAACTAGTTACTCATCATAAGTGTCAGAAACAATTTTATAAACTTTTGTGATAGATAACAGTGTCAGAAATTTATAAGGAGATCACAGCGTGTACGCTGAACACCATTTTGTAAACTAGTATTGATTTATGCGACAGCCCCATATTTAGCATTTAACATTTTCTATACTCAGTTTTTCAAAAAAAAATTAGCTCAGTATTGACCGTTGCTGACTGGCACATAATTAGGTAAATTTTAGAGGCTCGTAATGTTTTTGAAATAAACGGGTCGCACCTGGCTCAGCTCACAGATTGATGCTTTCAACAATTTCTTTTACTTGCACCTCCTCCCTTTATAGAATTATGTTAATTATAGAAACACTTGAGAAATAAGTTACAACACAGAAAAAGGTCTTAAGCATTTTGATGGATTTAGATATTATATTATGTTATTTGTGTGTATGCTGGACACTTCCGGGGCCCAGCAGCGGTAAGTGCTACAAGAGTGAATGAGAATAAACATGATTTAAACCGATTACCCTTATAAAAAGATAACCTAAACAGTTTGGAGTAACATTTCAATAGATATCTGCTCTTAGCGGCCTATCAACTATTATCAGCCACTCTGTAGGTTATAACACAATATAATTTGTTTTTCAAAATTTACCAAGTTGGTGATTAGTATAATATATAATTTATTATAATCTGTATTATATATCTGCATAACACACAAGAATAAATGTAACATCAGTATGAATTTTGTTTATTTATTAAAAACAGCTTCGTCTCTTTGCGCAGAATGAAGTATTCAGGACCAAAAAGTGGCTTCGTACTCGAAATACTCCTGATACTAGTTGTTCCTTGTGTACCAGTGTTCCTCATGATGCGCCTAGTATTTGTAATACTCGTTTACTTGTTGTTCCTTGTGTACCAGTGATATGCCTAGTATTTGGCCTTGGCGTATTCGTTTACTTGTTACTTGTGTATTCATTAGTTGCCTAGGGGCCTTGACTCAGAACAGCAGGGCTGCGAATAACAGGTATTTCAACTTTTCAGTCACTGTTACATCCGTTCCACAAACATATCGTTCCAAAATACCTGTTACAGGTATATCAGCCCACCTCTAGTGAACACACGGTGGATTGCAGGCACTGCATCCAGGATCAATGCACCCAAGCATAAGGAGCTAGTAACATTCAACCATTATAAACATTTAAAACACTTTAATCATTGTTTCTGTGTGCCAAAGACAATAATTTAATGTTTAATTTCTGAGAATACAAGAGAATTCTCGAATTCAGTCTCGTGTGATCCAAACATCAAGTTCCCAGGAATACGAGTTTTCCACTCAACCGCTAGTTTTGCTGGAATCACTCCTGGTGCGTTATGTACTGATGACCTAAACACCACTGGCTGATCCAAGTCTGTTTGGTTCTCATCAACAACCTCTTGCGTAACTTCATCTTCAGCAACGTTTCCCCCGGGCACTTCTATTAACTCACGGACAAACAAAGGATTTTCCTTGACACTCGTAGTTGGCTTTCCAGTCACTTCTTTTGCTGTTTCACGTATTTGTACTTCCTCTGCTAGTTCTTCTTCCATTTCCGCCTGGAATAGGAAAGGTTCCTCTTGACCAGACCTGTTGACTTCTTCTTCGGCCAATGCCACTTGCTTGATTGAATGGTTGGCAGACCCTGACATTTTAGCCATGCAAAGCTTTATCTTCTCTTGACCAACCTTCAGGACGTTCTCTCTTAAGTCCACAAGGAATCCGTAGGCATTCATAATGTCCGTGCCAAGAATCACTTCATCAACAATGTCTGCAACGAGCATTTGGTGGCTAAACTAGAGGAGACCCAGGCGTACACGTACATTTACTTGTCCTAATACTTTGACGAGGCTTCCAGTCACAGTCTGTATTGTACAAGATCTAAATTGAGGCTGGCGGTTGCTAAGTCAGGACACACAATGTACACTGTGGTGCCCGTGTCAACTGTAAATGCTGCAGGTTTGTCTTTAATGAATCCTTTGACAATCAGGTTACCCGTGGTTTTATGAAGTGTAGAGACTGTGTGCAGTTCCGTATCTTTACATCTCCAATTCTTGCATTCACGGTCTTCTTTCCGATTTTTCGTATGCCAACAATCTGCTTGTAGATGGCCACTTTTCCCACAGTTATGACACTTAGGTCTTTTGTCTTTATCCATTTGTTCAAAAGATCATTGTGGCGCTACTGACTTCTAAAATGTTGTTCTTGAATCGTCTCTTTATTCCGTCCGTTATGATGATACTGTGATACTGATACTGATCCATTTGACTGCAACGTGATGACGTACTTTAATTAATGTAGGTCGCCGACTTGGCAGTTTCAAAACAGAGAGCATGAACAAGAGTGTCTGAGCTATTCTGATGTCGTGCCATTCTTAACACATGTTGCAATTTACTATCTCTGATACCGTCAATAAACACGATGTGAGCAATCCACGTTCGGAAGTCCTCCGATTCTTCGGAATAAGCCAATCTCGTCAGTTGGTCGACATTTGCTTCAAATTCTTGAAGGCTTTTCCCTGAACTCTGTCACCTCGCTTTAAGGTGAACACAGTACACTTCGCACAAATGCTGGTCACAGTACCCTAATTCCAGAGCTTTTGTTAATTCGGCATATGTGTTCTGGCTGTCAGATGGCACTTTGTGTACTAGCTCTGCGGCAGGTCCTTTTAACGCAAGAATTAGTGAAAGGCCTTTCTCTTCTTCTGTCCAGTTATTTAAGCGAGCGGCAGCTTCAAATTGGCAATGATAAGTTGCCCAGTGAGTGCTTCCATTAAACAATGGGGCCTTTGCAAAAACTGGCCATACTTCAGTTAATAGCATTCTTTGATTTCTCTGATATTTTGAATCTTCTAAACTTGACATACTTGTTTTCATAGTTGACACAGATTTTTCTATTTCAGATATTCTCTCAACTTGCTTGTTCAGCTCACCTCATAACAGGACAAATTTTGCAGTGATATCATCTTGTACGAACGTATTAACGTCGTCTGCTTGATGACTAAATTCTTCTTTTTTCCGTCCCTCTGGTGTTTCATTTTCATGCTTATGATTTCATCTTGTCGTTTGTCTGCTGCCAGCAGGAGGGTTTTCTGTCTCGCTTCTGCTGTTGTGACGATTTTTAAAAAATAAAAAAGGAAATAAAAGAAATTTTTTATTTAAAATCTCACATTAAAACAAAACATAAACCCCTAAAGAAAATGATAAAGTAACACCGCAATAACACCCAAAATAAATAGTTTAAAACCAAAAAGAATTCGAGAATAAAATTAAGAAAACACCCCTTAATAATTAACCCTGCTTTAACCTGCCAAAACCGGCATCAACACGCAAAATTACCCGTGAATAAGACTAATAGTAGTATTAAATTGCAACTTGATAAAAAACATAACGATGTACAATAATAAAATAAAAAGTAAGAGATACCATAGTATAATTAAATATGTCAGAGAATAAAGGAATAGATATTAATCGGAATATGGAACTACTTTTATGCTGAATAGTAAACGACGCGAGATTACTACTCTCACCCCTTAACAAAACACACTTGAAATGGAGCTGTCGAACCATAAACAGCATACAGCCATGATGGGGTACAATAATAATACTTTTAAAAGTTAATAAACTCGCCAGTTGAGACATAGCGGCTCCAAGTACACATTTAAAACCATGTGAACCGCGAATATAGTCTAACAGTGTAATTACAGTAAATATGTAATAAAGTAAATATGTAGTAAACGAGTGAGTGTGGATGAGAATTGCGCGTCTATGACATCTCTAAAAATCTTAACAATAAAGTGTATGTAATTAGAAATGTGGTAAAATCATAATGTGAAACTCAAGAACTAAACCAACATGTGACGTGATTACAAGTGAATAAAACTTTTGTGCAAATGATTCAAAACAACGAGCAATTACTACAACTTAATGAGAAAGAGAGAACCAGGACCCACCATGACTAAAATAACTTCAGAACTTCACCATCACCGGATACGAACCTAACAACAGAAACCTGATCTTCAAAAAAACTACAAGACACAAGGCACAACCGAGAGAGTCGCCGATTCACCGAGGATGATACACACAGGTGACACGGAGGTTTAGCTTCCGTGGTTCAGAACTTGAAGTAGAATAATACATGATAAACACTAAATAGATAAAAAATGAACGTAAATTAAAACAAGAAAGACTGATTTAATTAACATAAAACTATAATTTCATGCATAGCAATAACATGCGTTAATTTAAATTTTTTTTTTTTTTTTTTGTTAAATAAAGCAATATTTCAGATGACACAAGAATAAATATTATAAATGAAATATCATACTAAAACAAACTACTCGGATCTGAGGGCAGTAAAAAACTATGTTAACGCATTACTAAATTACTCTAATTCTATTTGTACAAGAGCTGCAATTCCTTTAACTTTTAATGTACTCATTGCTAAATTTATGTAATAAAGAGATGTCATGGTCCAAAAAGGTGAGTGAATAAATCTACAAAACCCCTGACCATATCCCTCAATTCACGGGATCCTATTTAACATTTGTTTACTTTTCAGTTATTTATGATTTTGTTAAGATTATGGCAGCCTGTTTAATTGACCTGAGCCAATTAACCAGGTTCCCGATATTATAACGACGAGACATTATACTGTCTCGTCTTGTCGTTTCTCTTTTTGTTGTAGCATTGCTTGGAATGCTTCGATCATCTGACTGGTATCCATTTTATTTTTATCATTTTATCAACTACCACTAACACCACTCTTCTAAGAAGTTTCCCTTGTTTCCACAGTTAACTGTTCTATCCCAGTTCTGACACCACTGTTACAACAGTCTACTTGGTCATCGTATGGTACAGTGGAAAACAAAACACAATACACCAATTAAATCACTAATCACCAGCTTTAATTATCACAATTAAACAGTTTATAATTAAATGTACAATATTTCCAGTTTAATTTGTTCACACTCAATAACAATGTCTATTAATAGAGTTTCACACAATTATTAGCATAATACTACTTCACTTTGACAAACACTCAATCCGCACTAGCAAAAATCGCTTATGTAACTGAACTGACAACCCGACTGCTATGGCTTTATATGTGCCACGCTGATGTCCAGTACAACTTTCTCTCCTTAACTGCACACTGGCGGCTTAATGTGTATCTCAAGTGTTCCTGGAACTCACTAGAATCATCTATTTGAATGACGCAACAGCTGCCTGCCACACTGGACAGGGGGAGTGGAGAATGTTCTGGGTTGTTCGGTAGGCTTCTCGTAACAATATATTTTGTAATATACCTTTATGTATGAGAGTGAAAGGCCTCACGTTTGAGTGCCAAGTTTGTAATATAACGTTATTTCGTGTGTTTATTATCCACACGTTTGTTGCGTCAATTAGTAAGATAATGAGATTTTTCTTCAGAATTAGAAATCTGTTACCTATATAATTCCAAATCACAAATTGTTTCTTCTTTATTTTAACGATTTATTTTTTTATTCATCCTTTGTTTCCCGATTTGGGCGCCAAATTGTTTTGTTATTAAAACAATTAAAATTGCTCACCTTTTGTTTTATTTATTCACCTTCTCTTTAAAGTTTGGTCGACTTACCTTTTTAATAATTCAATTCCAATTCCGTTCCTAAAAATAAATTATTACCAACTTTTCTTTGTGATAAAAAAAATTCTTTGTATGAAGAAATAAAACAGTGTTAACATAGAAATAAATTAACCATACAATTAAAAATCTTCAATACTGGTTTTATTGGTTTTTTATTGTGTATTTCTTTCCTTTAAAACAATTAAATAATTTTATAATATATATGCTCCAGCTATGATGTTTAAATACTCAGCGGTAGGCAACAAGGCTCAGGCTATTAAAGTTTGATATTATACAATTTTTTGTTTATTAAAATTAGTTTGTTAGGTCCTTTGGATTACAGAAAGTTAACAAAAAACACCCTTTACAAAGCTTCACATAAAAGCATTTAAATATTACCTAAGTTATGAACAACTTAAATTTAAGTATTATTATATATATAAACTTTCACAATATGAACTTACTTTCTTTATCACTTTCCCATACGTTTCGAGGTGATGTTCCTCTTCCTCAGTGGGAGTAAATACTGAATGTCATTTTACAGTATAACGGTTATGGACTAGGTGTGTGTGGTGGGGGTTGATGGTGGGAGGGAATTGGCGCTGAGGTTCAAATTGTGTGTTTGAATCAATGTATCGAATAGTGTATGTGATCTATAATGTAATTGTTCATTTAATATGTTGTTTGGTTGTAGTGCGTGATATCTGTATATTTCAAATTGTTCAGCTGTGTTTAGTTTTCTACTTTTAGGTAAGTAGTGTAATATTTCCATGTTGTGTTCTATGTTTGTGTAACTGTGGTTTTCGTTTTGTAAATGTGTGGCAAATGTGGAATGTATGTAGTTTGTGGTGAGGGCTTTTAAATGTTCTGAAAATCTGGAGGAAAAAGATCTCCCCGTCTGGCCGATGTAGAATTGGTGACAATCATTACAATTTAATTTATATACCCCTGTTTTGCTGTATGTGTCTGTCTTTGTTAGTATTATTTATTTGTTTCCTAATGGTGTTGTTGGTTCTGTAGGCTACTTTATAATTATGTTTTCTAAATGTGTTTGCAATGTTGTGCATATTGGAATTGTAGTATGTAAGTGTTATGTATTTACTGGGTTGTGTGCTGTTGGTCTGATGTGTTTTACTTTTTGTGTTTAGGATGCGTTTGTGTAGTTTATTTATTAAACTGGGGTTGTATCCATTTTTGACTGCTATATATTTGATTGTGTTTAATTCTTCTTGGTAGTCATGTGTGTTTAGGGGTATTGAAGTGAGCCTATGGAGCATGTAGTTGAAAGCTGCATGTTTGTGTTGAGTTGGGTGGTTGGATGAGTTATGTATGACCATGTCTGATGTGGTGGGTTTCCTGTATATTTTGTATGTGTGTGTGTTGTTTGTTTTGGTGATTGTAAGGTCTAAGAAGTTTATGCTATTATTTAGTTCTATTTCAAGCATGAATTTTAATTTATGGTGTATAGTGTTAATGTATTTGTGGAAATTTTCTATTTGTCTTTTGTTGCCGTTGTAGAGGAGTAAAATGTCATCAACATACCTGTGCCAATATATTATTTTATTGGTGTATTTGTTATTGTTCAGTATGTGTTCCTGTTCTATGGTGTGTATAAATATTTCGGCTAGTATACCTGATATAGGGGAGCCCATGGGTAGTCCATCTGTTTGAGTGTAAAACATGTTATTGTGGAAAGTGATAAAGAAAGTAAGTTCATATTGTGAAAGTTTATATATATAATAATATTTTATAAAGTGAACGAAGAGGATGTATCAACAAGATAATTAAATTTAAGGTTATAAATATTTGGTTTACAACAGTCAGTGTTTGTAGGTTAAGTGTGTTCTGATGATTATTACACTTCCAATAAGTCTATCACCATGGATTAATAATTTAATAGTGATATAAATTAATTATTACAAGTTCTTTATCAAGTGAATAGTGAAATATAGTTTGTGTGATTGAAACTGTGTACAAGTGTATTATAGTTTATTATACTGATTAGTTTTTATAATCTGATATTATACTTATCATCTTTCTTCAATTATTAGGTTCAACCTAATATTCAGATAATCTTTTTACACTATTTTTAATCCTAAAGATAATAACATCATTGTCTTGCTTTCTGTACTTAAATTAGTGTGAAATCAAACATGAATGATTTCTGTCCAGTACTTACAAAGTTACAATTTCAACAATTTTGTTTTCTATCATTAATTAATTCAAAACTAATCCTTTTGTATACATTTTGTTTCTCTAAAACTATATAATCAAACCTAACATGATAATATACGTGGTACCATTAATTTCCACTGTTTTAATATCTAATTTTCCAAAGTTCTTAATGTTACTATAGGCTTTTAAGGCCTAGTTTCTGACTTTCTTTATACATTTCTTATAATATATTCCTTTGTTTTTATTAACCTTACACACCTTACAATGCAAATACAACCAACGAAGTAAATCAACTAATACACAACATTTGATTAGTCATAATCATTTTCAAACATAATATAACTCTTTTTAAACATTTTATACAAATACCATTTTTCAATACATAACATACACTTTAATATTCATGTTTAATATGGTAACCAAATCACTTGTACGAATTAATAAATTATTTACCTTAAATTATCCGCCGTGTGATTTCTTGTGCTTCGTCTATGACGCGTTTCAGAGCATATGCTGCATCATCAGATATTAAAAAGGTAAAACTATCACTCTTGCGAGATCGTTAAGAAGTTAAAATGTCAAAATTTGCATGTGAACTGTACGCGGATTTGGGTGCGCACCCGTTCAAGTTCATTCTGCCACTGGCAGAAGGTAATAAGGTAAATAATTTATTAATTCGTACAAGTGATTTGGTTACCATGAATATTAAAGTGTATGTTATGTATTGAAAAATGGTATTTGTATAAAATGTTTAAAAAGAGTTATATTATGTTTGAAAATGATTATGACTAATCAAATGTAGGGTCACCTGACACTCCTGAATTCCAACGCTGGGATCATCTCTGACGTAAGATCGTACGATGTTGTTACATAATCGGTTAGTCACTGGTTCTCAAAATAACTGCTTTACTCGCGTCTGGAGCTGACCTTGACACATTTTCGCTTGTTTGTTTACTACGTCTTTATAATTTATGCATAATATTTTCAATCACTCCTGCCAATTCCGCTACCAATAAAATTTACCTTTATTCTCAATTTATGTTTTATGTCTCCCAAAATTATACAATAAAATTTTATTTCCTTTTCTATTAAACACAAATTTATTTATTACCCCGGGTAGGCCAAAATGTCCCGTTACAATACCCCCTCAATGAGAGGTTTTATGCCGAAGCATAAAAACTCTCATTGACACACTCATACTTGCTAAAGGGATCAGCCAGGATATGTCGCCACAACCCCCATTACGGTTTACAAACAAAAAATATAATTAACTCACCCTTGGTCCAGTGACTGTGACCGCACCTGAATGACCTTACTGGACTTCTCTCTCGAGATCCCAACACCATAAAGTCAGCCAGGTACTTAACGCCCCTGCTCTGATGCGCTGGCCAGCTCAGGACCGCCGCCACAGCATCACCACACACTGAAACAACAAATCAAAATGTCACCTAGTGGTCTTGTACAATACTGTATCCCTAACTGATATGTTTCCCCTTAGCTGTGCTGGTTTGCGTTAAGAAGCACTGGTTTTTTTTTCTCTCTTAACCTCTAACATATATATGAATACATAACCTAACATGATACATATTTTTAAATCTCATTCTATCTACTTTCTCTCGCTAACTTTTATCCCAAAATTCAAAAGACATTCCTCTGATTCTATCAGAAATTAAATAAACATTTCCTATTACAATATTACACATCTCTCTCATCCCCAATTTGCATCTAAATATTTAAATTCATAAGAGTCTCTTAAACACTAACAAACATAATACCCCATAATAAAACATAGTATATTCATAATTCACCTTGTTATTATTACCTTAAAATAAACAATTTGCATTTACGTTTGACCAAAAATTACACACTTTACATCTTTAAATTTGCACATAAAATTATAAAAATTATATTTTAATCTCAATTGAACTTTTATTAATTCATTTCCCAAAATTTTTTTTTCTTTTTCAACCTTTATTTTACATAACATTTCATTTATTATTCCATTTTATTAATTTGGGTGATTCTCAGTTATTCATTATAATTCACTTTATCAACTTGGCATTTACCTATAATTTTACCCCTTTCTGACTCTAGCACAGACTAACAAATTCTTTATCTAGTATGACACCCATCTACCAAAACATCTACCAACACTTCTCTACCTCTAACTTACTACTCTAACTCATTTTGAATCATTCTACCCTTATAACAAAATACTCTCTACCCCTTTGTACTCAGGATGTGTGTTCCCTTCCCAATGCTCATTCCCTTATTTGGTTCCTGGACCCTCCCTAGGTAACCCTTTCTGGCGCATAATGGTTCACCTCCCGCCACAACGCTTTTCGTTGAGGACTCCTTATCACACCACCCCCCTTACAAAATTCCCACTATCAAGTAATTACTCTCCCATTACATCACTTTCATCTACAAAATATCTCCATTTATTTATTACCTCAATATATCACTCATTACTCTACATATTTTCCCCATAGCTACTGTGTCACTATCAATATTTAAATTCTACATTACTTGTATTCCACCTCTTATTCTCTCTAACACCCATCTATATTCAACTTGGACTGACTCAAATGTCTTACTTAAACAATTACTATCACCCAACTTCTATCTTTTACAACTTTATATTTATTCACTATTTGTTATCATGTTTAAATCTCATAAAATAATTTAAATTCATCATCAAAATTCAATTATATAACATTTTAAATCAATCAAAAATATTTAAACATCTCAAATTATTTGAATTCCATCACGTATTGAAAACACAACATATTTTAATTACTTTACTCCAAAACAATTACAAGTCATTTAGCATCAACTCTCATTATTTATTTAGTCTATTAAAATAATATTATTATTATTAAAACAATTTCTACTATCTACACACACTGTTTACATAAAGTACATCTTACAACATAGATATAATAAACTTCACTATTAATTTATTTACAATTCTTCATCATTATTTTTCAGTTTACCACACTTCATTTTATAAGTTAGCAAGGTCAGAACCATAAATTACAATATTTGAAAATGTTCATACACTGATTTTTTAATTCAACCTCCATCATCATGTAACATAATCACATTTTTATAATATAAATCATTGTTATACACATACAAATTATTATTATAGCCATTATCAACATCATCTATTAATTCATATAACCTGTCTACATTTGTGATTTTAGTTCTGTCTCCATCAGTAGTTTTATTCAATATAAAGTCAGTTATTTTATCATCATCATCAAAATAATTATCCATTTCTATTTTACAAGGTAAGTATTTTATATCATATATTTTCTTCAAGTCTAACCTCTCTTTCAACTCTTTATAACTTCTCTTTAGCTGAAATAATTCTATCTCCCTATCTTCACACAACTCTCTATCTAAATCTCTCTCACCATAACACCACATCACACTTTCTCTACCATCCCACACAGAGGGCACTAACTCATAAAAATTCGGGGAACAGCTCAAAGACCTCGTGTCTTCTAATAATAAGGGACTCTTGCCCTTCAACAACAACATTTGTAAACACCTTGGTTTACAATAAACCTGGGGAAAATTTACCCTCTGCCACCCTTCTACCTCTATACTATCTTTCCACTTTCTCTCTGACTCATGAACACATATTAACATTCCATTATTACATTCTAAAACTTCATCAGTACTCTCAATATTTACCCCATTATTCTTTAACATCATATTTTCACTTATATTGTCATAATTCTCACTCCTACTTACCTCAGAATTGTAATTAACATCATTATCATCACTATTCAATACTTTACTATCTAACATTACCTCTTCCACTATTTTGTCATCATTAATATTTGTCATAACTATAACATTGTCATCTAACTTCTTATTCAGTATCTGATTGAATTTACGTTCTAAATTTTTCTTCATTTCATCAATCATTTCAACTACAATCTCATTATTATCCATTTGTTTAAATTATATGATTTTTTACTTATTTCTAATACACATTTATCAATAACATTGTAACATAACCTTATGTGACACTCTCGTCATCTACGTCTATTTCTACGTACCCAAAAAAATTTATTTTCATTTCAAACAACCATTCTCCTCTCCCAGTAGGCCTATTTTTATATAAATCTATTTATATAAAATGTCCCTGCCTTCGGAAGCCAATTGTGATATACTTTTTTTTGATAATTGACACTTAATTAATTTTAACTTTATTCATCGTTTTGTTTACTTCTAATTTCTTCGGGCGCCATCTTGCATTTGTACCAATTACAAGAAATAAAATATTTACTTACCATGTCGGGCCAGATTCTTTTCGGTGAACTCAAAAGCAGAAATGGTTGTCGAAATAAAGAAAACTTTATTGGTTCCCATGATTTAGATTTTATTGGTTATTAAGCATTTCAATTTTATCATCAACACCTTATTCTTTTCTCCCCTTTATCTCGGTTAACACAGTTAACAGACAGTCATATTAGTGACAAAACTTATTAATGAGTTAAATTAACATGTGAACCGTACGCGGATTTGGGTGCGCACCCGTTCAAGTTCATTCTGCCAAAAATACCATTTTTCAATACATAACATACACTTTAATATTCATGTTTAATATGGTAACCAAATCACTTGTACGAATTAATAAATTATTTACCTTATTACCTTCTGCCAGTGGCAGAATGAACTTGAAAGGGTGCGCACCCAAATCCGCATAAGTTTGATATTATACAATTTTTTGTTTATTAAAATTAGTTTGTTAGGTCCTTTGGATTACAGAAAGTTAACAAAAAACACCCTTTACAAAGCTTCACATAAAAGCATTTAAATATTACCTAAGTTATGAACAACTTAAATTTAAGTATTATTATATATATAAACTTTCACAATATGAACTTACTTTCTTTATCACTTTCCCATACGTTTCGAGGTGATGTTCCTCTTCCTCAGTGGGAGTAAATACTGAATGTCATTTTACAGTATAACGGTTATGGACTAGGTGTGTGTGGTGGGGGTTGATGGTGGGAGGGAATTGGCGCTGAGGTTCAAATTGTGTGTTTGAATCAATGTATCGAATAGTGTATGTGATCTATAATGTAATTGTTCATTTAATATGTTGTTTGGTTGTAGTGCGTGATATCTGTATATTTCAAATTGTTCAGCTGTGTTTAGTTTTCTACTTTTAGGTAAGTAGTGTAATATTTCCATGTTGTGTTCTATGTTTGTGTAACTGTGGTTTTCGTTTTGTAAATGTGTGGCAAATGTGGAATGTATGTAGTTTGTGGTGAGGGCTTTTAAATGTTCTGAAAATCTGGAGGAAAAAGATCTCCCCGTCTGGCCGATGTAGAATTGGTGACAATCATTACAATTTAATTTATATACCCCTGTTTTGCTGTATGTGTCTGTCTTTGTTAGTATTATTTATTTGTTTCCTAATGGTGTTGTTGGTTCTGTAGGCTACTTTATAATTATGTTTTCTAAATGTGTTTGCAATGTTGTGCATATTGGAATTGTAGTATGTAAGTGTTATGTATTTACTGGGTTGTGTGCTGTTGGTCTGATGTGTTTTACTTTTTGTGTTTAGGATGCGTTTGTGTAGTTTATTTATTAAACTGGGGTTGTATCCATTTTTGACTGCTATATATTTGATTGTGTTTAATTCTTCTTGGTAGTCATGTGTGTTTAGGGGTATTGAAGTGAGCCTATGGAGCATGTAGTTGAAAGCTGCATGTTTGTGTTGAGTTGGGTGGTTGGATGAGTTATGTATGACCATGTCTGATGTGGTGGGTTTCCTGTATATTTTGTATGTGTGTGTGTTGTTTGTTTTGGTGATTGTAAGGTCTAAGAAGTTTATGCTATTATTTAGTTCTATTTCAAGCATGAATTTTAATTTATGGTGTATAGTGTTAATGTATTTGTGGAAATTTTCTATTTGTCTTTTGTTGCCGTTGTAGAGGAGTAAAATGTCATCAACATACCTGTGCCAATATATTATTTTATTGGTGTATTTGTTATTGTTCAGTATGTGTTCCTGTTCTATGGTGTGTATAAATATTTCGGCTAGTATACCTGATATAGGGGAGCCCATGGGTAGTCCATCTGTTTGAGTGTAAAACATGTTATTGTGGAAAGTGATAAAGAAAGTAAGTTCATATTGTGAAAGTTTATATATATAATAATATTTTATAAAGTGAACGAAGAGGATGTATCAACAAGATAATTAAATTTAAGGTTATAAATATTTGGTTTACAACAGTCAGTGTTTGTAGGTTAAGTGTGTTCTGATGATTATTACACTTCCAATAAGTCTATCACCATGGATTAATAATTTAATAGTGATATAAATTAATTATTACAAGTTCTTTATCAAGTGAATAGTGAAATATAGTTTGTGTGATTGAAACTGTGTACAAGTGTATTATAGTTTATTATACTGATTAGTTTTTATAATCTGATATTATACTTATCATCTTTCTTCAATTATTAGGTTCAACCTAATATTCAGATAATCTTTTTACACTATTTTTAATCCTAAAGATAATAACATCATTGTCTTGCTTTCTGTACTTAAATTAGTGTGAAATCAAACATGAATGATTTCTGTCCAGTACTTACAAAGTTACAATTTCAACAATTTTGTTTTCTATCATTAATTAATTCAAAACTAATCCTTTTGTATACATTTTGTTTCTCTAAAACTATATAATCAAACCTAACATGATAATATACGTGGTACCATTAATTTCCACTGTTTTAATATCTAATTTTCCAAAGTTCTTAATGTTACTATAGGCTTTTAAGGCCTAGTTTCTGACTTTCTTTATACATTTCTTATAATATATTCCTTTGTTTTTATTAACCTTACACACCTTACAATGCAAATACAACCAACGAAGTAAATCAACTAATACACAACATTTGATTAGTCATAATCATTTTCAAACATAATATAACTCTTTTTAAACATTTTATACAAATACCATTTTTCAATACATAACATACACTTTAATATTCATGTTTAATATGGTAACCAAATCACTTGTACGAATTAATAAATTATTTACCTTAAATTATCCGCCGTGTGATTTCTTGTGCTTCGTCTATGACGCGTTTCAGAGCATATGCTGCATCATCAGATATTAAAAAGGTAAAACTATCACTCTTGCGAGATCGTTAAGAAGTTAAAATGTCAAAATTTGCATGTGAACTGTACGCGGATTTGGGTGCGCACCCGTTCAAGTTCATTCTGCCACTGGCAGAAGGTAATAAGGTAAATAATTTATTAATTCGTACAAGTGATTTGGTTACCATGAATATTAAAGTGTATGTTATGTATTGAAAAATGGTATTTGTATAAAATGTTTAAAAAGAGTTATATTATGTTTGAAAATGATTATGACTAATCAAATGTAGGGTCACCTGACACTCCTGAATTCCAACGCTGGGATCATCTCTGACGTAAGATCGTACGATGTTGTTACATAATCGGTTAGTCACTGGTTCTCAAAATAACTGCTTTACTCGCGTCTGGAGCTGACCTTGACACATTTTCGCTTGTTTGTTTACTACGTCTTTATAATTTATGCATAATATTTTCAATCACTCCTGCCAATTCCGCTACCAATAAAATTTACCTTTATTCTCAATTTATGTTTTATGTCTCCCAAAATTATACAATAAAATTTTATTTCCTTTTCTATTAAACACAAATTTATTTATTACCCCGGGTAGGCCAAAATGTCCCGTTACAATACCCCCTCAATGAGAGGTTTTATGCCGAAGCATAAAAACTCTCATTGACACACTCATACTTGCTAAAGGGATCAGCCAGGATATGTCGCCACAACCCCCATTACGGTTTACAAACAAAAAATATAATTAACTCACCCTTGGTCCAGTGACTGTGACCGCACCTGAATGACCTTACTGGACTTCTCTCTCGAGATCCCAACACCATAAAGTCAGCCAGGTACTTAACGCCCCTGCTCTGATGCGCTGGCCAGCTCAGGACCGCCGCCACAGCATCACCACACACTGAAACAACAAATCAAAATGTCACCTAGTGGTCTTGTACAATACTGTATCCCTAACTGATATGTTTCCCCTTAGCTGTGCTGGTTTGCGTTAAGAAGCACTGGTTTTTTTTTCTCTCTTAACCTCTAACATATATATGAATACATAACCTAACATGATACATATTTTTAAATCTCATTCTATCTACTTTCTCTCGCTAACTTTTATCCCAAAATTCAAAAGACATTCCTCTGATTCTATCAGAAATTAAATAAACATTTCCTATTACAATATTACACATCTCTCTCATCCCCAATTTGCATCTAAATATTTAAATTCATAAGAGTCTCTTAAACACTAACAAACATAATACCCCATAATAAAACATAGTATATTCATAATTCACCTTGTTATTATTACCTTAAAATAAACAATTTGCATTTACGTTTGACCAAAAATTACACACTTTACATCTTTAAATTTGCACATAAAATTATAAAAATTATATTTTAATCTCAATTGAACTTTTATTAATTCATTTCCCAAAATTTTTTTTTCTTTTTCAACCTTTATTTTACATAACATTTCATTTATTATTCCATTTTATTAATTTGGGTGATTCTCAGTTATTCATTATAATTCACTTTATCAACTTGGCATTTACCTATAATTTTACCCCTTTCTGACTCTAGCACAGACTAACAAATTCTTTATCTAGTATGACACCCATCTACCAAAACATCTACCAACACTTCTCTACCTCTAACTTACTACTCTAACTCATTTTGAATCATTCTACCCTTATAACAAAATACTCTCTACCCCTTTGTACTCAGGATGTGTGTTCCCTTCCCAATGCTCATTCCCTTATTTGGTTCCTGGACCCTCCCTAGGTAACCCTTTCTGGCGCATAATGGTTCACCTCCCGCCACAACGCTTTTCGTTGAGGACTCCTTATCACACCACCCCCCTTACAAAATTCCCACTATCAAGTAATTACTCTCCCATTACATCACTTTCATCTACAAAATATCTCCATTTATTTATTACCTCAATATATCACTCATTACTCTACATATTTTCCCCATAGCTACTGTGTCACTATCAATATTTAAATTCTACATTACTTGTATTCCACCTCTTATTCTCTCTAACACCCATCTATATTCAACTTGGACTGACTCAAATGTCTTACTTAAACAATTACTATCACCCAACTTCTATCTTTTACAACTTTATATTTATTCACTATTTGTTATCATGTTTAAATCTCATAAAATAATTTAAATTCATCATCAAAATTCAATTATATAACATTTTAAATCAATCAAAAATATTTAAACATCTCAAATTATTTGAATTCCATCACGTATTGAAAACACAACATATTTTAATTACTTTACTCCAAAACAATTACAAGTCATTTAGCATCAACTCTCATTATTTATTTAGTCTATTAAAATAATATTATTATTATTAAAACAATTTCTACTATCTACACACACTGTTTACATAAAGTACATCTTACAACATAGATATAATAAACTTCACTATTAATTTATTTACAATTCTTCATCATTATTTTTCAGTTTACCACACTTCATTTTATAAGTTAGCAAGGTCAGAACCATAAATTACAATATTTGAAAATGTTCATACACTGATTTTTTAATTCAACCTCCATCATCATGTAACATAATCACATTTTTATAATATAAATCATTGTTATACACATACAAATTATTATTATAGCCATTATCAACATCATCTATTAATTCATATAACCTGTCTACATTTGTGATTTTAGTTCTGTCTCCATCAGTAGTTTTATTCAATATAAAGTCAGTTATTTTATCATCATCATCAAAATAATTATCCATTTCTATTTTACAAGGTAAGTATTTTATATCATATATTTTCTTCAAGTCTAACCTCTCTTTCAACTCTTTATAACTTCTCTTTAGCTGAAATAATTCTATCTCCCTATCTTCACACAACTCTCTATCTAAATCTCTCTCACCATAACACCACATCACACTTTCTCTACCATCCCACACAGAGGGCACTAACTCATAAAAATTCGGGGAACAACTCAAAGACCTCGTGTCTTCTAATAATAAGGGACTCTTGCCCTTCAACAACAACATTTGTAAACACCTTGGTTTACAATAAACCTGGGGAAAATTTACCCTCTGCCACCCTTCTACCTCTATACTATCTTTCCACTTTCTCTCTGACTCATGAACACATATTAACATTCCATTATTACATTCTAAAACTTCATCAGTACTCTCAATATTTACCCCATTATTCTTTAACATCATATTTTCACTTATATTGTCATAATTCTCACTCCTACTTACCTCAGAATTGTAATTAACATCATTATCATCACTATTCAATACTTTACTATCTAACATTACCTCTTCCACTATTTTGTCATCATTAATATTTGTCATAACTATAACATTGTCATCTAACTTCTTATTCAGTATCTGATTGAATTTACGTTCTAAATTTTTCTTCATTTCATCAATCATTTCAACTACAATCTCATTATTATCCATTTGTTTAAATTATATGATTTTTTACTTATTTCTAATACACATTTATCAATAACATTGTAACATAACCTTATGTGACACTCTCGTCATCTACGTCTATTTCTACGTACCCAAAAAAATTTATTTTCATTTCAAACAACCATTCTCCTCTCCCAGTAGGCCTATTTTTATATAAATCTATTTATATAAAATGTCCCTGCCTTCGGAAGCCAATTGTGATATACTTTTTTTTGATAATTGACACTTAATTAATTTTAACTTTATTCATCGTTTTGTTTACTTCTAATTTCTTCGGGCGCCATCTTGCATTTGTACCAATTACAAGAAATAAAATATTTACTTACCATGTCGGGCCAGATTCTTTTCGGTGAACTCAAAAGCAGAAATGGTTGTCGAAATAAAGAAAACTTTATTGGTTCCATGATTTAGATTTTATTGGTTATTAAGCATTTCAATTTTATCATCAACACCTTATTCTTTTCTCCCCTTTATCTCGGTTAACACAGTTAACAGACAGTCATATTAGTGACAAAACTTATTAATGAGTTAAATTAACATGTGAACCGTACGCGGATTTGGGTGCGCACCCGTTCAAGTTCATTCTGCCAAAAATACCATTTTTCAATACATAACATACACTTTAATATTCATGTTTAATATGGTAACCAAATCACTTGTACGAATTAATAAATTATTTACCTTATTACCTTCTGCCAGTGGCAGAATGAACTTGAAAGGGTGCGCACCCAAATCCGCATAAGTTTGATATTATACAATTTTTTGTTTATTAAAATTAGTTTGTTAGGTCCTTTGGATTACAGAAAGTTAACAAAAAACACCCTTTACAAAGCTTCACATAAAAGCATTTAAATATTACCTAAGTTATGAACAACTTAAATTTAAGTATTATTATATATATAAACTTTCACAATATGAACTTACTTTCTTTATCACTTTCCCATACGTTTCGAGGTGATGTTCCTCTTCCTCAGTGGGAGTAAATACTGAATGTCATTTTACAGTATAACGGTTATGGACTAGGTGTGTGTGGTGGGGGTTGATGGTGGGAGGGAATTGGCGCTGAGGTTCAAATTGTGTGTTTGAATCAATGTATCGAATAGTGTATGTGATCTATAATGTAATTGTTCATTTAATATGTTGTTTGGTTGTAGTGCGTGATATCTGTATATTTCAAATTGTTCAGCTGTGTTTAGTTTTCTACTTTTAGGTAAGTAGTGTAATATTTCCATGTTGTGTTCTATGTTTGTGTAACTGTGGTTTTCGTTTTGTAAATGTGTGGCAAATGTGGAATGTATGTAGTTTGTGGTGAGGGCTTTTAAATGTTCTGAAAATCTGGAGGAAAAAGATCTCCCCGTCTGGCCGATGTAGAATTGGTGACAATCATTACAATTTAATTTATATACCCCTGTTTTGCTGTATGTGTCTGTCTTTGTTAGTATTATTTATTTGTTTCCTAATGGTGTTGTTGGTTCTGTAGGCTACTTTATAATTATGTTTTCTAAATGTGTTTGCAATGTTGTGCATATTGGAATTGTAGTATGTAAGTGTTATGTATTTACTGGGTTGTGTGCTGTTGGTCTGATGTGTTTTACTTTTTGTGTTTAGGATGCGTTTGTGTAGTTTATTTATTAAACTGGGGTTGTATCCATTTTTGACTGCTATATATTTGATTGTGTTTAATTCTTCTTGGTAGTCATGTGTGTTTAGGGGTATTGAAGTGAGCCTATGGAGCATGTAGTTGAAAGCTGCATGTTTGTGTTGAGTTGGGTGGTTGGATGAGTTATGTATGACCATGTCTGATGTGGTGGGTTTCCTGTATATTTTGTATGTGTGTGTGTTGTTTGTTTTGGTGATTGTAAGGTCTAAGAAGTTTATGCTATTATTTAGTTCTATTTCAAGCATGAATTTTAATTTATGGTGTATAGTGTTAATGTATTTGTGGAAATTTTCTATTTGTCTTTTGTTGCCGTTGTAGAGGAGTAAAATGTCATCAACATACCTGTGCCAATATATTATTTTATTGGTGTATTTGTTATTGTTCAGTATGTGTTCCTGTTCTATGGTGTGTATAAATATTTCGGCTAGTATACCTGATATAGGGGAGCCCATGGGTAGTCCATCTGTTTGAGTGTAAAACATGTTATTGTGGAAAGTGATAAAGAAAGTAAGTTCATATTGTGAAAGTTTATATATATAATAATATTTTATAAAGTGAACGAAGAGGATGTATCAACAAGATAATTAAATTTAAGGTTATAAATATTTGGTTTACAACAGTCAGTGTTTGTAGGTTAAGTGTGTTCTGATGATTATTACACTTCCAATAAGTCTATCACCATGGATTAATAATTTAATAGTGATATAAATTAATTATTACAAGTTCTTTATCAAGTGAATAGTGAAATATAGTTTGTGTGATTGAAACTGTGTACAAGTGTATTATAGTTTATTATACTGATTAGTTTTTATAATCTGATATTATACTTATCATCTTTCTTCAATTATTAGGTTCAACCTAATATTCAGATAATCTTTTTACACTATTTTTAATCCTAAAGATAATAACATCATTGTCTTGCTTTCTGTACTTAAATTAGTGTGAAATCAAACATGAATGATTTCTGTCCAGTACTTACAAAGTTACAATTTCAACAATTTTGTTTTCTATCATTAATTAATTCAAAACTAATCCTTTTGTATACATTTTGTTTCTCTAAAACTATATAATCAAACCTAACATGATAATATACGTGGTACCATTAATTTCCACTGTTTTAATATCTAATTTTCCAAAGTTCTTAATGTTACTATAGGCTTTTAAGGCCTAGTTTCTGACTTTCTTTATACATTTCTTATAATATATTCCTTTGTTTTTATTAACCTTACACACCTTACAATGCAAATACAACCAACGAAGTAAATCAACTAATACACAACATTTGATTAGTCATAATCATTTTCAAACATAATATAACTCTTTTTAAACATTTTATACAAATACCATTTTTCAATACATAACATACACTTTAATATTCATGTTTAATATGGTAACCAAATCACTTGTACGAATTAATAAATTATTTACCTTAAATTATCCGCCGTGTGATTTCTTGTGCTTCGTCTATGACGCGTTTCAGAGCATATGCTGCATCATCAGATATTAAAAAGGTAAAACTATCACTCTTGCGAGATCGTTAAGAAGTTAAAATGTCAAAATTTGCATGTGAACTGTACGCGGATTTGGGTGCGCACCCGTTCAAGTTCATTCTGCCACTGGCAGAAGGTAATAAGGTAAATAATTTATTAATTCGTACAAGTGATTTGGTTACCATGAATATTAAAGTGTATGTTATGTATTGAAAAATGGTATTTGTATAAAATGTTTAAAAAGAGTTATATTATGTTGATAAATGATTATGACTAATCAAATGTAGGGTCACCTGACACTCCTGAATTCCAACGCTGGGATCATCTCTGACGTAAGATCGTACGATGTTGTTACATAATCGGTTAGTCACTGGTTCTCAAAATAACTGCTTTACTCGCGTCTGGAGCTGACCTTGACACATTTTCGCTTGTTTGTTTACTACGTCTTTATAATTTATGCATAATATTTTCAATCACTCCTGCCAATTCCGCTACCAATAAAATTTACCTTTATTCTCAATTTATGTTTTATGTCTCCCAAAATTATACAATAAAATTTTATTTCCTTTTCTATTAAACACAAATTTATTTATTACCCCGGGTAGGCCAAAATGTCCCGTTACAATACCCCCTCAATGAGAGGTTTTATGCCGAAGCATAAAAACTCTCATTGACACACTCATACTTGCTAAAGGGATCAGCCAGGATATGTCGCCACAACCCCCATTACGGTTTACAAACAAAAAATATAATTAACTCACCCTTGGTCCAGTGACTGTGACCGCACCTGAATGACCTTACTGGACTTCTCTCTCGAGATCCCAACACCATAAAGTCAGCCAGGTACTTAACGCCCCTGCTCTGATGCGCTGGCCAGCTCAGGACCGCCGCCACAGCATCACCACACACTGAAACAACAAATCAAAATGTCACCTAGTGGTCTTGTACAATACTGTATCCCTAACTGATATGTTTCCCCTTAGCTGTGCTGGTTTGCGTTAAGAAGCACTGGTTTTTTTTTCTCTCTTAACCTCTAACATATATATGAATACATAACCTAACATGATACATATTTTTAAATCTCATTCTATCTACTTTCTCTCGCTAACTTTTATCCCAAAATTCAAAAGACATTCCTCTGATTCTATCAGAAATTAAATAAACATTTCCTATTACAATATTACACATCTCTCTCATCCCCAATTTGCATCTAAATATTTAAATTCATAAGAGTCTCTTAAACACTAACAAACATAATACCCCATAATAAAACATAGTATATTCATAATTCACCTTGTTATTATTACCTTAAAATAAACAATTTGCATTTACGTTTGACCAAAAATTACACACTTTACATCTTTAAATTTGCACATAAAATTATAAAAATTATATTTTAATCTCAATTGAACTTTTATTAATTCATTTCCCAAAATTTTTTTTTCTTTTTCAACCTTTATTTTACATAACATTTCATTTATTATTCCATTTTATTAATTTGGGTGATTCTCAGTTATTCATTATAATTCACTTTATCAACTTGGCATTTACCTATAATTTTACCCCTTTCTGACTCTAGCACAGACTAACAAATTCTTTATCTAGTATGACACCCATCTACCAAAACATCTACCAACACTTCTCTACCTCTAACTTACTACTCTAACTCATTTTGAATCATTCTACCCTTATAACAAAATACTCTCTACCCCTTTGTACTCAGGATGTGTGTTCCCTTCCCAATGCTCATTCCCTTATTTGGTTCCTGGACCCTCCCTAGGTAACCCTTTCTGGCGCATAATGGTTCACCTCCCGCCACAACGCTTTTCGTTGAGGACTCCTTATCACACCACCCCCCTTACAAAATTCCCACTATCAAGTAATTACTCTCCCATTACATCACTTTCATCTACAAAATATCTCCATTTATTTATTACCTCAATATATCACTCATTACTCTACATATTTTCCCCATAGCTACTGTGTCACTATCAATATTTAAATTCTACATTACTTGTATTCCACCTCTTATTCTCTCTAACACCCATCTATATTCAACTTGGACTGACTCAAATGTCTTACTTAAACAATTACTATCACCCAACTTCTATCTTTTACAACTTTATATTTATTCACTATTTGTTATCATGTTTAAATCTCATAAAATAATTTAAATTCATCATCAAAATTCAATTATATAACATTTTAAATCAATCAAAAATATTTAAACATCTCAAATTATTTGAATTCCATCACGTATTGAAAACACAACATATTTTAATTACTTTACTCCAAAACAATTACAAGTCATTTAGCATCAACTCTCATTATTTATTTAGTCTATTAAAATAATATTATTATTATTAAAACAATTTCTACTATCTACACACACTGTTTACATAAAGTACATCTTACAACATAGATATAATAAACTTCACTATTAATTTATTTACAATTCTTCATCATTATTTTTCAGTTTACCACACTTCATTTTATAAGTTAGCAAGGTCAGAACCATAAATTACAATATTTGAAAATGTTCATACACTGATTTTTTAATTCAACCTCCATCATCATGTAACATAATCACATTTTTATAATATAAATCATTGTTATACACATACAAATTATTATTATAGCCATTATCAACATCATCTATTAATTCATATAACCTGTCTACATTTGTGATTTTAGTTCTGTCTCCATCAGTAGTTTTATTCAATATAAAGTCAGTTATTTTATCATCATCATCAAAATAATTATCCATTTCTATTTTACAAGGTAAGTATTTTATATCATATATTTTCTTCAAGTCTAACCTCTCTTTCAACTCTTTATAACTTCTCTTTAGCTGAAATAATTCTATCTCCCTATCTTCACACAACTCTCTATCTAAATCTCTCTCACCATAACACCACATCACACTTTCTCTACCATCCCACACAGAGGGCACTAACTCATAAAAATTCGGGGAACAACTCAAAGACCTCGTGTCTTCTAATAATAAGGGACTCTTGCCCTTCAACAACAACATTTGTAAACACCTTGGTTTACAATAAACCTGGGGAAAATTTACCCTCTGCCACCCTTCTACCTCTATACTATCTTTCCACTTTCTCTCTGACTCATGAACACATATTAACATTCCATTATTACATTCTAAAACTTCATCAGTACTCTCAATATTTACCCCATTATTCTTTAACATCATATTTTCACTTATATTGTCATAATTCTCACTCCTACTTACCTCAGAATTGTAATTAACATCATTATCATCACTATTCAATACTTTACTATCTAACATTACCTCTTCCACTATTTTGTCATCATTAATATTTGTCATAACTATAACATTGTCATCTAACTTCTTATTCAGTATCTGATTGAATTTACGTTCTAAATTTTTCTTCATTTCATCAATCATTTCAACTACAATCTCATTATTATCCATTTGTTTAAATTATATGATTTTTTACTTATTTCTAATACACATTTATCAATAACATTGTAACATAAACTTATGTGACACTCTCGTCACCTACGTCTATTTCTACGTACCCAAAAAAATTTATTTTCATTTCAAACAACCATTCTCCTCTCCCAGTAGGCCTATTTTTATATAAATCTATTTATATAAAATGTCCCTGCCTTCGGAAGCCAATTGTGATATACTTTTTTTTGATAATTGACACTTAATTAATTTTAACTTTATTCATCGTTTTGTTTACTTCTAATTTCTTCGGGCGCCATCTTGCATTTGTACCAATTACAAGAAATAAAATATTTACTTACCATGTCGGGCCAGATTCTTTTCGGTGAACTCAAAAGCAGAAATGGTTGTCGAAATAAAGAAAACTTTATTGGTTCCCATGATTTAGATTTTATTGGTTATTAAGCATTTCAATTTTATCATCAACACCTTATTCTTTTCTCCCCTTTATCTCGGTTAACACAGTTAACAGACAGTCATATTAGTGACAAAACTTATTAATGAGTTAAATTAACATGTGAACCGTACGCGGATTTGGGTGCGCACCCGTTCAAGTTCATTCTGCCAAAAATACCATTTTTCAATACATAACATACACTTTAATATTCATGTTTAATATGGTAACCAAATCACTTGTACGAATTAATAAATTATTTACCTTATTACCTTCTGCCAGTGGCAGAATGAACTTGAAAGGGTGCGCACCCAAATCCGCATAAGGTTCACATGCAAATTTTGACATTTTAACTTCTTAACGATCTTGCAAGAGTGATAGTTTTACCTTTTTAATATCTGATGATGGAGCATATGCTCTGAAACGCGTCATAGACGAAGCACAAGAAATCACACGGCGGATAATTTAAGGTAAATAATTTATTAATAACGTACACTCTTTATTTTACTAATAATCATTCATTAAGCATTTTTTTTTACTTTTATATTGTTTTTAGTATTTTACAGTATATCTTATCCCTTCTTTTATTAAGTATTAGTTACTCTTAAAATTATATTTTGTTTCTACTACTGACTTCCATTTAGTATAACATTCATGGTTTCTATACACTTTATTTATAGCACTCACTGTTCATATTCCTTTTATTCCATTTAAACTAGTCACATATCTGAACTTACCATTGAACATTTTACATTTATAATAGTTTTATTCTTTTATATTCTATTAGCATTACTATCATTATCATTAACTAGTTTACCTCTATATCCCTAGAGTTTTACATGAAACGATTATTATTTTCTAATTCAGATTTTTTATCTACAGCTTTGTACTTCCACTTTTGTTTATCATATTCTTTATTATGTGAAAAGAGGTTGGGGAATAATCATAATGTTAAATATGTTTTTCACTCACACCACCAATCAATTGGGTATTGTCTTAGTCTGTCATTGTATAGTCCCTATGTTGATATTGATTCTATTTTCTAAATTCTGTCCATCAATTCTTTCGTTGTTTCTAATGGTAATTGTTTTATCATTCTGTTACCTTATGTCACGTTACAATCAGTGGCGGCTCATACAGGGAGGGCAAAATGGTGCAGCCCTCCCACTAAATTTGCAAATTAAACTTGTCAATAATATAACTATGTAGCGGGTCAATTTTTGGGTGTTTTATTTTAATCGTTTGGGGCAATTATATGATTTGTATTCATTTCATTTTCGGTCGGGAGCCTTATAAAATCTGGCGAAATAACTGTATTATTGTGCAACGTATAACAGTCCGTGTAACAGACCAGTGTTGAGAAACAGTTGGAAACAAAGCAATAAGACGCAGGTTGTTGTTGAGTAATGCGGCAGAAGAATTTACCACCCTAAAATTCGCAGAAATCTGTACTTGCGTAAACAGCACACAGACGCAACTGTATCACCACAAATCTTAGTGACGCAGCCAGCCACAAAACCGGATGTCCTGGGACGAACAAAATCCAGAAATGTGCTTTTTGAGCGGCAGGAAGTCATGGCTAAATCCGGCTTTTCCAATGACGTCAGCTGAGCCAAGCCCAATACTAAGCTCTGGTCACCCACATATATCAGCTCCATTCCATATATAAGATGGTTACACGACAGCATAGGAGCAAGGAGCGACGACGAAAACATCGTGGCAGTAAAGAACCAGCTTCCCTCCAAAGAGAACAAGTACCTGTTACGTTCCCCGTGACGGTCGACATTGGTCAGAGATGCCAGGTGGTCAACGAGATACAGAGTTCCGTTACAGACGCTTATATTTTGTTTTCGGGCCCGGTTGGTCAAGTTTTTCGGAAAATGTAGTCAATTCAGGAAGACCGACCGGGACCCGAGGAAGTGACCGATTTTACAAACAGTGCAGTGACGATTCAAGTGTAGCTACTAACATAAAATGTGACCGAAACGAAAGCACGTGCTCGGCGGACCTCGCGCATATCAAACTAATTTTCCTGTTAGTTTTTTAGAACATTTTAAAAGGGTTTGTATGGGGTGTGTTAGAGAGAATGAGCAAAGCTGGGCTATCTTGCGAGTAAACAGCATATAGTTAATATAAGAGTCATGTAATCAACTTAGTTTATATTTTCTTTCCTTTGTGGTTTTTGGATTAAGGATGTCCGTGTTTAGTAAGTAAAACATTCATTTAATCATTAAAATGTGTTAGTCTAAGTTATTTCGCCATTACCACTTCCTCATTTCTGTGTTAAAAATTCGTCTAACGAAATCGGGGGTTTTCTGAAATTCTATTAGTCAGATAGCGGGATTTTTATAAGGGCAAGAGTATATAAGTTTTCGATATTTTACCTTCTAGAAAAAATATCGTGGCGACCTTGGGCAGTTTTCAAAAGATAAGTTTTACGGGGACCATGACGGTAAGTGAAATTCTGGCAGCGGTAAGTATTATTTTATGAAGAGTGAAAGGGATTAAATATCAGGGTAAAAAGTGAGTAACATCACAACTATAATGTGTAGTATCCTTATGTGAAAAATATTTTTGGGGTGACTAATAGCGATCACCTGATGTTTTCGGCATGGTCCCGCAGCCGGACGTTTTCGCTGTCGTCCTCCCTGCATAGGCGGGTCTTGCGAGAAGCGGGGAAAGAGGACGTGTACACATGTCTATGCTTTTAAATCAGCATCAGCCATTACAGGAGGGGCTTTGCCGCTGTCTGATTTCGCAGCGCTTTTCATAGAGAACCGGAGAGTTGTTCAAAACTTCTCTGTTGCTGTTTAAAGTGCATATATTTTCTCTTGTGTTTTATATAGTTTTGATTGTGTTCTTGTTGTACTTTTTGTGTAAACATAATGTTCTAATAATTTATTCTTTATTAGGCAGTGTATTCTGTGTAAGATAGTGTTTTTGTCGAACCTTGTGTACATAAACGTGTAACTTATTCTGTGTAGGCCTGAGCCTGTGTGTTCTGTGCGTATTTGTTAGAAACGATTAAAATGGATATGAATTCAATAAGTAATATTAAACGTTCGATTATTTCAAATTCACTTACTTACGAAAACAAAACAGAACTAAAAAAATTAGGGCCACCAAAACCGAATTTAGATATTATACAACAAAATTATAAAACAGACAGACCTGTAATGGGACATTTTGGTCTACCCGGGGTAATAAATAAATTTGTGTTTAATAGAAAAGGAAATAAAATTTTATTGTATAATTTTGGGAGACATAAAACATAAATTGAGAATAAAGGTAAATTTTATTGGTAGCGGAATTGGCAGGAGTGATTGAAAATATTATGCATAAATTATAAAGACGTAGTAAACAAACAAGCAAAAACGTGTCAAGGTCAGCTCCAGACGCGAGTAAAGCAGTTATTTTGAGAACCAGTGACTAACCGATTATGTAACAACATCGGACGATCTTATGTCAGAGATGATCCCAGCGTTGGAATTCAGGAGTGTCAGGCGACCCTACTTCTGGCGTAGGGATACCAGGACTTAAAACAATGAAAACTTGGTAAACAACCGCGGCAACTACACAAAATAGTGCCGTTTGTCTAGTCAGTCGGCAAGAAACAACTAACAATTACGGACGCAAGTAATCAGCGTGTCCGCCGGCTGGGCGTAATTTTCATCGCGCCCGCAAAACAGTAAAAATGTGAATAACATAAAATGTAAATTAAACACTTAAACGGTCAATACCGTTATTATAGTATATCAAAATGTAAAATAATTAATACAACTCAATAGAACTAGTAAATTCAGTGAAAACAGCTAGCTATGTTGTGCGTGTAACATCTTCAGGACTCCATGAACAGCTAAGTAACATATCAGGATAAAACAAAACTTTCAATGAAAATTTAAATATTCAATATTTTAATATACCGTACTGAAATAATTTATTTTACCAAGAATGAGATCTCTAAGGGTTTTGGGTAACTGTGTGTGTGTGTGTGAGTGAGTGAAAGTATATAGAAGGCTGGTTTGTGTTCTATTTTATATGTAGTTTTTGATTTTTTATTATTTGAAAATTTGATAACATGTTAATTATAACTCATTAATAAGTTTTGTCACTAATATGATTGTCTGTTAACTGTGTTAACCGAGATAAAGGGGAGAAAAGAATAAGGTGTTGATGATAAAATTGAAATGCTTAATAACCAATAAAATCTAAATCATGGGAACCAATAAAGTTTTCTTTATTTCGACAACCATTTCTGCTTTTGAGTTCGCCGAAAAGAATCTGGCCCAACATGGTAAGTAAATATTTTATTTCTTGTAATTGGTATGAATGCAAGATAGCGCCTGAAGAAATTAGAAGTAAACAAAATGATGAATAAAGTTAAAATTAATTAAGTGTCAATTATCAAAAAAAAGTATATCACAATTGGCTTCCGAAGGCAGGGACATTTTATATAAATAGATTTATATAAAAATAGGCCTACTGGGAGAGCAGAATGGTTGTTTGAAATAAAAATAAATTTTTTTGGGTACGTAGAAATAGACGTAGGTGAAGAGAGTGTCACATAAGGTTATGTTACAATGTTATTGATAAATGTGTATTAACAATAAGTAAAAAATCATATAATCTAAACAAATGGATAATAACGAGATTGTAGTTGAAATGAGCGAGTCGGCTGGTGTGGGGGAACCAGGAGTTCATTCAACCCCAGTAAATCGGTCAAAAGAGTACAGTTTGACTGAGTCAGCCATAGATGACTCGAGAATCCAGTCAACTCCAACCTCAACAGAATGTAACAAATTAGACAATGATATGATGAGTGTTTTACTAAATCAATTCGATAAAATGAATTGTAAATTTGATGAGCAAAATATTGAATTTGACGAAATTAGAAATGAAATTAAACAGCAGAATTCAGATTTCAATAAACATATTAAAGAAATTGATACACGTCTTGATACATTTAAAGAACAAATCTTAGAATCAATAAGTAGCAGTTTCGAGAAAAAGATTGATGAAACGAATAAAAATTTAGAACGTAAATTCAATCAGATACTGAATAAGAAGTTAGATGACAATGTTATAGTTATGACAAATATTAATGATGACAAAATAGTGGAAGAGGTAATGTTAGATAGTAAAGTATTGAATAGTGATGATAATGATGTTAATTACAATTCTGAGGTAAGTAGGAGTGAGAATTATGACAATATAAGTGAAAATATGATGTTAAAGAATAATGGGGTAAATATTGAGAGTACTGATGAAGTTTTAGAATGTAATAATGGAATGTTAATATGTGTTCATGAGTCAGAGAGAAAGTGGAAAGATAGTATAGAGGTAGAAGGGTGGCAGAGGGTAAATTTTCCCCAGGTTTATTGTAAACCAAGGTGTTTACAAATGTTGTTGTTGAAGGGCAAGAGTCCCTTATTATTAGAAGACACGAGGTCTTTGAGTTGTTCCCCGAATTTTTATGAGTTAGTGCCCTCTGTGTGGGATGGTAGAGAAAGTGTGATGTGGTGTTATGGTGAGAGAGATTTAGATAGAGAGTTGTGTGAAGATAGGGAGATAGAATTATTTCAGCTAAAGAGAAGTTATAAAGAGTTGAAAGAGAGGTTAGACTTGAAGAAAATATATGATATAAAATACTTACCTTGTAAAATAGAAATGGATAATTATTTTGATGATGATGATAAAATAACTGACTTTATATTGAATAAAACTACTGATGGAGACAGAACTAAAATCACAAATGTAGACAGGTTATATGAATTAATAGATGATGTTGATAATGGCTATAATAATAATAATAATAATAATAATTTGTATGTGTATAACAATGATTTATATTATAAAAATGTGATTATGTTACATGATGATGGAGGTTGAATTAAAAAATCAGTGTATGAACATTTTTAAATATTGTAATTTATGGTTCTGACCTTGCTAACTTATAAAATGAAGTGTGGTAAACTGAAAAATAATGATGAAGAATTGTAAATAAATTAATAGTGAAGTTTATTATATCTATGTTGTAAGATGTACTTTATGTAAACAGTGTGTGTAGATAGTAGAAATTGTTTTAATAATAATAATATTATTTTAATAGACTAAATAAATAATGAGAGTTGATGCTAAATGACTTGTAATTGTTTTGGAGTAAAGTAATTAAAATATGTTGTGTTTTCAATACGTGATGGAATTCAAATAATTTGAGATGTTTAAATATTTTTGATTGATTTAAAATGTTATATAATTGAATTTTGATGATGAATTTAAATTATTTTATGAGATTTAAACATGATAACAAATAGTGAATAAATATAAAGTTGTAAAAGATAGAAGTTGGGTGATAGTAATTGTTTAAGTAAGACATTTGAGTCAGTCCAAGTTGAATATAGATGGGTGTTAGAGAGAATAAGAGGTGGAATACAAGTAATGTAGAATTTAAATATTGATAGTGACACAGTAGCTATGGGGAAAATATGTAGAGTAATGAGTGATATATTGAGGTAATAAATAAATGGAGATATTTTGTAGATGAAAGTGATGTAATGGGAGAGTAATTACTTGATAGTGGGAATTTTGTAAGGGGGGTGGTGTGATAAGGAGTCCTCAACGAAAAGCGTTGTGGCGGGAGGTGAACCATTATGCGCCAGAAAGGGTTACCTAGGGAGGGTCCAGGAACCAAATAAGGGAATGAGTATTGGGAAGGGAACACACATCCTGAGTACAAAGGGGTAGAGAGTATTTTGTTATAAGGGTAGAATGATTCAAAATGAGTTAGAGTAGTAAGTTAGAGGTAGAGAAGTGTTGGTAGATGTTTTGGTAGATGGGTGTCATACTAGGTAAAGAATTTGTTAGTCTGTGCTAGAGTCAGAAAGGGGTAAAATTATAGGTAAATGCCAAGTTGATAAAGTGAATTATAATGAATAACTGAGAATCACCCAAATTAATAAAATGGAATAATAAATGAAATGTTATGTAAAATAAAGGTTGAAAAAGAAAAAAAAATTTTGGGAAATGAATTAATAAAAGTTCAATTGAGATTAAAATATAATTTTTATAATTTTATGTGCAAATTTAAAGATGTAAAGTGTGTAATTTTTGGTCAAACGTAAATGCAAATTGTTTATTTTAAGGTAATAATAACAAGGTGAATTATGAATATACTATGTTTTATTATGGGGTATTATGTTTGTTAGTGTTTAAGAGACTCTTATGAATTTAAATATTTAAATGCAAATTGGGGATGAGAGAGATGTGTAATATTGTAATAGGAAATGTTTATTTAATTTCTGATAGAATCAGAGGAATGTATTTTGAATTTTGGGATAAAAGTTAGCGAGGCGAGAGAAAGTAGATAGAATGAGATTTAAAAATATGTATCATGTTAGGTTATGTATTCATATATATGTTAGAGGTTAAGAGAGAAAAAAAAACCAGTGCTTCTTAACGCAAACCAGCACAGCTAAGGGGAAACATATCAGTTAGAGATACAGTATTGTACAAGGCCACTAGGTGACATTTTGATTTGTTGTTTCAGTGTTTGGTGATGCTGTGGCGGTGGTCCTGAGCTGGCCAACGCATCAGAGCAGGGGCGTTAAGTACCTGGCTGACTTTATGGTGTTGGGATCTCGAGAGAGAAGTCCAGTAAGGTCATTCAGGTGTGGTCACAGTCACTGGACCAAGGGTGAGTTAATTATATTTTTTGTTTGTAAACCGTAAAGGGGGTTGTGGCGACATATCCTGGCTGATCCCTTTAGGAAGTATGAGTGTGTCAATGAGAGTTTTTATGCTTCGGCATAAAACCTCTCATTGAGGGGGTATTGTAACGGGACATTTTGGCCTACCCGGGGTAATAAATAAATTTGTGTTTAATAGAAAAGGAAATAAAATTTAATTTGTATAATTTTGGGAGACATAAAACATAAATTGAGAATAAAGGTAAATTTTATTGGTAGCGGAATTGGCAGGAGTGATTGAAAATATTATGCATAAATTATAAAGACGTAGTAAAAAAACAAGCGAAAATGTGTCAAGGTCAGCTCCAGACGCGAGTAAAGCAGTTATTTTGAGAACCAGTGACTAACCGATTATGTAACAATATCGGACGATCTTACGTCAGAGACGATCCCAGCATTGGAATTCAGGAGTGTCAGGCGACCCCTACTTCTGGCGTAGGGATACCAGGACTTAAAACAATGAAAACTTGGTAAACAAACGCGGCAACTACACAAAATAGTGCCGTTCGTCTAGTCAGTCGGCAAGAAACAACTAACAACTACGGACGCAAGTAATCAGCGCGTACGCCAGCTGGGCGTAATTTTCGTCTCGCCCACAAAACAGTAAAAATGTGAATAACATATATAAAATGTAAATTAAACACTTAAACGGTCAATACCGTTATTATAGTATATCAAAATGTAAAATAATTAATACAACTCAATAGAACTAGTAAATTCAGTGAAAACAGCTAGCTATGTTGTGCGTGTAACATCTTCAGGACTCAATGAACAGCTAAGTAACATATCAGGATAAAACAAAACGTTCAATGAAAATTTAAATATTCAATATTTTAATATACCGTACTGAAATAATTTATTTTACCAAGAATGAAATCTCTAAGGGTTTTGGGTAACTGTGTGCGTGTGAGTGAGTGAAAGTATATAGAAGGCTGGTTTGTGTTCTATTTTATATGTAGTTTCTTGATTTTTTATTATTTGAAAATTTTATAACATGTTAATTATAACTCATTAATAAGTTTTGTCACTAATATGATTGTCTGTTAACTGTGTTATCCGAGATAAAGGGGAGAAAAGAATAAGGTGTTGATGATAAAATTGAAATGCTTAATAACCAATAAAATCTAAATCATGGGAACCAATAAAGTTTTCTTTATTTCAACAACCATTTCTGCTTTTGAGTTCGCCGAAAAGAATCTGGCCCGACATGGTAAGTAAATATTTTATTTCTTGTAATTGGTACGAATGCAAGATGGCGCCCGAAGAAATTAGAAGTAAACAAAACGATGAATAAAGTTAAAATTAATTAAGTGTCAATTATAAAAAAAAAGTATATCACAGACCAGCATCAAGTAAAAAAAACCACACAAGAAAATTTAATAGAAACTGTTACTTACATTTATTGTTGTATTGGAGTGCTAGTGGTCTCAAATATTTCTACTAGTATTTTTATACAAACCACTATGTTTTCTTTGGTATTGACGAGCGCTTTCGGCAGACAAGCCATCTTCAGGTCATTTACCAAATGATTGAAAGTGCATTGAAAGCGCTCGTCAATACCAAAGACAACATAGTGTTTGTATAATGTTACGTACATGCTGATTGGATATGTGGATGTGAGGTGATGAATTCATTTTTTTGTGATGTATGTTTGGTGATGAACCTAAACAGTGATTCAGTCTGGACTGAAAATGGAATTAAGGACTTGAAACATTTGAGAGAAAAAATTAAAAAACATAAAATTAGTGAAACTCATATGAACAATTGTATTGAATATTCATTGTTAGGAAAAGTCAATATTAGTTGCCAGTTAGACAGTGCATATAGATTAAAAATTAAACAGCATAGTGAAGAAGTCTCTAAGAACAGATACGTCCTAAGTTAATTGACTGTGTAAAGTTTTGTGGAATATTTGAACTAGCTTTAAGGGGACATGATGAAACAAACACATCTGAGAATCCAAGTATTTTTAGGGGCTTAGTAAATTTAATGACAGGCCTAGATAGCACCTTAAGAGAGCATATTGAAAAAACAAACAATAGGGTTTTCGTTGGTCTTTCTAAAACAATTCAAAATGAAATTTTGGATTAGTGTGCATTGGACTAATAAAAAAAGAAATAAATGAAACTGATTACATTTCAATTGAACCAGATGAAACCACGGATTATGCCACTCTGTCACAAATTGTGTTAGTTGTGAGGTATGAATTGAACGGAAAATTATATGAGAGATTTATCAGTTTTGTCAGTCCACAAGATCACTCTACTGAAGGTATTAGTAATACTATTTTTGAAGAATTAGCAAAATTAGAACTTGATAAGATGCCTAGTAAAATTATTGCACAAAGTTACGATGGGGCAGCAGTAATGAGTGGAAAACATAACGGTGTTCAAGCAAAAGTTAAAGCTGTGTACAAGAATGCCCAGTATATACACTGCTATGCCCATCAACTAAACTTAATTATTGAGCGTGCTGCATCATAAAACAAGCAAGTAAAAATATTTTTCTGTAATTTAGATGGCTTTACAACATTTTTTTCAAGATCTTCCAAGCGAACTGCAATACTTGATGAAGTAGTAAAGAAACGTCTCCCAAAATGTTCTAATACCAGGTGGAATTTTAAATCCCGTTGTATGACAACAGTATTTATTCATAAAAATGACATTTCTGCTGTTCTTGAAAAAATCATAGATGATGACGAGAGCAGGAGTTCCCCAGGGAAGTGTTTTGGGTCCCATTCTGTATCTAATCTATACAGCAGATCTGCCAACTAGCAATGATGTGATTACTGCTACGTACACTGATGATACTGCAATCCTTGTTGTAAACAAAAGTCTGGTGGAAGCAACTATTTTACTATAGATTTTGTTACATTAGATTGAAAATGGGCAAAGAAGTGGAGAATACAATTAAACGACACTAAATCATCTTCACAAAATGCCACAGGACAACATCGATTGTGAAATTAAATAACAAGGCTATCCCAGTAGCTGACTCTGTGAAATACTTGGGCATCCACCTAGACAAAAAACTGACTGGGCACACCCACAATTTGGATGAAGAGAAAACAACAGGACACCAAGTTTTGCAAGGATGCTCCTGGGCAGAAAATCATTACTGTCAATGTGAAACAAGCTGTTGGTGTACAGCACTGTCTTCAAGCCTGTGTAGACATACGGCTAATAATTTTGGGGAACTGCATCTAAGACTAATATCGCCATATTGGAAATGTTTCAGACCAAGGTGCTGCATGCCATAACCAACGCATCATGGTTCATCAGCAACAAAGACATCAATAGCAACCTGGACCTGCCCTCAGTCAGTGAAACCATTGCGATGTGCAGCGAAAGATATGTGAAACGGCTTGAAGAGCACACAAATCCTTTAGCCATAAATCTACTAGAAAACACCCTGCAGACAAAATGTTTACATTTCTCCTGGACTTGCTTAGACCTTAACACTCTAAATATATTGTACATAATATTGTTACGACGGTCTACTGTCGTAGGTACAGTGGAAAACAAAATACAAGACACCAATTAAGTCACTAATTACCAGCTTTATTTATCACAATTAAACAGCTTGTAATTAACAAGACAGTCTCTTACAACAAATCAATTAAAAATTGTTCACACACAATAAAAATGTTAACTGATATAAAACAGAATTGTATTACAATAGTCTCGCACAATTATAAAACACGTAATACTTCGCCACAATACTACAAACCGCACTCCAATAATTCGCAACTCAAACTCACTCTCTAATCGCCCAATAATAACTGAACTGAGCGTCCCTGAGTACTTGAGTATACTCCGCAGAGGTTCCAGAATATTCACTACTGGACGTCAAGAATGCTATGGACCAATGAGTCCGGAACAACCTCGCAACGCATGTCAAGAATCACGTAGGCACATAACATTACAGCCGTATTCCACTGGATTGTTCGAGAAACACGTAGATTGTTCTGTAATGACGTAACAATATGTTACTTTCAAATACTAATACAGAGAACTTCTCATTGGATTAGTTCTGTTCATGCTATGTATTCTGTAAACAATTATGCTTATTGTTATGTATTAACAGATTGCATAAGTGAATGTATAAAAAAATCTTAGTTATTAAACGTATAGAAGTGATGTTTATATTTATTTCTCTATCTTTTTGTTTAGTGTGAGACAAAATGAAATTAACTATAGAACACAGTACTTTAACAAACCCATACAAAGCAGAACTGAATTGGTTTTACATTTAGCTAAGTGTTCAACTTCAAAAGCATGTGTTTCACCATTAATTAATGTTAAGAATTATTCAAAAACTATAGACAAATTTTTGTCAGGAAGATATTAACATCTCTAGATCATCGAAGAAATTCAAGAAAGTGCAGCCAGGAATTTAGTAAAACAAACAGATGAATCTGCAGTGATAAATAAAAAAACTACCAAATCAAGTAGCAAATAATTGAAGTTATGTTTAGGTTTGGTTAATGAACAAAGGAAAGGTAGAGCATGTTAATGAAGTGTGTTCTACAGATGATGAGTATGATAATGATGTAAGTTTATTTAATGAATACAAGCCAATGAAGGCCCTGAATAGCCTTCTGATGATGATTTTGATGAAATGCAGATTGTACGAGTTAAACAAACTAGGTTCCAAAGCATCTAGCAGTAATAAAGTTATCGGTTCTTTAGAAAATGAGAAGAATGAGCGAGAAAGTGATACAGTCCCAAAGAGAAGGACCCATTGGAAACAACCCCAACCTGAGACCTGGAAAATAAATGGAAATAAAAGTTGCAAAAACAAAGACTACCTTATGAATCAATGAAAGATAATAACATCCTGGCCAAAGTAACAAAACCTGTGAACTGTTCTCTTTCCACATACAAATGCAGCTTTAACTTTGATGAAGAAACTTGTTTAAAAATTTTTCCAGGCATATACAAAAGCTAACCACATTCGACAAAAAGATATTTTATAATTTTGTGTAAAACGCTGTGAAGTCTGGAGAAAACAAAAGCAGTATGGGGTAGGTGTATAAATTGGGGCTTCTTTTACTGTTTACACAAAGATAGTGAAAAAGTACGAGTAAGTCTTTTTTTATTAAAACATCATGCATAAGTAATAAACCTGTGTAGACAGCATTTTCTCATGTATCCAACTGCTCAGGAAACTTCATTTACAATTATAATAGGTTGTCACTCCAAACAATATAAAATGCCTCCAAGCAAAACGAGTTCATCTGTTATTTAAAAAATAAAGTTGCATACTGACTCATTTGCTGTCTATAAGAAAAATGTGTTAATTTTTCTTTAACAATGTGAGGATGAAAAACTAGTAAAATTTAAGTGAAAATGTTTATCATCACTTCTTTTGCACACATTATGAAGAAAAAGGACTTCCTAAAACTTCCTCAATCGGACCATCCCGAAAGAGTCCCATCAGTGGTGCATTGAAATCCCATCATTAAAGTCAAAGATGCCACGATTCCTGAACTCAACACTGATGAATACGTTGATGAAAAGCTTTACTTTAAATAGGAGCTTTGAAACGTGACAAAATATTGGTAAAATCAATTTACAGTTTTTAATTTTTAATGAAGTTTCCAAAAATATCTTTCATTTTTTTATATGCATTTCTATATTTATTTTCATTTTTAACCAGCTATGTAATCAATAAAAACCCTCTATTAATAATAAAAATTAACCTTGAAAATCAATTAAATATTGTGACAGTACAAAAAAGTCTGATATAAAAAATATGGTATGTAGGTAGCAAACTATTGTATTGCAATGTTTTAAAGTCATTTATATGGGTAATACGATTTCCCTTGGTTTTTGCCTACAACGACGCAGTTCAGAGACAACAAAATAATTTCAAGGACAGCAGTGTACGTGCAGATAAAAAGACTTATAATGGTTACAACCACTAATAACGGCGCTTCATACTTATGTTTCATTGGCCAACAGCTCCAAACGTCATTAAAACAACGATGACGTGAGAAAAATACGTAACAAACAAGGCTATTATATAACCAGAGACAAAAGAACGATGACGTATACTCACTCACACATACGTAAAATTTGCATAATTTTCGGCCCAGTCTACACAATACAGCAGCAGCAGTAACACCTTGTTGCAAGCAGCCGGCAAATTTTACCGGCATAGTGTTTTAAACAGTACAAAATGTAACCAAAATGTAATTATGTGATAACTAGAAGTGAACTAAAACAGTGAGCAATAATTGTTTTCAAAATTATACATTAGAGTCAGTGAAAATAGTAAAAATGTAACCACGCTACTTTGAGGAACCAACATGTGAACCCGCTTCTAGAACTTCTAGTCTACAGATTCAGGAAAGTGCAAAACCCAAATTTTACTTAAAGAGCTCTTTAACCTTATGATCAGATATGTGTACACAAAAAAGTAAATTGAAATGCTAAGTATGAATGTGAGAGAGAAAGCAGGGCGTGTTTGTTAAATGTCGGCATCCAAACGGGGTGTTGGTTTGCGTTTGTGTTAAGCCAAAATAATTAAAATCATTTAATAGCGAAGCAGCTGCATAATTAAGATATGAAATTTGGTAAATTAACGCTTAATAAAATATAAAGAAGTTTATGATGAAAGCGGACCAATAAATAATGGCCGCCATGTTGGTATTTTGTCCGGTATACAAGCTCAAAGAAACTGTTGAATAAATCATTATTAATGGTCAATGTTTCAATTGAACGTATTCTCATTTCGATGCCTGTCTCTGCTAGGATTCTCGCTGAGCCGAATCCTGGAACCTTAGGTAATAAAAATAGAGATAACAAGATTGAAATAAACGGATGCTATAATTGTGGTAAATACCATAATTATGGTACGTGTGACATACGTGTTTAACTCGAACAATGTAAACAGACCCGAATATAGTTTATTGGTTATTCTTGCAATAGCTATATTTATATTTATATTTATTAATAAAAGTGAAAAGTCACAAATGGCGCCCGAACAGGGACTATATAAAATATATAAATACATTTTATATAATAAGCCTGAATTGCGGCGGAGTGGACATTGAAAATGAGAATGCGGTTGTAGGTTAGGTGACGATAATATAAAGCGACAAACCATTAACAAATTTTATAATGGCAGAGAATAAAGAAAATAGTTCTTTATTAAACATAACTGATAGTACAAATAACAGTCAAATAAGCATGACAGAATCTGTAGTTATGAGTGAAGGAATAGTGCACTCAACACCAGTCCCAAATAACAGGGCTGAGAATAACGAAATTATGAAAATGATGCAAATGCTTTTCAATACACAGAACAATAATTTTAATGTAAAATGTGACGAAATAAAAAACGAAATCGAAAAACAAAATTTTAATTTTGATAAACGAGTTGATGAAATGCACGCACGTTTCGATAAAACGGAAGAGAAAATAGTTGCATTAGTTAATGAGAAGTTTGATAGACAAAAGAATAAAGTAGATGAAAATTACAAGAGTAAAATGGGGGTAGAGAATAGTAGAGAATCAGATAAATTGAATGAAAATAAAGACAAGGTAAGTAGTGGTGAGAATTATGATAATAGAATTAAGAATATGGTGTTAGAAAATAATTGTGTGAGTATTGAGAGTGTAGCTTGGTGTGATAAAGAGAGATATATTGAGAGAGAGAAGTGTTATTGGGAGAGTTATTATGAGAGATATTTTAAAAGAGAGAGATGTTTTGAAAGTGAGAGATATTGTGAGAGAAAGAGGGAGATAGAGATTTTTAAGATGAGTAGAACTTATGAAGAATTTATGGAAAAGTTAGGAACAGAGATGAGATATAATAAAAATAAGAACTTACTTTGTAATGTAGCTGATATAGCAGTAGGAGAGGATGATAATGAAAATAATGACTTTATAACGTACCTAGTGGTGACTGATTATGCTGGAGGTGACAGGACAATAACCAATCGTGACAAGTTGTATGTTGAATTGATAGGAAATAACCCTATTAATTATGATGGTTTTATAAAATATAAGAATTTAAATGTGTATTATATTAATGATGTTAATATAATGTATTTAAGAAAAAATAAATTGTACAGACCAAAGATAAGACTATTGTTTAACGATGGAGGTAGACTTTCTATTGTGTTATGAACATTTAATTGTGTGGACAGTGTTTTTAAAAATGGACTGATTAGGACTGATTACGGTAAATGATTTCATGATTATGTGAATTGTATATTTTTGTGTATGGATGTCCATGTATTTGTGTATATTTACTGTTGTGTATTTTATGTATTTTTTTTATGTAAGCATGTATTGTACGATTTTAAATAACTAAAGGAAGTTTGAAAGGATATTATGGAATTTAGATTATAAAGGGTTAGTAAATGATTATATATTTGGATATTGAGAGGTATTGTTGTTAGTTGGTAAGTGATGAATTTTGTAATGGTGTATTAAGTTGAAATGTTGTAAAAGAGTTTGGGTAATAAGGATAAATCAGGGCATTGGAGTTAGTTGAATAGAGTTATTGGGAGTTAGGGAAAATAAAGTGCTGAGATGCTGATAATATATAAAGAGGTGTTAGATATTTTAGGGACACAGTGGTTAGCGATTATATGTAGAGGTGAGTAATGTGCGTGGTAATTATATTTGTTGTTGATGGGGATATTTTGTAATTAGGGTATTGGTGTAGGAGTCCAACGAGAGATGTTGAGACAGGAAGGGACCGTTTAGCGCCGGAAAGGGTTATCTGAAAGGGTCAGGAACCGATAAGGGAATGAGTTGGTTAGAGGGAATACACACATACTAGTACAAAAATGAGCGGTGCCAGAGGTTTTAAATGGGATATGTGAAGGGGGTTATTATAGAGATATTGGTGTCAAAATATATTAATGGTTAGAAGTGGTTAGTGTAAAAAAGGGGTAGTAAGGTTAGGTTGACAGATGCCAAAATAGGACAGAGAAAATAATGAATAATAGAGAGTCACCCAAACGAGTAAGGATAGAAGGGTTAGAAAAGGAGAATTCATGATTGGAAGGTAATTGTAACAGAAAGGTAAATGACAAATTTGAGAATTTTGCATAGAATCTAAATGAATGTTAAATATTAAAAGTTGAATAGAGAATTCTTGATAGGAAAAATGTTATAAAATTTTGCTACAAGTTATATAAATTGTTTATTTGTGAATTGTTCAATGTTAGTGTTTAATGTTTAATGTATAATGTTTTATTGTGTTTTCTTATGGCAACAATAGTGTGTGTGGATAGGAGGTTACTACCAGGATAGTAACGATTATAATATCAAAATTTTGTAAAGTTTGTCCATTCTCTAGAAACGATTCTGTTATAAAGAAAGTTAAACATAGAAAAGAAAAAAAAAATCATAAAGAAAGTATAAAGCTTTAAAGTTGTCTGCCATAATATAGATATTGTAAGATGACATGAAGTAAAATATTAGGGTTAATGGTTGTTGCTAAAGCAGTAAAATACATTGTTGTTTAGGTTAAGAACAATTGTTTTCATGTGATAAAGGGAGTGAATATAGTTGACAGAAGTCAGAAATGTGTACTAGGTACCGGATTGTTGAAGGGAAGTAATTTTCTATCTTAATTCTTGATACACATTGTTTGAAGTTTGTAGAATTAAGCAAACCAATGCCCCAAAACGCAAACCAACGTACTAAGAGGAAACATATCAGTTGTGGATATGGATATAGAGAAAGCCACTATTTTAAAAAATTTTTGTATGGAATGTTTCAGAGTTCTATGGTGTGGTGACCACGGTCCTGAGCTGGCCGGTGAGTCAGAACAGGAGCGTAAAGTGCCTCATGGCCTTATGGTGTAGGGATCTCTCTGGAGAAGTCCAGTAAGGTCAGAAGGTGCGAACCTCATCATTGGACCAAGGGTAAGTGATTGCAAATTTTTATTATAGTAACACTACAGGGGGTTATGGCTCCATATCTGAGCTGATCCTTTTAGAGAGGTGTGAATGAGTCAATGAAAGTTTTTGTGTCTCGACACAAAACCTTTCATTGAGGGGGTTTTGTGACAGTACAAAAAAGTCTGATATAAAAAATATGGTATGTAAGGTAGCAAACTATTGTATTGCAATGTTTTAAAGTCATTTATATGGGTAATACGATTTCCCTTGGTTTTTGCCTACAACGACGCAGTTCAGAGACAACAAAATAATTTCAAGGACAGCAGTGTACGTGCAGATAAAAAGACTTATAATGGTTACAACCACTAATAACGGCGCTTCATACTTATGTTTCATTGGCCAACAGCTCCAAACGTCATTAAAACAACGATGACGTGAGAAAAATACGTAACAAACAAGGCTATTATATAACCAGAGACAAAAGAACGATGACGTATACTCACTCACACATACGTAAAATTTGCATAATTTTCGGCCCAGTCTACACAATACAGCAGCAGCAGTAACACCTTGTTGCAAGCAGCCGGCAAATTATACCGGCATAGTGTTTTAAACAGTACAAAATGTAACCAAAATGTAATTATGTGATAACTAGAAGTGAACTAAAACAGTGAGCAATAATTGTTTTCAAAATTATACATTAGAGTCAGTGAAAATAGTAAAAATGTAACCACGCTACTTTGAGGAACCAACATGTGAACCCGCTTCTAGAACTTCTAGTCTACAGATTCAGGAAAGTGCAAAACCCAAATTTTACTTAAAGAGCTCTTTAACCTTATGATCAGATATGTGTACACAAAAAAGTAAATTGAAATGCTAAGTATGAATGTGAGAGAGAAAGCAGGGCGTGTTTGTTAAATGTCGGCATCCAAACGGGGTGTTGGTTTGCGTTTGTGTTAAGCCAAAATAATTAAAATCATTTAATAGCGAAGCAGCTGCATAATTAAGATATGAAATTTGGTAAATTAACGCTTAATAAAATATAAAGAAGTTTATGATGAAAGCGGACCAATAAATAATGGCCGCCATGTTGGTATTTTGTCCGGTGTACAAGCTCAAAGAAATTGTTGAATAAATCATTATTAATGGTCAATGTTTCAATTGAACGTATTCTCATTTCGATGCCTGTCTCTGCTAGCATTCTCGCTGAGCCGAATCCTGGAACCTTAGGTAATAAAAATAGAGATAACAAGATTGAAATAAACGGATGCTATAATTGTGGTAAATACCATAATTATGGTACGTGTGACATACGTGTTTAGCTCGAACAATGTAAACAGACCCGAATATAGTTTATTGGTTATTCTTGCAATAGCTATATTTATATTTATATTTATTAATAAAAGTGAAAAGTCACAATATGATTATCATTGCACTTGAAAACCTGTAAGTTTTCTGTAGATACACCTAATGGACTTGGGTAATGTAAAATTTTTACCTTATACCTGAATCAGTTTTCGCTTATTTTAAGCTTCGTCAGAGCCTCTAACTAATTAACTATAATTAATTAAGCAATAGACACATCATGGACAACAAAATCCAAGAATAAAATATTGCTTTATAAGAAAAGCCTTGAGTCTGCATGAACCTCTAGTACCCAACTATAGGATTTAAAAGACCCAATAAATATCAGGGTATTTAACGTTAATTCAAATCTTCAAATATTGGCATATCTGAAATTCTGACCATTGCTGTGATCTTAAGTTGGAGCTGGTAACTAGAGAAACATAAGGACAAACTTCATTAGGATGAGAACAATGAGGCGAACTAAAATATTCAAGTTCTGAATCCCAGTCAGATACCAGGTCTGAGTGAATCAATTTGTTTGAATTTGTGAAATAATTTGAGCTTCGGTCCTATATATAAAACCAATAGGTTTAATGAGTCAGAAAACATTTACATCAAATTTTTTCACAAATGAATGCCAACAGTGGAAAAATTAAAATAATCTGAGCACACTGTATGTAGGATAAATATTATTAATTATAATTCAAGAAAAATGTAATGTCTGTATAAACCTGACAGCCATTCTTGAGGGTAAGCTGCAACTATCCAAGAACGAATTACCCCCACTTAAAAGTATAGCGTTAGGTGTGTAGGGTTGAAGAGAGGGTAGACAAGGGATTGATAACTTCCCTGTCTCTACTATACACAAACTCTCTGTCATGCTCCAATGTTCTCGCCAGCCTTGTTACAACCGATGTTTACCCTATGAACACCTTACAAGACTGTTGTAAACATGTGCGAAATGAACAAATCTTTTGTTAGCCTCGCAGCGAGGTGTTTGTCCACTGCGCATCTCTAAGCGATTTTTCAGAGTTCAGAATCTATAGTCAGATACCCGCTGCACCTTTGTAGGTACGAAAGAACGGTCGAGGGGCGACCTCAGTGACCGCGTAATTTAAGCCAAGCAATGATGTTAGTTTTCTTCCCTGTCTTTTCAACCATCCCACCCCGCTTTCATGTTGTCACATTTACAGAACTGCGGTGCTTATAACAAAAGCTACGTGCTATATAAAAAAACTAATTCAAAATCTAACTTCCGTCACCACGCGTGTACTATATTTCGGTGTCCGATGTGTACACCAACTGTTTTCTTCACAAGTAACTAATACCAGCTTATGGAGGTTATGTACGACTATGTAACTTAAATAAAATTTACTTTGTTAGTGTACATTAAAAGGGTGTATTTATTGGAAGTACAGAAATTAGTTTACATTTATCGCACATAATTATGGTACAGAGACGATTTTGAAGGTTGTGGTTACGTTTAACAATATAACTTAACCTTTTACATTTTTAAAATTAATTAGACTTAACAAACGTTTCCTTAGTTAGTGTACATTCAAAGGCTGTATTTATTGTATGACTAAAAGGCTGTATATAACATTAACGGCTGTATTTATTCGAAGTAAGTAATGCCAGCTTATGGAGGTTATGTACGACAATGTAACTTAAATAAAATTTACTTTGTTCATGTACAAATACATAAATACATAAGGGTGTATTTATTGGAAGTACAGAAATTAGTTTACATTTATCGCACATAATTACGGTACAGAGACGATTTTGGAAGGTTGTGGCTACGTTTAATTATTTAACTTAACCTTTTAGATTTTTAAAATTAATTAGACTTAACAGACATTTCCTTAGTTAGTGTACATTCAAAGGCTGTATATAACATTAAAGGCTGTATTTATTCAAAGTACCGGAATTAAAACGTACTTCCAATTTAGAACCTAGTACAATCTAGTGTATAACCAAACAAGTACATTAAAATCCTTTTTTCAACATAATGCAATAAAAAGCAATGTGCAGTTTCTGTTAACATGCAAATGATTAAGTATTAATAATGGGTTACAGTGGAATTTAATGTTACTACGGTCTGAATTAATGCAAACAAAATTGGGAGAATCTCGTAAACATATTAAAGAATGCTTGTATATTACACACAAAATTATTACAGTACGTACCTTTGTTAATGAATAGAAACAAATTTTACTCTATACTTTAGTATGTACCAGTAAAATTCACCTTTTTTCAAATACCAATATCGTTGTTTTTTTTCATACCCTTAAAAAAAGGTCACTAACAACATTCATTATGAGAAAACGTGATTACAAATAACCAGCCATTAGTTACTTGTGAAGAAAATAGATATAACATTTACAAACATCAAATCTTCAATTCTTTCCCTATTTGTTTTATAAAAACTGGAGTTTCTACAGCAGGTTTTAAGTCCACTAACTACTTAATTAAATATACATAATTGTTCCTGTATCTCGTTGGGTAACATATTATATTAATACATCTGCTCCCTACTCATATGTGCAAACAATGTTTTTAATGTACGGTCCTAAAATCTTTATCAACACTTTATATCTTTAAAATTTAGACAAAGTCTAATGAGCAACTTGGCCTAACCTGAATTTACATTGTAACCCCTCTTTCAATTTTCCTTTTTTAATTTTTTTTGAATTATTTTTTTTTGGATTTTTTGTTGTATAAAAAAAATATAAATTCTTTTTTTTTGAAAGAGAGGCCACTAGTTATTTAGAACTAGGCATGAGCCTAGAGAAGCCAAAAATGCGCTGGGTCCAGTATGACGGGACTTGCAAATGAAACTCTGCTCTCAGATAACAATAACAAGATTTATTGGAGTTATATTTTTGTACAATGAACTCCCCCAGTATACGATATATGCGCCTTTGAATGATTAAGTTAATATTACAAGTGCTTTCACTTCTTAAGAATAGCTCAAAATCTCAAAAACCTCAATCATTATTATTCTTAAAATCGTTATTATAATTCACATTAGACATAGGCATCGCCAAATAATTGAGCTTGATATTACTGAGCAGAATACAGTTACTTCTAAATAATGTAAGAATGGCGCATAGTATCAACCCTCCCAGTAAGTCACATAAACCATAACCATAAATATATATATATATATATGCATAACGACGTATAACACTCTAACAATCACATAAAGGCATAACACACAACATATAATTAACATAGATACACATTTACATATAAATAGCACACACCATGTCCACCTGGTTAACAGCATATATATATATATATTATCATCGTAACACCCTCAAACCCTCTTATTCAGATCAAGTATCCGGCCCACCTTAAAACTTCTCAATTGACATACCCAAAACCAAATAATAAGTCACAGACCAGAGTTGAAACACCCCAAAAATTCTAAGTATGTGAAAGGCCAAAGTCAAATTGGCTAAATAGTCAGACGGCACACAAGTACCAAGCATGAAAGGTAATTATCAATTTCGTATCCCAAATAATAATAAATGGGCCATCACGAGGTCAACATGGATGCCCGGTGCATAAACTGCATATTCTCAGTTCTTTTATTTTCTTAACAAAAAAATTTTAAGCAAAATCAGTGGAACGTGACCACCCATAAATAACTTATAACTGGTATTGATTTGTTTTACATTCTTTAACATTTATCAATGAATTATTATTATGAGTTATTAAAAAAAAATTTAACAATTCTTGTGCTGGCTATGGCAAAATTTAGTGGTTACAAAATTATTTGAACAGTAGAATTGGATTTCGAAAAGCAGAATCTATGGAATTAATTTACTAAAACATACTTGAGGTGTTCATAAATAATCCACTTGACCTCAGGCACGGTCATGCGCCCGGACTAAATCCAACAAACTATGACATGTTCTGGACCTGTGGAAAAAGGCACCAACAGGTGTCGTCCACAGGTTAAAGCACCTCCCCCAACCTTCAAATTAATAACCAATTCAAAACCCAATTAAATGAAAATGCATATGACCCCGACAATTCCCCAACAATGTACCGAGGCGCCCGTGCATGCATACTTAACGCTGAAATCATTTAGTGACAGTCAGTGCCGCCCATATTTACAGAAAACTAACATCAATTCGGGTGATGCATGACCCTGGCTGAGTTTACAAATTTTCTTAATGAGATAAGCATTAATAAGTTAATGAGGCGTAAGCCTTAGTAAAAATGAAAAAGTAACATATAACCCCAAATATCCAAATGTAAAAGTTCCAAACTGGAGCATTTCCAAAATGTCTCAAAGTAAGTGTAGCGGCCACAAACATTTTGTTTATTAAAAAAAGCATAAATGTCACCTGGTTAGCAGCATAAGGTTTGAGGATCTTGTCGTGTGTGTCCGTCCATTCGGCTTGACAGCTAGACGGAAGTGATTGAATTTATTTCATGGAAAGCAGGTGTTCGGCCATCCTCTTGAGCGAGACAGATTGTCGGCTACTTCGGAAACCCGGAAGGTCGCGTAACTTTTACTTATACATAGTAAAAGATAGTAGACAAAATTTCAAGTCAAGGCTGTCAGGCGAATACAGACGCTACCACGCTGAACGGTGAGAGTGAACTGGTCGGTACAACTGCTGAAAAAATAGTATGAAGTGCTGGACCCAGAGCGCGTGCGGATCGGCCCGGTGGCAAAATAACAAGACGGACGTAATTTATTACGTCGGCAAGATACCGATAATACGTAATTTATTAATTCAACGCAGTCCGTACTCGTTGAAAAAAAAAGACACCGCCGAGTTTTCCAAAACACGGCACACCCCCACCCCAAAAGGGCAACTTGGTTGCCTCACAGTTAAACTCAGGGAGGGTACCCTGCAGTGTACCCCCTTCCAAAACAACCTAGTGGACTTTGTGATCATGGCGGCCCAGCAGCACTTGCTATCAGGAGAACAGAGAAACCTCACAACTGCGGCCATCCCCATGCGACCCTCTCCGCCATGCCAACCCCACGGGACCGCCCCAACACGTCACCCTCTCCGGTAACCATCACCTACTCCCACCGGTCCCACTCACATACTCGTCCTAAGACCAAACAAGGTATCTCCCACCTTGGTATGTGAGTGACCGCACTACCTCCCGTCCATCTCTTGGACCGACCAGCCACATGCACCCACAAGGCATCTCCATCCTTGCCATATGGCTGGCCCACATCCCTACACAAGGGCGGACGGCCCCGCTTAGCCAGACAGAGAGGACCGCATCAAGGGCACGCGAACATTAATCTCAACTCTTATTTCACCCAAAAGACCATAACTATATGGGGGGTTTACTTCTCTGCCGACGTCAATACACAATATATACGACCCTCTCTCTCAACACAAAAACACCCGGGAAACAACCGGAGAATGCGGCATGGCTCGACCTCTACGCTATCTCACAATCAAGATTTGCAACCATTAATCAGAAACAACAGCACGCTATCACTGTCCATCTTACTTTTAAAACAAAACAGGGGAACTTACAATCTCCAAGACCATGACAATCTGAGGACACTCTCCAACTCCTAACTTTCTCCATGATAATCTTCCAGAACAGGGGAAACTGACAATCTCCAGGACCACAATCACTTTCGGCAAGTCTCTCTAACTCCTTATCGTTTTTTTTTTTTTTTTTTTTTTTTTTTAAGGGGAGGGGTAGGAAAATCGGGAAGATGAATTGGGGCAAGGACCATTGAAAGGTCAACCACTGAGACTGTGGGGAACATCTACCCACTACCCGTTAACCTCTTCTTCTTACCTTTCTATGACGGGCTTTAGGTACTCCTTCCTTCTGGACACCACTCTCGGCGAAATTATTTCGTGTTGAGCTGTACTGGCTGGTTTCCTCTGAATCAGCATTAAGGCAACTTACCTCACTACTTTCACTCCGCTTTGGATTATCCTCATCATCTAACTCCTCTTCTTCTACAATTTCCCCTTTTCTGTCCCCATAATCCAAATCAACCTCATGACACTGCAGCTCCTCACCTTCTTCCAGTAGCTCCTCTGATCCATCTTCAACCACATGTTCCCTCAGCTCCTCACCAATTTCTTCTTCACACTCGTCACCAGCCGCTTCACAAACTTCTTCACTAACTTCTTCTCCAATCTCATTAACATCCTCCTTTTCATCAACACGTTCATCATCAACATCATCGCCATCACATCCACTACCACCATCCGAACACTGCACATCCTCATTCCCTTCTAGTTGGTCATCTGGTCCACCTGGAACTTCTTTCCGCTCTTCAGAATCCTCAACTCTACTTACAGAAGGCGTCTGCACATCTTCACACACTACATCATTCTCCCTCGCACACTCCACAACGCTGCCCCCAAATTTCTCCTCAACTTCTACCTCATCTACTTCTACCACACTTGCAGCATGGACATCCCCTTGTCCATCCGCAACCTCAGAAACACTTGCAGCCTGGACATCCCTGTGTCCATCCGCAACCTCAGACTCTTCAGTCTCCCTAACACCTATAACTATACTTCCCTGTGCAGCATCTGCAGACCGCTCTTCTGCCTCTTCCTTCGATTCCACTCCTTCACCACTTTCAGCAACTACAACGTCCTCAACGTTTTCCACCCTGGAATCCAGCTGTCCAGGTTCATGTGCAATGACTAAATTAATTACTACTGGCGATGGTAAAGCTACACCATCAAGTGACTTCTCATATCCCGGCGTAGACGATGATGATGTCACAGGCTCTGGATCCCTCACGAACCGAGATGGAGATACCGGAACAAATTCTGCGGCATCCGGATTCAACTGCGACGTCCTCTCTCAGTCCTGTAATTCAGTGTTAACAGACGTTTTCTTGTCCACTTGTATTGATCCACAGAAGTTATTCCGCTTTTCTTCTTCTGCTTCACCTTCTTCAACCACTACTCTCTTAGGCACGTGTACTTCCTCTGGAACCTTTGAAGTTTCCTTTTTCTCCGAATAGGAATAACGCCTTGGTACAGGCTCCCTACTTGCCGATGTTTGTTCCCTAACATAATTTCTTTTTCCCCTGTTAATTTCGTATTTCTTGGTTTTCTCTACTGTAACTGTTGTTACTGTCTTCTCATCTGCCACCCCCTTGTAGCCTCCATTACTTCCGGAATAGTCAGGCTTTCTGACGGTCTCTTGTGTTCTCCTCCAACCGCCCTGTTTGTCCTTTTTCGCTCCTCTTAATGAACCACTGGAGTATTGGACATCTTTAGCAGGTCTTCCCCGGGACTCATCATTCTCCTGGACCCTCCTGGCATGCGCACACCACCGGTCCAGGTCTGCAAAACAACGTGGAGGCTCCACGAAAACCAGCCGGGATCTCTCTTGGGGATTCAGTCCTTCTCGTATTACCTGTATGACTTCCGTCTCGGGCAACCCCAACCTTAATATACGGGCAGCTTTCCTTACATCATGCACGAAGTCCCCCAATGCCTCTCCGTTGGCCTGTAGGCGATAGAATAACTTAAACTTCAACTGATCACGTCGTCGACGAGGTATGGTACTATTAGAAGTCCAACACCTCCACTTTGAAAGCGTCAACACTGCCGCCCCGACGCAGAGTGTTTGTGACCAGCCCTGCCAATGGACCCCGGCAATACGGGTATATAAGGGACAAGACCTCCCCATCGGACACCCCCGGGAAATCTGCCAACTGCAGAACAAGATCTAAGAAAACCAGCAACTGCTCCTCATCTGTTCCATCTAACACTGAAAGTTTCTGGAGAACTCCTGAAAGAGGGTGGGGCAATTTCTGGTAGCATACCCCCGCCAGAATTGCACAATTCAAAACACACAACAACAAACATAAATTTCCACAAAACACCTAACACAAAAACATGACTTACAAAAGGAAAAACTTGAGTATTCTCTCTTCCATCAAGTGGACCCCCGGGTTCCCTAGCGCTGCGAAAACCTGACCCGCTCCAGAACCAACTCTCCGTCAGCCATCAGACTCAAAGGAAGAAACGACATCAGACACTAACACCAACATACAATCCACACCACCGAACACCTACCACAACATATGACATTTCAACCAAGGCATTATCACAATTTCAGTCGGACGGTACCGACTTCCAGTCGGGCCATACCGCATCCCGCTAACCGCACGCGCTATTGCTTCCATACAATAAATAAGGGAGCCCATCCCCATGCGATCTCCGGTAAGATCCAATCTCAAAAACAACAAAACCCAACTACAACACATGCCACGTGGCGGCACCATAGCAATAATTTTTTTTTTTTTCTTTTTTCGCTCTGGGCTTTGCGGTTGTGCGTCGCAGAGACGAACCGCACGGGAAACTGAGTTCCGAGCTACCTTCTGGAGCTCCTGCCTCGTGGCCCTGCCCAAGTAGGGCGCGTGCTCTATAGCAGGCCGATTCTCGGCTGTTGTGCTAGCCTACGCTAGCGCAGTATGCACCGAGGGCGTTTCCACGAATCACCTGGGCGTATACGGTACCTTCCCAGCCCAGTCACTAGAGGATTGCCTGGGAACCTCGCCGCACGTGCATAAAATTTGCGTGCAAGCCGCCTGAAAGTGTCGTCTAAGGAGCGGACTCCAAGTCCTCTCCTTAGAAGGCGAGATGAGAAGCGACGGGGGACTTTGGCCGCTAGCCGAAGCCCCCTGTCGAGGACGCTCTGCAACTTCTTTTTATGCATTGCGGCGAGGTAACCCCAGACCGGGCAGGCGTAGGTAATGACCGGCAGCAGATACGCGCCGACGATCATCCTACCCAATTTCCTGGTCATGGCTGAGCTGATCAGGAGTGGAAACAGTGCGCACAGGCGAGTGGATGCTCGCTTTAGAACTGTCTGTGCGTGGGTACGCCAGGTGAGCCGACGGTCGAGGTGTAAGCCGAGGTACTTGACCTCGTTGGACCAGCGCAAGTACGTTCTGCCGATACGTAGTTGCCTAACGGGGTTCTTCCGTCGCTTGGAGAATTCGACGGCTACGCTCTTAGTGGCGTTGAGTTGCACTCTCCAATTCTCAGTCCAGTCCACGAGCGTGTCGAGCTGGCGCTGCAGTCGTAGGACGGCCCTTTCCTCATGACGATCGGCCGTAAATACGGCCGTGTCGTCAGCGAAGAGGGCCATCTGGACTCCAGGCTGTCTCGGCACGTCGTTGACGTAGATCGAGAACAGAAGGGGGCCTAGAACACTACCTTGAGGGACGCCGGCTGTGATTCGTCTCTCGGAAGAGACAGAATCGCCAACTCTCACGCAGAAGGTTCTCTCCGTCAGAAAGCTAGCAACCAGATGGAGGTAGCAGTCCGGGAGCTGGACTTCCCTAAGTTTGAATAAAAGGCCATCATGCCATACGCTGTCGAAGGCTTTCTCAACATCTAAGAAACAGCCAACGGTCCGTTCTCTCCGACACCCGGCTTCCGTGATGCTTTCCACCAGTCTCATCAGTTGATGAGTGGTCGAATGCCCCACACGAAAGCCGAACTGTTCGGGGACCAGCACGTCAAAGTTGGTTAGATGCTCTCGTACACGACGCTGCACGAGGCGCTCAAAAACCTTGGACGTAGCGGAAAGTAGGCTGATAGGCCGGAGGTTTTCCGAGCGGGTGGTATCCTTTCCCTGCTTCGGGATCACGATAACCGTCGCCTTTCTCCATTTCTTGGGAAAGTAGGCCAGTCTAAGACACGCGTTGAACAAATCAGTCAAGAATTGAACTCCAGGCTCGGGAAGAAGTCGTAGAGCGGTGTTGGTAACACCGTCCGGGCCTGTAGCCTTTCTTGGCTGAAGTTCAGCGAGCCGATCTGAGACCTCTTCCAAAGAGATGGGTTCGGGCTCCGCCGTGATCGGAAGAGACAGAAAGTCTTCCACAGCCATCTCGACTTGTTCGTCGAAGTCCCAGTCCATGGGCGGGTTGGGAGCGAACTGACGCTCGAAACACAAGCCCAAGTACTCGGCCTTCTCCTCCGGGCGACCCAGGAGTCGACCGAACGGTCCAACAATGGCGGGAAGTGGAGGTCGGCGCCTCCGTCCCGTCAATGCGGTAGGTATTCTGTACGGGTGAGATTGCGGGTCCGCATCCCCCGTTCGGGCCACGTCGAGTTCCCAACAGCTACGTCGGAACGCCTTCAGACTGCCACGCAGTCGTCCGGTGAGCCGATTGTATGCTGCCTTATCGGCCGGATCACGGGTCCTCTGCCAACGTTTCCGGAAGTAATTCCTCTCGCGAGCGAGAAGAGAGACTTCCTCAGGGATGCGTTGGTAGTCAGGCGTGAAGCCAGCTCGCGTACGTGAAGACACGCCTATAGCCGAGATGATTGCCTCTTCGATTCCCGCAACTGCTTCGTCTAGGAGGCGAACGGAATCGAGTGGGGCCGCTGGCGGCAATCTACGGCACAAGGCCGGGCCGTAGCGATCCCAATCGATAACCTTCTGCTTGTCAGAACGTGCATAGGCGTGCTGGGTAGCGACGTGGACCAAGATAGGGTTGTGGTCGGATGTCAGCTCCGTAAGTGAGAATACCTCGACCGGACAGACAATTCCTTGGGTCACCGCGATGTCCAGAACATCGGGAGCCGCGTTAGGCAGTGACGGAAAGAACGTGGGTTGCGCTGGACCAAACACCATCGCCCGGCGCGATTCAACAAAACTGAGCAAGCGCCTCCCGTTCGGAGTAGTCAGGCGACTATTCCAAACGCGATGCTTGCAATTCAGATCGCCGGCCAAAATTACCCTTCGATGGGAATCGAAGATGACGTCCAGGTCGCTGACAAGGAGTTCAGCTTGTGGGGGCTTGTAAGCTGAGACCACGAGGACGCCGCCAAGAGCTCCGTGGACCTCAATGGCGGTGGCCTCTAGGTTGGTAAGCTGCGGCAAAGCGACACGATGATGACCTATGGAGGTCCTCACCGCGATCGCCGTGCCGCCTCCTCGTCGGCCAACTCGGTCATCCCGATAAACCACGTAATTAGGTAATCGAAACCGGTTCGCCGGGGTCAGGTGGGTTTCCCCGAGGAGAAGTACGTTGGGTTTGAACCGAGCCAGGAATTCAAGAAGGTCGGAATGCTTGGTACCGATGTTATTAGCATTCCAGGCTACGAGCGAGAGATCTCGTCTAAGGGCTCGGTTCATAGAAGACCTATGACTTCGCAGGCTTCCACCAAGAGCATGAATCTCTCAGTTGGGTCAGCAGTTTCCAGGCGGGCTCGGATGGACCTGAAGAGAGATGCGACTTTCGGGAGGTCGTAGCTAGACAGAAAGCCGCGGACGAACTGTGCGTCATTGGAACTGACGGACTGGGTGGTTTGCCTGGAAACTGAGGCCGCATAAGAGCGACCAGGTGTTACGGCAGATCGGGTCATGGTGGAAGCCATAGGACCAGGGCCAGACGGTTTTGGATCAGCGGCAGGAAAAGTACGCTGTTGCGCTTCGTCGGACTTATACCGGGAAGCAGGACTTTTCTTGGGCTGTGGGCAGGCAGGAGCTCGGGGCCGAGCATCCGGTGTGGGTATCCCTTTGTTCCTGGGTTTGATGCCTGCTCGCGGAAATCGCGGAGGTGGCAGGGGCGGCGAGGCTACCTCTGGTTCAGAGGCGGGAGTAGGAGGTTCCGCGGAGGTGGAGGGTTCATTCTCCGGCTCCAAAACCGAGATAACAGCTACTGGGCGTGTCTCTGCTGTGGAAGGAGACGCGGTACGTTTAGTTGCCTTTGTAGGGGCTGGAGGTGGAGCCGGAGAGGGCGCGCGCCGTGCCGGTTGTGCCTGAGGTTTAGGCCTAGCCTGCATTTTAGGCTGTCTAGGTTGGGGCTGCATAACTGGCTGCCGTGGCTTCGGGAGGGGCCCCTGCGGCTTTTGCTTCCGCAGGAGCTCCGCCTTATAGACCGGGCAGTTTACGTTAGACGCTGCGTGGCCTTGACCAAAATTTATGCAGCGAAATTTGGTTTTGTCTGCCACAGTGCAGGCCTGTGTTGAATGTCCCAGAGAACATCGGAGACAGGCCGGGGCATTGCGGCAGACGTCGGTGTGGTGGCCGAACCTCTGGCACCGGTGGCACTGCGCGAGCTTGCCCTGGGGACGACTGGTTTCCACCCTGACGCGGAAGCCAAACAGCCGCGTCAGGTGGAAAATTTTGTCTGCAGCCTCGCCCTTCTCGAGCTGGAGACGGACGAGCGGGAGAGGGACTCGGGTCTCTGAGTGAGTGAACAGGCGGAAAATTGCCTGCACCGGGTACCCGAGGTCGCGGAGTTCCATGAGGATCTCCTGTGGATCGGTGTGCGCGTCAAGCCCTCGCAAAATGACAGACAAGGGCTTGACTCGCTTAGGAGTGAAGGTGTGATATTGGAGGTTGTGTGCTTGGAGGAAGGCCTCGACCAAGCGATGGTCCTCGAGCTGGCGGACGACAATCCTGACCGTATCACCGCCAAGCAGCTTCAGGTCAAGCTTGTCGGCCGACAGGCCGTGGGCCGCGATCAGCCGTCTGTATAAGGCGGCGACATTGGATACGCTATGGACGTACAGGGGCGGCGCACGACCAACAGCGGCAGCAGCCGGAGCTGCTGTCGAAGTAGTCGGAACCGCGACCTGTGGGCCCTGAGAAGGTCCAATGTCCATGGCCGAGGTCTGTGAGGAAGTGGATCCAGGTGCGTGGGTCCTCTTGGGCTTCTTAGCCGGGCGATTTCGCCGACCAACGGTCGCGAACTCGCCCGACTCGTCTGCCGGCAGAGGGGGAAGCGGGTTGGGGAGAGGATCGTCCGTCTCCATCGCCCGAGGCGAATCGGGCGAGTCGCCCAGATGGGGTAGCAAGGCGGGGCCGAGCGACTCGGCACTTGGGCCGTTGCCTGGAGAAGGCATGCTGGCCAGGTGCGACGGCTGCCGGGCAGAGACTGCTAGGCAGTCACTGCCAGACGCCAGGGATCTCGGGTCCGGCCGAAGCCGGATTACCCGCGCGTCTTCCTTGTTCACGACGATGCGGGAGGAGCTGGGCTAACGACCAGCTTCGTTGAATACCAGTCCTTACCAAGACTGGTGTCCACTGGCCCCTTTACCCCGGCGATATCCTAGCTCGCTTACCACTGGTGGGGGCCTGCAAGGATCGTCCGGGGCAGCGCTACCTAACAGTCGTGAACAAGTTAGGAATTACACACTGGAAATGCGGCACTCACCAGGTGAGCCCAGAGCAATCCTCTTCTTTCCTGTCCGGCAAGATGTTGTTCCGGCGCAGGTGGTCCTTAGCAGGGCAACTTCGGCTAGCTGCTTCTTCTACCGGCTACTAAGTTCACCGGCAGCAGCTGGCTTGGTTCCCTCGAAGGAAGATATTCCTCGTCGGAAGGCGAGGTGGCCGAAGGCAGCAAAGCCGTAGAGATGGTCCAGCGAGAGAGCTGAGAGAGCAGTCTAAGAAGAGCAGTCCTGATCAGTCCAAGGCTGGAGCAGAAGTGACTCTCCGTCCTAGCAATAATTCCAGTCCAGAGTCCAGAGTTAAACGGAGCAGCAGCTAGTCGTGCTCCGGTGGTCGCAGTGTCCGGGTGATACCCGATGACTGCATGTTGCCTTGCTGTTACCTTGGCTAGCGATCTCGCGATTTGAAAGGAATGGGACCTCCATCAATTTTATTTTGGAGGGACAGGATGTTATGATTTTACTTGGACCCTGGGACCTCGAAGAGACCCGTGACGGCAGAATGGGGGAGACCTCGAAGACCCTTCGCGTGAGAAGCAGGAATGACCCTCCCACAACGGGTAGGGCGCCCCTAGCCGCTCAGGAAAAGTCGCCGAGGGCTGCCAGGCGGCAATGTCGGCGCACGGGAGAGAGCGTAGGAGGGGGCAGCGTCCACCAGAGGTGGCACTAGGCACACCTAGGGCGAGCGCAGACCCCCCTCTAGTCTGTCGCCGAGCGCCAGCACGGACATGAGAAAGAAGGAAGGAGGAGGAGCGTGAAAATTCTCAAGGTCGGGGGGATGGGGCAGATGTTCTGTAAGTGCTTATGGGGGGTCGTCGAGCAACGCTCGGGGGCGTTTGTGGCGTCTAGGTGGTGGGCCGACATCTGTGCTTAGTCGACGGATGTGAGGATGGGTCGAGACATAGGCTCGGGAGAATAGTTTGAGGGCTAGGGACCGAACGAATTCGGTAAGTGAAGGAACCTTCAACCCTCGCCTGATGGCATCATTTCTGACAAACCAGGGAGAGTTGGAGATGTAGCGGAGGGTTCGGGATTGGAAAGCTTCCAACAGGGCGACAACGGATGGGCTGAGTAGTACCCAAAAGGCGGGGGCTGCGTAAGTCAGGATTGCCCTAAGAAAGAGCAAGTAGATGGTGAGTTTAGTGCGCACAGGCACTGAACCCCGATGAGAGAGAAAGGGAAATAGTTTGGCTCTGACGCCTCTGGCGCGCTGGAGACTCAGAGAGACATGAGGTGCAAAGCTTAGGCGTCGGTCAAGAGTGACGCCCAAGTACTTTACAGTCCGTTTCCACTCGATTGGGCTCCCTTCAAGGGAGAGGGACTGGCAGCGGGAAGTTAATTTACGAGAAAAGGCGATCGCCTCGGATTTCTCCGCATTGACCGCCATCCTCCACTTCCTTAGCCAGTCCGGAAGTACGGCGAGCTGACGTTGCACCAGGCCAGCTGCGAAATCAAGACTCGCTGAGCTGGCGTGGTACATAGCGTCATCCGCATAGCAGCGTCATCCGCATAGCAATAATTTTTTTTTTTTTTTTTTTTCGCTCTGGGCTTTGCGGTTGTGCGTCGCAGAGACGAACCGCACGGGAACTGAGTTCCGAGCTACCTTCTGGAGCTCCTGCCTCGTGGCCCTGCCCAAGTAGGGCGCGTGCTCTATAGCAGGCCGTTTCTCGGCTGTTGTGCTAGCCTACGCTAGCGCAGTATGCACCGAGGGCGTTTCCACGAATCACCTGGGCGTATACGGTACCTTCCCAGCCCAGTCACTAGAGGATTGCCTGGGAACCTCGCCGCACGTGCATAAAATTTGCGTGCAAGCCGCCTGAAAGTGTCGTCTAAGGAGCGGACGCCAAGTCCTCTCCTTAGAAGGCGAGATGAGAAGCGACGGGGGACTTTGGCCGCTAGCCGAAGCCCCCTGTCGAGGACGCTCTGCAACTTCTTTTTATGCATTGCGGCGAGGTAACCCCAGACCGGGCAGGCGTAGGTAATGACCGGCAGCAGATACGCGCCGACGATCATCCTACCCAATTTCCTGGTCATGGCTGAGCTGATCAGGAGTGGAAACAGTGCGCACAGGCGAGTGGATGCTCGCTTTAGAACTGTCTGTGCGTGGGTACGCCAGGTGAGCCGACGGTCGAGGTGTAAGCCGAGGTACTTGACCTCGTTGGACCAGCGCAAGTACGTTCTGCCGATACGTAGTTGCCTAACGGGGTTCTTCCGTCGCTTGGAGAATTCGACGGCTACGCTCTTGGTGGCGTTGAGTTGCACTCTCCAATTCTCAGTCCAGTCCACGAGCGTGTCGAGCTGGCGCTGCAGTCGTAGGACGGCCCTTTCCTCATGACGATCGGCCGTAAATACGGCCGTGTCGTCAGCGAAGAGGGCCATCTGGACTCCAGGCTGTCTCGGCACGTCGTTGACGTAGATCGAGAACAGAAGGGGGCCTAGAACACTACCTTGAGGGACGCCGGCTGTGATTCGTCTCTCGGAAGAGACAGAATCGCCAACTCTCACGCAGAAGGTCCTCTCCGTCAGAAAGCTAGCAACCAGATGGAGGTAGCAGTCCGGGAGCTGGACTTCCTAAGTTTGAATAAAAGGCCATCATGCCATACGCTGTCGAAGGCTTTCTCAACATCTAAGAAACAGCCAACGGTCCGTTCTCTCCGACACCCGGCTTCCGTGATGCTTTCCACCAGTCTCATCAGTTGATGAGTGGTCGAATGCCCCACACGAAAGCCGAACTGTTCGGGGACCAGCACGTCAAAGTTGGTTAGATGCTCTCGTACACGACGCTGTACGAGGCGCTCAAAAACCTTGGACGTAGCAGAAAGTAGGCTGATAGGCCGGAGGTTTTCCGAGCGGGTGGTATCCTTTCCCTGCTTCGGGATCACGATAACCGTCGCCTTTCTCCATTTCTTGGGAAAGTAGGCCAGTCTAAGACACGCGTTGAACAAATCAGTCAAGAATTGAACTCCAGGCTCGGGAAGAAGTCGTAGAGCGGTGTTGGTAACACCGTCCGGGCCTGGAGCCTTTCTTGGCTGAAGTTCAGCGAGCCGATCTGAGACCTCTTCCAAAGAGATGGGTTCGGGCTCCGCCGTGATCGGAAGAGACAGAAAGTCTTCCACAGCCATCTCGACTTGTTCGTCGAAGTCCCAGTCCATGGGCGGGTTGGGAGCGAACTGACGCTCGAAACACAAGCCCAAGTACTCGGCCTTCTCCTCCGGGCGACCCAGGAGTCGACCGAACGGTCCAACAATGGCGGGAAGTGGAGGTCGGCGCCTCCGTCCCGTCAATGCGGTAGGTATTCTGTACGGGTGAGATTGCGGGTCCGCATCCCCCGTTCGGGCCACGTCGAGTTCCCAACAGCTACGTCGGAACGCCTTCAGACTGCCACGCAGTCGTCCGGTGAGCCGATTGTATGCTGCCTTATCGGCCGGATCACGGGTCCTCTGCCAACGTTTCCGGAAGTAATTCCTCTCGCGAGCGAGAAGAGAGACTTCCTCAGGGATGCGTTGGTAGTCAGGCGTGAAGCCAGCTCGCGTACGTGAAGACACGCCTATAGCCGAGATGATTGCCTCTTCGATTCCCGCAACTGCTTCGTCTAGGAGGCGAACGGAATCGAGTGGGGCCGCTGGCGGCAATCTACGGCACAAGGCCGGGCCGTAGCGATCCCAATCGATAACCTTCTGCTTGTCAGAACGTGCATAGGCGTGCTGGGTAGCGACGTGGACCAAGATAGGGTTGTGGTCGGATGTCAGCTCCGTAAGTGAGAATACCTCGACCGGACAGACAATTCCTTGGGTCACCGCGATGTCCAGAACATCGGGAGCCGCGTTAGGCAGTGACGGAAAGAACGTGGGTTGCGCTGGACCAAACACCATCGCCCGGCGCGATTCAACAAAACTGAGCAAGCGCCTCCCGTTCGGAGTAGTCAGGCGACTATTCCAAACGCGATGCTTGCAATTCAGATCGCCGGCCAAAATTACCCTTCGATGGGAATCGAAGATGACGTCCAGGTCGCTGACAAGGAGTTCAGCTTGTGGGGGCTTGTAAGCTGAGACCACGAGGACGCCGCCAAGAGCTCCGTGGACCTCAATGGCGGTGGCCTCTAGGTTGGTAAGCTGCGGCAAAGCGACACGATGATGACCTATGGAGGTCCTCACCGCGATCGCCGTGCCGCCTCCTCGTCGGCCAACTCGGTCATCCCGATAAACCACGTAATTTGGTAATCGAAACCGGTTCGCCGGGGTCAGGTGGGTTTCCCCGAGGAGAAGTACGTCGGGTTTGAACCGAGCCAGGAATTCAAGAAGGTCGGAATGCTTGGTACCGATGTTGTTAGCATTCCAGGCTACGAGCGAGAGATCTCGTCTAAGGGCTCGGTTCATAGAAGACCTATGACTTCGCAGGCTTCCACCAAGAGCATGAATCTCTCAGTTGGGTCAGCAGTTTCCAGGCGGGCTCGGATGGACCTGAAGAGAGATGCGACTTTCGGGAGGTCGTAGCTAGACAGAAAGCCGCGGACGAACTGTGCGTCATTGGAACTGACGGACTGGGTGGTTTGCCTGGAAACTGAGGCCGCATAAGAGCGACCAGGTGTTACGGCAGATCGGGTCATGGTGGAAGCCATAGGACCAGGGCCAGACGGTTTTGGATCAGCGGCAGGAAAAGTACGCTGTTGCGCTTCGTCGGACTTATACCGGGAAGCAGGACTTTTCTTGGGCTGTGGGCAGGCAGGAGCTCGGGGCCGAGCATCCGGTGTGGGTATCCCTTTGTTCCTGGGTTTGATGCCTGCTCGCGGAAATCGCGGAGGTGGCAGGGGCGGCGAGGCTACCTCTGGTTCAGAGGCGGGAGTAGGAGGTTCCGCGGAGGTGGAGGGTTCATTCTCCGGCTCCAAAACCGAGATAACAGCTACTGGGCGTGTCTCTGCTGTGGAAGGAGACGCGGTACGTTTAGTTGCCTTTGTAGGGGCTGGAGGTGGAGCCGGAGAGGGCGCGCGCCGTGCCGGTTGTGCCTGAGGTTTAGGCCTAGCCTGCATTTTAGGCTGTCTAGGTTGGGGCTGCATAACTGGCTGCCGTGGCTTCGGGAGGGGCCCCTGCGGCTTTTGCTTCCGCAGGAGCTCCGCCTTATAGACCGGGCAGTTTACGTTAGACGCTGCGTGGCCTTGACCACAATTTATGCAGCGAAATTTGGTTTTGTCTGCCACAGTGCAGGCCTGTGTTGAATGTCCCAGAGAACATCGGAGACAGGCCGGGGCATTGCGGCAGACGTCGGTGTGGTGGCCGAACCTCTGGCACCGGTGGCACTGCGCAAGCTTGCCCTGGGGTCGACTGGTTTCCACCCGGACGCGGAAGCCAAACAGCCGCGTCAGGTGGAAAATTTTGTCTGCAGCCTCGCCCTTCTCGAGCTGGAGACGGACGAGCGGGAGAGGGACTCGGGTCTCGGAGTGAGTGAACAGGCGGAAAATTGCCTGCACCGGGTACCCGAGGTCGCGGAGTTCCATAAGGATCTCCTGTGGATCGGTGTGCGCGTCGAGCCCTCGCAAAATTACCGACAAGGGCTTGACTCGCTTAGGAGTAAAGGTGTGATACTGCAGGTTATGCGCTTGGAGGAAGGCCTCGACCAAGCGATGGTCTTCGAGCTGGCGGACGACAATCCTGACCGTATCACCGCCAAGCAGCTTCAGGTCAAGCTTGTCGGCCGACAGGCCGTGGGCCGCGATCAGCCGTCTGTATAAGGCGGCGACATTTGACACGCTATGGACGTACAGGGGCGGCGCACGACCAACAGCGGCAGCAGCCGGAGCTGCTGTCGAAGCGGTCGGAACCGCGGCCTGTGGGCCCTGAGAAGGTCCAATGTCCATGGCCGAGGTCTGTGAGGAAGTGGATCCAGGTGCGTGGGTCCTCTTGGGCTTCTTAGCCGGGCGATTACGCCGACCAACGGTCGCGAACTCGCCCGACTCGTCTGCCGGCAGAGGGGGAAGCGGGTGAGGGAGAGGATCGTCCGTCTCCATCGCCCGAGGCGATTCTGGCGAGTCGCCCAGATGGGGCAGCAAGGCAGGGCCGAGCGACTCGGCACTTGAGCCGTTGCCTGTGGAAGGCATGCTGGCCAGGTGCGACGGCTGCCGGGCAGAGACTGCTAGGCAGTCACTGCCAGACGCCAGGGATCTCGGGTCCGGCCGAAGCCGGATTACCCGCGCGTCTTCCTTGTTCACGACGATGCGGGAGGAGCTGGGCTAACGACCAGCTTCGTTGAATACCAGTCCTTACCAAGACTGGTGTCCACTGGCCCCTTTACCCCGGCGATATCCTAGCTCGCTTACCACTGGTGGGGGCTTGCAAGGATCGTCCGGGGCAGCGCTACCTAACAGTCGTGAACAAGTTAGGAATTACACACTGGAAATGCGGCACTCACCAGGTGAGCCCAGAGCAATCCACTTCTTTCCTGTCCGGCAAGATGTTGTTCCGGCGCAGGTGGTCCTTACAAGGGCAAACTTCGGCCAGCTGCTTCTTCTACCAGCTACTAAGTTCACCGGCAGCAGCTGGCTTGGTTCCCACGAAGAGAAGAGTTATTCCTCGTCGAAAGGCGAGGTGGCCGAAGGGAGCAAAGCCGTAGAAGGTCCAGCGAAGAGAGCTGAGAAGAGCAGTCCAAGGAGAGCGTCCTGTTCAGATCAGAAGCTGGAGCAGAAGTGCGTTCTCGTGTGCGCAGCAATAAGTGGTCAGAGCTGTTGGGTTGCGCGTCGTGAGACGACCCAATGGTATCCTAGTACCGAGCCTCCTATGAGGGGCTCCTGCCTAGTGGTCCTGTCCAGACGGAATATTGATTATTTAATTTTTATTGGTCGTTACAACGACATGCTCGTACTAGGTCGACTAGTACAGTATTTGTCGAGGCCGTTTCCAAGATTCACCTGGACGTATTCGGTACTTGCCAAGGCCAGCTATGAGAGGGTTTGTCTGGGTCCTCGCAGCTCGGACGTAAAATTTACGTGCAAGTCGCCTTGCGGTGTCATCCAAGGAGCGGACACCGAGTCCTCTTCTCAGGAGACGAGAAGAAAACCGATAGGGGACTTTGGCCGCTAGCCGAAGCCCTCTATCGAGAACGCTTTGCAACCTTCTTTTATGAACGGTTGCGAGGTAACCCCAGACGGGAAGAGCGTAGGTAATGATCGGCAACAGATACGCGTTGACAATCAACTTACCCAGCTTGCGGGTCATAGCCTTGTTGGCAAGTATCGGAAACAGTTGCGCGAGACGAGCGGACGCTTTCCTTCGCATCGTCTCAGCGTGGGTACGCCAGGTGAGCCGACGATCAAGGTGGACACCGAGGTACTTAACTTCCCTCGACCAGGGCAGGTACGTTCTACCGAGTCTCACTCGGCCTCGTGGTTCTTTCCGGCGCTTTGTGAATAGCACCGCGGAGCTCTTGGTTTCGTTGACGGCAACTTTCCAGCTTTCCGTCCACGTCGAATACGCATCGAGTGCGCGCTGAAGTCGTGGGATAGCAAAGTCTGCGTTCCGATCGGCGGTATAGACCGCCGTGTCGTCGGCAAACAAAGCCATCTGGACTTCAGGCTCTCTGGGTGCGTCGTTGACATACACGGAGAACAGGAGAGGCCCTAGCACGCTACCTTGAGGTACCCCGGCTGTGATACGTCTCTCGGAAGAGACGTGGTCGTCTATTCGCACGCAGAAAGTCCTCTCCGTCAGAAAGCTAGCAATCAAGCGAAGGTAGCAATCTGGGAGCTGGATTTCCCGGAGCTTGAACAAGAGCCCGTCGTGCCAGACACTATCAAAGGCCTTTTCCACATCTAGGAAACAGGCGACAGTCTGCTCTTTCCGACACCCGGCGTCCGTGATGCATTCCACCAGTCTCATCAGTTGATGAGTGGTGGAATGCCCCACACGGAAGCCGAACTGTTCGGGGACCAGTACATCGAAATTTCGTAGATGATCTAGTACTCTCCGTTGTACGAGACGTTCGAGGACCTTTGACGTGGCTGACAGTAGACTAATTGGCCGGAGGTTGCCGGGACGGGAAGCGTCCTTTCCCTGCTTCGGGATCACTATAACCGTCGCCTTACGCCATTTCTGGGGAAAATAGGCCAGTCTAAGACACGCGTTGAACAGCGCGACCAAGAAAAGTACTCCTCGCTCCGGGAGTCGAGTAAGAGCGGCGTTCGGGACGCCGTCCGGGCCAGGAGCTTTTCTTGGCACGAGTTCAACGAGCCGATCTGTGACCTCTTCCCTAGTAATGGGTTCGGGCTCCGTAGTGATCGGAAGAGACAGAAAGTCTTCCACTTCGTTCTCGACTTCTTCGTCGAAGTCCCAGTCCATGGGCGGGTTAGGTGCGAACTGTCGCTCAAAACACGCGCCCAAGTACTCGGCCTTCGCCTCCGGGCGAGCCAGGATTTGACCGAAAGGTCCAGCAATGGCCGGGATGCGAGGCCGGCGCCTCTTCCCTACCAACGCCGAAGGTATCCGGTAAGGGCTACTTTCGTCCGATCCGTCCCCTGCCTGGGCCACGGCGAGTTCCCAACAGCGTCTCCGGTAGGCCTGCATTTCACGACGTAAAATGCCGGTCGCCCGGTTGTACGCTGCCTTGTCGGCCGGATCACGGGTCCGCTGCCAGCGTCTCCGGAGGCGATTTCTCTCGCAAGCGAGAGCACTCGTCTCCTCTGGGATCCGCTGCCAGTGGGGCGTGACGCCAGGCTTCATTCTGGAAGACGCGTCGATCGCAGATACGACTGCCTCGTCAAACGCGGCAACTGCCTCGTCGACTTGGCGGAAGGTTTCGAGTGGTCCCGCGTCTGGCAATCGGCGACTTAACGCCGGGCCATAGCGATCCCATTCTACCACCTTCCGGACATCTCTGCGTACGACGTGCTGGGTAGCGACGTGTATCAGGATGGGGAGATGATCGGACGATAGTTCCGTTAGCGCGGACACATGGACCGGACAGTCAATTCCTTGAATCGCCACTATGTCCAAGACATCGGGAGCCGCGTTGCGTTGTGAGGGGTAGAACGTAGGTTGGGTAGGCCCAATCACTTGTATCCTGCGAGAATCGGCAAACCTGCGTAAACGTTTCCCGTTTGGGGCAGTCAAGCGACTGTTCCAATCGCGATGTTTACAGTTCAGATCGCCGGCCATGATGACCCTCCTGTGTGCATCGAACGCGACAGCTAGATCGGGGTGAAGGAGCTCTTTTTGCGGCGGTTTATACGCCGCTACCATCTGTACACCGCCTAGAGTGTTTAACAACTCCACAGCGGTGCCTTCGAGGTGAGTCATTGCAGGCAAGACGACTCGGTGATGCTCGAGATTGAGCCTCACCGCGACGGCAGTACCGCCACCAGCAGTGCCCGGTCTGTCGTTTCGATAGCACACATAGTTGGCCAGTCGTAACCGACTCGCAGGAGTCAAGTGGGTCTCATTGAGAAGTACTACATCGGGTTTGAGTCGGGCCAGTAATTCTTGGAGTTCCTGGATCTTGTTGGACAACCCGTTGGCGTTCCAGGAAAGAATCGAGAGATCTCGTTTGAGGACCCGACTCATAGAAGACCTACACAAGTGGCGGCTTCCACCAAGAGCATGAATCTCTCAGTTATGTCGGCAGTCTCCAAGCGGGAGCGGATGGACCTGAAGGTCTGGGCGACTTTGCTGAGGTCGAACTCAGCAAGGAAGTCTTTGACGACCTGGTAGTCGTCAGGAACGGTTCTTGAGGCAGAATGCCCGGAGACTGCGTGCGCATAAGAGCGCCGAGGCTTATCAATCGGGGGATTGGTGGAAGCCAGGGGTTTCTTGGGGCCAGGTGTAGCACCTCTAGCGGAGGTGCTAGGAAGAGGGACAGATGCGATTGCGTCGGACTTCGCGCGCTGTGCAGGCTGTCTGGACTGTGCGGCCGGGTTGGCAGGAGCCCGGGATCTAGCGCCACGGGGCTTTCTATGCCGCTTCTTTTTGCCTGCGTTGGGAAACCGCGGGGGCGGGAGGTCAGGCGAGGCTGCTTCTAGAGCAGGGGCAGGATTCTCCGTTGCTGGGGGGGATTGAGAAGTCTCAGGCTCCACAACCGAGATGTTTTCTTGTGGCTGGGCGGTCTCACTTTTAGATGCCACGAGGTTACGGCGCTTTTTCGCCAGAGGCGGGACAGGGGCCTGTGAAGGAGCCTGAGTTGGGGTTGCCTGTGCTGCAGGTGTTTGCTTCGGGCCTTTAGAGCGTTTTTGTTGCCTGGTAGTGACTGGGGCGGAAGACACGGCAGCCGTAGCAGGAGGCGCAGGGCCTGGCTGCTCGGTTGCAGGTCTTGAACCAGCTACCGGATGCCTCGGTGGTGGCAGGCGCCCTTTTGGCTTTCGCCGCTCGAGCTCCTGCTGAAACACCGGACATGCCCGGTAGTTGGCGGGGTGACTCCCGCCGCAGTTGATGCATCTTTTGAATGCAGGTGCATCGCAAAGTTTGGAGGCGTGAGGGAGAGAACATCTCACGCACGCCGGAGCGTTTGAGCAAGAGTCTGAGTGGTGCCCGAAGCGTTGGCACCTGTGACACTTAGGCAGAGCCCCGGGAGCGCGGCTTCTTTCCACTTTTACGCGGAAACCAAAAAGCCGCGTAAGTGAGAGTAGGCTAGTGCCTGCCTCGCTATTCTCCACCAGGATGCGGACCAGAGGAATTGGACGCCTTGGTCCGGCAGGAGTAAACACCCGATGGACCGCGCGAACAGGATAGCCCAGCTCGCGCAGCTCATCGAGTATTTCCTCCAGAGGGGATTCCACGTCCAAGCCTCTGAGGACAAGCGACAGAGGCTTCACGTGTTTGGTCGAGAAGGTATGGTACTGGAATTGCTGGGATTCCACGTACGCCACGACACTGCGGTACACGTCCATTCCGCGGACAACGATCTTGACTGTATCGCCCCCAAGGAGCTTCAGGTCAACGTTGGCCGGGGAAAGTCCGGGAGCCACTATCAATCGCCGGCAAAAACCGGTGACGTTGTTCACGCCATGAACGTAAACGGGCGGGATGCGAACAGCGGCCGACGGTGCTTGGGCACCGCCGGACGCAGTCGGCCCCGGGCCGGATTCGCCATCGGCGGGGACAACTTCCATGGCGGACGCCGAGGAAGAGGTTGAGGACGATCGGTTCCGCCTCGGTTTCTTAACCGGGCGCCCCCGTGGCCCAACCGCCACGAAAGCGTCGGTCTCGTCACCGGGCAGCGGAACCGACCGGGGATCGACTAGGTCCGCATCCATAAGCGGAGAACACGGCGAGTCGCTCGTGTGGGGCGGGGCAGTGGCGAGCGACTGCGAGCTCGATGACGCGCCCGGAGCGGGCATTTCCGCCATCGAGCGGGAGGTTCGCCGACCAGAGGCAGCCAGGCTGCCTCCGGCGGTAACCAGGGACCTAGGGTCCGGCCCGAGCCGGATCGCTTGCGGGACTTCTGGAACGCTCAGGCTTACTACGAGCTGGGCAAATGACCGGCTTCGTTAGATACCTCTCCTTACCAAGAGAGGTGTCCACCGGCCTCTTTACCTAGGCGATATCCAAGCTCGCTTACCACTGGTGGGGGCTCGCAAGGATCGTCCTAGGCAGCGCTACCTAAGAGCCTGAGCGTCAGCGGGCTAGATGCGCTGCGCAACTTACAACAGCTCTGGCAGGCTATTGGCTTCCTCTTCAGCGGCAAGGTGGTGGTCCTGAAAAGGGTCACTTGGCTGGTGGCCCTTAGAAGGTCCGACGCACTCAGCTGTGCTTGTGCTGGCTACTCAATTCACCAGCCAGCTGAGTTGTGGTCTTCTGTCTTCTTGTTGACAAAGGCAGCAAGCGGGCCAAGATGTTGGCTGTCCAGCGGCGAAGCAGCAGGCAGCAGGGCAGTGGCTGATAGCAGCGAAAACTCCAGCTGGAGAGAGCAGTCCAGAAGAGATCCGTTCAGTTCCAGTGCTTCGAGTGAAGTACGTCAGTTCAAAAAAAAAAACCAACGAACATCGCGCAGCAATAATTCATACATAATACATATATATATTGTGACGGCAGCGGTATGCGAACATCTGCTCTCCAGTACCAGCGGTGGACACAGCGAGCCAATCAAACAACGTGCTCGGAGCGAGCCAATCAGCGATCCCGGTTAGTCAATAAAACCCGGGCCGGCAGAAAATTTTTGCGCACCTTGACCTGAAGCTGCTTGGCGGTGATACGGTCAGGATTGTCGTCCGCCAGCTCGAAGACCATCGCTTGGTCGAGGCCTTCCTCCAAGCGCATAACCTGCAGTATCACACCTTTACTCCTAAGCGAGTCAAGCCCTTGTCGGTAATTTTGCGAGGGCTCGACGCGCACACCGATCCACAGGAGATCCTTATGGAACTCCGCGACCTCGGGTACCCGGTGCAGGCAATTTTCCGCCTGTTCACTCACTCCGAGACCCGAGTCCCTCTCCCGCTCGTCCGTCTCCAGCTCGAGAAGGGCGAGGCTGCAGACAAAATTTTCCACCTGACGCGGCTGTTTGGCTTCCGCGTCCGGGTGGAAACCAGTCGACCCCAGGGCAAGCTTGCGCAGTGCCACCGGTGCCAGAGGTTCGGCCACCACACCGACGTCTGCCGCAATGCCCCGGCCTGTCTCCGATGTTCTCTGGGACATTCAACACAGGCCTGCACTGTGGCAGACAAAACCAAATTTCGCTGCATAAATTGTGGTCAAGGCCACGCAGCGTCTAACGTAAACTGCCCGGTCTATAAGGCGGAGCTCCTGCGGAAGCAAAAGCCGCAGGGGCCCCTCCCGAAGCCACGGCAGCCAGTTATGCAGCCCCAACCTAGACAGCCTAAAATGCAGGCTAGGCCTAAACCTCAGGCACAACCGGCACGGCGCGCGCCCTCTCCGGCTCCACCTCCAGCCCCTACAAAGGCAACTAAACGTACCGCGTCTCCTTCCACAGCAGAGACACGCCCAGTAGCTGTTATCTCGGTTTTGGAGCCGGAGAATGAACCCTCCACCTCCGCGGAACCTCCTACTCCCGCCTCTGAACCAGAGGTAGCCTCGCCGCCCCTGCCACCTCCGCGATTTCCGCGAGCAGGCATCAAACCCAGGAACAAAGGGATACCCACACCGGATGCTCGGCCCCGAGCTCCTGCCTGCCCACAGCCCAAGAAAAGTCCTGCTTCCCGGTATAAGTCCGACGAAGCGCAACAGCGTACTTTTCCTGCCGCTGATCCAAAACCGTCTGGCCCTGGTCCTATGGCTTCCACCATGACCCGATCTGCCGTAACACCTGGTCGCTCTTATGCGGCCTCAGTTTCCAGGCAAACCACCCAGTCCGTCAGTTCCAATGACGCACAGTTCGTCCGCGGCTTTCTGTCTAGCTACGACCTCCCGAAAGTCGCATCTCTCTTCAGGTCCATCCGAGCCCGCCTGGAAACTGCTGACCCAACTGAGAGATTCATGCTCTTGGTGGAAGCCTGCGAAGTCATAGGTCTTCTATGAACCGAGCCCTTAGACGAGATCTCTCGCTCGTAGCCTGGAATGCTAACAACATCGGTACCAAGCATTCCGACCTTCTTGAATTCCTGGCTCGGTTCAAACCCGACGTACTTCTCCTCGGGGAAACCCACCTGACCCCGGCGAACCGGTTTCGATTACCAAATTACGTGGTTTATCGGGATGACCGAGTTGGCCGACGAGGAGGCGGCACGGCGATCGCGGTGAGGACCTCCATAGGTCATCATCGTGTCGCTTTGCCGCAGCTTACCAACCTAGAGGCCACCGCCATTGAGGTCCACGGAGCTCTTGGCGGCGTCCTCGTGGTCTCAGCTTACAAGCCCCCACAAGCTGAACTCCTTGTCAGCGACCTGGACGTCATCTTCGATTCCCATCGAAGGGTAATTTTGGCCGGCGATCTGAATTGCAAGCATCGCGTTTGGAATAGTCGCCTGACTACTCCGAACGGGAGGCGCTTGCTCAGTTTTGTTGAATCGCGCCGGGCGATGGTGTTTGGTCCAGCGCAACCCACGTTCTTTCCGTCACTGCCTAACGCGGCTCCCGATGTTCTGGACATCGCGGTGACCCAAGGAATTGTCTGTCCGGTCGAGGTATTCTCACTTACGGAGCTGACATCCGACCACAACCCTATCTTGGTCCACGTCGCTACCCAGCACGCCTATGCACGTTCTGACAAGCAGAAGGTTATCGATTGGGATCGCTACGGCCCGGCCTTGTGCCGTAGATTGCCGCCAGCGGCCCCACTCGATTCCGTTCGCCTCCTAGACGAAGCAGTTGCGGGAATCGAAGAGGCAATCATCTCGGCTATAGGCGTGTCTTCACGTACGCGAGCTGGCTTCACGCCTGACTACCAACGCATCCCTGAGGAAGTCTCTCTTCTCGCTCGCGAGAGGAATTACTTCCGGAAACGTTGGCAGAGGACCCGTGATCCGGCCGATAAGGCAGCATACAATCGGCTCACCGGACGACTGCGTGGCAGTCTGAAGGCGTTCCGACGTAGCTGTTGGGAACTCGACGTGGCCCGAACGGGGGATGCGGACCCGCAATCTCACCCGTACAGAATACCTACCGCATTGACGGGACGGAGGCGCCGACCTCCACTTCCCGCCATTGTTGGACCGTTCGGTCGACTCCTGGGTCGCCCGGAGGAGAAGGCCGAGTACTTGGGCTTGTGTTTCGAGCGTCAGTTCGCTCCCAACCCGCCCATGGACTGGGACTTCGACGAACAAGTCGAGATGGCTGTGGAAGACTTTCTGTCTCTTCCGATCACGGCGGAGCCCGAACCCATCTCTTTGGAAGAGGTCTCAGATCGGCTCGCTGAACTTCAGCCAAGAAAGGCTCCAGGCCCGGACGGTGTTACCAACACCGCTCTACGACTTCTTCCCGAGCCTGGAGTTCAATTCTTGACTGATTTGTTCAACGCGTGTCTTAGACTGGCCTACTTTCCCAAGAAATGGAGAAAGGCGACGGTTATCGTGATCCCGAAGCAGGGAAAGGATACCACCCGCTCGGAAAACCTCCGGCCTATCAGCCTACTTTCCGCTACGTCCAAGGTTTTTGAGCGCCTCGTACAGCGTCGTGTACGAGAGCATCTAACCAACTTTGACGTGCTGGTCCCCGAACAGTTCGGCTTTCGTGTGGGGCATTCGACCACTCATCAACTGATGAGACTGGTGGAAAGCATCACGGAAGCCGGGTGTCGGAGAGAACGGACCGTTGGCTGTTTCTTAGATGTTGAGAAAGCCTTCGACAGCGTATGGCATGATGGCCTTTTATTCAAACTTAGGGAAGTCCAGCTCCCGGACTGCTACCTCCATCTGGTTGCTAGCTTTCTGACGGAGAGGACCTTCTGCGTGAGAGTTGGCGATTCTGTCTCTTCCGAGAGACGAATCACAGCCGGCGTCCCTCAAGGTAGTGTTCTAGGCCCCCTTCTGTTCTCGATCTACGTCAACGACGTGCCGAGACAGCCTGGAGTCCAGATGGCCCTCTTCGCTGACGACACGGCCGTATTTACGGCCGATCGTCATGAGGAAAGGGCCGTCCTACGACTGCAGCGCCAGCTCGACACGCTCGTGGACTGGACTGAGAATTGGAGAGTGCAACTCAACGCCACCAAGAGCGTAGCCGTCGAATTCTCCAAGCGACGGAAGAACCCCGTTAGGCAACTACGTATCGGCAGAACGTACTTGCGCTGGTCCAACGAGGTCAAGTACCTCGGCTTACACCTCGACCGTCGGCTCACCTGGCGTACCCACGCACAGACAGTTCTAAAGCGAGCATCCACTCGCCTGTGCGCACTGTTTCCACTCCTGATCAGCTCAGCCATGACCAGGAAATTGGGTAGGATGATCGTCGGCGCGTATCTGCTGCCGGTCATTACCTACGCCTGCCCGGTCTGGGGTTACCTCGCCGCAATGCATAAAAAGAAGTTGCAGAGCGTCCTCGACAGGGGGCTTCGGCTAGCGGCCAAAGTCCCCCGTCGCTTCTCATCTCGCCTTCTAAGGAGAGGACTTGGCGTCCGCTCCTTAGACGACACTTTCAGGCGGCTTGCACGCAAATTTTATGCACGTGCGGCGAGGTTCCCAGGCAATCCTCTAGTGACTGGGCTGGGAAGGTACCGTATACGCCCAGGTGATTCGTGGAAACGCCCTCGGTGCATACTGCGCTAGCGTAGGCTAGCACAACAGCCGAGAAACGGCCTGCTATAGAGCACGCGCCCTACTTGGGCAGGGCCACGAGGCAGGAGCTCCAGAAGGTAGCTCGGAACTCAGTTCCCGTGCGGTTCGTCTCTGCGACGCACAACCGCAAAGCCCAGAGCGAAAAAAAAAAAAATTTTTGCGCACTCTTCATCGCCACGCCATCGGACGCACTTCATCTCCTCTCCTCTCTCGGACGACATCGGGGCGGAGTCAGCCGGAAGGAACAGCCGAAGAATAGAACCGCCGCCGTTCTTGCGTCTTCGCACTCCCGTTCCGCGCCAGCGATGGATTTCGCTGGGCCGGCAGCCGACTCTACAACCGGTGCCGAAAGAAGAGGAGGACTGCAGTACGCCACGATCAGCGGGCGCAGCCGCCGAACATCTCAGCGCGGCACGACCAACATCAGCTTTCTCGCCACAAGGTCCTTTTTAGGGCCACCAAAAAACGATAGTGTGTACGATTGGCGCCAGTTGTCATGCGGCAAGCCTTTTGTCCGGTGACAAGTGGCGCCCAACGTGGGGCGACGATCATCTTGCGGATGCAGGATCCAGCCACGCCAGAGAACTACCCGCCGGCACACAAAACAACATGGCGCCCAACAGCTACACCCAGCGGGACACCGGGTTCGAAATAGAGCAAGGCTTTGCGCAATTCGCCGCAGCTCTGAGGTGCACGTTGCCACCGGTGATCACCGCTACATACCATGGCCTCAAGTACGAGGATCCAGAACGATATCTTCAACAGCTAGAGCGACAGCTGCGGGACTACAGAGTCCCACCTGAACAGTGGGCAGATTACGCAGTGCGGCAGCTCCGAGGAGAAGCTGCCACGTGGGCAGAGAGATACACGGGATTGCAGATAAATTGGCCCGAGTTCTGCGACCGCTTCCGGCATCACTTCTGCGGGATGCAACGAGACGCAGAGCTGCTGGCCGAGCTGTACGGACAAACGCAGCGGCAGGAATCGGCGGAAATCTTCATCCTGAGAAAAATCAAGCTGTTTCGCCGTCTGTACCCGGGAGGTGACGAGAGGACGAGCATAGCCATGCTTACACAACAGCTGCAGCCACGCCTTCGACCTGCGCTGAGGTTCCCGCCGCCTATGACTTTAGAGGAACTTTTACAACGGGCAATGAGCATCGAGGCGGACTTGGATCAAGATAGTCGTGCGCGAGGTCGGGATGACTCTGCTGAAAACTCCCTGGATCGAGTAGGGGGGTCGAAGCAGTGTCGATCGGCCTCAAGCACGAAAGAGGAACAAAGATTGAACAGCCTAACGCCCAAGTGCCGCTACTGCCCGGGAAGACACTTCCATCGGGACTGCCCTGTGAAGAACCGGCAGGGAAACGACCAAGCGCCCCGGTAAATAGCCCACCGGGGCGCGTGAACCAACTAGGTGCGGACATACCGCGCATTCCAATAGAGATCGCCGGCCGAAAACTGACCGCAGCCTTGGACTCCGCCGCAAACTACGACTTCGTACGAGCCGGTCTGCTGCCCGGAGGAAGGAAGACGGAGCCCCGAGTTGTCCAGCTAGCGCTACACGGTCAGCAATGTCACTCAACGGCCACCGTCGTCGCAGACATTATAATTGGAAGTCTCGCGACCACCACCAGTCTGCTAGAAGTGCCCGGACTGCAAGAAGAAGTTTTATTGGGCCACCACTGGCTCACGGCCAACCAAGCAGTTGTGGACTACCGACGGGGCTGCCTTCACATTGGCAGCGAGAACCGACAGACGGTCTTCTGGAATGACCGCGCGGAGCCCGAGGAAGAGGACATTGACGAAGCTAGCCTTCAAACGTCAGCAGGTGGCCAACACCATAAACGGCTTCTGGAAATGTTACACCGTCATCGCAGTTTGTTCTCCCGTGGCCCGCTCCGCACTACATCTGCGGCCAAGCACGAGATCCGGCTGATAGAAGGTAGCCAGCCATTCCGGCTCCCAATGTACCGGTACTCCGACGAGAAGAAACGCACCATCCGGGAACAGGTAGAAGAGATGCTGAGGCAGCGTATCATTGAACCGGCCACCTCGCCATACAGCTCTCCGGTGGTGATTGTGAAGAAGAAGGACAGCACACCCCGGTTCTGCGTAGACTTCCGGAGGCTGAACGATCAGACCGAGGATGTGGACTCACCACTGCCGCTGATATACGAAACAATCAAGGACCTCAGCGGGGCCCAAGTCTTCTCGACCCTAGATCTCAAGAGCGGCTACTGGCAAATCCCGCTGGAGGAAGAAGCAAAGAAGTACACAGCATTCTCGGTGCCCGACGGAGGTCGCTACCAGTTCCGGGTGATGTGCTTTGGGCTGAAGAACGCGCCCAGCACCTTCCAAAGGCTGATGCAGGATGTTCTCACGGGACTATTACGGGAGTGCTGCCTCGTCTATCTGGACGACATCATTGTCTACTCCCCCGACTGGGAAACGCACCTGCGACACCTGGATCAAGTCTTGGAAAGGCTGCAGATGCACCAGCTGACCTGCTCGCTCAACAAGTGTCACTTCGGCCGGGAAGAAGTCGCCTTTCTGGGCCACGAGATTACTCCGGACGGCAACCTCCCGCAGCAGCAACATCTCAGAGCGATTGAAGGCCAGCCGGCCCCCAGCAACAAGAAAGAGCTGCAACGCTTCCTGGGAACCTGCAACTGGCTGCGAGAGTACATCCCCTGCTTCGCCATGCTTTCGGAACCGTTAACGGACCTGCTGCTGCGGACAAGAAAGTGGCATTGGGACGACACAACTCAGCGAGCCTTCGAAGAGGTTAAGGCCGCTTTCCGGCAGCCGTTAAAACTCTCACGACCGGATCGAGACTTGCCGATGTTTCTGCAGACCGACGCCAGCCAAAAGGGACTTGGAGCGGTGCTTTATCAATGCACCGAAGCCGGAGAGAGGCGTATCATCTCGTACGCCAGTGCCAAGCTCCACGAGGCGGAGAAGAACTACCACTCCAACGAACTGGAGTGTTTGGCAGTCGTCTGGGCCATCAAGAAATACCGGCCATACTTGGAGGATCGACATTTCACCCTAAGGACCGACAACAAGGCGCTAACTTGGCTGAAGCAGGCGACGGGGCAGAAGACGAAGTACGCTCGCTGGGCTCTACTGATACAGAGCTTCAAATTCACCGTCGTCCACTGCCCGGGCAAGGAGAACGAGTTGCCGGACTTCCTCTCGAGGGAACCTGGGCTTGAAGATACTGCCGGCGTCCAAGAAGAACCACGGATGCAGCCTGAAGAGAGGCCACTTCGCAGTGTTGCGGCAGCTGCACTCCGACTACAAGAAATCACAGCTGTCGTCATCCATCAGGCAGTGCAGGAGGCGCAAGAAGGCGACCAGGAGTGCCAAGCGTGGAGAAACGACCCTGCGGCGGCTACAGCGAGAGGATACCGGGTGGACAACGGCCTGGTTTGGAAGGACAGACGCAACCAGGAACCAGGATTGTACGTGCCGCCGAGTGTCCGCATGGAGGTCATCAGGCACTTCCACGACTTCCCTGAAGCCGGTCATCCGGGGGCCGAAGAAACGTTTCGGGCCATCGGCAAGGACTTCGTCTGGACCGGCCTAACCATTGATGTCCGCAGATACGTCCGGAGTTGCAGAATATGCGCCCTACACAAGCGCGGCGCAAATCCCGAACAGGACCAACAGCGACCTCACCGACCCAGGAGATGTTGGAATACTGTCGCCCTGGACGTCATGGGACCATATCCGCTGACTCGAGCTGGCAACCGGTACATCGTAGTGGTCACGGATATGATGTCGAGATGGGTGGAAGCAAAGGCCGTGCGCAAGGCGGACGCCGACACCATTATCCGCTACCTGGAGGAAGAAGTGTTCCCTCGTTGGGGATACCCAGAGGCGTTGCTCACCGACAACGGAAAGCCGCTCACGGGCCACAAGTGGAAGCAGATGTGCGACAAGCTGCACATACGACCGTGGACTACAGCCAACTACCATCCCAGGGCGAACCCGACCGAGCGGCGCAACGGCGAGATCAAGAAGGCGCTGCGGATCCAGCTCCATGACTGCAAGGACCATGGCGACTGGGACAAGCGTTTGCCGACGATTCTGTTCTCGCTGCGGAATCGTGCAAACGCCGCCACTGGAGTGACACCGAGCGAGCTTCTGCTGGGCAGAGACCTACGCCGACCCGGCGACTGGAGTCGGCCACACGCAGAACAGGACGTCCGGCCAATTGAGGAACGAGAAGAGGCGGCCAGGTCACACCAGACGCAGTATCAGCGGCGGCGGTATCCGGAACGGAGGACACAGGACCCTACACTGGCCGTAGGGCAGCTGGTGTACGTCAAGAGCCACGCCGGACCAGCCAAAGGACGGAGGTACCCTGGATGGGAGCCAGCCTGGGAAGGTCCCTTTAGCGTTGCCGCAACCCTCCATTGGACGTCGTCAAGCCAGCTGGAAGAGAAGGAAGAAGGAAGAATGGAGAACGCAGGAGAAGCAGTGATGGACATCGACTGGGACAGCAGCGGGCTCTACATACCGCTGCCGAAAGAAGAGAACCGCAGCACGCCCGGAACAGCGGACGCAGCCGCCGAACATCACAGCGCGGCTCGGGCAGCGTACGCAAATGATTTAGCGTACCCGACAAACGGTCCTTTTAAGGGCCTAAAAAACTATAGTGTGTACGATTGGCGCCATTTGTCCTGTGACAAGCTGTGACATAGCGAGGCGAAGATCTGCTCTCGGCGCCAGCCGAGACGTGACACGAGAAGGCGAGGCGACCCAATCAAGGATCGGCAGCAGCTTGATTGGCCTCAACGTGACCATCTAACGTGCTCGAGGCGAGCCAACCAGGGACCAGCGGCACTCTGATAGGTTCGTGGCATACGACCTGTCAGGGCATAAAAACAGCGCCGCTAAAAATTTTTGGCGCACACGAGAACGCACTTCTGCTCCAGCTTCTGATCTGAACAGGACGCTCTCCTTGGACTGCTCTTCTCAGCTCTCTTCGCTGGACCTTCTACGGCTTTGCTCCCTTCGGCCACCTCGCCTTTCGACGAGGAATAACTCTTCTCTTCGTGGGAACCAAGCCAGCTGCTGCCGGTGAACTTAGTAGCTGGTAGAAGAAGCAGCTGGCCGAAGTTTGCCCTTGTAAGGACCACCTGCGCCGGAACAACATCTTGCCGGACAGGAAAGAAGTGGATTGCTCTGGGCTCACCTGGTGAGTGCCGCATTTCCAGTGTGTAATTCCTAACTTGTTCACGACTGTTAGGTAGCGCTGCCCCGGACGATCCTTGCAAGCCCCCACCAGTGGTAAGCGAGCTAGGATATCGCCGGGGTAAAGGGGCCAGTGGACACCAGTCTTGGTAAGGACTGGTATTCAACGAAGCTGGTCGTTAGCCCAGCTCCTCCCGCATCGTCGTGAACAAGGAAGACGCGCGGGTAATCCGGCTTCGGCCGGACCCGAGATCCCTGGCGTCTGGCAGTGACTGCCTAGCAGTCTCTACCCGGCAGCCGTCGCACCTGGCCAGCATGCCTTCCACAGGCAACGGCTCAAGTGCCGAGTCGCTCGGCCCTGCCTTGCTGCCCCATCTGGGCGACTCGCCAGAATCGCCTCGGGCGATGGAGACGGACGATCCTCTCCCTCACCCGCTTCCCCCTCTGCCGGCAGACGAGTCGGGCGAGTTCGCGACCGTTGGTCGGCGTAATCGCCCGGCTAAGAAGCCCAAGAGGACCCACGAACCTGGATCCACTTCCTCACAGACCTCGGCCATGGACATTGGACCTTCTCAGGGCCCACAGGCCGCGGTTCCGACCGCTTCGACAGCAGCTCCGGCTGCTGCCGCTGTTGGTCGTGCGCCGCCCCTGTACGTCCATAGCGTGTCAAATGTCGCCGCCTTATACAGACGGCTGATCGCGGCCCACGGCCTGTCGGCCGACAAGCTTGACCTGAAGCTGCTTGGCGGTGATACGGTCAGGATTGTCGTCCGCCAGCTCGAAGACCATCGCTTGGTCGAGGCCTTCCTCCAAGCGCATAACCTGCAGTATCACACCTTTACTCCTAAGCGAGTCAAGCCCTTGTCGGTAATTTTGCGAGGGCTCGACGCGCACACCGATCCACAGGAGATCCTTATGGAACTCCGCGACCTCGGGTACCCGGTGCAGGCAATTTTCCGCCTGTTCACTCACTCCGAGACCCGAGTCCCTCTCCCGCTCGTCCGTCTCCAGCTCGAGAAGGGCGAGGCTGCAGACAAAATTTTCCACCTGACGCGGCTGTTTGGCTTCCGCGTCCGGGTGGAAACCAGTCGACCCCAGGGCAAGCTTGCGCAGTGCCACCGGTGCCAGAGGTTCGGCCACCACACCGACGTCTGCCGCAATGCCCCGGCCTGTCTCCGATGTTCTCTGGGACATTCAACACAGGCCTGCACTGTGGCAGACAAAACCAAATTTCGCTGCATAAATTTTGGTCAAGGCCACGCAGCGTCTAACGTAAACTGCCCGGTCTATAAGGCGGAGCTCCTGCGGAAGCAAAAGCCGCAGGGGCCCCTCCCGAAGCCACGGCAGCCAGTTATGCAGCCCCAACCTAGACAGCCTAAAATGCAGGCTAGGCCTAAACCTCAGGCACAACCGGCACGGCGCGCGCCCTCTCCGGCTCCACCTCCAGCCCCTACAAAGGCAACTAAACGTACCGCGTCTCCTTCCACAGCAGAGACACGCCCAGTAGCTGTTATCTCGGTTTTGGAGCCGGAGAATGAACCCTCCACCTCCGCGGAACCTCCTACTCCCGCCTCTGAACCAGAGGTAGCCTCGCCGCCCCTGCCACCTCCGCGATTTCCGCGAGCAGGCATCAAACCCAGGAACAAAGGGATACCCACACCGGATGCTCGGCCCCGAGCTCCTGCCTGCCCACAACCCAAGAAAAGTCCTGCTTCCCGGTATAAGTCCGACGAAGCGCAACAGCGTACTTTTCCTGCCGCTGATCCAAAACCGTCTGGCCCTGGTCCTATGGCTTCCACCATGACCCGATCTGCCGTAACACCTGGTCGCTCTTATGCGGCCTCAGTTTCCAGGCAAACCACCCAGTCCGTCAGTTCCAATGACGCACAGTTCGTCCGCGGCTTTCTGTCTAGCTACGACCTCCCGAAAGTCGCATCTCTCTTCAGGTCCATCCGAGCCCGCCTGGAAACTGCTGACCCAACTGAGAGATTCATGCTCTTGGTGGAAGCCTGCGAAGTCATAGGTCTTCTATGAACCGAGCCCTTAGACGAGATCTCTCGCTCGTAGCCTGGAATGCTAACAACATCGGTACCAAGCATTCCGACCTTCTTGAATTCCTGGCTCGGTTCAAACCCGACGTACTTCTCCTCGGGGAAACCCACCTGACCCCGGCGAACCGGTTTCGATTACCAAATTACGTGGTTTATCGGGATGACCGAGTTGGCCGACGAGGAGGCGGCACGGCGATCGCGGTGAGGACCTCCATAGGTCATCATCGTGTCGCTTTGCCGCAGCTTACCAACCTAGAGGCCACCGCCATTGAGGTCCACGGAGCTCTTGGCGGCGTCCTCGTGGTCTCAGCTTACAAGCCCCCACAAGCTGAACTCCTTGTCAGCGACCTGGACGTCATCTTCGATTCCCATCGAAGGGTAATTTTGGCCGGCGATCTGAATTGCAAGCATCGCGTTTGGAATAGTCGCCTGACTACTCCGAACGGGAGGCGCTTGCTCAGTTTTGTTGAATCGCGCCGGGCGATGGTGTTTGGTCCAGCGCAACCCACGTTCTTTCCGTCACTGCCTAACGCGGCTCCCGATGTTCTGGACATCGCGGTGACCCAAGGAATTGTCTGTCCGGTCGAGGTATTCTCACTTACGGAGCTGACATCCGACCACAACCCTATCTTGGTCCACGTCGCTACCCAGCACGCCTATGCACGTTCTGACAAGCAGAAGGTTATCGATTGGGATCGCTACGGCCCGGCCTTGTGCCGTAGATTGCCGCCAGCGGCCCCACTCGATTCCGTTCGCCTCCTAGACGAAGCAGTTGCGGGAATCGAAGAGGCAATCATCTCGGCTATAGGCGTGTCTTCACGTACGCGAGCTGGCTTCACGCCTGACTACCAACGCATCCCTGAGGAAGTCTCTCTTCTCGCTCGCGAGAGGAATTACTTCCGGAAACGTTGGCAGAGGACCCGTGATCCGGCCGATAAGGCAGCATACAATCGGCTCACCGGACGACTGCGTGGCAGTCTGAAGGCGTTCCGACGTAGCTGTTGGGAACTCGACGTGGCCCGAACGGGGGATGTGGACCCGCAATCTCACCCGTACAGAATACCTACCGCATTGACGGGAAGGAGGCGCCGACCTCCACTTCCCGCCATTGTTGGACCGTTCGGTCGACTCCTGGGTCGCCCGGAGGAGAAGGCCGAGTACTTGGGCTTGTGTTTCGAGCGTCAGTTCGCTCCCAACCCGCCCATGGACTGGGACTTCGACGAACAAGTCGAGATGGCTGTGGAAGACTTTCTGTCTCTTCCGATCACGGCGGAGCCCGAACCCATCTCTTTGGAAGAGGTCTCAGATCGGCTCGCTGAACTTCAGCCAAGAAAGGCTCCAGGCCCGGACGGTGTTACCAACACCGCTCTACGACTTCTTCCCGAGCCTGGAGTTCAATTCTTGACTGATTTGTTCAACGCGTGTCTTAGACTGGCCTACTTTCCCAAGAAATGGATAAAGGCGACGGTTATCGTGATCCCGAAGCAGGGAAAGGATACCACCCGCTCGGAAAACCTCCGGCCTATCAGCCTACTTTCCGCTACGTCCAAGGTTTTTGAGCGCCTCGTACAGCGTCGTGTACGAGAGCATCTAACCAACTTTGACGTGCTGGTCCCCGAACAGTTCGGCTTTCGTGTGGGGCATTCGACCACTCATCAACTGATGAGACTGGTGGAAAGCATCACGGAAGCCGGGTGTCGGAGAGAACGGACCGTTGGCTGTTTCTTAGATGTTGAGAAAGCCTTCGACAGCGTATGGCATGATGGCCTTTTATTCAAACTTAGGGAAGTCCAGCTCCCGGACTGCTACCTCCATCTGGTTGCTAGCTTTCTGACGGAGAGGACCTTCTGCGTGAGAGTTGGCGATTCTGTCTCTTCCGAGAGACGAATCACAGCCGGCGTCCCTCAAGGTAGTGTTCTAGGCCCCCTTCTGTTCTCGATCTACGTCAACGACGTGCCGAGACAGCCTGGAGTCCAGATGGCCCTCTTCGCTGACGACACGGCCGTATTTACGGCCGATCGTCATGAGGAAAGGGCCGTCCTACGACTGCAGCGCCAGCTCGACACGCTCGTGGACTGGACTGAGAATTGGAGAGTGCAACTCAACGCCACCAAGAGCGTAGCCGTCGAATTCTCCAAGCGACGGAAGAACCCCGTTAGGCAACTACGTATCGGCAGAACGTACTTGCGCTGGTCCAACGAGGTCAAGTACCTCGGCTTACACCTCGACCGTCGGCTCACCTGGCGTACCCACGCACAGACAGTTCTAAAGCGAGCATCCACTCGCCTGTGCGCACTGTTTCCACTCCTGATCAGCTCAGCCATGACCAGGAAATTGGGTAGGATGATCGTCGGCGCGTATCTGCTGCCGGTCATTACCTACGCCTGCCCGGTCTGGGGTTACCTCGCCGCAATGCATAAAAAGAAGTTGCAGAGCGTCCTCGACAGGGGGCTTCGGCTAGCGGCCAAAGTCCCCCGTCGCTTCTCATCTCGCCTTCTAAGGAGAGGACTTGGCGTCCGCTCCTTAGACGACACTTTCAGGCGGCTTGCACGCAAATTTTATGCACGTGCGGCGAGGTTCCCAGGCAATCCTCTAGTGACTGGGCTGGGAAGGTACCGTATACGCCCAGGTGATTCGTGGAAACGCCCTCGGTGCATACTGCGCTAGCGTAGGCTAGCACAACAGCCGAGAAACGGCCTGCTATAGAGCACGCGCCCTACTTGGGCAGGGCCACGAGGCAGGAGCTCCAGAAGGTAGCTCGGAACTCAGTTCCCGTGCGGTTCGTCTCTGCGACGCACAACCGCAAAGCCCAGAGCGAAAAAAAAAAAAAAAAAAAAAAAAAAAAAATTTTTGGCGCACTCCATTGGACGTCGTCAAGCCAGCTGGAAGAGAAGGAAGAAGGAAGAATGGAGAACGCAGGAGAAGCAGTGATGGACATCGACTGGGACAGCAGCGGGCTCTACATACCGCTGCCGAAAGAAGAGAACCGCAGCACGCCCGGAACACCGGACGCAGCCGCCGAACATCACAGCGCGGCTCGGGCAGCGTACGCAAATGATTTAGCGTACCCGACAAACGGTCCTTTTAAGGGCCTAAAAAACTATAGTGTGTACGATTGGCGCCATTTGTCCTGTGACAAGTGGCGCCCAACGTGGGGCAGCGATCATCTTGCGGTTGCTAGATCCAGCCACGCCAGCGAGCTACCAGCCGGCACACCAATCAACATGGCGCCCAACAGACACCTCCACAACATCCGGAGAAGAGCAGTAGACTGGGTACCGGAGAGCATTCAAGACCCGGTGGAGTTGTGACGGCAGCGGTATGCGAACATCTGCTCTCCAGTACCAGCGGTGGACACAGCGAGCCAATCAAACAACGTGCTCGGAGCGAGCCAATCAGCGATCCCGGTTAGTCAATAAAACCCGGGCCGGCAGAAAATTTTGCGCACTCTTCATCGCCACGCCATCGGACGCACTTCATCTCCTCTCCTCTCTCGGACGACATCGGGGCGGAGTCAGCCGGAAGGAACAGCCGAAGAATAGAACCGCCGCCGTTCTTGCGTCTTCGCACTCCCGTTCCGCGCCAGCGATGGATTTCGCTGGGCCGGCAGCCGACTCTACAACCGGTGCCGAAAGAAGAGGAGGACTGCAGTACGCCACGATCAGCGGGCGCAGCCGCCGAACATCTCAGCGCGGCACGACCAACATCAGCTTTCTCGCCACAAGGTCCTTTTTAGGGCCACCAAAAAACGATAGTGTGTACGATTGGCGCCAGTTGTCATGCGGCAAGCCTTTTGTCCGGTGACAATATATATATATACGATATCAACCCTGCCATTGCATCTATCTATTTTCATTTTCAACTATTTCTGAAATTGATGTTTTTTCCAAACTATTTCCGAGTTTGCAAGCCCCATCACACCAAAGGACCCAAGGGTTCAACCCTAGAATGAACCACGCTCTCTGCTACCATTTGTAACCCCTCTTTCAATTTTCCTTTCTTAATTTTTTTTTTTGAATTATTTTTTTTGATTTTTTTTTTTTTGTATAAAAAAATATAAATTCTTTTTTTTGAAAGAGAGGTTACTAGTTATTTAGAACTAGGCATGAGCCTAGAGAAACCAAAAATGCGCTGGGTCCAGTATGACGGGACTTGCAAATGAAACTCTGCTCTCAGATAACAATAACAAGATTTATTGGAGTTATATTTTTGTACAATGAACTCCCCCAGTATACGATATATGCGCCTTTGAATGATTAAGTTAATATTACAAGTGCTTTCACTTCTTAAGAATAGCTCAAAATCTCAAAAACCTCAATCATTATTATTCTTAAAATCGTTATTATAATTCACATTAGACATAGGCATCGCCAAATAATTGAGCTTGATATTACTGAGCAGAATACAGTTACTTCTAAATAATGTAAGAATGGCACATAGTATCGACCCTCCCAGTAAGTCACATAAACCATAACCATAAATAAATATATATATATATATATATATATATTGTAACATGACAGATATAAGCATAATATTGAATGGCAATTGATCATTAGAGTAATGAAGTTATAATGTCTAATTTGGAAGAAAGCATTAAGTTTAATATAAATAGATTAATTCATAGCAACTGTGGAAAGAAATCATTATTATAAAGAAAATACAAGTTCAAATAAAAGGAGTTACTAGTAATAAGTCATCCAAGACCAGTCTCATAACCAAAGGTTTTCAAAGTATAACCCAGGAAGGTAAAAAAGTAAATAACAAAGGTTTGGTACTGAATATGACCAAACCCACAACGAGGAAGAATAAATAGAATAGAAACCCTAAAATAAGCCAAGATCAAACAATACAGGTGGTGTATTTCTGAAATAAAGAAGAAGATGGAGAAGATCCCAAGAAACCTGATGGCATCAAGAAGAAGATGGAGAAGATACCAGTCCCAGAAGGCAGGAGAAAAGAAGACTGATGAAAGAAGAAGAAGGCAGCATCCTGAAGAAGATGTCATGCTCTTATAAAAGACACCCAAATCCCTATATCCCCAAAATAAATATTTAAAAATAAAAGTATAACGAAATGAAAACCACATGTATATAAATTTAAGGGAGAGAAGTGTATAAAGTAAAAGTTGCCTGTGAACTAAGATGAAACAATAATATAGTACCCATGGAACAAATCTCCATTGAAAAAACGCTAACCAATTTATTATGTTAATAAGACTATACGACCATTTAGCATTAACATAATATATACATGCAAAGTGAACCAGTGATAGTTTTGGGTATTATAAAAAAATGAACCTTGTGTTTCATTCTTGGCAATCACAAACATTGAATGCAATGAAATATGCAATTTTCAATGACTTGAAATGTGTACTGTGACAATATGTTGTTTATAAGACATAAATCTGTTTAAAATAACATTTTGTTTTATATGCAAAAAGAAAAACAGATTTCATAATACTTTTCGAACAATTCATACTATTTATTTATTAATGACAGGGTACAATTCCCCAAAGACAATGTGTAAAAGACGGTATAAAAACTGTAGAATCCTACTTATAATAATAGTTAGAAATAAGAATATAAATATAAGGTTTTTATGTATATAGTATAAGAATGTTTAAAAATGTTTTAGATATAAGGCCATTTGTTTGGGTCTGATACAACTAACATCAGAACTATAAAAATAGTTACTACTTGTAAATAATAGAGAGTAATTAAGATGTTAGTTAGTAAAAAACCTTTTTTGTAAACCATATTTACATGTTAGAAATAAGGATTTTGTTGTAAAATGTCTGACTTGAAGACAACCATTTATTTAAAAAAAAAATTCTTTATTTGTTTTAACTATTATTTGTATTGTAACCAATACTAATTGTTATTGTGTAATTTGAAAACATGTTTAATTTATAATACTATATGTAAAAGTCAGAGAGGGTATCACACATCATATATTGTTTGTAAAATATTTTGTAAGAAAAATTGTTAAAAAATCATAGGCCAAAAGAATGGAAACCAAACTTCATCAAAACAGAGAAATTGCTCATTTAAATGCAAATAAACAAAAGGGGTTTAGACAAAATAAACTTGAGATCAAGCCATATAATTGCACATACCATTTAGAAAGATTTTAATAAATTATATTCAGAATTATAAATAAAAATGAAAATGACTAAACTCAGAAATTTAGACATGGGAGTCATATATTCCAGAATAATGTTTCAGAATACAACTAATTCAATTAATTACCAGAAAATCAGGGAATATAAACCTTTTAATACAATATAGGATTATTAATATTAAATATAACGGATAAAATGGATGAATTTTATATAATGACAGGAAGTAAATTTTGATGTTTTGACTTTTCAGAGAATAACAAAAATGAAAGTAAAATTACTAATTTTGGACAGAAAACACTATAAAACGGCATTATTTAATCTGAAAATAACCAGAATGAACTGAAAGATTAATTGAAATAACATCTAGTGAATAAAATTGACAAATAACCAAAGTTTAGGCAATCATATAGTGAAATATTAAAGTGTACACAGGATGTGAAAATATATTTGAACAATGTTAAGGATAATATTATATGGGCTAAGAGTTTAATTGAAACTGAAGGAAACAGTTAGTTGATTATTGGTATTTGAACGATTAACATGACGAGAGTTTTGTGACGATCTAACCTATCTTACAACGGTAAAGTTAAGCGGTGAATAGTACGTTATTGTGAAATCGCGAGTGACTTCTAAAATACATCCAGAACATATACGTTGTGACAAAAACAATCAAGAAACACTTATTAACCCTAAACAATACATATCTACTCCGAAAAACACCACAAAACACCAGAAAACTGTATAACACATTAATAACCAAATTAGTGTCGGAATTGGGAAAAGTGTTTTGACTTATAATTACACGGATATACTAAATACAACCCAGAAACATTACACCAGTCACTACACAACATTTAACAAGAGATTCGCAGACACCAGAACAGGAATACTACAGGAAAATCTTTTATTTGGAACGTCGAATATACGAATGACATTTTACTAACTTCACGGCAGCCATTTGCAATATTGGTCGTCATCGCCAGGGCAACGCCTCCTAGTTCAACCCAGCTGTTGGTGAAAACAATTATTTTATTTTCAAATTATTATTCAATGTATGTGTTTAGTAATAATTATTAATTTGATGTAACGTTATACTTTTTAAATATTAGCCCGATTTCTCTGACTTTGATAATAATTGGCTGTTTAAAGAACCCTGTATAATTTTTATATAATATACTTTGTAACTTTTTCGATATCCTGAGAGTCGATAATAATCGATAAGAGTCAAATTGCTATTAATTAATAAAACATTAATATTCTTCAACACTAAATAGTTCTTCATTTCATAAATATTACTAGTTATCACTAATATAATTATAATTAATAATCTATCAGGGCTTTACCACCTATAAGTGAAGATAACCTAAAAAATAAAAAGGTAAACAAGTATCGATTGGTTTGAAGACAATCTTATGAGTGGTGATAGTTTATTTAAAATATACCAAAACTTTAATAAAAATTTTCAGAAGAGCATTACACTTTCTAAGACTTCACAGCCCTATATTAATTAATTGATTATAATTAATTAATTAATAAAATTAAAAAAAATTTTAATTATTTTTTTTTATAAACATAATTTTTTTTTTAATTTTCTTCAAAACAATAATTTTTGTTTTGAAACTTTCGGTGAAGCTGAACATATATTTCTTCATCAACATTACGCTACTCGACCGGTCTTGCTACCATTGAGACTCGACCAGCTGGGAAACTTAAGGAAGTGTTTCAGGCCAGTAAGACGTCGAGAGCCACACCAATTACACACCAATTAAACACACCAATTTAAGAACATACAGACTCATTTTTTTTAATTTTATTACAAATTGGCGCACAACTTTAGGGGCTTTAATTAGCGATTGGAAGGCCAATACATTCTGCCCAATCACTAGTTGGAGCTAGGCAACAGCTACAAAGCCAGAGAATTTCAAGGGAAAATGCAACGACGTGCAACATCTAAGAAACGGGCGGCGGAGGCCGAGAAAGAAATAGAAGTTGACATGGACAACAAAGAGGCAACGCCAGTAGAGGTGGAAGAGTTATTACCGCCGGTGTTGTCCAAACAAACTGAACAACCGGAAATGCCCACACAAACAGGGGAAGTAAATGTCCAGGAAAGACATGTAGAGAAATCCAAGACAACTGAAGAAACAAAAATGGACAGATTAATGGAAATGTTCATGCAGATGAAGGAAGGAGTGGACAAGAAACTGGACGAAAATAATAAGAAAATGGAATCCACAAGTAAGGAATTGAAGGAAGACTTGAGTAAGAAAATGGACAAGAAGATAGACGAAAGTAATAAGGAAAGGAAAGAAGATAGCCAGTCTTTGAAAGAAGATATCAAATCCAGCAAGGAAGAAACAAATAAGAAGATAGAAGAAAACAGCAAGAAGATGGAAGAGAAGATGGAAGAAAACAGCAAGAAGATGGAAGAGAAGATAGAAGAATTGAAGAAGGATAATCAATCCACAAAAGAAGAGTTGACTGGGATGAACAAGAACATGGAAGAATTGAAGGAAGACAACCAATCGTTCAAGGAAGAATTCAAGGCGACTAAAGAAGAGTTGATTAATAAAATTGAAAATACCAATCAGAAAATAGATGAAACCAGGAAGAAGATAGAGAAGAACAACCGACAATTGAAGGAAGAGTTGAAAGAAGATAACAGGAAGTTGGAAGAGAAGATGGGGGAGAAATTGGAAGAATTGAGAGAAGACAATCAAATTCTAAGAGAAGAGTTAAGGGAGGTAAATCAGGAGAATTTGGACAAACTGGACGAAAGAATGGAATTGTTGCGAGAAGAAATGAATAAGGAAATCAAGGTTAACAAAAAGGCGATGGATAAGAAGATGGAAGAAGAAAATATAATGGTCAATCGACAGATTCGAGAGATTGATGGAAAGTGCAACCAGACCGAAAAGGAGGTGAATGAGTTTAAAGAAGTGGTGAATATCAAGTTCACAAATATCGAAGAACATAGTCGTAGGAAGGTAGAAGAACAGAGGAAGGAAAATCAAGAAGAATTTGGAAAAGTACGCAACCAGGTCACAGAACGATGTAATGATATACAAGAGACCATGGCCAATATCACCGGTCAGGTGCGACAAAGCCGAGAGGAGATGGAAGCGATTAGAAACAGACCGACTCATTTCACCGGATTGCCCGTCAACGAAAGCCGAGAGTGGCTCAACTTCCGGCAATACAAACGCAAGCCGATGGAGTTCCTGGCTAGGGTAGAAGAATATTTGACCAAGCATAAAATTACTCAATGGAGCCATAGCAGGGAGATATTCGACGAGTCTTTCCGAGACATAACAGATAATTGGTGGATGGCCAACCGGAGTGAAATTTCCGACTACCAACAGTTCCGGAAAATGTTTAAGACAAAATACTGGTCTGAGACCACCCAGAACTTGATCCGGGACAATATTTGTAATGGAAGATACAGGTCACAATTAGGTAGCAGTATGACGGCATATTTCTTGGGGAAGGTGTGTATGGCAAAACACCTCGAGCCAGCAATCCCAGAAGAATGTTTAGTGAACAAGATATCGTATCACTATGATGAGGACATTATCAGGGCCCGGAGAGGTAGTCAGATCAAGACGATCCAGGGAATGACCGAGTTACTAGAGGGATACGAGAACGAGGAGTATTATCGGCAGAGCAGGAAGAGAAATGAGAGACCAGAAGCAAGGCCGACTACCTACCCCAATAACGGCAATAACCATACAAGTAACCGGAACCAGCCCAGTAATTACGACGGCCCTAACAACCCGCCGCGTAATAACCAGTTTAACGGTAATTTTAACGGCGTTAGGAATAACAACCCCTACCCAAACAATAGAAACAATTTTTATCAACAAAATAATAATGTCCCATACAGTCAGAGAAATCCATATCCCAACAATAATGGTGACAGGCCTTACCCACCTAACCGAAATTACTATAATAATAATTTTAGTAATAACAATAATAGCAATAGTAATAACCGAGTGTCGCGCCCTAGGGTAAATTTTATAAGAGCAGAAGATCGCGGACCCAGGAGATATTATCAACCGAGGAGGAGCAGCTTCCACGGCGCCGACCGAAGATGGAGGAGTGCGGAACGAGACGGCCCAAGACACGAAGAGGGAAGACGAAGTACCAGCCTGGAAGATCTTGGCAGACAACCGAACAGGGCGTTAAACATCAACCAGGGTACAGAACGTCAGGAGACAAACCAGAGTTTCCTGAACGATGCCTCGGTCAATAATAACATAAACAATGACCAAAATACTTTAAACGAGAGGAGGCAGTAATCAACAATGATGACCCGTTACTGCTTATACTTCCTGGGTTAGAAAAGGATGATTTGCAACAAGCAAACAATAATAAGATTATCACTATCATAAGTAACCATTATCTGAAAGACATACGAACTGAACTTTTGGAAGAGAACGAGAAGAGTCTCAGCAACAGTAATAATGAGATAATTTATATAACAGCGGAGGTGGAAGGAGTTCCCGCTAAAATAATGATAGACACAGGAGCTAATATTTCAATAATAAACTCCAATGAGTTGGAGAGAATACAATGTACATGTGGAAAAACTTTGCCAATGTTACCAGTCAACAACATTGTGTTGGTAGGTGCAACTGGCCGCCAGAATAAAACCATTAGGAAGCAAGTTTCCTTAAGTGTCGTTAGCCGTGATATAGCTTTAGACATGGAATTTTTAATCGCCACCGGATTACCATTTGACATCTTAGTCGGTTGCGATATTCTTCGTAGATATTCGGCAGTAATCGATCTTAATTTAAATAAAGTATCACTTTTCCCAGATGGAGTAACATGGACCGCAGATCTGGTAGGAAGCACAACTATACTTCCCAGCCCTATACATCAACAACTTCGTAAAATAAATGTTATTAGAAACAGCCCTCTTTCTAAACCCATAATATACAATCATGGAGGAGAGGATTTATGGTCAGTTAAGATCCAAGAAATACGGAATTTCCAGTGCGGAAGCGATAACAAGAAAATACCAACACATCTGGCTGATCGTCTAATCGCTATATATGAGAAATACAAGGCGGTGTTTTCTGATGAACCAGGGAAGGTAAAAAACTACCAGTGCCAACTTCGTTTTAAAGAAAACGTAGAGTTTAACCGGAGGTCATATCCAATAGCGCAGTCGCTCAAAGAAGCCGTGAGAACAGAGATAAACAAGATGATAGAAAACGACATAATTGAGATTAGTCAATCACCTTACACTAGTCCAATTATTGCTGTTCCGAAGAAAGACGGACAAGTCCGGCTCTGTTTAGATGCGCGTGAGTTGAATAAGACAATTGTGAATGACAGAACTTCTCCCGGTGAAATAGAAGAAATCTTAAAGCGTTTTCATGGTACTAAATTTATTAGCACCTGGGATACGGTCTGTGGTTATTGGCAGGTAGAGCTGCATCCACAAAGCCGCCAGTATGTAGCGTTCATTTTCGAAGGGCGCAATTACCAGTTCAAGAGACTGCCCTTCGGACTTGTCAATTCTGTCGCCATATTTGTGGCATGCATGGACCAGATTCTTGGACAAGAAGCGCTCCAATTTACCACCGTCTATGTTGACGATTTACTCATCACATCCGGAACCTGGGAGGAGCACTGTTACAGAGTGGAATTTGTACTAAACAAACTAGCGCAGAACAACATAACACTGAAGTTGGAGAAATCCAAGTTCATAGCGCGCGAGGTACAATTCTTGGGTTTCAACCTAGACGACAGAGGTATTACCCCAT